>CM074192.1:44977347-46345808 GCA_037179385.1 Holothuria scabra | reverse complement strand
ATATATATAACGAGAACTAGTGCTGTTCCAAAAATTAGGCGCCTGCTCAGGAGGTGAATTGCGAGTTGCTTCATTTGTTATTTGAACAAAGGCCAAACCAACTTGGCTTCATGGCTCAGTGGTTAGAGCGTCCGCACTAGAAAGCGGGAGGTCCCGAGTTCGAATCCCGGTGGAGTCAACATCGTTTTTTCACCTCAGCCAGATTTTCCAGCTTTACCAATTTGATTTATATATTCCACGCAGTTGTCGTCAGCGTTTATTTTCACTTCATCTCTGCTTTCACAGGTTCCTGTATCTCTCCGGAGATCCGCTGGCGAATAAACAATTGTGTTCAGCTGGATGGCATCAACTTTGATCTTTGGTTAGGGCTTGCGTCAAACGAGAACTAGTGCTGTTCCAAAAATTAGGCGCCTGCTCAGGAGGTGAATTGCGAGTTGCTTCATCTGTTATTTGAACAAAGGCCAAACCAACTTGGCTTCATGGCTCAGTGGTTAGAGCGTCCGCACTAGAAAGCGGGAGGTCCCGAGTTCGAATCCCGGTGGAGTCAACATCGTTTTTTCACCTCAGCCAGATTTTCCAGCTTTACCAATTTGATTTATATATTCCACGCAGTTGTCGTCAGCGTTTATTTTCACTTCATCTCTGCTTTCACAGGTTCCTGTATCTCTCCGGAGATCCGCTGGCGAATAAACAATTGTGTTCAGCTGGATGGCATCAACTTTGATCTTTGGTTAGGGCTTGCGTCAAACGAGAACTAGTGCTGTTCCAAAAATTAGGCGCCTGCTCAGGAGGTGAATTGCGAGTTGCTTCATCTGTTATTTGAACAAAGGCCAAACCAACTTGGCTTCATGGCTCAGTGGTTAGAGCGTCCGCACTAGAAAGCGGGAGGTCCCGAGTTCGAATCCCGGTGGAGTCAACATCGTTTTTTCACCTCAGCCAGATTTTCCAGCTTTACCAATTTGATTTATATATTCCACGCAGTTGTCGTCAGCGTTTATTTTCACTTCATCTCTGCTTTCACAGGTTCCTGTATCTCTCCGGAGATCCGCTGGCGAATAAACAATTGTGTTCAGCTGGATGGCATCAACTTTGATCTTTGGTTAGGGCTTGCGTCAAACGAGAACTAGTGCTGTTCCAAAAATTAGGCGCCTGCTCAGGAGGTGAATTGCGAGTTGCTTCATCTGTTATTTGAACAAAGGCCAAACCAACTTGGCTTCATGGCTCAGTGGTTAGAGCGTCCGCACTAGAAAGCGGGAGGTCCCGAGTTCGAATCCCGGTGGAGTCAACATCGTTTTTTCACCTCAGCCAGATTTTCCAGCTTTACCAATTTGATTTATATATTCCACGCAGTTGTCGTCAGCGTTTATTTTCACTTCATCTCTGCTTTCACAGGTTCCTGTATCTCTCCGGAGATCCGCTGGCGAATAAACAATTGTGTTCAGCTGGATGGCATCAACTTTGATCTTTGGTTAGGGCTTGCGTCAAACGAGAACTAGTGCTGTTCCAAAAATTAGGCGCCTGCTCAGGAGGTGAATTGAATTGCGAGTTGCTTCATCTGTTATTTGAACAAAGGCCAAACCAACTTGGCTTCATGGCTCAGTGGTTAGAGCGTCCGCACTAGAAAGCGGGAGGTCCCGAGTTCGAATCCCGGTGGAGTCAACATCGTTTTTTCACCTCAGCCAGATTTTCCAGCTTTACCAATTTGATTTATATATTCCACGCAGTTGTCGTCAGCGTTTATTTTCACTTCATCTCTGCTTTCACAGGTTCCTGTATCTCTCCGGAGATCCGCTGGCGAATAAACAATTGTGTTCAGCTGGATGGCATCAACTTTGATCTTTGGTTAGGGCTTGCGTCAAACGAGAACTAGTGCTGTTCCAAAAATTAGGCGCCTGCTCAGGAGGTGAATTGCGAGTTGCTTCATCTGTTATTTGAACAAAGGCCAAACCAACTTGGCTTCATGGCTCAGTGGTTAGAGCGTCCGCACTAGAAAGCGGGAGGTCCCGAGTTCGAATCCCGGTGGAGTCAACATCGTTTTTTCACCTCAGCCAGATTTTCCAGCTTTACCAATTTGATTTATATATTCCACGCAGTTGTCGTCAGCGTTTATTTTTCACTTCATCTCTGCTTTCACAGGTTCCTGTATCTCTCCGGAGATCCGCTGGCGAATAAACAATTGTGTTCAGCTGGATGGCATCAACTTTGATCTTTGGTTAGGGCTTGCGTCAAACGAGAACTAGTGCTGTTCCAAAAAATTAGGCGCCTGCTCAGGAGGTGAATTGCGAGTTGCTTCATCTGTTATTTGAACAAAGGCCAAACCAACTTGGCTTCATGGCTCAGTGGTTAGAGCGTCCGCACTAGAAAGCGGGAGGTCCCGAGTTCGAATCCCGGTGGAGTCAACATCGTTTTTTCACCTCAGCCAGATTTTCCAGCTTTACCAATTTGATTTATATATATATATATATATATATATATATATATATATATATATATATGTTTATATATATATATATATGGAATTTAGCCAAGATTCGCAATAGATAAAAATACATCAGTATGTTTCCAATTCTGTTTTGTGTTTTCTTCTCGAAAAGTTACAGGACCATTTTAAAGAATGGTAGTGGTACATTTAATCTGTTAATTTTCTGAACGAAATAACCACTGCTGAGACCCTACTTCTAAGCTTCGGAAATGCCATTTGCCGCTGTCTCATTGAGAACTATATTCAATTTTTTCTGCACGCTCCGCGCCGACTAATAGTGGCGCACCGCTTAGAGGGTCTTTCTGACTGAAATTTAGTTAAATGTGAACGTTGTTCTGCAAATGAAAAGTGCAAATAGCGACTCATTAGATCTTCCTTGTAAGCCTGGGAAATCCCATCTCTAGCTGTGTGAGAAGCACAATTTGCAAAGTTTCCTGTATATACGTTCCGTACCAAACGAGATGGCTCTCAGTTTAGATGGTCTTTCGGGCAGAATTCTTGTGCTCCAAAACTAAAATATACGCCGTTGTTTCTAGGTAACAAACGACGCTGCCAAAAATGTCCATATTGCTGTACCTCATCCCAAATGATACACCAGGCACTGCGATTCTGCCAATGTTGTTTACATACTCTTTTGCGATAAGTGCTCTGCAGACAATATTATTAGAGAAACGAAGACGAAATTCCGTCTTCGTTTAAACAACCAAAAAAGCACCATTTTAAAGAGACACTGGATTTTCTCCGGACACACATGCAAAACGTGATCTCAAACTCTGAATGTGAAGAGGTAATCTCTCTGGATAACGAACAAATAAAAGATGGGGCGATTAGACTAATCCTATATCAAAAGCCATGCTAGAGGCCAAAATAAAGATCTGCGTATTCTAAATGCGTTTACTCTAGAGCATGTTTTACTTGCCCTATTACTCAAGTCTCTGAGGAAGAGGAAGGATCTCAAAATTTTAAATAAAGTGTTTTGTATATTTTACAGATACGGGAGTTAAATCAATAGTAGCTCAGAGGAAGAGTATAAAGACACAACCTCAAAGTAGGACAATGTACATCCACCGTCGTTTCTTATTCATTCGATAAAAGAAGAGCGCTGTTCTTTTCTTAATGTATCATCCTTACATGGAAAAAACAAGAACTCATTTTGTGCGAGAAGAAAAAAAGGAGTAATTGAAATAGTTGTTGTTATTGTTTTTGTTACTTTTTCCGAAACATGAAAAACGTTTTGACACCCAGAGTAACTAATTTCACCTGAAAATGTAGGTATACTGTTATCTAATTTGAATATGAAAACCGAATATAATTGTATTCATTTGGGTTACAATTCGCCTATGAATTACTAAATTAATCATGGATTAAATCATTGGTCATCTACGGTATCAATATTTGTGTTGTGAAACATTATGCAGGTACTTCCCGAAAAAGACTTGAAGATGCAATTAGTTTCGCGAGTTCATCAGAAGTAAAATCATTCTTTGTAATAGTCATGACTACCCTTAGCTATTATATTGAACTCGCAAAAATGGATAAAAACACTTTTTCAAAAAGAAACTTTGTCTTTCGTCTTTTTAATCACAATACTGTTCTGTGTAAAGGAACAAAAATGAAATGCCAAGAGCAGTCCCAAACTTATTTTTAAGGATCAGCCCAATTTCAAAAATTTCTTCTTAGTTCTCCACAAAGTAACTTGAACCCATTTTAAAGGACCAATCATCTCAACCCAAACTACAATTCTTGTAGTTTCTACTCAATTGGTTTAGCTCTATGATTGACAGCTAATTCAAACAATTCAGAGTACCAAAGCTTATATTACACAACATTAACTGTACTGAGCGTGTTTTGATTAAAAACATTAGACTTTTTATACTCACCCTAAAGCAATAAAATAAGATTGTGTGAGTATGAATTTCAGACAATTGTGGGAGGGGCTTAAGTAAGAAGGTTAGGAGAATAGGTACTGTTTGGGGTGAGAGAACTGGGCCTTTAAGGTTTCAATATTTAAGGTAAACCAAGTAGTTCCCTTTAGTAAATTTGTCATTTGGAGAAAAAAATGTTGTCACATGACCCTTAAGGGCCAATCATGAAACAAGACAGTGTTCTACTCTGTTGTGGTAACCGCACTCTGGATCTGTGCATTAGACTACGATAATGCACTGTCGGGGTTTATACTTAATCGCTGGATGCAAGGGATGATCTCTGGCTGTGCCATTGTTAGTTAAATGAGATTTAACGACACACCAACAGGAATGTATTATATAGTGTCAGTCAACTCGAACAAAGTTCCAAGTTTAAATTTTTTCTTCGGGTATGATTCAAGGTCAGGTTTTGTTTCCCTTTAGCCGCCTCTTAGGACAGGCGGGAAATACCGTGGGTATATTCTACAAACGGGCCCCAGCCCACAGGAGGCGGCTGAACCCTCGTGCATCGCTTATATTTACCCTCCGATTGTGCATTACGCTGTGCAACGTTAGTTAAAGGAGCAGAGTATGAGCGTTCCTCCAAAGTAAATGCTTCATACTAACGGGATGCTTACCCTCTGTAAGGGCCCAGTTTAAAAATATCAGCCTTAATGCATTTTATGTTCTCATTTCAAATAATTTTGCAAAGTAATTTTGCAATAATGTTTCTATACTATTTCTTCTGTTCTTGTGATATTTTATTTTACACTTGCAAGATGTTTTACAATTTGTTTTTTGAATTTCCAGTTCTTTACTTTTTCTTCTGGCACAGGTAATTTGGAATCGTTCCCGCTTGTATATATTGGTTCTGATCGATGCATCTACCCAGGCTTCACACAACTCACGCACCGGTGTGGTGTATTAACGATTGTTTAACTGCGATACTGGTATAAGACACGTCTGCAGAAGGCTCATGAACAACTTTGTCGATTTTGCACGTATTGAAACTGTTTTTACGAAGCTCTATTTAGGAGATGGTAAAAAAATATTACGTACGTACAATATAATTATCACGTACGTACGTAGTATTATTACGTAACGTACGTAATTGTTATTACGCACGTACGTGATAATTATTACGTACGAAGGTAATAATAATAATTTTTTACCACGTCCTAAATAGAGCTTCGTAGCTTTTCGATCAATGAGTTTGTTTTTTCTTGTAGACTTCGCCCTAACGCAAGCCTAAGTTAGGCTAACGTTTGTAGTGCCGTAACGACAGTAACAAGCGTACTGTTACACCAGAAATGCTGCATACAGGGACAAGGTGCGTTACCCAAACGGGGTTCAAAATTTATTTCCCAAAATTCGCTGACTAATTAGGGAATAAACTGCAATATGGAAATTGTACCTGGAGACAATTATTCGTCTTTAGCCCCCTCCCCCTCCCCACTTTTTCTGCCGTAGGCATTTTTGGCGGCCTTTAATTGCTATTATATAAAAATGAAAGGCAGCTTTGGTGATTAGCCACCCACCTAAGAATTTGCTCTATGACCTCTGAGGGAATCTATGTATTTATACTCTCTCAGCATAAGAGTTTCTAGGTAAAGCCATCTCAAATATTGAATCATGACCACTTATAAAGCGAGAATTTTTTCTTTTAAGAAACTAACAGGTTGTTTTTTATCTTTAACAACTTATACTCTTCTTATTCTAGGCAATCTTTCCCGCTGTTTTTCTCTTCTAATAAGATAGATCGAATTTCCGTATTTTTATTTTGTAGTACTTTCTTTTGAAAACTGGGCAAAGTACAACTACATAATTCATCAATTTAAAATCCAGACATCCAGGGAAAAACATTTTTATGAGTTTATGAATCTTGGACGGATCAGATAACTTCACAGACTACCAGCAATATTTCCATTTACTCTCTTAAAAGGGTTATTACTTGACCAACGATACTTCAGGGAGATCCCTTCCACATTATACTCAATTATAATTCAATTTGCCATTAATTTGTTGGGTAGGTTTATGCACTTTTACATCGACAATCGATCACCGCTTCATTATTTTAAAAACAAATTTGAAAGTCTCTATTAATTTCGGCAATACCTTCTATCTTAGCAAGAAAGTCACTCGACCGAGAAATGGCTTAAACTGACACCGCGAACACTCTCGTTCCGTATTTTTATACGCAACGAGAGTCATGGGGTTGTTAGAGTACTTTCACAATTTGCTGATGTAGGCCTAAGTTTGTTGTTGCCCAGTCTTGAGGATGTTGAAAAACTTTCTTATTTTTGAAAGGTTAATTTTGTACTTGGTCCGAAATTCAATGTTACCGTCTGTGGAATGTTCCTTTAGGCCACTGAGAAAATCTCTCCACTTTAAGGACCGCGGAACGAAGTGGCCGACCAGGGCACGAAATGGCCCATTTTTTGACGTCATTGAACCACAACGATTGTTTACTTACCCTGCACGAGGTCCAGGAACTGACCACTGCTCTGTTGCAGTTTTCATGCTAAAAGTTAACTATAATTCCACCAAACCTAGGCCAATTTTTCTGGTTGAAATTTTTTTAGGTCAATTTATCCATGAATTCAGTTTAAGCGAATGATTTTGTATTTTATTGAAAATTACGTCATTAAGCTTTAAGCCACTTGATGCTCACTGCAAGTGAGCTAATCGCAAAAATGTGACATCTGGAGATTTAATCCTTGAAGCAGGTGAAGGCAATTTTGTCCTTCCTTCAAGGGAAGGGAAGGGATTCTCTAATGACCGTTTTGGATTTTGGCAAATTGTTTGTCGTTCAGCAGGGTTCCTCCATACCTAAGGCTCTGAATGGCTTCAAACTTTGATTTTGAAAGGCTACACATACATTTTAAACGACCTGAAGAAAATTGATGCTAAGATATGAAAGGTTGGACCGAGCCGTAAATCTCCAGATTTGTCACCCATCTGGGATATTCAAAATGGCCGCCTTCAAAAAGATGTACCCTATTTGTTTCAGTTTTCAAGGTTTGATTATGGGGACTACCTTGAAACATTTATGTTCATGAATTTTCTGTTTGGAATAAGGATTTAAGCAAACTAGCCGAACATATACTATGGTCACCTTAGATGAAGCAAGAAACAAAATGGACGACAATGTAATAATTGCAGTACATGTATAAAAAGAAGCAAAAACGCTTTTGAGAATGTACTTCTTAATGCCTGTCATTAATTCAGTGGTAGATATTGAAAACAAACTTTTTAGCACATCTGTCAAGACACGGGTCCACCAAGATGGCGGAAATAATCAAAATGGTTGCAATGTAATATAATAAGGGAAATAATAATAAAAATATACTTTGGTACAGTTTATATTTATATGTGTCTCTTAAACAAATTACATATTTACACATTACTTTAGTAACTGGTCTGTTGAGATTCAGGTCAACCAAGATGGCGAAAAGTAAAATTTCTCCCAAAATACGTTAAAGGTATAAAAATATCAATAGTTGTCTTTCCTAGTTCAATACTTACAAAGTACCAAACGAAAGAAAGGGCTATGTCCTTCTCTGTTTCAAGGTTCAAAGAGGACTGACAACAAAGAAATTAGTCCCTTTTATTTCTCTATGGGGAACAATCAACCTCTCTGACCAAGTCTTTCAAATTCTGAAATCACGAGTCCGAGTCCGGACTCGACTACAGCCCTGCCCTCTGAGGTGAAAAGAAATCAGAAATTGTGCACCCAGGAAAGGCTCGTGACCCTCAGTTGTCCCTGCTTACACAATATTGACTATTGCGAGGAAGTCACATATTCCCCCTTTTAATTCCAGGGACATGCACTTTGGGAAACAAATATGTTAATTGCCGTGTTATGATATCTAATAATGGGCAAAACAACTGAATGATTAATTCTTCAGAATACATGTGATTTTCTTTCACTTGTACAATTTAACGGAAATTTAAGGGGCTGATGAGATATTGATCATTTTGTAATAGGTTATAAGTTAATAATTGCAATGCAATGGCAGTGATTCTGATTGTCATTACAACTCGTCAGAGTAGTAGGTCAGAAATTTTGCAAGAGTTTGAATGGCAAAATGTCCTAGTAAAATATATAGTCAATCGAAAGCTGTGAAGAATTGACAGCTTTCATATCTTTTATATGGCAAACACTTCATTGTAAAAACTGATTATTAAGGCCAGGTCACACTAGTTTTAATTAAAATCTTCTCCATCTTTGGTCGAAAAGATACAAAATTTTGCAAACCTGTGTAGATGTATGAATTGTACAACAGGATTACGAAATTCTAAGTTATACTAATTATTCCGTGACGTCACATCAGCAGACCGCCTTTATCGGATACCAGTAGTCCGATAAAAGCTATTTGTCAATGAGACGCGAAAATTGGACAGTAATCCGATCCGATATCCGTGTAGGGTGACCTGGGCTTTAGCCATTAGCATATATATCAAAATCAAAACTGTGCTCTAATGAAGAGGGTGTTCGGCCATTTGCATTGTAGATTTATTGCTGTCTGTAATTAATTAGAATTAAGGAAGGTAAAACAGAGGGAAATGTTTGTAGGCCTATGTATATTTGATGCAAGTAATTGAAAAGATGGCATTGAGATTAATATTCTGTTTACTAATTCTTTATCACGTTGAAGTATTAGGTTTGTGGTGAACAGGATAAAAACATATGTATGTCAGGGATGGCGCCAGCGGGGGCCGGGGGCCATGCCCCCCCCCCCCCCCCCGTCGGGGAAGGTCGGCGGTTTCGTCGGGGGGCCTAAAAATAAAAAAAATAATAAACAACCCCACAAGCACTGAAGTTATTGGATGGGCAATCTAGAACATATTCTTCGTTTTGTAATTCTATTTTAATACATATCGGAATCGATTTTAAATCACTTCTTAGCTCTGTTATACTTCACTCCATGTACCTTTTCCTATCTCATCCCCCGTCGGGGAAGGACGGCATTTTTTCCGGGAGGCCTAAACATGAAAAACGTAAAGGGCTGAAGTTACAAGATGGATGATCATGATTTTTCTTTAAGAAGTAGTTATTTTTTCTTTTTAACGCTTTTTTCATGAATATCTGAATCAGTTTTAATCACTTCTTACTAGGTCTGTTATCCCTCATCCCATTTTCAATCCGTTCGCCCCGTCGGGGACGGCTACCCAACCCCTGCTGTTGAGAAAATCCAATTTCGTCGGGGAGCCTTTATCAACAAACCCACGATAAAAGATGTGGGCCTGATAAACTTCAGCCACTCGGGCGACCTTCTTGATTTTGCTTACTAGAAGACAATATTCTTCAAGGAAACTCACAATTCCGAATTATCCTTACAATAACGGACGAGAGGCTGTTCATGTACATGCAGTACCCAATGGTCTGCCATCTGACCTGCCCGGACAACCGAATTCTCATAACAGTAATGAACAGGATTACATTTCTTTGGACAAAAAACAATTCTTCCCCTCCCATACTGAAACGCTCCCGTACGCCTATGACAATAAATAAAATATAAAACTTCAAATATATGCGAAGCCAAACTTTTTCCCTCAGCAGAATGTTACAATATGGTCTGAGGGCCTGAATCTGCATCGTGTTATTCAGTAACCTCAACAAAACTACAGATCACCCCTACTTGATTTTTCTTATGAGAACGTCAGATTCTTCCATAAAACACAAATACTGTCATAAAAATTACAGTTTTTCTCAGTGGCGTAGCCAGGATGCGATTTTTGGGGGGCCTAGGTAACCAGTGGGGAGCCTGGTACCTCCGAGGGTCAGACACGGCAAGACTATCTAAGCGGAGCGCCACCATCGGTTGGCGCGGAGCGTCCAAGAAAAGTTTGGACTTTAAAACCCCTCCAGATGGCCGGAAACGGCACTTCCCATGTGTTTTAAGCTGGATGTATCCAGCCTTGAAATACGAATCTCATGTCTGCGACTTCTCAAATAATGAGAATAAAAAATCAATCTATGAAAAATGGTAATACATATACACTTTTTAGGGCCCCCGAAACTGGGCACTTTTGATCTGTGGCCTGGGGGATGAGACTGAAAGGAATCGGTATCTCCCTTTCCCTTGGGAAAATTGTAAATTTCATGACGTAGATCGCAAATGCGGCAATATTTGAATCTAAGCGGAGCGCCACCATCGGTTGGCGCGGGGCGTACAAGAAAATTTTGGGCTTTAAAACCCCTCCAGATGGCCGGAAACGGCACTTCCCACGTGTTTTAAACTGGATGTACCCAGCCGCAAATGCGCCAATATTTGAATGGATTTCAGCTTACCTCAGGCAGTACCTTACCCTTTAACAGGGAAACCAAAAGTAGTTGTGTCCCCCTCTGAGAAACTTTCTTTATAGATGCAAAATGGTGCTATGTTTGGCAAAACTTTGAACTGATTACAGGCCTAAGTTTTAGGATTTTCCCTTTTTGGGAAGCATGAAAAACATCAAAATACTGTTAGTTTTTGTAGAGATTTTACAAGAGACATACATACTACCAAAGAAACAATTTGCAAAATGGTGCTGTATTTGTTCATCGGTACATTACATAGTCAAAATTAAAATACTACGAATAAACCTCTCAGAATAATTGAACCGCAAAGCAGAAGGAAACACATGAAATCCGGACCTTGTGGACATTTTACAAATCCCCCGGACGCCAGTGCCAACTAGTAAAAAGAGGACTTGTCGAAAAAATCGTCCTACAGTGGCACTTGTCATGGGCAGGAGTGAGACACGACGTAGGCCTACATGTTAAGGATGGAAGGGAAGAATTATCCGAAGGCAGTACCGTACCCTTACCTGCTTACGGCATATTTTGTGTATGATAAAGTATAGGAACGGTCGTGTAAGAGTGGTCTCCAGTGTACGATTGCCTTATTTTCAGTAAATCAATCAGCAATCCGAAAGGCAGAAAGGGTCTTAACCTAACAAAGTCACATTAAAGTTTATCGTCGAGACTTTCGTTTCATCTTCGAAGTGAAATGCAATAAACGACAGTGCAGATCACAAACGGTATCCAATTTAGTGAAAGTAGGCATTTTGAAGTTATTACTTGATTTCATACGTGCGCACAAAATGTGTTTTACACACATTCATCCATGTTTTTTTTTTTAATTTTTACGCATTTTATTTATTTACTGTTTTGAAGGATATACTTCAAAGTTTATTTCTGTTCAAACATTTTATTTTTTTTCAATTACTTTATCAGGACGCAAAAAATCTGGGGGGGGGGGGGGGCCTGAAGAAAATCTGGGGGGCCTAGGCCCCCAGGCCCCCCCCCCCCCCCTCCGTGGCTACGCCACTGGTTTTTCTCCAATATCAGCTTTAGATTGTTCAAAGTGACAAATTTTCCAATTTCAATGGATGCTCCGTACAATAAATAATCAAAGCTAACTCTGTTAATCAAACGGTATACTACCTAATTTTGCTCTTGAAAGGCATATCACTCAATAGAAAGAAACAAATTTTTCATTATAAATTTATCAATAAACCGATTTTTTTTTTCATTAAAGCCAAAAATTTCTTAAATATAATTGGCCCTTAATTTTCAAATCTTCGTTCAAAAGAAGGGAAAAAATTTCCGGGCAAATTTCTGGTCTCGTCTTGAAGCCTTAGTACGTAGAGCTAGCATGTTTTAATGTGTAACCCCAAAAGAATTTCAGCTTTCGCACTTATAACGTTTTTGATTTTTCCCTTACGAAAGGACCGAATCTTCAGTAAACACCTAAATTTTCTCATACAAAAAGCCAAATTTCTTTCAAAATTTTTTAATTTTTTCTTCAAATAAAGTCCATATTTTTAAGGTATATGTTAAAAAGAAAGCCAAAAATTTCGGCGCGCTCCGCGAGCCTAAAAAATTCTGCCAAGTTTCGCTCCACCGGGACATAACATGGAATTTGTGGATATGTCGAGGCCTTGAAATTCTGGTCCCCCTGTCGGGGAGTTTGGCCCCCTGTCGGGCAAATCCTGGCGCCACCCCTGATGTATGTATGTAAGATGATCGAGCTCAAGCTTAGCGCAGTTAATTCAAAATGGGGGAAGTGTCTACTGTTATAATTTTCGGGACCTGGCCTCGCCTCGAGTCTATCTTTTCGGACCTTGGCCCTGGCTCGGCCTCGTAAGGTAGGACCACACTCTCAGTCTTAGCATGGTACCTTGTATTACACCAAGTGCACAGGCATTAGCATATTTCTAAATATTATTTTCAAAAAGGAAAAATTTTGATAGTGTAGTGTAATTATAATGGATGGCCTCAGCTTTGGGTGATCTGGCCTCAGGGTAAAGCCTTGGCCACGGTCTTGGCCTTGGCATCGACTACAACACTGAAAATGTCGTAATACTACAGGTTTGTCTGAAAAATAACGCGCCAAGTAGAAAGCTGTCAGGAGCGTCAAGTATTAAGGATCCTGACAGCTGGGCGGTATGACTCTCCGGCTGGTGAATAATTCGGTGCAAGGGATTTTCTTGTGCGTCAATAGGGAAAGGAATGTTAGAAATTGCTTGTGTGAGAAGCGATTAGCGTGTTGAGTTCTCGCAGACGCCATTTTACAACTCAAAGGCACAGGGTAGGCTGGTTTGGGGTAGTTTTCCGTTTAAAACGAATTTATGTTTGATTTATGTTTGGAGACGCCGATACAAGAAGATGGGGAATCTTTATGACATGTGAGTTTTGTTTTATTTTTCCGAGTGGGAATCTACAAATTTTTGTAACTTAAAATGACGGCAAAATGCAGCATATTTAGATTGTTGTGTCAGTTCTGCTCTCGTTCATGAAGCAACAACAAAAATTGAAGAGAAGAAACCAGGAAACGGTTCTAATTTAGTTTACCCAGGAAATAAAAGAAATAGACAAAACCCAGTCATAATCCAACGAGAGAGAACGGGATGGATAAGATCTATAATTCTTGTTAACAGGGCAATTACACACTGACTTTGAAAGGGCTCGTCGGGCCAAGGGGCGCCATTGGCCCATTAAATGTCAGGTTGACAGATGGCTGCCAAACCCTGGAGAATAAATCAGTGAGTAGAGCGATTGTGGTTTTGTAACCAGAGTAGCCATTACTGTAACCGACATGTTGTATACAGACATATATATGGGGAAGGATATTTTTTTTTTTAATTTAACGTTTTGAGGGTCAAGAAGCCATTTGGCTCATCGAGGACCCTATGCCAGAGTAATAAAATGCACCCAGGAGGCAGTTTAGTACAAATGCCCGGATACGGTCTTTTCTTGTCACTTAACTTGCCCTAAGTCAGTAAGGAGTTAGGTCAACCGAAAAGTAAATGATACCTCTCATGAATTTTCCTTTTCATCCAGAAATATGATAAAACCCTCGGAACCCCGCCCGACATTTTTTGCCGGGCCTTAATTTGTCCCCCTCCCAATGTTGACATTCTGTGGCCGCCACAGGGTATATTTGAACGGTGGCATTCAAGGTTATTGGTTCAGTCGAAGTCTTGATTCTTTCACGAGCCTGGTAGGCTACATCTAACATACTTTTTATCACAGCATGCATGAGCACAATCTCTTACGATGAGCCCAAAAAAATGTGAGCAGATCTCAACAGATGCGAAAAAATATAAATGTTGTGAACCGATTCAATAAGTCGATTTCATGAAACGTTTTAATGGAAAGCAATACATGATTTTACTTTTAGCCAGGTTTAGTCTTACTTCACTATCGCATTAAATATACAGTAATGAAGGGAAAGTCGAAGGACTGAGACATCCCCCCCCCCCCACATGATAAAAACTAATTGAACAAAATAACAGCAACAAGCGCAAAAAAGATCACTATAAACTTTGTATGTGTTTGAGGTACACATGTTTACACCATTCCTCATCTGCTGAAGACTTCTATTTACCCCATTTTTAAAATATGTCAAAAATCTTTAGCTAAACAAGCACATACATGCAGGTAATAGAGTAATACTTTCTCAACGAAGAAATGACCAAGGACGTCCAAAAGGCAGGCTTATTGTGGTCATGATTTTAGTTATATCGAAAGCAAAATTACCCGAACGGTCCCCTAGATATTTTATCAGGACTTAGTATTACAGCGAGAATTCATATGTTTTTCAATATTATTTTCACTTTGAAAGAAGTTTTCCATGGCGAGAGATATCGGCCCTACTTCCTCTCCTATAGGCCTAACTACAATTTAACAGCCGACTACTAAATAAAAGATGTAAAACCTTCATTACTTAATGGATTCAAGGCATTAGTAACATTAGTTTTAAATTCATATATATAATTCTATAGTAATCATGGTTAAAATGTTAAGCAAGGATTTAGTCAAATGCAGAAAACCTCTTGATGATTGCATGCCAACTTATTCCGAGTTTTTCCCTATAGCTTTGACCTATAGTTCCACTGGAACTTTGGTACTCGGTCTCTACAGGTGGCACATATTGTGACTATTGCACACAAGTTCCGTCATTTAGAAAAGAAATTTATCTGACATTGTGGATGGAGCCTGCTTAACGGACATGGCAAATAAGTTAAAAAATATACTCGACGAGGAGGGCAAGCTTATAAGTTAGGGATTCAGCACCATGCAGAAGCCCACCAGAAGTGACGGTTTTAGGGGAGGATCTACAATTTCAAGGGCGTGAGAAACGGGGGGCTTGAGCGATAACCCCCAGTAAAAAATGAGGTGCGAAAAGTTTGCTTTCGCCGCCGCCCCCAATTCCAGGGTAAGAAAACCCCTTTTTCATTTCTCCAATTGTCAATGAATCAATACAAATGATAATCAAGAACCTTCGTTCCCCTGTTTTATTCTCTGCCCGTATTTCCCCATTTGCTAATCCCACGATCGTCACCCAGGAATTTTATCTCATCGGCGCTGTGACGTATTATTCTACCTCCACATCACACAAACATATTCCATGAGATAGCACAAACGCTTATTCAGCCTCTGTGTACTTTTCGTTCTCACAAAGAGCGGGTGTGCTTTGTTCCCCACAAGTACATACACGTGGCGTGAAAGGCCAACTTATTCGAGTACACCTCTTGTGTTTTCACTCTCAAGAAAATTCAACTGAAATTCGAAGTATTTAACGGTGTTGAAAGTTGGAAACATGAGATGAAACGTATTTGAATAGCCTTAAATATAAAAAACATAATTATGATAGTCACTGTAAAAGATTCATAAAAAATAAAAAAAGATTGTAGAATTCCCATTACTAGATATAACTATGTATACAGTGGTACTGTGTTTTTTTTCTTTTTATGGAAGTGAAAATTTTAATTGCAAATGAAAGCTGAAAATAGCGACTACTCAGCAGTGGCTTCGAGGGGGCGATGCCCCCTGGCTCTGAAAAATGAGAATTTCGGAAATTTGTCATCGCTGCATGACACCAGTCATTTACAGTGTGATTTTCCCGACTCTTTTTTCATGAAATTCTGAATTCACTCCAGTACAAGCTCCATATTTGTAATTAATTATTTCAAGAGAGCAAAACTGTCCGCGCGCCTGGTGCGTCGCAATGACGAAATTTATAATGCAGTTGTGCTCGCTCATAAATCAACTTGATAAACTTTTCCGATCTCTACATACGAAAAAACTGGATATTTGCCATATGTGACACCATATCGTCAAGCTACGCCAGCAGCTAGTGCTGTTTTTATAAATTTTCTTCCATAAAATTCCAAATTTTCTCCAATATAAGCGCTTGATTTTGAAACATTTCGTCTAAAATGGACAGCAAAGTTTGGGAGACTTTTAAACTGCCATCGAAGAGCCTCAGTTCATAGACGTTAGATATTTACGTAGCAGCAACGATGTTCAGTCGTGGTGCAATCATTCTCCGGAATTGCCAATACAGGAAGTGCAGATTCTTCTTCCAACTTTTCAAATTTCCTTACAGGAACCAATAATTCCAAACCCAGAATCCAAAACTTTGTGCAATACAAGCTCCATATCTACAAATGTTTCTTTTTCTTTTTTAAAATGGGCCAAAATTTCTGCCCGCTTTGCGCGCCGCAGATCACGTCCAGCCCCTACCTAATTCAGTGGTGTTCACGCTGAAAAAAAAAATCGGAAAATTTGAGTGCTTGCACTTTTCCCCTTGAAAAAGTCTATTTTACCTCCTGTTGCTTAGATACTACTAACAAGCCTTAGAAATGCAATTTTCGGCTGTCTGGGGGGTCGCGATTTTTCAAAATTGTCTGTACACTCCGCGCCTACTGAAGGTAGCCCTCCACCTAGATAATCTTTCGAGCAATATTTCAGGTAGGGAATCATTTGCCTCCGTACTCAAATGCTCTCATATACACCTATCATCAAATACCTCTTATCTCTGTCAATTGAGTAGTCTGTGTAGATGGATTCTTTAGTTATTGAAGTGTTAAAATGTTATCAGTGTTCCTCATTTTGCAGAGGGCATAAATATACTGGAATTCTGGCCTATTGTATAAGGTGGCAAGCAAAAAAGAACAAGATTTCCATTTTTTAATGAGCAGTTTCATGTGAAAAAAATGAATAATGGCATATATTTTTCATTTCTTTTAATTGTTCTTCCTGGTAGAAAAACGAAGAATTTAGCATAAAAATTTATGTTTTGGTCAATGGGGGAAGGTTGATGTGTATAGTCTAAAAATGCCCCCTCCACTTTCATATTGCTTCCTACGCCACTGTACGATTTCACGTTAGGGGCGCTGATAAGTAATGACCAGCATGTGCTATAGTGGATAAATTTAACTACTGTGCAAGAGGGGTCCGACCTAGGGCAAATCCAGCCCCTGGATCATGGAGGTAGCTAGAATCTAATCCATCGTTTGCAGAAAAAAAATTTGCTCCTGTCAATAAAACATGAGCAAATTGCAAAATTATCCGAAGACCAATACATGAAAGGTGCGACTATACCATTTTCGGGTGAAACTTTGGGCACTGTTACACACAGAGGTTGCCGTGGTCTAATGAAAACTACAAGGGGGCGTACACCGGTTTTATCTGAAGGAGGCTATGCTGTATGTTGAGTGATCTCCAGGCATGGTTGAGGTGTCTAAGGTGAGGGGGTGCCCCTTCGCCCGTTGTAAATTTTTGGACTTTTCAAGGACCCTAGATGCAGAATGGTGCAAGATTTTGACTTTAACAGCAATAGTCTTGAAAGTTGAATATTGGTGGTAAATGGGGATAAAATGAAATTTTTATGTCTTTTACATGCAATCTAATGTCATGCCTGCTACCTTTTTGAGTAAATTTTGTTTCTAAATTTGCGTCTTTTCAGGAGTCAAAATAAGAGAGAACTGGTGATAGGCATAGGCGTACGCGAGCATTTCAGTTTTCAATCATTTTTCTTGCCCGAAAAAAGGAATCCTGTCACAAAGGCTATCTAAGCGGAGTGAAACTATCAGTTGGTGCGGCGAGTACAGGTTTCGAAAAATCGGTTGCTTAGACGGTCGGAAATAGCATTTTCTAGACTTATAGGAAGAATCTAAGCAGTCATTATCTTTTTCTATTGTCGTTTGATAAAATGCTCGCTTCAAAATAAGTTCGAAAACTGCAAAGTGATCAAAAAATAATTAAAAATACTTTGTGCCCGAAAAATGTTATTATGCCTGAAAGACTATCTACGTGGAGCGCCACAAATGGTTGGCGCGGAGCGTACAGAAAATTTTGAAAATCGCCACAAATCAAATGTCCAAAAATTGCGTTTTCATGGTAGATAAGTAAAGAGATTCAAAATAGACTTAATTTTTTACCTTTTGTTTGCAATAATAAAACAATAAGCAATTTCCTAAGATATCAGATAATTACCACATAAAATGTACCACGCAGTTAGATGAAATGGTCTTGAATCTTTTCGGAGGAAACTATGCAACGGAATTGGAAATATGCCGATGTTTCTCTATTGTGAATCTTAGCTAAATTCAAGATCCGCAGAATCGATGAAATTGTCTGTGTGACTGCCCGAACTCCCGACTAAAAATGATTTTACTCCTAACATCTTTTGCGTGATAAATAGCAAATTATTGCTCACCCCACCTGAACACTCTTCACTCCCCTGCCGCCCCCGTTTTGTACGTCTATGTCGGCCGGGAAAGGAGTCGTAAGGGATGGTCCCCTCCCTCTTTGAAATGTTTTGAAGAAGTAGATGTACTGACATGCAATCTGGTGCCACAGATGCTACATTTGAAGTAAAATTTTGGGTTTTAAAGAAATAACGTATTCTAATGAATTAAAATTGGCATCACTGGGGGAGGAGAACTTGGGGAGACAATCTCTCCCCCATTGAAATTTTTTAGCAGCTAGGTGTCTAAACATGCAATCTGGTGCCACATATGCTACAATTTGAGGTGAAAATTGTGCTTCTAAAGTACGTATTTTTAGGATCTAAATACTGACATCCGTGAGGGGACATGGTAAACTGCCCCCCACGGTACGCCACTGCCCCAGGATTTGATTCAGGATACCTAAAGCAAAGTTTAGACGTGAGAAAAAAAATTGGGTTCTGTTGAAAAAAAGAAAATGACATAGTGCGTATTATGGAAAGTTAGAAAATTTGAGTTTTATGTAAAAACGTTTCCCTTCTCATCCCCGCAATTTAAATTTTTCCAACTAAATGAAGTCCTCAAAACTGCCGTGGGCCCCGAGTCCTTGTGCAGACTTAAAACCCTGTTACATTGCTAATGCCCTGAGACACTTAACATTTCAAACGAAATATGACGTCGCATCTGCGTTATGAATCGATTAGTCGTCGTGTTTCTCTAGAACCGTACCTTAACGAAAGAACAATGTCCTAATTGTGGAACCATACCTTTATAGGCCCACTACAAGCATCTGAAAAAGGATGTGACCCTCCGCACAGGTGTATCAATGAGCCCATTTGTTCCTCCCTTCAGATAGAGTTCCTAAAGGGAGCACTTTTTTGATATGATATAGAATAGGAGTGGGTGTTTTGTAATTATTTTATGAAAGGTATATTAAATGAAGTCCTAGAGGTTAAAATGTTCTCAATTGAAGCAAAATGATAACAGAACTTCTTTTCTATTTATTATCGTGAATCGAAAGAAAAATATACTAATTGTGGAACCTAAACAACCAACGTATCTGAAACGGATGTTAGCCCCTAATCACAATATAACTGAAGGAAAATGGTCCAGAGTGCCTAAATTTTTGTATTTTTCGGGGTTTTTTTTTTTTCGTGTGTGTGTTATTTTCGTAGACGATCGTTAAATATGCAGTATGCCCATCCGAGTATTTTTCTACAGTCCATCCTGGACAGATGTATTAACAAAATCAGCCAATGTATCCCCCCCCCCCTTATTTTACGTTACACTCTAAAATCAAGAGTGAACTTAGTCACTCTTTGATAGAGTGAAAAGTGTGAACTCGCTCCATTAGAGTAATAATTCACTCCAAGAAGATTGAAATTCACTCCAAAAAGAGTGAAATTTTCTTAAAACGAGCGAAGTTTCACTCTTGATGGAGTGCCCCCAGTGAATGCTCTTAAAAAAGAGTGATCAATTGCTGGCACTCGTGGAAGAGTGAATTTTCCCTCTTCCTCTAGTGAATTTCACTCTTTTTGGAGTGAACTTCACTTCTCTTGGAGCGAATGATCACTCTAATGGAGTGAATTTACACTTTTCACTCTATCAAAGAGTGACTAAGTTGACTCATTTGATTTTAGAGTGTAGTGCACCACAATGGTTAGTCTGATGGGTTTTTTTTTAAAATAAGTGCCAACTTTCAGAATTTTCTAAGCCTAGAGCAAAATTTATTACGTATGGACTGGTGCTTTTTTATTCTTCTTGCTAATACTTCAGAGTATATCAAGAAATTGTTAATACGGTAAAATGAGACAAGTAGTTCGTTTCCCCAAATTGAGGTCTTTCCCGTGAAATTGCAGACTGTTGTGAAAAATTACACGGAAACCTCTATATATTTTCCAAATAATTGACGTGTGAAACTTTCTAGTGTTTTTGTCCTGTCAGATTTTATCTTTAATACAGCTACTTGACATCCAATTTTTGAAGAGGGCGCTCTGCCACACTGTTAAGGATGTCACCGTTGATGCGTTGAAAGAAACTTTAAGTATAGGTCAATGTCCGCCTGTTTGGGCATTTTAATTTATGCCTATTTACCTCAGGCAGAAGCATGTTAAATGTGAGTTGATTGGAATAGATACATTAATTGACTGAAATTTAGCATAAGTGTCAAAATATAGACCGTGTTACTGTCAATTCGTGAGTTTGTAAATGGAGATACAATAAAATGTGTGACATGTGTCACGAATTCGTTACACAGACACAGAAACGTTGCCTTGATGAGCATAAATTCTATCCGTTTAAGACTGTGTAAATTGCATTTTAATACAGACATTAAAACTGACATATATGTACACGCTGTTAATAAAAATCGTGTTTTATACAACTGTGTGGGTATACGCCAGACAGTAATGTTGTAGCAGCATTAATATGCAGGTCCTTATCAGTGACGTATGCAACAGGATGTTCGCATTTGCCGCAAGTAGAACATTTTACCTGAAAACTTTGTCCTGCTAAAAGCCAGAGGTGTGTGCCCAGATTAGCCCGACGGGTGGACCAAACAATCTGATGGGGGGGGGGGGGCAACTCCAAATCCCCGACAAAGGTACTATATTGCCAAACGGAAGGTGGGGAAAATTTGGGAAGCGCGAAGCCGCTGAATTTGTTTGCCTTTTTAAAGGAGACATTGCATAGTGGCAAAATTCACAATATTTGTGTAGTAGCACAATTCTAGAGCTTATACTGGATAATTTTTTTTTCAAAGTTTAGGCGAAAAAATGGATTTTGTTTTAGTGAAGAATCTGCCTTCAATATTTCGTAAGAGCAAGCGACATTAGAAAATATTCTGTCTTTAATTCTTTTCACACGCAGTTGAAATTTTAGGTCATACGGGAGAAAGTTTTGAATAAATGTTTAGAAAATTGAAAGATGAGGTTTTTACACCACTCAGCCTATCCGACTTAAACCGATTAGTTAGGAAGAAGCCGAAAAACCTCATCTACCAAACGTTTATATTAAATAAGCATAACATAAAAAGAGGAACTCCGGAGGCTTTTCGGGAATCCGTCCAAATCTCCTGAGACCCCCTGCTTACGTTAGATGTGTTATGTTAGATGGTTCTACGGTCCATTTCTTTACCAATTGGTTTAAGTCGGGCAGGCCACGCCCCTTTTTCTAGTTGTGGCTCATTGGCTTGTTTTCCTACTTCATTTCTTATGCTGAGCACCAAGCACAATGGCAGCCTAGGTTCCATTTTTAAGTCTTCAGTATGACCCGACCAGGATTCGAAATCTAGACCTCCAGACAGCGAATCTGACTTTAACCACTTGACCATGCAGTCGTTTGTACGTACGTTAGATAGGATTAAACGACACACCAACACGAACGTGTCATACAGTGTTAGCTTAAGTTCAAACACGAGTCAAGTTCATGTCTGCTTTCAGTTTGATTCAAGTCCTCCCCTTCAGTTGTTCCTGACGACAGGCGGGAATACCGTAGGCATGATTCTCCTATAATCACAGCAGCCCCTGCATATAGACCTTATGCATTGACGACACACTGACGTCATCCATGGGGCAAAACAATGAAATACATGGCCGCACGCATAAGAATTCGCCTGCACGTGTAGCAGGCTAAGCGCGTGTTCGACGGTTGACAAACCGGCTGTCTGCATTTGTCTTTGTAGGTTTGTTTACCCTATAGGAGGGAGTACTTGCTTCTCTGTGACATCATATGCATAAGGTCTATGGGCCTTGTATAGTTCCAAAGGTCTGAGGGTTAGAAACACGGATATACACTCTAAAAATAAAAAAGTGAAGTTACACTCGTTAGAAAGTGAAAGTTACACAAAACTCACTCAAAAAAGAAACAATACCAGAAATTTACTCTTGGTGGGGTGCAGACAATGAAAACTCTTAAAATCGAGTGATCTCATCAGGCACTCTTTAAAAGGAAAGTTTTCACTCTTCTTGGAGTGAATTTCGCTCTTCTTGGAGTGGATTTCACTATTCATGGAGTGAAATCACACTTTTCACTCTATTTAAGAGTGACTAACTTCAGTCTTTTGTTTTTAGAGTGTATACACCATACCAAATAGTGTATAGGGTACAATTTTTTCCTATCCAACTCAGAGAAAGTTGCCTATCTGTACTGACATGAAACGTTGCAGATATTACCGTACCATCCATACATAGGACATTAAACTAATTAATGAATGGAACGAATTGGCTCGGTTTCCCATGAATTCTGAAAGTTTGAGTGAAACGGTTTGAGGAAATCTACGTTACGCCTTTGTACCCTCCACACGTTTTTATTTCTGAGCATGCGCTCTTGTAACTATGATCTGTCGTATGAGACCATTCACGGTAACTGAAAGGCATAGAGAATGCGCAGGAAAATAGGTGTGCATGCGTGTTAGGTTGTTCGCGAGCAAAAATTTCCCGATTGCAAAAAGAATGTAGATAGATGAAGTAGAGTCTACATTTCATTGTACAGTTGTGTTAACGCACCTCATCAATTTAGTTGTCAAGCACCCGTGATGCCATTAGCTTGTAAACATAAATGAGTCTATTGCAATCGGATGAATTTACTATCACTTAATGCTGAGAACATACTTTTAGAGAAATAAAGTCTCACGCTTTGCCCATTATTGATGTTGATTTTGAGAGTTTAATCACATAATCATGTACTTGATTGTCAATGCTCATCTTAAGAAGAAGGTGAAAAACAGAATTCACAGCAAATGGTAAAATTGATTGGAAGTTGTAACACGCTAAATTGCAATAATTTTCATCTAGAAATTCGACCGCTTTTCCTCGCAGAATACTGTAAATGGAGACAGACGCAAGTAACGAGTATAGAAAACGCCTTGAATATACACAAACCGAGCATAGTATACTGCCTTCCCTTACTTTCTCACACTTCGGGCGTAAAACTCTTTACACCCAGACTCTTCCTCAAGTTCTTCCATTCTGCTACCCCGCATAGCGTACTGTTGTTTCCGCTGCTTCCCAAACCACCGACTGAAAAAGGAATATTTCGTACAGCATGTTACGCAGGTAGCCGTCCTGTTTACTTTTAACCGACTCCTCTCATATCTGTGTAAATCTGAAAATTTTAAAGACTCAATTCTAGTTTAGCGCATAAGGACATTTCCCAGCAAGCACGGCAAGGTCCTTATGTGTACACTGTGCTATATGAGCTACTCTGCATCTTGCAATTTGATGTCAATCAAATTGTAGAACCATTGAGATATTTTTACTAAAAATGTCATTTGGGTGACTAGTGACCGTCATCAATTCCTAGTGTTTCCAGACGAATTTAACGTAAATAGGGATAACAACGAACTCTACAGAAAATGCTAATTACACAAGGGGTGGTTCATATACAGCCCAAAACGGCATGTCAAAAGTTCTTTCAATATCTGCTTTGGATGGGTACAAACAGAAAGTTGTCCCTTTGTTCAAACCATTACAAGTTAATTAGACAAGTAAATTTTGAAGACTTGTATATATGGTGCGGGAGTGTATGTGGTGATTTGGTTTGTGAGCATGTGCACACGAATTATCCAACTCGCTCGTTCATTGATATAAACAAGCGGCGGGAAGAGATTTAAACAACAAAAACCGCCAATTTGTACCTTGTATCAATATTGAAACGTAATTTGTATTTATATATAATTTACAGGATGAAAATATTTCATTCATTGTCAATGGACTTCTCTGCAGTTCGAAACGTATTTTTCTTCTAACATTAATATTCGTTATTTAATACCTTTTCTTTTGTCATAAAATGACAAAAACTGGTTGGTATTAAGATTTGCAAAATTAGTGAGGTTATGCACCTCGCCAAAAATAATAGCAGCAGGATGTTAGCAGCAGGTTGTTAGAAAATGTTGACTTTCAAAAAATGTATAAAGAGCAAAAGGCACTGCAACCTCCCGGCCGTGAACCGACGCAAGAAATGAATCGGAAAGTTTGGGAAGATGTTCGGATTACAACTCCCTAGGAAAATTGTTGGTATTGTCAAACACTTAAAACAATAGGACGTCCTTGTAGAGACAACAATGGAACGTCCTTGTAGACAACATTTTGACAGTAGGACATCCTTTAAAAATGGTAAGAACGATATCGCAAAGATAAATTTGGCTTAATATTACGCTTTTAAGAGGCTTAGGACTTTTCTATGGCGTTCTATTATTCTAAATTTTTAGATGACGAGTCTTGAGCTTTCTAAGAGGCTTAATATCCTAGGATTGGCCGACGCTGACTGTGAAATAAATAATTGAAGGAAAAACATGAGAAATTTTTCTCGTGCCTCCATCTCAATTGAGTGCCGATCTAGAGATGAAAAGTTTATTTGATATTCCAGAGTTTTTCTCAGAACGCCGAATGCTAATATTTGGAAATGTCACTGTATGTGGTTCTGTTGACGTGGACGCTTCCCACTACTCCTGTTTATTTCGTAAGAATTTAAGTAAACGTCTTCCATCTTAATTCATCTATTTTTCAGTGAAATCATGCTATGAGAGCTTTTGGCTCTTAAGAATGCGATAATCTCATTTTTTTCAAATGAAAGCTGATGTGTATCTGTAAGGTCACCCGGTGAGGGTTGCTTAATGCTGATTGCAACAGGAAATGCACTGATTTTGAAAAGAAATCGAAGATGAGAAAACTTAAGGTGAAAGTTACAGATGCAGCATAGATTACAGAAGACACATATTTATGCAATTAGAGTGATAACATTTTCTCGGAGCGATCAGTCCCTGTTGATGTGTTCTATATTGATCGCCAGGTGTTCTAATATTATTTGGTGACGTAGGCGTAAACATAGAAAAAGGTTTCTTCTTGTAAAAGTTTTAGACAGAGCCAAGCAGGTTGGTTACCTTAATTACAATTAATGCGAGGCTATCCAATATGGGACCGCGTGTTTGGTCTGATAGTAAGAACACCCGCCTCTCACGCGGAAGGCCCGGGTTCTATTCCCAGGTCGAGTCATACCAAATACTCTAAACATAAGCCACTGCCTTTGTGCGTGATGCTCCCCATAAGCAATGGAGTAGGGGAAAACAAACCAGTTAGCCATACCTGGAAAAAGGTCGTGGCCGGCTTGACATGAACCGATAGGTTGGAAACTTGGCTGTAAAACTCTGTCTAACTTACTTATAAGTTATCGAATATGTACTTTCCTTAAATTGTACAAGTTTTTCAAAGTGATGCTGAAGAGGTTAAATAATTTGGGAATTTCATTCTCCGTTTCAGTTGTTTAACTTAGCGCTTAAGGAGTTATCCCCTTTTTCGTGTTCAGCTGTCGAGAACTGGTGCAGAGCAAAGAACCTTCCACCACCCCAATGCTTTGCGAATGTGGCTAAGGCCAGGGGATCTTACCCTTACATCTGTTGGATGTGGACGTCGGCGGTTCCTGTAGCAGGACTGGGATACCCCCGCCCCCGATAAAGCTGTAGACACTGCAGAAAAGTAGAGGCGAATCTCGCTGATATTCACAAACTCACTCTGTTACGCCTTGATGAGGGAGCATTAGGCTTTCTGATTCTCGAACGTGGAAATTCACGTTGGTATTATCACGAATGTACAACCTCGGTAGTACTTCCATGGTATTACGAATGCAGCCAATTGGCTAACGGCCTATCAGTTCTGCAACAGAACTGATAGGCCGTTCGCCGAGCGGGAAGCTAAGCCAGAGAGCTGATACTATAACGGAGTAGTAGTTCTAAACGAGAGGACGGGTGGCAATGAACCCTTTCCGAGTAGCAGTTTTGAGTCAAATCAAATCTGGATTGCCATGAATTTGAAAAGAAAAAAACAAGCAAAAAGTATGGATTACAAAATCGGCGGAGATAAAATAAGGAAAAAATATGAAAACGAAATGGGAAAGTAAGATTAATGTTATAAAGTGACGAAAGAAGAGAGATTCAGGATTCATAATGAGGTATCGAAATGACTAGAGGGACATGCTTAAGGGCGGGAGCGACTGGTAGGGTGAAACAGAAGGGAGGGATACCCCAGGGAAGATCGGAAGGCAGAGACCAGGGCGTATCTTAAGACGAAATTTTCAGGAGGAGCAAGGTAACAAAAAGGGGTAATAGTGGTACGGCATTGTCGGTTTTAATTTTCCCACTCTTTTAGGACACAAATATTTTTCCGGGCCCTTAGAAATATCTAGAAGTTGTTCTAGAACCCCCCCCCCTCCCCGTAGCTACGCGTACGGGAGAGACAAGGAGACAAGGGGTGCGGACTGAAATTCAGGAAACTCAACCACGTACCGGCCTTAATGTTGTAGAAGATCGAACGAAACGGGGAAAGTGATCTAGGAGGGTTTGGAACAATAGTGTGAGGAGGAGAAGAAATGTTAGCCGTGTCGTAAACTGTAGTATAGAGGCTTTTCACATGACGTCATAATACTCTCCGGCGGCCATGTTGGAGTACATGTAACTACGTAGTAAACCACACTGGGCGCGCTTGCTCGTTGAATGTGTACACACCGTGCATACTACAACGCACTCTGTGCAGTGCGTTCGGCACAAAGCCACGTGTATGTGGTATGAATGTCCTCCAGCATGGCGGTTCTGTGACGTAATTGCAAAGCCTCTATTAATTCATCTGTGGATATAGTGAAGGGAGGGCCCCTTGTCGGTTGAGAGTTTTGCAGAACGTGCTAACGGTATTCCCCGCTTGCCTAAAAAGCGACTAAAGGAGTCGACCTGAACCTTTTTCTTCGTACTGGAAATCAATCCAAGAAATCCAAGAAATCTTGGACTGTATAAATCAAGCTTGAATTTAAACCAAATTTTCACTTCACCTTATTATCTCGCGGACATTCGAGTTAGTGTGTCGTTAAACCCATCTAACTAATGTTCTTGTGGCCTGGGGTTGTTGAATATCCCCACGGTACTTTCCGCCTGTCGTAAGAGGCGACTAAAGGAAAGCCAAATCTGAACTTGAACCATACTTGCAAATAAATTTAAACTTTGAAATTTTTATCCAGTTGACTGACAGTGTATAACACATTCGTGTTTGTGTGTCGTTAAATCTCGTCGAACTATTTTATCTATCTCACTAATAATGGAAGGGACGGATACAGGGCAAAGGATGGCCGAGAGAATGACGGGGGAGAACTTAATATTGCGTAATAGACCGAGGTCCTCTGAAGTAAAAGGAGACAGTGATGGAGTGTAATTATACGGTATTGGCGTAGCCATGGCAGACGATCACGGGGGAAAGAGGGCATACCCCCAATAATTTTTGAGGGGTGATATCATTTCATATAATAGAGGCATGAAGAGAAAATATGTAGCTACTCTTTTTTTAAAGTCCTCCCGACCCTCTCGCAAAGGGCTGTTCGGCGGAACCAAAACTTTCACTGCTTCCCGAAAAAGTTTTTGCGTCCACTAAAGGACAATGCGTGACCAACCTCACATCCCTCAGACCATTAACATCATTAGTTCTTCATGTATGGCTTCATTCTAGACTGGCTGAAAAGAACAGATGCTACAGATGATCTTAGCCAAAACGCCGAGAAGCGATCACGTAAGGACTATCTGAGCATCTCTAACAATCTGATGAAGAGAACGGAGTGGAGAGTGGAGTAAGTCACTCCACTTTTTCCACTTTTTCATAATTTAGTGGGGTATTCAATGTATTTTGCGATTACTTTCTGGAGCATTTTGTTCTTAAATAACCCAAATTTTAGCGCCCTGTAACGTACGCGCGCTTTTCTCAAAAGTTACATTTGGTTTAAGCTGTTTTCCGCGAGTTTCAGGTATCTTGAATGAAAATAAGTATAGTTTTCACAGACAGTAATTAGGAGTCCTTGCGGGTGTTATCCTACAGAAAGGCGATATTAAATCGATAAAATGTCTCTTTTTGCTTCTGTTCAGAAGACTTCACCCAGCTCATATGGTGCAGAAAACGTCACTTGTCTCAGTGATAAGTTCATGGTAGTGCGACGGCATATTTCCCGAAATTCGATGCCGTGGTTTTCACCCCAAGTTTATTTTTAAAAGAAAGCAAACTTCTTAATTGCTGAATGATCTTTGGCCATCAATAAACACAGATCTGCCATGGAGTTCACTCACTACATATAATGGACTTGCATGCTTCCCAGAATAATTTTGTGAACAACTTAAAAGGGTTTGCATCTACACAAAGAAGTGCTGAAGACAATTGGGGAGAAGCTAAGAATACCTTAGTTGGGTGAACAGGCGTTTTTTGTATTTTTACTGAGGACTTTCATCCATTTCTTCTACATGGAAAAATATTTTTCATTATTTCTTGAGCAAACCCCCAATTTGTTTAAACGAGCTGCCCGTCCAAACTGTTTGGCTTCGGCCATTGTTTCTAAAAAGGGTCATTTCTGGCACAGATAATTCAGCTTTGCTGGATCCTTAACGGGGTAGAACCAGGGGTGGCGCCAATATTTCCCCGACAGGGGGGCCAACATTTCAAGGCCCCGACAAAGGCCACGAAATGTCCCGGTGGGACTTGACTTGGCAAAATTTGAGGCGCGCGCAGCGCGCCGAAATTTCAGGCTTTCCTTTTAACAAATACTTAGAAAAGTTTGTTTGCAGAAAAAAAAAAATTTGAAAGTAATTTGGCTTTTGTAAGTACCATAAAAAATTTTGGGTGTTCATTGAAGAATCTGTCCTTCATATGGGAAAAGTCAAAATTGTTATAAAGGTGGCAGCTGAGATTCTTTTGGCGTTACGCATTTAATCGTACTAGGCCTACGTACGTAGGCTTCAAGACGAGACTAGAAGTTTGCCCGGAATTTTTTGGCTTTTTAGAACGAAGATATGAAAATTAAGAGCTAATTATATTGGAAAAATTTTGGAATTTCATGAAAGAAAATTTGATTTTTTTGGTTAGATTAAAAAAAATGTTGTTTTTTCATTAAGTGATATACCTTTCAAGAGCAAAATTATGTAGTATGCCTGGTGATTAACAGAGTTGGCTTTGGTTATTTATTATACGGAGTATCCATCAAGATTGGAAAATTTTGCCACTTTTAATAATCGGAAGCTTATATTGGAGAAAAAGTGTAATTTTATGACAGTTTTGGGGGGTTTCATGGAAAAAATCTGACCTTCTTACAAGAAAAGTCAAGTAGGCGGTGATTTGTAGTTTTGTTGGGGTTACTGAATAATTACAGAACAAAAAAATATGTTCTAGATCGCCCATCCAGTAAATTCAGTCTTTGTAGGGTTTTTTTTTTTTATTATTTCTTATATTTTAGGGCCTCCCCGACGAAGCCGCTAACCTTCCCCGCCGGGGGGGGGGGCAGTGTTCCCCGATGAGGGCCATGCCCCCCCCCCCTCCGCTGGCGCCACCCCTGGGTAGAACTGTCCATTATCGAGCATATACTTTCATGGCCCCTTGGTGAGTTTGTCAGCTGGATTTTACTATATGTCAAATAAATTTCTTGCAAAATGTCTACATTCTTCGCGTGTATAACTCACATTCGAAGTTGAACCAACCCTACTTTATTAGCATTAACTTTTAGCAGTGAACGTTTCCAGACAAAGCTAGAAAAACGGCCAAAGGTAGTCCGCGTGCTCACCACTTGGGGTTTCATGGAGTAGCCTCCTTGAGTACTAGACTAATATGCATAACGGGATGACTGGTAAACTTGAATTCGAACTCATATTCGTACCGCAATTTCATTTCAAAATATATACTCTCCTATTTATCATGAAAAATTGCCCGTTCAAAGTAATGACACTATTAGGCTTCTAAACAGCTGTTTTGAAAATTGACTCTGATCATTCAATGTCCTGCTCAAAGCTTCTTGCTGGATTGCAGTAGGAGGTGGAAGGAAATTTTCATTGTAAAGAAAATTATCGTGCACTTCGCAGCGCGTGGGCACTTCGTTTTGTTAGCGGCATCGACGCCGCTAGATTATCTATGGCAGGCAAGATATCCTATGATTTTCCAACAGTGGTTATCGCATGGTGTCACTACTGACTACAAACAAACCTCTGCCTGGTTACCGGCCTGTCGTTAGTGAAAATGTTCTCCAACATCTGAAACAGGGGTCACCGTCCTTGGGCGTAGCCTCGTGGGTAGGGGCGTTTGATCAGACCTCCCATGCGTGTACCGAAAAAAAAAAATTAGGAAAAGCAAAATGAAAGGATGTGAAACCGCGTAACTCAGGAATAAAATCACCGATGGACTAGCTCTACGAAAGAAAGTAGGTCTTTACCAACATCTTTTTAATTGTACCACTGTGTGCATTTAAACTGGGTGGGCAAGAAAAGTCGCGTCGTAAGCGCTTTAGCTGAACCGTTGAGTATTTAAAGGCTTTAGAACTCACATAGTTTGGCAATCTAAAACAAAGCTGGCAGGCTAACCAATCTTTCGAAGGAATTCAGTTCATTCCACGCGCAACTGATTTAAATTTTAGTTAGTATAAAGTGGGATCGAAGCTAGATTGACTCCATCGGGGGAAAAACCAAATCTTTACCCCCAGCAAGATTACAACCTACGCACTTGTGAAACTCACAGAGTAAAGTTAAAGAAATGTGTCATAGATCTGACAGAATAACTACTATATACACCTAAGAGAAGGGCAATATTGACAATCCTTATCGGTTACAAATGACATTTTTGATCGCCCTTAATTGATGTCATTCTACCGTAACGGCTTTGAAATCAATTTAGTCCTGAGCCACGGATACAAAACGCCTTTTTCATTTATTTTCTTTAAATAAAAAAAAATCCTTAAAGAGGTCTTCAACAGTCCTCTAATGAACAGTTTTCATCACGAAAATCTGAACATTGAGCATTTTAGCAACTGCATACGTAGAATCCTGATCAGCTTTCTTGTAGAACAATTTGTAACTTAAATCGTGTTAATTGTGGAAGATCTTTCTAAGATTCGTTAGTTATTATTTCGCAATTCTGACTTATTATCTGAGAATAACTATCTCGAATATCCGATATCCAATTCTAAGATAATAAAACAAAATTCGGAGATACTATTTAAAAATTCTGAGAAGGTTAGAATTCTAAGACATTGCCTCAGAATTTCGAGTTGGTAAGTCACAATTTTGAGATAAATGCGAACTCACTAAAAAGCACCTTTTTATGTCCTTTCATAGGCCTACTAATATTTATTTATTTATTTATTTGAATCACGTATTGCTCGTATCTCGTAATTCTGAGATATCATCCCATAATTTCCAATTAAGATTTCAAAAGTATGTGGTATTGTAAATACACCGGATTTCGCGCACTGCAAAACTTCGTGCACGATTGAAAATTCTTACCTTTCACTGTATGTAGCAAAGCACCAGCCTAAGCTGTGGAACAATTTACCAAACCAAATGCATTGTTTTTGTTCACACTGAATCCAAAACAGGACGGTACATTTTTATTTTACCCGAAAAAGTTGCATTTAATCCTCTCTGTAGCCAAAGATTGATTCTTGAATTACTAGTTCAGGGAAAATCACACTTTTTGTTCCCTATATCTTGACCGTTGTAAGTGGGAGCGTGCAGGTTAACTCAGTGGTCGATTACGGGAACCCTTACGATATCGGAAGTCATAATATAGGCCTATTTTGCACTGTCCCCTTGGTTGCTTGCAATCTCTCCTTAATGCGCGAAATTTGGCGGTTTTACAACTAACAACAACAGTTGTCCCAGACAACTTAATACCACAAATTTAAAGCAATGTTTTGAAGATATCTGATAGGAATTTCAACAGATTCAGCAGATTCAGCATGCATAGATTTAAGGGAAACTTCATCATCAGTTGCTGAATATTTCTAATTTTTAGAGTTGCATGCGCGAAATTCCACTCATCCATGCTACTTAGTCAGAATTCCGTAACACTCTCTTCTGATGTAATTAAAGATGGCCTGTCGTCTCTTAAAAATGCAATAACTTATGCCGTATTTTGGGTGACGTCACAGAATACCTATATCGTAACTTTGACTGAGAACCGATTCGATGCACTATCGATGGTGTCACATTGTCGATAGCGTATCGAAAATGTTGTCATTATCGACAATGCATTGAATCAGTTCTCCATCGAAGTTAAGATAAAGGTATTTTGTGACGTCATCCAGAATTCATTGTATTTTTATTACATTTTCACGAGATGACAGGTCATCTGTAAAATGCGAACCTGTAAAACGCCTTCGAGCATTTTAATTTTATTTTAGACATTCCCTCTCGGCTGCACTAATTATATATAACAAGTTTCATTTTCAAAATGGATTTTCTTCCTCTCTCTGGACAGCTCCTTTTGCATAATTTAATGCTTCTTTAACAAAATTATGACCCAATTCGTATTCTTCGGGCGTTATTTTTGGGAAAAGGACCAACTATTTGTCACACGTGAGCTTAGGAATCGGGGATTATTTTTCAAAAATTGGCATTCTCTTCAGCGTTCAGGGAGTTGCTAGAGATTCCCTGTTCTCTTAGGCATGGACAGACTCATTGTCGAAGGTGTGACAAGCAGTTGGGATGAACGCACTAACTGCTTGTCGTGGCGCAAGTGTGACAAATAGTCGGTGGTTAGTATTGCCAGACGTGACGCACCCCCCCCCCCCTCCCTCTGTATTTTCGACATGAATCCCAAAGAAAACAGACATACTTGATGAAAATGACTTTTGGAAATCCATTTTGAATATTTGAAATTGAAACTTTTTATTATATAAAGGCTAAATATACTCACATTGGTCTTTGTTTTGTCTTTGTTCCGACTAGATATTTATCATCTTCCCACAAATGTTATACATCAATCAGTAAATGCGTTACAACTATCACATTTAGACGCCCTGACTATCACACTAAAGATGCCCTGAACCCTTTCCCTTGCATAGGCCAATCTTAATATCACTGTTTTATCACTATCAGCCTTTTCTCTTTTTTCGCAATATCGATTCCCTCTCGAAAATTAATCAATTAACATAAATCCAATAATAGTCTTGAGGGGGAAATATCATGCTTTACGACATCCATTCTAGCCATGTAATTAGTAGGTGCAATATCACATTAAGGAATTGTTTTTACCAATTTTATAATTCCAAAGGAGACCCAGACCCCACTAGACATTGCTACTGACAAAATCAAACTCCACTCACTTCTTCCAAATGATAACGATGTCCTAAATCTAGTGAAATCGTGATTTTTGCAGTTTTGTGAATGTTTAATTGGCACTTGATACTTAAAAGTTACTCATGCGTAAGCCTTTAAGATATTTAGAAGCGGAAACATGTCTACAGTACGTTCATTAGATGAGTGCACCATTGAAACTTAATTTAACAATAAATGCATTATGGAAATCGCTTATTTATGAGGAAAGGCAGAGCTTCTTCAAGGAGCAGTCTAACTTTTACGTCCAGCTTGTCCCTGTAGAATGAAAGCTTATAAGGGAAGGCAGTCGCGTAGGCGCTACGCAGGCTGAGGTAGATTCATATTGACACAAAACAGAGCAGCACAAACAGAAAACCTTGATCGAAACATGCGGCTGCTTCTCTACGAATGCAAACGAAGTAACCGAAAAATTATTTCATGAATTAATGTCACTATTGTTGACAAGTACACATAGATAGACACCCGATAAGGCTTGATGAAGGGAACAGTCCTGTTGAAAAGTTCTTTCTAAAATTCATTTGCTGTGTTCTGAGGCGGTTGATGAAAGTGCCATATTTATGGTCAGCTGTTCAAAGAAGAGGGCGTTGTTTATCATTGAAAACGTGTGGTCAATCCAGCGAAATTCACATTGTCGTCATTATGGCACTCGAAAAGTCCTGTGAAACTTAATTGGCAAAATAACATTAATTTCGCCTGCCTTTGACCTGTAGGATTGTGGCCAAGGTGATAACTTTTTAGGGGAGAACAGCCCAGAGAATTTATTCCAAAAAGGAATTATCTCATTGTCATATCCAACCTAAAACCAGCGGCCAACGAGATAATACTGTTGGGAACCGAGCATACTGCCCACAGAAATTTTCTCAAAAAGGAAGAATAGTGACGCGATTAAAGCTGGAAGCAACAGCCATTGCTAGTATGTGCATAGTACATAAAGTTTATTCTCTAATTTATTAGAGTAACTGGTTGTTTCACCTCAAATATGCAATATTCATGCTCTAATATAGAACGTACTTGGGGAAAAATAAATGAGATTTAGCTGTTAATAGGTTCAAAACAAGTTTGGAACGATATTGCTTTCACCCTTTAAGGTCTAACATACCAGCAATGATTCTCCAACTTTATTTGTCTGCGTGGCTCAGTGGAATGTAAATTTTCTTTATATTTAATGAAATTCAATAAGTATACAATATTTGATTGAACAAAAGATTTTTAATGACAGATTGGTTACGTGATTCGTAATTTGAAACATTTGCGGTTTATACAATATAACATTGACCTTCACTGATATTCAAGGACAAGAGCAGCCATTAAGAATGGCCATTAATGGGGTCCATCAACCTTCCATCGTCTTCATTTAATACCTACATGAATTTCAAACCCTCATATTCAGTGAAATTGAAGGAATCAAAATACAATTCAGTGTACAACCATGTATGATACAGATAAGCAAGGAAGAAAGATTAAAAGGTGATAGACCCAAGTAATGGCAGACTGAAATCAGACCATCACTTGCTGTCCGGATTCGTCTATGGTGTTACTTAATCCTGTGGGCTAGCTACTAGCTCCATGTACAAAGTAAATTTTATACTCATCTTATTTGTGACTTGTTGGTAGCTGCTTCATGGTCAAACTGTTGCGTTATTGCTTCGTACTGATTTTTTTTTTAAAAAAAAAAGGTGTTACAGGAGACATTTGTCTATGTAAGGGGGCTGTAAAATGTGAATCTTAAACGGCTACCGCTCTGGGTTAATTATACAAAGTATGCCTTTTTTGATGCAAAGTTATGCGAATTTAGAATGAACAACGCTCTTTGTCCGATAGACACTAATCCCATAGTGATGATTTTCCACCTCAAACCGGGAGTGCGAAATCAAAACAGGATTATTTAGGTGTGTAACAGTGTGAAAATTACAAATTTAATTTATCCAGACCTTTTAGCACAACCTCGAATACTGCATGTAACGAAACCCCTTATAAAAAATACACCATGCGTCGACAGACTGTAACGCATCTGTGGGTTTATGATGTTAGCGTTTAAATATGCTCAGAGCGCGGCTGCCACAAAAGACGTTACGCAGACTAACGCTAAGTCAGTGCTTGATTGAGTCGTCACCAAGTTGACGTTGAGTGACGTCACTGCATAAGGTCTATATATAAATATTTGTCAAAGACAGGTGTAACAATATCTAAGATTTGGAAACCTGTGACAAATCGCCCAGTATTTGAGTGTATTTAAGAGTATTTGAGTCCCCAAAACTTATTTTGAAGCAACAGCAAAATATCACAATTCTCGTTTCATTTCTGTTCAAAGAATATTCCATAATATTTTATTACTTCGATATAAAAGGTAAACCAATCAGTAACTTCCAGTAAATTTCATATTTGAGGAGTAAAAATGTTGTCACATGACCCTCAACAGCCAATCGTGAAACTGGATAGTCTACTACACTCCTTCAAGTTGGGGTGACTACCCTTGCCCTTTAAACATTGGCCGCTAACTCTCCTATCTTGTCATTTCTATTGAATCTACGAGCTGCGGAGACAGTCGGAAGAGGAGAAAACTGAGACAAGTAGCCTGTTTGATCCTTTCACTTGTATTCTGAGGTCCCAAAGACTGGGTTTTGAATAGTTATCAGGGACCAACTGTGCAATATGCATATTCTTATCATAGAAGCTTAATTCCTGACAGCTTGGATACAAAACTGACAAATTATCGAAGCGACATCTCAATCAAGTATGCCAGATCGCCAGATGGGGTCCTCCTCGAAAAACAAAAACTGCTTGCACAACAACTCTTAGCTTATACTAGCTTCATGGTACCAGTATTTCGTTAAACATTTACGTGCTCAGTAACATAGTGGAAAGCAAAGCAGACGTGCACTGATTAAAATCTAGAATTTCCAATAGGCCTCTGGGATTCCAGGGTATTTTTTCTTTTCAAGTGCTTCAACTTGTGTGATATTTTTAATAAATAACCACACACTAAGAGCATGTTGACATTTTTGTTCGTCATTAGTTCTCACTTTTATTTTATTTTATTTATTTTTTTATTTTTTATTTTTTTATTTTTTTCTTTTAACCAGCAGCAGATCTTGGGAAATCATGAGTGTCTCGTGTATGAAACTTTCACTTCTGGCGAACTATGAAAAGAAAATTTTTGTTACTTTTGCGTATGCCATTTAGTATATCAATTTTCTATGTGTCTGATAGTCATTTTGTCATGGTACTGATCATCGGTCAAGGGTTAGCGTGCTTAAGTATGAGAGCCTTTCGACAAAGACAAACTTGTAGTATTTTCTAGAGAATGCAAGTTCAGGTCAAAATTAATAAAGTGATGGGAGGACTTTGATATTGTTATTTCTTTTATGTTCATATGTTTGGATATTCTGAAATATTAGAGATTTATGTTCAAATCTTCTAATTACGCAATTTATAGTCACCTGGTGAGTGGCGACCATCTAGGTAAGCATTAATTTGTTGGAACGGTGGCGACTTCAACGATCCAATAATTCTTTGTCCATCTCTTAGGCAGTATGTATAAATGATCCATCGTTTTTATGCTGAGAGTGATTTCAAAAGTTGCCGGATTATTACTTGTAGCCTGAAGTAAATTTACATAGCTGTCCGTGTTTTCCAGGGTTGTGTGTCATAGGTATTAGTAGAGAAGAATTGGATTTATTTGGAACTTAATCTTTGCATAACCTGAATGGTTTGGGGCATGATTGAGGCATTAATTTGGGAAAATTCCTCCATTTCGTGACGTCACAAAATCTGAAATTGTCAAAAATCACGTACTTTGAAAAAAATCGTCAGTTTATGATTTCTTTTCAACTCACCATATCATTTCGAAGTAAAATCGATTTAACTTATACCTTACTTGGAACAAGTTGGAAATTTCGGTATCAAAATGGGCCAATGATCATTTTTGGTGCAAATTTTTCGACATGGCTGGCTCCTCTTCGATACGATGAGTTGAACAGAACGAATCGTACGGTTTGGAGAGTAACACGACCCCGAAATCTCATGAAAGTACCCCGAGCATAGAACACACAGAGTTTAACCAACTCGGGAATGCGGCTCGCATGGGCCATACTTACCTTACTCATGTCTATTTACTTCACAGGAATGAGAGACCATATTGTATACCCTGAGAAACTCCTTTAATTGCCAGTCATGTTCTAGTTGACTGTAGGCGCGTAACCAGGATTGTGTCATGGGGGGGGGGGGGGGTCATTGGGGGCACGTGTATAGAGAGAAAACGTTATTTTTAGATGTTTTTGAATTGCAGGGTTGGGTCATGGGGGTTAAACCCCAACCCCCAACCACCCCGTGGCTAACCGACCGACCGACCGACCGACCGACCGACCGACCGACCGACCGACCGACCGACCGACCGACCGACCGACCGACCGACCGACCGACCGACCGACCGACCGACCGACCGACCGACCGACCGACCGACCGACCGACCGACCGACCGACCGACCGACCGACCGACCAGTATATTATGAACGGAAAATACGATCGAACGCAGTATTGTGAGGGAGGACTTATCAACCAAATTTGCAATGATGAACCTTGGATGGAGAGGGGGAAAAACTGGTTCAATAGTCAATTTAAAGGCTTAATCTCCATCTCCAAATAGTTCCAATTTTCCTAATGTACTTCTTTACGCCCGTCCCAAAACTATCTGAAATTCATCCTTCCGGACACAATATCAGTCTATGCGTGATCAAAGCACTATCAGTACAGTACATGCTACGTAGTATGATCTACAATACTCTGCATTTTTTATTCCTTGCCGTAGGCAGGCAAGGACTCTATGCGATGGTGATGTTGTGTGTGTGTGCGTGGGTGCGTGTGTCTGTGTGTGTTTTGCTTGTGTTTGTTACACTTTGCTTGTAAACACAATATCTCAAGTTAGGAATGACCAACACTTTTCATATTTGGTATAAAGATTTGTCATGCTGAGAAAAAAAAAAAACATTTTCAAGAGTTCATTTGAGGTCTTTGGCGGTAAGACTGTGAAAACCGCTCAAAAAATAGCTCGTAAACACTATATCTTAAGACCGACACTTTTCATATATGGAGAGGAAGACCCTTTTGATTTTAGTGGAGGTAAAAGGTCATTTGAGGTCACTAGGGGTCTACCTGAACCAGAAAAAGCCCCTAAACAGAATATCTCAAGTTAAGAATTGGTGTATGGACTTGTCATGCTGAGAAGAAGATTGCTATAATTTTGGGTGGAGGTCATTTGGGGTCTCTGGAGGAAAAACTGTGAAAAATTTCAGAAATGGCTGGTTAACACGATATCTCAAAATAGAAATGACATATAATTTTCATACTTGGTGTATAGATCTATCATGTTGAGAAGAAGAACCCTATTGTTTTGGTGTCGGTCAAAGGACATTTGAGGTCACTTGAGGTCAAAAACAAAAACCTCGTAAACACTATATCTCAAGATAGGAATCACCGATACTTTTCATATTTGGCATATAGGCTTTTCATGTCAAGTGGGACATCCCTATTAGATTTGTGCTTGGGGTGAAAGGTCATTTTAGGTGAACAGAGGTTACACTGCCAAATCCAATTAATTGGCTTCAATTTTCAAATTTTTTAGAGTGTTCGAAATTTAATGCAGACACACATTTGTCCTCAGAAAAGATTCCACCTGTCCCTTTCCTCCGCCCCTCCTCCAAAAATTTCCAAAACATTTGCTCCCTCCAATTCCTGCTTGGCCACAGGCCTGGAGGGCTTGTTAAAATGTCTCAAGTCAGCAATGAAGGACAATATTTTTTTTTGGTTCGTAGATTTGCTACTGCTCTTATGTGGAGGTCAAAGGTCATATGACTTCACAGGCACCAAGCGTGCAAAATCTCCTTAATGGCTTGTAATGCCACCGGATGTTAAACATGCAAGGTTACTAGAGGTCATATGCTAGGCCACCAGAGGCCAAATTTCAGGTCACCAGAAGTCAAATGCCAGGTGTCTAGAGGTCAAATGCCAGGTCATCAGAGGTCAAATGTCAGGTCACCAGAGGTGATATGCAAGTTCACCAGAAGTCAAATTCCAGGTGACCAGAAGTCAAATGCCAGGTGACCAGAGGTCAAATACCAGGTCAAAAGAGGTCAAATGTCATATGAGATTAAAAGGGGTTACAAATGTCTTAAACTTCCTTCCCTTCAAGTAGGAAAGTTTGACGGGTTCCATTATTGACATGTGAATGCAGTGTTGTTAACAAAAGTTCCCTTATTGGTTTTGGAGGGCAGGTCAGAATAAGGTCAGCAATCAAAAGGTAGAACTTCCCAAGAAATCCCAAGATTAACATCTGTGGTGTCCAGAGGTCAAAGAGCAAAATTGTCCTTTCGGCAAGGAATCACTAAGCCTTTTGGCTTTTAAGTTATGGTTTAAACTTGTCGTCAATCAACGAGCTCTGCCAATTGAGAATTTCTTTGGGACTATAACAAAAATTTTGGATGAGAGTCAACTGTCTTTAATGGAGGCTTCAATGTGACTTTATTTAACTTAACCCTTGGTATTAGCCAGTAGCCTAGCAAGGTAGTGAAGGAGAAAATTCGCTTTACAGAAAAAATAGGGAGGGTGAGAAATAGGCCTATTAAAATGAAAAGTTTAGAAATTTCTCGGGAGTGAAATTTCTAGGGGAACACAAATATCTTTAACGCAACATTTGCAGAAATTTGACATATCCTTGCGTCTCGGAGGAACATGGCGCATGTTTCACTCACCACTGCCTGGAGGTTAGTGAGGGCGTCCTGTAATTGATAAGTGCATATCCTAAATTTCTTTCTAAGTAGGCCTAACACAGAAACTAGTTCTTCTTGCCTTCTTGCTTGTCAGTCATTGTCATCTTCTTGCCTTCTTGCTTGTCAGTCATTGTCATCTTCTACTTATAAGTGTTAGGCCTACTTTGAAAGAAATTTGCCATCACCTATAGCTTGTGCACTTATCAGTTATAGGACGCCCTCACTAACCTCCAGGCAGTGGTGAGTGAAACATGCGCCATGTTCCTCCGAGACGCAAGGATATGTCAAATTTCTGCAAATGTTGCGTTAAAGATATGTGTGTCACATTCACGGACTTCCTATACATGGACAGAGCATACTGCACTGTAGATTGTCGTTACTGAGAAAAAGTGCACCAAGATGGCCGTCTGCTATGGTTTTGTGTGAAAACTTGGACTTGCTCAAGTATATCACCATATTTTGCAAAAAAGTTGAAATACTTTTAAAATATGGCTAGGCTAGGTCAAAATTACTTCACGTTATTGCAGGAATACGATATTGCTTCCCATTCAAGTTTAACTTTTGCTTAAGATTTTACAGAGTCGTCGTCAAATCAGACGATTTATAGCTTCACGGTGGCCATCTTGGTGCGCCTTTTTTGTTCCGGCCGGTGGCGACCATCTACGGATAGGACGTACGCGTTACATGCTCAGTCCATGTATATAGGTAGTCCGTGGTCATATTCTACAGAAAAGGTTCGTCGAAGTCAATAAAATGTTGACTACTGAGTCAAATGTGGAAAGGTGCGTCAATAGGTAAAAATATTTCTCGATCCTGATGAACATTGACCGACCTTGTCCCTCGGGTCAGAGTGCGCCTCACAATTGATAAGTTTATGGAAAAATATATCTGCGAGCTGAACTAGGGCTCAGCTCGCAATTTAATTCAGAAAATATAATTTGACTCAATGTCGAAAGTTGAAATGGGGGGGGGGGGGATTTCTAATTTTATAATTTAATATGTCAGTGGTTTTTCATTAAGGTCTTGCAAGAAAGACAAAATGTTTCCAGACCATGACCTCAAAACCTTGTAGCAACACGGTACTTTTTTTAACTCAAGATATCTCACTCTAAGGATTGGTTATTTTCGTTAAAAAATACCTCCATTATCAATAAGACCGCAGAAAATTATGTAATGTGGGCACATTGTATCAGATGTCATTGTTTTCCTTTATAAATGAATTGTTCTGATGGTTCATAAAATTTGATAATATTGGAATTTGGAATATCACTTCCCTTAGATCTAGCATTATCCTACAGAATGTGTGGGGTATAGCACTCAAACAATGTTGCTTAATATTCTCTGCGGCGGCATCAAAATTGTAAATAATATGAATGCAATTTTAAATTAATGTGCCGCGATGATATACTAGAATTTTCAAACTGTACAATATCTCAAGGAATATTGCATTTCTTTGAAAATAAGTATCTCCTAAACGCTATAAGCTATTGAGATGCAGTTTTCGCCTTCTGAAAGAGAACATTTTTCTGCATATTTTGAAAGCCATGAGTTTTGTCTCTGAAAGATAAACATTTAAATGAAAAAGAGAGTTTCATTGAAGAGTGTATTACTTTGCAAGAAAACACAAGCAAGTAGACAAGTCGCTTTGAACATTACATTTATAATTATGCGCAGTATACCCTTTCCAACAAAACTGAAAAAATCGATGTTTGGGGGCGGTCTTCAAAAGAGTCATGACACCCTCTGTCGTCACCCACCTATCGTCATTCTCTGGGATACACCGACATGTCTGTGGGTTAAGTGTCCATGGATTCAAGTCAGTGGCGTAGCCACGGGGGGTGGGGTTTAAAACCCCCATGACCCAACCTGGCAACGCAAAAAACACCTACAATAACGGTTTTTTGTCTCTATCCGTAGACTTTTCCCTAATATCGTGCCCCAACCCCCCATGACACCACCCCCCACCCCCATGACACAATCCTGACTACACGCCTGATTCAATTAGTGTATTCATTTTATGTTTCTGAAAAGGTTATACAGCTCACCATAGGAACTGGCGTCGACTACGTCATCAACAGTCAAAACTTTACAGAACCTATAACGACCTTCTGGAACCCCAAAATTTCAAATAAGCCAAAAAAGTTAATAAGGCTGTTTCATTTAAAAGGTGCCAAGGCAATGCCCACTTTCAATTTATAGTTCATACTTTATCTTTGCATAGTAATTGTAAATCAATAGCAGGGCGGCAAAATTAGAAAGGATTTCAAAGCTATCTTGCTAAGCATACTTAACATATACCTAGAGGGTCTGGGGTTCCTCGGAAGTAGTCCTCTTCAGAAGACGCGAGAACATATCCCATAAAATTGGACGAAAATGCAGACTTCTACGTCACTTTTAGTGACTGAAAAGAGAGTTGTTCCTGTAGGCTATAAGGCTATTTATGTAAAGTCACTCATTATGTCGTTCTTCACAATAATTAGGCCTACCATTATTGTACTCTGACGCATTAGATAATAAATACAGTAGGCTATTTTTCTGTTATAAATATTAGTCTACTTGTGTTATTAAACCGGAGTCTTCTCGGCCTTTTGGCTGAGATCATGTGTGAATATCTGTTCTTTTCATCCAGGCTAGAATGGCAACAAACATGGCAGACTAACTAATGTAAATGGTCTGGAGGCCGTGGCTCTTTTCCAGAAGGTCGGGAGGTCTTTTAAAGATACTAGTCTGCTTGTGGTCTTAAACCGGTTGCACACTAAGTGATTAACGCTTGCCAGCTTTTGCGACTGCAAGCTTGAGCAACAATTTTTTGAGTCGGTCGTTAAAATGGATATTTGATGAGAAAGAATATGCCCTGCCAGGAATCATTAATTAGTTACATCAGGTTTAACGGCTCAGTCTCCAACCAATTGGTTAAAGTTAGGCCGACCATGCCCAGTTGTCAGTGACTCACTAGCTTGTTGGCATTCCCCATTGCTTATGCAGTGAGCACCAACTAAAGCACAATAGCAAAAGATTCCTGCATTCTGCGATATGACCCGGCAAGGAATCGAACTCCAGACTTGGTGGGGGCATACCAAAGACTTTTTAATTAAGTGATAATTCTCCCTATACCTCCTATCCTCCCTATAGAGGCTTTTTACATTACGTCATAATACTCTCCGGCGGCCATGTTGGAGTACATGTAACTACGTAGTAAACCATACGGGACGCGCTTGCTCGTTGAATTTGTACACACCGTGCATATCACAGTGCACACTGTGCAGTGCGTTCGGCAGAAAGCCACGTGTATTTGGCATGAATGCCCTCCAGCATGGCGGTTCAGTGACGAAATTGCAAAGCCTCTATACGTGAACTCCAAGATGGCGACTTGTTTCTGAGGACAGGGGAATACGATGTGAATTTTACGATTTGTAAAAGTATGGCTTGGACCATGGAAATACTACCTCCGTTGTAGTAATCCCATGGTTGGACGCCGTCCTAAGAGTTAGTTAGAAAGGGTTTAACGACACACCAACACGAATATGTTATATAGTGTCGTCCTAACTTGGAGGAGTCGAAACAGGAAGGGGTTACGGATTTGGAAATTTTTGTTTGTGCAATGTGACAGTGGATTTATACTGACGCTATGTTTTGACAAAACCTGATGTTTTGGAGTTCATTTGGGGGAAAATGTTTATTCAAAATAAACATTTAGGTAATAAGTTAACAAATATCACCACAGTAAGCATGGGATATTAATCAGATTTGCCGGTAGCTGCTGTAAACTTCACATGCAAACATACTGTACTTGTATAATGCTGCGTTTCTGACAAAATGATGAATATTTTCCTTTATGTTTTAAAAACATTATTAACAATGAGAGAAATATTCCCGGTCAAATAATAGCTGGGTTAATATATCGAGTTACAAAATGATATTGACATTTTACAAGTAGACGACCGTTGTATCCAAAACCCCAAAACAAACTGCATTACTCTTGTCACCCAACTGAGGGTTCAACAAACAAAAGATATCATGAGAAGCAATTGTTATGCACATTTATCTTTATACACGTCACTGATTTGCATGCTAAGACCATGAAAGTACACATCCGGGGTCTTCCATGCTCATTCCATATGAATATATATCGCGTACCGTACATAGATCGAATATTCAATGACATGTGTATGGAATTTTGGCTGCTTCACGTTTGTCAAGTTTGTTGTTCTTGTTTTATTTTCCTTTCTTCGTTCTTCTAGGGTTTTGTGACTTAAAATAAAACACAGGAGAGGAAGTACTTGAAAAGAAACTGACCTGGTAGTAAGTATATCAATGAAGCCTTGCTCTCAGATCCTAGTGCACACTATTCCTACGAAACTACTGTAAACGCGCCCTCTTAAGGGCCAGTGCATGTCCTTATACTTCTGTTCGATATAAAATTAATGATTTAACGGGCTTTTGCAGTTTGTAAATGGTTTAAAGCCGTGTCGGTCAAGTCATTTTTCCAGTTGTGGCTCATTGCTTTGTTTTCCATACCCCAATATTTATAATGAGCACCAAGCCACTATTAGGCCTCCTTAGTTGCGTGCGAATGTGAGACCATTGGGCCATGCCTCCCCCCCCCCCCTCACAGATGCTATTTTTTCTTTGTTTTTTAAAATACGTTTTCTAACTTTAGTAACACAGATTTTACTTCAAAAGATAGCATATGTGGCACCAGATTGCTTATAAGGACACCCAATTTTTCAAAAATTTTCAAAGGGGAAGGATTGCCTGTGCAAGGTCCTTCAGTGATGCCAATTTATTTTAATTCCTACAAATAGACCTAGGCAAATTCTGTCAAATTCCAATTTTTACTTAAAAAGGTAGACTCTGTATCCCACTGGTGGCATCGATAAAAAAGACTACATGTTTAGATTCTCTTTACAAGCATGCATACGGTATTTTGACCATCTGAGGGGTCTGATTTTTCGAAATTTTCTCTTCGCTCCGCGCCAACTAATGGTGGCGCTTGGCTCAGTCTTTTTGGCAAAATTACATTTTGGGGGTCAAATTAGCTCTTAACTCCCTGATCACTTTGCAGTCTGCGAACGTATTTTGAAGTGAGCATTTTATTGCAAACGACAAAAGAAGGAAGCGACTGGTTAGATTCTTCGTATAAGTCTGGAAAATGCTATTTCCGGCCATCTAAGAGGTCTGATTTTTCCAAATTTTCTCTACGCTCCGCGCCAACCAATGGTGGCGCTCCGCTTAGATAATCTTTATGACAAAATAACGTTTTGTGGCCAAGAAAAAACACAAATCCTATACCGATCAATGCTCTTTTATTTTGACTCCTAAAAGTGTGCAAATTTAATGACAAATTTTACTTCGTAAGGTAGCATAAATGGCATAAGAATGCATGTAGAGACACAAAAGTTTCAGTTTTGTCCTCATGAACCACCACGATTCAACTTTTAACACTATTCCTGTCAAAGTCGAAAATCTTGCACCATTTTGCATCTAGGCTCCTTGAAAACGTCAAAAGATTTCCGGAAACCCCTCCCCTTAGACCATACTGCATGCCCCGTGCATGCTCCCCCCCCCCCCCCCTCAGAGAAATCCTGCGTAACGCCTCTGCGTTAGTACATACAAATAAACCAGATAATGTTGACCAAAATAATATACTAAGAGTTGTTATTTCCAATTGCTCTACTGTTATACTTTAAGATTAAAATGCAGGTAATATTACATAATGACATGATAATGTTGTTATACTTGTAAATTTGCATATTTTATATGAAATACACACACATTGACCAGGAAAAGTTTTGGGGAAATTTCATACCTTTGCCCCCTCTGGAAAAAATCCTAGCTACGCCACTGTCTAAAATGCTCCAGATTGCAGGAAATCTGCAGATTTCAAACTGTTCCGGGGAAGTATGCCCCGGACCCCTAGCAACTTCATGATTACCTCACGCCCCAGCCGCCTCCGTGTTTGGAAAAAGGTCCACATCTTGGAAAAAGACCCACCCCTCCACATGGGCTGGCTACTGTATGGTCAAGTCGTAAGGACAACCGGCTATACACAGCTGGCCGGGTTATACCGAAGAATTTAAAAATGGAACCTACCTTTGATTGGTGCTCAGCATAAGTAATGGGTTGGGAAAACATGTCATTGAGTAACAACTGGAAAACAGGCCTTGGCCGGTCCGACTTACACCCATTGGTAAGAAACTGAGCCATATAGCCCCATCTTACCGAATACATTGGCTATGCTATGGACTATTTTACTGTTTGAACCAGGGAGGTTCTCCATCTCAATCTAAGAACACCTGTCTGTTTGGACTGTGTCGGCTGTTTGGAGAATGTTTCGATATTTTAACCTTTTTATCGTGCTTTCTTGAAGCACTGCTCCAATTCATTTGTCTTTGCCCTTCATATTTCTATTCAAAGGTCTCTCCGTGATTATATTAAATGTCTCCGGATATTTTGACATTACAACCCTAACTGCTCATAAGGAAGCCCTTCAATACGGCCAGAGGGTCTGACCTTGCTCCAAGACTACTTATTTGGGCTGATCTGATCATAGTGTCGTACTTTCATCGAGATATTCTATAGTACTGAATACTCCAAAATAACGCAGGTGTTTTTAACGTGTTGCAGAATTTTCTTGCGGTTTCTGTTTGCGTTGGAGAGTATTTGCATATGCGTAGGCGAGAGCGCAAGTGCGTGTACTAAAAGTCATAGTCTTGGAGTTAGCTAGATGAGGTTTTACGGCTCAGTTTTTCAACAATTGTTAAGTCGGGTTTTCCACCGCCTTTTTTCCAGTCGCTACTCACTGTCTATAGTTTTTTCCTGCTCCATTCAGGGAGATGTGATTAATATTATCACCTCCTTGCTTCATTGATTGTGTTGAGCACCAAGCACATGCAATGGCAGCAGATTCCATTTGCCAAGTCAACCTTGAAACAGGGATGTGTATTTAGTTAGCACGTCCCTTCTTGGAAGAATAAGTATAGTGATACCATGCAGCTAATACGTTAACAAAGTATTAACTATTTCTAATTACCGCCCAATATCTATTTTAAATTCTATTTCCAAAATATTCGAAAGAATAATGCATAATAAGCTTTCTCACTTTCTTGAAAAACATAAGCTCCTCTCTAACAATCAGTTCGGATTCCGTAAGAAGTATTCTACGTACATGACCTCTCTTGATTTATCTGACCACACACTCTAAAAAATGTTGTGTAGAATTTACACAACATTGTGTGACTAGTCCACCAGTCAACAAATGTGTAGAAAGTACACATGGTTGTGTAAAAAATTTACACAACATGTGTAGAATTTACACAACACTGTAATTTATACACATGTTGTGCAAATTCAACACAACATTTTTAGAGTGCATTACTACTGGGTTTGACAATTAACAAAGTACAATGAGTGTTTTGTGGACTTATCTAAGGACTTTGATACTGTTAATCATAGCATTCTATTACGCAAACTTAATTATTATGATATTAGAGCTATAGCTCACGATTAAGAGGCATAGCTCACGCATTAATAACTGTTCTTCGTCTTTCAAAGATATACCCTGTGGTGTACCCCAGGGGTCTATTTTAGGCCCCCTGTTATTCCTTATCTACATCAATGATCTTCCCCTTTTTTCAATAAGTTAAAATTTGTACTATTCGCAGATGACACTAGTATCTTATTTAGAACAGATGATCCCACTTCTAATGTCCCTATACTGAATGCCGAGCTTGCTCGTGTATGTTGCTGGTTCAAAGAAAACAAACTGTCTCTGAACGTCAAAAAGACGCATTTCATTCTGTTCCAGTCTAGTAGGAAGAAATCACCCGACATAAGTATTTGCATTGATGGTTCTATTATTAATTCTTAGGGCTACTCATAGATCCTCACTTGACTTGGAAATGCCACATTGACTTATGTAACAAAATCTCTTAAGACTATAGGCGTCCATAAAATCGAGCATCTTGTACCTCGTCGGGTCTTGCTTTCCCTGTACAATACTCTTATCTTCCCTCATTTATCCTATTGTACCATATTGGTTGGGGAAATACCTTCCATTCTTATCTTAATAGACTTTAAATACTGCAAAATAGGACCATTCGTCTAATTACTTTCTCCCACTATAGGGCTAACACAGCTGACCTTTTTAAAGAACTGAACATTCTAAGTGTTTTTGACATTTATAAGCACCAAATGGATATCGTATATGTTCAAAATTAGTCATGAGTTATTACCTTCCATATTTCAGAGTATCTTTCATCTTAATAAATCTGTCCACAACTACTGTACCAGGCATTCAGAAAATTTTCACCTAAATAAGAGTCAACACTGAGGTTAATAAAAAGTCGTTTGTTACTTCCGGGTCTCAATTATGGAATAACCTTGATCCTCAGCTACAAAGCATTTACTCACTTTCATCATTTATCAAGAAATTCAGATTATGTCTAGTTGATAAGTATTGATGTTATTCTTATTTACTCCCTCATGGGTGATGGGTGTTTACGGTTTCTGGGAGGGGAGGTTGGCTGTTACTTAGTTCTATTTTGTTGTTATTGATCTTCTTTTCGTCTTTTTCATTTATTCTATTTCTTGTAAAGATGGCCTGCTTAGTACAAGCTTTTTGCTTTTTCAGGCTTCCTCCAACGTCTTCTGTTATTTTATATGTGCTCCTATTATTTATGATTTTTGTGTAAAATAAATGAAAATAAATGAAATGAAATGATTGTAACATTTAATTATATCCTTCAATCAGCAGCAAGTCTTATCGTTATGTACTAGTTCGTATGGTCAGATGGTGAGTCGGTGTGCAGTTAGAGGATGGGGCGAGCTTTAGGTCTCACTACTGGAGTAGGGTAGTGTTCTAGAGTGGACACCCTAATAGAAGTAGTCCTTCTCTGGTTTGGATCATATTTTGTCAGGATAACCTGCCAGCTGGTTACCTGTGAGATGCCTGTGGGTCATAGCCTATAATGACCACTCCAGATGGCACTTACCTCAATCTCGTGCCCAATTTGAAGCTATTAGTACTGATATTTCATTGTATTGTTTTGCACCTTTTTAGGTATTAAGAAGGGACAGGGGTATCGATATAGACATGGAGATATGCAATTAATAAATTTGCTATAACAAGGAATGCTTAAATAGATATAACCAGAAAGCCAAAAGGCTTAGTGATTCCTTGCTGCTGAAATGTAAGGCCTTTTTTCACATTGACATTGCTTTGCAATGTTTTTCAATTAACAGGGCTCCATAATGTGCCCACAAAGTACACATGCAAGGTATCCAATCTTCCTATGTTGAGATCCCTCTTGCCCGTTGTGAACCAAAATGACATTTGACCTCCACCAAAAACTTCTGGGACCATGTATTCACTATGCGCCATCTACATGACAAGTTACAGGACCATACAGGTGACCTTTCTTGAAAGATTGTGCAGGAAAGCTTGTCAGGCTTTGAACATGCTGACTCCAAATGAACTTTGACCTTTGGGAAAATCAATAGGGATCATCTACTAAATATGACCAATCCACACCCTAAATGTGAGCACAGTCACATGTACCGTTCTTGAGATACCGTGTTTACGAAGTTTTGACCTTTTGACCTCTCATGACCCCAAATGACCTTTGACCTCCACCAAAAACAATAGGGAACATCTACTCAATATGGCCAACACACTTGCCAAATATGAGCACAGTCACATGTACCGTTCTTGAGATATCTTGTTTACTAAGTTTTGACCCTTTGACCTCTCGTGACCCCAAATGACCTTTGATCTCCACAAAAATCGATAGGGATCATCTACTCAATATGGCCAATGCACACACCAAATATGAGATTAGTCACAATTACCCTTCTTGAGATACCATGTTTGACAATTTGTAAGGAATTTACCTATTGACCTCTCGTGACCCCAAATGACCTTTGACCTCCACGAAAATCGATAGGGATCATCTACTCAATATGACCAACCCACACACCACATATGAGCATAGTCATATGTTCCGTTCTCGAGTTATCGTGTTTACGAAGTATTGACCTTTTGACCTCTCGTGACCCCAAATGACCTTTGATCTCCACCAAAAACAATAGGGATCATCTACTCAATATGACCAACCCACACACCAAATATGAGCATAGTCACATGTACCGTTCTTGAGATATCATGTTTACGAAGTTTTGACCTTTTGACCCCTGGTGACCCCAAATGACCTTTGATCTCAACGAAAATCGATAGGGATCATCTACTCAAAATGGCCAATGCACACACCAAATATGACATTTGTCACACTTACCCTTCTTGAGATACTGTGTTTACAAGCAATTTCTAAGGCATTTACCTATTGACCTCTCGTGACCCCAAATGACCTTTGACCTCCACGAAAATCGATAGGGATCATCTACTCAATATGACCAACCCACTTGCCAAATATGAGCATAGTCACATGTACCGTTCTCGAGTGATCATGTTTACGAAGTTTTGACCTTTTGACCTTTCGTGACCCCAAATGACCTTTGATCTCCACCAAAAACAATAGGGATCATCTACTCAATATGGCAAATGCACACACCAAATATGAGATTAGTCACACTTACCCTTCTTGAGATACCGTGTTTACAAGCAATTTCTAAGGAATTTACCTATTGACCTCTCGTGACCCCAAATGACCTTTGACCTCCACGAAAATCGATAGGGATCATCTACTCAATATGACCAATCCACACACCCAAATATGAGCATAGTCACATGTACCGTTCTCGAGATATCGTGTTTACAAAGTTTTGACCTTTTGACCTCTCGTGACCCCAAATGACCTTTGATCTCCACCAAAAACAATAGGGATCATCTACTCAATATGACCAACCTACACACTAAATACGAGGTTAGTCACACTTACCCTTCTTGAGATATCGTGTTTACAAGCCAAAGCGTCACATACACACACACACACATACATACACACACACACACACACGACATCACCATCGCATAGATTCCTTGCTTGCCTTCGGCAAGGAATCAAAAACCAGAATGCAAAAATGCATTGAGGTTTCGATGATACATACATGCTCTTTTCAATGAAATGCTACATTTCTTGTAACAACTGGTGACCCAAAGTGACCTTTGACTCCACCTGTTAGTAACTGGTTTTTCTTTTAACCAAAATATTTCTACAAATTTCATACTGAGCCTTAAGATATTCTGCAAACAAGCTGCTTACATCATAACGCATCAACATATCAAGTTTGAAATGAATCCAAGTTTCCTACCTTGAGATATAGTGTAAACAAGTTTTCTGAGTTTGACCCCCTATGACCCTAAATGAACTTTGACCTCTACCAAAATCAAAAGGGTTTTTTCCTTACACCATAACGCATCAACATATCAAGTTTGAAATCAATCCAAGCTTCCTACCTTGAGATATTGTGTTAAAAAGTTTTTCAAGATTTGTCCCCTTCTGACCCCAAATGACCTTTGACCTCCACCAAAATAAATAGGATTCTTCTTTACATCATAATACATCAACATATCAAGTCTGAAATGAATCCACCTTTCCTACAATGATGTATCATGTAAACAAGGATTTCACGGTTTGAACCCCATGTGACCCCAAATGACCTTTGACCTCCACCAAAATTTCTTGGGTTTTTCCTTACATCATAACGCATCAACATATCAAGTTTGAAATGGATCAGTTTTCTACCTTCAGGTGTAGTGTAAACCATGATTTCCGGGGTTTGACCCCATGTGACCCCAAATGACCTTTGACCTCCACCAAAATTGGTCGGGTTCTTTCTTACATCATAACGCATCAACCTATCAAGGTTGAAATGAATCAAACTTTCATACCATGATGCATCATGTATACAAGTATTTCTGGGTTTGACCCCGCGTGACCCCAAATGACCTTTGACTTCCACCAAAATAAATTGGGTTCTTCCTCACATCATAACGCATCAACATATGAAGTTTGAAATGAATCAAACTTTCCTACCATGATGCATCATGTATACAAGTATTTCTGGGTTTGACCCCGCGTGACCCCAAGTGACCTTTGACCTCCGCCAAAATATATTGGGTTTTTCCTCACATCATAACGCATCAACATATGAAGTTTGAAATGAATCAAAGTTTCCTACCTTGAGATATAGTGTAAACAAGGATTTCAGGGTTTGACCCCATGTGACCCCAAATGACCTTTGACCTCCACAAAAATATATCCGTTTCTTTCTTACATCTTAACACATCAACATATCAAGTTTGAAATGAATCAAAGTTTCCGACCATGAGATATTGTGAAAACAAGGATTTCGGGGTTTGACCCCATGTGACCCCAAATGACCTTTGACCTCCACCAAAATCGATAGGGTTCTTTCTTACATCATAACGCATCAACATATCAAGTTTGAAATTAATCCAAGTTTCCTACCATAAGATATCGTGTAACCAAGGATTTCGGGGTTTGACCCCACGTGGCCCCAAATGACCTTTGACCTCCACCAAAATTAATAGGGTTCTTCCTTACATCATAACGCATCTACATATCAAGTTTGAAAGTAATCCAAGTTTTCTATCTTGAGATATTGTGTAAACAAAGATTTCGGTTTTTGACCCCCTGTGACCCCAGATGACCTTTGACCTCAACCAAAATGAATTGGGTTCTTCCTCTCAGTAAGGGGTATCTGTGTACCAAGTTTGAAAACTGTCAGATCTTCCCTTCTCAAGATATCGTGTAAACAAGCAAAGTGTCACAAACACACACACATACATACACACACATACACACGCACATACACACATACATACACGCGCACGCCATCATGAATGCATAGGTTTCTCTTTTCATCGAAACCAATGATTGCGAGATGGTGAACAGCTTGTAACTCTCATTAAACGTGAATAGATTGTCATTTCCGGGTTGGAAAACTATGTTTGTCTAACAGATTTTTTACTAGTTAACATTTCGTTCGACACTGGTGCTTCCTAAATACAAACCCTGGAACATTAGTAGCCTAAAATTGTCTGAAGACATGTAATATAATCATTCCAGGTCAAACTAGGACAAATTAATCGATTTACTATACACAATTACATTTTAAAATAGCATAGTCAAGATTTAGGTCAAAGGTCAATTTTCGTCCTTTTTTGACTTTTAATGACCTCAAAAGTCACGTGATTCTCAAAATCTTTATATCAACGAAAAGGCAACTTCTTTGCAAGTATTTTGAGGGGTAGTTTGCAACTCTCGAGTTTCTAGATGAAAAACAATAGCCATTTTACTTTCCCCTACCCCTTAATTTTTTTTTATTTTTCAGCACCCTGACTCTTGGCAGATACCCCGCTATATTTCCCCAACCCACCCGAAGATACCCATATACCTGAATTTTTCTGTTTATAGACATGTCAGGGAATCGAAAAAACATGGTGGCATTAATGACCATTCCAGGTGGCACTTGCGTCAATCTGAAGCCGGGCTAATATTGGTACACAGAGAGTCACTGAAATTTCAGGGATGAGCCTGAGACTTCTAATGAAGAGGGAATTTAGAGGCAGGAACTGAGGATGGGGGAACATGCACTTAGGGCCCATGGAGACGTTGATGATATTACAGAGTTCTGATTGGATAGAGAACTCCGAGGGCTGTTTGTACAAGTTTATGAAATTTATGAGGCATTTATGACAGAAACTTCTTGGGTCTTTGGCGCGAAAAGGGGAAATGAATAAAAAAGAGGACAAGTAAAATACAAAAGTGAGGAAGTATCTCATTGCCTGCTGAAGTGTACATCGGTATAGCCTGACCCTCGTGGCCATGAACAAAAACTGACAGCGAGGTATTTAAGTTAAGACCTCTCCAATTTTCGATGGGGGAAGGGGTACAATGTAAGGTGAAACTTGTAATCGCTTGCTACGCCGCTGTGTATAGCATAACAACAGGTCTAAATTTCAGGCAAAATTGATATTGTGCAATTCCTAAGTTTCCTATCATATGCATGTCCGGGTCTCAAAGGAGGGGTGCTAAGGCACCCTGATAAGCGAGTTCGGTGATTTGTTGCCATATGGAACTGTGGGACAAACCGTGGGAAACAAAAGTCGAGCTCAGCACGTCGCGTACGGCGTTCCCTTTTTCTCGAACGATAGAAGGGGTGTCAGACGCGAAGACGCGATAATCAAAACCACGTTAAAAATCCCGCCTCATGTTATGGAAGGATTAAGGAAGAAGAATTTCACGAAATTTTCATTTAAACTCATATTTTTAGAATACGTGCTGTAGGTGCGGATTGGTTTATTTATCCCGACGATTTGGAGGAGGTGAACGTGGACATGTAGCCCCCAAACGAAGTACCGAAATCGCTTCTACATGAAGCAGTTTTCCACATCTACGGAGTTACTACTTCGGCCTGGTGTCTCGGTATACTCCGGTACATACCGATATACCGATAAGGCATACCGATATTTGTTTATTACCACACCGCCACATCCAATGATGTGCGGTGCTTATATATTTCAGCTGAAACTGTTTTGGTAATTTCACCAACAGACATGATGTTCTCACCTAATTTAAGGATGATTCATTGTGAACTAAATCACCCAGACACAAAACAAACCCCCAATTCCCATGTAGCTGTGTACAAGAAGTGAAAGTCACACGCATCGGTACTAAAAATGTCACCATGAGCGGAATTAATTACAGAATTGTCAATGTAAGCATTAGGGGGAAAATAACAGACAGTTACACCCTCAAACCTGGTGTGATGGCCGCAAAACTTCGCACCAGCACGAATATCAGTCAATAAATAAAAACAGATAAAATTCTTACATGCTTCGAGCAAACCTCTCTGTAATAAGATTTGTGATGAACAGTCACAGGCTTCCCTTTCTCAGCTAACATTTTTTGTACATATGCAAAAGAGATGAATAAAATAGACCAATTCTTTTTCTTTTTTTCTCCGACATTTTTTCACTGTACATTTCTTCAGATCCTAGCGTTCCTTTCAAAAAAGTGAATAACATATTGCACTCACAGCATATTTGGTGGAAGAAATACGGCCACTAGCTTTACAACCAATCAGAATGCAGAAAAAAGCTTTCAAAAGATGCTAAATAATAGAACACAGTCATTCTACATCTGCTAAAAAAACTGCAATTGAAAAACAAACATTTATTCAATACAGCTTAGAAAGAACCATATCTAGGCCTAGGTTTCGACAAAATTTGCTGCCATTACTACATCGTATAACTTTCCCCACGTTTAGTTGCTCCCACGTTCATCTATTTGTCCAATATTATTAGAAGATGCAGTAGACATGTTGCTGGACAATTTGTCGAACCCTCGTAAATCAGGCATGACCATGTACCAATATTGCAATGACTTACTGTTTCGGGTAATATCATGACGTACATGAATTGCCTAGTACACAATATTGTTAATGGACTTTACCCAATTCAATCTGAATACCCTCTGACGTATCAATAACAATATGCTGTCCATCATTACCATCATTACCATAGATTCCATAACGCTGGACAAGGGCTGGATTTAATGTGAATCCTCAAATAGCACACGTTTCTGTGGGTCCTGCTGTTTTCCTTTTTGAAATCTGAATCTCCCCTCAACTTTCACAATTTAAAGAAGGAACTACGTTTTGAAATGAACCTCAAAACTTATTTTTTTTTTCTTAACAAAAACAAAATACGTTTTTAAAGCAAGTGGTCTTCTAGAATCAAACTTCGAGTTTCTTGAAAAATCTCTAACTCGACCGTGCCGACCTTCAATGCATAGCCAGTGTAAATAGAGGGCGACATACAGAAATTTATTATTACTCTGTTGAATTTTCAATACTTTCCACTAAACCTTGTGAATCGATCTAACAAAAAAAAAATGTCCGTTTCTTTCTTGTGCATACAAACATTGAAGTTTTCGTAGGTGTCATTCAACAGCAATGCACAAAGTAAGTTGTTTTTTGACTGTCCCTCTAGTGGGGGAGTGCTCAAGCCTAACTATGTCATGAATATAAGAATGAGACAATGAATGAACGTGATAAAATAGAAAGAAAGGTACTTGAATCAGGAAATGAACAAAGTAACCAGAATTCACTGTTGTTTCAAAGTAGGTCTGGGACGACTGCTCCTGCATATTAAGTCCATGAGCTGGATCACCAGCAAAGCAAACTCAGCTTCGTTCAGTTAGTTAGTTAGATGGCGTTTTACGGCCCAGTTTCCAACCAGTTGGTTGAAGAAGAGGGGCCACACCCTTTTTTCATTGGTTGATTTTCAACCAAGCACAATGGCAGTAGGTTCTATTTTTAAAGTCTTTGAAATGACCTGGCCAAGACGTGAACTGCCAGCCTTCCGACAAGTCTGATGCTCTAACCACTTGACCATGCAGTCGGTCTTTACAGCATAGAATAGGTAACGTTTCATCCTCCATCCTGGTCATAATCATTCATGCTAGACATACTCTAGAATACTTTAGAATTTTCCCATTCAGCACAAAAAGCCAGGGTCATTACAACAGCACAAACAGCCAGGGTCATTTGACTAGGGAACTGAGGAAAATTATCCTCTCCCTCCACTAACAATTTCCTTAGTCCAACAACTTTCAGCTTGGATCATTTTTTATTTCTATGAGAAAGCGGATAGCAGATCTCCCCCTCCTCTGACTTCCAATCTGCCCTAGTAACTCACTGATAACACTTCACCCCCATGCAGAAGATTTCACACATCGTAGACTACTAAATTCTACCAATATTATGCCTATAAAGACTACAAAACCCCTGCCCCCTCCCTCTCCTATCCCCTCAGTCATTTCTGGTTTTATAACGTATGGCTGATAAAAACCAACATCCAATGATCCACATAGTAATTACATACTACATCTATCCAAAACGCATGACTCTCTGTCAAATACTCCATTAAATTTGACAAAAATAAAAAAATAAATCAAAATGTGTGTCCATTTAAATTATGTAGAGTACCCCCTTCTCTAAACACATAATCACACTAAAAAGAGCACATATATAGGCTTTGCAATTATGTCACAAATCTGGAATGATGGAGGCCTAGACATGTGGCTTTAACCTGGACATGGTGTGGAGCTGTGTGTACACATTCATCCAGCAAGCAAATTAAGTGTGGTCTATGTAGTTGCATGTGGTCTCACTATGTAGTTGCATGTGTTCTAACTATGTAGTTGCATGTGGTATGACCATGTAGTTGCATGTGATCTCACTATGTAGTTGCATGGGGTCTCACTATGTAGTTGCATGTACTCCAACAGGATCAATGATGGAGTACATGCATTATTATGATGTCGTTATGGCAAGCCTCTCTTACCATCTCAACTATGACAGAAATACCCTGTTAATTATCTTCTGTTGAACTGTTAGTTAAATAAAATATAACTTTTTGGAAGAGTTCAAGCAAAGAAATAAGCCAGTTCTGTAATTTGTCTTGGAGGCTCTGCATATGCGCACCAAACCAATCCCATACCTACGACACATATTCCAAAATTTGAGTTTTCATGAAAATTTGGTGAAATCATTCTTTCTCAATCCATCCATAACATAAGTAAGAGGATGTCAAGTGTGGTTTTGAGCAGTGGATTGTGTCAAAATTGTCTTTTTCGTGTAAAAATTTGTGTTTTGTTCTGCTGTAAAGTAGCAATAAGACCACTATTTTCGTTCAAGTTGGCTAGACACTTAGATAGTGTTGTATGCACATACTGCCGAAAACAAGGGCACAGTGTACGCTATATGCTGAGCTTGGTTTGTATTTCCCGTGCTGTGCCCCACAATTCCATGTGACAACGAATTACCGAACTCGCTTATTCAAAGTATGATTACAACTGTAACAGATTTCTTCTCTAGACCATTTCTGCAACATGGAAACTATTCCAACGTTAATTAAAGCGCCAATCCTCTCACCCCAAACTACAATTTTGGTAGGGGTGTACCTAAATTCTCAAATGGCTCAGCTCTTTGATTGACAGCTAATTAAAACAATGCAGAGTACCAAAGCTTATACTACACAGCACAAACTGAGCTGAGAGTTTTGGTTATAAACATTGGGTTTTTCTACACTCACCCTGAAGTAATAAACTGAGATTGTTTCTGGATGATGTATTTCAGACAATTGTGGGAGCGGCTTCAGTAAGAAGATTAGGAGAATTGGTACTGTTTGGGGTGAGAGAAATGGGCCTTTAAATCATTTCGAAAAACAAACAACTGGTCTGCATAATGTTATGATGGCTTAAATGGGTCTTCCCAGACCCTTATCTTCAGTAACTATTGATTCTTTCTGCTGCTTAAACAATTAAAAAACAACAATACTTTCTATTTTTACTGAATACAAATTCAATAGGTCCTAAGACTTGCAGTTTTGTGGCATAAACTAACTTTCAAGCATACAAAAGTTTCACCAAAATGTAGGCTTAAAAAAGTTTTCAAGGTATATAGACAAAAAATGTTTTATTTAACCTACCCTTCAGAATATCAAATTAACTTATAATGATATACATGCCAGAGTAAGCAGTTTTGATACAAAATGTGCACTTTGGCCAAAAAAACCTCTCAAAAAATAGAAGTAAATTTCTGAAATCTAAACTTCTCAGAGTTGAAACAACTGAAAGTGAATATCCTGTACATATATACAACAGTTTATATGTAAACATATATATCTATTTATATTTTCTAGAGTTGAAATAAAATTGCATAGTATCGTATGTCAGTCCCTAATCATACGTGCTCATAGAAAACAAGTTTTCCTTTGTTTTCCTTCATCAGGCATATCCAATGGAAACAGTGTTTGCCTTCCACCTCAGCTACAAACTTCCCACTACGGTGGTTTAGAAATCTTCCTTTGACCTCTTTTAATTTTAAATGACCTTCTGCAACCAACCCAGTCATACATATTTAAAGGGAAAGTCTCAGGGAAGGGCTGTTTGCCACCCTTTTAAAGAAAGAAGGGTATTATTCCCCTCCCTTTAAAGAACATGTTATCTTCTAGATGCAAGATGGTGAAATAATATAATATTGTGATTCGAACATAGTAAAGTTTTTAATAGTTACTTTGTAATAATCGCTTAAGTAATGGGTGTTTTCTAACAGCAATTTATCAACCACCGTCCCCCAAGAAAAGAGCTACAGTCATTTTCAAACCATTTATTCAGTCTCAACAATAAACCAGAGTAAAAGAATTGTAAAATGGAGATGCTGCTTCTTAGAGTTACAGGCAATGCATCATTTCAACCTTTCTGAGTACATTGATTGTTCTTGAGTAGCTAATATCTGAATCCTCTATCCTCGAGTAGCAAATAATTCAACTTCAATATGTGAGAAACTTATCTCTGGAAAAGAATGCTACTATACTGCCTTATGTCTCAATTAATACTGGTTTCAAAAGAAAGATGTTGCTTAACAAAACAAACGTAAGAGATTCCTTCAAATTATACTTTTAAAGGACTGTTGAGACTGTAATACATTGTCCAACAATGAACATTTCTAATCTAACATGGCACGGAATAAAAATCTTGAAAGAAGTTTCAGAATTCAAACAAATTTTGATATGGCGAAGGAATACTTTTTCAATTCATTCTGGCGAAATTTGCACTGTAATTCAAAGTGTACTCCTTAAGATATCAGCAATTACATCATCTTTCTAACAGCAAGCAAGATTTGGTCATATTCTCGCATTAATATGCAATCTTTCTTTCTTTAAATTTTACAACCCTAGTATCAGAATGTGATAACATGAGAGCCATGGGAATGAGCATTACATTCCCTAGCAAAATGTCCTATTCTGATCAACTTCAAAGTCAGCAAAACAGATCGAAGAAACAAAGGAAACAACAAAACATTCCTCATAGAAGTGAGGGTATGATGTAATCTGCTCATCTCAAGCTCACTTTGCATCGCAAATGTAGGTAAATCCGTTTTCTGTTCTCTCAAGAATCCATGTCTGATTTGAATCAATGTTTCACCAAATTGTGTTGAATTTAGTTCTTCTTTCACAATTGGATGTAACCTTTTTACATTTTTACATTTTAACCCCTACCTGCAAGCCTGACAGTTACATTCAACTGCCAGCTTTAATCAGTTTATCTTATTTTGCCAGACGATCTTTTTTTAAAGTAATTTACCGTCTGTCTGTCACAATTTGGAGCTGGTGGTAAATTTCACACACCTAGATAAAGAATGTGAACTCTTGGTAATTGTATTCCGGTTTAACAATACAGCACATATACTACACGATCCTTGATTTCCTGAGGTGTGTTATTTGTAAAACAGGAGGAAAATTTCAAACTCAAATTCATGTTTACTTGTTAATTAAACCAAAACATTTCAGTGTAAGAACTCTTGATAACTTTTGCAGCATAATTTGTAAACAGACCATGTAAACAATTTTATTTCAAACGTGTCAAGCTTTTTACAACAAAACAATACATTTGAGTGCTCTTAGAGCAATTAACCTTCAACCTTAACATCTTTACATATACCTTGCTTTTCCTCAATCTCTTAAGGAGTTTGTCTAAAGCCCCATCCATACTATGCGACTCGATGCGACTTCTGAAATGAAGTCCACAAAGAAATCAAAATGGACAGAACACATTCTTGTCTCTTCAACGTCACAATTAAAGTCTCTTGCCACAACAAGACAGTTTTGTTTCAGCAAGTCGTGTCACATAGTGTGAATGGGGTACAATACCAATTATGAAAATGTTTTTCAAGTTTAACGATCCATCCAACCTGTTTGATATCAACTCTTCATTTCAGTTGAAAAATTTCTAACTTCTTACACTTTTCTAACTTCTCTTCCTTTTAGCTGAAACATGTAAACTTCTAATGATCACTAAACAAATCTGCACAAACATGACTGACATTAGACCAATCTTAAAATATAGAAGGGCGTAGATGTTTCCTTAAAACAAGAAACTTTTTCTTATGTGCAGTTGTTGTTCTGATAAACATACTGCAAAAATGATTTTTTTTATTTGAAAAAGAAAATTGATGCTTGCTGTAGGTAAAAAGAATATCCAGACCAAAATGGCTTGACAACAAATTGAAGAAAGCAAAGAAATTTTGAAGAATTTCACTTCTTGAGATCAAATTATCATTTATATAACCATTTCAAGTGGCAGTGATGTAGCCGAGTCCAGAATTTCCAAGTCCGGCATTTTTCAACTTTCCAAGACTCGATAACCTCAACTAGACTAGGGTCCTTGTACTTTCTCAATGGGGAAAATATTAACATCCAGAATTGACTACAGCTCTGATACCAAAGTGATACTCACAGACACAGATGGGTACACTGTGTACACTTGATTTCTCCAACATTTTTTTTATACCTCTTTTAAAATGAGATCACACATCAAGTTTTGTTCCATGTAATGCCCATTGATTCCAAAAGCCTCTTCTTTTCTGTTCACCAGACACCCTTCTGAATGAGCTATTCCCAGCACTGATGTTTTATGTTTGTGTCGTATGTCCTAATTGCGAATGCTGCACTGTTGTTGAATTTGTTTCATCTTCTGTACTTGTAGCAGAAATGTGAGCCGCTAAGTCAGCAAACTTGGCCACATAGTCTAAACTGTTCTCGTTCAGCATGGCTTGTAAATGGGCATCCATCTGCAATAAAATGGAAAAGCATTTTGTGGTAGATGTTAGTGTAAGGTCACAACATGATGAATGAGTATTTAGCTTAAACCAACTTCAACAAATATCAGCAGGAAATGACAACTTCTGTTCCATGATGCTACAAGAAAGTACTCAGAAGACCACTGCGACCAGAATTTCTGTTGGACTGCCAAAATATAACAAAAACTTGTACAGAAGGTTGTCCTGTAAACAACCAAACATTTTGAGTGCAGTACTTGTAATTTCCATGCATTCAAGAATGAAGACAAAAGTCAATGACGTTGTTACTCCTTGATTTCAGGAAATTCCAGCTGAAATCACCATTTAATTTTTTTCGTCTTTTGGTTCAACTTGGCATGTTTTTAATACATTTAGCATTTCTGAAAAATCAGAGGGACTACCAGATTTTTCACTGGACAACCAGGTTTCTGGTAAATAGTTGTCCATTGGAAGAATCTTTCATTTTCCTTAAAGGTATAGATGAATCCGATAAGCGCTTGTGTCTATTGACACCAGGCAGCTATATAATGGGGTCCATCAGCCTTAAATCATCTTCATTTATTATCTACATGAATTTCAAACTCTCATATTCAGTGAAATTGAAGAAATCAATATACAATTTAGTGTACAACCACCCATGATACAGGTAAGCAAATGAATTGATAGAATAAAATGTGATACACCCCAGTTATGGCCGACTGGAATCAGACCATCACTTGCTGTCTGGATTCGTCTATACACCGATTGTTAAACGTGGGACCAATGTAATAAGTCATGACTCAAAGTCACTTGTTTCTGAAAGAAGAATGACTTGAGCAATTGTATCTTAATTTTACTCATAGAAAATGATAGAATGACAAGTCATTGACCTGACTCCAGCCACATTAATGCCTTACATGACTTGGCTGGGTGGCAAAACTAAAAGACTTGTTCCAAAAGTAAAACTTTGTACAAAAATCATTAAAGTTTGACAGTGTTCCTCTGCACTTTTTTAGGAAGAAAAATGTTAAAAAAGCATCCTTTTTATGACTGATGGAGGCACAGAAAAGTATCTCTGTTTGTCTATAATTCACTCCTTCTGGCATACAGATTACGTTTACTAAGGTTAAAGCTATGCATAAATACATTCCTAACTTCTCATTAAAAAGTCAATATCTTATCCCTGGGATAATACCTATGGCAGAAAGTCTAAAAACCACCAAAGTCAAATACCTGGTAGCAGGCCTTACAGGTATAGAAGGTTATCCTCTTTCATGAATGGTATATGAGAATCATGTGACAATATTTGTCTCACTGAATTTTAAAATTAGCAAGGATTTAGGGCTTACTCATAAAAATAATGTGCAAAGAAATGTGAGAAACTTAGGGACATTTTGCTGTTATTTAAAACAAGTTTGTGGTGACTTTATGCACTTTGAGCTAGGAATATGATATTGGGAGTCTCAACAAATTGTTGCTGGGGCAATTCCCTTTCCCCTCAGACAAATTCAAAGACTGAATCAGCAAATATCCATGCACTTTTCTCGCTGATTACTGATTTAACAAGATATGCTGTACATGTCACACTTCTCGCACAACTTTTTGTGAATAATTTCCTGCCCTAGAATATCAATGTTTGGGTTTTGCCACAAGTTCGCAGCCTGTATCATATTCAGAAGCATAAAAGTTCTATAAAACAAACTCTTCAATCCAAAGAGAAAGATCTGGAAGGAAAAAGCAGCAGACAGCTAAAGGGCTTAGTGATTCCTTGCTACTGAAATGTAGGTCTCTATTTTCTTCTTTAATTGACAGTTTGTCATAAATTATTGTCTTTACAATCTATAGACAGACAGAATGCATAGGATCTATTAGCATGGGAGTGATTCCACCAACACTAAATTCAGTCATCATCATGAAATCGCTTGCTATCTAGCAAGAGTGATGAATTTTGGCAACACTAACCCATCACTTTTAGTGATGTAGTATAAAACTTCCTGTCCAAGAAGGACTATCAAATTTAAAGTTCTGCTACCTTGTGAGTTTGTGACCAAATATTAACCAACTGTAACATCATGAAGCAGATAGCAAGGAGCAGGTCCTGTGGCCACTTGATGTAGTTTGAGTCAACTACAATTGCATCAGCAGTGTTCTCCACAGGTTTCAAATTTTGTCCAGGCGCTTGTCTCTGATCTGGCAGATAACACCAATCACCATCCTCCCCTTCAGCAGCGTTTACATGGGTAAGGTGGACTAGATGCAAAATAGTGCTATATTTGGTGCTAAACTTTAACAATTCAAAACTTATCCAAAAAGTGAGAGTAATATTTTTTTGTCTGTGCGAGCAAGGTTTTGTGGGGGCAGCAAAATTAAGAGTGGGTAATGGTGCGTGCTCCTGATTTTGTCCAGGTGTCGGGCCCAGACAAAACGGCTAGTGGAGAACACTGTATCAGTTAGGCTATACGCTGGATGGTCATACAAATACTGGTCTCACTGATGGCATGTCACACACTTGTTAAACTGTTGAAGTGCCCATTTACAAATGAGTGAAGTTTCAAAAAATCTGCACTTTTGAAGGGCTGGATCCTAGAGGCATAAGTGGAATATGTCTATTTTTTTGGCATTTTGACTTTGTTCATCTTCAAGATTTTCAGAAAAAATGAATGATATCCCCTATCCCCTTTTCATATTTCTGGATCTGGCCCTACTCCAGGTGTATCCCATTGCATGGTGCCTAGTCCTTGGCCAGCAACTTTCTGGATACACTGGTGATTTTAAAATATTTCCCCATGTCAACTTTTCATGAATGACTCTTGAATAACCTTCAAACTAAAGTCTAACAGCCCCACTGGAGACCCTATAAAAGTTGATTAATACACAATGCTTGGTAAATATCAAACTCACTGGTGCAAAGCAATACCACCAAAATGATAAAATCTCAATATGGCCCACTGCCTACATTTCAGCTTCCAAACGTAAGTTATGTAGTAGGCAGATCACTGGTAGGAAATAGAGCTACCTACAATTTCTAAGGTAGCAACATGGCTGATAGATCAAATGACCCAGTGTCGACCAATCACAAGAGTTTCAACTAGCACCCAGGTTGGCCAAACTCTCTTTTTATGGATCGGTTTTAAATTTACAACAGGTAAGTTGTAAGACGGGATTACAAGTACACAGGAGGTGAGAGAGGGGTGATGAAGACACCCTGAAAACTTTTTACGTTAACACTTACATCTTTTGAAATAACCGAGTCCCTTGAGCTCTCTGCCAAAAGATTTGGTGGAGGGATGCTTAAAGATGAGACAGGAGTGGAAGATGTCAAGGTGCTGGATTTTCTCTCTGGTGTCATCTCTAGCTGGTCCAAAAGTGAGCCAAGAGACATCTCCGTATTCTTCAAAAGAAATCATAAAATATCCATAACTGTACGTTTTGAAGAGATCTTGTAGGGTTACACTACACTAAAATTAGGAGACCAGTCAAGTCTCCCGCAGCAAAATTGCTCCCCCCCCCCCCTTTAAAGCAATGTAGATTTGGCCTTTTTACAGGGAATGATAAAATGCCCATCAAAAACTTAATAGATGTGCCGAGAACTTACCTTATGCACTGACAATGACCCATTATGGGACCTTAAAGCCCATTCACAAACCTTTTAATCAGGCCTTAAAATTTGAAGCACGCTGATGAGATCACACATCCTCGCTCACCACAATCAATATGAGAAGCACCGTTTCCTCTAACAAATTATACATTTGACTGACTGAAAATTTCAGTTTTGTGGAATTGAACACACATCAAATGTGTGGGAAAAAACTCTTTTTCATTTTTCCCCCAAAACATCAGTGTGTCAAATTGACTAGCCCTTGCGACACAATTGCATCAAGGAGTTTAGCCTAAACACAGGTGAGGAGTGTAATTTCAAGCACACCTAGAAAAACTTAGAAACTCAAGGTCTGTTTGAATTCAAGAATGAAAATTAATAAACTTCATAGCTGAAGCCACAAGTACACCTTGAACACTGATCATGCTCATTACAAAACCTCATTATAGTGTGGTTGATTTGACTTGCCACAAAAAAGTTAAATTAATGAAAACTCTTGTAATCTGGGCATAAAAAACTCTGCTGGAAATTTCACTTCTGTACAAAATGCATATGCTGTGCATTATGGGACATTTACCTCTCCATTCAACCAATGGTTCTCCCCACCAGCTTTAAATGGTGATGCATCACTTCCTCCCTTGGGTACACTGACAGTGGTACTTGCCAGAGCTGCAGCCAAACTAATATTAACACTGGATGATGGATCCTCTGGGTTCTTTGTCAGTTCATGAAGTCGTTCTCGGAAACCTATTTGATAGAAAACAAAAGTCAAGGTAGTTGAAAAGGACTCACATTGACCTGTACTTCACTTACAGGTCTCATTTTAATAGCTACACCATTTCACACTTCAAACATACAGTTAAGTACTAACAATGCACTTGAAGGGGTTTTGCTACTACAATGCATGCATCTATTCACTAGCAACACGCTGAGTTAGGTAAGGAGAGAGGGAAAGGTTAATTATTTGCCAGAAGTTTAGTATCTGCAAGCTATATTTCCTGGATTGTTGGAGGGAAACGTACCCCATAAACCATACCCCTTAGAAATATTATCAATAAAAAATATTATCTGCTAAACATCCTGCAATGAATAACTCTACCGAGTATCTTCTAATATTCAATATTTGTGGAAAGCTTAACATCAAAAACTTTGACTGGAAATAGAGAATATTTGCAGGTTTGCATTCCCTAAGGTCTTGTTGCAACTAGCAGCCAGGACAAAGATAATGGTGGAGAGTGAGGGTGGGGTTTGAATGAAGAGAGAGGGAGGGGTGTAAGTGAATAAGGGTAGGGTGTGGGTGGAAAGTGAGGGTGGGGTGTAGGTGGAGAGTGAAGGTGTGGGTAGGAGTGAAGAGTGAGGTTGGGGTTTGGGTGAAGAGCGAGGGTGGGGTGTGGACGAATAATGAAGGTGGGGCGTGGGTGAAGAGTGAGGTTGGGGTTTGGTTGAGGATTGAGAGTGGGGTTGGGTGAAAATTGAGGGTGGGGTGTGGGTGGAGAGTGAAGGTGGGTGGGGTGTGGGTGGGGGTGAAGAGTGAGGGTTGGGTTTGGGTTTGGGTGAGAAGTGAGGATGGGGTGTGGGTAGAGGGTGAAGGTGGGGTGTGGATGTGGGTGAAGAGTGAGGTTGGGGTAATTGCTAGGGTAGGGTCTGGATGAAGAATGAGGGTTAGGTGGGAGTGGAGAGTGAGGGTGGGGTCACTGGGGTATGAATGAATAATGAAGATGGGGTGTTGGTGGAGAGTGAGGGTGGGGTGTGGGTGATGAGTGACAGTTGGATGGGTGTGGAAATTGGGGGAGGGTTGTCAGTGCAGAGTGAGCGAGTGGCATGGTTGAGGGTTAGGGAGGGGTGTGGGTGGACAGGAAGGGAGTGGTGAGGGAGGAGGTGTGCTGGTGTGTTGGTGTGAGTGTTTGATCTAGTGGTACAGCACCTGACTCTCACCTGGGAGGTCCAAGGTTCAATTCCTAAACATTCAATTCCTTGACTCAAGCACATTGCCTTTGTGCATGGTGCTCCATGAGCAATGAGGTGGAAAGCATTCCAGTACCCCCACAGGGACAACTGGAAAAAGGCTGTGGGCAGGCCTTGAATTTTTAGCGTGTTTGATTTGCTTCCCTTGACTTACTCCAGCCTCGAGCTAGGGCTAAGATGGTCATGCGCAGTTGGGTGAAATAAACGAACATTTTACCGTAATTATTGGAGATATTGGTTCACAATAGCCAATGACAGAGCCCGTAGCTGGATAGCAGAGCGAACTCTGATACGTACGTATTACATGCGGTTCGCTTGTACAATGAAAGTAGACTCGAAACAATGCTCATTTAGAAAATTCTCGAGAAATAACACTTGAGTGACTTCACTAATTCCGACATCAACCACTTTTCACAAGTCAGAAGTTTCATGTTTACCCCACTGTATTTACATGCTCAGAAATTGTTCACGAATGCATGCTGTTCGTTTAGCTGCCATGTTTTCCCAAAGCACAATGGGATATTTACCTAAGTAACCGACTCGAAGGGTCGCTCACTTGGGCCTGGCGTGAATAAGCGCGAACACTGACGTCATTACCTAATCGAACGTAGTCGTGCCAGACATGAGTTAAGTCAGGCAAGTAATCGAACACGCCATTTGAGGGGTGCAAGTGTGATTGCACTCCACCAATCACCTCAAATCACTGCGAGAAGTGTGATTTTTAAACTCATTTAAATCTGTTAAAGTTAAATAAAACAGCACACCTGCGCACTCCTAAACTTTGTGAGGAGTGTGATTTGTGGCACACCTGGAAAATGTAAAACTCAAGGCCTGCCTGGGCAACATTTGATTAAAAAAGAAGGTTGTAAGTTGAGGTGCAACACTCCAACAAGTCAAATCCTCACCTGACAAGATCCCATCTTGAGAATTGCCAGACCCATCAACTGATGATAGTGAAATATCCAGTAGTGATGACAGGTTTGGTGGAGAAATATTCAAAGCAGCCGATGTGGATGAAGGAGTTTTATCATGAACGGACACCGTGGGTGTATTCAAGAATGATTTGTCTAATCCTGTTTCACTTGGTGTTGGTGTTGATAACCCAGACAAATTACCCAACGATAGCATATCACTGGGAGTTGGTGACTTGGGTTCCTCAGATGAGGGTTTTGAAACGACAGGTTGGGCGTCAAGCTGAAGTAAAAATACAGTGAAAATGTGAGTATGACCACAACGAACTTAATCTCAAAAAGAACATGCAATTTGTAAGCTTTCTACACCTATCACAAGGGTTTTAGCCAGAAAGATCCCAGTATGGGATGGAAATTCCATTGAGGACTAATCTCACAATCAATTTGCATGAAGGGTACATAATCTTTGGCAAAAACATGCTTCCAAGATGGAAGGAAATGGCACTTCTTATGCCTTTTTTTTCTCAGCTCCCACAATCAATTACAGGGTTCGTAGCCCTTCATGGATTCAAATTCAAGGACTTTTCAAGACCTCTTAAAAACTTTTCAAGTACTATATAGAGCGACTTTCACTCGGAAATTTCACTGAGATCAATCAAGCACATGTACATCTAAACTCGTACTTCCAGGTATCAGCTGTAATTTGCTTTGATGTTTAAACCATCAAACTGAAAATGGAAGCAGGGTCATGTACTGCATAATGCTGGGATGTCTTCAAATACTGTATGCATGAAAGAATCAACATTTACTTGAAAATAAACATATACAAAATCCATCAAAGATAACAATGCATGCAGCGTGGCCAGTAGATCACCGGTTGCACGCGAAGATCAATTTGTGACAGAGCCTAAATGTTATAATGTTCTGTTTTGTTAAAATTCCCTTTGAAATATTCTGTTTGCATTTTTTCAATTACGAGTCCCTTTGATTTTTTTCTCTTCAGCTAGTATGAATAATGGAAAATTCCGATTTCATAAAATGAAAATAGCCTCAGACTGTATAGCTGGTTTTGTACCAGACGTGCCGCATCGTATGTGCATGGCAAGCTGATGCAAACACAAGCCTACGAAGTAGCCAACTAGTGTGGTGTACGAGTAACATTTGCCTGCCATGCAGGGCATCTCACTAGTGTTCGACAGATTATGCTATAATTGATAATACCCGATTATTCAATTTAACAATCGGACCTGATTCCCAGTTACAGATCACCGATTATTGGAAAGAGGGAAGTAACATGTTTGTCACTTTAGTACGTACCCCTTGCTTCGTGCATATCGTATTATCATAAGTTATGATATCCAGAAATATTCCCAATATTTTCCATCCTGAACTGGTTATGATTCATAACCAGTTCAGGATGGAAAATACTGGGAATATTTCTGGATATCATTTTTGTAGGCGAAATATTTTCACTTTAAAAGTGGAGATACAAATCCACCCTTAATACAGTACAATTGTTTGCAGCAGATATCACATGCCCTTTGATAATTTAGTTCTAATGCCAACATCATGCTCTGTCTAGTTTTCCTCCCCCAATCATGTCGGAAAATTGCATTCTTTTACTGTACTGGGTTGTAGTTGCGTTAATGCACTGTAACTACTCTCCTGTTTTAACGAACCCCATGTAAACCAATCATGATAATCTTAGCAGTTCTGGGCACCCGTAGAACGTATCTCATGGTTCTTTTCCGATATAAATATCCCCGTATATTTTTAGCAGTTCTCGTCCAAAACTTCCATCTTGTTTAAAAAGAATCTGCAACTGAAATGAACATAAGTCCGATCCCCGAAAAATCCACGTTCAGAGAGATTTGTGAAGCCGTTTCTAGGTGAATTTAGCATGGGGCTCGCCCGGCTTCGCTAGCCGGTATAACAAGCGCGATCGTCATAACACAAACTAAACGGGGAAATTTGTCTCGAGATCGAGTATTTTCACACACTAAATCACATAGGCGAAGGCGCAAGTTGTGATTGGCTGCCTAGAATCAACGCAATTGAACCAATCACGAAGCAGGGGCTTATTTAAATTTTGCAATGGATCTTATGCATATGATGTCACCGAGCAAAATATGATGCCTTATTTGGCGGTAAAAACGGACACGCACGTAAGTGTAGTGCATGCGTAGGCCAAGAAGCTTGCTGCAAGAGACCACGTGCAATTACTGTTTTCGTTTGCAATGACGTCGTATGACAACATTGCTTAAGTCCTACTATAAATAACATTACGGAAGGAATGCTGGGAATGACTTAATTTATGCAAGATAATAACCACCGAACTTCACAAGATTCTAGGTGCGAAGTGTACAAAACGTACACAGATATGTATGCAAAGCTTGTGGATTAGAAAACTGAAACGGCAAAACACTGCAGCTAGATAGTCTGTACTATGTATTTTTTGCTGAACAGTTGGTACCGCAACTTATGCGGCGCTTTCTGCAAGACAGGGAAAACACCTTGAATGCACTTCTAAATCGAATTCCAAGTAATACTACCAGGTTATAGCAGAAAACTTAAACATCAAACAATCATTCCCATGGCAGGGGTAAAATTTATACGTTTGTGATTATCAATGCATCCTTTTTAGCGGGAAGTTAAAGGATTGGGTATTTACGGGAATTTTAACGGAATTAAGAGCAAGTTTCAAGTATATTTAGCCCCTTTTTCCAGTTTGCAAATAATAGGTGGCAGTGATCAGTTGAATGGCAGAATTGCCGCTTATTTACCGATAACGGAATAATCGGCTCGATGCCAATTACTTAACCGATGATCGGTCGAACACTACATCTCACCTGGAAGTACGAGCCATGGTGTTTGAACCTAGTACCGTTTACGTACTTTCGGCCTCAGTTTTTAGTGCTCAACATACTAATCTTACGGTACCCATACCGAATGCGGCGGCTAGCACTATTGGTCAAGCTTAACAAAGACACTGGAGGCCCAATATTCCAGCCGCTGGGATATAAATGTTTTCTTTTCGACTAGTTGACATGAATTTTGTTTATGTTGGGATGAGTTACAGCTCATGCAGGCATTTATCCCCCCCCCCCCCAAATTAATTCAGAGTTCTACGGATTTCCTGCATCATCAAAATCATGCAAATGTGAAAGTTGTCATATCAGTTGACATGTTATGTACGAGCACTGCGCAATACAATATTGCAGTACATGGATTACGTCCTGTCGTAATCTTGTAACATTAAGGGCCTAAGGTTAACATTTGCCAAATTGTTATGCACACAAGGCAGGGACTAACAATATGATAGGCTGTACTGCTGATGGAAGAAGCTGGTTCTGCCTGCCGCAATGACACTCCTGCCACAAGCAAACGGCTAAGACTTTAGCAAACCTGATTGATCAAAATTACGGCTATTAATTATAAAATCTTGTCAGAAATAAAACATACACTGACAAATTTTACACTCCAAAACTTTTTTCAAGGACATTTTCAGGATTTCATGACCTCATTTTTAAATTTAAGGACATTTCCAGGACTTTTCAAGGCTCACAAAAATTCAAGGACTTTTCAAGGTTTTCAAGGACCGCTACGAACCCTGAATTAGCATGAAGTGTACGACCTCTGACTTTTTCCTCAGTTTATAATGAAAATAGCTGATAGTTTGTTTGGAGGTAATTTTCTGGGGCAAGTTGAGAATTGCAAGAAGAGATTTGGTGGTAAATTCCTCGATGATTTATGGAAATAGTGGGAATGCTACAAGCAGGCAAAAAGCAGTGCAGTGCGGTTTTTTCCATCAGTTATTGACTCTTGTAGCTTTAACTGTGTCACCAACTATGAACACACACACATTGTGGAAATATTTGGCGACCAAATGAAAAGCACACTAAAATAAGAATATCAAGTTTTCCAAACTATACCAACATTTTTTGCGGCCATACCCAAACTTGCGAGATATTGAGACATATCATAATTTAAATCCTCTCTCGCATTTTCCTGCCTGAGTTTATAAGGGCTATATGTGAACTTAATTGCAATAATAATATAAATGATTCCTCGGATTTATATAGCACACATATATCCATAGTGATCAAGGTGCTGTTCATAAATCTTTCACAATCTATTCATTCCAAAACTCCTTCTCAGGCCCCTGGGGACATGGCATACAAACCTGGCTGCCATTTTTGTGCTCATGGTTTTAACACTCGATATGTATTATTACCAGGCATGAGCCTAGCATTTCAAAAAAAAAGAGGAAAATTTCACCGCTGGGGGGGGGGGGGCACAGCCCACCTCAGCCCCACCATGGCTGGGGCTGAGGTGAGAAAATTTTGAAATTTTGGAACCTTGGATTACAGGAAATGCACTCTAAAACACAACCATTTTTGTTAGCATTGCCTTGTAGCCTGTGCTTAATTTGTCACCTCATTGATCTGCCCAGGTGAGTGGTTAAGATTTCCTGGTAGGCTAACTTTTTATTGGGCTAATAGTGACTGTAATATTACCAGCAAAATGTTCATTAATTCAATTTTAAAAGCCAGGCCAACAAGACTAGGCCTAGCGTTGCTCAGTGCTTACTACTATTACTAAGTAATACTACTGTAGTGGGCTAACGTTAGGCCTAACGTTAGGCTTGTCATATGTAAACTAGCCTATGCCTGTATAACCAAACATTGGCCCAGGTTATTCTTAACAAAATCTTTTAAAAATGGATTCGATGCATATGGATAATGCAGTATCAACAGACAGAAAGTAACACCCGATTCCTGCGCAACCTACAGCCAGAGCCTAACAAACATAACTCACTGTACAAGAAGCTATAACTTATTAGGCCTAACATTGCAGTGTTAGGCTAGTCATTACACTACACAAGAAAGACGTCGCAGGACGATGTGTCAAACGCGCATTCATATACCAGATTATTCAAATGTTCAGTCCATTCCAGCATTGACTAACATGAGAGCCACTTATTTTTGGCAATTTTGTCAAAGACTACAAATCTAGAATCTCTTTTATCTTGAATTGATTTGGAAATGTAACTGATGTTCCAAGTACATGCAGCAGGCATGCAGTTCAATGCACTGCGCAATGCTACTGTACAAGCTGTACGATACGGCGGACGATCGCGAGGCCCTTTCGATTCCTTGCGCCATTGCAATATCCATGCCTGCACAGCTATGTATGTTCTATAAATTTGACAACGGTCATGCATAGTATCCATCTAGGAAATAAAGATAACTGCGAAGGTGTACACATTGCTTACATATGCACGTACGAGCATGAGTACTATACAGTATCCGTAATCTTTCTTGTTTCATGAGCTTCTTCTTATACAGGTTATGTCCGCGTTTTTACCCGATTTTATCGACACAAATAATTTTGATAATATACAAAAAAGCGGAACTGTAATTTTTTCCGCGGAACCGCAACTAAAAAAATGCGGAAATCCGCGAAAAAGAGGAAAAAGCTCACGCCTGTATTACCCTGCTCTCATCTCTTATGCTGAGCACCCAGCAAGAAGGCAACAGGTCCCATTTTTAAAGTCTTTGGTATGACTCGACCAGGATTTGAGCCCCAGACTCCTGGCTGAGAGGTGGATGCTCTAACCACTAGGCCAACCAGTCGGTTATATTGCAAAGTTTTTGAATTTCAGAATATGTGAAATGCATTTCGCAACTCTTTCTCCAGAGAGGCAAGTAAGAAAATTCATGAAGTGCTGTGACACTTAAACATGACCATTGATTTATTCATCTAGTTAGGAACAACAGGTTAGAAAGTTAAGATTTAGATGGTTGAGAACCTAAGGCTGTGAAGTTATAAGAATTACCTTCACTGAGAATAAAAATGCAATTTTCACAGCTTAAGAAAGATTGTCATTGTAGAAGAAGTGTCTAGAAAATGATTTAGTGAAATAGAGTTAATGGTCATAGCATTTTGTCCATGATTTAGTGAAATGTCATTGTAATAAATGATATAAAATTGATAAAGCATGTTCTTTGAAAGTAATATGCAGTAGAATCTCTTCGAATGAATGGAGGGAAAAAATGTGACCATTCTGGTCAAATCTGTGGTTATGAGACAAAAGTTCAAGACAGTCCACATTTTCTTTTGAAAGTAATAAACTGATTAAAACCTAACATTAATAAAACATATTTTGTGAATCAATGTGAGAAACTAAAAAATGATACCTACTGCTCCTGGGTTACAGCAAAGGTTTATAATTTGAAACATAAAATCCTATCTTATCTAACTTAAAGGCTTATTCTGGGGGCTTTTCGCCTCTGTCTTGTAAGAAAAAAAAATATCCCACACCATGTATTTCAAACCCTATCACAATGCCATTTTCCTAACTCAAGATATCTCACTTTAAAGGCTGATTATTTTTGTTAAAAATTACTTCTGCTTTTCAACAAACCACAGAAAGTTATGTAATGTGGGCACTTTGCTTCAAATTTCTATTTGTTTTTCTTTATAACTGAACATCTTGTTTGTCCTTGAAATTTGATACTGTTGGAATAATTGAATATCTTTTCCTGTAGATCTAAGCACTACCCTTCACCATAAGTAGAGCCCAACCAACAATGTTGTTTAATATTGCCTGCAGCGGCATCATAATCATAAATAAATTGAATGCAATGTCAAATTAATGTGCCACCATGACATCACAGATTTCCCATGATGCATCAAATCCAAAGAAAAAATTTGCAGCACTTAAAAAATTTGTATCTTCTGAACGCTATAAGCTAATGAAATCCAGTTTTCACCCTCTGAAAAAGAAAATTTTTCTGCTAATTTTGAGGTTAAAGAATTTTGTCTCAATAATATGCCTTTAATGTCATAGAAAGAACAAAAAACCTTTTTTATAAGCAGCATACAATTTAAAAAATACATACACAATAACAAAAACCTATTCATTGAAGAGAAATGTTCCTTACCTGTGACAAACCAGCGACTGACACACTGATAGGCGAGCCAAGAGAGATGGGAAGTGCTGAGGACACCGACTGGGATGTACCGTTAACCTGAATAGAAGATGTAGCACCAATCTGAGAAGCAAAGTTTATTTGTGGTAAGGCAGTCAGAGTAATTGTCTCTTTGTTATTGTTGAGTACAATAGGAAGATTCTTAATAACCTGCGGTGTTTCAGCAACCCCTACTTTCTTTACAGGTGTTGTCTGTGGTGATGGATTGAAGCTGGTTGGACCGATGTTGGCACTCAAAGCTGCCTGACTCAAAACTGTGAAAGTCAAAAGAATCAAATTATGGTTTTGGATGATATCCACTGCCCTTTAATAATAAGCTGTAGTGGTATATCCATATAATGGAATCTCACTAATATTATGAATATCCTGTTTGGAACAATATGCATATATAGAAAACACTATATTATAGGAAATACTGATATTTTTTTATTTCATACACTGTAATACCGATTCCAAAAATATCAATATTATTGATATTCTACACAAATACTGATATTTTATGCCATTGTTTCATTACTGATACGCACATTCAAAACCAATTCTCAGTGCATGGATTGTATAGTATAATATTTCCATGTAGCTTTAGAGCGGCTCAGCTAGCCCGTCATATGTCAGTTCACCTCTCGTGACTCTAGTGTCAAAACAAATTCATCAAACATACCATGAGAAAGATAATTAAACTGAAAGAAGTAAGTGATACAAACAACGCAGTCTGCCCATACCTACACTGTATTTACTGTGTGTACCTGTTCGCCAAAATTTAACCGCAACATTATGTATAATATCGATATTATCGACATTTTGTCACGGATATATCGATATTTCGTTTTGTCAGTACGACTACAGCTTACCTTAAAATCACCATGTTCAGAACACTGATAAATATAAATTGAAACCAAATGGTATGACTCAGTGATTTTTCCAAATGCTCTTGTTTTTCAAGTTCATTTCTTCCATTTTTGCCTACATTAATGTTAATGATTCCAAAAATACATACATTTATACCAAAAGTGTACTATACATTGAAGTGGAAACATTTTGACCAATTAAATAACACAGCAGACTCATAATCAAACCAGAGCAGCAATTGCTGAAGTTGCTCAACCCTTCTAAATGTAATGAACCATTCAGTTCTTTATTTATCTTGAACACAATCATGGTCTACAGTTTATAAATATACCTTTAACTAACTTTGTCCTAAACTCGATGTAACACTCTGCACCTAGCAGTTGAACAGTGTTGCAATTTAGATGTTGGTAGTGTTGCTTGGTATAGGACAAGAACAGTCACCCCAAACATATTTTGAAGAAACAGCTAAATCTCACAATTTCTTTCTTATCTTACTCACCAAAGTATCTGTCATAACATTTTGAGACTTACATGTAAACCAAGCAGTTACTAGTAAATTTAATTTCACGATTGAAGACAATAACCATGAAGCCAAGGTGAGGTAGCTGCAGCCAAGCTGAGGTAGCTGCAACCTTACTGGGGTAGACATAGCCAAACAGAGGTAGCTGTAGCCAAACTGAGGTAGCTGCAACCTTGCTGCAGTAGACATAGCCAAACTGAGGTAGCTGTAGCCAAACTGAGGGAGCTGCAACCTTACTGCGGTAGACATAGCCAAACTGAGGTAGCTGTAGCCAAATTGAGGTAGCTGCAACCTTGCTGCGGTAGACATAGCCAAACTGAGGTAGCTGTAGCCAAACTGAGGGAGCTGCAACCTTGCTGCAGTTGACATAGCCAAACTGAGGTATCTGTAGCCAAATTGAGGTAGTTGCAACCTTGCTGCAGTTGACATAGCCAAATTGAGGTAGCTGCAGCCAAGCTGATGTAGCTGCAACCTTGCTGCGGTAGATGTAGCCAAACTGAGGTAGCTGTAGCCAAATTGAGGTAGCTGCAACCTTGCTGCGGTAGACATAGCCAAACTGAGGTATCTGTAGCCAAATTGAGGTAGTTGCAACCTTGCTGCAGTTGACATAGCCAAATTGAGGTAGCTGCAGCCAAGCTGATGTAGCTGCAACCTTGCTGCGGTAGACATAGCCAAACTGAGGTAGCTGTAGCCAAATTGAGGTAGCTGCAACCTTGCTGCGGTAGACATAGCCAAACTGAGGTAGCTGTAGCCAAATTGAAGTAGCTGCAGCCAAATTGAGGAAGCTGCAACCTTGCTGAGGTAGACATAGCCAAACTGAGGTAGCTGCAACCTTGCTGCAGTAGACATAGCCAAACTGAGGTAGCTGTAGCCAAACTGAGGTAGCTGCAACCTTGCTGCGGTAGACATAGCCAAACTGAGGTAGCTGCAGCGAAACTGAGGTAGCTGCAACCTTGCTGCAATAGGCATAGCCAAACTGAGGTAGCTCTATCCAAGTTGAGGTAGCTAATGCCAAACTGAGGTTGCTGTAGCCAAGATGAGGTAGCAGTGGCCTATGATTTTGACATCATACTTCAAAAAACCATCACACAACCAAACAGTGTTGCTAACACAAAACGAAGCAGAGATTTTCCACTTGCTCAGTTGCATGTTGCTACTTAGAATTTATTATCAAAGGTTTATGAAGAACCACAGAGACACAGCTTTACCCTAAGGAACAAATTTAAAGGGGCTCATTAAGTTGATATTGATAACTTTATAAGAGTGTTTAAGGGTATTACAACATGAAAATGCTTGTATTCAATAAGAACAGTTTCACATCCAACAGTTATGGAGATCCCTGAAATTTTGAATTTTGTTGTGTTCTGGCTTATAACAGTTTTGTGCATAATTTGCAAAGTGTCTGGTTAAAAATTTTTCAAAACCAAATTGAACCATTTTAGTAACTCACTCATAAAACAGATATTTGTATAAAGGATGAAGGGATTGTCTAAGTTTAACAATTTGTCATTGGTATGTGTGAAGAAAAATTAACAGCTTTGGAAAAATTTTTCTTGAATTTCATGAACTTACTCAATATGTCACTTTAATGGGTTAGAAGCAACAAAAAACTTACTATCATTTGATATATTTGAAGCAGCGACTACATTTCCAGCAACTTTGCCAGTATTAAGATTGCTGGTATTCAGGACAGACGCAACAGTACCAATACCTCCCGTCACCACCTTGCGTACTCCATAAATTTTGTTGTTTGGCATGATGGGTCTAGGACGAATAGTCCGCTGGCCTGGGAGCGAGTGGGCCTGGTCTTTGAAGAGCTGAGAGGAGGATTTAGGTGCTGCAGATGGTACCAGGATTCGCTGTAAAACAAAATGAAAACTGGATTTATTTTTAAGTACTTCACATCCAAATCAGACAGAGAAATTACTTACATTTCTAAAAATGTAACTGAAGATTGAAATTGAAAAAGCATTGGCTGTGCAACAAAGTATGAAAAATTTATTCCAGGTGGATTAACTCCCACCCTAGAAGGACATCCTAAGATGACACTTAAAATGTTGAAGTTTATTGATTTAATTTAAAATGGTAGACTGAGCTATTAATAATATGTGATGTCATTGTTTTACTACTAAAATTACAATCTTTGCATTTCTTTCTTTGGAAGCTACTGTACCTTGTGAAAAAATGTGATTGAGTTATTACAGCTATGAGGTGACTTGACTAATCAATTCCTCTCTGCACAACATGTTACGCAAGTAAGCAGGAAGCATTCAAGGTCATATTAGCATTTGCAATTTCAAAAATAAAAACATAACATGCAATGAGAGATGTACAACATGAATGTTACAAGTTATGGCACAATGAACTACTTGGATTTGAGTGAATGTCTTTCAACATCAACTAGAGTACCATCAGTGTTGAAGCTCAAACCTGTTGAATTAATGCACAGTGATGACTTCCAATGTCAAGAAAATCACTCCCTAAGCAATGGATATTGTAGTAATTACAGGGACTATACTTGTCATATGTTTTAATTTCTTTCACATAAAATGATAACCCCTACTGCCTTACTTACTATTGTTATGAAAAACAGGAATTTTAGATAGTAATCAGCAAGGCAAAAGGCAAATTTAATGGGCTGTGATAACACAATAGTATTTAAAGCTTCCTCCCTGAACATAATAAAAGAAATTTGAACCTCTCCATCCCTTACACAGGTAAGGCTAGTTTAGAAGCAGTGTCATCTGACTAAGTGCTTTTAGCCTTGTACATAGACAGTTTTAGAGGGATTTCACTTCAATGGGAAACATATATAGTAAGCTGAATTTGTGAGACGAGTAAGAATAGAGGGGTGGCACAAAATTGGTTGAAAAGGTTTCACGATTATTATTCATCCTGAATTGGACAAGTAATTTGTAACTCTCACATGCTAGTCATCCTTCTGAACAATTATGAGGCCAATTTTGCAATGTAACTAGGAGAAAACATCATTTCAAAATACTTTCTTCTATGGCCTTAAAACATGGCCTTTGGATGACATATGACCTATATTTTTTCAAACAGCTAAAAGCCCTCCCAAAGTTGATTAAACATAAAACATTTGGTAGCTACTGATCTCACAAGTGTAAAGCAATAGCAACACATCAAAAAAAGTCACACCTTTTTGACCCTGTATGACCTCAAATGACTTTGCATAAGCAAATCTACTTACAAGACTCAACAACCATTACATAAGGAATATTGAAGCCAACTTTCAAGGACACTGAGCACTATTTGTGGGAGGCGATACACTTTAAAAAATATTCACAAAACAGCCAATAATGACCCCAAAATGACCACTGACCTCAACTTTTTGAACACAGCATGAAACCCTATGTTCAATAACCAATGTGTCCAACTTTTGTTACACTTCATTGACAAATGCAGAGCTGCCAACTTTTAAGTCTTGAAATCAGGAAGATTTACCTCATAAATCAGGAAGATTTCAGGGATTTGTGTGTATTTCAATGGGGGAAATTCTGTTCTAAATCAGGAAGATTTTATATTTTGCATGTTTGAAGGTAAAATTTTCAAGAAGTCTTCTGCAGAATCAGGAAGAGGTCTTCTGCAGAATCAGGAAGACTTGGCAGCTCTGCAAATGTGTCCCTGAGAGTTTTAAAGGCAAATGTGAACAGACGTGATAGGATACATGGATAGATAGATTGACATTGGCAGACGTAATAGCTCGCAAAGCTGGTTTGAGCTAACAATGAAACAATCATAGTCATTTAGGCAGTTGCATATATGTACATTGTACAGTAATAAAGCCCTACTGCAGGGATGTTTGCTTGCAAGCAATACGTTTTCACATGAAGCAAGCTGAAAAGAAGTGTGCAGACAATGGCTGTTCCACTGGCGACAAGGAAATAAAAGTATTGGTTGTCCCAGACGACCAAGGAATATGTTTTTGTCGTTGAAGGGAAGTGAAACTTACCGAAACAACCATTGCTGGGCGTCCTCTCTTACGAGTCCTTGGCACAAGGAAAGATGGATTTAGACTCTGCAAGATAAATACAAAGCAAACCGTAGTAGAAAATCGTTTTGACAAAAGATGAAACTCATTGCATGTATATACCCAAAGCTTGAGACAGACTCAGAAAATGGCAGGGAGAAAGAGTGAGTTGTCTGTGTGACAGTCTTGTTTTTTGATATATGGGAAATGAAATAGGGTCATTTGAGGGTAGCTCTATAAAGCTAATCTGCTCTTTTAGCAGTGTTGTCCATTTCAGATGCAAGTACCTATTTATTCAGTCAGGTCTAACAATTACTGACTCCAAAACTACTGGAGTCTCCAAATTCTGGAAATTATAAACTTGCTGAAATTTGAAAAATGCTGAAATTAGAATTGTCTGTCACCACCTGTAACCTATAAGTCTTAAAGTGTACCTCAAGTCAAATAATTAAAAAATATATATTAAACAGCATAAAAAATGAATGAGTTCAACCCCAATCTTCACAGGAGCCGAGATATAAAATGTTGAAATTTATTCACTTTAAACAAATCAGTCCACTGTGCAATAACTTGTGACTTTCTTGTTGCACAACTTACATTACCTGCTTTGTTTCCCTTTAAAATTAGACATGTTGTTATGACCTTGACCACTTCCTGTTGCAGGCACGGCATGTTGCACAGAGAGGGCTTAATTAATTACTTCACCTCATAAGAGAACCAGAAAGCCAAAAGGCTTATTGATTCCTTGCCATCAAATACCTTACCTGCTTTCAAATTGACAGTGCTTGATAGATTTTTCTTTACATTTTAGGCACAGAATTTTTCGCAATTTTACCCCTGGTGGACCTCAAATGACCTTTGACCTCTACCAAAAACAATAGGCTTCTTTCTCTCAACATGACAAATCTATATACCAAATATGAAAAGTATCCGTTACTCTTATCTGGAGATATTGTGTTTACAAGCCATTTTCGAAGTTTTGGCAATTTTACCGCTGGTGACCTCAAATGACCTTTGACGGCTACCAAAAGCAATAGGCTTCTTTCTCTCAACATGAAAAATCTATACACCAAGTATGAAAATTGTCGGGCAATTCTATCTGAAGATATCATGTTTACAAGCCATTTTCGGTGTTTTCACATTTTTACCGCTGATGACCTCAAATGACCTTTGACCTCAGCCAAAAACAATAGACTTCTTCCTCTCAACATGACAAACCTATATACCAAGCATGAGAAGTGTCGGCCACTCCTATCTGAAGAAATCATGTTTAAAAGCCATTTTCGGGATTTTCGCAATTTTACCGCTGGTGACCTCAAATGACCTTTGACCTCTACCAAGAACAATAGGGTTCTTCTTCTCAACATGAAGAATCTATATACCAAGTATGAAAAGTGTCTGTCACTCCAATCTGAAGATATCGTGTTTACAAGCCATTTTCAGTGTTTTCGCAATTTTAACGCTGATGACCTCAAATGACCTTTGACCTCTACCAAAAACAATAGGGTTCTTCTTCTCAACATGGCAAATCTATATACCAAGTATGAAAAGTGTCGGACATTCCTATCTGAAGATATCGTGTTTACAAGCCATTTTCAGTGTTTTCGCAATTTTACCGCTGATGACCTCAAATGACCTTTGACCTCTACCAAATACAATAGGGTTCTTCTTCTCAACATGACAAATCTATATACCAAGTATGAAAAGTGTCTGACATTCCTATCTGAAGATATCATGTTTACAAGCAAGTGTCACAAACACACACACACACACACACACACACACGCACACACACACATACACACACACACACACGACATCACCATCGCATACTGTAGATTCCTTGCCTGCCTACGGCAAGGAATCAAAAAGTACTACCACACCTTGGTACAAAGTGTGGTAGCTTTCAGAAAAACAAAGAAAATACAAAGATTGTAATTTGAATAGTACAACAACAACATCAGAAATTATTGTGCAAGGTACCATTTTAATCTGAGTGAATAAATTTCAAAATTCCATACCTTGGCTCAAGAATGTCCCATGAAGATGGGAACTGGGTCTATTAGAATTCATTTATATGCTGTTTAATTTATATTTCTGAATTTTTTTTCTTGAAGTACACTTAAGCTTTGTTCAAAACAAACTTACCACAGCATTAGCATCTCCGTTTGTCACCTGACCCCTAGCGTTGATAACAGGGATCGGTGCTGGTGCGATAGGTCTTGCAAACTGGAAATCTTTAATCTGGTCAGCAACTTGATGAGGCTGCTGGACATCAGGAGGCAAAGGATTTATCTGAAGAGCAAGCTGACCATTCTGAGCAATAAGAGGGGCAGTATGTGTATTGTCTGTCTTGTAGGCAAGGTTAACTTCTCCCGTAGAACGCTTGGCGGATGACTTTGGAGTCTTTGGAGGGGGCTCTTCCTTTACTGGGGAGGTGTTGGTGCCCACTGATACAAGCTGTTTTAGAAATAAAGTAATTTAAAACATAAGTTATAAACATGGTGGTCACTAGTCAAATTGTCAGTTAATTGTCTGAACTTACAAATGCGCATTTCTCTGTCCCACTCTCACATGCGACATCATTTCATTATGTATGTTATGTGTGTTGAGCAACAAACAAGAAAACTCTGACAAAATTTTTGTGTTGTTTGGAGTCAGCATTTTTTGGCTCTGTGCCAGTTGCAAGGACGAGTGCTGGTTAGACCCAACCAGGATGGCAAAAACACTGCATTCATACAAATATTAAGTCTAAAAGGAATCAAAGTTTGTGAATGGTTCATGCAGGGAATAATTTACCCTGTATCGCATCGCAAAATGCGATGCAAAGTTACAGATTTGCGACACAAATAAAATTATGTGTAGCAAAATTTGCGATACAATTTCCGAGCAAAAGGTCCGGTACTCAGTGAATGGAAATGACAACGGGAATGCTGCACGAAGGCCTACAACCGTTCAATAATAATTAGTACACACACACTTGTCAAGCAACGAAACACTGCAAAATTAAAAGAACCTAGACACTTGAGTGTGTTCAAAACAGCAAGGTAATTCACGCAACTTTTACGTGCACCTATTGGCCGCTAGTTACATTGTCGATAGTGCTACTTTAGCGTATGCAGCTGTGTAAGAAGTATGAGGCACTCTGTAAGTGCTGGTGTTACAATAGCTCGGAGACTTCTCATAGGGATCAAACTTTTTCCACATAAAACACGAGACAGCCTAGGCTCTACACATCTCCATATGCAAACACGTTAGGATAGTGCAAGGTCTAGCACAAACAACTAAGAAGAAAAAAGCATCGTAGGGCAAAATTACAGGGGTTAATCTTTCGAAAATAGTATGAAGGGTTTAGTAAGAGTATTTTACATGTGCCTCATAATTATTTTATGAAATTTGTGAAAATTTGATTATATTGGACATCTTTCAAATTGACATCGTTCTGACTACCCTGAATGAGGCTGTAGCAGTAGGCCTTGTATGTAATACATATGAGAAGTTTGAGAACGGATTGCAAGATCGAAATTTAGGAAAATTCCCAGGATTTAAGAAGCATGCAAACTAGGGCTGCCACGATATTGCGATATCACGATATCGTCGATACAGTTTTGCCCCGACGATATCGACCAATGTTTTGTCAAGATGTGATATCGCAACAAATCAAATAAATGACTAAACCACTGTGAAATCCCCCCTTTTTTTATTGTCTTAAGTCATTAACCTGAAATGATCATAATTTATGATGTCACAAAAAATGAAAAACTGCACTTAACCCACCACAAGAAAACATGATATAAAATCGGAAGCTGTTTCAAAATGCATACAATGAATATTGTAACAGCTCACATACGTTCCAGACTTGTGAAGAGTTCTTCTGCACAATCAATATTGCTACATGCACGCATAATCAATCTCCCCTCACTTTTGGTATGTCAGTAGTGGCTGCATGCAATAAACAACTTTTTTGCTAATTCCTTGGCGCTGATGGAAAATGTTAAGACTTAATGCGCGATATCGCGATATCGTCGCGGAAATACTGACGATATCGATAAATGAAATATGGTTATCGTGGCAGCCCTAATGCAAACTGCTAATTATCATGGTGGAAGAAAAACAATAAGGTTACTGACTGTCTTCTGGCCCTGTTCCAGTTTGTTAGCACACAGTGCATCAAGCTTGTTGTGTGAATGTTTTTGACTCGCTTTCTGGGGGACCTTACACTGAAGGCCTACGGCAAAGCAAGGAGCTGATTCAGTCCGATATGGAATTGAACTCAGCATTTTGTGCCTTGTTTCTGCAGATCCATAAAGAATTTTGCAGACAGGACTTTTCGTGGAAGAGTGCTGTCACATTAAGTCAATGTTTAGGTTTAGTTTCAGCATAGAACTGAACACCGTATTATAGCGGGGAATAGCATCTGGGCATGAATCAGAGTACTGCATAACAGAAGAAAAGTATGACAGTGAAAATTGCTATGCAAATTTTGAAAATTGCTACACAAAATGGAACTTGTATCGCCAAAATGCTATGCAAAATTTTTGTACTAAATTATTCCCTGTTCATGTACAAAGAACCATCACATGCCATCAGTTTATCAATTCTAACTCATTCCTAAATGACGTCTTAACAATAAAAGCAGGATACAAGATTTGATCCTTCTACAGTTAAATCAATATGGTGACCAAGAACTGAATTTGGAGGGAGATTGTTTGCATAAGGAGAAATAACTGCATTTGATATAGTATGACGTTAAAGGAAAGTAATTTACATAGATCATTCATTGACAAATGCTAGATACCCTACAAATTCAAGTGACTCAAACCCAAACAGAAATCTGACTTTCAAATATCATATCTCTGCATGACTCAAACTTGTGTTCATATCTTAAGATAAGACATGGCTAAAGTCAGGACAATCTAAAAGTCAAAGCAACATTACTATACTTTGATTTTGCATGAGACTAAAGATAAAGTACCTCCATTACACACACACAAGCTAATATGACTAAAATATGAGTTAAACTGTTCAAGAATACTCACTTTGGGTTCAACTTTGGCATTCATATCCAATTCATTCTTAGCAAGCATGACCAGTTTGGTTAACATTGAGTTTGTTTTCCATTTCTCAGATTCTTGTCCAATAAAGCTGTACTCAAACCCAAGTTTAGATGGTTTACCAAGCTGTAAAAAAGGAAGGCAATTGTGATAAACATGTGGATTGAAAAAGGTACTGATAAAATGTAACAAAAGTTTTGTAATGGCGCGCTAAAGCCCTTCTTATTTTACTATTTAAGCTATGCTTTTTGTGTGCTATTTGAAAGTTCTCCAAGCCTGTCTGTCTGGAAGATTTTGCTTGTCAGTCTGTGCAGGCCAGCTTTACCCTGGGAATGGGTTGTTTTCTTACTTAAAGTTGTTTGTTGGGGGGATTAAGTTATTTTTGTACTTGGGCTATTCTTCTACTCCTGGTAGTCATGGTCACCCTTTATTCATATCATGTGTTTTGACCATGTGATAGAAATGTGTTTTGACCATGTGATAGCATAAGCCCCCGATTAGTGCTCTTTGCATCACATGGCTTGAATGGGTGCAATAATTGGATGTATTGTGTACTCACCTGGGTGTGTCTGGCCCAGACATTAAGCTGTATTGTTTATGTTCAGTTTATAAGGTAATAAGGTAAACAACGGGGAATCGATGTCAGGGAGAAACCAGTTAGCCAGGGTCTGAAATAGATGTTTCCAAAGAAGAGGATTTTCTAGCAGCAGGCTTCACACCATGAAGCCACCAGTCCTAACTCCATCTGGCAGGTGCCCGCTACTAAGCTAAAGTTCAGGAGGAGTGTTCAGTTATTTTCTTAAGGTGTACTTTATTCTGTTTTAAGGACTATTTATTTGTTCCCAATTAAGAATATATATACAAGTAGACATTATTTCTGTTTTCAGAGTAATTTTTCCAGTGTTTCTGTTCCTCTGGCCAACCAAAACACAACACCTTAGGCCAAGATCCCTCCCTGCTGGCATCATGCTACCATTCCTAGAAGCAACCCCCCATATTTTTTAGTTTATTAAACTGCCAATTTGCTCCAACCCTTTAAAACAAACGTGCATGGAGTTAGATCAGGTTTTACCACTCAGTTTCCAATCAATAGGTTTGAGTCTAAGTGGTAACAGCCTTTTTCCAGTAGGAGATCACTGGCTTGTTTCCCTACTCTATTTTTATTGCTGATGCTGAGCACCAAGCAAAATGGCAGTAGGTTCCATTTTTTAAAGGCCCAGTTCTCTCACCCCAAACAGTACAAATTCTCCTAACCTTCTTACTGAAGTTATGGTAATGGTTTATAAATGTCTCAGTCATACCTCTCCCACCTATTTATCAGATTGCATCTCTCTTTATCGTCCTGTCAGACAGAATTTACGTTCTGCATCTGATGTTACCCGCTTAAATACATAGCACTATCAGGATTCTTAAGTCCATGGAAGGCAAATCATTCTTCTATGCTGTCCCATGCATCTGGAATAGTTTTCCACTAAGCACTAGAAATTCTAGTTCATTGTCGATTTTTAAGAAAAATCTTAAGACACGTTTGTATTGTATGTAAACTTTTGTTAAGCACTATGATCTTGATGGAGCAGCATTATATAAGTACCTCTATGTATGTATGTATGTACTTATGCCCCCCCCCTCCCACAATTGTCTGAAATTCATCCTCATCCAGATACAATCTCAGTTTATTGCTTCAGGGTGAGTAAAGAAAAACTCAATTTATATAATCAAAACACTTTCAGTACTGTTCATGCTGTGTAATACAAACTTTGGTACTCTGTATTGTTTGAATTAGCTGTCAATCAAAGAGCTGAGACAATTGAGAATTTCGGTACCCCCGTACCAAAATTTTAGTTTTGGGTGAGAGGCTTTGCCCTTTAAGTCTTCCGTACAAACTCCAGACTTGCAGCAAGCTCTAAAACCACTTGCACATGCAGTCGATGATGTGAAACCGTGCACGAAATTTTACTTACACATCACCATACACAGTACAACAACTTTCTAGATGAAAAGTATGCTAGGCTGGATTTGAAGGACATGTTCTACGTACTAAGGTGAAAGTTTCATTTTTCTTTCCCAAGTTCAGGTTCTCCAATCATATTTGACACATTTTCAACAAGGAGTGAACTTAAAGCAAGCAAATGGCTAAATGATCGCACGTGAAATAAACATTTAGTACAAAGCTACAAGCGATTAATAGCAACACCTGTTTTAGACAGTTCTTTATCCATTTGTATACTCTTGAGTCTCTGAGGATCCCTAGTTTTTGTAAAATGGAACATTCTGGGCATATTTGAAACCTGTAGGCTCTCAAGTCAAAGAATAATTTGATTTTACCACAAAAAGTATGAACTAATATTATTTCTGCATTACAAGCAGTATCAATCACTACATACTGAAATTATTTTTTTTTTTTGTGATAAGGTAATCACGATTAATCGCTAAGCGATCCCAAATTTTTAAGGCTAAACGTTTAGCTATTTTGCTAAATGTTCAAAGTCCTAATAGATTCACTCATTTTTCATATTTCATCGTACTGTTTTGACCTTGGATTGATAATAGATGCTCTTGCCTAAAAGGTCATATGAGGTTTACCAACTTCCATTTCTGACAATGCATTTACCGTATAAATATATCAGCTTTGTTGTATAAAACTGGTGGTAAATCGTCAAGAAAACAAAACATTGGTTGCCAATGTGAATTTATAAAATCATACCTCCACACCTTACATTGACTTCATGAAGAAAATGAGTTAACTTCAACTGCACATATCTTGAGAACTGATCAAAGCAAATGAAACCAAATTTGGCCAGAATCCTTTCAATATGTTCCTCTGTAAAATATCAAACATAAATTTGGTCCTGGACTATTCATCCAAGTGTAATATTTCCCTCTAATGAGTTTTGCAAACAAAAAAGTACTCACCATTAAATAAATGTCAATTAGACTAATGTGTTCAGAATTGTTGATTGTTAGACCTTCTCGTAAAATGTCATCTTTTGTACTAAATACTTTCAAGTCAGATTCATCAGCTGTTTCCTTCTGTTGTTCCTGGGGACTAGGATCATCTGGTCCTTTATCTACTGGTGGATGCAGGTTCTTTGAGGCAGGGGACAGACTCTTTAATTCTTCACTGTCTCCTAAGACAGATGGCATGGGATTTTCACCCGAAGAAACAGTACAATCCAATTTATCCCCGCTGTCTTCATCCGTCTGTAGAATATTCATATCACTAATACTATTTAAGCTCATGAAATCATTACTTGCCAAGTTACCAACTTCCCCCGTTGAAGGAACTAAAATAGTGTTCCCAACAACTGCTCCAGTCTTTTGACTTTTTACCAAGGCACCGATCTGGGGTTGTGTATCAAACTTGGAATCCTGACCAGAATTAAATGAAGAAAATGGCGAAAGAGATGGGAAGGGGAGAGACTTGTCACTAACATCAACACCGTCCTGACTGTCCAATCCATTGAAGATACCACCAGGATCAAATAAGGATGGATTAGTTAATCCCTGGGATGGAGGTGTCATTGACAATAATCTATCCGTACTGTCACTAGAAATATTGGGTCCTTGGTATGTCGGATTTTGATGGGAACCTTCCTTATCCGGCAATTCATCTGGTAAAACCTTTTCAGCACTAGCCGTTTTGTCCTGAGCAGTACTATCTGGCAAGGATTTTGAAGAACTGGCTCCTGTCGCATTTTCCTCCTGGACATCAAGAGCTGATTCCAACACCTCATTTAAACTCTTCTTCTTGCAATACCCCTCTGGTATTTGCTCTGGTTTTAATGTAATGGGTGCACGGCAGTTGTCTAACACATACCTCCCACAAATACTTTCATACGGTTTAACTTCCTGTCCCTGTTGAATGGTGAAAATAATCCTGGGACTGGGGGTCTTTCCTCCTTCTGTAGATTCCTGTTCCAAAAATAAAAATAATTACAGGTTAATTTTATCATGATTAATTGATTTGAAGGCACTCTCCAATTTTCATTCAAAAAGCATTCTAGTTATCAGGCCTTGAGTTTTAGATTTTCCACGTATTCTACAAATCAATCTTTTCAGGAAATGAGTCATGATAGCAAGGAATAATTTATCCAGTATCGCATCGCAAAATGCGATGCAAAATGCCATGCAACATGACAGATTTGCGACACAAATAAAAATAGGTGTAGCAAAATTTGTGACACAATTTTCGAGCAAAAGCTCCGGTACTTTGTGAATGGAAATGACAATGGGAATACTGCACGAAGGCCTAAAACTGTTCAATATACTATTAGTACATGCACACTTGTCAAGCAAAGAAACACTGCAAAAAAGCAGCAAGAAAAATACCTCCACAAATTGAGTACATTCAAGGTTATTATGCCTATTCACGGAACTTATACGTGCACCTATTGGCCGATAGTTACGTTGTCGATCCATAGACAATTATTGCAGACAGGACTTTTCGTGGTACAATGCTGTCACATTAAGTCAATGGTTAGGTTTAGTTTCAGCATATAACTGAATACCGTATCATTGTGGGAATAGCATCTGGGCATGAATCAGAGTACTGCATAACAGAAGAAAAGTATGACAAAATTGCTACACAAAATGGAACTTGTATCGCAAAAATGCTGTGCAAAATTTCTGTACTAAATTATTCCCTGTGATAGGTGTGTTGTTTTTTTTACTGAAACAGAATTAACATGAGCTCCCATTCTTCATCTAGGTGTGCAAAACATCACACTCCTCAAATGTATTTGAATGCCCCAAAAGTCAAGGCTGAGTTCTCCTGCCAGAGAAAAATATCACCATTCTAGTCCACAGCCACGACAATATAAAATGTGAACTGAAACAGTAAACCCAGCACACTCATTAGGTATAGATGAGACTGCTGATATACATCTTGAAGCACCAGCATGGTGACATATATGTGACATATATATCTATGCATGATTAGGGTTGAATAATGATGAACAGTGCATTAACATGACGATAATGCACACTATGCATGATGGCACAGCTTGAGTTTATCCTGTGATAGCATTAACCCCCCCAGTGCAGTTTCCTCTCGCTAATGCGCAGGTAAACAATCCAGATTTGTTTAACCTTGTTCACTCATACGCAACAATGTCTTGATTTAGAAGATGAACATGAAATGTAGTTTGAAAACAACCACATTAAAACAGCAAAACCCCCACATAAAATGGAGTAGCCAAAGATGATTGTATTTTAGAGGATGTTTTTAACTGGATAATGCATGATCACATGAAGTAATGGATTATAAACTGAAGTTGATGATCATTTCTAAATATGAATGAATTTACCCCATTGCTGGGAGAAACTAACAATTGATAAATAAAAAAAATGTTACCTAATTTTTCCCATAGTGCATATTCCCTCAAGCTCAAAAGAGATTGACAGAATTACCCTTCATTCCATGCATGAAAGGTTACTTTTTCTATCAACGAAATACATGGCATTGGGTTAAAATCAAATTCTAGGCAAAGCAGGCCCATACCACTACGGTTGGGAGGTATACTGGTGCTGATATCCATACCGGTACTAGAGGAACAGGTGATGAAAATACTGAAGATATTTCTTGTGTAACTAATGCCGGTTCTTGAAAAAATACCGGTACTTTAAAAAAATTTCTGGTACTCATTATATTCGCTGACAAAGTAACTGTTAGGATATGTGTGGATGATTGAAATATTTACACAAACATTTAGAGCAGAGGTTCCTGCAGCATAATTAACCCAATCAAACACCCAGATGCATTAATGTGCAGGACAACATGGGCGCCATACGTGGCTTAGGTTCCTTCCCACCTGACTTCACTACCCCAGGGTTGAGAACCAGTACTGCCTCAATAATGGTTCTGTGTGTCTTATACTACCGGTACCAATATTTTCACGGTACCGCCTAACCCTACATACCACTATCCTGCGGGCCATGATTCTGACATGAATAAAAGCAATATCCCTTGGACTGAAAGAGCTTCACACCCACAATGCATGTTACCAGCTAATTATGGTCACGAAAATTTATCAGTTATATAGTGGGGGTGAAAAATAGGCAGAGAGAGTTGAATCACTACGTCACTGGCCCTGCGTGGGCCAGTTAATCTTTCCCCTTAAAGTCAAGTCCTGGACAAAGGAAAAATTAGTTTTACTGACCTTTTCATGCCTGCCAGTGTCTGGAATCATTCTTTCTGACAGGACTTTGATCAAACTTGTAATTTTCTTCTGCAAGTGAACATTGACCCTACAGAAAAAAAGGAGCAAGCATTATTAATGAAAGCACATGTAAACACATTGTTTGCCAACTTTTACAAGAATTTGTGAAGGTTAAACTTTTGAGATTGCATAGGTTTTATAGATAGCTTGGTAAAAAAGAAAAGCATTTTAAATGAAGCAGGGTTTCCCGCAGAGAGGAAAAGCCTAAAGGGGGATTTCCCTCCCTTTCCAAAAGAAGGTGGTAACATCTCCCCTTTTCATTTCCATAAAAATTAGAAAATTTTCAATGTCTTGGTTTCTTTTTAAAAAGAGGAAACTTTAGCAGCAATGCTTGAATTTGCACAAATAAATGGTCTTCAAAACACTTCAAATAGCACATTACAGGGTCCTATAAGCAAGCTTTAGTCCCGCTTGTGACTTTAACCTAGGACAGCATCAATTTGGAATCGGGGTTTAGCTGTAATCAATCCCTTCTCTTTTGTGTTTCTGGCAGAATCCATGTGAAGGTATTAATGATGATTAAGAATGAAACTACTATTACTCAAAACTGTTTGTTAAATTGATGACATAAACTGCAAAATTTGAAGTGGAATTCTTGAAACATAAAATGAGAAAATCAGATGGATACTTGACTTTGAGAGACAATTTTGAACTAAGCTGAAAGGAAGAAACATATGACATGCAAGGAAATAAATCAAATTCAGAAAATAACTTATCCAGTATCACATCTGGTTTTGCTACACAAAATGGATAAATTGCTTCACAAACACAAAATTGTTTACCAGACTTTGTACATAAAATATGTGGGTTTTTAATGATTTTGTGATAATCGAGTCCAGAAACAGCAAAACTGCTATGCAAATTTTGAACACTCAATTATTCCATGGACTTATAACATGAATGATACTGGCCTATAGACGAATTCAGGCAGCAAGTGATGGTCTGATTTTAGTCGGCCATAACTGGGGTCTAGCACCTTTAAATATTTCGATATCCTTGCTTACCTGTACCATGGATGGTTGCACACTAAATTGTATCTTGGTTCCCTCAAATTCACTAAATACGAAGGTTTGAAATTAATGTAGGCAGTAAATGACAATAATTTAAGGCTAATGGACCCTACTTATGGCTGCCCACAGTCACTAAAAACAAGAGCTAATCAGATTCGCTGACAGAGCGAATGTGCGTTTGACAAGAATGATCTTTCATTCCTTCAGTCTGTCACTGATTGCATGGACAAGTGGTTAGAGCATCAGACTTGCAGTTAAGGGAGGTCAGAGTTGCAGTTCACACCAGGGTCATACCAAACAGAACCTACTGACATTGTGCTTGGTGCTCAGCATAAGCAATGGAGTAGGGAAAACAAGCCAGTGAGCCACAACTGGAAAAAAAGGCTATGGTCAGCTCAACTTGAACCAATTGGTTGGAAACTGGGCTGTAAAAAACTCCATCTAACCTAACCTAATCTTTGAGTTTGTATACGACTATGCTAAAAATATAAGCTTCACAGAGAAAACATGGGTGGGCAGCAAAGGAAGGGCTAGAGGGGGAGGGGGGCCCAGATATGCAACCGCATCTTCATTCCACAGAGTTTGACCCACCAGTAGGGTGCCTGGCGATACAGATTAAGGATTCCCACTGCCTTTCCAAGGGCATAGACAATCATGACCTTTGCATAACTTTCTCAGGACAGAACAGTGAATTCTTGTGAACTTCCTTTCTACATCTTACAAACAAATGCATCAAACCTAAGGAAATAAAAGAATTAATTTTGACAATGAGAATGAGAAAACAGTTTGCAATTCTGCAAATTAAGATTATGTCACTTTGTGAAATTTCCATGATATTTCACAGACTACATGCAATTTCTCTGAATTTCAAGACTTGAAATAATTTTCCACAAATTCATAACTTTTCAATTTTTTAACCACTGTATGAACCCTGAGAGTACTTCATCAAGTGTGGTGTGTGCCTTACCTGATGCGAGGATTGTATGACATACTCTGTACTGCAACCCAAGTAGCATTATCAATTGGTCTGAGATCTATGGTGACTTTAGCTGGAAGTTTCTGTGGTCGAACCTGCTTCACTGGTTCTTTACCTAGGGGTACATGAAAACAAAGCACTTTGAATTTTAATTTCTTCTCACAATATTCACAAGAAAATACAAAATGTAAAAACTAATAGCCAACAAGTCAGTGAGGCTGACAGGGGAATATTAGGAAAATTTTCAGCCATCTTCAAGTCGGAAGATCCAAAGGGAAATCTTTCCTTTTGACCTCTGGTGACTTCAATTGACTATTCTGGGAATTCTTATGCAATTAAAGCTTTTGGTCTCTGTGACCATGGCATGGAGAGGAATTTCTTGGAAAATTTTGCTTTTAGATCTTTGGTGACTCAAGACGATCTTTGACCTCTCATGAAAAGATTTATCTTGCCATTTATCCACATACTAAAAATGAAATTTACACAAGCTTCTAAGCTAGAAATATTGTGTTAAAGGCTTTAAGTACTTAACACCCTATGATTCCAGATGATTTTTGACCTCCAACAAAAAGATACAGTAGTGACCATCTTCTCACAATAAAGCATCCACAAACTACATATGAAATCAATCAAAGTTTCCTACCTTGAGATATCATATTAACATAATTTTTAGGAACTGACCTCAAGTGACTCCAAGCGATCTTTGACTTCCACCAAACAGATAACGTTCTTCCTCTTAATATGCAACATATAGGTACTAACTTTGAAAACTGTCAGACATTCCCATCTTGAGATATTGTGTTGATGAGCAAAGTGTCACAAATGCACACACAAATATACATGCATTGGTGCCTTTTGTCATTGAAAACAAAAAGCAAGGCAACTAAAATTCAGTGTGTAAATAACCACATTACAACAACATAATCCATTTAAAATCGAATGAGTCTGAGGTGAAGTTGTATATACATTACCATGAGTTTCTCTTAGTACAATCTCTGACCGTAAATGGACCGATAGAAGTTGATGATTACAACTAAGTATGAATTAATGAATAAAAGTTGATGTTTACAAACCTTCCTTAAAAACAAACAAATCCTTCAATGCCTTGCATACTGGAGTCTTAAGTCTCACATTACGTGAATTAATTCTGAGTGAAGTCACACTGCAAACAAAGAAGCAAAACATCAGTAAATGAAATGTGGAATCTTCCATTTTGTAAAGGTAGTTCAAATAACAGTCATTTACTGTAAGTTCTGAGATCCAAGGGAGCTAAGGGACTCTACTAATTATGCAATTATGCCACATAAGGTTTGTATAAGATACTGTACAATCAAAAATTTGTTGACAATGAAAAAAATTCAAGAATAGTAAACTGATTTCAGATATTGAGCACTGAATCATCTTTATCTACAGAAAATTTAAGAACCACTCATGGACATTATCCACTTCTCTTGATTGATATATATTAAAATCCCTTGCCAATCCAAAGTGTCTTATTAATATTTGCACATCTGTTCCATAAACAGCAACAAGGTTTTTGAAGAATTTTAGGTTAAGGTAGAGTCATACATTTTCCTTGAAGAATCTGTGGAAATTCTAAAGGGTCTAACACTATTTTCAGGAGTTCCATGAAAGTATTTGGCTTATACTGTTGTAAATGTATAAAAAACATTCATGGAGGCCTTGAAACAATCATTGCCCCCCTCTGGAGCCACCTGTAACTTTTGCCAAGGGCAGCATCAACTTGGGGTTTTGCAGTAATAAATCCACCTTTTTTTAAAATGTCCAACAGAATCCCTGTTCACCCTGGCCACCAATGAATTTTTGTGCAGTTTAATGCCAGTGTGAAGTACATAGTTTTTCCCACGTGACCAACGAGACTTTCTATTACCAAGAAACCTGAGTTAGCAGAAATGCTGGTCCAAGAAGAAATCTTATCATTCATACCCAGTTTGAATCAGTTCAGTCAGCTTCCTCCACTTCTGTTTCTGCATTGCCACTCCTTTCAACTTTCGACGAAGCTCTCCGTAGTTGATCAAGGCATGAAGTTCCCCGTCATTTCTATTTAGGTCTGATGATAAATGGAAGAAAAATATTAAAATGTGCAAACAGGCCACTAAAAACAGAATGTGGTCACTGAAGAAACATACAAAGTGTCTAGAGCTTGACAACATTTCCTGATGATTTAAGCAGCAGATCACGAACATAAGACATCAAAGAATACTTGGGTCATTCTAGGCAATTTAAACAAATGGTCCCCAGGTGACCATCTGAGTTTGATGATATTCCCATATTATGTTGCATGTTGTTTAGGTTTTGCATGAATTAGAATGCTGATAACTTTTCAAAAGAAAGACATATAAGGCCGAAATTAAATAAACATGATGTCTGGTGGCAAATCTGATTTCAAATTAGCAGTACTTTCCTCATGTGGGCCCTCAAAAATGCAATTTTTCACTTTCAGAAGCAATTTTTTCCAATTTTTTGGACCACCTGGGCCCACTACCAGTGGTCCAAGAAATGTGACATGGAGATACAGTATTAAACCACATGACCTGAAGCTTAATTTCACATCGAATTAAACTGTGGCTAGCTGGATAAAATCAAGCAGACAGTCGAGGCAACTGAATATCATTGGGGTTAGCTTGCCTGACAAAATTGGAAAATTTCTTAAGCAGCCATTTGAAGTAGCTTTCCTCATTGGAAGGGGCTATGGAGGAGGGGGCACCTGGGGTGGCCATTTGTCCAGCTTTCTGCTAGACAAACCAGCTCTTCGAAATGCTATCCTCCGTTTGTGTTTTCATTGAACTGGAAGTTTAACATTCTTCATTTCTATTTTCAGAGGTGATTTCCAGGGAATAATTTATCCAGTATCGCATCGCAATTTGCTACAAAAACAGGCCAAGTTGCTACACAAATGAAAAATTCAGCAGCAATTTTTTGTGTGCATAACCCTTGCATTTTCACAAACAATGCAGTGTTCTCATTAGGCCCTCAAACCCAAGAGTCCCTGAACCCTCAACTATTTTTTTCAAGAGTCCCATCATATTTCTGAGGGTCCCATATTTTTTGGAAGAGTCCCAAGCAGTGTTCTCATTAGGCCCTCAAACCCAAGAGTCCCTGAACCCTCAACTATTTTTTTCAAGAGTCCCATCATATTTCTGAGGGTCCCATATTTTTTGGAAGAGTCCCAAGTGAAGCATCAACAAAAATGCAGTAATCAGTGACGCTCCGCAATTTCCATTCAGATTTTCTGTCGTGTACCGACTACGTATTTAATTTAACAATCGGCCCGATGCCGATTACCCATTATTAGAAAGAGGGAAGTCACATGTTACGCGTAGCGTACCATATCGTAATACCATAAACCAGTTCAGGATGGAAGATATTGGGAATAGTTCCGTTCGTGTCTCACGAACGGGATATCGTTTTTTTAGGTGTAATATTTTCACTTCAAAAGTGGAGATACAAATCAACAGTTAATACAGTAGAATTGTTTGCAGTCGGTGTCATATGCCCCTTGATAATTTAGTTCTAAGGCCAACATCATGCCCTGTGTAGTTTTCATCCTCCAATCATGTCGGAACTTTTGCATTCTTCTACTTTACTGCGTTGTAGTTGCGTAATATACTGTAGCTACTCTCCCGCTTTAACGAAAGAGCAATCATGAAAATCTTAGCAGTTCTGGGCAACAAAACAATTGCACCTGATTGACGTATCTTATGGTTCCTTTCGGATATAAATATCCCTGCATGTTTTTAGCATTTCTTGCCCAAAACTTACGTCTTGTTTAAAAAGAATATACAACTGAAATGCACCTAAGTCAGATCCCCGAAAAATCCACGTAGGCAGAGATTTGTGATGCCGTTTCTAGGTGGATTTAGCACGGCACTCGCCCGGCTTCGCTAGACGGCTGTACGTAAGCATGTCAAGTGCGACTGTCGTAACACAAACTCAAAGGGAAAACTTGTCTCGAGGCTGAGTATTTTCCCAAACTAAATCACATAGGCGAAGGCGCGAGTTGTGATTGGCTGGCTAGCATCAATGCAAATGCACCAATCGCAATGCAGGGGCCAATTTAAAATTCGCAATGGAACGTATTCATATGATGTCATCGAGCAAAACATGATGCTTTATTTGGTGGTAAATACGGACACGCCCGTACATTTACCGCATGCATGGGCGAAGAAGATTGCTGTATGAGACCACGTGCATCACTGTTTTCGTTTGCAATGACGTCGTATGACAACATTGCATAAGCCCCACTGTAAACGACATTACGGACGGAATGCTGGGAATGGCTTAATTTATGCAAGATAATAACCACCGAACTTCACAAGGTTCTAGGTGCTACGTACGTGTACAAAACGTACACAGCTCAGATATGTATGCAAAGCTTGGGGATTTGAAAAAATGGCGAAGCACTGCAGCTAGATAGTCTGTACTACGTGTTTTGTGCACAACAGTTTGCCCAGCAACTTACGCGGCCCTTTCTGCGAGACAGCAAGGAATGTACCTTGAATGCAATTCTAAATCTAATTCCAGGTAATACTACCGGGTTATATCGGAAAACATCAAACGATCATTCCCATGGCAGGGGTACAATTTATACGTTTGTGAATATCAGTGCATCCCATTTTGGTGGGAAGTTAAAGGATTGAGTATAAACGGAAATTTTAACGAAACTAAATGCAAGTTTCAAGTATATTTAGCCCATTTTCCAGTTTTCAAATAATCGATGGTAGTGATCGGTTGAATGGCAGAATTTTACCGATGCAAATTATTTACCGACGCAAGCTATTACCGACAACTGAATATTCGGCCCAATGCCAATTGATAACAGATGATCGGTCGAACAATCGGTCTAGTCGGAGAAAGTTTTCCTACATGGATTTTGTGAAGTAACATCGTCAATAAACATTTCAAAGCAATGGGTCCGTGTGAAGTTTTCAACACAAAACTTTCAATGCCATCTTGCCAAAATTTTACATGCGTTTAGCAAGCAAATTCCGTGCGTCCCTGGGACGCACAGGATTTTGTTTCAAGCGTCTCGAGTGGAACTCGCGCGTCAGGTACCCGGGAGCACGGGTTAGTGAGAACCCTGCAATGTGTGAAAGACCTCAAAAATCTTCAAAACTGCTTTGCAAAATTTGAATGCTAAATTATTCCCTGGTAAATTTCCTCTTAAGACTGAGCATCCCAATTATTTTCTTTAATTTATCAAGTATTACCTCAGCTGACCTCATGATGACCTGCAACTCTGCTATCCTATGAATGGTGTTCCTTCATTTCATATGAAATAACATCCCCACCTCTACTGTACAAGTAAGCAATGTAACAAACATTCCTTCCCTCAAACTGCAAAGGTTCTCCCATAAACTGAAATCAGGACATAGGACAACCTGCTGCAACAACACAAAAGTAGATGCAAGTATTCTGCCAAAAACACAAAAAAGGGGGGGAGGGGGGTGGATTTAAGGGGGACAAAAGTTTGTCTCAAAGCCCCTGTAAGATTAAATTTGAAGGTCTCTCAGGCCATTTATGTAAATTGTTGCTGCAAAAGCTTCTTCTTCTCAAGTAAGAAACCAAGAAGTTCACCATTTTCTAATTTTTATGGAAATGAAAAGGGTGGGATTGCACCCACCTTCTTCTGGGAAGGGGGGACAAATCCCCCCTCCCTCAGGTCTCGACCCCCCAAACCCCCGTCCCCCATCTGGTGGAAACACTGAGGGGACATTGTATAAAAAGGGCACTCTTAAATCAGCAGACATAGGCCTACCTTTATGTGTTGAAGTTTATTGTCAAAAGACACAGATTTCCATTCTAAAAGGTGCGTGTGGGGAGGGGAGGTGGGGGTGAGTGTGGGCAACACCCACTCTCCATCCCACCCCCAGAGTGAGTTTAGATTAGGTTAGATGGGGTTTATGGCCCAGTTCCTTTCTAACCAATTGGTATATGTCGAGCAGGCCACAGCCTTTTTTTCCAGTTGTCGCTCAATGGCTTGTTTTCCCTAATTTTGCTTAGAGACTTTACAAGTATTTCATGCTAAATACTTGATGAGTTGATGCATTTTTCAAACATTCTTATACATTCACATCTAAATAAGGTTCACAACACACAACCAAAAAATTGATGATAAACCCAATCTTCTGATGAACATAATAGCTTACCTTTTCTGGGTTCAATGAACTTGAAGACTTTGTGAACAGTACGATAGTACAAATGCCTCACTTGGTCTTTGTTTCGACTCTGTTCAGGAGCAAAACCCCTCTTCTTGTGTCCCTTTTCAATGTGTCTCTGTATTGATTCAAAATCTCGACCATGCTACCAAAAAATAAAAAGTACATAAATGTTATTCTTTTACTACTTATTTCTTTTCTGATTTAGAGAATTCTCTGAATAAAGAAATGCAGGCTATAAAAGATGGTTCTTGGAATGTGGTACCTTCTCCCTACAAGATCAGCCAAACCCTGTGAGTTCCAATGACAAGCAAAATCAGCATTCTAAGTGGGTACAGTTCTTAGGATCTGGGGCTTTCATCCATCCCTTAATTTTCATTTAAAATTTTGTATCCTGTAGATCTGATGAGGTTTCTAGGCTTTGTTTCTAACCAACTGGTTAAAAGTGGGCTAGCCACAGCCTTCATTCCATTTGTGACTCATTTGTTTTCCCTACTCCATTGCTTAAGCTGAGTGCAAAATATAAAGAGAGTAGGTCCCATTTTTTAAGTTTTTGGTATGACCCAGCCAGGAGTCAACTCCAGACTCTCAGCTGCAAGTTGGATGCTCTAACCAGGTACAGTATTCTGTATGCTAATTGTTCATGTGCCATACTGTACCAACATATGCATCCATGGCCAATTTAAAGTGTATCTCAAGTCAAAAGATTCAAAAATATATATCAAAGAGCATGAAAAGTGAATTCTAACAGTCTAACTCCCATCTTCATAGGACATTCCTGAGCTGAGATATAAAATGTTGAAGTTTATTAACTTAAAACAAATTGGTCCATTGCACAATAATTTGTGACTTTGAGTACAACTCACATTACCTGCTTTGTTTCCCTTTAAAAATTGAAAATGTTTTTATGACCTTGAACACTTCCTGTTTGCTTGCATAGCATGTTGCACAGAGAGGGCCTAATTAATTACATCATCCCAAAAGAGTAAGAGTGCTAGCACACCTTGGTACAAGGTGCAGTAACTTTCAAAAAAACAAAGAAATACAAAAATTGTAATTTATTTATTATTTATTGTAATTATTGCACAATGTACCATTTTAAGCTGAGTGAATAAATTTCAACAATTTATTCCTCAACTCAGGAATGTCCTATGAAGATGGGAGTTGGACTCTAAGAATTTTGTTTTTTAATTTTTATTTTTCTTTACAATATATTTTTGAATTTTTTGACTTGAGTTACACTTTAAGGGGAGAGTTGTTTATCTAATAGGCCAGTATGAGCAGTTGGCCACATGAAATACATAAATGACTTGACAATAACTGCCAGTTAGATAAATGACTCTGCCCTAATACAAGGCTACTTTGTTACAGTTGAATACACTACTGCAATACATAGTACATAAGAGCACAACACCAGTTTCAGACCTGCACCCACAATCTTATAGCACGAATGTCAAAATCAACATGCAATTTACATACTAAAATAAGAAGGAAAATTAAAAATAAATACCGAAAGGCAAGAATTCAATTGCACCAAAAATCTAAAATTATCAACTGATGACTGATAAATGCAAGTCTGAAAATTCCACAAAGAGGGAACACTAACCACCATATTTCTCCGAGCTTGTAAACTATGGGTTTATTTCTACACAGGGGACACCTATTACTTGGGAGGCACTAAAAGTAACCTGAAAATGTTAAGGATAAGTAAACTTTCCCTTTAAATACTATACCTCACAGAGAGCATCGAAAAAGTCATCAGTATCTTCCACTGACCAGGCTTCCCATCGTTTTACTTTCTTAACTTCTGTTTTTTCTCCTTTTGGACTTTCACCAGTTTTGCCTTTGAAAAGAAAGAAAAAAAATAATCATGTTCCAATAATCAAATCAAATTTCAAAAGAAAAACACTTCTGTTCTTGCAAAACAAATATTTCCAACAGCAAAACTCCCTCTCTTATGTTGATAACTGTTGCACGTACACCAGCATGACATATGATGTATACTGTAAAATGGAACTAGCTAGGCCTATATGTGGTGAAATATTTATTACATTCTCTATGGAGAAAATCTAGCTTCTTGGAGTGGAAAAGATAAACCCCTCCTTGAAAATGAAAAAAATCTACATCCCTGTAGTCTAAATGTGTTATCTGAGCTGGACAACTGCTGCTAGGTCCACTCTGAAAATAGATTGTACTGACCAGATAGGTGGCAGCAACAACAATGCATGCACACAAAACAATACAAACACATATGAAATGATTCCAGAAAAAATAACAAAACTGGTATCCAGCCTTCGACTTCAGGCAATAAATATTAAGAAATTCAATGGATTTTAAAATTTCTCAATGATGTTTGGTTTTTATGGCAAACTTGAAGCACTAGGGTCACGGTGTCTAATTGTAGTGTTGGCCTATGTACAGCTGTTTCTGTTTACAGTTCTGTTATACACAGTACTTAGCCTAACTCTAGTCTAATTGTGCCCCATTATGGTCAAACTCTTCATGCTGTTGATAAAAGTGGTGAATATCTATTAAAATACTGGAATTAAGTATAGAAATTGATAATACATCCATGTTTGCCTTGGCTCAAAGAAGTACGTGCATCCCTTGTTCAAGTGTTGTGCCAATTACCGAGTGTAACCTGAATTGGCACTATTTATGCTACACTAAATTTACAGCACTCAATACACAAGGTAAACTGCCCAAGTTTCACTAACCATGTTCCTTTTTATTTGTTGATGGTGAGCTTGATACAGTTGGTGTCTCTTTGGCTTCTTCCTTCTTAACTCTTTTCATTCGTGATCTCAAATTATGATGCTGATATCTGATTTCCAAGGGACGTTTCTCTGCCATCCCTCTGTCTGCGTCTCCATGGGTGTGACATTCCACATCATTGCTTTGCCTTTGTCCTTCACCCGATTTTTCTGGTACAATTTTTTCTCCTTCCCTTTTTTGTGGGCAGTTAACACTATCACCACCCATCCCAGTCGACGGTTTACCATGACTCGGTACGCTGAAAAGGATAAAATCACAGTCGGACTTCAACAAAGTAGCAATTTGTGGCGAATTTTATCGATCAGAATTTTTTCCAAGATGGCTGCCGCTTAACGACAAAAATTTCCAGGCCAGTTATTAACGACTCATCCTAACGTACGGTATTTTTACTCCCTAAATAACAGAAATTACTCCTTATTCTTCCATTTTCAGACATATATTTACACTGAGTCTGTAAGTAAACAGTGATAGAGAAATTCGTGTGAAACATTTGGGACTAAAACGAAAAATTCTCATATAAGGGCAGCAACTTCCGAGGATAGGCTACAACAACTCACGAGAACACCCGCCTGAATTGAGGTAGCCACACCGCAAGTGCTAGAGCGCTTACACAAAACAGGATCAATTTGCTAGTTTTTTACCTTGTTGAGTCTGGAATAGTTGACACCTTCTTCACCGGTTGATCTGTTTTCTTCCTCATTATTCTGCAAACCAAAAACAGGCAAGAAGAAATCCTAACCGATGCAAAGTTTGTCGAGCTTAGTCGCTGACATGTTCTTCACTCGAGCATCGTTTAGCAAACTGTGACGTCGCTGGAATTTTTAGCCGACTCAAAGCGTAGCTCTAGTTGGTCTTCTTCATGTTTTTGACACTTTTTGACAAATTCGAACTAAGTTTGAGCTACCACTCGTCAGGACATCATAAAAATGTTTAAATTAAAGGTTGTAAGCCAACTTGTGACCATTTTATCAAAAGATTTTGTTAATATTTATTTTTTCATGCAATGTAGTAGGCTTTTCACAGTCGCAACGAAACCAGGCCAACAAGCCCCAACCTGAAAGTTGATAGAGACATCGATGAAATATGTTAAATGTTTGAACCGGACTCAAGAGAATTCGACAGCCCTCCAGAAAAAGAAAAGAAATTATTTCGTTTCTTTAAAATCGACTACAGGTGGCTGACGTATTTCCACCCTCATGCAGCACATTTCAAACTATAATCTTACTTGTTTAGAAAAAAAGGAAATCGTTACCGCAGGTAAGTTCGGTGGACGGACAATGCGGCGTCGGTGAAACCCGATGCCTCAATCAGCTACAGTGTCTAAAAGTATGGGGCGGGGCGATCATCATCTAAGTCCAATTTTACGACCATGGTAATGATGATCCTGAAATTGACGTGCAAAACTGGTCCGCCACATGAAATTAAATATTTTCTAAATCACGCATTAGCAAACTTAGGCCATTCCTAAAATCATTTTGAACGGATTTATAAGTCGTTTCATCACTATGTCTGCAAAACATACTCTGGAAAAATCATTGTGTGTCCCACAAACTGCCTCATGGCATCGGACACAATTAACTGTTGTGGACAATAAAAGGGACCTGTCCCAACTCGGGTATCACATAGGCCTATATCGGAAGGGCTGATCGATCTGATTTTTAAAAAACTCTTACCAAGCGAAACAAGCCCAGTATTCCGACATTTTGTGGACAATTATAATTCTGTCTGCTTGGGTAGGCTTATCATGGCAGTTTTGGAAGAATAGGAACTTGACAGCCAGCGATGGCCTTCGGGGAACGGCTGTATTATCGCATTGAGTCCCGTCCGTCGGATATTTATGGGCCTTAACTAATTTCAGTCATCATTGTCCGGCAGAGTAGTTCATTTACATATTAGGCTTAGAAGTAAACCCTCTATTTGACCTAACGTCCTTGGGGGACGGTACCCTAGTGTGAGGAGAAGTTAGACCAAATTTGTCCCGACCTAAAGAATGTAATTTCCTCGGGAATAATGAAAACCTACGCCTTCCTACCCGACTTGGCCTACGAAACGCCAGTTTAGACTTCCTAGTTATTACCGAAACGACTTGAAACTGCGGAAGGAGAAAAGTTCTAACTATTAAAACCATTTTAGGCAAGCTCGGGGCCATGAAAAAGCTAGGCACTAATCAAAAGAAAAATGGAGAGAGGCTAATATTTGGATTTTGAGCGCAATATAATAATCATTTGCGTTCAGGTAACTGATCCCAAGAAATGATGTGATTGGCCCTTTTTTAATTGATTTTTTTAGCCTAAACTTTGTTGCATCTCGCTCAGGCTGCTGATTCATTTAATCCTACTGCACACATTCAACGTATGGCTGTATGACTATATCACGCAAATCTGTTCAATTGACCCAGAGACTGAAATGATGGGTTTACACCATAATCTCCCCATGTATCATGCGTGAACCATATGGAGTTCATAATAACAAGTTTATTGTTTATTTTATTATTTTATTTTATTACTTTTTTACTAGAATCGAGTCTAAAAAATTAACCTTCAATTTTTGATTCAGTAAATAATCCTGAATTTTGTTCAGAACGATATGCGAAAACCAGTCAACTCCAACTGCTCACTGCATACCAAGACATGTTCATCAAGTTCATCAATGACATACCGGTAAGGAGTCAACTTCTCCAACTACCAGAGACCCGACAAGGTAATTAATTTAAACGAAATGAACTGTTAAACTTTTAAGTCCCCCGAGGCACTAAAATTGCGACAAATGCAACACTTTTCTCAAGAAATAGTTTCGTTGAAATGGTATTGATTAGTTTCAGAAGTGACTTGTTTTGTCCAAAGAGACTGTCACCTGTGATCATCAAAAGCTGTACGTGCAGTCCGCGGAGCTCCAGCGCTGGAGCACAGTACAGTACGTACGTACTAGATGTAAACAGAAGTTGCGCAATGGGCATTGAGGTAATTTCTGAAAGAACGCGCGAAAGGGGGTGCACCAAATAAAGTCTTTCCCACTAAAATCGTCTCGCTGCAGTAAGGGATTCAGCGAAATTTAGACTCAAGGGTTTGGAAGTTAAGAAAACTTAACATTACTGAGCATGTAAGGTCATACACTTTTTAGCCAGGTGTAGGTAGTCAGTTAGCTAGTCAGGAAGACAGATCCCGAACTAGCGCTGGCTTCATTGAAAGTAAGTCAATTAAATTAGATATGCCTAACAATGCAACTTAGCCTAATGTTAAAATTGATATTGGATTTAATGTCAGCCTAACGCTACGTATAGCACAACGTTACTCGTTAGTAATAACGTTACGTTAATGTCATTACTGTAGGCTAGGTCTAGGCTAGCTAATCGTTAACTACTTTTAAGTATAGTCTGGGCTTAAGTCCAGACGTTTTTAAGTTTTTACGTTTTTACGTTTACTTTAAAGATATGACGACATGCCAGACGTTCATTTTCAAAGGCTACAATTTTATGGTTGTCCTTCTGGCAAGCATTTCACTTGAATTAGCCTAACTAGCCTAGGTCCTAGGCCTAGTCTTAAGGCTTAGGCCTAGGTCTAATGTCAGGCTACTATAGGCCTACCAAAAGGTGATCTGGTTACAAAGTTGGAATCATTTTTAGGTGTGCACCAGATTTGGAATTTTAAAAGCCGGCCGGAACCGGATTTGCCAGATTTAAACCAGAAGTCTGGCTGGATTTAGTCAAATGAAAGAACAGAAACCTAGGCCTAGGCCTATAGCTACTGGTGGGTTTATACCTTAAAGGTAAAGAGCTGTCCCCCCCCCCCCCCCAAACTTATTTTGAAGAAAAATCTAAATAACACAATTTTCATCTTATTTCTCTTCAAAGTAGCTTTCATTACATTTAATGACTTTACTATTGCATATTCAAGGTAAACCAAGCAGTTATTTCTGGCAAATTTCACTTTTGAAGAGAAAAAACATTGTCACATGACTCCCAACAGCCAATCATGAAACTGGACAGTCTCCTACACTTCTTCAATTTGGGATGTCTGCTCCTGCCCTTTAAGATACCTTAGGAGCCTCAGTGGATGCAGGTCTTTTGACCTGTTTATCTGTATCATCTTAGCCAACATTAGCAAATGTAGTGCTGGTCAGGAGCTTTGTTATGTCTATTTTATTTGTGACCAGGGTTTTGGTATCCCTCAGAGAAACTCTTGAGTTCATGTCAAATTTGGGTTTTTTGATGTGGCATGTTTCATGTTTCAGTGAGGGATAAAATCAAGATGTATTTTGAACACCTCACTTACACTTTTAAAGCCAGACATGCAACAAGTTGGAAATGATTTCATAAATGTCTGCTGATGCAAATCAGGGGACTAAAGTATGAAAACATTGCCAATCAATATCCAAATTGAAAAGAAATCAATAACAATTTGAAAAGGAACCAATTACAATTCTTAAAGGGCCAAACCTCTCACCCCAAACTACAGTTTTGGTACCCGGGTACTGAAATTCTCAATTGGCTCAGCTCTTTGACTGACAGCTACTGTACTTCAAACAATGCAGAATGCCAAAGCTTATATTACACAGCATGTACGGTACTGAGAGTGTTTTCATTATATAAATTGAGTTTTTCTATACTCACCCTGAAGCAACAAACTTAGATTGTGTCTGGATGAGGATGAATTTCATAGAATTGTGGGAGGGGCTTCAGTAAGAAGGTTAGGAGAATTGGTACTGTTTGGGGTGAGAGGTTTGGCCCTTTAAGATAATTCAATGCATACTTTAAATTTTGGTTTGGAAGATTTCGGTATAAAACCTAGATGCTATACTGTGGTGGTAATCATGCTACGTGAAGTAACTGTGTAGAGATCATGTAATTGTTAATGGGCAATTACATAGGTAGGAATCATCTTAGGAAGTTGTCTAACTGTCAAAGGACCATAGGATGTAGGACTAGGCTTAGTAATGCAAAATTTCTCAATGTACTGTAGGCCTATCAGTCATTGGCATTATTTCATTGGTTTTTTATCCATTAATTGCAAAGCTGATTTTAATACTAAATCAGTGAAACTATTTATGCTGCCACCTTCACTTGTACTAATTTAGTTGACTAGTAAGTATATTATTGTGATTAGAAGATTTTCTTAGTAAAACAGCTAAAAGGCCTCAATAAAAAAAATACTTGAATCTCATCACCCTGGCAAGACTGATTTTGGACACTAGTGAATGTTTTTTTTTTTTAAATTTGATATTACTGAATAAAACCCTCCTTGGTCGAACTGTAAGTAAATGCCGCCCCTCATTAACTCCTACTGTATGTATGTAATTCCCCAGCTCACCTGCAAGCAGCGTCTGGCATCAGTCATTTGGCATGGGGATAGCACCCTCTAAACTAGAAGGCAATGTGATAGCTCTTCCTCTCTCCATGCAACTTGCTAGTTGAGTTTTTGTAGTTTACATGTTCTTTGGTACTTACACATTTCGTACACTTAGTAGCTATCGCCCCACGGTGTCAGGACTGGTCCGAGCTTGTAGATGGGCAAGAGGAGAGAGGAAGAGCTACCATGTCGCCCTGTACTTCTGGAGAGTGCTATCCGTTTGCCGAATGAAATGCTAGAAAGTGCTAACAGGCAAGCTGGAGAATAACATACTGTATGAAAATAGGAGGTGAGTATCTGGGTTCATAGACTATGAAACCAGTAAGTTTTGTTGATTGCTTCCATCATTACTCCAATTGCATTTCGGCTAAGAAAACTTGACATCTGACATTTTTTCTGATGGTTTTTGGTTTTGATGATAAGAGAAACCCATGCAATCATGATGGCGTGTGTATGTATGTGTGTGTGTGGGCATGTGTGTGTTTGTGACACTTTTCTTGTTAGCACGATATCTCAAGATAGGAATGCCTGACAGTTTTCAAACTTGTTACATGGATGCGTCCTAGTGAGAGGAAGAACCCTATTGTTTTTGGTGGAGGTGAAAAGTTATCTGGGGTCACATAGCTCCTAAGTTCCAAGAGGCTAGATGCGGGTCCATCTGATCTGTCCATTGGTGGATCGCTGGCCTGGGGGAGGGGTGTAAGGAGAGGGGGTGTCCCCCTCCCCTTTTCGAAAATTTTTGAATTTTGGAAGTGTCTACACGCAAAATGGTGGCACTTTTTTGGCAAATCATTCAACACAATGTCGCTAGGTTACCGCCATAAAAGTTCAGTTCAGTACTGAATTTTTGCGGTAACCTAGAAAAATATTGTTCTGAGATATTTGCCAAAATAATATTATGCAGATACTCACAAATGCCCAATGATTAAACCTCTCCTAGTCACAATATTCAATCATTATTTTTGAGGTAAATTTTAGTGCGGTACCGACACAGTTTGCAAACGTTTACTCTGTATGTCACCGGCGGTCGTACCGTACGTGCTGCTGGTGATTTCCAATATTTCCGTACATCTCGCATGGCATTGTAGCCGTGAAAACATAAGTAGAACATCAAGAAGGCTGTCAAGACAGTCCAGAACGTTTGGACAACTCTGGGACAAGTCCCGCCTGTGACCCGCAAAGTGGGCACTGGGCAATTATTTTCCTTATTGAATGTGGCGTTACAATACGTTATTACACTATTTTCGCAGTGACAGGAATATATTCCATACCTGCTGCAAAGGTTAGCCAATAACAATGTTGTGACGCCAAACATACTTCCATACGTACCTAAGCCTACGCATTGTATATCATCGCGAGCAGTTGAATGTGCTGTGAGATACGATTTACTGAATTGGTTGTTATTGGTTGGTAAGGTGAATTATTTGCTAATTTGTGTGGTTCTTTAACTAAGAATACTTCAAGGATTTGAAATGCGGGTTTTTCAGAGGGCTTGGCGGGTCAGCAGGTTTGGGTGTCCAAATGCGGGTCCAACCCGCGAAATGCGGATCACTTGGGAGGTATGGGGTCACCAGGGGTCAAAGTCTAAAAATCTTCTTAACATGATATCTCAAGATAGGAAGCTTGGATAGACTTCATATTTGGTATGTGGATGTGTTTTGGTCAGGAGTAACTATACAAGTATACATACATTAAGTTCTGAATGGGGGTTGGCTAAGTCCTTCATCAAATTAGAAAGTTTGCAACTACTGATAACAACCTATAGATGAATCCAGACAGATTGTTATGGTCTGATTTTAGTGGGCCATTGCTGGGGTCCATCACTTTTAATCTTTATATTCCATTCGTTACCTGTTCCATGGATGGTGGTACACTGAAGTGTATCTTGATTTTCTCAACTTCACTGAATATGAGGATTTGAAATTCACATAGACAATAAATGAAGACGATTAAAGGCTGATGGACCCCACTAATGGCTGCCTACAGTGACTAAAATTAAGCGTTAATCTGATTTGTCTATAGATAGATCTTAAGATGATTGTAGTAGCGTGCTCCCATCTAAGCATTTTAGGACACGTTATTAAGTCCTGTAGTAAATTAAGTTGTGTTGTATAGCTTACCTACAAATCGGGCAATCTGGCCAGATTCAAGACAAAATCCAGCCAGATGCCGGATTTGGAAAAATCCCAAGACGGGCCGGAATTCCAGCCGGATCTGAAATCTGGTGCACCCGTAAATTCATTTTCACATTTATTTTCACAACTTCAAAACAGTATCTGCCATTCAATTTTCTGATGGAGCTGTTTAGTGGGTGAAACTCCGTTTAGTCTCTGTCTGAATGTATGAGGTATGTAATTGCCACAGAATTTAAACGTGATGATTTAGGGATAAAATCTTGATATATACTGAAGGTTGGAATAAAAAAAAACAAAAAATTGAAAGAGTCAATCAGTAAGTAATATTGACTTGAAACATAAAAGCAAGCTGCTTTTAAAATAGTTGTCTGTTGAGCAACCAAGTTTTAACTTTTGGTTGGATAGTACTTATTGGATTTTATCCATCTTGGACAACTGAACAACCATAAAAATGGAATCCAGCATGCCAGCAAAGTGCTCTGATTTTACTTGGCAGGTACAGTAAAGAGTACGTTTTGGCATTGAAAAATCTGTTGGGATTATGTCAGTATCATAGAACTCTCAAGTTCCATCTCTTCAAACATTGAACATTTGTGGAAAAATGTGTTTCCTAGATGTAAAAACAGTGTAATGATGTGAAGTGTTGTACAGTGTTTACATATTCAAGCCTGTAAAAGCCTAAAAGGTATTTCGTAATTACTCATCAGTCATCAGAATGGTTATGGTTTGGTAAGTGATACTGGTCATTTTCAAGGACACAATTTGAACTTCCAAAATAAAGCCTTCTGGACATCTACATGATACAATTGTTATTGAAATGAAGGTTCCTTAATACAGAGCAAGAGCAGTCACCCCAACTTGAAGTAGTGTAGTAGGCTGTCCTGTTTCATGATTGGCTCTTGAGAGTCATGTGACAATTTACTGCTTGGTTCACGTTGAATATGCAATTGAAGTCCAAAAATAAAATAAAGACACTTAAATTTGAAGATAAGTAGGAAGAAAATTGTGATATTTATGATATTAGCTCTTGCTTCAAATACTGTAAGTTAGGAAGGACTGCTGTTGACCTCTAAGCCAAAGAATAACATAAGGTGCTGTAAGCTTGGCATGTCCCTCACATGACATCACAAGATTTGCATGTTTAGCAAATGTTTATACTGTATACATCTTGTCAGTAAATTACCCTATAAGATGGTCAATTTTTCATGGATTTTGATGGGATTCAAATGTCCCTATTGACATAGTTTTAACTGCTTTTTGCATTAAAGGGTAAGAACAGTCATACCAGCTTGAAGTAGTGTAGTAGACTTTCCTATTTTGTGATTGGCTGTTGAGACTCATGTGACCTAATCAATTGTTTTCTTCAAATATGAAATTTTCTTGAAGTGAGCACTTGGTATACCTTGAATATGAAATATTTAAGTCATAAAAAAATTGTGATGTTTTGCTGTTCCTTCAAAATACATTACTGTAAGTTTGGGGGGACAGCTCTTGACCTTCAAATACCCAACTTTGTCATGTTCATGTCACTAGATGTTCAACATTTTTAATGGATATATATGTGCACATTTTTATCAATTTCCAGCTTTTCATGTACTAAGTATCTTTTCTTTTATTTTCCTTTTAAGATTTGATGGAATCAGAAACTAACCAAACCTTAAGCTGCTATGGCTCAACAACAGCTTTGTGCAGACCCATCGGAAGCTATAGAATTTTTTGGTCCCAAAGATATTTATTTGAAACCTATAGCCAAAGTTAACATTTCTGTCACTTTGCCACAACTGAAAACAACTGGAAAGGCTATCAGCAATTGGGAAGTTATGGAAAAGCTTAGAAAGATGGTAAAACCTGATCATTTTCTTATGCTCCGCGTCAGCAAAAGTTCCATGGAATTTATTCGTTTTGAAGCTGAAATTGAAACAAGAGCACTCATCAAAACAATAATTGCAAGACTTGATGGGAAAAGCATGAAACTTCAAGGGTTTCCTGAAGTTCTTAAAGTACGGGCAGCTGAGGCTAAATTGAGCTTTCCAACACGCCATGACTGGGACTCCTTCTTCCGTGATGCTGCAAACATGAATGAAGAAAATCCAGGGGAGAGGCCAGATACGATCCATGTAGAAAACTTACCTTGTAAATGGTTTGCGATAGATTCTGAACCAGATAAACCTAGTGATTTGATATTGAAGATGGCGTTTGCAAGTTTTGTAGGTGAAGTAAGGAGGGTTGATATACCAATGTTGGATCCTTACCGTCATGAAAATCAAATAACAGGAAGTAACTTCAGGAGGTTCAACTTTGGTAACAGTTTGACTTTTGACGCGTATGTGCAATTCATGGAATACATTGGATTTGTTAAAGCTATGGATGCCTTGAAGGGCATGAAACTTTTGAGAAAAACTAGTGATGGCAAAGCATACACTGCAGAAATAAAGGTAATAAATGAAGAAATGTTTTAAAATCAATTCACAAGGTTTGTACAGGTCTAAGAAATCTTGAAAAACTGCAATTTGAATTTCCAGGCCTGGGAAGTGAGGGGAATTTTTCAAAAGGTCCTGAAAAAGTTATGAAATTTAAGGAAGTGGGCTCATTGATTCTGATTTTCTCAATGTATTGTCAGATACATTATTTTGAGATAGAAATTGAAATATGGGTCCTTTTTTTAAAGGTCCCAAAAGTCATGGATTTTCCACATTTTGGATAATAATTTGGAATTACAGTAGTTTTTTATTAGCACTTTCCACCCTCTCACTCAGTAAACCTTTTTTCACCAACAATATCCTCACTAGATTAGTGATGTTGGTTTGTGCATATATTTTGCTTATTACCAAGACTTGGGTGTGAGGGAAAGCAAATGTACAGTACTTGACTTCATCATCTGAACTAAAATTATATTTTTTGCAGATGATTTGAAAATTCAGATTCACTCTATACATATTGGAAATCATGTATGAGACAAAGAATGCAATGATGGAACTATGTTGCCCATGGTTACATCATGCTTTGCATGCTTACATGTAATTTGCATGTTTATGTGCAATATGATCGTGGTTGTTGCGTTTTCCTGCAGCATTGAAAACTTAAATTACAACAATTAGTTGCGGATGATGTTAACTTGCAATCCAGTGATAACTGGTTTAAGTTCTATCTGTATTCTTTGGCAACATGCTCTGTCTCCAATGCCCTTATCCCCTCCCCCAAACCTACCCCTGGCTGAGTTGGTACCAGTAATAATGTACAGTATTCTAACTTTGGTAACTTGTCACTGGTGTTCAACTGATGCTGCTCATATGGTTGTCTATATAAAAAAAAAGTTGATTTAGAATTTAATTCTCTCCATGGGCAAATAATCCTTGCCATGTGTAAAATTGTGAAAGTACTTTGATTAGTAAGTAACAGTAAGTTGGTGGGGGGTCTATTCAGTTTAAAGGGGTCTTCCCAATTTAGTTTGTGTCTACCAGATTTAACAGGTTCTACCTGATTAAGTATGGGTCTGCAGCACCTGATTTACAGTAGTGAGGACCCGATTAAGTGGGGTCTACCAGATTTAATGAGGGTTTACCTGATTTAATAATATGGGTGTACGTACATGTACCTCACTTAGTGGGGTCTATTCGATTTATTGGAGTTCTACCTGATTTAATAAGGGTCTACCTAGTTAAGTACCTGAGTGTTCCCAGAAATTGTTAAATAGTTTCCCAGTCCAGAAACAGTGAACCCTGGGAACATTGACATAGCCCCATTTAATGTCACCAAGGTGCTTCTGATTTATTTTTAATATTCTTCATTCCTTTGGTCAAGGTGGACTTTGACAAAACAAAGCATCTTAGCAACAAGAGCATTAGAAAGAGAGAGCGTGAGAGGCAGCGCCTGATACAGTTGGAGGAACAGAGAGCAGAACAGAAACGGAAAGAGAAAGAGGAAGAAGAGAGGAGAAAAGAAGAAGAAAGGTGAAAAGATGAAAACTGGTATCATATCTCAAAGGAGATGGTGATGGCAGATTTTGTGAGATGTCTTTTCTGATAATCTCACTAAACAGGCAATTTTCAATGTCTTTGGTTGTCCTTCTCCCTACCATCTTTTGGTTCCTTGAGTAGGCATAAGGAACGTATGTAGTCAGTTTTTAGGTCAAACACTTAAAACCTTGAGAACAAGATATACTGTACATTATTTTGAAATCTGAAACTTGTTGGATATACAGTAGGCAACATTCAATGCCAACAACTTTGAAGGTCACATAGAGGTCACCAGAGTAACATGCAAGCGTCACATAAATTTATTTAGCTAAATTTTGTCTGTATGGCCAGTGGAGTAATGGCTCAGCTTAATGCATTCAGCAAGGAACAACAATGCCAATGTAACTCTTGTTTAGTTGTCTGCAACAAAATTTGTATGTCTGAAACATTTTTCACACAATTACAAAACAGTGGGAGTGTTCATGTATTATTAGTCTCTGAGAATAAAAGGATGTGATGTTTGAGATACAAACACACCACTGAAAATACTGTATGATGAAAAAGTGATTATTAGAACAACAACATCACAAAATATTGTACAATGTACCATTTAAAATTGAATGAATAAACTTCAACATTTTATATCTCAGCTCAGGATTGTCTCATAAATAGGTAGTAGGACTATTTGAATTCATTTTTCATGCTATGTAATATATATATTTTGTAATTCTTTGACTTGACGTACACTTTAATATGATGCCAATGTGGCTGATAAATGTTCATAGATCATTCATAAGCCATTCTGTATTTTTTGAAAGTGTCAACAGTAATGTGTACTTAGGGATTTCCTGTTGGCAAAGAATTGATGCAAGCCATCTTGGCTTCCTGGTTTTATTAATAGGAAACAGAAGGAGTTAGAAGAGTTGGAGAGGAAGCGTAAAAAACAAGAAAAGTTGACCAGGAAGAAACGAAGGCAACAAGTGAGAGAAGAGAGGCGGCGTACAAGAAGGGAACAGAAGAGAATGCAGAAAAAAATAGCCATGGAAGAACGAAAACTGCTCGTAGCTCAGCGTAAACTAGAATCCATCCGAATACTAACAGAGCTCCTACTCAGAGCAAAGGTTTGTGGCTTAAATGGAAATGTGTGGAATGGAAGGAGTGGGAAAGAGAGAAGGGCAGTGGCATAACCAGTGGGGTGGCAGGGGGAGGCCCCCTCCCCCGGACAAAAAAAAACAAAAACGGGCAGGGGAGAAAAAACAGGAAGGGAAGAAAAGAGAAAGAAAGTAAGGAAAATTGAAGACACCCACAAATTCACACAGTGTGCTTCAACTCAACAGCTCAACTAGTACAGAACTGGTAAACCTCTAGATTGTTTCCCCCACCCCCCCCCCCTCTGGCAGCCAGGTCTGGTTACGCCACAGGAGAAAGGTAGGAAGGGAGGGGGATGGCTGGAAGGATAGGTGGGGCCAGTGTGGCTGATATGTGCAGGGAAGGAAATTGTTTTAGCTTATGGTTAGAACACCAAAGAAATGTTGGTTTGCCATTATTGAAGTTGTTTACTTCATTGGCTAGTCTTGTTGTGTATTGTTGATATGTTTGTTCTTCAGGGGAAAGGATGCAAAAAAAAGAAGGATACCTTGTCAACTCATGTCAAACATTTTTGCAAGTTGCCTGTACTCACTCCCTATGTTTCAATGGAAATTTGACATTTAAAAAATCACTCAACATACTGGATTCCCATATCCTTGAGAAAAAACCTGGCTATGCCACTATCTACCTCAATAATGATAAAAAAAATTTCAGTGACATTTTGTACCACCTAAAAGAGCTGTTTTTACTTGACAGTTAAACGGTAAAGACATCCTTTGAAAGATCCAGCAGAAAACCTTAACAATATCTTTTACTGCTTTTACAAAGTTTTGTCATTTCTGGAAATACTCATGACCTTTACAAATGTATGATAGGAAATATGACTCATTTGCATTTCCTTGTGCTTTCGCTTTATAACTTACCTCTTCATTCCATGGGGTACTGGTTGGAAACTGGGCAGTAAAACTCTATTTAACATAACCTAACCTGGGGTACTTGTACTCTGTCACACCCTGAAAACACCCCTAGGGGTACCCAAGAAACCTCCGAAAATCTAAAAAAGTAGTGCTATGTATAAATTAAATTTTGTAGCAGAGAAAACATTTTTAATGTAATCATGGAATTTCAGTTATGCAATAAGTATAAAGATGCAAAAATTGTGTCTTCTACTATGCTTCCTTTCCCTTGTCTGTAGCATGGACAAATATTGGCATTCTTGGGTGTACCAGGAAGTTCCTCATTTGTATTGGTGGGGGGGGGGGACTGAAAGATACAGTGTTTTCCTTGTCTGGATTTTTCAGTCTGGGGTGAGATTAGAGAACCTTGTAATATGTTATAAATGTCATGAAAATGAATGCTATTTATTTCTCTTTTTATTTTTCAGCTTGAAAAGCAACATAATGATCTTCAGCAGAGAATAATGGAACTAGAACAGGAAAAAGAAAGACAGATAGAAATGGAAGAAAAGAAGAAAGCGGCAGAAAGGATGCGGAAAAAGGAGATGGAAATGAAAAAAGCTAGACAACTTAAAAGGAAAGAAAGTAGACTTAGGAAGAAACTTTTACAAAATTGGAAAAGAAAACAGGAGAAGCAAGAAACGAAAAGTACAGAAAGTGAAAGCAAAGATAAAACAAAGATGAAAATAAGGTCAGCTGTTGTAAAGACTGAAGATGCTTCAGACGATGACACACATAAGTTACAAAGTGTTGTTTCTAGTTGGTCACAGCAAAGAACGTGGACACCAGCAGAGTATTACAATTGGATGAGAGAACATTATTCTTATTATTCATCCTGGTAAGAGATTCTTTTATCCTGTGGATGCTGACAAGAGGATCAGCCCTCATGCAGAAATGGTAGAAGTACTTCAAGGAGTTGGAAACTCTGACACCTTTTTATCAGGCAGCAGTTAGTTCCATTCGAAGAATAGATGTCAAAGCTGGTAGCCAGGGTAGCTGAATAATGCTTCAAGTACTTTAGATTGTGTCCTCAGGAAGGGGTAGATCAAAGCCAAGAGGCTGGCATGCTGGAGTTGTGTGTGGGGGGGTGGACAAAAGTCCACAAGGTACATTTATGTTTCAAAGTTAAAGGTTGGTGCTATAAAAAATCAGACAAGTAAATGCCTTGAGCAAATGAAATATTACCATGAGCTTTAAGAGCAAGGATAACTTGAATCGAATTCCAGTGGGGGAGGGGGGGGGTGGGATAGGTTGGTGTGAATGGTATTTATTCAGGTTCATACCATGTGTGGTCTGTTTCTTAATCCTCAACTACAAATCTTATTTCAGAACTGGTTTTTTAAAAAGTTTAAGTGTTCAAGTTGCTCAGAGTTCTTTATTGCCTCAGTTTGAAGAAAGTTGAATAATATTTCACAAAGTTATGGCTTTTATGTTTTCTTTTGAATTGGGAAGCTGTGAGAAACATTTTACCTTTGAACGAAAATCAGTGTTTCCATTAAGGGGGTAAGGAGGGGGTTTTCCCCCGCCCACTTTCCAGAAGTATGAGGGTAAAAATCAATCTCCTGTTTATTTCCATTAAATATAAAGTGTCAGCATCTTGGTTTCGCATTTAAGAAAAGAACACCTTTGCACCATTGTTTGAAAATAAACAGATTGCACCTTATAGAGGCCTAGAAGCAAGCTCCCTCCCTAAACCTACCTGAAGGGCACCATCAATTTAGACTTGAGGTTTTGCACTAATAATGCCCTCCTCCGTTTTTGAGTTTCTGTTGGAATTCCTGAAAGTTTATTAGCTTCCTTCACTCGTATTGAGGATTGTGGTGGCACTGGACTATTATTCTTTTTTACTGGTGGAATGAAAGGACAGTGTAGCAATTGGGGTATGTGGCATGTCTCTGGAACAGGCTTAACATCAAGTAGGTGCCATTAATATATTGTGTGTGAAAGCAAGATGCTTTTTCTCAATTGCTGCTCACCCACCCAGGGGTCTCTGTGAGGTTGATAAAGCATGATATACACCTGCTAACAAACTGGGGGTGGGGGAATCGTCTGGGGGGAACACTATTGGTGAGCACAGGTAGTATTTACAAAGAATGCACTTACAGTTATATAACCTGTTAGGCATTTCCTTTGGCTCAATTACTGGCAAAGGAAGTTCTCAAAGACAAGTAGTCAACAACATTTATCCTCACTGTAAATGCTACTCCTGGGACTAGGGTTGGGCAGTATACTGGTATTGATGTGAATACCGGTACTATAGGTACAGGTAATCAAAGTACCGAAGATATTTGGTGTGTTTGTAATACTAGTTCTTGAAAAAATACCAGTACTTGAAAAAATTACCCTGGAAAGGTCGAGATAGGAAACGGGCCCATTCCACAAAGAGTTACACACAATCTTAAGTTTGATTCCCCATACTTAAGTCAACAGTAAATCATACTTAACATTGTGCGTAACTCTTTGTGGAATGGGCCCGAGGAGTATTAATTACGATTGTGCATGACTGTAAGGGCACTGGAGGTTATGGCCAAGTCACCTATGTATTTCCTTTGCCCATACTGGCCGGTTAGATAAATGACTCTCCCATAAAGAAACAAAGTCAAAGCAGAGGTTTCTGCATGGTAATAATTCAATCATATGCCCATCTGCATCAAAGTACAGGAAAAGAGGGTTGCCGTGCACAGTTTAGGTTCCTTCCCACCTGACTTTCCTACCAGAGATTTGAGAACTGGTACTTCCTCAATACCGGTTCTGTGAACTTTACAGTGCCGTTACCAATATTTTCATGGTACCGCCCAACCCTACCTTGGACCGATTTCAATAACATCAGTTTTAGTGAGTATTGCTAAGTGGCCTGCTAACTGGGAATTATCACTACCTAGGAGCAATAGCAATGAGTTTTGGGTTTCACTAAACCCTCTTGCAAACAACACAACTCAGTAATGAATAATTGATTGCTAAAGTGTAGTGAAATCATTTTCAAAAGTCGGCCACTAAATTACGATCGATTTAAGATTTAGCGATCGTTTCCGCGTTAGCGATGATCGCTAAAACGTTAGTGAAATCAGCCCCAGATATTCCCAAAATGCAGAGAATTTCCCTAGCTGCATGCATGGAGACCCAAAAATCATCTGGCATTTTGCTGTACAGAAGAGACACCCTCACAATTTTTGTGGCTTCACTGGGTTAGCTCTTAAATTGTTAGTTTTACATAAATAAATGAATTTCTCTTTGATTGTACAAGGCAATGGATGGTTAAACAGGGTTAAAGACACATCAACACTCATCTTATATGGAATCATCAGGATAGAAAAATTATGGTGGGAAAAATCAACCAAAAAATGTAAAGATGTGTTAGGATTCCACATAAATGTCAAGACAAAAGCAAATGCAGGAACCATGTCAAAATTTCCTGTAAAGGCCACATTCTTGAGAAAGCCCAGAATATAAGGAGAACGGTAAATGAGTTCAACTATATATTAAGGTCTAGCACAGTTGAATATTTCACCATCAATTAGAATGTGCTTGAAGGTGATCAAGATTACCTCTTTGCTACTGTGGGCAACTTGTTTGTTGACCCAATTCATCACACTTCAGTGCCATTACCATACTAGGACCAGGTGTTTGGTTTAACAGTAGAACATTCCCCTCTCATGCAGAAGGACCAGGTTTGCTTCCCAGGTTGAGTTATACCAATGACTCTGAAAGAGGAGTCTACTGCCATTGTGCGTAGTGCTCTGCATAAGCAATGGAGTAGGGAAATCAAGCCAGTGAGCCACAACTGGGAAAAAAAAGCTGTGGCCAGCTCAATTTGAACCAATAGGTAGGAAACGGGGCCATAAAAGTCCATCTAACTACCTAACTAACCATACTAGGATAGTGTCCAGAAAGATAAGCCTGTATCTAGGCCATTTGAGGCACCTCTGGTTGCAAACACTTAGCTTGCACACAATAGTCTCTTGTTATACATCAGTTAGTTTGATAGTCTTGCGGCCAGTTTCTTGCCAATTGGTTTAAGTTGAGTCTGCCATGGCCTTTTTTCTAGTTGCAGCTTGTTTTCCCTACTTTCATTAGGGTTGGGCAGTACCATGAAAATATTGGTACCGGTACTGCAAAGCTCACAAAACCAGTATTGAGGCAGTACTGGTTCTCAAATCTCGGGTAGGAAAGCCAGGTGGGAAGGAACCTTAACTGTGCACCCCTGGTATCCTGTACTTTGATGCAGCTGGGCATATGATTACATTATTACCATGCAGAAACCTCTGCTTTCACTTTGTTTACCACATTTCTTTAGTCATTCACAATCGTAGTTAATAGTTCCTGTTTCCCATCTCGACATTTCCCAGGTAATTTTTTCGAGCACCGGTATTTTTTCAAGAAGTGGTAGTAGAAACACACCAAATATCTTCGGTATTTTTACAACCTGTACCTCTAGTACCGGTATTCATGTCAATACCGGTATACAGCCCAGCTCTAACTTCCGTTGCTTATGCTGAGCACCAAGCACAATGGCAGTAGGTTCCAAGTCTTCAGTATGACCTGCCTAGGATTTGAACTCCAGACCTCCTGACTTCAAGTCAGATGCTATACATCAGATCTGAGGATTGTTAGCATTTTTAGGTTGGGTGAACAAGTACGGTTCTACACTCAGAAGTCTCTTCGTTTGTACAGTGTACAGTTGTGGCTAGTATTGAAAACAGATCTGATAATCAAGTTGTGTAGACCTTGCTTTATTGCACTTTCTGAACAAAAAGTGAGGTGTTGGGTTGAGATTTAATACAGAGGTCTTCTTGCTCAATGGCAGTTTAACACACAGTAGATACAAAAAATATAATCTATCATCCAAGGCAATGGTGTCTGGGTAAACAAGCCAGTGACCCACTTCTAGATAAAGGCTGTGGCATGCCAGATTTTAACCAATTGGTTAGAAACTGAGCCGTAAAACCTGATCACTCACTCATCCACGTCAAAAGACCTCACCATGCTATCACAAGAAGTCCTTGGGCCCAATGCCCCTAGATATCATAGCTTCTACAGAAAATGGACCCAACAGGCTCCTAAATAATTCAAGCCTTATTGCACAGCCTGTACATGAACCTCTCCATACACTGCCAAGTCTGTTGGTGTACTAAGTGTCACATCAGAATTTACAAAAAAATGTTTACAAAAAGCTTCACTGTAAACTTTGTCATGAAAATATATACTGTATGTATCAAGTGTGGTACTTACGTACTGGTCTACGAAAGTGTGGACAAACTAGTTTTAATAGTTTATCGGTTCCTTTCTGAGTATTTTGGGGACCCCCTGATTTTTCATTTACCCCTTAGATATCATGAGCTATGGACCAGCTGACCACAAAGTTTGAAGGCTTATTTTGATCCTGTGTGTGTGTGTGAGTAGTGTGCTTAAAGGGAAAATGCACACATCCCAGCTTGAACAAGTAGGTCTTCATGTTTTATGATTGATTCTTGAGAGTCATGTGACAATATTTCTTCTCCTCACTGAAATTAACAAGGCGTAACTGCTTGGTTTACCTTGTACATCCTATAATGAAGTCCTAGAGTGATATATGGAAGATACTTTGAAAAGAAAAAACAATATCGTGTGATTTAGCGGTTGCTTCGAATAAAGTATGGGGCGACTGCTCTTGCCCTTTAAACGTTTCACCTCCAAACTGCTGTTGCGTAACACTGGGTGTGATTCATAACTAGAAGACAACCAAAAAATACTCCATTACAAGCATCTCCAATGAAAAATCACTGATTTTATTAATATTATTAAATGACTAATACGCACTTAGGCACTTCATCTTTTTAAACTTCATTCCATTAAACACAGCTTTTAGCAATCATCCAAATCTTTTAAACAATACCACATACCCCGCAAGATAGTGTATAAACAAATCAACCTAAGACAATACAAGTAAACGATTCTGCTTTTTAAACTTTGTTTTGTAGGAATATAGAAGAAAGCGATGAATTAATGTAAGCTACTTACTCAGCAGGGTCAGTGCTGTGATTAAATTGTCAAGAAAATACAAGAGTGATATTAAACAATGAAAGAAGTGTTGGCAAATGACAAAAGGTTACATTTCCAATCAATATAAATAACTTTTTTTTTTCATCAATATTGTAATTCCAATTACCTATAAGGATTAAATCAGATGTCCCAGAATGAACTTCAATGGCCGATTAGTTCAATATTGTACTACAAAGTCTATGAATATGGCTTCACGGCAGAAATCAAGCCTGTAGCTCTTATTGCAAAGATAACCATGATTGTTCCTGAATGCTAAATAAAAGCAGAAGTATAAAAGCCTTACCCATCCTTTGCCTCTGTTGAAGATCGCCTTACCACCATTTCCAAATAAACACTGTTGTTACATACAAAGGATTTGAAACCCACTCAAACTTAACATGCTGCTCATAAACTCTTTGACCCTCAACTATGAAGACTTGCCCCGCCTTCTTACTTCCCCCTCTTCTTTGTTATCTAGCTATTGTAGACCCTGTCCCCTCCGCCCCCTCCTCCCAACCTCCCTATTTTACAGTGATGCAACTTTCTTTACAACAAAAATTACCTCACATTTCTACTCAAGCTGTACACACCATACTTCCTTTCATGAATCTCTTGCAAGACATCCTTAAAAACCCAATCATGCTGTGATAACTATTATGGTACAGCAAACCCACCTGACATTTCCTCATTACAGTAGTTTTGATAATATTGCATTCCAGAACAACATACAGCTATTTTTTGGAAAACAAGAGCATACTAATATATCTATTTCTAACTAAAAGAGACAATTTAAAAACATGCAAAATAACCCTTTCACTGCATTTGAATAAAGATGTCATACAAATTGTGGGCAGAAACAACTTGAACACAGTTAAATTATTCTTAGAAGCAAGCAATTTTATATATGATGGTAAATGAAATAGTAGAAAGAGCAAAAAAACCCCTTTTTGAACAAACAAACCACATTGCTGGACAAAGCAACCATCTCTGCTGGACAATAAATGCAATGTCACATTTAATACTTGGAATATTTTACAAACAACCTCTCCCTTTAGTCCCAGACCAAATTTGAAAGTGGCATAAATTTATAAATCTTTAAAATGCATTACATTTTTTTTTATCTTTTGCATGTAAAATGATAAAGGTAAATAAGATGAATGAAGTCAACAAGGGCAAGAGGAAAACGAGACGAAAAAAAAAAAAAACATAAAAGCAAGAAAAAAGTGTTTTAAAAGAAGATGATCACAGTTATGATGGGCAAAGCCTAGAAATCTTTGTTGTAGAAATTGGTCAGTGAATTTATTTTTAGCATGCAATGCTTTCAAAACTAACAGAAGAAAACCTTGAAAAGTTCATATATATTTTGATTTTTGAAGTGAATTACTTGCTCTGATTTCTGTGTATACCGACTGGTGACAGTGCAGAAAGAGGAAAAACATTAAAATATACCAATGGTAGTAAAATAATGAAACATATGTACTGACAACTTTAAAAGTTGTCATGTTTGCAAGATAAAATGATCTAATCTGGCATTGTTTCCCACCACAAACTACATAAACATTTCAAGGATATCTTTCTTGCCAGCAGGTCTTTGACAAGGATATTGAGTTGCAGCTTCTCAGTCACTTGCCATCAAAATCTATAATGGCATGTTGTCCAGATCCCTCTCCGGCTCTATAACGGGCAAATGGAAACATAAGTCACCAGTTAATGTATTCTGCAGCATCTGTGTAGCCTACCTGAACATGACTTGTGCCATAATTATCTATTTGAAGCTTTGAAGCTGTCCTTTGCATTTTAGACCTTTTTCCTTTGAAGACCTATTACTAATGCTAAAGGCCTGCTTTGGAGAACCATTTCATTAAAGACTTTATGAGTGAAAACAATTCAAGACTCGAGTGGTAAGAGTGACCCAAGCAACAACTGATGATTACCTAACATCCATGTCCCACTATATAACATCATGCAACTAATAAGAAGTTACTTGAGATAAATGAAGATCTTACTTTTACAATTAAACACCAACAAAAATTAAAATCAAAAGACGTCTGGCCGTCTCAGCTTCCATACTTGAAGAATATAGGATTGTATTTTAAACACTGATATCCAAGATACTCTTGCCCTATCTTTAGGGGAGGGAGGAGGAGGGGGGGGAGAGGAATTGATCACAGACTGAGAGCCTGGATATCAACTAATCCAATATTGAAGCCATCCGCTTTCAAAGATATACAAAGACTGTTTAGCTGCTGCTGCAAAATTAATTACTTGAAAGAAAGTAATAATAGTGGGAAAACAAAATTATTAAAAATATCAACCTTACAAAGTTTCATCACGACAACTTGGTAAAGCAAACATAACCTTCAGCTGTAGAAAAAATGTTCATTTTCAAAGCCCAGAGCTTTGCCCAAATGGACAGTTAATTTCATTACTATTTCCATCAATTTACCTTACTACCAAAAATAAATTTACAATGCCAATAAACAAGACTAAACTGACCACTCATCAATTTGTCACTAATGCAGGTGTGAAGAACATGTCAAAGAAACCCCAAGGTCCACTGTGGTCATTTTACTACATATGAGTATTAATAAAACATTTGAAAACAACAAGATGGTCAACTAGAATTATAATATCAACAACATTCATCATTGCAATTGTCATATTAATCTGGGGTCTCAAAAACTTCTTTTGCCAATTGCCCCAATTTATAATGTGTTGGCCGCACAAAACTGGTCCATGAGAGTAGTTTCATTTCACTTAGTTATACTGTCTGGATCTTCTGTCATCATTAATCCATAAATTAAATGTAGCAACACACTTCACTACAACTTCATACAGAAACAATGGATGCTCTTCACTCCCCCCAAATCTTTTCCACAACCCTATGAAATATTTGAGAGGCCCAAAATAGGGTCACAACCCTAGTTTGGCCACCCTAGATCCTAATGTTAAAGGGTACAAGAACACACAGATAAGGTGAGTAATTACAAACCTTAAATTCAATAAATGCAGGATGACACAGGACTACAATCCCCTTCTCCAGCCCCATATCGTTAAACAAGCCAGTGAAGAGCCCAATTTTGGACTGAACTAATAATTCAAATGAAACTATCTTATTTTTAGTGGAAATACTGCTGTCTGAAGCTACAAATTTGAGTCTGTCAAACTATACCCCAAATCTTTTGACACTTCATGTTGGAGACAGAACCATCGTTGATGCAATTTTCCGGTTTAGTTGTAATGATTATAAAATTTCAAATTTCATACTTTCTTTGCCACAAAAATTCATACCAGCTTTAAGATGAGCTATTCACAACAGCTAATCAACATATATATACATATACCAAATGAATTTGCTCCAAACAAACACACGCATGCTGCAAATACTGAAGTAAAATACTTCAACAAATCTCAATTATGATATTCACTTCTTGAGCGATAAAATCATATACAAAACAATGACATACCAAGGTGTGCAAACGAACTTCTTTAGGCTTGTTAAGCTATTAATTTTGGATTGTGAGCTTCTGAACAAACTAAATGATGCCTCTATACTTTTCCATTATTCAACTGGACTTGAGTGAAAAGGCAGGTTAAAATAAATCATATCCTCAATAAAATAGGACAAACACAGACAAAAAGTAGGCTTTTATAAAATGTATGTTTTTGCAGACAGGAAGTAGGATTTTAAAGACCATAACAAGACTTTAATAGACCAAAGTTGAGTTTTGTTGAACATAAGTAGGCTTCTACAAAAAGGATTTTGCAGACTAATCAAAAGTATTATTTTGCAGACTAAAAGTAGGCTTTTTTTCAAGCTTTCATTCACATATAGATGAATCCGATAAGCGCTTGCTTAGTTGACTCTTGGCAGCCATTAGTGGGGTCCATCAGCCTTGAACCGTCTTCATTTATTGTCTTACATGAATTTCAAACCCTCATATCCAGTGAAATTGAAGGAATCAATAAACACTCAGTGTACATCCATCCATGATACCAGTAAGCAAATTGAATGTTAAAAGGTGATAGACCCCAGTTATGTCTGACTTAAATCAGACCATCAACTTGCTGTCTGGATTCTTCTACACTCAAAATTAGTAACATCATGGAAAACAACGTCCTCTTCGACACTTTTCTAAATAAATGCTAAGTTTTAGATTACACATTTCTTTGATGTCACAAAAGAAAGAGAAAGTAGGATAATGGAAGTCACCAGCAAGGCTGTACCTTATACCTATAGGTGCACAATTTTGTAGCATACATACAATTAAATCTGAAAAACTTGGCTTATATATCGGTAATTGATAGCAAACAAGAGTTAAGTAAATGGTTATAATTTGCAACAAAATAGACAGGCTCTCTCAGTGTTATCTGAAAAGTTTGCAATGAACCTGCGTTGAATGAGTCAATTAGTAGGGTGCGGCATCCCCTCGCTCTCGACATGTCCTCTCCCTCCTCCCAAACCCTTGCACTGTAATCCCATCATACCCAAATTACAATAAATCATTGGAGATGCTGGAGATAATATAGTCAAGCAACAAAATTATTACAAGATTACAAGATTATTAACCTTTTGTTCCAGCACATTGTTTTATGTTCTAAACTGATTGTTTACCAGAATATACAAACATTAAAGAGGTCTTTCAGGTTAAAAAAAATGCTGATTTTGGTTTACTTATTGTTGAGTGAAAAATTCTGAATATTTTGGGGGAAAAAATCCACTCACATGCGAGACTTGACAGCTCTACTACACTTAACACTGTAACCAAACAAAATACTCGACTATGATCACAGGGCATTTTTTTTTTCTTTTTTGTTAGTTTCAAGTAAACAAACCACTGTGGTGCATAAATGAAATTGTACACCAGTTGTTAAACTAAAACTCTGATTACACTTTCTAATTATTTTTTTGAAATCCTACAAATACACAGACAGTCATGCCTTGAAATTAGGGTACAGTTTTTGGGGGCAGGAGGGAGGATGAGGTATGTAGCCATAATTTCTAAGGGCACTTCAAATTTGACACTTGCAGCATCTTGCTATTAACTGAATAATTGTAAATAGTATTTACAGAGATGCTGACCTGCCAATATGACAAATAACATTAACACCACAAAATGTACTTCATAAATTTACTTAATGGCATGTAATGTATGAAGTACGAAATCCATACAATAATATGTTTATACTTCATTCACAAGCAAGGTGTAACATAGTTAAACATAGTTTCTTGAAAAATTAGGTTTTTTTTTCCATTTCAGTGACTTCAGCTAAATTGGAAATTCCTTTTGCAAAGTCTGCAAGTACAAAATTTTTTTTCTTCTTTCTTCTTCAGTGGTTTTTCACTCTTGACAACAAAATAATACGACAAAGTTTGTCTTAAACACCCTTGTTAATAAGAAGTATTAAAACACCCCTTATAGTTCACATAATAATATTGCTTTGGCATTATGGCTGACATAAATCTTTGTTTTACTAGATATACAATTTGTGTTTGCTGGTCAATTCCATCACTTTTCAAATACATCTTGTTTAATCTAATGACCCTCCTCTTTTATCAAAGCTTGATCATCCATGTAGGTTTTCCCTACCTGTACAAATTATCCGCCTTTTTTCTACACCTGCTTCCGACCATTTTACCGTATAACAAAGCTACTTGCATATTACAACTTTGTGCCCCTTCTAACCCATCCACAAAAGTTGACTTATTACAACACTTAAGCTTTTAAAACAGAGGCAAATGAATTATTTTAAAACAAAAATATTTGGCTACGTAAATTTTTAAAGGTATCATTTCCATTTTGATACAAGTAAAGATTCCATCACCAATATGCTCCATTCTTTTTTTTCCCTTTTTTAATGTTTTTTTTTTTTTCCTTTCTGAATTTAACCAAACCTATTTAGCATTGGTACTTAGCCACTACTACTCACTTTCCACATTCCCACTTTCACTTCTATCACAGCAGTGACAGCACCACAATGGTTCCTTGAACTCCTCTTTTGGTTTAACAATTCTTAAACGGTATTGTTTTCAGCAATGCAACGATGTTACAATAGAGGGCACTTTCCACACACACTCTTCATGTACAGTGTCCAATCCGCAAACAACCACACAGTGGTTACACACTATTTACATGTAGTCACGGAAACAATCAAATTTTCTTCAAATTGATGTTCTCTCATGAAATGGCATCCAGATTGGTTGAGGTACAGGGTATAAAATTCCCACAAATTCTGGAAGCCCAATATCAGTACAGGAATTAAACTGAATATTAAATTATTAGAGATATTCAACTTGAGTGGTGGAGTTACAATTCCAGGGACCTTTCTCCACCTAAAATTTCCGACTCAAGAATTAATTACCTTCCAACATGACATCCACTTTCCATATTCTAACATTCAAACAGAATATGTACATCCAGTCTTCAAAACTTGTGCAAGACATACACAACTGATGTTACACACAACTAGATGCAATGCACTGATTTCTCTCGGCCAAACATCCATTAATACTTCAAATGGGGTCTTGATACACTTAAAGTATATAGTTCATCATTTCTCACTCGGACAATTTAACTGGGATGTCAAAAACACAATTGACTGTACTATAGGTGATACCTTTTCAATCAGTCCCAAGAACTCCTCCCACAGCAGCTGCCTCCTTGGACCTATCACCAGTGTCGTCACTGCCAGCTGCTCCAGCTGTGCTTGTATTCTCTTCACCGATTGGTGGCTGAGAGAGAGAAGAGAAAGTACATAACTTAACATTTCATTTGATGATATGAGTCACTTAAATCTTTGATAGGAGCAATTTCATAACAGATGAACGAATATATATTATCTATATCAGCAGCCAGAAACTTTGGATTCTACTTAACCAATGAGAAGGCTGACACCACTAGCATAGTCAACATTTTTGTTTGTGGATGGCCAAAGCTGGGTCTGGTCACCAGCCTGGGGGATCTAAGGGAAGAGTCCCCCTCCCCCATTTAAGAAATTTTTTATTACAAAAGTACCTTTGAATGAAATCTGGTGTAACATTTTGCATGAGTTTAAAGGCCAAATTTTCTCATCCCAAATAGTACCAATTCTCCCAACCTTCTTAACTAAGCCCCTCCCACAATTGTCTGAAATTCACCCTCATTCAGACACAGTCTCATTTTATTGCTTCAGGGTGAGTATAGAAAGCTCAAGGTGTGTTATCAAAACATTCTCAGAACAGTTCATGCTGTGAAATGTAAGCTTTGGTACTCTGCATTTTTTGAATTAGCAGCCAATCAAAAAGCTGAGCCAATTGAGCATTTCTGTTACCCTATACTAGAAGTGTAGTTTGGGGTGAGAGGATTGTCCCTTTAAGTCAATTGTTTTTGTATGTTTTGACCCTTTCATCTTTTTTTTTTTCAGAATTTGATTGAGGATAGCCATGCCCCTTTCCCCACCCCTCCTTGTCTACATCAATGGCTGTCACTATATGCTTCTCAGTACAAATGATGATCACATGAAAATGCCACAGAATCACAATGGCCAACGAAAAGTTTTGATTGTTTACATAATCAGAACATTTAAAAAGCTCCTGAGGTTTATTAGAGAATGTGATAATAGTAATAAAGTCACTATGAGTAAACACTTTATGATTTAAAGAAAAGAAGATCACACATGCCACAAAGGCTTGTTTGACGAAGTACTCTACTCACTGGTGCGAAACAGAAACAAAACAAAATGGTGCGAAACCTAAAAACTTACCAACACACGGAAATCTTCCAAATTGTTGTACTTGTCCAAAGCTTTCTTTAATTCTGGGTCAATGGTGAAATCCTTACGACGAGAATACTTCAAAAAAGCCCAGAATTTTTCCAGCCCATATAGCTGATCTATTGGTTGAGATATAAGAGGGGTGAAGACAAAATATTTGAACTTTCTTAGAGACTAACACAATTTAAGAACATTTCTCAAGATGTAACACAGTTGTAGTTTTGTAATTGGACCTACTAAGTAGCAGCAAAACTGCTATAAATGTTATGTATAATTCTTCGCACAGATGAAATTCATTTGTAAAATAGGACTTTGATACTTATTCAAGCTTCCTATAAGCCTTTTGATGAACTTTAACTGTTTAGGTGATCATACACTTATTCATGAACATGATCCTGCAAATCTTTCCACACTTTAAGAAAGGATGGAACATGCAGCTTAAAATTTGAACACCCTGAACAGTTGGATGTTAATTCAAATTAATTTAGCTGGGCAGTCCACACAATCCACCATCTCAATTAAAATATGTGATGATGTTATTTATCAGAAGTACAATTACATAGGCAGGGTTTTACTGTTCAATCTGTTTTATATCATTAACATAAAAGCTGGGTATAAATCTTGTGCATATGATGTCACTTAGCGAAAAGTATGCCCTCCTTTGGGGGTAAGACAAACCATCCAACAAAGACAAATGCAGACAGCTGATTTGTCAACCAGTTGAATACCTGCATAGTCTGCTGCACGTGCAGGGTGAATTCTTATGGGTATGGCCACGTGTTCCATTGTCTTGCAGCCAAGAATGACATCAATGCGTCGTCAATGCACAAGGTCTATGATATCACCATGTGGTGTGCTGTCTTCACTGTACTTGCACATTAGCATGCAACACATATTAATCACTTTAATATGTGTTTGAAGAGTATTGTAAAGACTTGTGCTGACACTTGTGGCAAATGGCACACTGCTTTACAATGGGAAACACCTGCATTAATTGTGTCGCAATGAAATTGTTTCATGAATATGGTTTGCCGTCCAACACTCTGAATCATAAAACTTTTGGTTTTACTTAAATATGCAAACTAGAGAAAAAAGCAGTTTATTTCCAAATATAAGAAAAACCCTCCATAGTGCTTACTTGCTTGGTAATCTTTCAATGTCTCTGCTTGGAAATCATTGAAAATGTCTAAACGAAACTTCTTTTCCAGTCCGTAACTGAAGAACCGGAACAAGCACTCCAATCCATAACGATACCCGTGTTTACCGTCCTCCAAAGCCAGGTTACGAAACTCCTGGTACATCTTCTTGTTGAAGTTTGTACGAAGGAAGAAGGACCAGAAACGAAAGAGAGTGTTCATCTCCTGAGATTTGCCAATACCCAACTTTTTACGCTCTGAGGAAAATGACATAACAATGACTTATTAGCACTGATATTTAATTTCCATTAGGAGCACACTGAATCAAAGCAAAATGCAGCAACCCGATTGCATTCAAAAAGCAAAACATTTAACATTTTTGTCAGTCCAACTTCGGAGCCAGATTTTCATATATTATTCATAGAGGATGATTTCGAAAAATGCCTTACAACCCATAGTTTCTGGTCACAAAAGCTACTCCAGAATCCAACTGATTACACTAGCAACTGACAACTTCAAGTTCCAAATGTTTTCATCAAAGGCATTTTCCCATCAACCTTAACATGCTGTATTTTATTTTATCTTTACCAGAAATTTCTAAACATTTCGTGTCCTTCATCCATCCATGTGAGGTCTCGATCCTTTTCCAAACAGCAATCACAGAGGGTTGTGAAATAAAGTTGTGGCAAGATTCATTTTACGCCACAGTAAAATGATGGTAACAAAAATAACACACATCAAAACCTATCCCACAATCCATAGCACTTGTTATTTGTAAAATGGCCTATTTGCTTACCTTTGAGGCACTTGTGATGAAATTTATGATAAGCTTGCTGGGTGAAGTTGTTCTCCTTCAGGAGTTCATGAGAAGGATGTTCAAATTTAGGAATGTGCTGTGGTGTTCCATACGGAGTATTGCTGACTGAAGTTATCTCTGACAGAGAACTAGCAAGAAAGATGAGAAATGCAAAAACTTATTTTCAATATGTCTATTGCAGTGTGCATGCCTAACATATCGTGGTATACAAACATACATTCTATACAAACATGGTAAACATGGAAATAAAAAGAGTTCTTTGTCAGTGTGCAGTAAAAATTAGAGAAAGGAGATGAATGAAGACACTGTACAAAGTATATCAAAGCACTGATCATTTGTTCATGGGCCTTTATCAAAGAGATTTAAGTCTATGACTGTTGATTGAGGTCTATAAAAAAAACGTCAGTACTTTTATATACCTTGTACACCATCTTATCTCCTTTCTCTAACAGTATAGAGTGTTTTACTGACATCCCGAGCCCCGCCCCGCCCCTTCCTCTAACTGCCTAATACAAACTGAAAAGTAGTAAACATAGCTGGCTAAAAAGCGACCAACAACAGATATAATGAACAACTATTTTTTGCCCAGAAGTGAGCTTGCTTAACCAAATTTTAAGGCATATGTGAAAGCAATCTATACATTTATCCATGCATAGAGATTGTTGGACTAGTGGGTATGGCATGGACTAGTGCTACAAGGCATGCTGGCTTGAGTCTTATTTCACAGCATCCTTCTGCATCATACTTTCATCTCAATTTACTCTCTTCACCCAGGCCTTAAACAGGGAGAGAGATTGTCATGACATGTGGAGTATACATGCTACAAACAGGGGAAACTACCACTGGGTTAGTTAAGATGGGAGTTTCCACTGGGAAGCAGTGTTAATGTGCAGGGGTAACACATTAAAGTGCTCTGAGGCTTACTGCTGGTTTCAAATGCTCTGTGATAATAACATACTGAAGCACTCATGTCTCTTTGCCTAAGAACAGTAGTGTTTTCAAGCAACTTTAATAGCAGCATATCAAGATACTAGCTCAGTATTAAATCCAGAAGCCTAACAAATGCCCTCTTTCAATGCTAGACTTTTGATTTGGTGAAGGGAATAAGTAGATGTCATTACTTGCTAAATCTGTTCACGAAATGGGCAACCACGCATGTATACAGATAGATGAGATATAAAGAAACACAACAAAAACGATTTCAAATACAGGCTGAGTTCAAATTCTTTCTCCTTCTAATACAGTGTAAGTCCTTTCCTTTAGTCATCTCTAATGACAGGCAGAAAAAACCATGGGCATATTCTGCAATGCCCAGCCAACAGGGGTAGGGGAGGGGCCATTTATGTAATAAGGGTTTTTACATGATATCATTTTACTACAGCATACATAGACAAAAGGTTCCTTATCACAAAACAGAAGGGTCCCTTCTACCTGTGGGCTGCTTGACATGCTACATACAAACAAGGAGGATATAACAGCAGTGTGCAACCTACCTAGTAGATGGATTCCGAGATCTTGCCAGATGCTCCCTAGAGTCCATGACCCAACCCACATGGCTCTCAATTGGAGGATTTTCACTGTGCTTGGTCTTTCTTTTGCGTGGTGTCTGGAGGAAAAGGGAAAAATTAAATGCTACTAATATTCTTTTTTTAAAACAACCTTTTGCAGTCCCTTCAGTAAATTTTAAACCCAGATTTCTAATTACATAACCAATAGTAGTATGTCAACCAAAACACTCAAACATTCAAAGGATGCACAAACTTTCATTTGGGGTAGTAGTACCTTCAATTGGGGTAGTGGTACCTTCATTTGGGGTAGTAGTACCTTCATCTGGGGTTGTAGTACTTTCATTTGTGGTAGTGGTAACTTCATTTGGGGTAGTAGATCATTCATTTGGACTAGTAGTACATTCATTTGGGGTAGTAGTTGCCACATAATGCATCACACCTGCACCTACAAAAGAGAGACTGCAGTTTCCATTTTAAGATTAAATGTAAAAATTCAAAGTTTCTACTCACCTTGTTATCAACTGGTTTCTGTTCTTTCATTACTGGAAAAAACCTTGGAGAATCCACAGAATCTTTACCTCTTGGTGTCTTAGGTGTTTTATGTCTGACAGCAGGTCTGGCATCGGCGCCCTCAGCAACAACTGTTGGCAAAGAACGTGCTGTTGACACATTTATGCTTGGTGTTGCAGGGATCTCACGCTGACCTGATTAAAGGGAATGTAAAAAATTAAATTTAATGTAGAGGTTCCTTATTATGATGTCAGAGTTCTGTTGAGCAAGTACTAACATGCAATGTGGGTGGTGAGCAAACATAATGGGAGAATGATAAGGCTTTTGTTTTTAGTTCATGATCCCTCATTCTATCAAGATAAACTCTTAATGTCTTTCATATTTGGACAATAATTTATTTGAATAACAATTCATGTGTTAACTGAACTACTCAACCATAGTGTCCATACTGGATACCCCACTAACTTTCAGCTCAGTTACCACTTACAGTCTGATTGCTTGAATTTGACTAAAATCCACCAGCTTTCTTGTCTTTTATTTTTGGTATTGTATGTGTAGTAACTTCTCACAGAGTGTAACACTGTCTGTACTGTAGTATTAGGTTAAAAATGATCAAGATTAGATAATTTGTTGTAGTGTTTTTTAGAGAGTTGTACAAGAAACACTTCACAACTCATTGCATGGTTAACTTTTTGTTTCAAATAACATGAATTTAATGTCAACATTTCATACTTAGCATTGGAACATACTATGACAAAGTAAGATGTATGATTTTAGAGTTTTTACCAACCTCCAAACTATATAGTCTTGTAGAATTAAAGAACACTTTAGAGAGTTCCTGCACCCTTAAGAAAAATTTAAATTTCACAACTTTACCATGACTATTTCATGACTTTTTCATGAGTATTTCCTGCCCTTAACATGACTATTTCATGACCAAATTGCAAATCGCATGCACCAAGCTTAGAACCATGCCTTGATCAAAGCATTGCATGTACATGGTATAATTAATCCCTGCACCAATTAAAAAAACTGGAAATGCAGATGAAATTTCATGGTTTTTCCAGGCTCTGGGAACCCTGTCTAAAGAAATATCACAACTTAACAAAAAAAACTTACTGGATTGTGCCTGGCTTTCAACACTCTTTTCCTCTCCAAAGGTAATTGGTGGGGGTGGTGGGGGTACCTCCTGGTTTTCACAGGCAGAGACATTGGGGGACAGGGTGGTAAATTCTTCTGAGGATATGGTCTTGATCTTGTTATAAGCGACTTCATAGTCAGGCTAAAAGATGAGAACAATATATCATTACTAGTTTCTTAAACCACAGGTTGAAACGAACTATTGGTATCCAGTCAAGTGTTTCTGTATTACACAATAAAGTGCTGATTTTGTAGCAAAACTAAGGTTGTACAATGAAAGGAAACTAATCAAATAAACTAAATCTTACAACAAAACTTTAAGCTTTAAAAAGATCCAATTGGAGAGCTTTTAAAATTTATGGCATACATGAGTTTGACAGTGCTGAAATTTATCTACAGATACTGACTCTAAGGTAAGATGGGGTTTTACAGCTCAATTTCTAACAGAGCCGTCAAAATCGGGTTGTCTACTGCCTTTCTTCCAGTTGTGGCTAACTGACATGATTTTTCTACCCCATTGCTAATGTTGAGCATCAAGCACAATGGCTGACTTCTCAGATCCTGACATGTTGAATAATTCTGGATTACACCTCATCCCAGTTTCGGAGACAGGTCTTCAGCCATAACTTTGATTTTGAGATTATCTGTTGTCTCTGACTAACATCTGATTAACATCATAGTGTTCCCATGAAGCCACACTTCTGTAAAGCATATCAAATGGAAAAATCATGCCTCCAGCACATACAGGATTTCGAGGATACTTTAATTGACCATCTAAAGCTACCTTTTAAAATTTGGCCATCTGCATTACACTACATTTTGGTAACCATGAAGCTGTACAGTCTAAAAGCAACATTGAGATACTTAAAGCTACATACCTCCATTTCTTCCCATAACCCCAATTCATAGTAGTACAGTCCATCATTGATGATCTTAGACAAATCCGATGTGATTTTAGAACGTGATTCATGGTGTCCTGTCCTGTCCCCTCCTGGATGTTTCTTGATAGCGGGAGGGGTCTGGGTGACGATGATAATCTTGTTGATTTCATTATCAGACATTTCATAATCATCATCGGAATCATCAGACCTGTAAAACAGATGTGATGACTGGGTAAAGATCTCTTTGTGAATTGAAAATGCAACAAAATATTGGAATTACTAAGGTGTGTAGCTGCTCCTCTTTGAGAGAGCAAAGGAGCCCTCGCTTTCGGTGCTATTGATTTACCAGGGTTAATTGCGACTAAGTTAAGATTAAAGATGTGAATAGGAGGTAAGTAAAGGGGTAATGAAGATTCACAAGTCCTACCATAAAAACATTTGCGTGTGGGAAATTACTGCACTATTTCTCTACATACATGACATAAACAACGGTAGTCAGGTCAAATATAGGCCTACATACTATCTAAAATTCCCCCCAAAGATTGGATTAAAATTTTTGGCCGTAAAATGCCACGTACTCCCAATGGTCTTATAAATGTGCCACTCTTTTTAACTCAAAAAACTCAGGGACATCTCATCCCCAAATGGTGAACTCTCTCTCTCCCATTCTAACTTCACTCCTCCCATTAAGACAAAAGAACACCAGCTAATCACTATCTATCTACTAAAGCCATAAAAGTAGCCTGTGATGGATTCTAATTTTTCAGTGTTCAAGACCCATCCACACACTGCACAGAGTTAAAATTGTTTAAAGCGATTTGCACAAACTGTATAAAGATCAAATTGTTCAAAGCCATATCCACAAACCACAGAGTTCATATTATACAAAGCCATACCCACACACTGCACAGTTAAAAATGTTTAAGACCACCATACACATACTGTACAGAATTAAAGTTGTTCAAAACCATATTCACATACAACTGTGTGAGCCATCTACTCTGCTTTGGATACACTTCTCAATTCTTTTCTGCACAAGTCTCTAACTACCAACTGCAGGTGCTATTATCTAAACTGATGTCTATCAAAATGCATTTACCAGTAATTAATGCAGATATACATAGATTCCAAAATATATTTGGATTGATGCAACTATCCCTTTAATATACAGGGTTCATACACTTTTCTGAGGATAAAAATCAAGCACTTTTCAAAGCATAACTTTTGCTTTTCATAAACAAGGCAATGCTTGTAGTGGCCACCTTTAAATCTGAGGTCTGTTTGACTTGTTGCAAATGAAGCCAACATCTTTCTCACCTATAAAACAGAAGTTCCAAATCACTAAAATTCAAGCACTTCACAAGGACTTAGATGCAGAAAAACAAAACTCAAGCACTCTCAAGGCCTTGCAATTGATTTTTAAATTCAAGCATTATCAAGGTTTTCCAGGCCCCATACGAACCCTGAATATAACCATCATATCTTTTATAATTTACCTCTATATACCACACTAATTTGTGAAAAACCATAAGTTTGCATATCTGCTGATATTGAAATCTAATGAAACATAACATGCGGCAGATGATTAGCTGAATGCAGAGAGTGCACAAGTACTAACCTTAATGGACCCAATGGCCCGGGGGGGATTTGTCTTTTTCTTTTTAAGGATTTATAATGTATGTGGAAATCACTTGGGTGTATCGAAAGATTGATGTCACTTTTCGTACCTCTTACTTTGCAATTTTTGATAATCTTCAGTGTACCTATATTTTTAAGCTGCATGTCAGAAAATAAGAACTTTTTTATGGGTTCTCAAACTCAGAAAGAGAAATGTTCCACCTAAACCAGAACAGTTGGCAAGTTTGCATCTGACAGAAAAACTACCTTAACTGATTTCCCAACTCCACTGATAGGTTAGGTTAGATGGAGTTTTAAAGCCCAGTTTTCAAACACAGGATTCAAGTCAAGCTAGCCGTGGCCTTTTTTCCAGTTGTGGCTCATTGGCTTGTTTTCCCTTCTCCATTGGTAGGTAGGATTACAAGTGCAAACAGGACATAAGGAGGGTGATGTTGGTTTAAAACTCACCATTCTGAGAATGTGTTTTTACGGCCTGTTATTTCAGTAAGTTCTTCATCAAACTGAAAGTCCAGTTCTTCTGGCTCTACATGAAAGTTTTCTCCACCGTCATCTTCTTGTTTGGTTGCTTGAGCTGGAGAATTCTGAAAAGGAAGTTATTGTTTAAAAAGAATAATTAGGCTTTAAACTTAGAGGCGAAATTCCCAAAATTCAGATATATATCCTCCCCTTTTACTCACCTCTTACATGAGAGCTGGAATACTGTAACCTTCACCCCACACAGTTTTTTTTTTACTGTAAAATCAGGTGCATAAGGTTTTTAATGCAGGAAATCAGAGAGATCTTAGTGTGGGGCACAAATGGCATCTAAGTGGAACTTACAATTTTTGGCAAAAACATACTTTCCACATGGAGGAAAATGGCACTTCTTTTTTCTGTTTTGAGTTTATTCTTGAAGTAGTAATTCTTTGTTTGGTGGTTATTTTCTTGAGCAAAGTGAGGATTGCAGGAGGAAATTTAGTGGTAAATTCTTAGCTGATTTACATAATAGTCAAAAATTTTTAGGGTCAAAGGGTTCCATTTTAGCATGAGTATGGGTCAGTAAAACCCAGTGTGGATTGTTTCTGTCATTTGCCCCTTTGAAGCTACCACCCTAGTCATGAAATAAGTTGACTCAAGGCCAATAGAGCAGTGCAAAGTTTCTTCCCGGAGCAGTGTTGAGCATTAGGTCAAAGGTCGTCTGGTAACACTTTTTTGTGTCTAAGCTGATTGCATGGGGTAAGCACAGTATGCTATGTGCAGCCAGTGCAACGCTCATATGCTTTGTTACCAATTGACCGGAACAGAATGGTCACAAACACATATGCAGATATGAACTTCTTACTCCTCTATTGCCATGGCAACCACCTCTAACCTTCGATTTAGACGTTGAATTACGATGTCTTCTCTTGACTTCCGTCCAAACTCCAGACTCCTTCTCTGGTAGACTGCTTGATAAACCAGGTGCTATGGTTGGCATCCCTGAGGTAGTGGCCTCCCCAATTTCATCTTCTTGAACAATATCAGTTGTATCTCTAGGGGTAGATGCTAAAAGGTTACTGGTACCAACATCATCCATTGGTGTTGGTGATACAGGAGCTGATTCTGAAAAATCAATGGAACTTATTGACGTTAATGATGCTGATTGACATTAATGAGTTGATTCTACAAAATTAAAATAACAGTGTGTGACTTCAAAGCCTCAACCATGGTCAGTGGCATAGCCATGGGCGGGGGGAGGAGGTTCTAACCTCCCTGTCCGACCCACCCTTGCAATGCAAAAACCACCTGAACTAGCAGTTTTTTTCTCTATCCTTAGACTTTTCCCTCATGTCATGCCCCAAAACCCTCCCCATGACACCAACCCCCCCCCCCCCTCCATGACAGAGCCAGAAGGCTACGCACCTGACGATGGTAAAAATTACTCAGTCTCATTTTCATCACAAAACGTCCCCCGAGATCTTACCACATGAAATTTAACTGCCAGATTCCATCATTTTTAGAACTGTTATCAAAGGAAATAAGCAATATCTTTCAAAGTTTTAAGGTTTTAGCACAAAATGCAAGATACCATTGCTTTGAAGTGTTAGACACACACATCTCCACTGCACAAAATTTGGAAAAGCACAATGAACACATATTAAATTAACTCTGTCCCATTAGCTACTTATGTGGCACCTAGTGTGGGCCAGAAAAATATCTATTTTCAGGCTTACAGCCAATCCTTTAAAATTCTAACAAACATGTACAAAACTTGTCAAATTATCCCCCTTCCCTCCCCCTCCCCCCACACTGTCTAACTTTCCCTCGAAATATCAACATTTCCCAGCAACAAGATTAACAGATTGCTAATTTTGTCACCCATGCTTAAAGTGTAAATCATCATGTTCAATGTGTAAAATGACACTAAAAGCACTAAGAGGGTCAAGGGGCTTACTCAGTTGGCTCATATGTTTGACTACTTTGGTGACTTTTTTGTCACACCTAACCACTTGTTTGTGTTTGTTTGCGGTAGAGCATCCGCATCTCATGTGTAAAGCATGGGTTCCATTCCCAGGTCAAGTCATACCAAAGACTCTAAAATGGAACCTACTGCCATTGTGTGTGATGCTCCTTTTAAAACTACCATTTTTATTTATTGATGAGCTACTGTTTTCAAAGTGTCAGTCATGAGAACTAGAAAGCCAACAGGCTTAGTGATTCCTTGCCGTATGATATATCATAGCAAACATGGAAACAAACATGACATGCATGAGATCCCATACAATTATCCTACTTAATTGAGATATAATACTAGTAGGGTCAAAACTTTTTGACCTCATGTGACCCAAAATGACCTTTCGACCCCTTAAAAACAATAGTGATCACCTTACCAACACGTCCATCAACATGAGTAATTCAAAATTAAGCTTAGTACAGAATGAGTATGGAAGTACTACCACCAGGGTATGAGATCCCTCACAGTTATCCCCCTAAAAATATTATGTCTACAATGTTTGATCTAACTGTCACCTCAAACCTTTGATCTCCACACACAAGAGGAATTTCTCACACAGCTTTAATATTCCAGAAAACTGTCTCGTTACTTGATAAAGCGGTATTTTGAAACCATTTTTATCAAAAGTTTGGTCAATGGGGACAGCTCTCCATTCTGAAGTCTCTATGTTCCGATGCCTCTATGTTTCGAAAAGTCTGCATTGAGGTTAGTGTTTAAACAAGCCCTCATCGACACACTCTCCTACAAGCATTGGATCAAATACTGTGTTCTCACATACCCCGCGCTCGAGGTAATACTGTATTACCTCACGCTCGAGTAACGTGGGAACGCAGGTTAACGCGGGGTTGGTGTTTAAATTTCGATCCACCTCAAATCGCAGGGTTAAGCAGTTTTAAACATCGTGTTTGTTTTACTCAAGCAAGGTCACTGGTATTCATCGCACTGATGACAGGTATTTTCTTACATTTTGCTGTATTCGGTGTGTGAAATATTTGGTCTCGTTACTATGGTAACACTATCCAATCAACGAAACACTGGGTACTTGAGAACACAGACTGGAAAACACGGGGTTAGCCTGTGGTTTTGTCTGATTGTAAACACAAGTTAACACTGGGTGTTGTGGGGTATGTGAGACCAAGCCTAAAGAGACATCTGAACAGAGATGTGTAACCTTGGCTATTACTGACGGCAATTTTTGCTTTATGGGGGAAATGCCCCACCCATTGTCTAGGGTATCCTTTGCAAATTAACAAAAGCAGATATCCCTATTAATCCATAATCTAACAAGACTTTTAATTCGCCTTTTGTCTACTTATACTGTAGGTACAGCATAACATACAGTACAGGTTTTCCTTGTTTGATACACAGTATACAACATTATGCTTGCTCTTATTACCTGAACTACTTTTAAATGACAGCAGCAATGCAAAATAAAATCTTAATACTTTTGAAAAGTGTCATAAAGGGTAATCTTGAAGCAATGGTTCTATGCATTAAGCTTTATGGTACACTTTTTTTTTTGAGGGGGGGGGGGGGAGATAGTGACATGAATAAAAATGAAAGGTGAGACAAAATTCCCACTTTCGATGATGATATTTGACATAGCTATATAATCCTTCACACAGGGGTTACTTTTTGATGCGGTTATCCAGATATAAGCAGAGATGAGGCAAGTAGTATGCTGATACATTTTATGCTATCAAAAATTTAAAACAAATTCTAGAATGAAACTAAGTGACAAATAATCACTGTAGAGCATATTGAAACTGTCAAGCAGAAACACCAATCTAGACAGACACCAATGTTTAAAGTTTTGTTCAACAAAATTCCTTATACAAACACACAATTTGATCAATTCCACCAGCTTCTATGTAAAGGACACTAATTTCTGAAGGGTGTCAATCTACAGTATTTCTAAGATGACTTTCAGTTTAGAAACTTGATCAGTGTACATGAACTTCTCCATCTCCAGACAATGGCTAGGCAAACAACTTTTATTTGTGGTCAGATGAGACAAGATAATGTGGACAGTTATTTTATGCTGGATTTAGCAGAGGTGTGACTTTCATGGAGGTGTGACATTTTGATCACAAAAAGAGTACTGAATGCCTGCAGGGAATGGCAGGAAATAGGAGTATATACAAACAATGGGCTGTCATGGTTGTTATGTAATGAGATAAAAATAAGCTCTCTTCAGAGGGTTTATAAGAGTCAATTAACACCACTTATACAGTAAAAAGCTTAAGTCAATTGAGCTGTATGTTTGTATGAGGTAATCCTTCAGGACACTGTGGGGATAACTGGCAGTCAACTGTGAAAAATTGGGCGAGATAACTGTGACCAAATGGCAAAGAATGGGTCAGTCACAATTTGATTCACTCTATTAGGCAATGACAGTTCATGTGCGCTGAAGGGTATTTAATACCAAATGATCAGTGTAAATTAGGTTCTTTTTTGTAAAACTAACTAACTTTGTGGTATATCTAATTAATCAATTCCCACTTCCAATTAATGCATGCTTGCATGCACATGTCCTCATGAGGACAGTAGGCACAAGGTTTGTCAAATATTAGCACTTTTTGCCACTAAATTTAATGTTTTCTTCAGGTTTTCTTTACGGTTATTGAAAAAGCAATGTAGGTATGTTATAAAAGAGATCCTTGTGCATCACACAGAGTAGTCTCTGTTCAAAGTTTACACTTATGAAGTTCCACATCAGTCATCTACTTAGTGTGCATAGAAGCATCTTCTAATATTTTCAGACTATGTCCCTAAATGACCCTTATAAAGACTGTTAAAACTCACATGTTCCACATCAGTTTCATGAAAATCTATTTACTTGTGGCTGCAAAATCAGCATACCCATGAGCATTGAAGCATGTATGCCAGCCTGATGAACAGATTTTGCCTTTTAAGATTTTATATTTTGCTCTGCCCACTTTTTCATGTATTAATACTTGGAACTTAATGTAATAACAGGGCACAATTTCATGCCAGAATCAACATACTGTACAGTAACTACCATGTGATGTGCCTTTTTGTGCACCTTAGACCTTCTTCCTACGAGTTTGCTTCAGTACTTTACAAATGCATTTTCAAAATTACCTCACTAAAGAATTTACATAGTGAAGTTAATAAACTGTTCCAAAAAAATTATATACCCTATGCCTATTACATTACACATGCCAAATTATTCTTACCCTTTCACCCTAACCGCTCATTGATATTAACTTCAACAGTTATATACTCTTTTGAGATATAGTGTTTGCAAGGTTTAGATGTTTTGAACTCTGATGACCCCAAATGACCTTTGACATCCAATAAAAACAATAGGGGTCATCTACTCAATATGGACAATCCACTCAGTAAATATGAGATTCCTGGCAGTTACCTTTCTTGACATATGGTGATTACAAGTTTTTGAGCTTTTCATCTCTGATGACCCCAAATGACCTTTGACCTCCACCAAAAATATTTGTGATCATCTACTTAATATGGGCAATCCACCTGCTATGTATGAGATCCCTCACATTTACCCTTCTTGAGATACAGTGTTTACAAGGTTTTGACCTTTTTCCCTCTGGTGACCCCAAATGACCTTTGACCTCCATAAAAAACAATAGGGACCATCTACTCAATATGGACAATCAGCAAGGTAAGTATAAGATTGCTCACATTTTTCTTTCTGGAGATATCGTGTTTACAAGCAATTTCCAAGGTATTTACATTTTGACCTCTGGTGACCCCAAATGACATTTGACCTCTACCAAAAAAAATAGGGACCATCTACTCAATGTGGACAATCTACATGCCAAGTTTGAGATCCCTGGGGGTTACCGTTCTTGAGATATCGTGTTTACAAGCAGGCGTCACACACACACATACACACACACACACACACACACACACACACATACACACACACGACATCACCATCGCATAGATTCCTTGCCTGCCTTCGGCAAGGAATCAAAAACTGAGAGTGAGGTAATTCCATATGAGTTTTCACAACATACAATTATTTGTTTTTCAATGATAAAATTAACAAGAACAATAGCTGCATTGTTACAAGCTATTATTCTCAAAGAGCTTGCAATGAAAAGAACCAACAAACCTGTGTCCCTCTGATTAAATGGGTATGGCTGTCCAGGGATGAATTCTGGGCTGTCATATGAGAGGTCTGAATGAAAAGAAGCAGGAATCTGTGCTCCTGTAATGATCCACTTCTCTGGTTCTTCTTTGCATCGGATGCGTGCCTGATCTGGAGACAGTTCCACATGTGTACTGTCACTCAAAGCCTGAAAATATAAGAAGAATGATAAAACATGTTACAGTTACAATGACATGAGCCTTCTAAAAATGTGAAGTACCCAAATTTGTTCCTGTTTACCAGTGACTGATATTCACATTAAACACACTCTCAGTATAGCTTAAAAGGCAAGAGAAGCATTTCAAACTTAATTTGAAGAAACAGCGAAAATTTCACAATTTCTCGTTTCCATCAAGAGTATCTGTCACAATTTTTTGGGACTTCTATATTGCTTATTCAAGTTTAAATCAGGTAAGTTACTAATTGTTAAGTTCACAATTCACTTTGGTCACGCCACCTAACAGTTAATTCCCACCCATTAAATAACATATCTCAATATTAATATTTAGTTTATTTCTCATTTTGATAAGCAAAGGCCACTAGTTAATTGGAAGGCCAAATTTTGCTTCAATTAAATGAACAACTGACTTTATCAACTGGGCAAATGATTTTAGGGGCAAGTCCATGCCAAGTGGAAAAAAAACCATAATATCCCAAGAAAAACCTGTGCATACCAGGCAGGATTTGAACTTAAACATGAAAAACAGTGGTGAACAGCAGCTGGAATGGACCCACTTTGTCATTTGATGACCATTCCTATTTGCAACAGAAGCTACTCAGGTAGACAGAAACAAAAGCAACATGGTTTAGCTGTATAGTTAGGTCTAGTTGGTAGATAAGGTGGAGCTTTACAGCTCAGTTTCTGACCAAATGGTCGAAGTCAGACCAGCCACAGTCTTTTTAACAGTTGCAGCTCACTGCCTTGTTTTCCCTACTCCATTGTTTATGCTGAGCACAAAGCACAATGGCAGTAGTTTCCATTTTTAAAGCCTTTGGTATGACTTGGCCAGGGGTAGAACTCCAAACCTCCCAACTGCAAGTCAGATGCTCTAACCAATTGACTATGCAGTTAGTTGTTTACCTGTCTTAGCCAAGCTTTGTATTTATCAGGTAATGAAGCAGCCATGCAAACCATACTCAACATTTAATTTCACTGTTTCCCCTTAACTCCCTGGTTTGTGCATCTACGAGCCCATAAACTCGCCTCCAAACCACTTTATCAAGTTTTACAAAGGTGGGTAGGAGGTCCCGATATAGATTGCTACAACTAAGGGGTAAAAACCATGCTCAGAGAATGAGAAAATTTAGACAAATATTCCCCAGTGAAGAGTGGGCCCAACGAGTAGCTCTGTTAGATTAAATGTGACATGGCCAATAATTTATAAACAATCACTTGATGTCCAATAATAAGCATGGTCATGTTAAAAGTTCATTACACCCAGTTTGTTAATTAACACAGCAAAGCTGAATGGAACCAACTCTTTACAACACTTAGAAGAGCATTACATTTCCACACAATGTCCAAATTGTCTCTTGGTGAGCTGCTTTTAAAGAAAACACTTACATCAATTATCAAGTCCATATCTTGAGTGAGAGCCTTCACACGGTGAAATCCAGCAATGAGGGTAACTGGCAGGTATCCCTCAGGATCCATCTACAATGAGAAATTACTGATTGTATTATTTACAGCATTTAACTTTTATGCAAAACCAGTAAAAAGCTACAACTCTACTAACTTCAATATTGATGACTTGAGCCAAGAACCTGATGCCTAGTGAGGAATGAATTTCCAAACAGGTCTGGAATTGAACAAATTTTTAGGAATAAGTACTTGAAGATTAATACCATTTTCTTCTCTAAAATTTGAGGATGAGTAAATATACCTATAATATTATTCAACTATCAGAAACCTTGAATAATCTTGCTTTCTTTTACCTTAATAATTTACTTCTGACCATAAATACAAAAGGAATCCTCAAATTTTCTTGTAGTAAATATTTCTGAAATTTTGATGGTATCAATAAACACTTTCCGTTTTACATACGACACTCAACAAACTTCTTTTTGAGGCACCAACAGGAAGCACAACCAGTCATATGAACTCCCCTAATTGCATCAAACAGGTTTTCATTGTTTAATTCTGGATATGGCAAATGCCTAGACAAAATTACACATTTAATTTGATTCAACTAATCAGTCAACAAGCATTGAAAAACAAACCTTTCAATAAAATCAGAGTTCAAAACAATAGCATAGAAATACAATGAAACTATTGTTTTCAAATCATAACACTCTGGCTGCAATTAAAAAAGCCTAGACACAGCTTGCTATGGTATCAAGTGATGGTCATTAGACATGTTGAAGTCAATTGAGTGTAATGGCTGCTGATGGCTTAAGGAAACTGAAAGCTTTACAAATCTTTTAAAGGAATGTTCATGCAAAGTTACCGTAAAAAGTACAAAGGCAATGATTCCACGGTAAGAAATTAAAGTAACCATGTGCAATGTGAGTTGGGTAAACGGTTTCTTCGTAACGATAAATAATTAAACAGTTCTTCCACCATCCTGATATCTCTACTGAGATTACTAAACAAACTTATTTGCACTTGACTCAATAATAGTTGTCCATCAATTACCTGTTTTCGGAGAAAAAGGTCCTTTACAAGGTTTTCAACGCTGAAATAGTATTCTCTGCAAAATGAAAGTCACCAAATATTACAATTCAAACAGAACTTTTATTGACACAGACAAATGTCTTTGGTGACATCCCTGACAGAGATAAGTCAATATTTCCTGCCTTAAATGTAAACGGGGAACACAATTTATCTCTGTTTTCTATCTCTTTTCCACAACAGTGCTCCAGTACAAACACTACAAAATTTGCCACATTGTAAGTTTAACCCACATTGCCTTACAGTATCAGGAATTAACCTAACGGTATTCCTAAATTCTATGATTCAGCATAGCATTATTTGATACACTGAATTTAAATACACACACAGAAAAAAAACTGAAATTCAAGAATCCTACAGACTATTTGAAGATATAAATGGCAATATTTAGTACTGGAAAGTAAAGAATCTTGTGCAAATTGGCCTTTAATTTTACTTTTCCTAACTTTAATTTTACTTTTCCCTAACATGGACACATACTAAACATGAGCGAAACTACCAAAAGTGTACAGTCAAATTTCAAGACCATGAGGTAATTTTTTAACACTAAACACCAAATATTTGAGACTTTTTAGAAACATGGAAAAATTCCAGACTTTTTTTATATGTCCTTGTGTGTGGAAATCGGGGTTTCCAGTTTTCCTACAAATTGGTTCAAGTCAAGCCGTTCACAGCCTTTTTTCCAGTTGTGGCTCACTGCCTTGTTTTCTACACTCCATTTTTTATTCGGGGCACCAAGCACAATGGCAGTAGGTTCCGTTTTTTAAAGTCTTCATTATGACCCAACCTGGACTTGAACTCAAATCTCCCAACTGCAAGTCAATGCTTTAACCACTTGACAATTCAGTCTGTCATCAGTGATGGTAAAAGACATTAATACTACCTTTTCTGAAGTCCTCCAGACCCTCGTCCCTTGAAGGACAATACATGACCAACCTCATGGCCCTCAGACCATTTATATCATTGGTCTGTCTTGAAAAAGAGGGGGGGGGGGTTGCTGTTGCGGATATTTGAAAATTGAACTTTTCTCCTCTTTCATCTTTCAAAACCCAAAATCTTGTTGTTTATGCAAACAACTATGGACAATTTTAGGTAATCACAAAATAATACACTCTAGAGGGTCATCCCACTGTGCATTACCCTGTGCTAATACATGGTATATCATTACTTAACCTTTAATGCTAGAGCATAAACTATATTAAATGCAATCTTACATCTGTTTCTTCACATAGTCTCTGAGAGTTGTATCATCTGGAGTAAACATCATCGGAGCCATTGGTTGTTGCTTATAAAGACTATTGTCATAAATAAAGCTACTTGTGATGTTATTCAGTTGTGGTGTGGTAAAGAATGGTGTTTCAGTTTCATAGTACTGGGGCTGGTGACCCATTCCTTGGTCATCGGTGCCTATCAAAATAAAAGGAAATATTGTCCAATAAAAGTATGAATAATGGTACAGTTAGTTAGATACAGTTTAACAGCTCAGTTTCTAACCAATTGGTTTAAATCTGACCTGCCACAGCCATGGCCTATTTTCCCCATTATGACTCAGCAGTTTTGGTTTTCCTTACTCCATTGCATGTGCTAAGCACCAAGTATAGTGGCAGTAGGTTCAACTTTTAAATGTTTTCAGTTTGACCCAGTGAGGAGTCGAACCCGACACCTTCTAGCTGCAAGTCGGATGGTCAAACCACTTCACCATGCAGAGAATGAAGGATAGAATTTGCAACTTAGGAAGACTATGCTGACAGCACAGCAATTTTCAAACCTGATTTGGGTTGTTCCTACTCTAATGCTAGATGTAAAACAGGGTAGGAATTAATCAAAGGGGTCAGGGCAGTTAGCCCCCACAGCATGTGCAAATACCCCCTACCACGGAGTCACTAGGGCAAAATGACTGAAAGCTTGTTCCTATCCTGATATGCAAGTTTAAAAAATCACTGCCAGAAAACTGACTGTCCATACTGCATTTAGTAGATACCTGTCCTTGCAAGTCCTTGCCTGCCTGTGTAGTGCCAATAGCATTTTGCATTTTTATACTAACCAATGTCTTTATTATGTTTTCAATCACAAGAAAATTATCCATAGCCAGATGATTAATGGATGCAAATAGGAACCAGGAAAGGAGGAGTAAAGAGGGTAACAAATCCTCAAGCACACAGGCTAATTGCAAACACAGAGCAGCTTCAAAAACAAAATGAATTTGTTCTGCTGCATCTAAGTTCCAAGAGCACATTTTTTTAGACCCCCCTCCCCACCCTCCCCCTTCAACATCTCAAACCAGAGAGTCAATGGTACAGCATTTACCTTGCCTTAAAGTGAAAATCAATTTCACATTTTCTTATAACTCGGGGCCACAAGGCCACAGCTCCATACCTACAACAAACTATGACAGGACCTTGAGTCTGCTGTAGTTGTGGCTGTGTGATCACTTCCACTACTACAATTTCTCAATTCTGTCAAATGGGAAGGCATCTGACTAATTGCAGTTTTCAGTCACAGTTACACCTTGCTTTGAGTCAGGGATGTAAATGGGCAAGAAAAAAACTGAAAAATATGGGTGAATGCCATCCCAGGGGAGGGGTCTAAGGGGGGTGTTTAAAGGAAGAGGCACCCCCTTCCCTTAAAAAAATTTTGAAAAATTTTTGCTGTTAGCAAAGGACTGAGATGCAAAATGGTGTATCCAATTCCATTAATTTATTCATCAATCAATCAACCAATCAATCAATCAATTTAATTAGGCTACCTTAGCAGTAGTACTGCATCAACACATGTGAAGCATAGCCTAACTCTATCACTGTCTAGCTACAGTGTGGTTGCAGCACTAAAGTTAGGCTATGTGTGGATCTAGGCTAGTTAGTGCAAAGTTACCATTATCAATGTCCCAAAATTCCAGACCAAAATAAATATACATTGTTTCCAACCAAATACATCCTGAAAATCCAGATTAAATATGAGTTATAAAATTTTTCGCAACGTCAATGTGTGTCCACTGTCCACAAATCTACGCGGTATTATTTTGATGATAAAGCTGGCTAGTTACGCTTGATCAACTGGAGTAGTGCAACACCTGATGCATGCTGTTTACATACCCAGTACAACAAGCACTCTGATTTGCCGCACTGCAATGTTTTGTGTTTACGTACGCAAGTAGCAAAAAAGCAATCATCGTATTGTTCTTAAAACACACTTCAAGAGTATGAGGCATTATATCAACTTACTGCCATCATTCCAATAGAAGGTTGAACTACTGTATCCACCACGACCTCTGCCTCGACCTCTTCCTCCTCTGCCACGGCCTCTCCCACGGAACCCACCCCTATGGTGTGGGAAACTTCGAACCTCAGGTGAATTACCAGCATTCTTTCCTTCGGGAGAAGATCCAGCTGTAAAAAGTAAAAGAACATAACGAAAGTTTGTGCACAAGTTGAATGATTGCACTGAAAAACCTCTCTTTTGATAATTAAGACAAATCACAAAATAGTTAATGTACTGAGGTGACCACGAGAAGGCAAAGTTGGAAAAAGTTTAGTTGTGAACAAGACTGAGGCAAACATTCTGTCTCTACTCTTCAGTTTTCAAAACTGAAGGGTAGAGACAGAATTTTGTAAAGCTGAATATCCCTTTGTAATTCATTTTAACCATGAGTCCCATTGAAATCTTGTAATTACCAAAACCATTTTCTATTTGTGGACCAATCTGACCAGTGCTTGTGTTTAGAGATGGTAGGCAGCCATTAGTGGGGTCCACCAGGCTTAAATCCACTTCGCTTATTGTCTATATGAATTTCTCACCCTCATTTTCCATAAAATTGAAGGAACCAATATACAAGAGTGTGCATGCATCCATGATACGGGTGGGCAAGGAAACTGAAAGATTATAAAGGTGATAGACCCCAGTTATGGCCAACTGAAATCAGGCCATCACTTGCTGTTGGGATTCGTTTATAGAAAACCATTAAGTCCTGAATTTATCAAACAGAAATCTCTTCCAGGTTAAAGGACTAATCACCTCACTCTAAACACTTCCAATTCTCCCACCACCACTGTCTAAAATTCATCCTCACCCAGACACCATCTCAATTTATGGCTTCAGGGCCAGTACACAAGTCCCCAAAGTGTAATCAAAACACTCTCAGTACAGTTCAAGCTGACAATGATGGGCCATGCATAACGGGACAAGGCATGATTTATGCCAGGATAATACACGGTCATCTGACCATTACAGACCAATGAAAGTTGAGGATTAACATTAAGTATGAATGAACAAGTGAATGCAATTTACCTTTACGGTCTTTCTGGTGGTCTTGTTCTTTTGGTCCTTGTCTAACAGGGCCCCTAACATCTCTGGTCCTTCCTCCTCTCCCAGATCTATTACGTCCTGATTCCAACTCTAGCTGCAATGGTTTCCACTTTGGCTTCTTCTCTGCTTTAGTATAAAAGAAATAATTTCAATTGATTTCCATTCATAAAACCTGGAAATAATGTAAACAACCTAGCAAGGGCAAGATTTGATTTGTTGCGGTTTAACAGTTCACTTGTAGAGTTTATGCTTCAACCAAACACTGTCCCCCTACGGGTTGGGGGTTGTACAATATGCCCTCGGTATTTCCCACCTGTCATAAGAGGTGACTAAAAGGAACATCTTGCACCGAGTTTAATTTGCAAACCAAAACTGAACTTGTGCTGAATTCGAAATGGTTTTAAACCTTTACCATTTTATCTGGTTGACACTACATGACACTTCATGTTGGTCTATTTTTAAATCTCTTCTAACTAACTGACGAAACACCGATGTCATTTTCAAGGAATAACAATACAACTTGGTCACACCACTGATCTTTGTGTTGCACATATATAGATCAATGGGCTGCATGCAGTAGAATTAGCCCCATTTGTGTAGAAGTCTTGGGCCAGTGTCCACTCTATAGTTGATTAATCAGCTGTCATTCATGAACAACTATCTCCAGATATCTATAGATTAATGGGCTGCACACAGTAGAATTAGCCCCATTTGTGTAGAAGTCTTGGGCCAGTGTCCACTCTATAGTTGATTAATCAGCTGTCATTCATGAACAACTATTTCCAGAGATCTAATCCTCTCACCCAAAACAGTTCCAATTCTCCTAACCTACTTACTTAAGCCCCTCCCAGAATTGTCTAAAACTCATCCTCTTCCAGACACAATCTCAATTTATTGCTTCAAGATGAGTGCACAAGACAACATGTGTAATCAAAACACTCTCAGTACAGTACATATAAGCTACAGTACTCTGCATTTTTCAACTTGCTGTCAATCAAAGAGCTGTGTCAATCAAGAATTTCTGTGGACTTACTACAAACACTGTAGTTTGGGGTGAGAGTTGAATGCCTTTATCACGTTTCACATACATATAATGCCCTAATGCAAGGTTGTAAACTTTCATGAACAGAAGAAAAAGGAAGCAGTAATTTCCAGGGCTGGAAAAATATAAATTTCCCTGCAAGCAAATCAAAATTTGCCACAGACTTTACATGTTTACATATACAAAAGTGTAGTCAAATTTCCCTCTAAATACCAAAATTTCCCTGCAATGAGCTTCCTTATTTCTTGGTTTTTTCCAGCCATGACAGTAACATTGTTAACAATTTGTGCTAGTCAGGAAACTTTAAGAATCTTCATAGATCTGATACTGACTCTACAAGTACCTGGTATGATAAGTGTCTGGTCCCTTGCTTCATACCAGTTCCAGCTATTTGTGAAATCAGGACTTAGGACAATGTGTTCTCAATCTCAGACATTTATACAAACACAGAATCATTGATAGTATCAATTCTGCTTCAATACTTTATATTGTGAATATTCAGTCACCGTTTCTAAACCTAAGTAAGTACTTCAAAGCAGCTTGTTTATGGAGGACTTCAATATTTAAGAATTAAATCTATAGCACTGGTACAAACAAACTGTGTTAAAAAGCTAAAACCAGGAAGTACCACCACCTGGTTAATACTGTATCAGGTTTAACCCCTCATCCACGAGCTATAAAACTAGGACAACACAACACAAAATGTGCTGGTTAACTGTACTACTTGACTGGGTAACAACTGAAATTCAAAGAAAAGAACACGCTATCAATAAATTGCTCATTTCCAAGACTGGTTTCATGAAAAGCTATAATGATGAAAAGGTGGGTCTTGACTGAGTGAAGAGTACAACAAGGGTGTCTCAAGAAATTGCTATAGAGAGTGGAATACATGGTACATTCTTTTGATTTACTAGTCGTTTAACTGACATCAACTGGGAAATCATGACAGAGGAATAAACTCTTTTCCAACTTCCTCCAAAACAAGTTGAAACCATTATTCTTTAAAACTGGGACCTGCTACTGTAGGTGAAATTTCTACATGTTTAAAAGGTTACAATATAGGATTCATCCTACAACTGCTACACACACCAAAAAATATATATTTAAGGGTTGTAGCTGGACAAATTTTAGAGGTAACTAAAGATAGATTTAGATGACATATAAAGCACATTTTCTAAAACCAACTGGTCTAAGCAGGGATGAACTGTAGCGGTCGTCCGGTCGTCCGAGACACCAAAATTTCTGCAGGACGACCAAAGTAACCACCTGAGGTTGTCCTTTGGACGACTAATTTTTACCTTTGGTAATGTATATTGAGACACAAAGGGTACAACAAACACTTCCATGCAACCAAAACATCTTAACATTTCATGAATTCGCATATCAAAACACATCTGTACCTTCACGAAGGGCACACCAGAACAAAACAACCCTGGAGACCACGGTACGCACAACCCCAAACAAGCAGCCTCGTGTATGATCATTGTTTCAGCTGAACTGTACAGAACATGCTCATACACATTCTCCGGGATTATCTTCAACGTGCGGGCACGAAAAGTTCTTGGAAAGGACTGTTCCCCTGTCTTTGTTGTTATGTAATCAGCATCGGGCCAATTATTCCCTTATCAGTAAATAATTGGCATCGGTAAAATATCTCCATTCGACCAATCATCACCACCGATTATTTGCAACTTGAAAGTTGCTCTTAGTTTCGTTAAAAGTCCCATAAATACTCAATCCTTTAACTTCCCGACAAAATGGGATGCACTGATAATCACAAACGTATGAATTTTACCGCTATTTTCCGCTATAACCCGGTAGTATTACCTTAAATTAGAATTGCATTCAAGGTGTATTCCCTGCTGTCAGGCAGAAAGCGCCGTGTTAGTTGCTGTACAAACGGTTCTGCACAAAACACATAGAACAGACTATCTACGTAGCTGCAGTGTTTCGCCGTTTTTTCAAATCCCCAAGCTTTGTATACATATCTGTTCACGTTTTGTAAACTTAACATGTAGAATCTTGTGAAGTTTGGTGTTTATTACTGTATCTTGCATAAATTAAGCCATCCCCAGCATTCCTTCTGTAATGTTATTTACAGCTGGACTTATGCAATGTTGTCATATGACGTCATTGCAAACGAAAACAGTGATGCATGTGGTCTCGTGCAGCAAACTTCTTGGCACACGCATACACTAGACTTACGTAAGTGTCCCTTTTTAAAGCCAAACAAGGCATCATGTTTTGCTTGAAGACATCATATGCATAGGATCCATTGCAAAATTTAAATTGGCCCTTTCATCGTGATTGGTTCAATTGCGTTGATTGTAGCTAGCCAATCACACCCGCGTCTTCGCCAATGTGATTAAGTGTGTGAAAATACTCAGTCTCAAGACAAGTTTTTCCGTTGAGTTTGTGTTACGGCGATCGCACTTGTCATGCTTAAAGAGCCGGCTAGCGAAGCCGGGCAAGTCCCGTGCTATAAATTCACATAGAACGGCATCACAAATCTCTGCATACATGGATTTTTTGGGGATAGGACTTACGTGCATTTCAGTTGCACATTCTTTTCAAACTAGACAAGAACTGCTAACAATAGTTCTTTGGACAAGAACTGCTAACAATATACGGGGATATTTATATCCAGAAGGAACCATATGAAACGTTAATCGGGTGCATTTGTTTTGCTGCCCAGAACTGCTAGATTATCATGATTGCTCTACACATTCACATTCATTAAAGCGGGAGAGTAGCTACAGTACATTAACGCAACAGCAAATGTTCCGACATGATTGGGGGATGAAAACTAAACAGAGCATGATGTTGGCCTTAAAGCTAAATTATCAAAGGGCATGTGACATCGACTGCAAACTATTAAACTGTATTAACAGTTGATTTGTATCTCCACTTTTGAAGTGAAAATATTACGCCTATACAAAAAAGATATTCCGTTCGTAACAATTCCCAATATTTTTTTCAACACTGAACTGGTTACAGTAATACGATATACAAGATGCAAGGGGCTTAAGAGACAAACATGTCACAGTGACTTCCCTCTTTCTCATAATCGGCATCGGGCCGATAGTTTAATTGAATAATAGGTACAAGGGTACTGTATTACCAATTATAGCATAATCGGTCAGACACTACTGAAGCTGAAATAAACAAGCTTTTAAAAAAGGCATTTTGTTCAATAGACACTTCATGCTTAAGATTGTCAGATTTTGATTCAATACGAATGAGTTTCAGAAATCGTGACATTTAGGCTACCGTTCAAGTTAAGTATTAATGCACCATATTTTGACGGTACAACTGCATGTCCTAATGTACAAATAGGGTGTCTAAAGATCACATTATTATTGTGTCTACCGAACGTTGGGAAGTTATTAGGAGAAAAAATGTCTTTTGCCCGTCCTTGAGTAAGTGATGAATAAAATGTGGGGGGAGTAGCAATGATCACAGAGGCCAAACTTCTGTTGTCTCAGGGATTCCCCAACGATTACTTCCTGTATTACTATCACTCAGTCCAGATTCTTGAAAATGGTGTATTGAACAAAAAGCTGCAGGGGCTCTGCACTGACTAGGCCCATTTATTGTAAGTGTATTGTATGCGAGTGTTCTCACTGTTTATACAGTCGGCTTTTGTCTTCGTGTTTCTGTCCGTTATGGTTTTCCCCTTTCATGTGTATTTTCAATAAAGTGACTTTCACACTAGATATAATGCAATGCAAATAGCAGCCAGTGCAATAAAAATAAAAGAATCGTCTTGAAACCACAAAATACACATTGCACAACTTTCTTGTTTTCACATGTCTTTTATGGAGGACAACTAAATTTTTGGGAGGACAACCAAATTCTTGCAGCTGGTTGTCCTTTGGACAACCAATTTCAATTGCTTAAAAATCATCCCTGCTAAGTCAAGCCTGCCAAAGTATTTTTTCCAGTTGTGGCACACTGGCTTATTTTCCCAACACCAATGCTTATGCTGAGCATCAAGCACAATGGCAGCAGGTTCCATTTATTTAGTCTTCCATAAGACCCGGCCATGAGTCCAACTCCAGACCTCATGGCTGCGAGTCCGATGCTCAACCCAAGTAAAGAGTCCAGTCAGAATGTACTACGGAATTGCTGAAAAAGGGTGTAATATTCTTGAATTACTAGTCCAATACTGAGAGCAAATGGAGAAATATGACAAAGATGGAGGATGGATTTTCCTTCCAACTTTTCCAAAACAAGTTGAAATCATCATTTTTACTTTAACTGACAGGGAACACTAAGTTTACTTACTATCAGCACTGGGCACTAGAGAACATTTAAGGTCCCTAATTTTCGTCCATTGTGTAAAAAACAAAACTGACCATTCTCCAAATAATTTCAAGGAAATTAATTAGCAATTAGCATTGCCTCTACAATCTAGGACAAAACAAGATGAAAAACCCCCAATCCCCCTACAATGTTGGGTGATAATAAGGCCAATTTGGGACACACCACTTTCCTTGGGACCCAACATTGTACTGGGGGACAAGGGTTTCATAAGTCCCTTTTGTCTGTAGGACATGACATTTCGAAGGGGGATTGAGGTCGTGTAAATAGTGTTCGGCATCATAAACAATTTAATGTTTCAATGTTCAGTTTTGTCAAAGATTGTAGCTACAATGCTATTTACAGTGCCTATGCTCTATAGAAATCCAAAAATGGGTCACAATTAACACAGGTCAATTTAATGTAACCAGAATGCAAAAATGCATTGAGGTTTCGATGATACATAAATGTTCCGTTTCAAAGAGTGCCATCATGCACCATTATTTTCTCATTCAAATGTTAAACTAGCATGTTCAAAAAAATAATTTTGTCATTCCAGATGACCTTTTGACCTCCATAAAAGCTATACATAGCTAGAATGACAAACAGACAGACAGACAAATGGACAAACAGCTATCTTGAAAGATCACATTTAAAAAGGTTTCCAGGCTTTGACCCCTGGAGACCCTAGATGACCTTTCATCTCGGCCAAAAACTATGGGGACCATCTTCTAACCACAATGCATCCACATACCCAAATATGAAATCTATCCAAGTATCCTATCTTGAGAAATTGCATAAGCAGGATTTTCAGACTTGGACCAGCAGTGACCCCAGATGACCTTTGACCTCCATCAAAAACATTTCGCACCATTTCCTGACCATAACCCATCCACATAACAAATATGAAATCTATCAAAACTACTTACCCTGAGATATCACATAAACAAGGTTTTCAGACTTTGACCCCTGGTGACCCCAGACGACCTTTGACCTCCATCAAAAACATTAAGCACCATTTCCTGACCATAACCCATCCACATACCAAATATGAAATCTATCCAAGTTCCTACCTTGAGATAAAGCATTAACAAGGTTTTCATACTTTGACCCCTGATGACCCCAGATGACCTTTGACCTACCCCCAAAACAATATGAACCATCTACTGACTATAACACATCCACATACTACATATGAAATCTATCCAAGTTACCCATCTTGAGATATTGTGTTAACAAGATTTTCAGACTTTGACCCCTGGTAACCCCAGATGACCTTTGACCTCCGCCAAAAACAATAGGGACCCATTTACTGACTATAACGCATCCACATACCAAATATGAAATCTATCCAAGTTTCCTACCTTGAGATATTACCTTAACAAGGTTTTCATACTTCGACCCCTGGGGACCCCAGATGACCTTTGACCTCCACCAAAAACAATAGGGACCATTTACTGACTATAACCCATCCACATACCAGATATGAAATCTATCCAAGTTTCCTACCTTGAGATATTATCTTAAAAAGGTTTTCATACTTCGACCCCTGGGGATCCCAGATGACCTTTGACCTCCACCAAAAACAATAGGGACCATCTCCTAACCATATCACATCCACATACTAAATATGAAATCTATCCAAGTTTCCTACCTTGAGATATTATCTTAAAAAGGTTTTCATACTTCGACCCCTGGGGATCCCAGATGACCTTTGACCTCCACCAAAAACAATAGGGACCATCTCCTAACCATATCACATCCACATACTAAATATGAAATCTATTCAAGCTTTCTACTTTGAGATATCGTGTTAACAAGATTTTCAGGCATTGACCCCTGGTGACCCCAGATGACCTTTGAACTACCCCCAAAACAATAGGGACCATCTACGGACTATAACGCATCCACATACCATATATGAAATCTATCCAAGCTTCCTACCTTGAGATATTGTGTTAACAAGGTTTTCAGACTTTGACCCCTGATGACCCCAGGTGACCTTTGACCTCCACCAAAAACGATAGCGTTCTTCCTCTCCATATGGCGCATCTATGTACCAAGTTTGAAAACTGTCACACATTCCTATCTTGAGATATCGTGTTAACGAGCAAAGTGTCACAAACACACACACATACACACACACATACATACATACATACATACACACGCACGCCATCACGATTGCATTGGTTTCTCTTATCATCGAAACCAAAAACTTGAAATAGTCAAGTGGACTGTCTTACTAAGACACTGAAATGCAGGGGGAGAAAATCAAATAACTTCTTCTAGACCTGGAAGAAAGCCCTCATAAACTACAGCTACTGTAAAGTATGACTTCAAATTCATGAGTACTCTGTTCATAAGACCCAAACTAAATTCCACACAAACAGCAACAAACAGCTCTACTGTTTATGCTGAGTTTAAACAGAATCTGAAACTGCTAGTGGTCTGTGCACATGAAGTCATACCACCATAATGTAGGTACCGGCCAATGTCAACACTCAAGGCGAGGGTAATTTATATTAATTACAAACAACACTTCATCATGTCAAGCAGTTGCATGCATGTTTACACAATTCCTAGCATAAACCCATAACACCTTTGATGTATACTAAGACCATTTAACCAGAAATATTCACACAATTTAGATAAAAATATGAATTTATTCCAAAGTAAGTCTGATTCATTTCATTGCATTTTGACCTCTTTTCTTCTCAAAAACTTCCCTGATGCAATCCAGTATCTGAGGAAATGTCAACAAATGTGTGCCCAGCTGGCACTGTCCCATTGGGCTAATGATACATTATATAACTGATGGTAATTTACAATAGATAAGATAGTAAGCACTTGTAAACACAGCCACTATTACTCCAGTACTTATTTAAGGGCATAAGAGTATATGTCTTTTAGGAAAATGATACATGGTTGTTGTGTCCTTTAGCAGGAAACTGGTTACTAGCAAACTTGATAGTCCCAGTCAGGGCTGAAATAAAGCACTCGTCCTATTAGCCAAGAGGGGTAAAAATTGTTTTGGACAACCAAATTCTCTCTTTGAGGTTGTCCAATGGTTAAGTCAGTTTTATTTGTAATTGACTAGCTTTTCCATGTCTGCAAGGAAGAGTGTTGATAAAATGCTCTTGGAAAGTGGTGTTGAGACAATGGTGTGACCTTTACCACTGAAACAGAGGGAGACAGAAAACTACAAAACAATTATATTCTATGGCAGAGACATCAGATACTGATGATTGCATATCATTTTGCACTTTCATCTGGAAAACCAATATATCTTTTTTGAAAAACCTCAATTTGGCTTCAGCTTGTCTGGTGGACAACCTGAAAATTTCCTTACATATCAAGCCTGCCAATGATTATTCAGAATTGGTAGAATTTTCAGAAATGGATCTGACCTCACTCACTTGATCAAGGAAAGATTATCTAGTGGTCACAACTCCACCTTATACTGAAAATAAGGAATAATTAGTTGATTTACTTCATCTTCATTCTTAATTTCTTAAATTCATGGAAATTACATTCATTGTACTCAAAACTTTTGGTTGTCCACAGGACAACCTTCTACACGATTTTTGAAATATTTGATAACCCGACAGAAACTTTGACTGGTCTCAGATGCTGGAAAGCAGGTTAAAACCATTCACTGGCATAAGCAGTAGTCACCCCCACATTTATGCTTTGATCATGTTGGTCATGTATTCAGGAAGCAAGTAAGGAGAAGGGACTCTTTAAATTGACAATTCTCTTTTAAATCACCTTCACTATAGTCACTATTAAATAGGCCTATATTTTCATTTAAATGATGTTAAATTTTCTGTATGATCACAAAACATCAGTATCAGCTTCATATGCTAATTCAACACAAAAACAGAAATGCAGTGAACCTCAGACACTAATACTGGCAAAATGCCTTGAATTTTGAGCCGTATGAGTGAGATTCCACACCATCACTTGCCTAAAAATACTGAGAGGAGAGTAATTTTTTGCACACGTGGGTGAAGAATGGGAGCACATAATAAAACAGCATATCTTCCACAGACTGGAATTTTCTAAAGAGTGTGAATTGTACCGCACCTGGAAAATTTAAAACTCAAGGCCGGTGGCTGATGATATGACTTGAAGCCCAAACACACTTCACACTTGCTGCTTTGCAAGTTGTACAGTACACATTTTGTTATGTTTGACTTTTCATGCAGTTGTTTGGACAACATTAAGCCACCATTACGCCAGCTTTGTAATTAGTTGCACTTCTAGGTACACATCCTCCAGTGTCTCATTGGAAACACATATGGCAATCACTTGGAGCATTTTCAAAAAGACCTCATTCTTCAAATTCCATTTGTGTCAAATTGCATTAACTGTGACTATGTGTGAAATTTATAAACTTTTTGAATTAAATCTTACACTTTGCAAAACTGTTTTGGTAATTTCATGCCAACTTCCAAGACTAGCTGAAAGATTTCTTCAATCAACCTGATCCAGACCACCTGATACCAAATATAGCAGGGAGGATATTTATGCAGGTATTGCCACTATACACAGCTAGTATGTATAGAAAATAACAGTATTACCTACTGTGCATCCAGACCTGCAAATGCAGCATTGTTGAGTCAAACGTTACCTATGCTCAGATTTCAAATGCTCCTATATTATAGGAGTTATCTGCGCTAAGATTTCAATTACTCATATATCATAGCAGCAATCTTACTGCCTGATGTATATGTCTGCAGGCAAAGTATGACATTTGTCGTTACTTTGAGAGATAGGGTGTTACATCTCAACTTGTGACCTTCTGGTTTTATTAAGGAGTTGCTAGGGAAGGAGAGACAATGTTCTACAGTCTCTTTGAGACAATGAGTGTTTCTGACAGCTATCTTGCTTTTATCTGCCAAATACTTTTCTCAATCCTTTGATCAACCAAGATTAATGAGGCCTTATCGAACTTTCAATGAAGAGACAAATTCCTTACACTCTACTTGTTAACATTTTGTTGCCAGGCATCATTCAGAATTGTGAAACTTATGTCATTTGATGCTATCCTAGACATGATGTAGTATTTCATTTGAAAACTGCAAACTTTTCTACAAACTTTTTTAATGATTTCATTTCTTAAAGATGACAAAATTGTTTTAATCCTAAGCAAATGTATAGACTTGAAACAATGATCACATTCAATAACCAACATACCCCAATTAAAGTATACAGTTCAAACATTTGTTTTTAGCCGTTCCAATAAAAATTCTTATTATAAGGTTCACAAACAGTGTAAACAAACCTCTACTAAAAGGATATACAATTCCTTTGTTTAGGGATTACTTAGAAAAGAATGGAGGAGATGGTCATTATAGGGATTTCAAGTCAAAAGAGATTTCACAATAGAAACAAAAGGACCTGTCAATCAAGTAGTGACACCTCAAAAGATATAATCTGTTCCAAGTGCCTATTGTCTGAAAAATTTTGTTCATTGTATCTCTTTCTCTGGAAAATCCCTGGTTTAATTTAGCTGTGACTACTGTCTTTTCCCAGTTGTGGGGCGCTGATGCAAATATCTGAAGGCAAAAGCATGACATCTGTCAACGCTTACATTTTTATCTATTTGAGTCCGATAAAATTTCTAAAGCATGACCCTTGACCTACAATGTACTTGCCACTATTTATATTTCACTAGTGATCCTTTTCCTGTCAATGCCATCATTACCTTTGTTTTAACTGACATTTTGCAATTTGTACCTCTCTAGAATACTATATTAACATGTCAGCAAAATGCTGCGACTTAAGCCCTTTGCTATGCATCAGGGTGTCCATTCGTCCGGTTTTCGCTGGACAATCCGGCTTTTGAGCACCCTGTTCTCTGTTCCGGCTCACACAGCGCCGGACGTTGAAATTCCTCCATTTTGAAAATTCTAATGTTAAACTTCTCACGCCCATTTTCACTAAGTACTGTAATCATGTAGCTCAGAACACTGGGAAGGACCATTTCTGGCCATCTGGGGGTTTGTAAAGGTCAAAATTTTTCTGGTACGCTGCGCATCAACTCATGGTGGCGCTCTGCTTAGATAGTAGTGATGGTTGTCCTCCTTTTCTGTCATGAAGAAATGGACATCCTACAATGCATGGTTGTGCTGCGAAACCATAATTTGCCATGACTATAGTTTTGCCTCGAAACCATAGCATTCAGCTGCATTGTGGCATAGCTAATTATAAATCTATGGCTTACTACTGTGTTTTGGACATGGAAAAGGCTTGAAGGGGAGACTTTTAACACACATGCATCCTCTTTGAGCATACAGTAGCAAGCGCAAATATGACGGCATCCATACAAAAAAAGTAGCATTTCATGGAACCAGTACATACATACTGAGTGTAAGTATTACAATACAGGTGCAGTATGGGGGATGGACCCCCTTCTGTAGTGAATGAGTTAAACTTTGTAGTTGAGGGTAGGCTTTCCTAACCAAAAATGTGGTGGAATTATGAAAGTACCTTTATGGTTCTCAAGATATACCTATTCAAAGTTTGAACGTTTCTGAAGCAACTTGTTTCGAAATCAAAGATAGTTATGTGGAAGGCTGCAGTGTTGACACTGGTTTTGTTAACCCTTTCTCTAGATTAATCATCAGATAGTTTACAGTTTGGTAACTGATACTGATGAATTTTAAGGACACAATTCCAAAACACTTCCAGAACAAAACCCTTAGGACCAGCTAATGTTACAACCGTCCTTGAAATGTAGACAGCAAAAACAAAGGATAACATTAGCCTGGTGTGATCCCTCTGTAGACATCACAAGATTTGCATTGAGCTCATGTTTATCACTGATTCAGTGCAAATCAGACATTTTCCTGTAAAATGGTTATTTTTTGACGGACTTTGATGGGAATTGAGACTATATCCTTGGTTCTTACTGCTTTTTATATCAACACACAGACAAAAACACAAACTTTCACACATACACACACAGCTGTCACAGACACAAAAAGAGAATCTCTGTCAGTCCCTTCCACTATACTGTAAGCTGGAATATTTATTTTTAAGTTGTGCATACAGTTAGTTAGCCAGATTTCATGTAACAAAACACCAAAGGGCATTTCCACAGTGACGGACAGACCTACACTTTGGACAACATTTTTGAGTTCATAATAAAAACTGTTTGCAGCTATGAATGTTTGTACATATGTTATACATTAACACTTGCATTTAGGTATTACCTGTACAGTATGGAGTTAAGAAGGCTTTGTCTTCATCCTTGTTAGGGGCAAAAACTCCCTGTGACTGACGTACGCAGAGAAAATCAGTTTTTGGTACTTTGCACCTTTACCGCTAATTTCATCTGATGTGGGGCCTAACTATCAACAGTTAACATAAAATAATTAAAGAACATATAACTTGTTACAAGTGCAAACAAGTTTCATATTAAAAACAAAAAGTGTGGTTTAAAGGGGTCCTGCTAAAAAATGTGACGGACGTACAAAGTTTTGTGACGGACGTACACCATCAGATTTTTTATTAGAAACAGCAGTTTCTTTTAACTACTTACAGTTTTTAACAAGGTGGAACATGAAATTTGTAGTAAGTATAAACAAGTTTCAATTTAAAAACAAAAAGTGAAGTTTAAAGGGGTTCTGTTAAAAAATGTGATTGACTTATAAACTATTGTGAGAAATGCACACCATTAGAGTATTTTTTACAACCATGCAGGAGTTTCTGCTAACCTAAACAGTTTTTGACAAGTTTCAGTACGACAAGAAGACAAGCAGTCTGTATTCAGAGGTGGTGCTACGTATTATGTGCGTGACTGGAGGTGGGGGCGGGGTTCAGTTCCTGACAAGGGGACTCAGTTCCTTGAAGAAAAGACTTAGGAATGTTTGTATTTAGCATACAAATTTTGTTTTTTATCCCTCACGCTATACCCTACTCCATCACTGCCTGTCTGCAATCAATGGCATATAAAATAGTATGCACAACATGCATTTTTGCTTTCAAAAACATCATTTGTTCAGTAACCTCCCAATTGCATTGTAGTGAACTTCCCAGAGGTATATCAGAGGTACAGTTTATATTCCTGGACTTATTGTGGTAACATGCACTGCGTAACATTTCATTTAGGCATAATGGTTCAATGATACTTTAAACTTAAAATTGCAATTCCCCCCCCCCATCACTGCCTTCCCGTGCAAACTCACCAAAGCTAAAATTACAGCCCTCAAGTATTCAGCCTGAAAAGTTGAATTTGCAGAGCCAAGCTACATTGATGAAGATTAAAACATGTACTATAAACAGTCAACAGTAAGTTTTAACAATCACATATTGTAATCAATAAAATATCCAAATTTTATGCAACATTGGGCTAAAAATATTGTACTTTGTAGCATTAAATTTTGACACTCCATGTTTTTTATCCCTAATGCTATCCCTCTCCATCATCCCCCATCTGTCATCTACTGTATATAGAATAGTAGGCACAACATGCTTTTTTGTGTGCTTGGTGCACAGCATTTATAAGCAATAGAGTAGGCAAAACAAGCCAGGGAGCCACAACTGGAGAAAAGGCCGTGGCCGGCTGTCTTACATTAATTGGTTATAGAAAATGGGCCGTAAAACCTCATCTAACTTTCAGATTCAAAATCATTTACATTTAGTACATAACCTCTAAATGCATTATTTGTAAACCCTCCAGTAGTATTCCTGGAAATATTGCTGAAACATGCACTGATAACATTTTATTTACTGTAGGTTTAATGGTTCCAATGACAATTTAAACTTCAAATTCTACTTCACCAACCCCCATTCTGTCCATCATTCCCTTCACATGTAAACTCACCAAAGCTAAAAATACAGGCCCCAAGTATTCAGCCTGTAAAGTTGAATTTGCAAAGCCAAGCCACATTGCAGAAGTTTATCAAACAGTTCAATAGTCTAAATTCTAAGGATCACATTTCAATAAAAGATTAAAATGTTCTTTCCTACATTTCACTGACATATTCTGCCGAACAATTGCTCTCTGCAAAGATTTTCTTTTCCTCTCTTTTGCAACCTGTATAATTTGTACTGGTCTTCATTTTCTCTCAATTTAGCTCTGCACTTAACTTGTCTTTCCCTGGCAGTCAGGCCCATTTTTAGTCTGTTTCCCGCTAAATATATGTAATGTAACACTAACACTGGTTATACAGTATTCTTTATTAACTTCACACAGAATGAAGAGAATGGCAGATCATACTAAGCAGGCAACATTTCAATACAAAAGAAGACAAAATAAATGAAATAAACAAAAACAAAAATTATATCTGTGCTTGTTTACATGCTAACTTTTCATTGCTACAAATCTAGACATCAGTTCAAATCAAGACGTCTGGAAATATGGACTGTTCCACTTTCTAAATAGGTAATTTTTAAAGTGAAAAAGAATTGGTTAGCCATAGTTTGTTTGGTTAAAAGTTTATATGGGATTTGGAAAGTACACTGTATAAAGTTGTATTTATGATTTGCTGTGACAGACGTACGTGACGGACGTACAAATTTTTTGTACGTCTGTCACAGGTTTTCCAGAATAACTATCAGCTGTTTTATAATTATTTTACAGGATAAATGTTCCCTTGAGAATTCTTATTGTTAATATTCAATAACTTTAAAAAAGAATGCTTTTTCTTTCTGCAGGAAAAAAAAATAACGTTTTTTTGTGACGGAAGTACAGTGAAAACTTATTCATGTCGATACACCCTTAAATATGAAAATAAAAAATTTGTAGCCTAGTTGTAGTAGATGTTCGAGAGAATAACACAAAATGCATCCAAAAAGACTATAAAATACTAGCTTTGACTTAATGTACCTTCACTACAGCACTGTTTATGAAAATTGCATAATTGGACTTCTTTTCTTGTTGCTACGGTTACTTTGCAATTTCTGCTTTAACACCTACAGAGGTTAAAAAAATTGAATGTAGAGTATGGATTGGTAAACTTGAGACATTTCTCTTCCCAATGATACCAAACTTGCTACAAAATTATTCATTTTAAATTTTGAGCCTATGGTTTCACTTTTCATGGAAATGCCCCAAAATGAACTAGTTATAAATATAGTGTCATCTTGATGGAAAGACAACATTTACAGAGTTTCAAATATGGTTTCAAATAAAGTTCAAGTAAGGTGCAAGTCATTTACTTCAGTCACCTAATATGACAGGTGGGATAAACAAACCAGTAAGCTGCAATAGACCTATTTACAAATAGCAATTACAATGAATTGTGGGATAGAGTTTTGGGTGTACGTCAATTTTCACCATAGCGAAATGCCATTGACAAAAATGACAAACACCAAAATGCTATCCCACAATCCTTTGCAATTGCTATTTGGAAATAGGTCTATTGGTATAATGGCTGAGGACCCACATTTCTAAGAGTATCTCCCCTTCAAGTTTAGTCTGTGTCTACAAAACGATTATAACCCTTGGGTATATGGGGGGAGCTATTTATTCCAGTGTGTGTATGTGTCATGGTTTTGCAGCGAAACCATACGGATATATGGTAAATTATGGTTTGGCAGCAAAACCATGTTTAGCAGAGTACAAACATGTACAGCAACATTAATCCAGGCATAGGACTTTAAGTGCAGTATACTTTGTCCATATGAAGATCATGGTCTGACTGAGCATCCTTAGATAATGTCAAAGGTCAACAAAGACTTGAAATACAGGATGTAGATGCCCACAAGACAACTAAAATCTAAGTCGCATACTTGCCAATGTTTTCATCTAAGAAAACAAAATAAATAGTAAATGATTTACTGTACACGACAAGTATTCAAATGCCAACCTCAATGAACCTAATGGTCCAGAAGGGAAACAATAATGTTCACAACATGAGCATAAATTGGGTGTACATCCATATGTGGATATGAATATGCATGTGATGTATGCATATATGTGGATATGAATTAAGTATATCCATATTGGGATATAAATATGGATTAGGTGCTTGGATATGTGGATATGAATATGAATTAGGTGGATATCCAAACATGAATATGAATTAGGTGTATGCCTATATGGATATGGATCTTCATGTTATGCTTATATGTGGATATGAATTAAGTATATCCATATTGAGATATAAATATGGATTAGGTGCTTGGATATGTGGATATGAATATGAATAAGGTGGATATCCAAACGTGAATATGAATATGAATTAGGTGTATGCCTATATGGATGTGGATCTGCATGTTATGCTTATATGTGGATATAAAGACAGAGTATGCATGGATTGATGTTACACTTTCCACCCTGTTGCTTTGTCATTTTCTGTTCGGTATTTTCAACACATTTAAGTCTGGAATTTGAAACATCGTTATTTTTATGTGTTTTAACCTGTGAAAATGGAACAATTCTGCTCAACTTAAAACACAAGTATGAAGTATGGCTCTCTCCTATGTAAAATTTACCTTTCTTTTTGCCCTGGGATGCAGATGATGCCCTCAAATGTCGCTCTTGTTTTGGCCGAGGGGACATTTCTTCATGAGGTGGTTCTGTTACTGTCTGATTTTCACTAGGAACAACAGGAGACTCCACACTTGGCTTTGGCTGATCTTCTGGGGCTGACTCCTTTGTTTCTCTGTTGTACCTTGGGGACTCAGGGTCCTGAAGGGATATGTGACAAACAGAAATTATCCTGAATGACCTGAATATATACCTGAAATAGATACACACCTCAAACGCTTTCAAACAACACCCAACCTCACTATTTTTATAATTTACAAGTAAAATCTTTTATATTTTTTAATGGGCTATCCAAGTCCATAGACAGGCAAAATCTTGAAGGGGAGGGGGGGGGGGGGGAAAGACAGTTTTCAAGGTAGAAAACTCTTTAAGGGGTACTATTACATATGTATTAAATAAAAAGCAACATGAAATTTTCAAAGAAGGGCCAAAAAGTATCAGCCTCCCTCTTACCCTTCCCCCCCACCAGCAAACCTAACTGCACCCTACTAAATAAATATAAGTTCACTTCTATTTGCATTAACACTGATCAAGATACCAGTCATCACAATAACATCAAACTCATTCTCACCCTCCACTCTCACTTATCCCCTTCTCCCTCACCCTCCACTCCTACCTAATGCCCCTCCCCCTCACCCTCTGCTCACACTCAATCCCCACAGCCTCACCCTCCACTCCCACCCAATCCCCTTTCCCCTCACCCTCCACCCCCACCTTATCCCCTTCACCCTTCACTCCCCCAATCCCCTTCACCCTCACCATCTACTCAATCTCCTTCCCCTCACCCTCCACTCTCACTCAATCCCCTTCTCCCTCATCCTCCACTCTAATCCAATCCCCTTCTCCCTCACCCTCCACTCTAATCCAATCCCCTTCCAAATCCCCTACAATATGTCTTTCAAATATCATCTCAAGCTCCTGGGACAAATGTCAACCACAAAAGAGGCTGCAACAAAACATTTCGAACCCATTAATTGCAGTGTAAATTGAAATGGTTGCACAAAGAGCAACTGCTTAGTAGAAAATTGGTTACCCTGCTGGAAATTTGGTAGCCAGGCTAATTTTTCACAAATGCTGAAATTTTCAGAAATGGTAAAGTCACATGCTGAAATCAAGAAAAATTAGCTAAGGATGACAATCAAACTCAAATTGAATATCAGGGGATAACCAGACTTCACTATCGTTCTTTAATTCATGGAAATTACATTTACTGCACTGGAAATTCTTGGACAACCTTCTACACAATTTTTGAAATATGTTATAGTAAATTAGTTCCAACAAAACTTCTAGCGGTCTTAAATGTAGGGACGCCTGTTAAAATCCTTCAAAGCCCAATTATCAAATGCCGAGCAATGTAACACTCACAATGCTTACAACTTCTTCCAAGGCAGGCCAGCTCTGTGGATCATCAATATGATTCACCTGTGAAAACATTAACAATAAAGTTAGGAATTTATTCAATACATACTATAGATGAATCCGATAAGCACTTGTTTTTAGTGACTGTAGGCAGCCATTAGTGGGGTCCATCAGCCTGAAATCGTATTTATTTATTGTCTACAGTACGTGAATTTCAAATCCTCATATTTAGTGAAGTGGTGAGAATTGAGATACATTTTAGTGTACAACCATCCATGGAACAGGTAAGGAAGGAAATTTAAAGATTAAAGGTGATGGACCCCTGTAATGGCCGACTAAAATCAGACCATCACAATCTGTCCAGATTCATCTATACAATATTACATGTAGCAACAAAATGAAAATTTTACATTTATTTTGACAGTGGAAGATTGCAAATATACCCCGACACCTATATTACACAGCTGAGTCTGCAATTTAAATCTGTTAACACAAACAACATAAAATGCAGGTATGCTACATCAATGTTTGTTTTTTTAGAATCACACAGTAAAATAGTTACTCTTCAAAGATACAGTCACACATAGAAGCATAGCTGTAAGGAGAAGCAATACTATACTATCGTACTTTTTATGTTACCACTGTATTGTATGTTTATTAACAATATACAATGCTACTTAAACACAGTGTACTGATATTGCTATTATTGCTACCAGTATTGGAACATACAATTTTCAGTACATATTAAATTGTATGGTTAAAGCATGGGGAAGTACTCCAACTTATAAGAGCTACCTCTTCAAAATATTTTGCAATTTATGAAAAGATTATGTTTTTGCCTGCTGGTAAGATTCTGGTTTAGGCACTTGTGGGTACTCAAATCAATAAAACAGGTATGCCCATTTGTGAAGGAAATTGTGGAATATATGAAACTGCTCTAGGGGTGCAATCTCTCTTCATCTCCCAATACACAACACATTTACATTAACAACGCTCCCTTTCATATTTTCCAGGCCTCGATTTTCAGAAAAATTTATGGTGGTCCTTCGGGCAACCAGTTCAGTATTTTGCACACAATTACAGTACAAAACAGTAATTGTGTTTACGTACAATTGGTCTTGAAGAATAAAAAGATTTGATCTTTGCAAGACAAAAACACATTAAGTCTGAAACTGTATGATGGAAAATGTTGTAGAGTTGATCAGTCAGCATATATAGGCTTGCTACTTCTTCAATCAGATAAAAGTAAGCTTGAATATAATTCATTGTGAGGGAAAAATGGTTGTCCATCAGACAACCAACTTCTAACTTTTGGTTGTCCGTATGGAATTTTAGTTGTCCCGGACAATCGGACAACCACAAAAATCGAGCCCTGTTTTCAGACTTGGTCTCATGCTTCCGTGCTTACTTTTTAACAAGGCAATGAGTTAGTTGGTTAGTTAGATGGAGTTTTACGGCTTAATTTGAAGAAGTTGGCCAGGAAATGAGAACTGGTACCCTGCAAGCTACTCCCTGACTAGGGTTGCCGTTTTGTCTGGCAAGTTAGACTCAAATAACACAGCTTAGTTTTCAATTATTTAATAACTTACTTTACTCACGGAATCTGTGTTTTCTGTTGCACTCTTAGCAACAGGCTGTTCAGTGACTTTTTTCACTTCTTCAACTGTAAAAACAAAACGATAAAAGAAGTTATCACCAAGACAGTTCCATTTTTCCCAACCTAATTAATTCAAGCCCTCCCGACAGCTGTATAAAACTCATCCTCTCCAGAAAATATCCTACAGTGCTTTATTGTTCAAGGGTATTTTGGTGAGCATGCCAGCCTTGCCAGGCCCTAATGTATTATCAGAATTCTCTCGGTGCATGCTGTGAAACATGAGCTACTTTTTGAATTTGATGTCAAAGAACTGTGCCAATTGAGAATTTTAGTAGACTCTATGTTAAATTGTTAAGAGTGATGAAAGGCTGCCTCTAAAAGAGATGCAAACTTGCAAAAATGTTTTCTAGTATTTCTTTTACAAAAAAAGCATATTTTGCACATCAGAAGCATATGCTCTTCAAATTATTTAAGTTCACATAAAACACGTAAGGTTAAGCCAACTGACGTTACTTGCTTGCCTAACGGTAGCTACAAATTTCACCTTTGTCCACATAATTACAGTGCATTGGGTTCTACCTGTTCCAATACTCCTAAGCTTACTTCCTTGGCCTTGTAAGCATAATTTCATTGTTTTTGAAACAAATAAAAATGTCCTTACTCATCCATAAAGAGCAGTTTGTGTGTTGTATTCCATCAGGTCAATCACAGTATGTGTATGCGATTAATACATGTATATCGATATGCACGGTACAGTACTGTATTGTGGAGCTAGCTAGCTCAGCCTTCTGATGCTTGCAACAGCGCCATACTCCAATAGCACTACAGGCAATCCAGTGTATACTAGGAAGGTACTATGCTTTATACTGCATGCATTGCAGGTCGGGTCATAATAGTGTGACCTCGACTGTGTAGTCTCCAACTCCAGTCACACTTTTACTGCATTTAAGTTGTTATGTTACTAGAGTTCTTATTACTGCTTTAGTGATCGTTTTTCCCTTTTTTTACCAGAAAAAGCTTACGCCCATATTTACTACAAACATCCGTACAAAATATGGGAAAACCCACCTGGATGGCATCTCTGCGTTGAGTATTTGACAGTTACTGCAGTACACACAGTCATAAACCCAAGTACACAAGGAAAGTCTCAGTTAGTGAATGCTCTTTGATTGATGTAAGTTTAAAAGATGTGGAGCTCACATTACACAGTGTGTATGCACTGAGAGTATTCTGATCAAGTTAAAGCTTTTTGTGGATATGAATGACATGATTGTGTCTGAAGAAGGATGAGATAAACACAACTTTGTCAGCGGGGTAGAACTGAATGATTTGAGAGAATTGATACCAGTTCCAACCAAAGGAGAGAAATAATGGGACTGATTCCCTTCCTTTCCAGAAAAAGTGGGTAAATACCCCCCCCCCCCTTCTTTATCATTTCCATAAATATTAGAAAATTGTCAATATCTAGGTTTCTCAGTGTTTGAACTTAAATAAATGACCTTCAAAGCCCTTAAAAATTGCCCCTTCCCTTACACAGGTTTCCACAAATCCCACGCATGACAGCCCGGGACAAGTAAAAAATCACTCGGGCAACTACCATACTCAATGTTGCAGCCCGCTGGGCAAATACCCCCAGCCCATGGACTTCCTGTACATGGGCAGAGCATTCTGCACGGTACATTGTCGCTAACGTACCTGTGAGAAAAAGCGCACCAAGATGGCTCTCTGCTATGATTTTGTGTAAGTCAATTCCCAGATTTTGCACAAAAGTTGGAATATTTTGGAAATATGGCAAGATAAGGTCAAAATCACTTCACGTATTGCAGGAATATGATATACTTTCCCACTGTAGTCAAACGTTTGTTTAAAATATAAGAGTCATCATCAAATCATACAAATTTGAACTTCATGGTGGCGGTCTTGGTGCACATTTTTTGTCCCAGTCGGTGGCAACCATCTACGGATAGGACGTACACGTTTATGCTTTATCCATGTTTATAAGACTGTGCCCCAGCCTTAAATTTTTTAGTTTTAGACTTTAAAAATTATATGTACTCAGATTTAAATTGGACAAGTAAATATTTATGTGGGCAAGTAGATTGAGAAAACAGCCAGCCCGTCGGACAAGTAGGAAAGAAAAAATTTGTCGAAGCCTGTCTTACAAGGGCCCTGAAGCAAGTTCCTTTCCCCTGAACCCACCCATAGTTTTGCAGTAGCCTAAGACAGCATCAGTTTGGACTTGGGGGTTTAGCAGTAAAAAATCCCCCCCCCCCCCCTTGTGTTTCTGGCAGAATCCCTGGCATCTATCTGTCTCAGATGAGAAGATTTGCCCTCACAAAATTCACTATAAAACAGGTATTGCTGAGAGAAGGCATTTTCCACATAGACTAAGCACTTTTGAAAGCAAAATTCACTAAAGTTGTGAAGTGCTCCTAAAAATTTCTTTTCTGGCTTATCATTTGCCACGGGTACTGTTGTTTCATTTCCAATGGAGGGGCATGGGGGCTAGAGGTCAGAGTATAGGGATATATTTCCAGAAATTCCAGCCTCCATTTTAAGGCAATATATTTTCATTCTGATGAATGATCACTTCCTATTTTAGCTGGTCACAATTAGACTGATGGGAAATTGCAAACATACATACATATAACAACTGTCACCCCCCCCTGAAAACAAGATGATTTAATCTCTTAACCACATCGGCAGACCTCTGACATTCACATATACACTTTCATCTCATACAGTGGATTGTAACTTCACCTTTTCAATTTTTTTCAAGTTCAATAGTGCAAAATTAGATAGATCCGAGTGAAAGGTTTATTAGCTCAATCATTGTGGTTCAGGGCTTGAATTATGCTTGAAAAAGAACACGATCAAAATTTACAAAATGGTTGCTGGATACATGTTATTTCAATGGACATTTACTCGGGAATTCACGGCCATCAGGAAGGGCCCCCCATGGCCATAGCTGTTGGTGCTGTTGATTATTTTTTTCAATACAAGAAGTAGGCTAAACTTGAAGCAAGTATATATAACACATTACCCTTACATTTATAAGAAGTTTTGTCTTTGATATTTGCGACCAATTTTCTCCCTCATCAATCTCATGCTATCACAATGTGATTGCAATAGAGGCATGAAAATTTTACAAACTTTGCATTTCTCTCTAAATGTCAACATAACAGAATGAAATGAAAATGTGTTAATTTTAATCTTAACCCTTCCTTTACTTGCAAACTCATGATAAATGCATATATATGACATACCTGGTCCAGGTTCAGCTTTTATGGGTACACTTTCAGCAACATCCACTTGTGGTTTAGTTTGGGCTGCTGGTTTCTTCCAGACATTGACCTTTGGGGGAGGAGCTGCCTCTACTTTCCTTATGTTTGTTGGTTCATTTTTCTGCTCTTTTAATGGTTCTTTGCTTTTAGCTTCTGACTTAACATGACGAGCAACTTCTGCAGGTCTCCCAGCTGAATGAGTCTCTCTCCGAAACTGTCGTGATCTTCTTGAATCTATCCTACCCCTATTTTGGGGTATTTTTGATCCCTTTGAAGGGCCTTCTCCAACAGTTCTTGTCTTATGTGTATTGCAATTTGCCCTGGAACCTGAAGCCTTGTTCTCTGGAGTGAGTTCTGCTTTGGGCATTGTGGTATCTGCGCTAGTGGCAGGGGGTTTTTCTGTGTTAGTGACAGGGGGTTTGTCTGCCATTCTTTTCTGCCACACGTTGATCTTTGGTGGTGGCGCTGGCACATAATGCTTTGTTTCACTGCTTGGTTTTTCTGGATTTCCTTGGCCATCTTTAGCAGATGGTGCCTCAGTAGAACCATTCTGTTCAGCAATAGGCTGTACATTCTCTTTGCTATCATCTGCCGCAATGTTATTCTGTTGAAGTGGCTTATTGTTGACATCTTTGTGATTGCATACAACACTGCTGTACGAGGGTGATGGCTGACTGGCCACTTCAGCTGCCATTTTGACTCACAGCAGTATCCAATATACCCAACCGCCACTTCTTCACTGTTTACTTGTGTTACATACAGTTATGTCCATTAAGTCAGAACTTTCCCCCTCTGTAAATGGGACAGTCTGAGTCCGATGCAACAACAACCCTTTCTTTTTATAGTTCCATAGGACTACGCGCACAGCTGCAAATAAGTAAAAAAGAAAATGTTGCTGATTTAAAACAGAAATTATTGAAGGAATATATTTAAAAACACTTCCTAAGAAATAATATGGATAATATGTATAATTCAATTTGAGCTATCTTATATCCATTTTGGAACAATAGATATAGAAAAAACAATGTAAAATATATTATAATTCATAAATACTTGTATTGATTTCCTGCATTCTGATTGGCTGAAAACCATTCGAGACCAGTCTCGAATCGCATTCGAGACCAGTCTCGAATCGCATTCGAGACCAGTCTCGAATGGTTTTCAAGAAGTAAGGAGAATTGAATTGAATGTGATCACTATACTTACTGTGTACAATATTTTAAGGCCATGCTAGGTTGCCATAGCAACATGCCATATTCACCCCATAGTTTTGCACAGCACATGTAGGCCTACTGTTATGTCATACAGTAAGCCAAGTACATGTTAGCAAGATAAACAGTAACACTGAGACACTGTGTAAAGTTGATACCCTAGTCTTCAGAGTTACCATTCAAAAGAATAATAACTGGCAGTGATAAAGACATAGGTTAGCCTAGGCTTAGGAACCGTTGCTCCCCACAAATGGGTATTTTGATCCTACTCACATTGTTTTATAGGTTTAACAAGTTAGGCCCTAAGCCTGCATGCACTGAGCTGCGATGACTGGCACTGTTGTTAACGTTTTAATCCACTCCTAAATTTGGCAGGGGGGGGGGGGGTGTCAAATAAAACGCAAAACTACAGTATTGTTACGCCTACTAAAGTGTCTAAGGTTAGCGACAATATACACAGGCTTTGGCACAGTGACAGTTCTGGGGTTACTAATTCCGCTAAGACTGTCTAAACAACAGTAACGTTACTCGTTTGGCCAACAGGCTAGCAAAGTAATCGTCAAGTTCAGTAGCCTGAGTGGCAATTCCCTACAGAAGCCTGGTATAGTTGACCTGTAACCTCAGTCTCTTTAAAGGCTAAAGCGCATTTTAAAATTGCTTCCATCTCTTACAAAGAATTTATATCACCGTGTCTGACCCATAACATCAACTAGGCTACGCCTGCATGTCCTTCCCGCAGTATGATCTGCTAACCACACATAGCGCTAGTATAGCTGCACAGTCGCTCACTCTTACTGCATATATAGTATGTAACGTTAGCTCTTCGCACAACTGTAAACACAGGTAACGAGAAGTTAGTAACTTTCCTTGACTTTTCGCTCAACCTCATCTCCAAAACGATGCGATACCGTGATCAGTGTTTTTCTGTTAACAACATTTGCTTGTAAAATAGCCGATATAGTTCTCGAAAATGTAGCAAATTAAAGATGATACTGAGCGTATCAGTCGCGACAAGCAGTTCAGAATGTTCGTCTTGCTATCATCAATTCAAGTTCAAGATATCGATACGTCACAATGGGGGCTAAAAAACTGAGGAGAATTAAAACTTGATCTCTAAAATTTGACCAATTTTTTTAATTTTTTCATGTTTTTCACCCATTTTTCTCGAAGTATTTATTTTTTATTTTTTATTATTTATTATTTATTTTTTATTTATTTACCTCTGATGGCGTCATCACAGAGGCAGCGGACCTCGGCTATCGCCTCGGTCCGCTCAGCCTCTATGATGACGTCATCGTCGGTCTTAAATCACATTTAAGACCGGGCACCCTCACATTTATCCCCTAATTAAAGTTCTTAGTTAAAATTCTAAAAAAACATCAACAATGCAGATAATATCACTATACCTCACCAAGTGCTATAGATACAGTAATTTATGGCAGTGTTTCTTGACCAATACTTATTCAAAACCAATACTCAGTGCATGGATATTATCGTGTTTCAATGTAGCTAGGCTCAGCTAGCCCTATGTATGTAGTATCTCTTCTAAAACCAATGCCACAACAAGAACTGTAGCTATTTACTGCAGACAGTGTGGGCAGTCATAAATGCTGTCCTTAAGAAGACTTCCATACACTGTGTTCACAAAATTATTTTATAGCAAAGTACAGTAGGTAGACACTGATTATCTAACTATACCGGTATTTAACAAATGCTATACCACTACAGCCTAAGTGACTTGTGTTTGAAGCATAATGTGAGGAGCAGAGCAGGCTTGGGGTAATCATAATCAGTAAATCGTAATCGATCGCGATCAATTACACATTTTGAAGTAGTTGTTATCGCAATCGATTACTTTTGTGAAAATCATAAAGTAATTGCAATCGTTATCCATTACAATTGCATTCTTGGTTTCATTTCTGATTACACTGGAGTTGAACTGAACAAAGAAGTAAAGTTACTAAACAATTGTTTCAGTGCTTGGTTCTTCTGTTGGAATGACAAAATTTAATTGTCCCTCTTTCTTGGATGTTCTAGCTTAAAATAAGTGAGAAGTGCATGGGTTCAATAATCTCTACTTTGGGAGGACTTGGTTCTGTCCGGGCTTATCTAGAGCAATGTCCATGGCCTTTTTTCCAGTTGTGGGCACTGGATTGTTTTGCCTACTACATTGTTTAAATGTGAAAAGAAAATGTAATCACGATTGCAATCATAATAACATTGCAATGTAATTGCAATCGTAATCAATTACTTTCAATTTAAGCTGTAATCGTAATCATAATTGCAATCATAAAATATGAAGTAATCGCAATCATAATCGATTACATTGAGATGTAATGGCCCCAAGCCTGGAGCAGAGTTTGCTAGGAACTGGTGGAGTGCTAGGATGACGCATGTACATGTACCTGTACATAGTCCTAGGCCTACATGCATACACTGTAGCTCTTTACATGCATATGTAGCCTAGCTACAATCCTTGACAAGAATGATGGGACAAAACAAGCAATGAACGGATCACCATCCCCCCACTAACCCATGCAATGTTGTAGCAGTCCAAGACGTCCTGAAACTTCAACATTGATAAGAGGAGCAGGGTTTGCCCCATGTAGTTTTGTCGAGGATTGTCAGATGCCTGTAAAAAGGTATAGGAATTTCCAAATTTTCGTCTTAAGTTAGGATCGGATCGGACATCGGATCGGGCCAATATTCGCCAACATCGGTAAAATATTGGATCGGAATTTTCCAGCTAAGTTCACTTGCCGATTTTTACCGATATTCCGTATCCTGATAACTTCGTTAACATTACAAAGAAACTTTTTACTGCGTGATCTTGCGTCTCCGTATGCAAGCCATTCCCTAAGCCTCAGCTGCAAAAAATTTCTGTTAATCACCACTAAGCAAGCACAGTCCGCTAGTTAACTGGTCCAAATCACCACTAAAGGATAAGTAAACATTAGTAATAACCAGCCAGCAAAGTTGTTATTTCCTATGTAATATTTTACTTATTTCAGTTGCATTTTTGCTTCCTTTTGGCCTCATAGTTGTTTGACGACAGTTTCATACATTCCTTTTGCTCAAATAAAGAACAAACCTGTAATACATATAAACTGTACGATTAAATTTCTTTCAAGAGTTACTCCAATGTTGTTACAAACTTTGCTCTGCCTTTTTCATGATGGAATGATCCAATATTGGCATGGGTTAGACCTAGTGTTTGCACGTGGTATTAAAAAAAAATTTCATAAAAAGGTCCCGATCGCAACATCCCTCAGGTTCGGTGTTTACACATTTTTTTCTTAAGTCGTCCAGATTCTCTGGTGAAGAGCTTTTTGGGGAAGACAAGCAATAATCCCGACGATGAATAAAGTAGACCTAGAGCAACGATTTGTTCATGCTCCATTGGGTACTGTATATTCATGAGAAGTTTACAAATGTATCGGAGAGGTAGCGATCACGTTCACAAACTTGTTCAAATCAAACGGACAGATATTAGAAATATGATAGAAAAAACCTTTCTAAGAAAATCAATACTTCTTTACACCTTTGCCTTTTTTATATTTTAATTTTTGAACATTTTTGGACTCAAAAAGCAATCCTGCTAACTCCACCTTGGAGCTGTTTGTGTTACTTCTTTCAAAACATAACGTTAAAATATCTACCCATCCCAGCCTTTGTTTCCAGTATTCTCAATCACGTCCGAAAAATGACGTCATTCTTTTGAAATTTGCATTTGTCGTACACGTGCGCCAACACCCACGCTATCGTGGCCTTATTAGGAAGTCGCATACCTAGGAGTACTACGTAGGTTCATTCATAACCGCCCTGCCATTGAGGTTGGGACACCCTTCAAATTCCTGTCAAAAAGAAACTCACCAGAACACGTGGGTAAACGGCGCTATTTTGGTGCTTACAAGATAATGAAATTTTGCTTAGATCGTTATTTTTCCCAAGCAATTTTAGTGCTGGTAGTTACATCCTAGTATTTTATACATAACATGAGGTTATTTTTGCTTCGTGGTGAAGAATCAAACCAACAATCCTGGTGTCTTACATTATCGTCAATATTTACGAAATCATTGCAGTCATATCCTGGCACTTAAACATATAGTGGAAAAGTTCGTTTGCAAAATATTGACACAATAAACCATTATATCGGCCTGTACAAGTCTCGAATTTATTTTTAGGTTTGACTTTCATTTCGGTATACTCGAAGTAGCTTCCTGTATTGGGTATTTTAGGAAATCGTTAGCATTACTGTACGTAGGGTTGGCTCGGTTTAGACAGAGATGTTAAAGATTCTTGCAGAATATACAGCATGCAGTACATCTTGTCTGCAAGTTTCTACACAACTTGAAAACTGACTTGCAGCGTTGGCACACCCGTTGCTACGGTATGAATCACTGTAGCTTCCATGCAGATTCTAAAGGTAGTGTACGTTATAGCATACACTGATCTGAGGAGCAACACTACATCAACATGATCGGCCCTCGCACCGGTGAAAATTTCAACTTAATTAAATAGAGTAAAACAAACACTCAAACTCAAATATAATTTCAGGTGATCAGTTCATTCACAGTCTTGATTAAATTCATACTAATTTGCAAACTATTAGACATTTTTAAGATAACTTTAAACAGGAGTAAATGCGCGGGTGATGTACATAAAGCGGCATTGCTTATAGTTACAACAAGGAAATCTAGACCTATACTAGCAAACAGGAAAAAGTTGTGGGCCTAAACGCATAGATGCTGTAGGGTGGCGAAAATATCGGATCAGATCGAATATCAGCCGATGTTGGGGAAAAAACATCGGACATCGGATCGGCAGTGAAAAACCACATCGGTTAGGCCCTGTCTTAAGTGCTTTGAAATGTGCAGGTTGCCATTTTTTTTTTCAAGCTACAGGAAAGCAGTAACAGTTGAATATGTTCCAACCAGTATACTGGGGTGTCAGATTAGTGCTCGAATAAAGATTTGTCTTCCGCAAGTAGTTTATACGAGGGAGAGGGGAAAAATACTCTGGCTGGTGAGAGATTTGATTTACTGGTTAACCACAGAATTCTCTCTTTTTACACATGAATCAACATTGTATGATGATTCAAACTACAATCTGGTTAAGGACAAAATTATATAGCATTTGGGGTGATAACATGACAATTTACATAATGATTTCAAGAAAGTTCAAATGGTTAACCATTTTTGCCCAATGAAAGTTTCCTATGTTTAGAGAGATCTTCTATTTGCACGATTAACCCTCCACATACATTGAAAAAGTGTGGAGGTCAATGGTTAATCATGGTGAGGTGAATGGTAAATTGTGTGGCAAATTAAATATTCTAAGAAATAGGGAGCTGTGACAAGTTTTTCATTGGGATAATGAATAAATAAAATATTATAAAGCCTGCTTTTGGGCCTTTCTGTAGCAGGTTGGTTTCAGAAATTTAAAAAGCTACTTTTGGCCTGAAATTCATCTAGTATCTCTTCTCCCCCTCCCCTGAAGGTTTTTTTGGTCTGTCCCCTCCCTGAAACATATTTCTCCTTTGAAAGCTATCTCCTCCCCCTGCCCCTTCTGCAACCTGCGGGCAACGGGTCTTCTGAATAGATTAATGACTTAATTATCAACACAAACCACCCATGGATACCTTATTTTAATCACTTCCCTGTACTAATTAGAAAGACTGAATATGAACAGAAGTCTTTAATTGTGTAAAAAGTTAAAGCCTTTATACACGAGCAAAATTTGTAAAACATTCTCAAAACACTTCGCCTGCAACAAACCCAAAACATGCTTGTTTTCTGTTTGTTGCATAGTGTAGACAGAGTAAATACAATCTGAAAACATTTTGAAAATGTTTTGAGACTGTTTTGAAAAGAATTGACAGGATATTGCTTTTGCAACATTTCCAAAACATTTTCAAAACATGCGGTATACCCTGTCTACACTGTGCAACAAACCGAAAACAGCTTGTTTTGGATTTGTTGCACAGTGGATGTTTTGGAAATGTTTTCGGAATGTTTTGCAAATGTTGCTTGTGTATACAGGCCTTTACACTAGGGCTGTGCATTTGCGGTTAATTCACTATCCGTTTAACCGATTTTATTAACCGGTGGTTAACCGTTTAACCGAAAATGACGTAATGTTCACACAACAACAAAAAGTCAACATTTCCAAAGAGCGCCATCACTTTTGTACAAGAAAGTGCAAGTCTAAAATGGTGCCGTAAGTCATGTTCGCACATGTAAGTGTGTGGCAAAAATGTTGGTATTTTGCGCCGAGTTTATATCATATTTTCACAGTAAAAACCCATCCTGCATTTACTGAAGCTTTCTTCAGACCACATGCACTTTTTAACATTCCACCAACTGTTGTATTCCCGCCTGACCCTATGTTATATTGTCAGTTATTTCATGAAATACTCTCACTCCGCTGTTTTGATGCAGCTTGCTTGCGATGCAGTGTTCAATACATGTACAGCGCTCACGTGTGTGTCATAGTAGCGATCTGTACAATTGCACTGTAAACGGCCCACCAGCCGCAAACAGCACAACCAAGCCCTATTTTCCTGCATAAATTAAGGAATTCCCAGCATTCGTACCGTAAAGTTATTTAAAGTAGGACTTATGGAATGTTATCATATGACGTCGTTACGAACGTAAACAATTACGCACGTGGTCCCATGCATGCAGTAGACTTGCGTGCGTATCCGTTTTTACCATTAAACAAGGGACCATGTTTTGCTCGGTGACATCATATGCACACGATCTATTGCAAAATTTGAATTGCCTCTGCATTGTGATTGGTTCAAATACGTTGATTCTGAGCCAGCCAATCACAACTCGCGCCATCGCCTATGGGATTTAGTGTGTGAAAATACCAGACCTCCGAACGAATTTCCCCACTGAGTTTGCGTTAGGACGATCGCACTTCCCAGGCTTACATAGCCCGCCTGTGCAGCCAGCCAAGCCCCGTGCTAAATTCACCAAGAAACGGCAGCACAAATCTCTGCATACTTGGATTTTTTCGGGGGTCTGACTTAAGTGCATTTCATTTGCAGATTATTTTGAAACAAGACGGTAAGGTTTGGACAAGAAGTGGCAAAATTACGGGGATATTTATATCAGAAAGAAACCATAAGATAACGTTAGTCGAGTCCATTTTTTGCTGTCCAAGACCGCTAAAAATTAGATCGTTATTTTTACGTGCATCGTAGGATTGACTTCTACAGTACAGTACATTATCGCAACTACAACCCAGTCGGTTCAAAGAACTGCGTATGCTTATTCATAAAAGTCAACATGGAATGTTCCATTTTATATGATATTGGGCAAACAACAAAATGGCGGGAATTATCTGGTGCTAACGATCGTATTTTTACGGGTTAAATTTTTCCCAAATACTGCTACTAACAATGAAAAATAATGAAATTTACGGAGGTGTAGCATGATAAAATATTTCGATTAGCTACAGTGGGAAGACTTATTCAAATATACTTTTGTGCCCTAATCATGGTCTCATGGAGGTTTTATTGCCATAGAAATACAGGGCTTGGTAACTTTTGTTACAGCTCCCTGCTTGTCTTGTGGCTTTCTTTTCGCTTGGTAACCTCTGAAACATGCCGCTGATTTCTAAAGTTGTGCTTGGGTGTTGCTATTGAAGGGATTAGGAGACAAGCACACGAAGTTCTGCCAACGAAAGTAACAATGGGTGCGCCACTTGTCACTCATCATTATGTACTTAATTCGGGGAGCTGCCGCGGAATTAATCCGTTCAATCGAACGGCCGATTTTAAAACTCTTTTTACAGTTATTGTTCGAGCGATAATTTGTGAGAAACTGACACTGTTTGTTGCGCGATGTTTGTGTAACAGTTTACCAACAAAGCACCCAGCGGCGACTGAGTTATTGGCAATACAAAAACGGTTAATCTATGAAGAGGAATGACACACGAGTAACCGACGAGTCGGTCGGTTAACCGGTTAACCGATTAACCGTCACAGCCCTACTTTACACTTCTCCCCCGTGAAATATTTAAAAGACACTTTTCTTGTGTTGCCATGTAGCAATTGTTCTTCATAATGTATACACCATGACATTTGTAATCTAATCACTCCCTTCAAAACACACAACTTTCATTCACCAGTTGTCATGTGTTGCCCAAGAACAAAAACTTCTCCATATACTTTGGAAAAGGCTTTTAACAATCCTCGACAAAACTGATGGGACAAAACAAGCAAGGAACGGATCACCATCCTCCCACTCCCCCATTCAAGGTTGCAGCAGCCCAAGACGTCTTGAAACTTCAACACTGATACGGGGAGCAGGGTTTATCCCATGTACTTTTGTCAAGGATTGTAGCCTAGGCCTATAATAGGGAAGACAATGTTAAAAATGAAGTCTCCTGTAGAGTTCTAAAAGGTATGTCAATGACAAGAGCTCACTGTGAGAAACTCAGCAAAAAAAAATGAAGGTAATCGGACCTTGCTATCTCAAGTTATGGTCCGACAAAGTGGGCCCAAAGACGTTCAATTTACTTAGAAAAGGGCCTGGTTCCTTATTTTATGATTTTTGAGGGACCATAATTCCATATAACAAAATAGCTTTGCAAGTTTGATGAGCTTTTTTAAAAATATAGGGAAAACTCTTATGCTAAATAAAAAATGACCACATCTTGTATTTGTGCTGATGAGCTATATTTGTCACAAAATGACTAAAATCCCCCTTTTTGACCTGTGTCCAAAACTGTGTTGTGGTTGACAAACAAAATTAGCAATTTTGAACTTAAATAAATCAGAAGTACAACTTCTGATGAGTTTGAAAGTCCTTATGATTTAAGAGACCACTACTGGCTATTACCTCAAACAATATCAAAAGGTAAAAATTATTGCCTATAATTTTATGAGTATTTAAAATTGGCAATTCATCAAAAATTGGACAAGGGGCACAAAAGTGCATTGACCCCGGAATTCATAATCAATTATTATAATAGGCCTATGTTCATTATAATAACACAAACATAATTCTTTAACAAGTATCAAAAGCGGATTTCACCTAGGCCTATTTTCATGTCAGCTCAGTTAAATTTGCAAAAAAAAAAATGATAAAAACATACAAATTATTCATTATTAATTAATAATGATCAATAATCATCAACATAAGCCATATGTGTAATCACATTACTATATTAGAAATGCATAGCGAAAGTACAGCTTAGGCTTCACAATAACAGCAATGTAGTATACACAAGTACACCACTAGGCCATTAGGCTTAGCCTATACTTACAAATACTGAGTAAAATTTCGTTTTTTCATAAGAAGACTAAAAAAAGGGCATTCCAGATGATTAAATATTATTTTCAGATAATAATAACTGAAGACATTATATATACTAGCATATATGCATGCCATTGAAATTGCATTGGCCTAATTTCACGACAAACTTGGGCCAGCTTCAAGCACAGTTGCCTCGGACTTTTGGAAAGCGGCATATAACTTCCATACCCCACACTGCTAATTAATACATTGTTAGAAAGCTAAGAAAATGCACCTTTCATTTATGTATGATGCTTAATGATGCAAGTTAGGATTAAAAAATTATGAAAAATCAAATTTTACCCTTTTAGATAACATTATGAGCCGAAAATGATACCCCATCAAATTTCATATCATTTTTAAGCTTGAAATGTCTTCTTTTGAACGATGATATTTTTAAATAACTTCGTTGGGCTTACAATACCCTAAAGGACGATAGTGTAAGTGCTATAGTGCTACGGATATGCAGGACACATATGGCTTGTGCATGATTCAATGCACGCTTAAGTGCCTTTATACCCTGTCGAAATCCATGGATATTTCACACAATCGATTGAATTTTGAAAAAGATTGCCCAATTGGAGCTAAAATAAGACTCTATATTTTGATTCAGGTACATATTTACATAATTTGATGTTTATTTCATCATGATTATTCTCAGCAAAAGTTACGATCTTTGTACACTAATTGTGTCGTCAAACAGAAATCCGCACTAAGTATGGTGTGACGTCACAGGCTCTGCGGCTTCCCTACTATAATATGTAGGGTATCCAGTCAAAGGTCCACAGACCAAAAAGTCTCCACTTTTTTGTTACCAAAACCTCCCCGCTTTTTACCAAAATGCCCCTGTAATATTACATATGGTATACCAAAAATTCACAGCATAAAGAATTTGGAGGTGCAATTGAAAATTGCTAGTTGGTAACATAGGATGGAAACATGAGAGATGATTTGGAAAAAGGATTTTAAGTGCAAGGATGGATTTAGGAATAGTCTGTTCAAGTGTGACCAGTACTAAGACAAATTATACTGTAATTGATATGTGTTTTGAAACCTAGAAAAGAGAAAAATCTACTGCTATTGGATGATTACATGTACTGTATATAGGGAAAATATAGCAAAGGTTGGATACTTGACATACCTTTTGACAAGATTTCTATTTTCTTATTTAAAGAGAAAAAAGAGAAAGGAACAATTTTATACAGACATATAAAATAAATTTATTTAGGCTTATAAAACAATTACATACAACAGGTAGGCCTAGCCTAAGCAACGTTTGTTTACGATGTTAAGAACATTTCACAAAACATATACGTTCAGGTTTTTGTTACAAGTTCCGCAAGCGCCCCATCCAAAATGGATTGTGACGTCATGAAGCGCCAACTGGTACAGTGGAATTCACAAACAACTTAAATCATTTCAACTAAACAACTCGGCCTAGGCCTAGTTCATTTGACACTATCACTGAGTAGGCCTAAGTTAGGCTAGGCGTAAGTTAGGCCTAACAGTAAGGTTAGGCCTAAATAAGCTAGGGGCCTAAATAAGTTGAATATAAGCCTAGCTACGTAATTGTATGCATGCATCGGGTGTGAAAACCCAATCAGCACTCTGACCAGTGTTTTCCCAAAGCTGCTATAGGCCTAGGCCTAACCTGATTTTGATGCAATGGCTTGTCAATTTGACACACTGATGTTTGTGGGAATAAATGAAAAAAAGTAGTTTTTCCCAAAAGTTGATGTGTGTAGGCTACAGTTCCAATAAGGCAAATTTATCTGAGTCATGCTAGGCCTGTAAATTCTTAGGGGAAACAGTCGTCTTGACTGACTGAAAAGATACACTTAGGCCTAGGCATAAACCTATGCTAAGCTGATTTGCCAATGGCCCATGAAAATTTAACACTAGGCCCAACGTGATTCCTAAAGCACGCATAAATATGCTGGAATTTGTATGTTAGGCTAGCCTCAAATAGACGAAATTCGCAGCCTCGTCCAACATGGCTTCAAAACGACATTTTCACTATTTTACCTTATCAAGTCTTATTTCCTTGACGTTCATGAGCGGGAAAGGGATTTTCAAGTCTTTATCACAAATTGCTAGACGTCGCGAAAACTAAGAACAAGGTAAATATTGTTTTCTCGTGAGGAGTAATGGTTGTAATGTCTGCGGAAGAATAGAACCTTGGTTCAACATATCATGCATATGGATATAGTGACCTGGCGGATCTGTGTAGGGTAAGGTTCACCGTGTACGCGTAAGTAGTTGTACAGTACAAAGTGCGGGCTCGTTGTATGAAAGATTCACATATGCCATGCAAGCGGGGCTGCAACAGATTTTGTACATGTGAACATGTGCTGATTGAGTACATCGCTTACGTGGAGAGTAGAGTAAGCTAGTACAGTGAGCTAGTGAAATACTCTGTATCAATGTTGAAATATTCGATTCCACATGCGTACAAGGCTTAATTGCCTAAATTTAGGGAAACCACCTTTTCAGACATCATTCCTCAATGATGGAGCTAAATAGAATGAGTGGCAGTTCCACGATAGTATATAAATAGTTCCATTGTTACTTCCATGTTCCAAATTGAACTTAAGATCCACACCGGGGGTCTATCCCTCAAAAGGACCTTTGCCGTGTGCAGGTCGCATCCTTCTTCTTTCAGCAGTACCAAATTAGGCTGGAGCTACCCGAGAGAGATCGCCGCCATCCGCACAGAGGCCTATAGGCTCAAAAGGAAGCTCACTTGCAGGCTCTGGTGGCAGTTTCATTATCTGCATTATGAGATGGAACCCTTTGGTAACAGAGGGGACATTCCCTTGGGGCCGCCGAGCGAATTTTGAAGGATGGGGGTACTAACCAAAGCGGTCCAATATTTTGAACAATAAAATAGAAATTGAATGGGCCATTTATTCCTCTCGCCCCAAAGTACAATTTTTGGTAGGGGTTCACAGAAATTCAATTGGCTCAGTTCTTTGATTGACAGCTAATACAAACAATGCAAAGTACCATAGCTTATATGACACAGCCTGTACGTACTGTACTGAGAGTGTTTTTGATATAGGTCTTGTGGACTCACCCTGAATCAATACACTATATGGTTGTGTCTGGATGAGGATGGACTTTAAACAGTCACGGTTGTAGGAGTAGTAGAATTATACTGCTGATTGGGGTGAATAAACCAGGCCTTTAAAGCTGCCCAAAATGCATTTCCCAGAAAAGTGGGGGGGGGGGGTTAATCCCCGTATGCCCTTACAAAAAAAAAGAAAAAAAAAACATCAAGTGAGCCAAAATCCTTAAGGAAAAGGAACTTCCTTAAAGAAATGGTGAATTTCCTTAAGAAAATGGCAAACTAATATTTCCAAAAGGAAATGGTAAGTACGTTTCTATTGGAAAATTTGTCATTTCCTTAAGGATTTTGGTCCACTTAAAGGGCCAGAGCAGTCCCCCTAAAATGAAGTAGTGTAGCAGAGCGTACGATTTCATGATTTGCTCATAAGAGTCATGTGACAATATTTTTTCTCTTCAAATGTGAAATTTACCAGCAATTACAGCTTGCTTTACCTAGAAAATGCAATATTGAAGTCCTAAATTATTATAGCAGATACTGTGAAGAGAAATAAGATTAAAATTGTGAAATTTAGTTGTTGCTTCGAGACAAGTTTGGCGCGACTGCCTTTGCCCTTTAAGGTTTTTTTTTTTTTTTTTTTGTGCGCAGGGGGCTATTGAGTAATGACCCCCTAACGGATGTAATTTTTTTTATCATAATAGGCCTAATACGTACTTTAGTAAAGCAGTTTTTACTTCAAGAGTAAAGACACCCGATTTCTCAACAATATTTAAAGGAGAAGGATTTTCTCCCCAAGGCTCCTCATGCAGTGATGTCATTTTTTAATTCCTAAAAAAACGCAGCTTTTGTAAAATTCCACATTTTATTGCAAAGGGTAGCATCTTTGGCACTAGATTGCATTTAAGGACCCCCATTTTCCAAACTATTTTTAGAGCAGAGGGTCACAGTCCATCTCTTAGACTCCTTCCTTAGTCGGCCGGCAAAGACGTGCGAGACGCGGGGAGCAGAGTAGTGAAAGGTATTCAGATGCGGTGAGCAATAATTTGCTATTCATCACGCAAAATACGTTTGGAGCAAAATCATTCATAGTCGGGTGTTCGGGCACTTAAATTATATCGACAATTTCATCAATTCAGTTGATCTTCATTTAGACAAGTGTCACAATGACCCATAATGTTTCGGAAACATTAGCATATTTTCAAATAAGTTTGTGTAGTTCCTTGACGAAAATTGAGACCATTTAATCACAGGTAGGCCTAGTGGTACATGTTATGTGGTAAATTTGTGATCACTTAGCAAGTTGTTGATATTTATATTATTGCAAACGAAAGCTAGAAAATAATGCTGTTTATATTCTCTTTACAAGCATGAAAACGCCGCTTTCGGTTAACTGAGGGTCATGATTTTTCCAAATTTTCTCTACGCTCCGCTCCAACTAACGGTGGAGCTCCGCTTAGATGATCTTCTTGGCAAAATTACATTCTTTGAGTCCAAGTATTAAAAATACCTTTCTAATGACTTTGCAGTTTGCGAACCTGAGGTGAACATTTTATTACAAACGACAAAAAGAAAACCTGCTTATAAGTTGTACGTATAGGCTAAGTCTGGGAAAGAAATGCTATTTCCGGCCATCTAATCTGAGGGGTTCGATTTTTCAAAATTTTCTGCACGTTTCGCGCCAACTGATGGTGGCGCTTCGCTTAGATAATCTTTACGGCAGAAGAACGTTCTATGGGCAAGATAAACCTCAAACTGAAATGCTCCCGTACGCAAACGTCGATCACAGATGCCATTTTATTTTGGCTCCTAAAGGTGCGCAACTTTAAAAGCAACTTTTACTTCGAAAGGTAGCCTTCATGGCATTGGATTTCATGAAAAGACGTAGAAATTCAGTTTTAATCCCCATTAACCACCACATCAACTTTCAACACTGCTCTCTTGCAGACCTGTCACAGTCGAACAGTTTGCACCTATTGCACCTAGGCACCTTGAAAAGGCCAAAATTTTTCTAAGTACTGGGGACACCCCTCCCCTAGAACCCTCCCCTAGGCCGTAGATCAGTCGACATACTGCTTCGTCAATCATAACAGATTGATGAATTTTTCAGCATTTTCGTTCATTATCCCAATCTTTGTCCTTAATGCAGGAACCTAGTAGTGACGTCTTAATCTTCGATGATTTTTGATTGATATTACTTTTTGGGGTACTCAGAATGAAAGAATGAGATGTATGTTCACTGAGAAAATAGCACAATTATGTTGTGGAATAAAAGGACAAAAATAAAGAAATACAAAAGCGGATAAAGAAAAAAAGTGTAGTAAATTTTTGGAAACATATTGATGGCCTTTTTTCCGTTTTCTTTATGTATTTCGTTAATTTTTCTTCTGTAAATCTACATAAACTTTTTACAGTGTTGATAATTCTGACGTGTGCCAGTTTCTGTGTGTGTTTGTTTGTTTTCATTTTCTCTTTCATAGCATAAACAACATTTAAAGAAGGTATCATTACCTCCCCTAATATACTTTTGTATAGCTCGTCATGATTTTAAAAATATGAAGATTTGATTGTGGGGACGGTTTTGATAGAGGGTGAACGTGTGCAACACGGCCATGATTTTGATATGAAACGTTGAAACATTAGTTAATTGAAGTATATATTTTGTGCATTTAAAATTTAAAACTGCAATTAATTGAGAGTATTTTGGCTGCAGGGGTATTTTCAGTTCGTTAAAAACAGTGACTACCAATTGCCCCCCCCCCCCCTCTCCCTTCCGTAGAAAAGAAGGTTTGTGTAAGTTTTTTCGTCCCTTAATTCTGCCTAAAGCATGTTCTTTAAGTTTTCACTGTGAGATTAATTCCAACCAAATTGAGGACTTAGAATTTTCTTGTTGTATCTAAGCAACATTTTTTGATATGTCATTCTTTAAAAAAAAACTGAAGCCAGGTAAGAAACGGTAAATTTGGAATACCTATCCAGTAAAATTCCTCTTTCTAACGTCGCCTCGATTCTCTGACGAAACCAAACGTTTGCTCAGGAAAGTGCCCTGCTTCCTGAAGAAGGCTATTTGACCGAAAGATATACAACCAACCTCTCACATTTCAGAAAGGGAGCCGCGATTTGCAGTTGAATAAAGCCGAGGACACACTACAAAAAAAAAATTAAATTAAAAATCTAAATTATGAAGTTCCTATTCCTGCCGGGACAATTATAAACTTAATCAATATAGTTTAATCAAGAAAATGACTCGGGAAAAAACGCAAAAAAATTCCATGGACAGTGCCGTCGCTACGAGGGGCAAGATGGAGCATTTTCCTCAGACTTTGTCCTTGCCCCCCACCCCACCCGAAAGATCAGTTAAGAGGACGTAAAGTTAACCCAACATACCTTTCCAAAGACTTACTTTTTCAGATAGGCTGAAACCCCAGGGCTTCCAGGACTTCGCACCTGGGACCTTCCCCAGGAACGCGCGCTTTTTTTATTGATTTCGCGCTGCGCAAAAATATTTGCCCTCAATATTATCCTTCGGCCATAGTTTGCCCCTCCCATTAAGGAGCCGCCACTGTCCACGGATCTTGTGGAACGAGCCCGCCGTAAACAGCACCTTACGTTTTTATTTTCTTCAAAATAAAATGATATTAAACAGTTTAGTTGTCCTGAGTAGAAATGTTTTTAGCGTACTGATGAGCATTTTCCACTTTAATTTCTTTCAAATCACCATTTTCATGATGAGGGTCTGTATAATAGTACGTCGTTAATAATGCCAGCAGGGACGGCACCAGTGTATTTTGATAGAGGGGGCAAAGTATGAGTTGAGTGCTCCCTTTCTTCTCTTTCCCTTCCCTGTCTTGTCTTTTTGCATTTATTGATGCGAATACAGGGTGCGGTCGCCCCTGCCGCCCCTGGTCCTGACGCCGCCTCTGATGCAGAGTGGTTATCTAGCCCTATGTGATTATATTACAGGAAAATATGATTCATTTGACTTTTGTGGACTCGGGAGCCTGAATGTCACAGACAAATGAAGTTTTCTCTCACATTTCATGAAGAAGCTATCTAGAGGAGCATAGAAGGCCAAGCAGACATCTCGCATTGGTCATTTCTTACAATGTACTTAAAGGCCTAATCGTCTTACGCAAACCGTTCCAATCCTCGTAACCTACTAACTCAAACCCCACCCACAACTGTCTAAAATTCATTCTCGTCCAGAAACAATCCCAGTTTATAATTGACAAATCCCAATCCCGGGGAGAGATTTGAAACAATTGTGCTTCCGGCATGGGGATGAGATGCAAAATGGTGGTATCGACATTTTAGTTATTTTGGAAAAAGATCCAGAACAAAGATTGTTGTCTCATTTTGCTCGAATGGATCAACAGTTTTTGTCCCAATGTGGAACTGTATCTTCCCCGCCATGTACGCTTACGGAGTGAGATCATCACGGGGAAGGATTTCTATCTTTCAAGTTTTCAAATGATGCAACAGATTTAAAGGTGAAGTTTAAGCAAAAGTTGAATTTTCATATGAAAGAGGGACCAAATCAATGCGTGCAACTTCCATTTGAATCGTAAATGTATTTCTCGAGAAATAAAGTCACTAGATTCGTGCGCCAAAGTGACTTGGTGGTAGAAGAGTTGATATCAATTCCTTGCACAGACAAGTTTTGGTTTCCCTTTGTTTCTTAAGATTGTTGTGTTGACGTTAAAGTTAATAAGAATACTCCCTGGACTCCGGACCTCCCTGTGTCGAATCATTGAAGTTCTCCCTCGAATTCAAAGTTTGTAAAGTTCTCACGCCATTTATAGGGTCATATGCTGATAATATGGGATTGTTGTTGATGAGAAAATTGGCGGTAAATGTTAAAGAAAAACAAAAGACCTTCCACTAATGTAAGGATACGTATCCATAATACTTCCATAATTATGATGTCTTATGTGCTTGCTTCAAGTCCCTTTATTGGTTAAAAATGTGACGATTTTATCTACTCATATCTTGATAACCACACTTCGGTTTTTTATGCGAATTTCATGGAAATGCTTAGAACAAGTACCCTTCCAACATATCAAAACTTGAAGTGGCCTTAAAACCTTTCTTTTAAGAAGAAAATCGTTTATTCCAGTCATTTTGTGAGACTTCAACAGGATCAAAGCTATACATTCGTTGTATGTCATGTTCATAATTGGTAAACCTATGACCTACTTCCTATCCGCAATGTTTGTAATCCATTTCATTGAACATTTGCAGACCCTGTCGGCAAAAGGAAAAGCAACTTAACATACAATCTAGTGATATGACGTGTGTCCGGCGCGCAATGTAAGAGTTAATCAGTGACTTCTAGGGGGAAGTTCCTTGTTTATTCTAAGGAGGAGTTTATACGTAAGATTAAAAATTATTCAATGAACGGAAATTAGTCCTTTATGATAAATTAAAGACCAGACTTCTGACTTGAAAGTTAATTTCCTCACTAGCAGTCATTTTTCAATTTTCAGTTTGAGATATTTTTTATTTGTATAAAAGACATTTTATAATGTTGACACGTGACCAAAAATTTGATCTATTTAGGCAAAATTACTCGGCGTGAACTATGTACGCATGCACGATTGTGATGTTTTATAGTGACAATGTGAGCAATCCAGAAACTGCGAATTTATTTGACACTCCTTGAAATATTTTCAGTTTTATGGATGGTTTCCAATAGCAGTCATGTGTACAAAATATAATATTCGAATTCAATTTATGCAACTTCTAGGTTTGATAAAATTTAAATGGTGTCTGGCATGTGATCTGATTTCCCCAGACAACCATTAATTCCATACATGTCCTAAGATGTGGTAAAATATATTGATTATTCATTACACGATATCATAAAAGATGTTGAATATTCAGTATACTCATGTCCTGTAATGTCATGATACTTGAAAAAGATCTACACATAAGCTTCGGTGGTTCAGGACGATTTAACAGATCCTTAAGTGGTTGACCAGAACATTGGCCTACCTAGGAAGTTTCAACATGAGAAAGGGGGAGGAAATCCTGGCCAATCGCTTTCATGCCAAAAGACAATATTCTATACATTTTAAAAGCATGTTGAAACACGCTTGACGATCAACGGAGGGGCGTTCTCTTAATTCGCGCCTTCTCAGTCCTCAACTACTGGTGATGTCCTTTAAGTCCCTTGTCTTTAAGTTCAAAATCTTGTAAAGTACTATTCCTAGGTTTTACCAGAAGTCTCAAATAGCCATGTTACTGTTAGGATTATTTTTGGACTAGTCTAGGCCTACCGTATGTCATAAGTCAGACCATACTAGCCTGAGGGCAATTATAGTAAGGTCCTTAGGGCCGACGAGATGGTTTCCATGCAGCAGGGGAGGTGTTTCCAACAGTTGAAATGTACAAAAATGCAGTCAGTTCCGATCCTGACTTAAACTTTTCTGTGGGGATAATCGTTTAGGAGACTTCACGGTCACTACCCTGCCCCATCATTGGTCCTATACAGTGAAGGAACGTCCGTACACCCATCGGAGGTGACAGCACACATAACGAACCAAAATAGCCTGTCGTCGTAGTGTTTATGTATTTTAAACCACATGCTCGAACGCGCCCCTGCATGCCATTCTTGCACTCTTTGGGCAAACTCCCTAACTAAACCACTGGCGCTCATTTACGGTACTTATTTCAGACAAATTCTAAAATGTAGGAGAAACCACAAAGTAGTGCAAATATGCAAATACATATGCAAATATACCTTTAATCCCAACTTATAATATGTGTGATACTAAATAATAAAATGTAATTTTTTTTGCCATTTTTTATTGCACAACTCGGCTTCCTTAATCGCATATCATTATATCCCCAATTACTCACATAATTGTTTGCTTAATAATCTCATCACAGGCAGTTTGAAAAATTCAGTGCTTTCGATCGAAATGAGCTGGACGAGAGAAAATGAAGTCACGTGGTGAGAATCACGACCGTTTTCATCAGACTGGGAGTGAGTTGAGCTTTATTTTCTTCAAGCTCTTCTTTGAGGAACGACAGCTCACTTGACTTGGAAAAAATGACTTCGGAAACTAAAAAGGAAGAGGGTGTTCCTCATGTCACCCTCCCTGGCTATATATGTGATGACGAGGAATCTACGCAGGATCCGTTGTTTGTAATGGACTGGCGAAGTTTTATTCCGCAACCAATGATAAACAAAATAAACAAAAAATTGCAAAAGCGTGGAGAAAATACTGAGAAGATTAAAGATAGGGAAGACAGGCACCATGAAGATGAAGAAGATTCCGAGAGAGAAGATTCTTTAGATGAAGATGAAAAATCTGCTTGCTCGGAAGACCACGATGAACGAATGGAAAAGGAGTTTAAGAAAATTCGAAAAAAGTTAGCAAGGGAATTTATACATAAAACCACTCTTCATGGAGTAAATTACATGTCAAATCCTGATCATTCCGTTAGGAGAAGGTAAGACTCAGAGAGAAGGAGGAAGGGAGGGGAGAGGGGGAGGAATGGGGGTAGTGTATGTATATACTTGTTTTGAGTATGCAGAATTAGCACCTAAACCAGTCGATTTCAAGTTCTTAAAAGAAAATTTAAAAGATTTCACGAGTTCTTAAAATTTTTACAATAGACGTTCTATTAATTGGTAAAGTTATTATTAGGCATAAAATACAATAGAGAAAAAAAGAGGTCTCAGAAGGAGTGTAAAGGCAACGTGTGTGTGTATGTGCACTCTAAAAAATTAAATTTGAATAGCATCTATTCAATTGGGGCAAGAACCGGTATCTTGTTAAATCTTTGACTAGATTCGACTCATAAATGAAACAAATAGTTTCACTCTTGAACCATTTCTAGTCAATTTTGAAACCAATCTGCTCAAATACTTCACAAGATTCTGGTTCGTGCCCCATTTGCATAGATAGTTTTAGAGTGTGTGGCTCGGATGTCGATCCTGGGGACGATGGGCATTTTGTTATCGAGTACGTATAATGCAAACGCCCTTCCCTAGAAGAACATTCCTTGCAAAAAGAAGCAACTCTCATCCCTTCGAAAAAACAGAAAATACCCTTCACAAGGACGACGGTCAAGAATGGGGATGAAGACTTTACTCCCACCCCCTCCCCCTTCACTTACATCCCTCTCCACGGCCTATACACCGAAATTGGATAATACTCCTGCATTTTGTCTAGTGGTCTTTAGATCATCTTTGGTTTGGGGGTTTTTTTTCTATTTGGGGGGGGGGAGCTTTTTCATTACTTATTCAAGTGATAACTTCATTTCGAACGAAAGTTCCAAGTAAAGACTGCGTAGATTCTACTTAAAAATCTGGGAAATACCACTTTCGGTTATCTGAGGTAGCGATTTTTCAAAATTTTCTGTACGCTCCGGGCCAACTCATGGTGGTGTTCCGATTGACCAGTAGTATAGCATTATGAGCAGGAAGACAATATTTTTCTCTCTGTTTAGGATATTCGATCTTTTTTCTGCGGTGTAGCTTATTAGGAAAGGTATGTTTTAAATGCAACACAAAATAATTAAGATGAACAGAAACTTAGGAAAACTTATCAGTTTATTCGATTTTTTGCAGGAAGAGGCGTAGGCCATGATTAAGTTATACTTGAAGTTATACATGCATAGGCTCATAGTAATCATGGGATATCATTATCAGTGGGCATGTGGCATCATTTCAGATCAGCGTTTTCAAAATTATGAGATAATCAAGAAACTTCGAAGTGTTTGGGAGTTTTGACGTATCACCTTAAATATTTCCGCCCTTTACTTTTAAAAAGTTACATCCGCTCACGCCATGAAGGGTAATCTGTTTTGTTTTTTCTTTTTTCTTTCTTTCTTTCTTTCTTTCTTTCTTTCTTTTTCTCTATTCTTCTTGGGCTCTAGGACTAGGCCATCCAGTCATTCATTAATTTGAAAAACATTGGAAAACATTCTTCCTTACCAATGAAGCTGCATAAATCATGATAAATTTATATATATAAATACTTTCAGTCTCTCTCTCTCCTTATGAAAGAAGGCCACAATATATGTTAATTCCGACAAAATATGAAAAACTTTGGTTAAAGCACTGATCATATGATAAAAAAGTGAGTCTTTTTATCGATTAGCAGGCTACTCTTAAATATTTTCTTGTACAAGTACGTTTCCATCTCTTATCCTTCTATTTTGATACCGTCACTGGCGTAAGCAAGGGAAAAACATTGGGCCATCCTCCTCCCCCGCCCCCTTCACGGATGTCATTTTTGTAGATTCTAAAAATACGAAATTTAGTAACATAAATTTTAATTCTATGGGTGGCATACGTGAAACCAGATTGCATGTAAGGACACCTTATTTTCAAAACTTTTCAAAGGGGGGGGGGGTTGTCTCTCCATGGACCCCCGTTGCTGATGCCAATTGTCTTTTTAGTTCATAAAAATTGCCAAATTTGTACCACTCCAAATTTTACTTCAAAAATTAGCATAGGCCTATGTGGAAGATTGCATGTACAGATGTGAAGACACCTAATTTTTTGAAAATTTTCAAAGGGGAGGGGGAACCCCTTCCCTTCGATCCCTCCCCCAAGTCGGCGATCACCCATAAACATTTATTTTAGTTCCTGGAATACGCAAAATTGGTAACAAATTTTACTTCAAATGGCATACGTAGCACCAGACCGCAAGTGAAGGCACCCAAATTTCAAAAAATTACCCCTCCCCTCCCGCAGCCCGGCGATAACTCACTGAAATATACTGCATGCCAGAGAAATCCTGCGTACGCCACTTTTTGAAATATTAAGATTCAGTCAAAAATAATCCTCTATCGGTCTATGCTTGATATTTTAGCTGGAACGGTAAAACACATTTCCTTTGATTTTTTGGTGATTCAGTGTTAACTTCTTTCTGTTGCACTTTGAAAAAATATTATTTACAGTCTGTTGATAATTAAGTTGATCCTGGTTAGTGGTTACAATATTCCTTGATATATTACAAGACAGAACAGTATTATCAGCATATTTTGTAACTGATGCGAATTTCATAACTGGAAAAAAATTAGTCAGGATGGTGCCTCTAATAACTAATTTGACTGACAAGAAAAAAAAAAATAAGTCTGTGGATAAGCAAGTGATCACAAAGTAGTCAGTTGATTAGTCGGGACCACATGAACTAATCCACTGACTAGTCCGTGACCATCGACTAGTAAACCGACTAATTTATACTCTAGTCAGTCAAATTAATCAGTAGAGGTACCATTATAACTAAGTTTTGGTTTTCATTGATTAAACTTACTTTTATTTGTGTAGACGATAAGGAGTAGAGCAGGTAGATGACGCACCAACCTTAAAGGTAATGTGACATGAAAATGACAAAATTGGGTATTGGATGTAAAAAGCATTAAAAACCATGAAAATATCCACAATTTCCACCAAAATCCATCAAAAATTGACCATTTTACAGGGCAATCTCTGATTTGCACTTATTCATGAATAAATATGAGCTCAATATGCAAATCTTGTGATGTTATGGGAGAGACATACCATATATGGCTAATGTTATCCTTTGTTTTTACAATCTTCATTTCAAGGACAGTTGTAACATTAGTTTGTTCTGAAGGTTTTATTTTAGAAGTTTAAATTGTGTCCTTGAAAATCATCAGTATCCATTACCAAACCATAAACTTACTGAAGTAATTAAGAGATAATTTATATAGGGTTAACAAAAGAAATGACAACACTGTACAACACACCGCATCATTATTTTTGCATAAGCAACAAGTTTCTTCAGAAACATTCGAATTTGAAGAGGTATATCTGGAGAACCGTAAAAGATATTGAAAAAATTCCAACGGAAATTTCCATAAAACACTTTACTCCACAACTGCCAAGTAAAGTCAGGTCATTTTGCTGACATGTCATACTACCTTTAAAGGCAGTCAACTCTCACCCGAAGCTGTATTTTTTGTAGTTACCACAGAAATTCTCAATTGGCATAGTTTCTCGATTGACAGCAAAATTAAAAAAAAAAAAATGAAGACTACTGTAGCTCATACTTACACAGCATTACGGAGAGAGTTTTAATTACGCACCGGGGTCTTCCATTCTCACCCTGCGGCATCACTTTTTGTCTGGACGATGACTAATCATCATGTGACATGAAAATGACAAAATTAGGCATTCTATGTACAAACCATTAAAAACCAAGAAAATAGCCGCAATTCCGATCAAAATCCGTCAAAGTTGATCATTTTGGAAGGTAATTTCTGTTTTGCACTTAATCATTAAAACACAGGAGCTCAATATGCAAATCATGTGATGTCATGAGAGGGACATGTCATATATGGCTAATGTTATCCTTTGTTATTACAATCTTCATTTCAATGACGGTTGTAAAATTAGATTGTCCTGAGGGTTTAACTTTGGAAGTTTAAATTGTGTCCTTGAAAATCCTCAGTATCAATTACCAACTATCTGATGAGTAATCCAGAGATAATAAATAAAGGGTTAAAAAAGAAATGTTAACACATTATTTTTGCATTAACAACAAGTTCTTCAGAAATACGCAAACTTTGAAGAGATATATCTTGAGAACCGTAAAAGACACTGACATAATTCCAACGGATTTATCATGAGAAAGGATCACTCCCTAACTACCAAAACGATTGGCGGCTTTTTGCTGACATGTCACACTACCTACCTTTAAGATCATAAGATGTAGTGATTTGTTTGGATAATGACTTATGATGTATTGTTATTATAATTATTATTGTGTAGCTTGATGAAGAAAGATCGCTTGGCCGTAATAAACCATTAGAAATTGATGACTGTCATTAGATATGAATGAAAAATAGTTAATTATTTTCATTTGAACTAATAATATGAGGAATATTATCAGTGTTTGGGCTGATAAAGAAGTGGGTTTTCACTGATAATCAGTTACATGCTACATCTGTTCTTAGCTTGTATTTTTCTCTTCTTTTCTCCCCTTTTTATAGATCATGTTGGACGATTATATTTCTCTTCATGTTTACATCTTTTCTCATTTCATCTTGGCTTCATTTTCTGGAGTTCGTCAATCACCCGGTCAAGAGTGTCATTTCTTTAGAGGAACAAACAACAGCTACATTCCCCGCAATGACTCTCTGTAACATTAACCTGATTCGTCTATCTTTCCTGGAGGACGAAGAGAGACTTATCTCAGCCAATCACCGCCTTTTAAAAACAGTCATGGAAAATTTCTATGGTTTCAATTCACACGGAACCCTCTTTGGGGGTTCCCTGCCTGAATCGCTAGATTTGAGCAGACTTCAAGGACTAAACGCAACATTTTTTATAGAAGAAGGTGCTCATAGGATGGAGGACATGATGATTACATGTACATGGAAAGAAAGAGAGTGCGACGAATCGATATTCAAGGCCAGATGGACAAATTTTGGCTATTGCTATACTTTTAATGAGCCAATTGGTGGGGAGCCCGATTACGTCACAAAGCCAGGGCGACATGAAGAACTGTCATTGGCCCTTAATGTTCAGCAGGACGAATATTCTGGCGGAGGCATGAATGGCGCCGTTGGTTTTGTGGTAAGTTTTAGTACTACAGTGGCGCATGATGTAGGAGAAATGTAAACGCCACATTTTTTGGAAAGGGACAAAGAGGGTAAATTTGGGAGGAGTGGAAGTTCTGGTCTGCTGTCATATGAAGTAAAAATAATTAGAATAAGTCAAATTGTGATGCTTGTGATGTAAAAATTGAAAACTCAATGTCATTTGAACTTGGACGGTGAAACACATATGCATTTTAGTACATGTTCGATAGCACCCTTGATCTATCGGGGCTCTCCTTTCGTCACTCTCCCATATTAATACAATCAGGCATTTAAATTGTGATACTGACTTATGCTACTATATTGTATTCTCTCTATATTGTTTTGAGATTACAATAAAAGATGCGTTGGATTTAACGGCTCGGGCGAGCTCAGCTTGGTCAACCAGCGTTCGGACTTTCGGAAAAAGATCTTAACGTAATCAAAACGTCACAACTTGAGCCGGCCAAAACAACCAGCTCTCGGAGGTCTCTATTTGCGCCGTATGACGTATTTTACGTCACTTGCTGTCCAGTCAAAAAACTGGTTGAGCCAGATTAACCAGCTCGAGCAGCTAAATCGAACGCACCTAATGTTATTCACTGAACTGAACCTGTCAACTTGACCCTGGGCCAATGAAAGCGAACCTCTGGGTTCTTCGCCATTAGAGAAAGCGCTTACATCCATCTCAGCGCATTTGGCGCCATTAAGCAGTCTACAGGGGTTTCCCTTCGATCTCAAATACTAAGCCCCTGTTTCATTTAAGACTCGTGCATCTGGAGTGATCTCTACCGATAGGACAGATTGCAATGCCATTAGTAGAGATACATCACAATTAGTTTGCGCTTTTCATTTTAAGAAAACTGATTGCCTTGGACCTACATGGCTAACGGTAGGCATTAGGCCTCGACGAAACCGCTGGCTAATAATTTGCCCTCTCACTTTAAGATGGCGGACTCCATTTTCACTCACGCCTCTCCACTTTGGTGAACTGGAAGTCTTGTGAGTCTCTGTAGGCTATGCATAACCAACAAGGTGCTGATTTAGGCCACAATTATGCCGTGTGAACAAAAAATGTTTTTATATATATTTTATTCCCCAGGCTCAAAAACAAATTTCGTTTTCATTGCTATAGAGTGGTTTCACGTTACGTCGCAATTGGTAAGCCACGCCCACTGGATCGTCAGCCTCTTCTCAGCTACTTCCACTAGGTAGCTAGCGTACATTACCCCATTTTTTCCCTGGGGCGGGACTGGGGGCGTAAGTGAAAGAATTCTTTAAAATATAGGCGTTGATCGTTTTATATAGACGAATCCGGAGAACAAGTGATGGTTTGATTTCAGTTGGCCATAAGGCTGGGGTCTATCACCTCTTAATCTTTCACTTTCCTTGCTTAACTATATCATGGATGGTTGTAACTAAATTTTATTTGATTTCTTCAATTTTACTGAATATGAGGGGTTGAATTTTATGCAGAAAATAAATGAAGACGATTTAAGGCTGAAGGACCCCACTAATGGCCGCCTACAGCCTGGTTACTTAAAACAAGCGCCGGTTGGATTCGTCTATACTTCATTTATTTGCTTTTGTTGGAGGCTAAAAGGGCGGTAACAAGATCACCACTTGGTGTGATTTTAATTTGTATACAGTCGTTAGGTGTCAAATGTCAATTTACATGGTGAGCGGAAGTTTCCGTCGCGTGTGTAGACTTTTTATCCCGCTTGCCGACTGTCGAGTTGACTTCAACTGTTTGTCGTGTCTGGCCTGCACTTAACTTTGAAATTTCATGTTGCAGAAATAACCGATAAGGTTCATCTCCGGATGGGATGATTAAAACGTTATCATCTGTAGTAAATTCAGTCTATATACCTGTATACCTGACACGTTTTATTATTCTCCTTAGGTTATGCTACACGAACAAGAGGATGTCCCATTAGTTTATGATTTCGGATTCCTTGCATCGCCTGGATTTCTTACTCAAGTTGCAATCAGGAAGAAAGTGGTAGTGTAATTATTTTATATATCCACTGTTGAATTAACCAAAACGAAAATTTATTCAATCATTGTACACAACGAAAAATAAAGAAATACATAAAGAAAAGGAGTAAAATTTGTTAAGTTTTGAACTTGTCTTCCAATGATATCGCGGTGTATCAAATGTTGACGTCATATGAACGCCCTCTTATATGAGCTTCAAATTATTTAGATTATGCTTCATAGTCACAAACTTTAAAATCACAATAAATGGAAAGCGTTTTCCTGAAGAAAACAATAGTTATACAAAAATTGAGAAAATGAGGATCGTACTTCGTCAATTCCTTCTTTATTTACTAACTACCTTAATTTTAAATTTGTTTTCCCTTCGGTTTTAACAAAAAATATCATTTCTTTTTCACAGAGAACGAGCTTACAATCGCCTTTCCCATCTGATTGCAGGAAAGAACCCAGCAAATATTATGACGGTGAATACACCATCAGTAAATGCGTGACGAGTCAAGAAATGGACAAGGTCATCAATGAATGCAGCTGTACTATGCCTTACATGCCGAAACAGGGTAAGAGAAAATCAAATCATTGTAAACATGCGGCAGCCTTGTGGACCCGGCCAACATGCCCAGTAGCGCCCAAAATGGGATCCAGCTGGGTCCCATTTGGAACCCATTAGTGTTTGCCAGGTGTTCCCACCCAAGGTCAACTGGGCTAGCATTTATCGGCTGAAACACAGCTGTGCTCACTAGCTGAAGCCAATTGGAGCCAAGCTAGGCTTCAGCTGTTAAAGCCGGGTCCAGCTGGGCTCCAGCTGGGTTTCAGTTGGGAAAAGCGAATGGGTCCCGGCTGGGCACCAGCAGCTAGTCCAGCTGGAGCCCAGTCGGGGTCCAACTGGGTATGTTGACCGGGGACCCCTGAATTTTTCTCACCTCCTAGAGAGTCTAGTGGGCCAGTGACCCTTTTCCCAAATAGTTATTACAAATGGTTATTGGATGAAGGTTTGGTACATGCCATTTTTGGCAACAGTGAAATGCTATTAACAAAAGAGATGCATAACAATACTATGTCCCATAATCACTTGCAAGTGTTACTTGGAAAAAAGGTCTATTGACGAAATACATGTTTAGACATCAACCCCCCCCCCCTTTTTTTTTTAAAAAAAGTTGGTTCATCTGGTAAAACGTCCGGCGCCCCGTTCAGAATTCCTTTAGCCCTGCTTGACTGTACCTTACTGTTTCAATTTTCAACGCATACTAAATACGCTTTAAGAAGAACAATGTTCTCAGCTTAGGTACAAAAACAGATGTTTTCGAAAATAATATACTTCTCGGTCTTTAGGCTGAGATCGTGTATAGTGTCTCTGTTCTTTACAGCCAGTCGAGAACGCACCCGCTTACGATAGACCAATGACAGGTAAACAAATAATTTTGAAATTTTTATCAGTCCTAACTGGTTTTGAAAATCCCTTAAGGTAAAATACAGTTGCGGCCTTAATTTGGAGAATTGTATACTAGAATATTGTGTGCTGTTTCATGTATGGCCCTTGATAGTCATGTGAAACAATATTTCACACGCAAGTGTTAAATTTACAAAGAGAACCTATACTTGTTCAGACCTTGAGGAATGAATAGTTATGTCCTACAAGTCATACTTGAAAGAGAAATAAAAAAAACAAATCCGTGAGATTTAGCAGTTATCTCAAAATAAGTTTTGCGGGGAGTGTCTTCGCTAATTAATCTGACCATCATTTTTATTTATTTTAGACGGCTATCAGCTATGTGACGCGTATCAAATGGTCATATGCTACGACTTACTAAGTAAGTACTTATTCTCAGCGCTTTGGTAACTTCGATAGATGTTATGCAGGAGCGCCCTCCTTATTGTAACACAAACCAACGCCAACATACTGGCATACAGACATATGCAGACAAATCATTCATCAACTGATCGGATACGAGTTCAGTCTACTGTGTATGACAAACCGAATGTTCAATAAATAGACAATTTAAGATTATCGACTGATAATCTTGGATCAGATGATCCAAGATTATTTTGGTTTACCGATCCATAATCTTGAATTTTGTGTTCATTGAACATTCAACTTGCCATGTACGCGGGGCGATTTCTATTGCTTAGAAGGTGCTCATGTAGCGATGACACACTGATGTCATTCTTAGGTGCAGAACACGGTATAACATGGCCGCACGCAAAAGAAATCGCCCTGCACGCATACTAAGGGCGCATTCGACTGGTTGACAAATCAGTTGTCAGCATTTGTCGATGTTGATTTGTATTCCCAAAAGGAGGAAGTAATTTTTGCTTTGTAAGATCATATGCAAAATGTCTATCATATTCATATTTGTCCATTTCATTACAGACGTATTAGCTCCCAACATTTCCCCTTTTTGCAGGAGAACCTCATCTATCTACCTATAGAGGCTTTTCACATGACGTCATAATACTCTCCGGCGGCCATGCTGGAGTACATGTAAATACGTAGTAGACCACACTAGGCGCGCTTGCTCGTTGAATGTGTACGCATCATGCTTACCACGATGCACTCTGTGCAGTGCGTTCGGCATAAAGCCACGTGTATTTGACATGAATGTCCTCCAGCATGGCGGTTCCGTGACGTAATTGCAAAGCCTCAATACCGTTTAGCCGCAACTGAGATAGACTTCGAAACGTAAACGTCATTAAAGTATGAAAACATAATAAATAATAATTTAGCAAAAGAATAATAATCTTGTACTGAATGTCTTTCATTGAAACGTTCAAAATTGTTCACAAGATTAAAAAAATTTGGAGGAAGAACTTCATACAAAAACAATAATGAAAAACAAATAAGTAAATAAATATTTTTTCAATTTTCAGTTTTTTACAATTTTTTGAACTTTATTCCCTTTTTGATACATATATACACCCCTAAAAAGTTGTACAGTAAATATTATATTTATAATAAATGTATTTTTAAGGAAAAACTTATAATACATACTTTTCAGTTAAACATTTAAACAAAGAATTTTGAAATACCCTTTAAATACCGGTCTACTGAATACTATGTGGAAAGTTGCATAATAAATATACTTAAAAGTATTTTACAGTTTGATTAATTATTAAACAATATTTCTCTTTTTCATTCAAATACTAATAGAAAATAATCCATATAATATTCATATTCACCTGGTTATCTCAACTATTTACAACAAAACGAGTGTAATGAAAACATTTTTCCTTCGAGGACTCTCTCCTCAGTTTATTTTATTAGATCAAAACAAGGAGCAAAACTGCAGTATTTTTATAGATGAAAGGTAAAAACAATTGAATGGCCAAATATATTAAACTGAATTTTTACTTGTGTGGAAACAACACGTTTCACCAAGCTGAACAATATCGTTGTTAATTTGGACTACAATGAAAAGTATGTTTATGGAAGAAACTTTGTTTACATATAGACTTGATACAAAACAAAGGTTGACATATAAAAAAAATTTAATATTTACAAATATTTACAGTGAGTAATTTAACTTAATGCATGAAACAGATATTTACAAAGTTTAGAAACAAATTGGATAGTCACAAGTGTAATTGGAAAAAGATCTTTACATCCGCCTTCAACTACTAATGTATAAATTATTTTTCCCCCTTTTTTCCTTAAAAGGAAGAAATGTATTTACATCTGAAACATACACATATGTATAAACAGGAAAAGTTGGATAAATAAATAAATATAATATTTACAAGTATGTACAGTATGATTTCTTATTTTCCTTTACTCTATTTACGAGTAGTAACGTAATTTCATGCTTGCATTTCAACACGGTTGGCTTTTTGGAAATATATAAAAGTATTTACAGATTGGTTCATATGAGTTACAAACAATTAAATAAAAACAATATTATAGCCTAGAAAAATCCAACATACAAAGAATATTCATCGGCATACAAAATTATTAAGAAACACATAGATATATGAGACAGTGTGAAAGTATTACAACCATAGTTAGCTAAAGCAGAAAGACAAGTATCTGGTTATTTAATTTAAGGAAGGAATTTCCCCCAACCCACACTTTAGAAAAATGCTGATGATGACAACCTCATGTGATCAGCCGTTACAAATAACTTTTCTTCTTTGACAATATCGTTCATCATCTGCCGTTCAGATTTTACAGCCCCTGAAAAAAACCTGGATTTCCACACAACAAATTTACAAATACAAAAAATATACCACAATCTATTCAAAATAACATGCGGTATTTTTCCCCATTGAAACCGAAGAAGAAACAAATTAGGGTTTTAATTATTTACCACTGTCCATGAATAACCTTTTGAAAATGTTCTTCACCCAAATGATTAAAGGACTAATATGAGGACACTCCCAGAATAATTGGTGAACAGTTTCAACAACATTGCAATTCTCATAAGGACAAATATCATTCCCCAAACCCTAAAGAGATACCCTATGCCCAGTTGCTAATATATGTGAGACAAGCGCCCGGACTAAAAATCTATTAATTGTTATCCAAAATTTCATTGAAAACAGACCTCCCTGCAATACTGCACCAAGGAAAAGACGGGGAATCCCGAATCACTTTCAAAGTAACCAAATCACCTTTATTGAAAGCTTTTACAATGCAATTTTGGTTACTTTTCATTATCCAAACACTGAGGATCAAGAGAATGCAAATAGATGGAAACTTAATCACAAGCATAAAGCAAAAAATGCTACAACAGGGAGCTCAAGTTGGACCAAATAGAAAGAAAAATCTGCGAAGTTTTTTTTTTGAGAGAAGAACTTTATTCATCGTAGGGATATAAACACATACAGATGTAGAAGAATAAATATATTTACAGGTATCTGCGAAGTTTTCTTTTTTCCAGAAGGAAGAAATTTATTTACATCAACATATACATTTATATATACAGAGGCTAGTTGGATAAATAAATTTAATTTTTGCAGGTATGTACAGTATGATTTCTTTATTTCATTTACCCTTTTAAAGAGAAATAATGTATTTTCACGTTTGCAATTCAACAGTTGATTCTAAATTATAACTACCGGAAGAGAGATATTGCAAAAAAAGGGATCTGAGTTTTTTTTTTTTTTTTTTTTTTTTTTTTTGAAGGATCTGAGAAATTTGGAGCCATGAAAAACCTCGCCTAAAGTATAAGCATCGTCTCAATTCAAATCCCTCAACAAGAACAAACAAAGACATCCAATGTATTGAACAGAATGTAGCGCGTCTACCAATTCCGCCATATTGGTAACCCGATACCGGGACTTGAACCCGGACACCTTGCGGCACTACACGTTTTTTTTTTTTTTTTTTCCTCCATAGAAGGAATAACTTTATTAACAAAGCAAAAATACATAGAGAAGACAAAGAAGAAAAATAAATAAATAATTTACAATATTTACAAAAGATTAATTAAAGCAGCACACAATATAAACAGAACAAGTTCATCTTACACAAAAAAAGTATTTTAACCTTCGACACTCTACTTTGACATCACTGAAAACAAAGACACTTTTCATAACCAACAGCATAGCACAGTAAAGTTAAATTGATGAGAGAAGCAAAACAAAAACAAATTAAGAAACAGAAGAGATAAACTTATAAATCTGTGAGCAATTATACGCCGCAAGTAACAGTCGTACCTACCGTCCTGACTGTAAACAGCTAATTCTTGTTTGAACCTTTTGGGTAATTTAATTTGAATGCCAGATTCTCATTATTTAAAGTTACAAAGGAATTCCCCACCAACCAGAGTTTCTGAAAACGTTCACTACTAAGCCTCTCCCTATCAACTTTAACACGATTTTCAATACTTTTAATAATTGAATTAATAATCAAATTAGATGGCGGCACTACACGTTTCTCAAATGTCTGTAGCAATTGAACTATCCAGATGTCTGTCTATATACAGTGCTTTTTAATTCTTATACCCTCGTTCACACATTAAAGATGCAAGAGTTAGGTTATTTATCTTAGTAGTAATCTTCTGTAAAATAACTTGTTTCGGCTTCATTTGCAAATTTAAATTTCTTGTAGTGCGACCTTTAAAAGTTAAGCATTTTTAGATGCATTAAATACCATGACAGCACAAATGAACAGTACACCTACTTGGATAATAGATAAGGCCGTTGCAGCATCACCTCAAATCTGCAATGCAACACAAATATGATATTGCTGCTAAATTTTAATTCCTGTCAATTTCACTCTTTCTACTCATTGAAAGCTTCATCTATGTTCCGTTAAGAGAGTGTTCTCTCCATTTCGTTAATATTCTTTTATTTTTAATATGGCCTGCTTGCCTTTCTCATTTTTGCAAGATTTCTACTACGACCTTTAAAACTGAATCGCCCGTAGTAAGGCTTACTTACCATTTACGCAGTCTTAATCTTATTTTAAGCGGTTCACTTGAAGCATTGTCCAGTTGAAAGGGTATTTTCTAAATTCCATCTGTAGTAAAGCAGGTCCCAGGACCATTGGTCTAAATGGGTGACCAATTCATTGCTGATACTTTTTGTTCGATTTTAAATCCCAACAATTCAGAGGTACGTGACTTTTGATCTGAACAAAATGATAATTACTTAAGCTACAGAGTTAAGTTACACCCACACGGCTTCCTGCCGGCCAATGCACTCTTTTTAACAAGAAATTTCCTAACTAGCTATCAGCGCTAATCCCTTATCTACTCTCTAACCCTAGCAAAGAATAAAGTCGATACGAAACAAAACCAACATTCAATCAAGAAATTGCTTCTTAGATACTGCAAAAAATTCCATATACACAGTACAATAAACAACATAATAAAACCTAAGCGCCAGGGGCGCAAATCTCTGTTTGAGAGTGGGGGGGGGGGGGGCAAAAATGCTTATGATGTGCCCATGAGTACTAAACTGTGCACGCTTGGCGGGCACCGCGAGCTCGAAGCGCGAAGCCCCAAAGGACTCCTGGTGGGATCCAGGGGCAAAGCCCCTGTGGGGGTCCAGGGGACAAAGCCCCCGGAAGCTCTTGTGTTCTGGCGTTTCCAAAGCTTCAGAAAAACTGTTTTCGAATGAAAAAAAACGAAAAAAGGTGACCATATTTTTAGGTCTTCTCAAATTTTGGGGGGCCAAATTACGATTTGGCCCCTTCACTTTTTCACTTGAAGGGGCGAAGGCCCCCTTTCCCCCCTCCCTCCGGGATTTGCGCCCATGCTCAGCGCCCACTTCAACCTTGATTTTGTCCATATGCCCCGGCCCCGGGTAGATGCCCAGTGTATTTTGACTGGTTGTTGCCATTGTATTGCATCGATTTTATTCTTTGTTAGGATTAGGCATTAGGTATAAGGATATCGTTAGCCAGTTAGGAAATTCCTTGTTAAACAGTGCGCATCGCTCCTTTGAACAGATTGATCTTCCATAAAGACTTCGATTTTTTTAATTCCCCCTAAAGTAAAAGCAAGTCTTTCAACTTTTCTGCCTTCAAATTGCTTCATGTGTACCCTTCAAATTTTCAAATATATTTTATGAGGAAGCCAGAGCTTTTCGGAAAATTTTCCATTATCGTGTGCATAATGTTCATGATGATATTCAGTAACCAGGTCACCAGAAGAAATTACAAGTAGCCCAGGTAACCCATGGCGGATTAAGGTGACGGGGGCTAGGACTGATCTTTCCAAAAAAGTTGAAGATCATAAAGCAATGATAAGGCCCTAGGTGTTCCTGAACTTAATTAGACCTATGTGACGTGTCCTATTTGCTTCTTCTTATATTTCTTGACTTTTTCTCTTCTCAACACCAAATATGATTACTCCCTGCATTTTACGAGGCAAATTTCGTATCATTCTATACTTTTTAAATCCTTCATTGATTTAAACATTTCATTGCAAATGGAAATAACTACTGCTTAAATTCTGCTACAAGCGTTGGGGAAATGGTACTTCCGACTGTCTGACGAAATGTAATTTTCTCCGATTTTTCAAGATTTTCTGCGCGCTCCGCGCCAACCAATGATGGTCCTCCGCTTAAATACAGTAGTCTTTCAAGCAATGCCATTTATGGCTGTATAAAGGCTTGCTAGTTCTCCAAATATTCTGTACGCTTCGCGAAAATTAATGGCGGAGATCCATTTGGATCATCTTTCGAGCAGAAGTACAGGGTAACGACTGTTTGAACTGGGTTCTGCTTACAAGCCTGGGAATGATATTTCCCGGCCTTCTGAGGAATTGCGATTTTTTTTTTTATTTTCCTCCACACTCCGCGCCAGTGATGGTGGTGCTCCGCTTAGATATCTTTTGGACAGTTAAGCATTTGTCAGGCAGAGAATCTTCTTTTCCCTCTCCCCAAGCTAAAACAACTCCCTCATCCTATGCCAGTCTATACCCTCTGATGGCGACAACCAATCTGCCAATTGTGGTGCTCCGCTTAGACGACCCTGGGGCGCTCACCCCTTCTCCTTATATTCTTCCATTCCGCCACAAAAAAAAATGAAAGAAAAGAATCTCGGAAGTTCTCCAATTTTGGTGGAAAACCCAAGTCAACTTCAATCCCCACGACATGCTACTTAATATTACTCTTGCAAGTTGGATCATTTAACTAAAAAAGAACGTTTTTTTCAAATACACCTGGCCAAATAGAAAAAGGCGAATTTTCTTTAATTAATTTCCAACATTAATTCAATATAAGGTTTAAATTTCAAATCTTTGTTCAAAAAAGTGAAAAGTTTTCGGACAAATTTCCACTTTCGTCTGAGAGCCTTAGTATTTATAAACCTTCAATAAAATGCGTAGCCCCAAACGAATGTCAGTCACCGATATAACTGTTTTGATTGCGCTCATATGAAGGGCAGATTTTTTTATATATATATAAATGCCCGACTTTTAATGGTCCTTACAAAAAGCCAAATTTCTTCAATAGATTTCAAAAATTTACTTCAAACCAGGCGGTGGATTTTTTAATGCCTGTTTGAATTTGAGGCGTGCTTAATGCGTCCTAATTATACCCAGATACCTGTCACATCTCACCGGCAATTTATCCTTCGCCTTTGTAGGGGCTTCGAAGTGTAGGCCCCTGTGGGGCAAAACCTAACGTCACCCCTGCATGTAATACTCATATAAGAAATGGGGGACTAGAATGATGATTTTACAAATAATGTTAGGTCTATAATAATTTAAGCAAAGTATTTTAAAATAGTTGTTACTTCTAGGACGAGGGGACGCAATTTTGCAAAATTTACAAAATATCAGTATGTGAAGTACTGTGACATACTTCCCGCCGTAGATATTACTTCATGGGGAAAGACATTGATGAGTGAATTAATGGTAATGGAAATAGCAATGTTTGTTAAAATAATCTGGTGCCTACCAAACTGTCCTAAGTCGGTTTGTCTACACAAGTACTTCCCTGTTCTCTCTTTATAAATCTATATTTTTCTTTTGTAAATTCGCAGCTCAACCAAAGCACAAATGCGATCGCCCGTGTCATGAAGTTATCTACGACGAGTCCATTAGCATGACAATAGCACCATCTTTAAGGGCAGCAAAAAAGCTCGAAAAACAAATGGACGTGAATTTTAGTCAATTAATGTAAGTTTACATGGTGTGAGTTCACTATAAATTAGATGCAATAAGGCTTGTGTAAAATGTCAACAAATAATATTATACCGACTGGTTGCCCTAGTGGTTAGAGCATCCGCCTCTCGGACGGGAGTCCGAAGTTCAAATCCTGGTCGAGTCATACCAAAGGCTTTTAAAATGGGGCGTTCTTGTTTGGTGCTCAACATAAAATTTGGGAGCAGGTTAATAATACATACCGGTATCGAGTGTTAAAAGAGTGATCGCCGAAACGGCAGCCAGGTTTGTATGGTACCATAGGGGCCTGAAAAGGAGTTCTAGAATGAACAGATTGTGGATGATTTATGCATACCACCTTGACCTTTATGGGTCTGTACGCTCTATAAATCGAAAAATTATTGAAATATGCGTTGTGTGACCCCAACAGTAAAATGCAATTGACATCACAACGCATTCCAAAAAGTCTGCCCGCAATCATTTGTGATAACTGTTTAAAGAAAACTAGTATATGCAAGCCCATATACTTGTGAAGCGACAGGAAATGCAGTCTTTATTCCTTTAATGCATAAGTAGATATAGGAGCCATGAATCCAATTTAAGCACCCTCCCCCAGTTTTTTTTTTCTCGTTACGCATGTAACTGTGCATTAATAGTAAGATATGTTTAGTGAAATAGTCATGCATTGATTTCATGGTTTTATCGAAACACACAGGGCAGCGATCTGTTTCAGATATTAAGAGGGGCATCTACACGTAGGACATTTCCCGGGGATAAAGGGGATCGCCCTCTGTCCCTTGTAGTGGTCCAGGGGGCGACTCTGAAAACCAATCGGTTTGGTGCACTAGAGGACCAATCCTATTTCCTATTCCCCGTTCTGCCTTCGTATTGTACCACAATGAAAGTATAGACTTAGTATGTTTTTTACATTTTTCTCCTTTCTCAAAATGTTGAGGGCCTTTAACTTTGAAATGATATCCCGAAATAAAGATATTGAGGTGAACATGCCCCCCCCCCCCCCCCATGATCGTCGCCCATGCAAAACGGAAGCTTTGAATGTTTTGTTTGGTATACTGTCTTGATATTCCGCCATTACTGTTTCTTATTTCTATTGCTTTTGTATTGCTTTTTACTTTCACTGCAGGGCAAATTTGGCACAATTTAGTTTATTTTACGAAGATCTCAGCATCGAGAAAACCAAAGAGGTCCCCTCCTATGATTTCAAGGATCTTACAAGTAGGTAGTGTTTTACACGTCATTTCCCAAATACAATTTATAGAAAAAAATATGGGATAGAGTTTTGGTACCGGTCAATTTTTGTCATCGTGAAATGACGTGACGAAAACTTCTTCCAATGAATACCTTTGTAAATTTTATTTGGAAAAGAGGTGACATCTGTTGAGCCTATAGGCTTACACAGTTACGTCACTTGCTGGGTCACCCAATCATCACAATGACGTATAACATGTGAAACAATAAGTCTGGAGACATTCCAACTCTGACCTAACTACCGCAACCTAACCTTGAGAAAAAATGTCAGGCATGATATAAATGTCTCGAGGCATGAATGTGATACCTTTCAAATCAGACTGTGAGGATTACTGCTTCTAAAAATGTTTATTTATGTAAAAATTGTCACGTGATTTTCAAGGGCCATTCATGAAATAGGGAGGAATGGGTTAATTTAACTTGGGATGACTATATGTCCCCTTAAGTCTTTCCACCCAGTCTCTAACAAATTTAACCTTTATAATTGATAATTGGAAAAGGTTTTCACTATTTTTAATTCCCACATGGCTTACCCCGCGGAGCGTACAATTTTTTAGTGCAGCTTATCGTTGCGAAAACCAAGAGGTAGCAGCTACAGAAGGATGCGCAGGCTTCACATGGCTAACTTCTGTAAACACTCTATAAGCATTTTCTACTCAGGTATCCGCTACTCATGGCATAGCTATGATGATGTGCGGTTTATGACAACGTTTTATCTGAATAAATTTAATGTCATAATAAAATAGACGAAAAATATATCCGATTAAGTCTCAAAAGTTTACTCTAAAACACATATCAGATTCCTTTATTTGATGATATGTCGAGAAATGCATGTCCGATTCGAATGTGACTTTCACAAAATTGTGCAAATATAGTTCCTCTTTTGCATCTTAAATATTAATTGCTTAGAGTTTTTGTTTAATTAATTACTAAGTTTTGAATGAATTGTAACACTGGCTGACTTGTGTGAAGGCTACCAGGGGAGTCGATTTGTTTCTTCTCTTTTCTTTTTTTTTATTTGGTGGCAAAAATTTTCAAGCACCTGGAACCATGCATCTGTCTGGAACGGATTCCTCTATAAGCAATCCATTCCATGCACTCGCTTGCACACGAACGCGAATTCACACTTTTACACGCACAAACAGGCGTGCATGTTCACTCACATTGAGATACACGCACCACAACAAAACAAAGATACATGGTGCATTATAAATGCAGTAGGCCTATTATTACAAGACCTAGGCTAACGCTTAAATACATTCTAAAATCAAAAGAGTGAACTTAGTCACTCTTTGATAGAGTGAAAAGCGTGAATTCACTCCATTAGAGTAATATTTCACTCCACGACGATTTAAATTCACTCCAAAAAGAGCGAAATTCCCTTAAAACAAGCTAAGTTTCACTCTTGATAGAGTGCCTACAGTGATCACTCTTAAAAAAAAAAAAAAAAGTGATCATTGCAGGCACTCGCGGAAGAGTGAATTTTCCCTCTTCCTGTAGTGAATTTCACTCTTTTTGGAGTGAGTTTCACTCCTCTTGGAGTGAATTATCACTCTAATGAAGTGAATTTACACTTTTTACTCTATCAAAGAGTGAATAAATTCACTCTTTCACTTTTAGAGTGTAGATGATTTTTTTTTTAAGTCATAAATCATCTGTACATCCACAATGTTATCTTTTGTTTATTCTGCCTGTTTTATGAATATGCCTGAATCATTGGAGGAAAAACGATATGATAACACCACCAATAATTTCACTGGGGCAATTGCCCCCACCCCCGAGTCCAGCAGGATCGAACCCCTGAGGACTACACAAGAAATCATCAAATGATTACCGTAATCATTTACTTGATGTCTGGTCTTTCACAGGTGGTATAGGAGGTGAATTGGGACTGTTTCTAGGGGCTAGCATAATCACAATTGCGGAGTTTGTGGACTTCATCATAATAGGGAAATACTATGAGAATCGCTTTCTTCGAAAATGGTTCACCCGGACTAAAGCCAAGCTGAAAGCTGACACAAGCAGTAGATGGCCATGGTGGCTGAGAATTCTAAACTATAAGACATGGGCCAATGTTTCCACAAAGAAGAATTCTACCATTTCCCCTGAGGAACAGATTGGTACTATGACCAATGACTTAAACGGCAGTGATGTACACGCCCGTAGCTGTGTATGGTATGTGGAGCCACCAATGTATCAACCATCCACAGAAACACTGACGACGCCTAATCGGTTTATACCAGGTTCACCTGCGCCAACTTTGGAAGAATTCCTGCCTTATCTCCCATGCTATCCATCTGATACGGAAAATGTGAATTAGTTTCGATTTTCTTTCGGATCCAATCTCATGGCCTGTGAAACCGAGCCTTAACTCGGTCCAAGTAATTTTCAGTTTGAGGGTCTTTTAGTTATCTTAGTAGTTCGTACGACGTAGTCCCATGGTCCACTGCTACATTGAAAATTTTCAAAACTCAGGAGTTGAGCGGTTCATTATCCAACTCAGAATTCTTCCAATGCCACTGTATCTCTCATTGATCTATAAGGTTCTCGTCAATTTCCCAAAAGAAAGTTGCGGGTTTCCTCATAACGATCCGTGGGTGAATTAGAGCATCAGACTTGCAGTCGGGAGGTCGGGTGTTCGAGTCCTGGCCGGGTCATACCGAAGACTTTAAAAACGGCACCTACTGCCGTTGTGCTTGGTGCTCAGCATAAGCAATGGAGTAGGGAAAACAAGCCAGTGAGCCACAACTGGAAAAGGCGGTAGCCGGCTCGACTTACACCAAACGGTTGGAAACTGGGCAGTAAAACTCTGTCGAACCTAACCTTACCTAACCCGGGGTGAATAAGTGTGGCCAAGAAGTAATTCTCCCTCAGGCTAATGAGTAACTAAGTTGCTTCTGGTTAGGGTAGGATGCTGGTTATTATCTGATCCCGATATGAAACAGAGAGTAAATATCTGACGTCACTTTCTGAAGATGTGACCACCACCCTCCCCCCCCCCAAACTTCTGTTTTGTCCTCCTTTTTACTCAATTGTCCCTTACAGTTTTCAGCTTTATGATAGTAACGTCTACGGCTACACTGATGTTTGCAAACCTCTGAATTGAAATGGTTCAACCCACCTGAACTGATTTAACATGTTTCGACTGAACATTATCTTAATCGGAGGACATCGGTGCACCAGAGTGTCTACGATTTGTGCAAATAGTCTGCGACGGAGAAGAGCAGTCTTGCCTATAGTCGAGGCGACTTTTAGAAAAAAGCTTCTGAAAAGTCTTAAATATCGATAAATTGTAATTTGAAGCAGGTGTTCTGCCTTAAGAGTTACTAAGAAAGAAACAGTACACAAGTAAATATTACTGTATTATGGGTGGTTTGGGTGGTCTCTTTGGTTTGTTAGAATTTTATCACTCAACTGTTAACTTTATAGTTTGATCTAGCAACTCCGGGATCATTTTTCCAGTAGTGGGTCATTGGTTCGTTTCCACTACTCAACTGTTTATGCGTAGTATTACACAACGACTGTAGGTCCCACTTTTTTAAGTCTGTAAATTGGTATGACTGGGAATTGAACCTGGACGTCGAAGATGAGAGCCACTTGACAAACTGGATAAGGTGCATAAGGTAATCTGGTAATTGTGAGCTGCGTGGTTATAAGGGCAAGGTGATGTGTGAGGTCTGGAGGTAAGATGGTCTGGGTGAGCTGTGTTGTTCGGTGGTCGTGGGTACACTCTAAAATCAAAAAGGTGAACTCAGTCACTCTGTTATGTAAAAAGTGTGAAGTCACTCCAATTATTAGAGTGTTAATCCACTCCAAAAAGAGTGAAATTCACTGTTTCACTCTATCAGAGAATGATCAAGTTCACGGTTTTGATTTTAGAGTGTTAAGTATGGAACAGGACTGTCAACTATTCATGTTTGTCTTATACTTTTCTCTGCTATTATTGTGATCATCTTCTTATTACATTTAAGGCTAAAAGAATTTTTTAGGAATACTCCTTATTAAAGTCTATTCTTTTGTTTTCTTTTCTGTGTTACTTGCTCTATTTCTCCAATAGCCCGGGAGCAATGAACTCATCAAGCCCTGTTTATGGAAATGGCAGAGGGTTCTGCTCGAAAAATGTTATCCTGTCTGAAAGATTATCTAAGAGCGACAACTTTCTCGTGGAAGGTACAGAAAATTTGAAAAAAATGCAACATCTCGGAATGCCGAAAATGGCATCTCTCTGCATGGCTTTTTAGTAGAATCTATGAGCAGTTGTTATTTTGAGCTTTCGATTTCAATTAAATGTTCGCCTTAGAATAAATTAGCAAACTGTAAATTTATCGGAAAGTAACTTGATACAAAGAAAGGGGTGGAGCCATTGTGTGAGGGAGGGGCACAGTCTTCTAACCATCCCCGATGTTCCCTCTTCAATTAATTTTTTTCGCTGTCGATTTCGAAGGACTTAGATTCAAAATGGTGCTATATTTTGCTTTCTTTATCATTGATTCATGTTCTGAAAATGCCTGAAATTTTTTGATATCAATGAACTATGATTCATAATTTTGACAAAAAACGAAATATGATGTGCAAGCCTGCATTTGTTCTGTAAATTTGTTCCCTATTAGTTTTCAATACACTGAAGCTTGGACACCCCATTGACCTGACCACTAAAGAATTTGGAACGTCAATTTTAAACATGTACGTCAGAAAGAAGGTCATCCATAGAATTCAGGTGTGTCTTTTCATCCAGTCAAATGAACCACAGCGTACACGCGATCTCAAAAGTGCCTGGAAATCTGAATTTTTAACTGTCAATAAGGTCACCTTGTATTCATAATTACACAGTTTGAGATATACGCCGACGAATTATCCATGAGACCGAACAGTTTCGAAAGTTCCATATGTGTATAGCGCCATTATTTGGTCGTCGCTGGTTACGGGAGCATTAAGTCGAGGTTGCCTATGTGGAGAAAATTTCACCTCGCGGAGGCTTGACAATTCAGACCTACAGGGTCTTGGGTCGTGGAGTGGCAGAGTGGTCCATTCCAATTGCTGTGTTCCAATGACATTCACATGTGCATGGTTCAAATCCCGTTCTTTGTACTTGGGTTTTCCGTCGGATACTCCGGCTTTCCTTCCACTTGGCACAAAACTTGCGACTAAAATTGGTTACCCGGACGACGAAGTTGGGTGCACGCCGGACTTAAGAATCCGCTGGTGGGCCATTTAATTATTTGACTTTGCCCTGCAAGACTGTTGTGGCTCTAGCCCTCAGTAAATTGATGGGGCGGAGTTTGCCCCCCCCCCCACACACACATTTTCAGGCTAAATTTTGCTCAATACCCATCGATTTTCATTGCAGAAAGTCCAATCTTTCAATCTTTTCACATACTTTATAGTGCACCAAATTGTACTGCAGGACCCTTGAAATTGCAAACATTTTCAAGAGGTAGTGTTACACCCCTCCTCAGGACGGCAATCACACTTCGGACCCCACCTTGGAAAAAGTCATGGACCCGCCCTTGCAATATCATAAAAAGATCAAACTTTTGAACAGTGACGGTGCAAGAGGGGACATTCACCACTCTAAGACTTTGTCCTACCCCCCAAGTTAGGTCAATTAGGAGGTGGGTTAACCGACAAAATAAATAATATACCACTCTAAAGACTGAATCTTTCATCCAGAGATATGATAAAATCTCAGAGCTTCCGGGATGTTCGCCCATGAGCCCCACCCCCAGGAACGGTCGCTTTGGGCTCGATTTCGCGTTTTACCCGAAAATTTTTGCCCCAGGATTAACCTTTGCCCTCAGTTTGCCCCCTCCCCCTTTTGACATTCTGGCACCAACACTGAAGCAAATATTTCTCACCCCCCCCCCCTCCCGTCACTCCATAGTCTCCGGTAGAAAGTCGTGTCCATTAGAAATGGTGACTGTCGCACTAGATGGGTCTCCACTATGAGTACAGAAATTTTGAAAAATCGAACCCCTCAAACAGCCGAAAATGGCATTTCACTGGCTTGTAAGTAAAAACTACAGTCCTAACAATTAAAAAATCACCAAATTGCAAATGATCAGAAAATGACAAATAAAAGGTACCATTATTTATGAATGAAAGGGTCCTGTGTCTTTTCGGGACAAAAACTGTACAACAGAATTGAAAACATGCTAATGCTTATGACTGAGTGTATTGCGAATTTTGGACAAGTTCAATATCCACTGAACTGAAACTGGCGAACTCCCGACTACGAAGGTAGTTACTTCTCAAGCCTTTTGGGGAAAATGTCACGTTACGAGGTGTTTTTAAAAGAAATTTCAGGCAGAATTATGGGAAGAATTCACACTGTATGATTATACGTCATTGAAAAATAACTTACCGATTACCATGGACTCGGCAGTCGGGTTACTGGATACTGCATATACCTGAACATCCTCCCGTCTGTTCGAGTAATCTGGCAATAGAAACATCTCACAACTTTTTTTCTAACTTCGCACGAATATTTCTTAGGTTTTGCAAGACTACAGCACGGCGGGGATAAGGAAAAAAAATTATAAGCCGCCTGAATGTGGCAAATTTAATCATTTTGATTTTTCATGAAAACCTTTCTTTGGACATGAAGTTACATTAAATGTGACGTTTTTTAATTTTTCGGACAAAGTTTTGAAAGAATTCAGATATTCGATCATTTGGGGCGTTGTTTTGCCAAGTTAAAGCATTCTTAGGAATGATCGTTTCATGTAAGCCATAAGACTCCCGAGCATACCGCAGATGTTTGTAATCTTGTTTTCCATGAAAATGTTACCATGAGTGTTTTCTCTTTTTTCGGGCATATTTTTGAGAAATTTCGGGCACGCGTAGTTTTCTGTGTAATTAAAAACATGACCTTTTTTAAGACTCAGAGGGTTGTCCAAATTTTTCTAATCTCCTGACGAATTTTGGATCTTGCGGATTTTTCTGAGGGAACGAGTCTGTCCCCATGACAAGCCCCCACCTCGTACACGTATGGCTACACACGTTTTAGCGACTCAATCAAGTCATGACTCGAGTCACTGTGTTATCGGTTGATTTGATTCTTCAGGTGCAGGCAAGTTTGCAAGTGTTAAGTGTAGGCAGGCAGGCCACGACTTGATTACAACCCTTACCCCTGTAATGTGTTTCAGTGCTTATACGATGTCTTGTTAGGACAAACAGGATACCCACAATTTCCTAAATACCCAAAACGATCTCGTAGTTTCTCCCATTGAATCTCACGAGACTGTCACCCTGGATCTCATCAGCCTAAAAGCAGGACCCTGGGCTCTTGGACGACATTATGGTACTTCAACATTATATATTCTCTCCCGTTACAAAATACCGGAGAGCATTTTTAAATTACCAAATTTTTGAAAAAAAAAAAATGGCAAAATTGGCGTTAACACATGTAACGGTCAGATAGTCCCCCTTACGCTCTGAAAACTGTCATGTGTAAACTTTTAACCAGGCTGCTTACATATGCCTCCTGTTAAATAGTTGGGTAAAACATATAGCCTGTTTGGTTATTAAAGTACCCATTGCTCGGTTAAATGGGAAATGCCCCCAACTTGAATTTTACTATATAAGACTGTCCTGTTTCGCGATTGGCTCTTGAGAATCATGTGACAATATTTGCAGTTTTCTTCCATTGTGAATTTCACTCAGAATGAAGTGCTTAATTTATCGTGAATATGCAATACTGCTTGCGTTAATGTAAACAATACTGCGCTTAAAAATTAGAAAAAACAAACTCTTTCAGTATGTAGGCTATTTCCGGTATGGTTATCTGAGTCAAGCGCCCTGTTCTATGATATTTGTTTGAGCAGCTTTCACAACTATTCACCTCAAGGAAAAAAGAAAAAAGCATGTTTTTCGCGCGCACTATGAGTACAAAAACTGCATTCAATAAGTTATGCAGTTTCGAAGCTCCTTGGAAATCTTAACATAATCCATCTCACCTTCCTTGCTGAGAAGTTTTACCGATGCCTCCTTTTGTTTGACGCGTGCACGAAGTACAAGTGTGATGATTCTAAGTGTACCATAGCTGAACCTAGAATTTCAAGAAATGTATTGTAACGATTTTGGGGGTTGTGGCTGAGTTTTGCGGCCCAGTTTCCAACCAATTGGTTCAAGTCGAGCCGACCACGGCTTTTTTCCAGTTGTGGCTCACTGACTTGTTTTCCCTACTCTAATAGACATCAAACGAATGTCAAGTTAGATTACGAACGTACGTAAGCCGACAATAAGCTCAATAACCAAAGAAAAGCATACGTATTAGCCGTTTGGGAGTCAGTTAGATAAGTTTTCACGGCTCAATTTCAAACCAATCTAAAGGTCGGACCGTCCTTTTTGCCAGTTGTGGCTCACTGGCCTGTCTTCCCTACTCCATTGCTTATGCTGATCACCAAGCACAATTGCAGTAGGTTCCATTTTTCGAAGTGTTCGGTATGAACCGGCCAGGAGTCGAATTACAGAAGTACGGCAGACCTTTCAGCTAGAAGTCGGATACTCCAACCGCCTGACCATGCAGTGTGTTAAACCGTTAATTAATTACTCCTTCGGAAAACGTTCTACAAAGACGGTTATCAGCTGTAGGACGCGTACTTTTTCTTAAGTCCTCCCTACCCTCTGGCAAAGGGCCGTTCGGCAAAACCAAACTTGAAACTGCTTCCCGAAGAAGCTATTACGTCCACTGAAGGACAACACTTAACGACCAACCTCAGGGCCAGTTCAGACCATTTACATCATTGGTCTGTCATGTATGGCTCCATTCTAGACTGGATGAAAAGAACAAATACCACACACGATCTTAGCCAAAATGCCGAGAAGCTTAGCCAGTAATGTTAAGGATGAACATCTCTAAAAAGTTTTCAGCTGTGTGACGCGTATCAAATGGTCATATGCTACGACGTACTCAATAAGAACACATTCTTAGCTCTTTGGGTCATATCGATAGACCTTACCCCTCCTTGGGCGTAAAACAAACCAGATCCAATAAATGCAAACAGATGAGTTTCAATCAATCGGATACAAGCGTAGTCTACTGCATGTATACGGCAAACCGAATGTTCAGTAAATAGAAAATCCAAGATTACTGACTGACAATGTTGGATTATCTTCCGATAATCTTGGATTATTTGAGATAAACCAGGTTTATCACGAGATAACCCAAGACTGTCAAAATAACTTGGACTCTCGACCGATAGTCAAAGATAATCAACTGATAATCCAGGATTATCGATCTATAATTTTGGATTATTGATTCATAATCTTTGATTAACTATTTGTTTAACACTCCGTTTGCCGTACACATGGGATGAATTCTACTGCGTGCAGTACTAGTCGTGTACTCATTGTATTTCCTCCAAAGATAACGTCAATGTGACGCGGTCAATACATTCGGTCCGTACTATAACATATCTGTTATATTCATATTCGTCCATTTCATTACAGACGTAACAGCCCCAACATTTTCTCTGTTCCGTACTAAAACGTCATCTACCTGTAAAGGCTTTTCACATGACGTCATAATACTCTCCGGCGGCCATGTTGGAATACATGTAACTACGTAGTAAACCATACGGGACGCGCTTGCTCGTTGAATTGTACACACCCTGCATATCACAGTGCACACTGTGCAGTGCGCTCGGCACAAAGCCACATGTATTTGGCATGAATGTCCTCCAGCATGGCGGTTTCGTGACGCAATTGCAAATCCTCTATACCGTTTAGCCGCACCTGAGTAAGACCTGGAAACATAGATGTCACAAAAGTATGAAAACATAGTAAATATTAGTCATTAAATAATAAACTTGATTAAAACTCAGTGCAGAATATATACAAGGTGATAAAGATATTTACAATTATTTACATATTGGTCCAGCTAATTACAACACTATTACAGTTCAGATAATTTTGTACATAAAGACAATAACACAGATTTGCAGTCATTAAGACAGAATAGACTAACAAGTTAACAATATTGATACAATAAAAACCATTATCTAATAAATATTACCCTCCTCAATACAAACAATAAGTTCCGCATCCCTTCCTTCACCCCTTTCTTAAGGATTAATAATTAGTATTTGCCCGTAAGAAGACAAAAAAATAAAACGTTATACAAAAAAGAACGAAAGTAACAACACGGCCGTTAAATCTGAAAAAGTTGTTTGTGATTTTCAACTTTTACAAAGGAACTTCCCTCAATCCACAAACTAAAAAATCTTGATGATGAAAGTCTAACATGATCCGCCATTACTCTTAACTTTATCCAGTCGTAAATGACACCAGATCTCATCTGAGCTCCAGTTTTAAAAACCTTCTGAAAACCGCAATACATCTAGATTTCCACACTATAGATTTACAAATACAAAAATATACCAAATTCTGTTGAAAGTTACACGAGGTATTTTCTCCTTAGTGAAACCATACTAAAACAAATTAAGGTTGATATCAATATTATTTTTGTATAACCTTTTAAAAACATTATCTACCCAAATAATTACAGGATTAATTTTGGGACACTCGCAAAATAGATGATTAATAGATTCAACCACATTACAGCATTCGTATGGACAAATACCACCCCCCAATCCCCAACGAGCTATCCTTTGACCAGTTGCTAAAACCACTCTTTCAATAATACTCAACGAAGAAAAAAAAATAATACCCTGACTCATTATGCAATTTTTTTTTTTTTTTTTTGAAGAACTTTATTTCCATTCTCAACATATATACATACAAAACAGCAAATTAAATGATAAAAATAATAATATATACAAGTATTTACAGCTCATTATGCATTTTTTTCCTTGAAGGAAAAACTTTATTAAAACTCAAGGCAGAGTATATACAAGGTGAGAAGATATTTACAATTATTTACATATTGGTTCAACTAATTACAACACTATTACAGTTCACATAATTTTGTACATAATGACAATAACACAGATTTGCAGACATTCAGACACTGAGATAGACTAACAAGTTAACAATATTGATACAATAAAACCATTATCTAATAAATATTACCCACCTCAATACAAACGACAAGTTCCGCATTCCTTCCATCACCCTTTCCCACTTTCAACCTTTTTATCTCATCGCCCCGTGAGGAGGATGAGATATTGTAGTCACTTTGCCTATGGGGCTACAGTATATATGGCAATGCCAGCTCAAATCGCAATGGTTACCATGGTAACGGTAAATTTTCCCAGGTTACTAGTCTCGAAGTCTAACCCATGGTGAGGTACCCCGGGGTGACTGAAGGTCCATGGCTGAGAGGGGGGTCAAAACCTGTCCGTGTGTGTGTGTGTTGGTGGGTGAGTGTGTGTGTGTGTGTCCAATTTTGTTTTCCTAATATCTTGTAAATGGCTTTGCCGATTTTCTTCAAACTTGGTAAGATGGTACCTCAGGTGGAACAATTGCATTTTTAATACACAACCGGAAGTGAAGGTCAAAGGTTACAGGTCAAAGGTCAAATTTAGTGAAATCACATTTTCTGCTATATTTTCAAAACGAAACGTTCTCCTTACACGAAACTTTACACATATGGTGATTGCATCTAGACCTACCAAAATATGTGGTTGCCATAGCAACAAAGGTCAAAGGTCAAGTGGTAGAGTGGAACAAAAAATTCCAAGTGATAATTTGTTTGTAAAACAACGTTTTTGTCCAACAAACTCCTCCTAGTGGGCTGGACCGATTCTTTTCAAAATTGGTAGGTGGGTACCCCAGGGTGGGAACTTGTGTCTCCCAGACCCTCGGAAGAAAAGGTCAAAGGTCAGAGGTCAAAGGTCACACTTTGCAGAAAAACACTTTTTTTCCTATTTTGTACTAAAACTTCAAAAGAAAACCTTCATTTTACATGTAACTTCACAAGTAAAATAGGGTAGTCTAGTTCTACCAAAATATGTAGTTTCCATGGCAACCAAGGTCAAAGGTCACGTGACAGGGGGTCAAATACTTTTTTGTATTCACTTTTAACTCTTAACGGACGCATTCCACAAATCTGAAAGTTAAAAGGCCTGTATACACGAGCAACATTTGCAAAACATTCCGAAAACATTTCCAAAACATCCACTGTGCAACAAATCCAAAACACGCTGTTTTCGGTTTGTTGCACAGTGTAGACAGGGTATACAGCATGTTTTGAAAATGTTTTGGAAATGTTGCAAAAGAAATATCCTGTAAATTCTTTTCAAAACATTCTCAAAACATTTTCAAAATGTTTTCAAATTGTATTTACTCTGTCTACACTGTGCAACAAACCGAAAACAAGCATGTTTTGGGTTTGTTGCAGGTGAAGTGTTTTGAGAATGTTTTACAAATGTTGCTCGTGTATACAGGCCTTAAGTGTAATAGCCTAGGCATGATACTGTAAGTTGTACCGATAAATGTGTTGTCATGGCAACCAAGGACAGAGTTCACGTTACAGATTGTCAAAGGTTAAAGTGGGCATGACACGGCCACAAAAACTTTTGTGTATTGCAAGATTAGATACAGTATTTTACAAATATTACCTCAAACCCCATTAAACCCGTACAATTCGGCATAAATGATATTCGAAGGAAAACTGCGTTCAAAATCCAATTTCGAAAAATACCGCAACAGCTCACCTGACTTTTATGACGCAATTGGCGGCACAAACCCACCCTACGGTGCGCATCTAGATGTGGAACCAATGTAACGTTCGGTTAAGTTATCTTATCTTAGCAACCTCACTAAAACAATTACATCACAATACAGAGTCCAACATACAGAGCGAAAGGCGCGAACCATGGTGGGGATTCGGAGCAAATCATTGGCCAATGTGTTCGCGTGTGCATATATGCGCGCGGGTAAAAATAGTTCTGTTTTTGTGCAAGGAAGACGCGGTTCGGTTGCTATAAAGAACAGCTATGAATATGTATGAGCAGACCACACTTAAGCGCGTCCCCACAACGAGGGCGTCTTTACTGTATGAGCTGTTTGATGAAGATGCTATTGCGAATACTAAGCAGTCACCGCGCAATGCACAATTCACAATGTACGCTCACTACTATCGGAGCACCGGTGTTTGCAATTATGTTTGCGCTAACGCGCGTTACCATGCACATGATTCGATGATTGTGAGCTCTCTGGTACAGTGTTGCTAACCGTTCCTCCAATGACGTCACCATTTTGAGACGCGTTCACATACGTTTTTTCGCTTTCGAATTTCAAATGGTCTGAGCCTGGCCTGTAATTGGGAATTCAAAACGTCGTATTTCGGTATTTATGGACATAATTTAGTAGGGAAATCATTCACTTTATGTCAAGGTGTACACAAGAACAGTTACCAAGGAACTTACTTTGGCCGTGTCATCCCCACTTTAATGTTTTGTAACTAGCCTATTTTTCAATATAAATAAGCTAGACTCCTAGGTTAGTACTTCGTAGTAACAGTCTCAAATTCTTTTTTCACTAGCTTGTATGCTGCAGCGAGATTTTTAAGTTCCTGCTCGCACTTCACTTTGACGGCCCTTATATCTAGAGAGTTCTCATATGGTGTATGCAGACAGTTGTTTTCACTCCAAAGTTGCTGTAACTGTTAGGCCTAGTAGTATGAAAGTTAAAGTCAAACCTAGGGCTAACTTGAAATCTCAAGCTGGTTAAGAGTATGTAGGCTAGGTCTGGGGCAAAACCTACGCCATTCATAGGCTTGAGTTATAACCCAAGATATGAAACTGTGGTGACTAACATTAGGTTAGGCATAGGGCCTCTATCTTACATATTGGTGTCCTTAAAACTTGGCGGTTCTGGAGCATCGCCAAAAAAAAAACGTACGTGACAATTTCCTTGCCACGGGCTAGGATTGGCCACAGGCCAGTACGCAGAAAAGGTTTGTGCGTCGCCCGGAAATCTTCTAACGCCACACGTTCAACATCGCGCACAAGCCCAGTTTTTTAATTGAGACGCACTTGATGTGCATATCAGTTCGACACACATGAAGTTTGCCGTCGCGTCAAAATGGAGAATACGCCCAGCTAGCGCATAAATAACAATTACGCACTTGTCTAGAGCGTCTTACTTTTATTATTGTTGCGTCCATATCTGATCGTATCAGTTTAGTGTAACAGTCAAGCTCGTTGTTTTTTCATAGTGTTGCAAGGGGATAACAGCATCTTAAAAAATAAATTTGTTCCAAAATCTTAGATAGGCTTACTGGTTTAAAAGGGCAAGCGTTACAAAGGTTGGGTAGCCTATTTCTCCAGTTCTTATATAATCTGGTGTCAGAATTTAAATATCCAAATGATGTTTTTTGGAATAAGGTGTGCGCTATGTATATGTAGGCTAGGTCTGGGGCTAAACGTACGCCATTCATACACTTGAGTTATAACCCAAGATATGAAACTGTGGGTGACTAACATTAGGTAAGGCATATAGGGCCTCTATCTTACATATTGGTGCCCTTAAAACTTGACGGTTCTGGAGCATCGCCAAAAAAAAAACGTTCGTGACAATTTCCTTGCCACGGGCAATCCTTGCTTGGATTGGTCACAGGCCAGTACGCAGAAAAGGTTTGTGCGTCGCCCGGAAATCTTCTAACGCCACACGTTCAACATCGCGCACACGTACAGTTTTTTAATTGAGACGCACTTGATGTGCGTATCAGCTCGACACACATGAAGTTTGCCGTCGCGTCAAAATGGAGAATACGCCCAGCTAGCGAGTGAATAATAACAATTACGCACTTGTCTAAAGCGTCCCCAAAAGCGTCTTACTTTTATTATCGTTGCCATATCTAATCGTATCAGTTTAGTGTAACAGCCAAGCTCGTTTTTTTTTTTTCATAGTGTTGCAAGGGGATAACAGCATCTTAAAAAATAAATTTGTTCCAAAATCTTAGATAGGCCTACTGGATTAAAAGGGCAAGCATTACAAAGATTAGGTAGCCTATATCTCCAGTTCTTATATAATCCAGTATCAGAATTTAAATATCCAAATGATGTTTTTTTGGAATAAGGGGTGCGCCTGTTCCAAGAACTTGATTGTTCTGTGCCATATTCTTTCCCCCTCGCTATCTTACGAAAAAAAACTTCCGTCCCCTGGAACGAAAAAAAAATCGCTTCCCTTGGACCTCAAGATTGTGGCATGGAGTTTTAGTAGGTAATATTTGTCAATGACATTCTACTGTAGCATAAAATTCAGCACAGATAAAACTTCTAGCTCATACATAGTTCAAGTTCTGTAACCAACTTGCGCACATGTTAGCGATGAGATATGCAACTCCGTGGATTGCCCTCTTGTTGTTTCTTATTTGAGGTCCCCTCATATGACTTCAAGGATCTTACAGGTAGAGTGTTAAACACGTCATTTCCCAAATAGAAGTTACGAAAAAATAAGGGGATTTATTTAAACCTCTATGCTGTTTTTTTTTTTTTTGCTCCAAAAAAGCAATTTCTCACAGTTTCTCGCAAAACGTCAAGTAAATATCCCGGTTTCAGAAGTTTATAAATCTTGTTGCGTCACTTTGCATGACGCCATTGACTTACTTCGAATGGAAAACGAAAGAGGACAAAATTTTCTTTCAACTGATGTAAAACGCAATGCCGTTGGTCTAAATTAAAGACCGTCACTTTTACAATCCAGTCAAATTTAGTTTTCTAAAATTACGTGCTGTACCTTAAGCCTCGGTAACACGCTCTACATACATGCACTGTGTATACACTGTCAGCTCCCTGGTTTAATCCTATTGTTTGCTTTCACAGCAAATTCGTACAGGGGACAACACAGAGCATCCTGTGTGTGCAGCAGCATTCATTTCTCCTGTACGGACAGATTTTTGGAAAAAAGGTTTCCATATGAGAGTTTTGGTACCCGTCAATTTTGGCCATTGTGAAATGACGTTGACGAAAACTTCCCATTAATACCTTTGTAAATTTTATATGGGAAGAGGTGACATCTATTGAGCCTATAGACTCATACACATTTACGTTACTGGTTGAACACCCAATCCTCACAATGACGTGCATCACGTAAAACAATACCGTGCGTCTCGAGACATGCCAGCTCTGACCTAACTCATCCTTTAACCTTAACCAAACCTACAGAAAAAATGTCAGGCATCTAATACGGTACATCTCTGGAGACATGAATGTGATACCTTATAAACCAAAGGGTGAGGATTTAGTGCTTCGCAAATTTGAAATTTAGTGAAACTGTTCCGTGATTCTCATGAGTCATTCCTGAAATAGGAAAGGCCTTAGATTTATTCAACTTGAGATGATTGGATTTCCCCTAAAGCCTTTCAGCCCATTCTCTAATAGATGATATCTTTTTGATTGGAAAAGTTTTTCACTAGTTCTAAGTACCACATGGCTAACCCCGCGGAGCGAACAAAGTTTTTTCGTTCAGGTCAACGCTGCCGGAACACCAGGTGGTAGAAAGAGAGGGCTACGCAGGACTTACATGGCTAACCTCTGTAAACACTCCAAGACATTTCTACTCCGATGTTTAGCGCCACCATATATCATATTCCATCTGAAAAAAAATATAATGTTATGATGTTATAATGTTACGATGATATCAGTGCAAAATACATTTACTACTAATGCACTATACAGCACGTATTTGACAAGCTTATTTGTTGATGTCTCGATAAATGCATGTCCTAGTTGAATAAAAGTTTCACCAAATTGTGCAGATGTAGTTCCTCTTTCACATTTAAAATTGAATTAATTGCTTAAAATTCCCCTTTTATTGATTACAACGTTATGAAGGAATTGTAAGTGCAGGGTCGAGTTTCGTATTGACTACACAAGACTCGCCAAATGTTTATTCGATCTGTGGTCTTTTACAGGTGGTATAGAAGGTCAACTGAGACTTTTTCTCGGGGCTAGCATAATTACAATTGCGGAGTTTGTGGACTTCATCATTATAGGGAAATACTATGAGAATCTCTTTGTTCTAAAATGGTTCACCGGGACGAAAGTCAAGCTTAAACCTGACACAAGCAGCAGGTGGCCATGGTGGTTGAGAATTTTAAACTATATAAGACATAGCCCAATGTTTCAACGGAGAAGGAACCCGAGGAACATGTTGGTACTTTAAACAATGTAGACAATGACTTCAACGGCAGTGATGCACACGCCCGTAGCTGTGTATGGTATGTGGAGCCATCGATGTATCAGCGGGCCCACGGAAACACTGACTACGCCTAATCGGTTTATACCAGTTCCAACTGCGCCAAATTTGGAAGAATTCCTGCCTTATCTCCCGCGCTATCCATCTGATGCAGAAAATGTGAATTAGTGCCGATTTTTATTCCATCCCTAGCCTGTGTAGCGCCTCTGTGGCTGCAGCCCCCTTAAGCTGCCACCCCTCAGTTCGTTTCTAATGCCACTGTATCTCGCACTGGTCTATGCTCTAAAAGGTTCTCGTATATTTCAGTAAAGTTACGATTTTTCAAGTGTAAGCAAGCACCATTCCTCTCGTCACGTAATTTGATGCACGCGAAGCGCGCCGAAATTTTTGTTCTTTCATATTTAAACGAATATTTGAAAAACAGTGGACCTTGTATTGGAGAAAATTTCGGATTCTGCGTTTCCTATATAAGGAAATGTGAAAAGTTCGTCGGGAAGGATCTTAAAGTTCTCTGGCATGTCTGAGACTGCACGGCGACCAAAGGTGTTGCCGACCAAGGCGTACAAATTTAGGCTCTCCGACGACATTTGAAAAGTTAAGAGCGTATATTGAAGAAAATTTGGAATTTTATGAAAGAAAATTCATGAGAATATCACTGTAGTTGCCGACGTCTCTTGACGATGTGGTGATTTTTTCGTTCCCAGAGTTCGGAAAAGTTTACCAAAACGGATTTTTGAGCAAACACTTCAGTCACCTTCAACTGCAAGAAGTTGTAAATTGTGGGAAAATTGCAGAAATTTTGCATTTTTTAAGGATATTCGGAATTTCATAAAACTAAAGTATAGCTGACTGGTGTCAGAAATGGTAATTTCCGCATTTTTCACTATTCAGGGCCAAGGGGCAATCGCCCCACCCCCTGTGGTTTCGCCATTGGTAGTACAACAATGACATCGCAAATTATTGCACAATGTAACATTTTAATTTGAGTGACTAAACTTCAACATTTTATATCACGGTTAACGAATGAGACTCGGATACCGTACCCACTGGTCAAAGCTGGGTGAGGTGGTCAAGGTCATCGTGAGCAGTGGGCCTCGGTGGCCCGGATGAGCTGTGAGGTTAGGTGGTTGGGATCCCTGGGGGTTAGGTGGTCGTGATTTTGGTAAAGTATGGGACTGGACAGTCAACTATTCATGTTTGTTTTATATTTTTTCTCTGCTATAATTGCGATCATGTTCTTGTTACATTTGGACCTAAAAGATTTTTTTAAGGAAACGCCTTTTCACACACCTTTTCTTGATATTTACAGTTTCATCTATCACCTGGCAAATATTGACATAGAATTGTCAAAAGGTACGTCATTTGTAGTTAATTTCATTCTTTTGTTTTCTTTTTTGTGCTCTTTGCTCTATTTTTATGGGGGCGCAACCAACTCGTCAAGCCCCTCGGAATGCCGGAAATGGATTGTTCTTCATGACTTTTAAGTAGAATTTAAGCAGTCGCTATTTGAGCTTTTGATTGCGATGAAATGATGGCATCTCAAAATAGATAAGCAAATTGAAAAATTGATCAGGAAGTAACTCGATAGCCTAATGCAGGGGCTATCAGCGAAGGAGATGTTCGCCTTTCTTTTAAAAATTTTTCGATGTTTTGAAGGACTTAAATACAAAATGGCACTAGGCTATATTTTGCTTCTTTATTCTTTATTCGTGACCTGAAAACTTGCAATTAATGAATAATATTTCCTAATTTGACCCCCTCCCCAAAAACATGATGTGCATGCCTACATTTTATTCTGTAAATATGCTCGTTCAATAAAGGGGAGGATCCAGAGGGGGTCCGGACCCCGTCTCTTTTTGGGTACAAAAAATTTGAAACGTCAGTTTTAAACATGTTCGTCAGAAAGACGGTTATCCTTTTAGAATCAGGTGTATCTTCACTCCAACCAAATGAACTAACGTGCACGCGACCCCAAAAATGCCTACCAAACTTAACCCTTTACCGTTGTTTGGGTCCTTTTGGACCCATGCGGAGAGCGCGGCTGTCACCCATCTTTACTGTTTCACGCGGAGCTCGAAGCTGCGAGTAGCTACCCGAAAATTCGGCCACAACAACGCGAGGGACAATAGTTTAAGGTCACGGGGTCAATAACCTACGGAAGCTGATGCGAGGCGTGCTACGTCCACTTTTCCGCCCACTCCCGAGGCGCGCAAATATGCCCCGATTGGAGCACAACGGTAAAGGGTTAATGTTTAAGTTGAAATTAAAAAAAAAAAAAAAAAACCATATATACATAATTGTATACTGTAGTTCGAAATATACGCCGACGAATCATCCATGAAACAGAATAGTTTCGAAAGGGATATGTATTCATTTCGTCGTCGCTAGTTACGGGCTCATGGAGTCGAGAACAGTCAAAAAATGACCAAATTGCAGTGTGATCAAAAAATTGCAAGAAAAAGTATACCACTACCAATTAATGTAATGCTCCTGTGTTTTTTTTTTTTAAAAAACTAATCAACCTAATGGAAAACTTGCTAATGTTTCTGACTCGGTTTCGACTCTTAGACAATTCAAAGTCCACTGAATTGAGACTGGCGAGTTCACGCGGCGGCTACAAAGGACTTTACTTCTCACGTCTTTTGAGAGATTGTCACGTTACAAGGGGGATTTTAAATGAAATTTCAGGCAGAATTATTGGAAGATATTTTCACATAGTATAATAGTGTATAATTTACAAACAAATTAGGCCTAAACGCGTTGCCTGACCTCTGCAGTCGGAGTATAGGCAAATTGTTGAGCACTGCGTTCACCTGAACATCCTCCCGTCTGTTAAAGTAATCTGGCAATAGAAACATCTCACAATTTTTTTAACATTCGAACGAATATTTTTTAAGGTTTTTCAATACTACCGTATGGAGTGGGACTGGGAAAAAACATAAACCCCCTGAATATGTGTGGCATATCTAATCATGTTGATTTTCCATGAAAACATTACTTTGCCGGAATGTGACGTTTTTATTTTTAGAGTTAAGATTCCAAATAATTCATTGGCCATCTAGGGCATTCTTTTGTCCACGAGTGATTCTACCCCGAATGTGTCGCACATTTTTTTAATCTTGTTGATTTGTCATGTAAATGTTACCATAACTGTTTTACTCCTTTTTGGTGCATATATTTGAAAAAATTCGTGCACGCTTAGAAGTTTCCGGTAAAATTAAAAAGATATCAATATTTTAAGACTCAGATATTTTAAGACCCGATTTTTCTAAACTCGTGTCGAATTTTTGTTCTCGTGGATTTTGGTGAAGGAGTCGGCCCCATTTAAGCCATGGCTCAAATTTGTTGACAAATTTGTTCCAAAATCATACTTGGTGTGGTGGGTAGAATATTTGAGTCAAATATGGTTGGAAGCAATTTGCACTTTGCACGGCCATTGCTGCCATTCATTGGTCAGTGCAACTACTAAACCCATGTTGGGTAAATGCAGTCTCAAGGGTCGCAACCTTACCACTATTAACCTCACAGGACCTCACTTAGCTCTTGGGTGGAGTGGACATTCTCAGTGGCGTATGAAACGGAGCAGGGGGAAGACTGCCCCAAATTTCCGCAAAATCTAAATTCGGGCAGGATTTTGGAAAAAATTCGGACGGCCCTTGAATTTTGAAAAAGTGGGATATTTTTTTTCAAAAAAATCCTATATGTGGACGAATCTTACACAGATATGCCCGAAAAAGGAAAGAAACGTCATGTAGTCGCAATAAAATTTCCATGAAAAACCAAGTCAAGGTTGTAGAAATTCGCTACATCTTCGGGCATCGAAAAAAGGTATTATTCGGGACTTTTACTTCACAGATAATCACAACACAATGTCCGAAATTGTCGAGTATACAAATTCTTCCAAGCATTTGCCCGAAAGGAAAGTATCATAGTAAGGGTAATATAGTTACGAAAAATCAAACAGATAAAAAAATCGCGACACATTTGGGAAGCCTATGGCTTACAAGAAACGATTATTCTTGAGCCTGTTGAGCCTGTTTTGAAATCTTGTGTAACACAATACCCGAAATGACCGATTATTTTAATAGCTTCAAATCTTTGCCGAAAAACAGAGAACGCTATATTTAAAGTAAAACTTTCATGGAAAATAACAAAAATCTGCCACCCATGTGGGTAGAATATAGAAAAAGGTTTTCATCATCCCCACAGTCTTACTGTAGTCTTGCAAAAATTGCACGAAATGGTCAAATATCCGAACAAAGTTTAGAAAATGCTGTGATGTTTTCAATTGCCAAATTAATGCAACGAACAGACAGGGGTGTGTTCAGGTGCCCAAAAGTTTGCCATCTATCCTGCTCTAGAGCCAAATACGGGCAATGGTTATGAAAATCGGGTAATTTGTTTTTCGATACTCTAATGATGCAGTGTGAGAATGTCTACCCGTAAGTCTGCTTGAAAATTCATTTAAACACACCTGGTAATGTTTTATCTTTTCAAAATTAATACATATACAGTCGGAAGTTCGGACAGTCACACAATTGTATCAATATATTAAATTTAGCCACGATTCACAATAGAGTAAAATTCATTAGCATGTTTTCAATTCCGTTTTATGGTTTTCCCCGAAAATATGAGGGACCATGTCATCGATTGGTAGTGATACATTTTATCTCGTAATTTTCTGATCAAATAGCTACTGCTTAGATCCCCCTGTAAGCGGTAAGCTGGGAAATGTCAGTTTCAACTGTCTCAGGGGTCCGATTTTTCAAAATTTTCTGTTCGCTCCCAATCAATGGTGGCGCTCCGCGTAGATAATTTTCCCAGGAGAATTTTAGTTTCAAGTGAATAGTTTTTGAAAACCGAACCTCGAAATGGCGACTGCTCAGACCCTCTATAAGCATACGAAATGACATTTTTAATTGTCTGAAGGGTCAGATTTTTCAAAATTTTCTGTACGTTTCGCCCCAGCTTATGGTGGTGCTCAGCTTAGTCTTTCTGGCTGAATTTTAGTTTGGAGTGAACATTTATCTGCAATTGAAACTTAAAATATCGACTGCTTGGATCCCCTTTATAAGCCTGGGAAGTGTCATTTTCGACTGTCTGAGAGGTACAAATTTTCAAATTTTCTAGACATGCGGCGTCAACTAGTGGTGGCCCTCCGCTTTGACTGTCTTACCGGGGCAGAATTACGTTTTTCGTGCGAAAATCTTCTGCCCCAAAACTGAAATGCCATATGCCTATGCAAATACCTTGCTCAGGCGTGCACTGGAACAGCTGCTTGCAACATGCAACAGAATTCCGGATTTGCAGTCCAGTGGAGTAAAGAACTGAGCTAATCAGTTTCTCAAAAGTTTGTTTGATTCTTAGAAAAATCACAAATTTTTCTCACCAGAATTAAGGACAATTAAACCTTGCAAATGCCATTTCCAGCCATCTGGGAGGTGTTAAAATCCAAAATTTTCTTTGTACGATACGCGCCAACTGATGATGGCGCTACACTTACACTCCAGCACCCTACAAAAGTGTCCAAAAGTGGTCATGTGACAGTACTTTTTCTCCTCAAATCTGAAATTTACCGGGAGTCACTGCTTGGTCGTTGGTTCACCTTGAGTATTCAATATTGAAGTCCTCAAATATTATAAAGGATTGTTTTAAGAGAAGTTAGGAAGAGAAAAATATACTTTTAAGAGAAGTAAGAAGAAAATTGTGAGATTTAGCTGTTGATTCAAAGTTAATTTTTAACGACTCAGTGGCGGACCCAGGATTTACCAGAAGGGGGGGGGGGTGGGTGTTGTCAGGTCAGTTGTGGCGGAAAGGATAACTATTGGGGGTGAACGCCAGCAAGACTATCTAAGCGGAGCGCCACCACTAGTTGGTGAAGAGTGTACATGAACTTGAAAATTTTGACTTCACACACCCTCCAGATGGCCGGAAACGGCACATGGTGGAAATATTTTTGTTTTTCACGTGGAGTGACTACATAAACTAAACAGAAATGTCAGAATTTGAGACTAGCAATTGTCACTAAGTGTGAAAGTTAAAATGTACGTCAAAGATGTTCACTGTATATACTTATACGTCTCAGGTATTGAGAGTTATGTTCAGAATGTCGCCATAAAAGGGTAAACACAGAGACCGGCGTACGGACGGAACTTTCAATTGACTACGGAAACGGGGACAGAAGGATCTATGTCCGAAAAATGCAATAGTGTCCAACAGACTATCTGAGCGGAACGCAACCATTACTTGGCGCGGAACGTTGCAAATTTTGAAAAATCACGACCTCTCAGAAAGCCGGAAATGCCATTCCTCTGGCTTGTAAGCAGAACCTAATCAGTTATTATTTTTATTTCAGGGGGAAGTACCATTCAAAAGAAGCACTACCATCAGTTTGATACACAAACGATTTGAAAAACTGGCAACTCCTCCAACAGTCAAGCAGCTAGAAATGGTATTGCCTGAAAGCAGAGGAGCACGAGAGCATTTCACTTTGTGGGTAGAAGAAGTTTTGCCCGAAGAAGGTAGTTTTACCCGAAAAACTATCTAAGCGAAGCGCCACGATCAGTTGGCGTGGAGCGTACAGAAAATTTTGAAAAATCATACCCCTCAGAAAGTCGAAAATTGCATTTCCCAGACTTACACGGATGATCTAAGAAGTCGCTGTTTTTATCCCCTTTTTCCTATTTTTTCATTCTTTTCTTTTCTCAAAATGTATCAATCTCTATGTTAGAGATTGTATTTGAGTCATTTTATGTTATTAATTTGAGATTGAAATAAAGTTACTCTGAACTGAACTGAACTATTTTGAGTTTTCGTTTGCAGGAAAAAGGTACTCTTCAAGCTTAATTTCAGCTAGAAAGACTATCTAAGCCGAGCGCCACCATTTCATCGCACAGAAAAGTTTGAATAATAAGAACCGCCAAACAGCCGGAGATGGCATTTTCCAGGCTTAGAAGATGTATCAAAGTAGTTGCTATTTTGATCAGAAAATTACCAGATAAAATTACACATATGTTGAACAGTTGAATTGATGAAATTGTCTTTGTCACTTCCCGAACTCCCTACTGTAGATGATTTTACTTCTATTCAGTGGCGGTAGCTAGACATATTTCGGGGGTGGGGGGGGGGGGGGTTAGGGGGGAAGCACCTTAATTTTCGAAATTTTTTAAGGGTGAACACCATTCCTATGGGACGTAATTTTCGGCGCTACAGGCGCGACAAATCCTTTGCCCTTTTTAAGCATTTTTTTAAATATGGAGCTTGCATTGGAGGAACTTTTGGATTCTGGATTCCCTGTGTAAGGAAATGTGAAAAATTGGGGAATTACTGCAGAATCTGCATTTCTTATTGGCAATTCTAAGATTGCACGGCGACCAATGATGGCCGTTGCTACACAATTTTATTTAATTCCTGTTAAATAGGGCTCTACGACGTCATTTTAAGAGTAAAGAGCTTATATTGTAGAAAATTTGGAATTTACTGATAGAAAATTCATGAAAATAGCATTGTCTATCACTTGATAGACAATGCCCCTGTAGCTGCGCCAGTGCTTCTTTAAGTAACACCAGTGAAAATATGACACGTTACGAGGTGGGTTTAGGTGAATTTTCAGGAAGACTTATGCTAAGACATTCTTACATTGTATCATTCTGTAATTGAAAAAAAACCTATAGACCTGATTTTCATTACCGTTTCCCGAGTTTCGCTGGTAGGGTTAGGATAGATTTATGGCAAACTAGTCAGCTAGTAGACACTGCTACTGAATACCCTCCCGCCTGTCAGTGAAATTGATTAGTATTTTACCATTTCGGACAAAATGTGGCCAGACGTACAGTATAAAGTGGGCGGAGGGAAAAGTATTTTTCACAAGTTACCCGAATGTGTAGCAAATCTTTGTGATCATTTTTATTTTTCACAAGAAAATTTTACTTTTTATGTTTTTCCTGCCAAGATTTGAAATAAAGTATTAAAATTTTCAGGGATATTGCTGCACAAGATTAAAAGACAAAAACACGCTGAAGAATAATTGTTTCTTTTAAGAGACAGGCTTCCCAACTGTGTCCCGATTTTTTTAATCTCTTTGATTTTCCGTAAATATGCTACCCGGGTTATAGTACTTTTCTATTTTTCGGGCAAATGCTTCAAAGAATTCGGATATTCGACCATTTTGGTCATTGTGTTGTAAAACACTGTGAAGTAAAACTCACGAATAATAGTTCTTTGCGCCTCTCGACGGTGCCCAGCGACTTTTTGGAATCTTGTTGTATTATCATGAAAATTTTACCTCAGCTATGACGTTCTTTCCTTTTTTAGGCATATCTTTTTAAGATTTCGGGGTCGCCCAGGAATTTTCTGAAAAAAGAGTTTTGAAGCTCAAGTGGCTGTCCAATTTTTTCCAAAATACTGGCTGAATTTTAGATTTGCGATTTTATTTGGTGGGGGAGTCTTCCCCTGCCGCCCGCCTCGTACGCCTATGATACGAAATTATCTGAGCGGAGCGCCACAATGCATGGGTCAAGCGTGGAGTGTTCAAAAAATTTGAAAATCGCAACCCCTCAGACAGTCGGCATTTTTCAGGACCTGTAAGCAGATCTGAAAAATTCTTTATTTTGAGCTTTGTTTCTGCAATGAAACCTTTAATTCAACAAAAAGAATGAAAAAACTGCAAAATGACCAGAAATTTTTACAACAAACTCCAGGGATTATTGAATGTGAGGAATGGGTGAAAGTCGAGGGGCGTAAGCGGAGGGGTGTCATTTAGCGAACATGGCACATCACATAGACCTTTTTAAAAAGGGGGACCTGGGCCCCGTACCCCTAAATCGGTCCCTGCGACTGCTCTTGCTCTTTAAGCAAATTTGAAAGGAACAATAACTTCATCAGAAAAGTGTAGAAGACCTGAAAAAAGCGTTTGGCAGAAAAGGAGTATTCACTTATATATACAACAGAAGCAAAGGACAAATAGGTTAAAATTAGAATCAAGATGAACAAAAGTGTCAGAGAAAAAGGGAGGAAAGGACTGAAAGCACATTCTCAGGATACACCACGGACTTCCTATACATGTACAGAGCATACTGCACGGTACATTGTCGCTACTGTATGTGTGAGGAAATGGGCACCAAGATGGCTGTCTGCTATGATTTTGTGTAAAAGTTTGGACTTGCTCAAGTCAATCCCCAGATTTCGCTGTGTCCATGTATATAAGTCCGTGGGATACACATTAAGATCTTTATATGACATTCCTGAGCTGAGGTATAGGCAGTTTTTAGTTTGAGTGGTAATCCATATGAAGGAAAGATTAATGTTATGAGGGTTGTCACTTTTGAATGTTTGGGGCCATTTTGGTTCACTTTGGGACAAAAATACGATTTTCATGATTTTTGTGATAATTTCGTACCTTTGTATGATCAGTTATCCCATGTATACCAATTAAAATCAATATGATCCCTCATTTGGTCAATAATGACAAAAACTTATAAAAAAAAAAAAACTTTGAGATAATGTTTTGTAGCAAATAATGCCTGGTATCTCGAAATAGTGATACAACGATTTATATTACTTTCTATTTATATTACTTTCTATGTTACAAATCTTTCCTCAAGAGAACAAGTTAGTTAGTTCGATAAAGTTTTACGGCCCAGTTCCCAACCAATTGGTTCAAGTCGAGCCGGCTACGGCCTCAAGAGAACAAGAACATTATAATATTAACCATAAGTTTGATATACATTTGCACCCTTAAGACATTTTGATAAAGTACACATTTTGATAAAGTACACATTTTGATAAAGTACACATTTTGACCAAAACAAAAACCCCATTTATGCTTGAAAGTACTAATTTTAATAATTTGTGCCGGAAGATGATGTCTCTTATTTTTATGTTCATTTACAGAGATATTTAATACCACCTATCATAATAGAGTTAAAATTATTGGATTACTTTGAAGATATTGTGAAAATACCAACCAATACATTCTAAGTCATTTTGACCATTTATAGGCAAATATATGATTTTGGTGACTTTTATGTATGTTAGGCCTATATTAGTACGAGTTCCTTCTCAGAAAAAAACATTTAGCCGTTTGGGATTAATCGACCCTTACTTTGGTTAATAATGACACTGAAGATGAAGTTGCAAAAACAATTTAAATATTAAATCTTTATTGTTTATATTGTCTGTTGTTTCAATATACATCTATAATGTTAGACTTTGTGCTTTCATTTTGGATTTCTTCACATGGACAGTCAATACGAAGTGTCAAAATTCACTTCATACGAAGTGTCAAAATTGAAAACGTGATCCTCATAACACAAGTTTCCACCTTTTACGTTTTTTAGTTAAAACAGACACAAAATTTTTACCTTTGTTAAAAGAAGAACCTGGAAGAAAATTTAGTTATGCTGTCTAAGTAAACCCATACAAAAATCTTCTATAGAATTCTATAGAAAATATTCCATAAAAACTGTATAAACTGCATTTTCTATAGATATTCCTATAGTCCTTCTAGGTGTGGAGTGTCAATAGAAAAATCGGCCTCTTTCTAAAGAGATTCTATAGAAATTGTATAGAAGTTTTACAGATTAATGCCTGCAATTTGCCATTACATATGTATAGAAACTGACCATTTAGCACCCTGGGCATAATGTGCATGAAATGTTGCATCCAAGATGATGTCCTGCTTCCTGCTTCCAAGATGATGTCCTGCTTCCTGCTTCCAATATCCCCTTATGTCTCAATGCCAGAGTGAGTGATCCTTTCGACTCGTGCTCAGATGTACGAGGCCGGCGTGTAATAATATCCTGCTCCCGGGACCGCCATTTAACGTCCCCATCCGACGGACGTGAGCGTATCCCCAGTCTTTAGCCACTTTCCCAAAGGCTGGAGGGGGTCAGTGGTGCTGATTACTTTAAACCTACTATAAGCATAAATTTACAATTTTTGTGGCCACTCTCGTTTTACCCAATACCATAATAATTCAAAGAATAGAGGACAAGCGGACAACTTCCTGAGTCGGACAACTTCCTGAAACGGACAACCAAATACCCAATTTTGTAATTCACCAATTTTTAAACCCCCTCAGCATCACTGTGAACAGCTATGCTGAACAAGCTCATTTTTAGACCCCGGAAAATTTCCAAGTGGTTCCACCGGGATTTGATCCGGGAACCTTCAGTATGCAAGGCATTACGCTCAAACCACCGAGCCATCTCCACCCTTAATTGTTGAAGACATCTCCACCCTTAATTGTTGAAGACATTGTTTGACAACGTAATATGTGAGCAAATGGTATATGTACCACGTCTCTGAAGCGTTGGTTATAGTGAAAAATGTTCTTTCATATTTTTTTTAAAGAAAAACAGTTCATACATCTGAATATTCTCTATCTATGTTGATGAACTACTTATCTTTTCTGCAAAAAACGTTTCTTGCCAAATATCTGATTACTTTAAACCTACTATAAGCATAAATTTACAATTTTTGTGGCCACTCCCGTTTTACCCAATACCATAATAATTCAAAGAATAGAGGTGGAGTTTCATGAATTCTTGCTCAATTTAGAATAACATTTTGGGAGCGGACCTTTTAATAATTGTTAAGACCAAAGTAGGGATTTGAGTGAACTTTTGTATTGCATATTATGCAAATTAATATGCAAATTAGGTGTTCTATTTAAAAAGAGGAAGAAATTCTATAAAACCTTTATGCAAGTTCTATAGAAACGTATGAATAAGTTTTTTTTTTTTATCGAAGTTCTACAGAGAGTATCCTGTAAAATTAGTCTATATAGAGATTTTTCTCGATAAAAAAGGCTATTCTATCGAATTCTAAAGGGACTTCAACTTTCTATTAAGGACAGTAAACATTTCCACAGAAAATCGTTGATTCTATAGAGCTCTATATACATTTCTATAGAATTCTATAGAACACTTTTGTATGGGAAAGCAAGCTTTTACCGTTTGGAAGTAAGATTCATTTTGTTAATAAAATGTTTATATGTACTTTTCATTGATATTTTAGTCCCGCCGGTTAACCTATTTTCAAATCCCATGGTAGATAGATTCTTTACTAACAGCTCATAATTATCGCGCAAAACATAAATGAATGGAGCATTATGAACGCAGTGTAATTACTTTAATACGCTCAAATAGACGTTTTTGAAGCCATAAAGTCATAAATGTCTTACTTTCTTTATGATGTCCGAGCGAAACCAAAGTGTGGAAAACTTGAAGGAGGCAGAGCCTACCAGTCAAAAGCCTTGCCCGTCCCCAAAGCCTAGAAAGAAAAAATAAATTGGGCAAACTATGTTTAAGGCAAAAACTTTAAAATCATGTATTTAAAAGTATGAATTTTTAGTATATATAAACTGATAACTGTCATTTCCTGTAGTCCGAGAGGCATGCGCGTAGCCAGGATTGTGTCATGGGGAGGGATTTGGTCTCATTAGGAGGGGAGGGGGTTAGTTGGTGTCATGGGGGAGGGGATTGGTGCACGAAATGAGGGAAAGGTCCAAGAATGGAGAGAGAAAGCCTCGTTTTTTGCATTGCAAGGTTGGTTCGGGGGGGGGGGGTCTTACCCTCAAAACTGCCCCCGTGGCTATGCCACTGCTGAGAGGCAGGTCGCCAAAATTGGCAATCTGACGATTATAAACGTACGTTAACGCAACTTACAGTTTTTCAAGGAGGAAACATGATGTTTATTAATGCCACGAATTCGCATCAAAAGATCATGTGCCGCTTTTTTTATCCAATGGCAGTACGTGGTACATTTCATTTTTGTTTTATCACAACAGTAAGTGAACAAGAACGTGATAAGCGCATATAATTTATAAAGAAGTTTGTAAAAACAAATGTTGTGAATGGAAGTACTCTTAAAACCCTTCTGGGCTTGAGAAACAAAACCACTCCCAAAGAGATAGTGTAATTTCTTCTTGAGCCACCAATCGAACAGTTCTGCCCCCCCTCCCCCCTTATTCTCACTAAATGAAAAGTGTGGCTACGCCAATATACCCATTGTTGTTTTTTGTTAATCTGACTGATGTTTCAGTTTTTGTGCTGAGGCGGTGGGCAAAACGATTAGTTGGTCCCACCAATATTTTCATGGGAAGAAATTTTCCCCTGCCTCGGACATATCCCTACTGTATATGGTGACCTTATTAAGATAGACAATGTGGTGTCGCATGAGAAGAGAAATTTTACAACAGTGTGAGGTGAAAATTTAAATTTCAATCAGATAGATAAGTCTTTCATTGACAAGTCTAATTTCTCTAGTTTCGTTCCTAATTTCTCCACGTGTAATGAATGTATCTGTAATTAGTCTCTGGAATGAGTGGGCCCCTGCATCCCGTCAATGATTTGGTGTGAATGGGGACATCCCGCCTAGCAACGGTCTGTATCCTGCAAAATATGCCCCAAATGGTGTAGGGAAAACAACCTAGTAAGCCACTACTGAAAAAAAGCCGTGGCCCACTCGACTTGAACCAATTGGTTGGAAACTGGGCCGTAATATTTAACTAACTAACTGCATCAGATTTCAAAACAAAATTGCCGCAAATTTTTTACCGAATTTGACGGAATTTCATTGCGGTAATTATTAGTCATGCACCTGCTTGGCCTCGAACAGATCACGGTGATTACGGGGAAACCTTCTAGTTCCGTATTTACAGTGCATTGTTTCTACGTTTCTACGAACACCTACACATATGTTCACGTTGTACGTATACGTACTGTACTGCGATCTGAACATGCATTTTGCAATACACATGTATGTAAAACACATGCGCTTAGTATCCCAATTGGTAATATGACAATACTACACCGACGTGCATAACGACGTCAGTGCATTTTGAAATTTCATGCTGTGTGCTAGGCTGAAAGAGAAAGAGAGTGCATGACCATTGCCAAGATGCTGTTGGGAATAAGTGGAATATTTTCATTTTGCTGAAAGGTATTAACAAAATGGAAGGAAATTATTAAGGTGAGATGAAATATTTGTTTTAAAATCCCTTGAAACGTTTTTGCTCGAAAGGAGACGAGAAAAACAACTTTTTTCACCGGCCCATCCCAGTTTTAAAACTCACTGTAGGCTAGTGTATTAGCGGAAGCTTAACAACAGTGTTATGCTACGTTACAAACTTACGCACTGCACATAGGCTAATGACATATAACATAGCCTAGCCTAACCCACAGGTCGTCCTAGCGTTATATAGTATATATAGTATATATAGCTATATAAAATGGAAAAGGTTGGTCACATCGCCTAACACCAATGCAGTGCTTCGCACACAACTATTCATGATTCCTCACCTTCCACTAGATTTTACCCCTTCAAATCTCTCGAAAACATTCCTTCATCATTCTCTGATAAAACAAAACAAACGGTGAGAAAAAACTGGCATCTAATGCAAGAAATCTTCTTATCTGATTCTTCGGTAACCACAATCTAGATCACTCTTCGCCAATTCCTGACGTCACATTTCGTAATGGGAATTGCCCTCTACAAATCCGGTTCTCCCACTGGATAGTTCGAACCACAATCTAGATCACTCTTCTCCAATTCCTGACGTCACATTACGTAATGGGAATTGCCCTGTACGAATCCGGTACTCCCTGTTAACCCAGTGCATGTAAATTCTGAGAAAGCCTGTTGTATGCATGCTGTACGTAAAGACCGCACATAGGCCCCACACAAGTTTTTTTTTCGCAGCACAGCTTGGGGAATTGTATGCTCGTGTTTTCCATTTCTTGTTCATGTTCCCCGGGCAGAAAAAAATTACAGTCTGGTCGTTGACAGATTTGAAAGCAGTTCGAACTATCCAATGGGCGAACCGGATTCGTCAAGGGCAATTCCCATTACGTAATGTGACGTCAGGAATTGGAGAAGAGTGATCTAGACTGTGGTTAACAAAGAATCAGATGAGAAGATTTCTTGCATTAGATGTCAGTTTTTTCTCAACGTTTGTTTTGTTTTATCAGAGAAAGATGAAGGGAATGTTTTCGAGAGATTTGAAGGGGTAAAATCTAGTGGAAGGTGAGGAATCATGAATAGTTTTGTGCGAAGCACTGCATTGGTATTAGGCGATGTGACCAACCTTTTCCTTTTTATATATATATACTGTATAACGCTAGGACGACCTGTGGCCTAGGCTAGGCCTATGCTTTAGTGTTATGTTCTGCAACTTCTATTTGAATCAACCTTCAATCCACACCGGAAAGTACATTTGCCATATGCCAAAGAATCATGCCAAGGTGGAAGTGTTTGGAATAATACGCCACACCAATTGTTGCAATTGTATGTCAACTGTTGTAATTTTCCCTGTAGCAGCCAGGTACGTTGTATGCCAAGTTTGTCGGCGCACAATTCTGGGAGCATTTTAATGAAAATTTTTTTTCACGAAATGTTTGGTTGCTAAAGATAAAGGGGTAAAAATTTAAAATGGAGTCTGCTTCAAGGTGTGGTATTAACACTAACACAGTAATGGCGAGCGATTGCAAATTCCTATACTACAGATTCCTGCACATATGTACAGTGTATGTTTATTACCAATATCTACACATAACTTCACAGGTTGGTTATATGCAACTGATTAATCACTGGGTAATAGCAAAAAGATGCGATTAAATGTTCAGTTCACCTATTGCAAACTGATAGCCTGATATGCTGCACACTGGCTTACTTTAAGCAAGTAAAGAATCAAGGGAAATAACTGATAACATTATGAACTTCCAATTATTAAGTGTTCAAAGCATACCTAAGATAATAACCACAAATCCTTGAATCCTTTCTAGGAGTAGAACATTGCCTGTCTATATGGACCTGCATTCTATTTATTTCAAGTTTCTTTGTTATGGGAAATGAATGTTCTTGATGTGTATACAGGCTACCCTAGGCTTAGGCTTGTCCTTTACTACTTCCATTAATTTTGAAGGCTCTATTTTAGAATCCTTGCCTAGAAGTTGTACCTATAGCCACCTAGGCATTAGAAGCATTTTACATACGTACATACCATATAGCTTAGAGTAGTATGGAATGCAAAAAGGGCATGTATATTTTATTTTCTAAACACTTTCCCTTGTCTTAATTCACTTTGTCTAATTTCAAATTGTTGTTGTTGAAACTTATTTTGTTGTCAAAATTTAAGTTGTGGTCCAAACTCATTTTGTCTGATTTCATTCCATTGTCTAAATTTAAGTTGTTGTCCAAACTCATTTTGTTGTCTAATTCTAAGTTGTCTAAACTCATTTTGTTGTCTAAAGTCAGGTTGTTGTCTAATCTCATGTTGTTGTTTTTCAGTGGCGTTGTTCGATAAAATATGATGAAAAAAATTGCCATGATGCAGCCTGCTCATTCATGTACTAGGCTCTTCAAATAATCATGCCAGCCACGCCTATGCCCCAGAGCAACTGTGTACATGCATTCATTAAGTTCAAATCATTAATAATAAGGGATGCACCGGAACCATAATTTTGGATCCGGCCGGAACCGGATTTTGCTGGAACCAACTTGAAATCCGGCCGGAACCGGATTTTTGCAATGCAGATGAATAATGTGAAATTCAGAAAAGCAGAGAAACCCTGGGATAGGAGTTTACTGCTTTGTAACATAATGTTTGTGAAGGACTAATGGGAAATGTCTATAAATTTGTCTTCAAGTGCTGTACAAGTGCAATAAACTAATTTTTTAACCAAAAATTTCAATATAATAGAAAAAAGGCATGAAAAACGGTTCCTGCAGAAGTACAGCAAAACTGTTGCAAAGCGGGGCAAGTAAGAGCTCTTTGTATTTTCCCTCCATAAGTGAGTATTTGTAGAGAAAACTCCTGAGGGAATCTTGAAAGTTGTTTTGCATATCAGTTTGTTCTTTTTGAACTAGAGTACATCACCACTTGTTCAAAAAAATTGTACAAATTATGTAGACCAGTAATACTTTGCAAAGAGAGTCCTTGGATAGTGATTACTGAATTGACTGCTCATATGTACTGTAAAAAGACTCTAGGGTTAAGGTTTTTAACTATGCACAGCACCATTGTTTTATACACCATTTCTAGTATTTAAACATGCCATGATATCAAAAAACTGAAGCACATTTATCATTAATAATTTTTTGGCAGAGATACTGTATATCACACATTCTGACATTACGTATTATATGTTTGATAACATATTTAGTGGTCGACCGATTATGCTTTAATGGGTAATACCCAATTACCGATTAATTAATTAAACAATCGGCCCGATGCCGATTACTGATTATTAGAAAGAGGGAAATCACATGTTTGTCTCTATAGTACGCACCCCTTGCTTCGGGCACATCGTGTATACCATAACCAGTTTAGGATAGAAAATATTGGGAATAGTTCCGTTCATTTCACGAATGGGATATCATTTTTGTAGGGGTAATATTTTCAATTCAAAAGTGAAGGTAAAAATTAACTGTTAATGCAATAGAATTGTTTGCAGTCGATGTCATACAGTATGCCCTTTGATAATTTAGTTCTAAGGCCAACATCATGCTCTGTCTAGTTTTCATCCCCCAATCATGTCGGGACATTTCCATTCTTTTACTGTACTGGATTGTACTCTCGAGCTCCCGTCTTAACCAACCCCATGTAGAGCAATCATAATAATCTTAGCAGTTCTGGGCAGCAAAACAGTTGCACCCGATTAATGTATCTTGTGGTTCCTTTCAGATATAAATATCCCTGTATATTTTTAGCAGTTCTCTTCCAAAACTTATGTCTTGTTTAAAAAGAATCTGCAACTGAAATGCAAGAAAGTCAGATCCCCACATAATCCACATAGGCAGATATTTGTGGTGCCGTTTCCATGTGAATTTAGCATGGGACTCGCCGGGCTTCGCTAGCTGGCTATATAAGCCAGTCTGTTCTATGCGTATTGCCCAGAACAGTTTGTACAGCAACTAACGCGGCGCTTTCTGAGAGACAGCAAGGAATACACCTTGAATGCAAATCTAAATTTAATTTCAGGTAAAACAAACGGGTTATAGCAGAAAATATCAAACAATCATTCCCATGGCAGGGGTTAAATTTATACGTTTGTGATTATCAATGCATCTAGTTTTGGCAGGAAGTTAATGGATTGAGTATTTACAGGGATTTTAACGAAACTAAGAGCCCTTTTTCAAGTATATTTAGCTTGTTTTTTCCAGTTTGCAAATAATCGGTGGCAGTGATCGGTTAAATGGCAGAATTTTACCAATGCCGATTATTTACCAATGACGGAATAATCGGCTAGATGTCGATTACTTAACAGATGATCGGTCGATCACTAATCATATTGTGTATACTTAAGTGTGTGTGATGAATTATTAGGGACAGAAAACATTAATATTTACCCCATAGGCAACTTTAATTTGTAATGAGTAATGTCTTCTGAAATTCAAGATGAAACACATTTCCTGCTTCTACTACACCACTTTAATGGGCAAGTAAGTGTTAAAAAGTAAAGAAAAGTAAAGTGAAGTGTTCAAGTATGTATTTTATAGACAACCCAATGCAATTTAACTGATACACTGCCTTGAATGATGTGACTCAGGTACAACTGTAATATGGATTATTCATTTTGTACAGCACTACTGTGCACTGCAGTAGACTTATTTAAATTGCATGAAAGGTCTTTTCATCCATTCAGTTTATTTCACACAGCTGGAAGAATTTGAAGCCATATTTGTTACATGTACATGTAAATCAGTTACTTTTATAACTACATGTTTATCAGTTACTTAAAAACTTTGCTGCCTGTTTGATTCAGTCATTTTTAAGGGCTAAATAAAGGTGTTCAAATGTTATATACTGTAACATGCACTGATAAGCTATAATTTTTGAACTTTAAACTAATTATGAGACAGTTACTGCAGTTTTCATGTTTGTTTTAACTAATGTACATAATGCTACCCAAGTTTACAGAAAAATCCGGTTCCAGCCGGATTTAAAAAAAATCCGGCCGGAACCGGAACCGGATATTTCTTCACTATCCGGCCGGATAGTCCGGCCGGACCGGATATCCGGTGCATCCCTATTTAAATAATAATGCACATCTCCTCTAGGCTCTAATTAAGGCATAACATCATGTGTAAAAAGTAACTTGAGGAAAGCCAGTGTCAAGACCGTTGGGAAATTTCAGTTGGTTAGGGTTAAGAATGTAACATATTGTACCTTGATACAAAAAACTCAATTTTTAGGGGAAAGAAAGAACAGTGAGATACTGTGGGCCAGACTTAGTTTCCTATTCCCCAGACAAGGTACTGTTTATATCCGCATGCACAGTGAATCTTTGGATGGTACCATCCTCTGAGAACATCAAACTCTGGGGAGATAGCAAACCCTGTAATGATAACGGCCAACCAGTGGCATGGCTACAGGAAGCAGAGGTGACTGATCTGGAAAGTGAAAAATTCAGAAATTTACCGTATGGGGCATCAGTCAGCTACTGTGTGGTTTCCCAACTTTTTCAGGCCTTGATTTTCAGAAAAATTTATGGTTGTTCCTTTGGGCAGCCATTTCAGTATTTTAGTTTTCCACAAGAAAATTTGGTTGTCCAAAACATTTTTTTCACAGGTACAAAACAGTGAATGTGTTAAATGTCAGGGAATTATTTAGCATTCAAATTTTGTGTAGCAGTTTTGAAGATTTTTGAGGTCTTTAACACATTATTTGTGAAAATGTAAGAATTATGCACACAAAAAATTGCTTCACAAGTTTTCATTTGTGTAGCAACTTGGCCTGTTTGTGTAGCAAATTGTGATGCGATACTGGATAAATTATTCCCTGAAATGTACTAAATATTGCTCTAAAAGAACAGAAAGATGTAATTTTGAGAAACAAAAACCTTTGAAGTCTGAAATATTGTACTTATGACTGTATAACTGAAAAAGTTTCATATTTCTGTAAAGTATTAAATCCAAAATGTTTTTGGAAATTATGGAAAATGGACCTAGTAGTAATAGTAGTAAATTCCTGAAATGTTAGAGAGTCTGTCAGTAGTCTACTGTAAGTGGAATCATAAAACTGCTGCGTACAGAGCATTTTTCTTTGGTGTGACATTACCATATAAAAATCGGAGGAAAGTATGGGGGTGCAGATTTATACTTGCGTGGCCCATTTCCAACAATAAAAGTCATGATATGAAACTTCCCTCAGTTGTAGGGCTGTGAACGTGTAGCGATTAATCGCTAAACGATTGCATGTGGAATAAACATTTAGAAGAAAGCTACAAGCGATTAATCGCAAGACCTGTTTTTTGAAAGTTTTTTTTGCATTTGTATACTCTGATGATCCCTAGTTTTTGTTAAATGGAACATTCTGGGTATATTTGAACCTTGTAGGCTTCAAATTTTCAGAATAATCTGATTTTATTACCATGCAAGATAACAACTATTATAATTTCTGCATTACATTAAGTATCAATTACTAACATACTGAAATTATTTTTTTGTGATAAGGTAATCGCGATTAATCGCTAAACGATCGCAAATTTTTGAGGTTAAACGTTTAGTTATTTTGCTAAACGTTCACAGCCCTACTCAGTTGTTTGCTTGTACACGTGTTCCCCTGGTATTGTGCAGTAGGGATAACTAACTGATCATTGATGTTATTTCTGACGGGTCCACTGCACAGGAAATTGTTTTCAGAAGTGGTTATAGTGTAGCTGACCAACTAATCCCACACGAACTGGTACTGCAGCCCTGTACCGATTTTTTGTGTACGGTTCTCACAAGTGAAATCCCATTTGTAATTGTGCTCAATATCTTCTCATCCTGTTGTGTGTTAGACGCTAGTTCAAGTACAATCTTTTTTAACAGTGAGAGATAGCAAACTTCACCATGGGTAGCAAATTGTTTCTTGTGTTTAAGTAAACAAATGGTTGATTAATATATAAGATAAAGATCTGTTTTTCAGCAACATTTGATAGTAATTGATGAAATGTACAGAAATTAAGGTAGAATACTATGGAACGCGAAATCTGCAAGCATCATGTGTTAATACATCGGAGGGGAAGGTAATAACATGATGTGACTATGTAAACACATGGTGTGACTACGTAAACACATGGTGTGACTACGTAAACACATGGTGTGACTACATTAAAGCATGGTGTGGTTGCATAGCATGGTGTGACTTCATAGCATGGTGTGACTACATAGCATGGTGTGACTTCATAGCATGGTGTGACTACATAGCATGGTGTGACTTAATAGCATGGTGTGCCTTCATAGCATGGTGTGACTACATAACATGGTGTGACTTTATAGCATGGTGTGGCTACATAACATGGTGCGGCCACTTAAAATTGTATTGTGAGTGGCAGTAGGTGACGTCAACTGTGCGTGTAATGACTGTGGTTGTGATGAGAAATCTGTACGTGACTGTATAAAATGGCTCTGTGAGGAGAAATTGGCCAGTGACTGCCTAAAATGAGGGTGTGATGATCTGATACAGGGCATTGAACTTTTCCTCGTGTAGCTAGTCTACTCGACATAATTATTAATAACACGTGCACCGCAATGCTGAATTGGAAGAATTGTTGGAAGAATTTTTACTGAATAACAACCGAGGGAGTACGACTAGAGCGATTGTGCCCTTGCTAAGTTTTGGCGCGCTGTTTGTGCCATGTAATTTTATTAAAAAAAAATCCGCCACCTCAGTGGTCGAGGGGCAGAACTTCCTCCCACACACCTCTGGGTTAGCTAGTTAGGTGGAAAGTTAAGGCTCATTTTCTAACCGATTGGCTTAAGTCTGGCCGGCCACGGCATTTCTCCAGTTGTCGTCCACCGGCTTGTTTCCAGTGGCAGAGCCAGAATTTCAAAAGTGTGTGTGTGTGGGGGGGGGCAAACTATGGGAAAAGGATAATGTTGGGAGAAAGTTTTCAGAAGCAGCGCGAAACCGAGCCAAAAGCACCCATGTTCCTGGGGGATGGGATCCAGATTGCGAAGCCCCAAAAGGTCTGAGGTTTCAGCATATCTCTGGATGAAAAATTAAGTATCTGGAGGGGTATATTTTTTAGTTTTTCGGTTAACTCAACACCTAACTGACCTAACTGGTGGAATGTGGGGGCAAGGATAAACTTGGGGGAGGGTAGCAGTAGCGCCGCTACTGCTTGTTTTCCCTGCTTATGCTAAGCACCAATCACAATGGCAGTAGGCCTCATTTTAAAGTCTTCATGACTCGGCCAGGAGTCGAACTCCGGAACTCCCTGCCGCAAGCGGTATCATCTAACCACTTTCCCACAAACTCCTCTGGGGCTACGCGCGATCGATATATGGCAGCTTAGCCTCCCCATTCTTCGTTCCCCTCATAGAAATAGTTGTTGATCGACCACTTCGGACAAAGATGTTTAGAAACTGGCCCGGACGTACTCAAATAAAACTTCTTAGCCTACTGTATTAACAAAAGAAAAAAAACTACTTTGCAAGGTATAAGACTAGATTTCCATTTTATGGTCCTCAATTAATAAATGGCACCATTCACGGAGGATAAACGCAGAAACAGTGCAAACAGGGGTCCGGGGCACGCGACCTCGTAGAGAACGTTGGCGGAGGCATAATGGGCCTGGCCCCTCCTCCTTGGCTTGGCACCCCTGTTCTGAAGGTGTTGCTAGGTCCATATGCAATACCATACCTGGTCAGTCTACCTGCTAATTGGCCCCCAACCCCGGCCCTGCTATACAAGTCTTGGATACGGGCTTCTTTTTTCAATTTGCATTCTGAAAGGTATTTTTGACTGTTCTCAAGCATATAGTTAATTATAATATATGAAGAAAAACACGAAAAGCTCAAACTGCAAATTATTGGGATGAATGTAGCCCCCCTTCCACCATTCGGCTTCGAAGCACTTGTAATCCTTATCCAAACTAGCCCTATTTAAAGGTCAAGAGCAGTAATCCAAAACGTATTTTGAGGTAACAGCTAAATCTCACAATTTTCCTTTTTATTTCTCTTCAAAGTATCTTTCATATAATATTTTGGAAGTCATTACTGCATTTTCATTTTAAACCAGGCCGTTACTCCTTGTTTATTTCACATTTGAATAGACCAGGAAAAGGTCAATGCACAGATCATCACACCCTCACTTTAGTCAGTCACTGGCCGACTCCTCATCACACCATCATTTTATACAGTCACGTACAGAGTTCTTATCACACCCACAGTCTACGTACAGTTGACATCGCCTGCCTCACAATGCAATTTCAAATGGTCGCACCGTGTTTTATGTAGTCACACCATGCAATGTGGTCACACCATGCTTCGTAGTCACACCATGCTGTGTAGTCTCACCATGCAATGTAGTCACACCATGCTATGTAGTCACACCAAGCTATGTAGTCACACCATGTAGTCACACCATGCTACGTAGTCACACCATGCTATGCAGTCACACCATGCTTTTATGAAGTCACACCATGTTTTTACATTATCACACCATGTGTTTACGAAGTCACACCATGTGTTTACGAAGTCACACCATGTTTTTACGTAGTCACACCATGTTTTTACGTAGTCACATCATGTTATTACCTTCCCCTCCGATGTGGTCACATGATACTTGCAGATTTCGCGTTCCATAGAATACTACCTGATATCAAGGTAAGTTTTGTGAGGGGAGGCACTCTTAAAAATCTATTAAGTTTGTCCAATTGGGTGCTCCTGAGAAAAAGAGGGAGGCAGAGAAAAGAAAGAACTGAGATAATACAAACTAAGAAAGTGCATGAGGACAAGACTTAATGAGGACATGAGGACAGAATGTAAAAAGGAGCTCAGGAGCTCTTTCCTCTCCTCCTTCGGACCACGAAGGCCAGATGCTTTGCTTTGGACTTATCGAATGGCTGCAGCAATTGTTGTGAGGAAATATGTTGGTTTTGTAAATTCCTTAACAAAAAATCACACTTTCGTGTTCAAGATTCATGGTTGAAAAGTTGAAAATGGTTGTGTCATGATCATTTTAGGACCTCCCCTCAGAGTGGCCATTCGTGGACAAGATAGACTTTGGAAATTGATTACTACTTAACCCGTGCTATATCTGTTAATCTCTCTCATTTTTGATTTTTCAGAAGTGACCCTATGCATGCAGCAGGGTGAATTCACCTGACCTGACTGGAGCGAAGTGCTATGGAGGTTGGCCAAACCTCTGGAATGAGTTGGTGTACTAAGTATCTGGTAATATTTTCACTTCAATATTGCTTTGCATTTTCATAATATTGTGGTTTTCATAGCTCTTAAAATCTAAATCTACAAGCCCCAAACCAGGGGTTTTTGGAGAATCAGCAGTATAGACGAATCCAGACAGCAAGTGATGGTCTGACTTTTGTGGGCCATTACAGACAGGGGTCTATCACCTTTTAATCTTTCAGTTTCTTTGCCTACCGGTACCATGGATGATTGTACACTGTAATGCCTTTTGATTCCCTCAATTTCACTGGTTTGAAATTCAATATTGCTTTGCATTTTCATAATATTGTGGTTTTCATGGCTCTTAAAATTTAAATCTACACGCCCCACACCAGGGGGTTTTGGGGAATCAGCAGTGTAGATGAATTTGGACTGCAAGTGATGGTCAGACTTTTGTCAGCCATAACAGCTCACTGGGGTCTATCAAATTTTGATCTTTCAGTTTCTTTGCTTACCGGCACCATGGATGATTGTACACTGTAATGCCTTTTGATTCCCTCAATTTCACTGAATATGACGGTTTGAAATTACACAATAAGACAATAAATGAAGACCATTTAAGGCCGATGGATCCCACTAATGGCTGCCCACAGTCATTAAACACAAGGGTTGATTGGATTTGTCTGTAGCTCAACACATACAGTAACATGCAACCATGGATCAAATTGCTTAGAAGATATAAGTAGTGCAATTAAACATTACATGCACAACTGAAAGTTCAACTGACAAAATGGGTAAAAAAACATACTTGGGGGGGAACAGACAATATGTTACATGCCCATATAGCAAATGTTCAAGTGTTCATAAATTTGTGTACTGTACATATGTAAAACCCTCTATTTCAACACAGGATGCAACTTGAAAGTTTTTTGAAGGTTTAATGAAGGTTGCAGTAGCTAGTTTTAAGATGAGATTTAATGACACACCACCACAAACATATTAATAGTGTCAGTCAACTCAATAAAAAGTTCAAAGTCCAAATTAATTTTCAAGTATGGTTCAAGTTTGAGTTAGGTTGCCCTTTTGTCACCTCTCATGACAGTCAGGGAATGCCATGGGCATATTCTGCAACGGCCAGTCCACAGGGGGCATCTAGTAAAGGTACTGATCATGGGTTCTACTTGCAGGATAACATAACAGTGTTGTAGTGTATGTATGGTATGTACATTCATAAAATTGTGACTCTTCAGGGTGTAAGATGTTGCATGGAATTTTGGTTAAGGAATAGAAATGACAAATTGTGGAAATGACATGAAGTTATGCTTCTCTAAGCATTCTGTGAAAAAATTGAGATATACTGTAGGCTAAGCTAGAGGTTTGGGACTTTACAGAAATAAAAATAATTTTCAAATCTGCTACATGGCTGACATCTCAAAAATTAGTCCCTGCCTTTTATACTTCACCAAATCTTGCTTGTGGTGGCCTGGTTGAAATGTTTGAAATTATAATTCCTTAGCAGTGGTGAGCATTTCTTGCCCCCAATTCAAAAGTCTACAAAGAAGAATCTTTTGTTTGCAGGGAATTCCTGCACTGTATGCCGGCCTGGTAAAGTTCTAATTACTCTCTAAATTCTGAAATCTTCCCCAAGTTCCCCCATAAATTGTGAATAGCCAAAATTTCAAGTTTTGAGTCGAAGTACCAACACTGTCTGAGGGCCTTCTCTTTTTTCTCTTTTCCCAGCAAAAAATTAAAAAAAAAAAATCAAATTTTTTCTAAGTAAAATGAAAAAAAAAATAGGCCTCCTGGATATGGCAAAACCTGAAAACTACATGGCAGACATATGCAGTCTACATTGCTGGTTAATTTGATGGAATGTTGTGTGCCGCAAAGATGGCATTGACAAGGTTGTGAAATTCCTTGTGAGGATGTTGAAGTTACCCTCTACACAGTTAGAAATACAGGTACTTTGCAGTGTAACTGCATGATTATTGGCGACAGAAAGTCATGCATACTGTGCCGTATGCTGTGTGTACTGGCTCAGGGTGATAAAATTGCTTCATTGTTTAATGCTGGTATTCCCAGCTACCATACTACAGCTGTATAGAACACTTTCAAGGGGAAAAGTGTAAGGCAGGAATTAACCGTTTTGTAAATGCCCAATTCTGTTTTGTAGCCTGTGTTCTAAATTTGCAGTCATTTCCGGTTTGTAAGTCAATTGTAATTTACTATAAAACTCACCTTCAGGTATACATTTGACATTTTGGACTTTTTTCTGCACATTGCACATGTGACATGTACATGTACATTACCATATTTCATGGTGGTAACTTGAAGTTTCAAGTACAGTGAACACTGGGTGTTCACATAGTGCAGCATGAAGCCATACTGTACATTGGTACGACACACATGTACATAAAAATAGTACCATGTACCATAGTGCCATGACCAGCAAGGAAGCAGGGTGTGCTCTTAGTCTGATAGCAATACAGTGACCCCCTCCCAGATAATGCTTTGCAATAATATCCCCCAGAATTGCAATGCACTCACTGTACTTGAATGCAGTTGTACATGATAACTTAAAAGTACAGTGAAAACTTGGATGTTTACATTGCAGCGTGGCCCAACATTGTAACCACGTACATATCAATATGTTATTTACTTTACTCAGTGCCACAGTATGCAACCAGCAGTGTTTTTAATGGTGACTTCAATTCGGTGGCAGATAAAGCTTTGCCAATCAGTGAAGGTGATACTAATATCTGACAAAGTTTATACTGTAGACCACTGTACATTATGACCAGGGTTGTAGCTACAGTGGATGGTGCTGGCAGGCCTCACCCAGCACTCAATATTATCCCCCGGCACTGCAGGCCAAAACACCTCTCCCATACCATCACAAATCTGCCAACCAAGACATAAAACTAGCCCCAAATTTGCTCCCTAAAGTAAAATGAGGGAAAAATGAAAAATTAATGGCTGAAAAATGAGGTAACTGCCATGGGGTGCTGTAGGGTGAGGCACTTCTGCCAGATCAGACAATTACCCAGCACTCAAATTTGCCTAGCCACAATCTGATTATGACACAAGTACTGAAAGTTTTTAAAGCCTACAGTACCATGCAATATTCGCAGTCAGAAGGATGTCTGAACTTGAGAACTGCAAGTTCTTTGAATTGGAAACAACATAATAGATGATGGAGCCATGAATCACAGATAAGTTTAATAGAATATCATGTTTACTCACTTGAATGTAGCAGTGAACTACCAGTACTGGGAACATGGTTGTTGATTCCCTGGTAGTGTCTTTCAGGATTAGAATATTGCATATTCAAGGTAAACCAAGCCTTTACTGAATAGTACAGTAACACCTTTCATAGTCAACAGATTCAATAGTCAAAACAATTAGTAAATATATGGCACAGTAAATTTAAATTGGGGAAAGAATCAACAGGATAACAAATTAAAGAAACATATGGGATAAACAGATAAGTCTATGAGCAGGGAGTAGCCACAAGTTACACATCCTACCAATCAGCTAATTGTTATTCAAAATTTTGGGGTAATATAATTTAAATACAAGATTCCCAGTAGTACAACCAAGACAGTGTGTACAACATTTTGGAGTTCTATTGAAAAAACTAAGCAAGAGACCATTGCATGTGCAGTACATGAACTGGTAGGAGATCTGTTTTTTTTTTTTTTTTTTTTGGGGGGGGGGTCAAACTGTACACAATCTCATGAAGTACTGTATTGTTCCCTGCAAATGGTCATATAGCACTGTACTGTACCTATGTGGGGTATGGGCATATCATTATCTTGCCTGACATTATTTGCCAGCGAAGTGTCTTCATTCCCACTTAGCAGTTAACATCGCTCAAAAGCTGTGCATGCTACTGTAGGTCGAGTGCTTCTGTTGGTATGTTCCTTAAAGTGTATATATTGTGATAGCCTACAAAGTGTGCTTCCTATGAATGGAACTCTTAACTGGCACTTATGTCTGAAGTAATTACATCCACCAGGCCTGATTGATTTCCTTAAACTTTTTGTCATAAATGAGCAAAATTTTTATGAGACATTAAGTAAATAAAACATGCAGACTAAGTCCTAAAAGATTTCAAAGTGTAGTACAGCCGCTGTACAGTAGTTGAAATTTTTTTTTTGCAATGGTAACAAACACATGCTGTTGCTTTGTACAAAAAGTTAATCAGTTTTGTTGTCTGTATCAGGTCAATATTAAATGTGTGCATCAGTTATTGGCCAATTTCCAACATTACCGTTACAAGCTCAGCACTGCATAAAATAGCATCTTCCACTACAAGAATTCAATTTGAGTGACTGCATTTTCCTTTTAAAGAAAAAAAGGAGAAATTTAGTGCTCTTATAGTATGTATGGACAGTCTGAGATGGACAGAAAAAATAGTCTTTTGTTTCAACACCTCAAGTTCCCTTAATTCTGATTGCTTGCTACATAGTTGCTAGAACTGAAGTGATTGAAGGGGTCTTCAAGATTGTGGGAATTTCTTGTGAGTGAGGAGAATTCCTTAATACTGTATTTTGCTGGTAGAAAAATTCCGTGTTCATGTAGATCAAGACAAGATGACCTCATTAACTGTACATGGTGAGCACCCTGTAAACAAATAATTTTTGTAATAGTCACTCCTAAAAGTTGTGAAAACTAACAAAGATTGTCCCTTTAAAGGTATATTTTCATCATCCCAAACAGTTCCAATTCTCCCAACCTACTTACTTCTAGCCCCTCCCACATTTATCTAAAACTCATCTTTATCCAGACACAATCCTAGTTTATTGTTTCATGACTTGTCCCAGTGACCATAAAAGTCCATAATGTGTAATCAAGACACTCTCAGTGCCCATGCTGTGTAATTTAGCTTTGATGCATTGTTTGAATGTGATGCCAATCAAAGAGCTGTACCAATTGAGAGTTTTGATATGGGCAATTACACAGTAAACCAACACAGAGTCATCACATATGCATATTTTGTTTTGTTAATTAGTTCCATATGTTTTATGATGTTCAGGGCTAATCCTTAGATGTATAGAGATAGCCTAAAAAATTTCAACTTGCTCCCTCAATTTTGAAAAATATTTCTGTGTAGGCCCTATGGAAAATATAACAGGCGAACATTGACATACTTCAAGAAAAATGACGGGTGTAACACATTGACATACAAAATAGAAATGGCTATTATCCGGAAAGTTCATTATGTACATACCTTGTGACATTTTCTGAGGATAATATGTAGCATTGCTTTACAACTATCCCATAGGGGGCACTCTTTGATCAATATTAAGCTCGGGAGACCATAAATTGTAAGTGTATGTCAATGTTACACCCGTTATAGAATTGTGTTCGCCCGTTATAAAAAGTGCTGATAAACTGCAGGAATAAAAAAATATTTACCCTATGTGGTCCTTGCTTTATATACCTAGAGGTTACTATGTCTGTGATAATTGATAATGAACAAGGTAACACCAATAAATGATGTTCTCAGGGTAATTTATAATTGTTTGACATACACATGCATCACATAAATGTATGTCAAATATTTTCAAACGTGCTTCATGAGTGCAAGGTTGATCAGAATTTTGATGTTACCTTGTTTATTGTCAACCATCATCAAATCACAACATAAGTTATTGGCAAGGTCCATGTATATGGCAAACTTTTTGAGTTTCAGCATTTTTCTTATAACGGGCGAACACAATTTCATAACGGGTGTAACATTGACATACATTTATAATTTATTGTCTCCTGAGCTTCATATTAATCATAAGGTGATTCCATCTGGTTTGTTATGAAGTACTGCTACATATCATCCTAGGAAAATACCAAAAACTATCCACATGATGTACTTTCTGAAAAATAGCATTTTGTATGTTGTATGTCAATTATGTTACACCCATTATTTTTCTTGATGTATGTCAATGTTCGCCCGTTACATTTTCCATAGAACCTCTGTAGATTTTTTTTCCAATATTGAGGAAGCAAGCTAAAAATTTTTAGGCTATGTCTGTGCATCTAAAGATTAGCCTTGAACATAATAAAACACATGAAATTAACATAGAATGGAAATTAACCCTTATGTGATGCTACTGTGTTGGTTTACCGTGTAATTGCCCATATGCTGAAACTGTAGTTTAGGGTGACGAATGACTGCCTTTAAAAGGTTTAGTTTGAGCAAAAAATTTTGTCTTTGTAAGTGAAAGAGGAACCAAATGTACATAGTGGGGGGTACTTCCCCTCTATCAGGTATGCATTTGGTAAAACTGCAAAACAGCATGTAATTGGCTGTATTTTTCAGTATTTTTCCTCCTAAAGAGTTTGCAGTTTGCTAAATACTTTTGTTTAAGTATTTAACTGCCTGAAAACTCCCCCCAGTCTCCCTGCTCCCTCCCTTGCACCTGGAAAATTTTGACCCCTCCTGTTCCTTGCCCGTCTATAGGTCTGAATGGCTTCATACCACAACATCTCAAGATGGCAAATGATGAACAGTTTTCATATGGTTCAAAAATGCCATGTACTGTATTGACTCACACAGTCTGCTGTCAGAAGGTGTGTCTTAAACTTGAAACTTGAATTCAAATGTTTAAATTGACAAATCCTTAAACTTCTTTACATCTGATTGATTGGCAATTTAGCTGAGTTACCTATTTGCACTTCTTTTTAATACTACTGTATTTCTCCTGTCCTTGCATACCAATTGAACACACAGCTTAGCAATGGTAAAGACACTGTGCAAACTGTACACTCAAACATTGACTTGAAAGGAAGTTTACATTGAAAGCTATGCTGTGTGTGAAAGCATACATGTAGTTTTTTATTGTTTGAACATTATCAAAATACAGAGGGGGTGGGAATAAGGGGTATTGATGAGATGCACAAAGTTTACTTCCTTGTATTATCATGGCATGCATGACATTTGTACATTTCAAAAGTTGCTTGCACCATTGGTACAAATGACACCTGTGTAGTGTGTACAGTATGGGCCTGCCAAAGTTTTTTAAGTTTTTTTTTTTAACTTGGTAACCTGCAGCCTTTAAACAGATGATGTTAGCAATGTTGCTTTTTATTTGTACAAAATTAGCCAATTTAGAAACTATGGTTGTACTGCAAAAAATAATTGAAGGTAGTGAAATCGTACCCCAAACTACAATTTTTGTGCAGTTGTGTAGTCCGCAGAAACTTTCAATTGACACAACTGTTTGAGTGACAGTAATTTAAAAAAAATGTAGGGTACTCTTGCTCATATTACTCAGCATTTACTGTACTGAGAGTGTTATGATTACACCTTGAGGTCTTGTATACTCACTGTGAAGCAATAAACTGTGATTGTGTCTGGATGATCCCTGAGTTTTAGACAATTGTGGGAGGGGCTTTAAGGAAGTAGGTTAGGAGAATTGGAACTGTTTGGGGTAATCAAGGAAAAGGCCTTTAGTACAGTTTACTTTAGTATCAGTTATCATAATTTACATTGCTTTTTTTACTAGTAGAGTAGTGTTATCAGAATCATTGAAGACATACAAGCTGTTTGTCAAAAAAAAAAAGAACTGCTGCAAAATTTTTGCAATCCATAGCAGTTTGACCTGTTTATGTAGGCAAGTGGTATGCTACAGTATTGCACACCCTGAGAAGTTATTCCTTGTGCCTTGTGAGCCCACAACTGATAAAAAAAGCTGTGGCTGGCTCAGCTTGAACCAATAGGTTGAAAACTGGGTTGTAAGACTCCTTTGCTGTAGGCTGTATGTAAGTTTGTAGGCCTACTGTACTTTGTCATTAGTTTAATGTAGCATACAGTACTGTACATAATACTCCAGAGCTGTCTTAAAGTGTACCTCCAGAAAATTAACATGAATAATACTGTGCCGTAATCAGAGAATGTTTATGTCGGTAGAACATGAAGTCACAGTATTTTACATACCTGTACATGTATCAAATTTGATACTCATCACGAACCAGTGTTTCCTTTAATACTTGATATACTTCTGTATCAATATGCAGGAGTTGGCAACCACATTAAATTAGCCATGGACGATCCATGTCAATTGAATGGGAATTGTGTGCTGGCCCACAGGTCACAATGGTGGTGCCATAAGCAGCCATATATGCCAAGTGGGACCATCAGTTGGGGTAGAGTGTGCTAGAATTTTTGGGGCTCAAAAAAACCTCCCAGATGTGCTTGGGAATGCTGTTTCCCAGACTTTTCTACATACCTGTAGGCAAATGCATATGAAAAGACAATATCAGTCAGAGGCTGCCAACAAGTATTAAACACTAAAATTTGCATAGGACTTGGCTTTGAGGCCCACTTTCAAAGGCTTTCTTCACAGTCATTGGGGCCCACTAAAGTCTATGCTGAGACCCATGAATGAGCTGCAGCTTAATGGTTGTAGACCCCTGAACTACAGTATTACTACACATGTACAGTATGTATACTGTACAGTACATACCAAGAGGAAGTGAGTGTCAAGTTGATGTTTGACTTCATGTACATCACAATGGTTAAGAAGTTTGATTCTTGACTCACATCCATAGAGACCTTTGTGCCTACTTGAAGACCTGACGAAACAAACATTTAATGTGGGGCTAAGAACAATGTGAAGGTTGTGACTTAAATTATGACTTTATCTGACAAAAAAAAATGATAATGGAAATTTCTAAGAAAAATTTTTGGGGCAACTCAGGAAGACTGTAAATTGAGGGAAACTACAGTGCATGTTCACACAAACAATACTTGAAGGCAATCAATCGTCACCAGCAAAGTTAGGTTTACAGGGAGTCTACCAAAATTTTCAATTGGCACAGTGCTTTGATTGACATCAAATAAAAAAAAAAATGCATGCAGAGAAAGAGAAGCTCATTACCCTGCATGTACTTAGAATTTTACAAATTAGGACCTTGGTTTATTCACCATATGAAAGTATGCCCTGGTGCAATAGACAGTTATGTAGGATTTTATCTGGATGATTTTGAGACAGCTGTAAACGAGAAGGGCTGGAAGTAAAGTAGGTACTGTAGGGAGAATTAGAACTGGGGAGTGATGAATTTTCCTTAAAGCATATTCTAGTGGCTTTCCAATTGGGTCTTTCATCCAAACCCTATTCCAATACCATTTTCCTAACTCAAGATATCTGACTTTAAAGAATGGTTATTTTTGTTAAAAAATACCTCCACATTTCAACAAAGCCACAGAAAGAAATGTAATATTTCTCTTGTTGTCCTTTTACACATAGTAATATCATATTTGTCAGACTCTTTGAAATTTCATACTGTTGGATGGTTGGAGTATCTTTCCTTGTAGATCTAGCATTACTCTGCACCATATGTACTGTAGGGTACAGCAAACAATCGTGCGACTGTATTCTCTTCAGCCACATCAAAATTATAAATGAATTGAATGCAGTGTCAAATTAATGTGTTGGAATGACATCACAGATTTCCCTTAGTGCAACAAATCTTCAGAAATATTTTCATTACTTTGAAAATCAGTTTCAAGAAATTTTTCTGCATACTTTAAAGTCAATGAATTTTGCCTTTGGAGAATGCCAAAATGCTCTGGTAGAACTTGAGGCAGTAAGAATGGATAAATGTAGATACCAGCACTTTTTGTAAACATCGATGCTGTGATAATTAACAGTTGGTTGAGTAACAGCAACACCCAGGCACTTAATAGTAGTTTATGAGGGTAGCCTTTTGAAACATCACTTGAGAAGTGATTCAACACCTACCATCTTCAGTGTGAAGGAGTGAAACTTTTCCTAGTTTTCTCTCTTGACACAGTTTTGTGATTTCCATGGTTACACTCTGATCGACAAATTGCTATGGCAACTAAGTGTTGCATCCATACAGATGTAGTAGTAGTAGTACAGCAGCTGATATTACTGATGCTGATAATTCTCATTTGCTGGTACGATACAGATATGGAAAGGAGTTATTTTACTCCACTCTTCAACATACTTCAATTGGGCAGTCTTTTAATGTTGTGTGAGAGGAAAACAGAAGTATTGAAATGGACTTCATTCTCATTGGTGCGTGGCAAGAGAGTGGGAGCAGAGGGGAATGTCCCCGGATTGAATTAAAAACAAAATTATTCAGTAATAATTGACTTCAAAGGATGCTAAATGGTATACTATGCTAAGGCCATCTTCGGGTACTTTCATATCTCAAAGGAGAGAGGGACATTAGATTCTTCCCCTGTGCTGACAATCAGGACATGGAGTTGGTCATCCCAAAGAAAAATCATGGTAATAATACCACTGAGAAATCTTACTGTACAGAATGTACAGTGGTATAATGTTGATAGCAAATATTGGTGTCCTTTGTTCAGTGTCCTAGCTTAGCTGTGCTGATACAGGACAAAAATGGATAATAATGTACAGTGGTATAATGTTGATAGCAAATATTGGTGTCCTTTGTTCAGTGTCCTAGCTTAGCTGTGCTGATACAGGACAAAAATGGATAATATTGGACAATTGATATTCCCAGGGATATTTAAGACAAGTCATTTTTTTTTAATCTAACCCCCCTCCCCCAAACTCCAAATAAAAAAATTAATAAAATTGGCACCAAGGGTCCATCAGTGGTTTTTTACTCTAGTGATTGTAATGTATATTAGGGAAAATTCTGCCATAATGTGATGATGGTAAAGGTACAGTATTTTGAAGGAAAATTTAAAATGGCCGCCTGCTGAAATAATGTGGTACAACCTGCACCAGATGTACATTATTGGAGTGAATTAAAAGTCGAGTCTGGCTATTTTTAAAATGAGATGATGCCATTGAAGTGAGGTTGAAATACATAATGATGTGTCAATCATTTCATTCCCTACATGTAAAATGGCCGCTGTCTGCCATTTAAGTAATAAACATTTTGCAATGAACCCTACAAAATTAACTGACAGTTGGAGATGATAATTTGCATGATTGATGAATGGACCAACACTTAAAAGGTCTCATTGAGTTGATATCAATATTAAACTTTATGGTAGTGTTAAAGAGTCACTACCACAGGACAATGCTTATTGTTTACTTGGAAATACAGGGAATAATTTATCCAGTATCCCATCGCAAAACGCGATGCAAAATGACAGATTTGCGACACAAATAGCAATAGGTGTAGCAAAATTTGCGATGCAATTTTCGAGCAAAAGTTCCCGTACTTGATGAATGGAAATGACAACGGGAATACTGCACAAAGGCCTACAACTGTTCAATATACTTTTAGTACAACCACACTTGTCAAGCAATGAAGTACTGCAAAAAAAAGAACAAAAAGTATCCAGACACTTGAGTACGTTCAAAACATCAAGGTAATTATGCCTATTCCCGAAACTTTTATGCGCACCTATTGGCCGCTAGTTACTGTACATTTATTGACGATGGTGCGACTTCAACGTATGCAGTTGAAGTCGTATGAGGCACTCTGCAAGTGCTACTGTTGCGATAGCTCAGAGACTTCCCATAGGGATCAAACATCCTACCCAGAAACACGAGACCGGCCTAGGCTCTTCACGTCTCCATGTACAAACATGTTAGGATGGTGCAAAGTCAGGCACAAATAACTCTGAAGAAAAAGCATTGCAGGGCAAAATTACAGTGGTTAATCTTTCGAAAATAGTATGAAGGGCTTAGTAAGAGTGTTTTACATGTGCCTCATAATTATTTTATGAAATGTGTGAAAACTTGGATTATATTAGACAGCTTTCAAATTGACATCGTTCTGACTACCCAGAATGAGGCTGTAGCAATACCCATAGTAGTTCTTGTATGTAATGAGAAATTTGAGAACTGTTACAAACGGGTCGCAAGCTCGAAAGTTTGCTTGTTACCATGGTGGGGCAAAACCACTAAAGTTACTGTCTTCTGGCGTGTTCCAGTTTGTTAATGCATCAAGTGCATCAAATTTGTTGAGTGAATATTTTTGACATACTTTCTGGAGGACCTGATACTGTACAGCAAAGCAAGGAGCTGATTCAGTCCCATATGGAATTGAAGTCCGTACTTAGTGCCTTGTTTCTGCAGATCCATATTAATATTGCAGACCAGACTTTTTGTGGACAGTGTAGTCACATTAAGTCAATGTTTAGGTCTAGTTTCAGCATATAACTTAACACCGTTATCGTAGCGGGGAATAGCATCTGGGCATGAATCAGAGTACAGCATAAAAGAAGAAAATTATGACAGTGAAAATATCTATGCAAATTCTGAAAATTGCTACACAAAATGGAACTTGTATCGCAAAAATGCTATGCAAAATTTCTGTACTAAATTATTCCCTGAAATAGTAATTGTACATAGTCCATGGCATTTATTGTAATTTGCTCACCCTTCCTGTGATCTTAGCTTGAGTAGTTAGTAGAGAATATTTTTACTGTGGTCAGTATTCCCTGGTAATTTTTAATTAGTTGCCAATAAATCAGTCACGGTACTAGCTACACCTTTACTGTACAGGTCGTGACTGACAGTTGAACTGTAACTTGTGTAAAATTTAATAGCACTTTCTCTTGTTTAGCTTGTCAAATGAACCAGTTATATTTTATTTACAATTTTATTGCTCACTATGCCCACAGGTCTGTATGTGACTGTTGTCTCACGTACCATGCATTCGCAGTAACACTCTGTTTCCTTGCACTCAAGTAGCATGAGAACACAGGTTAACTTGGGGTCAGTGTTTACATTTCTATTCACCTCAAATCCCTGGATTCTGTGGTTTGTCATAAAGACCCTCATAGCAGCGTTATTTACACAATGGTATGGAGAGGCATCAATTGAACAAAGAAGGGAAAAGTGCAAATTAAAAAATAAATCTTTGTTTCCTGTGGTAGAGACTCCTGGGAATTTGTGTTTTGTTTTTCACTTTCATTTGGACTACCAAAAATTTCAAATAGCATCAGTTTGGCTCCAGGTTGTCAGATCTGCAGTCTCTATCAGTATATTTTCATTTTGATTTACATATCATCAATATGTTGACAAAATCTGGTTTCAGGAGAAATTATTTGATGGAATAATTTCAAAATGTACCCCCAAAAACTTAAAATTAACAAAAAGTGGAGGTTATCTCCAGCTTAATTTCATTAGGGAGGGGTAAATCCCCCTTTACCCCCTCCCCTTTTTGCAGAAACCCTAAGATATTTTTTAAGGACAATTTTCCAAAGTTGGGACATGGTGTTAGAACCTTCTTCCAGTAGGGCTAGCTTGCACAGATACCTGTAGCTACTGCTAGAAGGAGTGTAACCCTAACAATCGACTGACTTACAAGTTTAAGAATTTGTGACAGTGAATTGTTAAGAGAAGGGTTTAAGGTCACAGCAGGATTTGGTATGTTAGAGGGAATAGAGGGGTGCTTATTCTAAGCATTTTGGGGAAATTTGAAATCCCATGAAATCCGATGTGTAGTTCTCAAGATACAAGCATGTAAAGTTTTCACATTTTCAACAAAAAGTGAACTTGAAGCAAGCACATGTGACATCATATCCCCACATTTATAGTGCACAGTCTTTTATTTTTCTTTAAATTTTATATTTGAATTCTCCTCAACAATCCCATTCTATTAAAGTGTGATTGCATAGGTCGCATGAGAACTTACGAAACTTTGCACCCCCACGGGGAGGTCCTATTCATTAACTTCAAGGTCAGCACAACAGTCTAATAAAACAAAGGGAAACAAAGCATTCCTTGTCAATGTGATATTAAAAGTGATAAAAGTTTGCTGCCCTCAAACTCACTTTGGACACAAATCTACTGACTTCATTTACTGATATATCGACAAATAGATTCCGATTTGAAATGGAACTCTCATCACACTGTGTAGATTTGGTTCCTCTTTACATATGAAAGTTAAATTTTTGCTTAAACTTCTCCTTTAAGGGAGAAATACAAGTGAGATGGGGCAGGAGCTTAATTTTTCTCTCATTAAATACGTCATTTTTTGTTGCATTTCAAGGTCATGACCATTTTGGCTGAAAATTCTCATTGTTAGAAAGATATTCTGTGACTTTTAAAATACATCCCACTTTGAATTTTTACAGTTTCCAGTCTTGTCACTCTATGTGAGATCTCTTAAACGTGGTATTGTACGTTTTTTAAAGGTAAGAATAAAGTGTGTATCATGTGACCAGCTACCATGCAACTATATGCTGTGTTCCAGGGTTCCTGTGATTACAGTATGTGGATGCATAAGTCTGGAATTGTCTGTCCAAATTATCTATATCACCTGCTTTTTTACATCCCATGTTTTTATTTATTGTTCTCACTCATGGGTGGAAAAAGTTTGGAAGTTGTCAGGCTGATTTCCAGGAAATTTTGGCACAGGGGAGGGGCTAGGGATAGGGGTGGAGAGTTAGGGACTGGGGAGTTTTGGCACCTGGAGAGAGATATACTTTTTGTTCGTGAAATTAATGGAAAAATTGTGGGAAACTGTTCTTCCTTCCTGGGAAATAATTTCCTTGGAATAAAAATTTTCCCTGCCCTGTGCCCACTCTACCACAACTACTGTAACCCTGGTCAAACTATTAACACAGTAGAAAGAAGGGGCCCTCCACTTGGTAAGGAGGAGAGGGAGACCTCTGTCATTTGCCCTGAAAGGAGGTGCAAGGGTACATTCCATCCACTGTGCTATTAGTTTCCAAAGATGTTATAGTGTAAGAAATTTTCTGATTTGAGGATATTGGAAGTCTTCAGCAAATTTCAAGGAAATTCATAATTTTGCTTGACAAAAAGTTTTTGTTAAGGGTGTGGTGTAATTTTTACTGCAGTAACATGCTTGAAAATAAAACAGGTAACCATTTTATATCTCTAGATGCCCTATGAAACATTTGCTTAACTGAGAACCCTCCCTGTAGACTGCCGACAATCCTGAAAAACATAGAACAGGAAACGGACCTCTACTTGGCTTATATTTCTGAGTTAATCAGGGTTTAGTTGTGGGTAAGTGGGATTACCAAGGTGAATTACAGGTACATACTGTAAGTATCAGGGCTCATAAATGCCGATCCAGGGAGTTTGGTGGTTTCTTCCATTATCTGGAACAATTCAAAGAGCAAGATTACAGAAAGTCTTCCCCCTTAGTCTCTTTTATACTTTATTCTTGTCCATTAGTTATGTCCATACAGTAAGACCCAAATCCCCAAAATTTCTCATAATGTGGAAAATGTTTGAAATTTGTCTGCCTATGTTTATATTGTTAACATTTCTCCAGTGAAATGTGAAAAATACTGTTCCAAAGTACCTTACAACACTTACACTCAATGGGTTTGTTTTTATACAAAATTTCAGGAAACATTGGAGAAAAATTCTTGAGTATTTCTGGATAGAGATTGGGAGAATACAGGAACCCTGTGTGTACTTCAGTCATTTTCACAGCTTTTCATCATGTGTACTACAACATGCTTTGTACTTGATTAAACAATAGCAACACTGTATATGCGTAGTTCACTTTGTGCTTACTTCTGCTCATAATGTGTATAACGACATCTGTACAGTACGTTTCAAATTCACATCACTAACTTAGAAATACAAGTTAACCAAAAATACAAGTTAACCCCTTGCCACATCTAAATTGCATAACTCATTCGCTGTGCACTACCTGGAGTAAGTTTTATCATGATGCCATCATATACGTCACATTAATTGACAAGAAGATTATTCTCATACAACACTTCACGCAATTTGCTGTTTTCGGAAAAAAAATTGTAATATCAATCTATAGACAAATAGTCGTTCCCATCTGTGTAGCTTATTTGTTCCAATCAGTTGCTACTAAGACAAAATCTCAAAAATTTTATTTTTTGATTCTGAAATTTTGTTTACAAGATTTTGAACATAATTTTTGAGTCCGAGTGCAAGAGCCCTGTGTGTACATATTGTAATCATTGTCACAGCTTTTCATTGTGAATAAAACAATATCCTTCATTTCAATGTTTGTACAGTATACAACACTCTCTGTTCACATTTGTTCGTAATGTTTCCTCAAGTCTCAGTCAAGGAAATGACAGAAAATGTTTGAATAGCCTACATGTATTTTGCATTGTTATTCCCATCTGGGAATTAAGATCTTTTTCATTTCAATCAGTTGCCAGGTGTAAAATTTTGAAAATAAATCTATGAAATGAATCCTATTATAATATAATGTTTGGTTCTTCTTAATTTACATCACATGCATTCATTTCATGCACAGTAATAGTAATTTATGTTTTCATTGCTTAGGAAAATAAGTTCCAGATGCTAGTATCATGACATGAAGGTTTTGTAGAGAGAGCTTGGTATAGCCAAGTCCTTTAATGCATAATGAAGGAATCATCTTATCTCAAAAAGTTCATTGATGTTACAAATTTATTGCACATGCTTGACCCCCTTTAATTATGCAATGCGAACTTTAAATAATATGTTTCTTAAATTTCATGAAAGAGGTGCGTGTCAAAATTGGAAGTTGGACTTATAGACACGCTATATGGCATGCAGTTTCAAAGGATTTATGGTGTAGGATTAAAGTATGTGTCAATTTTGTCAGTAGCATTTTACTGTACAAGCAAATAATAATACAGACCAAAATTCTGTCCCACAGCCCTAATTTGTAAATTGCTATTTGTAAAAAGGGTTTATTAGATTATTTTTAACCTTTGTACACATTCGTAGTTTCAGTTTTATTTTTAAATGTCCAGGTACAGTGCTGGACTCTGAACAGTGCAGCATCTTGTCTTCCTGATTACATTATTACATTGATAGTAGAGGGCAGTGAAACGCTTCACCAGCAGTGATAATACCACATACTTTTGTGTACTAAATGTACTAAAATAGTAGTATGTGTTATAATATCATCTGAGACTTTTCAGATTTAAGTCAGAATTTGATTTCATTTCTGTCATTTGAATGCATATTACACCTTAGTCCTTTTCAATTTTTCAGAAGATGCACACTTTACTTTTCAAGATTACGATTAATTAGTGCATTAAGTTTTGTTTAACTTCAAAAGAATCACTTTTGTTTCAAGTTGTACAAGTATGATACATTCATCCATTGTTTGCTACAGTGTTCTGGCAAGATAGTTAATAGCAATAGTCCCTCATTTCAATAGTCTCCTGTCTCATTGGTCCACCATCTCATTGGTCCCCTAACCCTAAACCAAAACCCAGGGGACTTATGAGATGAGGGACTAATGAGACAGGACTAATGAGACAGGGAACAATGAGATGGGGAGGGGGGGGGACCATAGAGTGGACCCTATTTAATGACACACCAGACATGTTGGTGTTAAATACAGTGTCAACCAGATATATAGTTGGTTAGTTTAATAAAATTTAACTACACACCAACACAAATGCGTTACAGTGTTGTGCTGTTTAAATACTGAACACTCGAGTCCTCACATTCAGTTGCCTTTTATGACCGGTGGGGAATACTGTGGGTACATTCTACAACCCCCTGCCCACAAGGGGGAGTCAGCCAGAAAAAAAAGTAATAGAGTGCAAGTTGGGTTTCAAAATAATACATTGTGATTGTCCCGTCCCCACAGTTCCCTATAATGATAGACAGAAATACTGTGGACATATGCCACAACCCCCAGCCCATAGGGGGCAGCAAGGACCATGCTGCTGAACATATGATCACGCTTCATGAGTTAGTCTTTACTTTAATAAATGACTTGCTCCAAATTTGTACAACCTTTGTTGTGCAATAAGCATAGAAGTCTGAGGTCGTACATTATGGAGTTACTTCATTCATGATTCTGTACTGTGTGAGACTACTGTGGCTGCATGCGTGTGTGTAAATAGCTTGGATCTATCAATTAGAATAGTGGCAAAGTCACATATTCATTACAGGCAAGTTGCTTCGTACAAGTAGCGTCATACACTAAAGTATGCTCTAATCAATATGCATGGACTTCTCTGCCACCTTTGTCTACTTGGGTAATTAGTAAGTAACAGGTGAATACATTATGTTGCTATGGTATAATAATTACTGGTAATAAATATGTTGCTATGGAAATACTGGTAATTACTTAAGTATTAAATTTTGTGTTCACCACTGCCTTGGAGAGAATGATTGCCTGATATAAATTTGCTACTGTAGCAAGTGGTTATATTGAGGGACATAATAAATCCTCAATTTTTTTATGAATTTATATCACAAATATGTTTTTAATTTGTTGATACAGAGATAATTTTTTTTTTATTCCATATTCTGTTTCAGTATAGTGGGATTAGGCTTATGCTTGGGATGGGAGGGGGGAGGGAGGGGGCAAGGGGAAAGCAGGGGCTGGGGATGTTGGTTTTAAATTTTAGGTCAGGTCAGGTTTTGTTATTTGTTTGCATATAGCTTTAATAATAATGCCATGTAGGACTTTGTCAGTATCATACAGTAGATGGAGGATTTAAATTAAAATTTAAATTTCACTGCATAAAATTCACTTTAAATTGCACCTTAGACTTCATTAATTTAGAGAGCATAGCATATTACTCCTCTAGGCAGTGCGCTAGCTCCTACTAAATTATTCTGAACAGTCCATTGACCACAAGCTGTCCACAGGGCAATTTCATTTCCCCATGGTTGCTTCGTTTGCTTGCCCATTGGACTTTTTGTGGTCACTGGGCTGTTTAGAATATTTAGTAGAAGCACACTGGGTAGAGTAGTAAGCTGCTGACTGTCGGAGACTAGAAAAAGCCATGCTCCCTTGGTATATATCTAGGGATGATCAAACAATGTTCAGTACACCTATTGCAGTGTTTCCCCTGGGTTTTATAGGATGTTAGGTGGTACTGGTTAATGGGATAGAATCTTGCCAGGCTTTGACACCAAAAGGGAGGAAGAACTATGACTTCTGTTATAACTGGTATAGTGAAGATGGCAATTTCAGAACAATTTTCTGTTAGGTGGTGGCAAAAATATATGAGGTGGCCACCTCACAAAAAGAATGCCGGGGGGAACCCTGCAAAGTATGACCCTGGTGCACAACATTAATGGTCAAGCAAGAAATCATGTCATTCACAGCCCCACTCTTAGCACAGCATTTTTATCTTTTCAATGAACTTGCCAAAGAAATAGGTAGCAAATTTTGGAACACTTGTCTTGTGCTCTGATCTTCCTCTATGCATGAATGTGCGCTTTAGTGGAACTCGATGAATTACGTTAAATTACTGTTGATCTCTGATCATTGTTGATCCTAGAATGCTTACACTTCAGATTTTGATTCCCTGCAAGGGCCCCTTGTACCAGGGCTAATCTGCATTTACAGTGCTATAGAAATATGATCGTGAGGTCTGGATCTTGTGTAAATGTACCCATAACCTGCTTTACCCCTCCTTACCATGTAAAAACAGTCTTCAGGAATCCTATTACTTACACCTGAATGAGTGTATGGTCAAGTGGTTTGGGCATCAGACTTGCAGTTGGGTGGTCCAGAGTTCCACTCCTTCTTGCCTGGTCAAACCAAAGACTTTAAAATATGGACTAGGCTACTTGGTGTTCAGCATAAGTAATAGGGAGAAGGCATAAGCAATGGAATAGGGAAAACAAGCTAGTGAGCTGGAAAAAGGCTGAGGCAGGCCTGACTTAAACCAGTTCATTAAAAACTGAGCCATAAAACTCCATGTAATGTAAAGTAACTAACAAACTGCACATGCCATAAGTCCTTGGCCAGCTTCTGTGAATTTGCCAGTTTTCATTCCCTTTTTTGATCCTCCCTGTTTGTAGCTATTTATTACATGCCAATCATGGTCTTTGTCACTTATTTCTTCCAGGACTTCGAAGTTAACCTTGCAAATTGTCGACAGCCAGGATTGGACGAATGGCTGCAAGAGTGGGGGGGGGGGGGGGATGTGCACTGTTTAGCAAGATATTTCCTAATTGGCCAAAGCCAGTGCTAATCCCTAACCTAATCCATAACCCCAACAAAGAATGCAATGATTCAATACAATAGCAACAGCCAATCAAGAAACACTTCGTTATAAAACAGTGCCCATCTGGGGGAAGGCATTTAGGAAAGGTACAAGAGCTGGAAAAGGCATTTTAGTTAGTGAGGGATATACAAGTAGATCTACATGATCATCCTATTATAACTTTAATTGTTATGCTTGATCTTGTGCTGCACTGGACTGAAACAGTGTTATTTTGCTGTTAAATAGGTATGTTGGGGAGGGGGGTTAGTCGGGGGTGGGGTTGGTGTTTTCTTTTGTTATCCTCTTTGTTTTAGTGGTTTAGGTTTCGACAAGGGTTGGTTTGTTTTTTCTCTGTCTCTTATCTGTTGAATTTTCTTTACTGCTGTTGTACGTTGCTTTGTTCTTTGTTATGCTAGGGAGTCCACATTTCAAGCCCAACAGGGTTTTTCGTGTACTTCCCTTCACCTCATGCATGTATGCCTCTATTCAGTTTCATCTAGTGTTTGTAATTTTATTTCATACTACGTTCGTGAATAATATGAGATCCCGCTCGCGCATGCGCAGACAGTTCGTTCGCAACAGCATACACAGAAGCCTTGCTACGTTTTTCCCTGTTTTTGATTCCTTGCCGTAGGCAGGCAAGGAATCTATGCGATGGTGATGTCGTGTGTATGTGTGTGTGTGTGTGTGTGTGTGTGTGTGTGTGTGTGTGTGTGTGTGTGTGTGTGCGTATGTGACGCTTTGGCTTGTAAACACGATATCTCAAGAAGGGTAAGTCCGAGGGATCTCATACTTGGCATGTGGATTGCCCATATTGAGTAGATGATCCCTATTGTTTTTGGTGGACGTCAAAGGTCACTTGGGGTCACAAGAGGTCAAAAGGTCAAAATCTTGTAAACACGATATCTAGAGAACGGTACATGTGACTATGCTCATATTTGGTATGTGGGTTGGTCATATTGAGTAGATGATCCCTATCGATTTTCTTGGAGGTCAAAGGTCATTTGGGGTCACGAGAGGTCAATGGGTAAATTCCTTAGAAATTGCTTGTAAACACGGTATCTCAAGAAGGGTAAGTGTGACTATGCTCATACTTGGTGTGTGCATTGGCCATATTGAGTAGATGATCCCTATTGTTTTTGGTGTAGATCAAAGGTCATTTGGGGTCACGAGAGGTCAAAAGGTCAAAACTTCGTAAACACGATATCTGGAGAACGGTACGTGTGACTATGCTCATATTTGGTGTGTGGATTGGTCATATTGAGTAAATTATCCCTATTGATTTTTGTGGGAGGTCAAAGGTCATTTGGGGTCATGAGAGGTCAATAGGTAAATTCCTTAGAAATTGCTTGTAAACACGGTATCTCAAGAAGGGTAAGTGTGACTATGCTCATATTTGGTGTGTGCATTGGCCATATTGAGTAGATCATCCCTATTGTTTTTGGTGGAGATCAAAGGTCATTTGGGGTCACGAGAGGTCGAAAGGTCAAAACTTCGTAAACACGATATCTCGAGAACGGTACATGTGACTATGCTCATATTTGGTGTGTGGGTTGGTCATATTGAGTAGATGATCCCTATTTTTTTTGGTGGAGGTCAAAGGTCATTTGGGGTCACGAGAGGTCAAAACGTCAAAACTTCGTAAACACGATATCTCGAGAACGGTACATGTGACTATACTCATATTTGCTTTGTAGGTTGGTCATATCGAGTAGATGATCCATATTGTTTTTGGTGGAGGTCAAAGGTCATTTGGGGTCACGAGAGGTCAAAAGGTCAAAACTTCATAAACACGATATCTCGAGAACAGTACATGTGACTATACTCATATTTCGTGTGTAGGTTGGCCATATTGAGTAGATGATCCCTATCGTTTTTGGTGGAGGTCAAAGGTCATTTGGGGGTCACGAGAGGTCCAAGGTCAAAACCGTAAACACGATATCTGGAGAACGGTACATGTGACCATACTCATATTTGGTGTGTAGGTTGGTCATATCAAGTAGATGATCCATATTGTTTTTGGTGGAGGTCAAAGGTCATTTGGGGTCACAAGAGGTCAAAAGGTCAAAACTTCATAAACACGATATCTCGAGAATGGTACATGTGACTATGCTCATATTTGGTGTGTGGGTTGGTCATATTAAGTAGATGATCCCTGTCGATTTTCGTGGAGGTCAAAGGTCATTTGGGGTCACGAGAGGTCAAAAGGTCAAAACTTCGTAAACACGATATCTCGAGAACGGTACATGTGATTATACTCATATTTGGTGTGTGGGTTGGTCATATTGAGTAGATGATCCCTTTTATTTTTGGTGGAGGTCAAAGGTCATTTGGGGTCACGAGAAGTCAAAAGGTCAAAACTTCATAAACACGGTATCTCGAGAATGGTACATGTGACTATGCTCATATTTGGTGTGTGGGTTGGTCATATTGAGTAGATAATCCCTATTGATTTTCGTGGAGGTCAAAGGTCATTTGGGGTCACGAGAGGTCAATAGGTAAATTTCTTAAAAATTGCTCTTAAACACGGTATCTCAAGAAGAGGAAGTGTGACTAATCTCATATTCGGTGTGTGCCTTGGCCATATTGAGTAGATGATCCCTACTGTTTTTGGTGGAGATCAAAGGTCATTTGGGGTCACGAGAGGTCAAAAGGTCAAAACTTCGTAAACACGATATCTCGAGAACGGTACATGTGACTATACTCATATTTGGCGAGTGTGTTGGCCATATTGAGTAGATGATCCCTATCGTTTTTGGTGGAGGTCAAAGGTCATTTGGGGTCATGAGAGGTCAAAGGTCAAAACTTCGTAAACACGATATCTCAAGAACGGTACATGTGACTGTGCTCATATTTAGTGTGTGGATTGGTCATATTGAGTAGATGATCCCTATTGATTTTCTGAAAGGTCAAAGTTCATTTCGAGTCAGCATGTTCAAAGCCTGACAAGCTTTCCTGCACAGTCTTTCAAGAAATGTCACTTGTAGGGTCCTGTAATTTGTCCTGTAGATGGCACATAGTGAATACATGGTCCCAGAAGTTTTTGGTGGAGGTCAAATGTCATTTGGGTTCACAACGGGCAAGGGGGATCTCAATGTAGGAAGATTGGATGCCTTGCATGTGTACTTTGTGGGCACATTATGGAGCCCTGTTAATTGAAAAACATTGCCAAGCAATGTCAGTGTGAAAAAAGGCCTTACATTTCAGCGGCAAGGAATCACTAAGCCTTTTGGCTTTCTGGTTTTTTTCATGGATTCATCCTTTTCAACTTTGCGTTCTTCGGGAATAATTCCTGACTGTTTCAGATTTTGGATTCTAAAGAACTTTTCTGACTAGTTTTTAGGCAGCTCCATCGCACTGTAACAGTGTTTGAGATGGATTCAAAAGCCTCATCTACAGACAAGCCTTGTGTGGCTAGGCCAAGACCTAGCGAAGGCAGTGATACTGCAGGTACCAGTTCCACTACGAACGCTACGCCTAGTGTTACTAAACCTACCGTTAAGCCCAGTAAGGCAGCTAAGGCTGTGGGCAGTGAGCGGCGGAGGAAGGCAACTCCCGCCAAAACCAAGGTTACAAAGCCTGTGAAAAAGACCGAAATTTCCGAACGCCTTGACAGGCTTGAAGGATTGTTGGAAAATTTCATAACTGGATTTTATGACAAAGATAATGCTGTGCCTTTGGAGACACAAGAAAGGTCATCCATTTGGAACACTGCTAGTGTGCCGCCAGAAGTGAATGCGCCGATCAAAATGAAAACGAGATCGGGGGTATTGAGGATAATCCTCACGCGACATCATTGACTGAAAGTGAAAACCTTCAACCAGTGAGTGAGGGTGCTAATGATCAAAACATTGGGTTTGCAGCTCGTTTCGCAACCCCTGCAGATGAAGGAGACGATATCTCTGCAGATTTGGCAAATAGCTTGAACTATTTGATCTCCACAAAGCTTGAGGATAAGCAGCTGACCAACACCTCAGACCTTTACACTAAACCCAGCAATTGCCAGAGTCTAGTTGTGCCTAAAGTTAACCCTCAAATTTGGGACAACATTAGTCCAAAAACGAGGTCTTTGGGTCTTAAGATCCAGCGGTGTCAGAAACCGCTTGTCAAAGGATTGACAGCTTTAACTGTATCGCTCAATAACAAAGAGCTCACAGACTCAGATCAGGATGCCTTGGCATTACTGTCCAACTCCATTTTTGAGATGAATATATTGAGGAAAGAACTTATAAAGCCTGAACTACAACAAAAGTTCGCTCATCTCTGTAAGCACACAGTTAAACCCACACAGTGGCTTTTTGGGGATAATCTTCCTAAAACTGTAAAGGACATGGAAGAAGAACATAAAACAGTGGGAGTTGTGAGAATCCCCAAGGGAAAGGGCAGCCACAGATTTAACCCGATGCTTAGACTGCCACAAAGTGACCGCCAAAGATACCAGCAAGCTGGATGGCAGTCAACCTCACGTAACTTTGTTCAATCTCAGCGACCTTTTTTAGGGGTACAGAGATACCCACGGCTTGGTCCAAAAGACCAGTTTCCGGACCTGAGGCCAACTTACAACAAAGGTCTGAAGACAAAAGCTGCGGAGAAACAGTTTAGCAGAAACTAGATACCACTCAGGTAAGTAACTTACCTTATTTATCAGATTTAAGCATAAGCCTACAAGATTCAGAGCAGTCAGTTGGAGGTCGATTGAAACTATTCTTAAATGAATGGAAAAAATATTCTTCGGATCAATACATTCTAAATGCAGTCTCAGGATATAGACTGGAATTTATCTGTCACCCATTGGTTCAAACCAGGGTGCCAACACAATATAAATTACAGCCTGACAAGGTGCAGGCAGTTGATAATGAAGTAAATCGCTTGAGGGAAAAAAAGGGTAATTGAACCTGCCCAGGAAAATGGGGGATTTGCCTCGAATGTTTTCACCAGGCCTAAAAAGGATGGTGGCTATAGAATGATCCTTGAGTTATCAGATCTTAATGAATATCTGGAGTATTCACACTTCAAGGTGGAAACGTTTGACATGGCAACTACTTTGATTACAAGAGATTGCTATATGGTTTCAATTGACCTTCAGGATGCCTACCATTCTGTGCCCATTGCCAAAGAACATAGGCAATACTTAAAATTTTGGTGGAAGAGACAATGCTGGCAATTTCAAGCCTTACCAAATGGGCTTTCTTCGGGTCCAAGGCTGTTTGCAAAACTTCTTAAGCCGCCACTGGCTTACCTTTGATCAATTGGTGTCAATATACTTGCGTATATAGATGATACGCTTATCACAGCTAAGTCAAGGGAACAAGCTGTACAGGCTATGGAAAAATCTGTTGTATTACTACATGACCTAGGGTTTATTGTACACCCTGTTAAATCTGTGCTACAACCCACACAGGAAATAGTTTTTCTTGGTTTCATAATTGATTCCAAAAGAATGCAGGTCAGGCTCACTCTGCCAAAAAAGGAAGAAATTAAAGAAATTTGTAGGGATCTACTGAATGGTAGCATTATAACTATCCGCCAGCTAGCTGCGGCCATCGGTAAGCTGGTCGCTGCTTTTCCAGCGGTCCAATTTGGACCCTTACATTACAGAGCATTGGAGAAAGAAAAAATATTTGCTCTTCAGAAACATTGAGGTCATTTTGATAGGCCACTGAGGCTTTCATCTGCAGCCCAAAAGGAACTTGATTGGTGGTTGCAGAACATTGACCATTCATACTGTGACATTCACACAGGTACCCCATCTATGTGTATCACTACTGATGCTTCGGCATTGGGTTGGGGAGCAACAGATGGTCAGACAAAAATAGGGGGTCGGTGGACATCACAGGAAAGCATCAGAGCGGATAACAATGAAATAAATTATTTAGAAATGCTTGCCATTTTCCTGGCTTTGCAATCCTTTTGCTCAAATGTGAGGAACCGACATATCCTTATTCAAACAGATAATATTACAACTATGACCTATATTAACAAAATGGGTGGTATTAAATCCACTGCATGCAATGCTCTGGCCACTACTATCTGGAATTGGTGTCAGAGAAGACGGATTTGGCTCTCTGCTGCACACATACCTGGTGTGCTCAATGAAATTGCTGATAAACAATCACGAGTGTTTAATGACCAACTTGAGTGGATGCTTAACAAGGAAATCTTTAATAAACTTTGTGAAAAGTATGGGACACCAGATATAGATTTGTTTGCCTCTAGGCTAAATGCACAACTTAAAAGGTATATTTCATGGAAGCCTGACCCTGGTTCTGAAGCGGTTGATGCCTTTGTATTAGACTGGCATCGATACTATTTCTATGCGTTTCCACCATTTTCACTGGTGGGGAAATGCTTAAGAAAAATTGAACATGATGAAGCAGAGGGTATCCTCATTGCACCCAAATGGCCAACCCAGCTTTGGTTCCCCAAATTACTCAGTTTATTGGTTGAGGAACCAGTCAGTTAATTCAGCCCTCCACACAGCAGCCACACCCATTGAACAAACATCTTTCTTTGATATCTTGCAGATTGTCAGGCAAACACTCCAGGACCGAGGCATTTCAACACAAGCTGCAGAGATTATCATGTCATCATGGCGAGATTCCACGAAACCTCAGTATAAGATCTACATCCAACAATGGCTCGATTTTTGCCATCAACAAAAAAGTAATCCTTTGCAAACAACTGCCGTGGAAGTGATTGAATTTTTGACAGTCTTGTTTAACAGGCTGGGATATAGTGCTATAAATACAGCACGTTCTGCTCTCTCGTCCTTTGTCATTTTGCCCGAGGGATTTTCAGTAGGCTCCCATCCCTTGATCTCTAGGTTTTTGAAGGGAGTTTTTCAGCTCAAACCTCCCTTGCCTCGGTATAACAGAATCTGGGATGTTAAGCTGGTACTGGATTTGTTAAGAAAAATGTCTCCCGCCAAGAAACTTAGCCTTCAAGACTTGACACTGAAAACATGCATGTTGTTAGCTCTCGTAACATCTCAAAGACAGCAGACTCTTCACAATTTGAATATTACGGACATGCATATAAAAAGGAACTCCATTACTTTTGTCATTACCAGCTTGTTAAAACAATCACGCCCTGGCAATGTTGGATTTAATATCGAACGAAGGGCTTAAGGAGGATCTTAAGGAGGATCTTCATAATATGCCAGCTAACAATGATCCACATATTCCTTGTGAGCCTTGTACTAGTTCTTTTAGAGGATTTTCTCTGATTAGTGTGGAAAAAGTCTCTAGTATTATTCAGAGCTCTCCAACAACTTCTTGTTCTATGGATCCTATACCTACTTGGCTTCTCAAGAAATGCATCAAAGAACTGGCTCCGATCATAACAAAGATTATTAATGGTTCACTACAGACTGGTATTTTTCCAGAGTCGCTAAAGGTTGCGCACATTACTCCTCTTATTAAAAATGCAAAGCTTGACTGTGAGAATCTCAAAAACTATCGTCCAGTAGCTAATCTCAAATTTCTTGCTAAGTCAATTTAACGTGCTGCTGTATTACAGATCCAAGAATACCTCTCGCATAATAACCTTCACAGCAAGTATCAGTCTGCTTACAGAAGCCACCATTCTACAGAATCTGCCCTTCTAAGGGTTTACAATGACTTGCTGCTTTCAGCTGATAAAGGAAAGGAATCTGTTCTTGTATTATTGGACTATTCTGCTGCTTTTGATACCATTCAGGGCTTGATTTTCATGGTTGTCCGATTGTCTGGGACAACTAAAATTTCATTCGGACAACCAAAAGTTAAAGGTTGGTTGTCCGATGGACAACCATTTTTCTCTCAGATTGAAGAATTATAAAGCTGACTGATAAACTCTTTCAACTTTTTTCGTCTACCATGTTTTTTATCTTCAAGACCAATAATACATGAATACAATTACTGTTTTGTAATTGTGTGCAGTGTTCTGGACAACCAAATTTCATTGTGGACAACCAAAACTAGTGAAATGGTTGCCCGAAGGACAACCATAAATTTTACTGAAAATCGAGCCCTGCCATTGATCATACTATCCTTTTACAACGCCTTTCTAATAGATTTGGATTTTGTGAAACTGCACTCCACTGGTTTACATCATACTTTACCAACCGATTGCAACATATATCAATGGTCACTTATCTGAGGCTCATGTACATGAAGAGGGAGTCCCTCAAGGATCTGTTATTGGTCCTCTTGCTTTCACTTTGTACACATCTCCTATTGAAAACATAATAGAATCATATGGTCTGTCCAAAATGATTTATGCAGATGACACTCAAGTGTATGCTATAGTTGATAATAGAAACTGCCATTCAGTATTAAAGCAACTGGAAACTTGTGTTCAAGACATCCTTTCGTGGTCAACCACCAACAGTTTAAAACTCAATCCTGAGAAAACTGAAGTACTACACCTTGTTTCTCGCTTCCGTGATACCATACCACTCACCAGTATTTCCATTGGAGACTCTTTAATCACGCCTGCCCAGAGTGCAAAAAATCTGGTTGTTATTTTCCAGAATGATCTTAGCTTATCTCAGCATATTAATAATGTGTGTCGCTCTGCCTCCTTTGCTTTGCACAAAATTGGTCAATTACAACATTATTTGGATGCCCAAACTACTGAAAAGCTTATTCATGCATTCGTTACCTGCCGTCTGGATTATGGAAATAATCTTTTCTATGGTTTACCTAAACACCAAATTTCAAAACTCCAGCGAATTCAAAACTCAGCGACTCGACTTGTTGCATTAACAAAATCATGTGACCACATCACCCCTGTTCTTCGCAATCTTCACTGGCTTCCTGTGCAGCATCGTATCAACTACAAAATCCTTCTTCTTACATACAAATGCATCCATTGTTTTGCTCCATTATATCTAAAGGATCTTATATCTAATTACAAGCCTTTACGTGAACTACGTTCCAGCTCTCAATCTCTTTTAAATGTGCCGTCATCTGTTACCCATTCTTATGGTGATCGTGCTTTTTCAACAGTATCTGCGAAACTGTGGAATGACCTTCCATCTTTTGTCAAGAACTCTTCCACTGTTGGACAATTTAAAACTAACTTGAAAACTCATTTGTTTACTTTGTCTTATTGACCGCATGTTGTATAGTTTTAGCGCTTTGAGACTTCTTGTGTAAGGCGCTATATAAGAACTGTTATATTATTATTATTATTATTACCCTCCGAACCGACGCTTGTTTATTTACACATATGTTATTGAGTATCTTGACCGCACTAAAGTCTGCAGAGGGAAGGAAAGAAACTTTTTTGTTTGCTACAAAAAACCCCACCTTAAAGTATCAAAGGACACCATTGCAAGATGGTTGAGAAAAATTATGTGCTTAGCTGGAGTTGATGTAAACAAGTTTAAGCCGCACTCAGTGCGAGCCGCATCTGTGTCTAAAGCCTCTGCCTCCACAGTTCCAGTTAATGTAATTCTTGCCCATGCAGGCTGGTTGAATGAAGGAACCTTTTGTAAATACTATAACAAGCCAGTGGTTCGGCAAGAACAATGCTTTCTTTCAGCTCTGCTCCAGGAGTAAACAGTTGTATATAGTTTACCTACGTTTGGATCATAAACTGCACTGAGGAGTGCTTTTGTAGATTGATTTATAGTTTAATACCTTGTTAGAACGTTTACCTTTGGAGTTTTTACTACGAATTGCTACTATGGCAGACAACTTTGGGAAGTTGGTTTCAGAATAACTGCCAAACTTTGATATTTTAACTTATAAGATATAGTTTCTCTTGGAGAACTACTGTAGTTTAGATCATTTCATCGTTGCTTTATATCATTTGGATAACCTCTGCAGGAAGAGCTTGACAATCTTCTAGCAGGTATATATTGGTTACTTCATATTGTGAGGTCTGAGTTGCTTTGAAGATCTCATATTATTAATGAACGTATTACCAAATAAAATGGAAAAGATTAAACGAGAACTTACCGGTTTGAAGTTTGATCTTGATTTTATGAAGTAATAGTTAGTGAGGGAATAATATGCCCTCCTCACCCACCCCTTTTAAAGGGATGCTTTAGCTTTACGATTACAGGTTACTTTACATCGTTTCTACTCTTGAGGCTGGGTAACTCAGACCTCACCTTTAAAGGCTGTCTGCGCATGCGCGAGCGGGATCTCATATTATTCCCTCACTAACTATTACTTCATAAAATCAAGATCAAACTTCAAACCGGTAAGTTCTCGTTTAATCTTTTCATTATTTTCTGTTTATGCTAGAAGTGATAAAACAAATAAACTAAATGAAATGAAACAATATAACTGTACTTAATACAAGAAAGGGTACAGGTAAATATGACGAAAGTATCAGGACTTGTAGAATCCTAGTTCAATGAGTTTGGTGAATTCTAAGCATTCAATGCAAAATTTTATCCCATCCTTTCTTCTCTCTGTCTCCATTGCTTCATGTGTCTATACAATGCAACATACATTGCATTCATTAAATGTTAATTACAGTGATTTAAATCTCTCCATAAATAAGCCATTACTCAAAATGAATCACCATCGAAATAAACACACTTCTGTGTTGAAGCCTACAGTGACATAACATGTCAGTTGAATCCATTATTAACAGATTTCATGGCAGTTGCCTACAGTATATGTTTTAAATGAATTTGCCTTCTAAAAATGCCTGAAGTTGTCATCTGGGTTATCATATAAGTAATTCAGTAAGTTTTCAGAATCCAGTCTGTTTTTGTCATCACCTTACAATATATATTCTGCTTGTGTTGGCTTACATGCAGCTGCTGTGAAATTGCTCATTCATCATCCTTGAATTTGCATCAAGTTTTTTAAGACCCCAAGAAAAGAAACATTACTGTACAATTTTTTAATTAATTATCCCATGGTGTAAATTTTTTAATTAACTATACCTATGGAATCATTAACGTAAAGGGCAAGAGCAGTGTGGTTGCAATGTTGTTTTGAAGCAATAGATATCTCACAATTTTGTAAGTAATATTTTTTTAAAGTATATTCATCATATTTTAGGGCTTCATTGTTACATGTTCAGTGTCAGCTTCTCAAATTTCACATTTGAGGAGGAAAGTTTATTGTCACATGACTCTCAAGAGCCATTTCACATTTGAGGATGAAAGTTTATTGTCACATGACTCTCAAGAGCCATTTCACATTTGAGGACGAAAGTTTATTGTCACATGACTCTCATGAGCCAATCATGAAACATTATGTCTACTACTCTACTGTATCTGAAGTGGGAGTTTCTGCATTCCCAAATAGCTATTTTGAAGTTATTGCTTATCCTAGAGTTCACTGAACATAGCATAGAAGTCAACTGAAGAAGTTAGGTTTATAGTACAAATGTCCAAAATCAATAAAAGGTTTTCAGCTTGGCCTTAAATTCCAGTTTGTCCAGCAATGTGCAAAATGCAGTGCTGTTAGCTTCCATACAGTATTGTTGTAATAACAAAGGCTACCTCAAAATCCCTATGCTTAGTCATGCACATACACAAAGGGAAAGTGTTTAACTAAAATTCCTTGGAAGAAAGGTGGCTAAGGTCATCTCTTTATTTTGTTGACTGTATGTGGTAGGTGAACAATAGGGTGGTAGTTGTAAATGACCATACCAAAGGGGCACACAGTGTGTCTCTGCCCAGTCAGGGGAAAAGTTCTCTCAAGGCCCATCTACACACTTATACAGTCCTATGACAGATGTAAGGCCACTGGCAGCCACTGCCGGCTGATCTTCAAGGCTTGCTGGATTTTTTTATATTTTTTTCTATAAAGAATAAAATCCCACTAGATTGATGTATTGTTTCCAATACAAGTGTTAACTCTGTAGGCTGACTTGATAAGAGCTCTCTCCATATGCAGCTTAAAGTATAAAATATGACACAGAAAAACAGTTCAAATTGATGTGGAGTAAAAAAATAAAACGGGACTAGGCAACAGAAGTTTTCAGGAGCCAGTGATGGCAGTCAGTTTACCTTTTTATGTGACCTTATTGCCATATTCCTACACCATCCAGCCAGATGGAACTTGATTTACAGAAATGTAGATCAAACTCTAATGGGATCATAGATCAACAACATTCACTCAAGATCAAGATTCATTGATTTTGAACGATGATTTGGGTTGATCAGATCAACCTCGCTGGATCAAAGTTTGTAATTTGAACACAATTGGTAGATCAAGTGACCCTTGATTTCCAGTTTAGTGTACTGTACACTACACACACACACGCCAGGATATGCCAGGATACTGTATGTGAACGTGACACAATGGCAAACAGAGTGATAAACGTTGGTGACCTTTTTGTGCTTGCACATTGGGTTCAGCTCTAGCAATTAAGAAAATTGGCTACTGCAAAAAAAAATTGCCCAAGTAAAAAGGGTTTACTTCGACAAAAATACACTTTACCTCAGCATTTTTAAGACTATAGTATCTTTAAATTTGCTTTGTGGATTGGTTTCCTTTTTTTTTTTAACATGGTAAAAATGATAAAACAGCTGGTCTAAATTCTAAAGGTTGCACTATGCCGTGTTATGTATGTGTACCATAGAGCTGTAACGTTACAGCTCTGTGTGTGTATGAAGTGCACTAGTGATCACTTCCTGACAATTTGTTATGTACAGTATTAAGTAGCAATTGTAACAAATTTTTTAAACCAGGATTTTCCCTAAAAACTTGCAAAAATTCTAGTACATTTTGCCACAATAATAATGAATAAAGTTTAAATTTTGTACATTGTTAAGATTTTATCGGAAAGTGACTGCTTTTCAAGTGGCTACTTAAGGCTTAATTTTGAGCTGCGTAGTGTATTTCCCTCCTGGTGAGCCCTTGTACTGTATACCACATTCTGTTGCCTTGGCAATATTTTTTGGCTGAAGTCAATTTGCTTTGGTATTTACCTAGGCATTGCAGAATGCTGAAGCTTTTTTCGAGGGCTGTGCATTCATATGAAAACTTGATCTACCTCTCACCAGTGTTGTAATCAAGTCACTAGATTTGCATGACTCGAGTCACCAGTTTTCAAACTTTTAAGTGACTGGAGTCGAGTCATTGACTCGAGTCACTCTACTATTTCAATGGGGAAATTACTCCTGAATTATCTCGAGTCACTATAATTTTGAGAGGAAGTGACTCAAGTGGTGACTTTTCACAACACTGCCTCTCACACTGGAATGAGTTGGAGATAGATGGAGTTTCACGGCCCAGTTTCCAACCTATTGGTTCAAGTCGAGCAGGCCACAGCCTTTTTTTTCAGTTGTGGCTCACTGGCTCGTTTTCCCTACTCCATTGCTTATGTGTAGCATCATGCACAACTGCTGTACAGTAGGTTCCATTTTTGGTTCCTTGTGTAACAAAGGAACCTATGCAGTCACCTTGGCGTATGTATGTGTGTGTGTGTATGTGTGTGTGTGTGTGTGTATGTGACGGATTGGAATGCGAGGTATGTGGTGCGATAACTCAATAACCGAGTGATCAATTTTTTTCAAACTTGGTATGTATGTAGATGTTGTGGAGTAGATGTGCCCTATCGTTTTTGGTGGAGGTCAAAGGTCACTGGTGATCACCAGAGGCCAAAAACTGAATTTCTGTTAGTAGCTGTAACTCAGTATCCGTTGTTCAAGCAGTGGCATCATTTTAGGATAAGTTAGATTGGTGGGAGGTGAAAATGTTGGTACATTAACCAAAATAATTGGAAAGGGTCAAAAGGTCAAAAAGTAATGTTTTATTGATATCTTGCCACAGAAACATTTTAGAGGGGTGGTGTAATGGAGATTTGTGTTCGTCTAAGTGAAATGCACGTGATGACCCCCCTTGACCTCACTTGACCTCATTTGACCTTTTGACCTTTGTGACTTTTTTGTGACTTTTTTGTGACGTCAAGATTTGTCTTGATCAGACGAACCAAAAGGCTATTACACTACCCTCCTACAATGTTCGTTACTTGAGTTACTGACATATAAATGACAGGCTAGTGTGTACATGTAGGTCATATGTAGGCCTATTGCAATGCCAGGTATGCGGTGCAATTACTCAGTAACCAAGTAACATAGTGGAAATAATGGAAAGTTGTGTTCGTCTAAGTAAAGTGCACGTGAAGACTCTTTGGGTCTTTGTTCAATTGGTTTAAAAGTCCAGCTGAAGTTTAATGCCTTTAGACAAATGCAATGTATAAAAGAAAAGAAGAATTATAACCCCCTCTCAGTCTAAAAGCAGTTTAGTTAACAACCAGGACAGTAATGCAATTATTATTAAAAACAACCTTTTCCTCACATACAGTATTGAATAAAGTTATTCACAGTGCAAGCTAAGATTCCAATTTCAATAGTAAAATATGAAAGCAGTTTCTCTTCTTTACCTCTGCTTTTACCCTAGGGACTACAATGCTGTTTCTAACACCCTCTTTAGGTTAAAAGGTCAAGTTGAAAGTCATTTATTAGATTCTACAGAGCTATGTTTGTTTCTTGGTCTTCTAGCCAAATTGTGAAGAAGAAATTGGTGGTAATAAATCACTATCGGGCTGCCTTTAGTAGCAGAATTGTGGGCTTTTCCTTATTTTTGCTTTTCAGGCAAACACATTGGGTAGTCTAAAGGACAACCATGACATAATTTCTAGTCATCCATCATAAATTTTGGTGGTCAGGAATGACCAGATGACTGTTAAATTTCTTTGGTGCAGAAGAGACTGTGTTTATTTAAAATCAGTTTTGATCTACTTTGACTGTATTTGACCTTTGTGACTTCTTTTTAAGGTCTGGATTTGAATTGTTGAGATTGACCAAAAAGGCAATTAACTAACCTCCTATACTACCCCAAACTCAAGTAAATGTCATTTTAGTGAAAGGTGATGAATGTATTTGTCGCATGGAAGTGGGCAGTGTGCAGTGTGATAATTTGAAAAGTTTAGTGTTCCATTTCTCTCAAACGGCAAGTGCTTGTATGATTTTGAAATTTAATGTGCCCCTATGTTTTTGGGTGATGGCCAAAAGTCATTGGGGTTAAAGGTGCAAATTATGCCTTACCTTGGGACTACTTTAATACAATATCATCTTTAATGCAAGGAACCATAGTGCCCTTGGGCTCTTGTTTGAGTCTTTGGTATATCTGGACCTGAGAATCAAACCCCGGTCTTCGGCGTCAGAGGCAGATGCTCTAGTGTTAGACCAAACACTCCATCCACACTGAAATGGGAACCCAACTCTGGATCAAGGTACCTGTACTATGATGTTGATTGACTGTATTAGATCAAGGTCCACCTTGCTGAACCAAGTACAGTAGGAACACAGGGCCTCTGTGGCCTTAAGTTGCTATTGAAAATGAGCAAGTGATTGTGGAATTAGTGCATGTCTGTAGCGGGGTTTACATTCAATTGTTTATAGTATGTACTTTGTACCCATTTTAAGTTTTCTTCCAAGTACAGTGTCATTTATCTTTAAGAGACTTTTTTGATTAATGTATGTGAGTACTATCAATATTCTAGAGATTGTTTAACACTGCAGTAGATAACACTGATGATACATCCAATTAATATGTTTGATTTAAGTTGAACCTGGTTTACACAGTTCATTGGCCATACTTTTTTTAGGTTATTGAACTTTTTTGTGTACTTTATATATCAACTGGGCATTTTTAAGAGCTAGGTTATTCCCAAATTTAATGACAGTGATTAGACATGTCAATATGTCAAGTCTAATACAACAAATAAATGGGTTTGTGAAAGCTCCGTTAATAGACTTGCCACTTGAAATTAATTGCTGTGACAACCTGTAGTAATGATGAATAACGGGAGCTCCTTAAGCAAAAATTATTGTAAGATCCATACGGTATGACTAATTGTTCCATATCAAAATGTAGTTCCCTTCTATCAAGTGGTGAGTACAGTAGCTGGATAATGTGTTTAAGGAGGGGGGGGGGGGTGTGAAACGGAATTTCTGGTGGAAAATGTCTTTCATGTGCTTGGAGACAGACATTCATAAAAATATCATTGATTTCCACTAAATATGAGACACGTGCCCCCCTTACCATCCTCCCTTCACCTGATCTGGCCCCAGAAACACTGAAAAGGGAGTTTTAACTCATGTTCACTTCATTGATTTTCACTTTTCATTCACACAGTAGTCAAAATCCTTAAGTTACAATATCTACACACCAAGAAAAGCATTCCTGGAGATTTGCAAAAAGCAAAGCTTGCAAAAAGCAAAGCTTACACAAAGTAGATCTACAAGAAAAAAATACAAAGAAAGGCAAAAAGCACAACACAACAAACTGATTAGAGGATGAGAATAGAATGGGGGGGGGGGGGGGAGGGTGAGTCACAGAGAAAGAAAGGGAGAGAAGTGAAAGTGAAGCGAAAGCACATTCTCAGGATATAGTAGATTGATCAGGGAATAAACAACCCTAATCTATTTATTGAGTACAAAGGTCTTCCTATTGTTTAACAAATGTTTTTAGAGAGGTTGTTATTCACTTTGCTGACATAAACTTACCCCTTGTACATCTTATTCACATACGCATTCCCACCATTCTCCATCATTCACATAGTCCTGCTTAAGATCAGATCATACAGGACCGGAGTTCTGCTGGTGGCTCCGATGTGGCCCTGGCAGCTGTGGTTCCCACTCCTCCACCTGCTGGTGGACCACCCGGTGGCCCTCCCCTCTGTCCCAGAACTGGTTCCTCAGGATGGGTGGGGTGCTTCACCCCTGGGTCCAGTACTTGCACTTGACTGCATGGAGGCTGTCCGGCATTCTCTCAGAGCACAGGGACTTCCTGAGGACGCTGCCTCCATGGTGGCTGGAAGAAGGAGACCCTCCACCCTCTGCACTTACGATTCTAGACTGGAAAAGTTTGGAGTGTGGGGTGCAGTGCAGAAAATTGCTCCTCTTAAAACAACTGTAGCACAGGTCTTCCAGTTCCTAATGGTACTCTTCCACAAGGGTAAGCAGGTAAATACCATCAAGAACTACCGCTCGGCCATCGTCGTGGTCCACGGAGGCTTCTCTGACAGGATCTCGGTTAGTTCAAGTCATGTCATCCAGCAGCCACTCAGGGGGATGGCCAACTCCAGACCCGTGGTGCCGGCCCTAGCACCACCGTGGTCCATGAATGGAACTCTGCGGTCCCTCACAGTTGAGCCATTGGCACCACTCCATTGCATCTCCCTTGAGCTCTTGACTCGCAAGACCCTGCTCTTGGTTGCAGCAGCCTTGGCAAGATGTTGGAGTTGCCTCCCGGCTCTCTTGGTCAAGCCAGGCAACATTCGGTTCCAGAACCATCTCATGCAGGATCGGCGTTTTTACCCAAGAACCAGACCTTGGACTTCCTCTCGGGCGATCTGTTTTTACCGGAGATCACCTTGGCCTCCTCTATACGGGAGGACAGGAAGTGGTGCCCGGTACAGGCTCTCAAGTTGTACCTCAACACGACCAAGGACGTCGGGACCTCCGACAGACTCTTCATCTTCCTGGGGAGGCCCCATACGGCAGCCTCTAAAGACACTATTGCACGGTGGTTGTTCGATGTCATTAGGTCACATGCCCCAGGACGGGTTCAAGCACATGAGGTCCGAGTCCAGGCTGCTTCGAAAGCCCTCGTCGCAGGTGTGCCATTTAAGGACATTCTCAAGGCGGCTGCCAGGAAGACTTCGTCATCCTTCATAGCCTGCTACCTCTCGGACACTCTCTCTGCCGAGGCAGCTTTTGGTCGTGCCACTCTGGGTGCCCCCTCCTAACACTCGGAGTCCTGAGACACCAGGTCTGTGATTCAGGGGAGGGCCACCACGTGGTCCACCAGCAGGTGGAGGAGTAGGAACCACAGCTGCCGGGCCCACCAGCAAAACTCTGGTCCTGCATGATCTGATCTTGAGCAGGACTCTGTGGATGATGGAGAATGGCGGGAATGCATACGCGAATAAGATTTAGCAAGGGGTAAATATAGTCGCTTGTGAATACACCCACCAGTAAGGTGGGGAGGATTCTTAATGTTAGGTTTAAGTCTATTCCACAGTTTCCTTGGAAAATGCAGTATTCTTTATATTTTACTGCTAAAAGAAAAAGTCACATGACAGATATCTGAAAATAAAATTATTAAAAATACAAATATCTACTAAAATTTTATTGCAGTTTAAATGCAATCACTGCCAAATAAAAATTTTAAATTGTCAGTTTTGAAGATTTTTTTGGGAGGGCAATTTATGCATATCAAATCCACACATGCACATGCAATTTTTCATTCTCTTGGGTGAGACTTAATGAGAACTTATTATTGAAGTGAAGTATCGCTGATACACTGCCTGAGGATTACAAATCATCATAAAACATTTACTGAAAAGAAATTTCTCTCCCACTCCCCACTTCCTATTTACCTATGTAATTCCCCATCTTGCATGCAAGTCCACCTGGCATACAACTTTTTAATTCCAGGATAGCACCCTCTCTCCTCAAGAGGGTGTCCTCTTTGTACCTGTCTTGTCTGGATTGAGAAGGACATGTTTTTTCCTCCATTCTGGCTTAAAGGGCCAATTCTCTCACCCCAAACTACACTTCTTGTATGGGGTAACAGAAACTCTCAATTGGCTCAGCTCTTTGATTGACTCCTAATTCAAACAATGCAAAGTACCAAAGCTTATATTACACAGCACGAACTGTGGTGAGAGTGTTTCGATTATATACATTGAGCTTTTCTATACTCACCCTTATGCAATAAACTGAGATGGTGTCTGGATGAGGATGAATGTCATACAATTGTGGGAGGAGCATAAGTAAGAAGGTTAGGAGAATCAGTACTGTGTGGGGTGAGAGAATTGGGCCTTTAAGAGAAATCTCAGTTAGTATTTCCAGCTATCTTCTCAGCATCTTCCTTCAGGACTATCTGAAATGTGGATTTTCAGAGTAATTAACTTGAAAAGTTGTGTTCATTCTCAAGGTCTAGTTTATATCAGTTCTTGTGCACACCTTTTTCAATGGTGCACACAGTATACAAGAATTATTTAAGCCAGAGGTGTTGTTTCAACAGCACTGGTTGGTTAATATTCATTTGTGGCATTCTTAGAATTCATGAAGTATATCGTTTGTCACAATAGTGTTTCTATACACGAATGTACTGTACATACTTTATGCATGCATGTGCAGTATGCAGTATGCTTGGACAACTGATATTGTTAGAGTTAGGCACCTGCTACCTGAAGAGCTTTAACACTGAAGCTACAGTAGTCCTGACTGTCATAATAGCAGCATTTATAATGTTAATTGTATGTATTTTTAGCAGGAACATACATACAGTAATTAAACCTCAAACAATTTTGATGGAGGTAGAACTTGGCTTAACACATATAATTTAAAGAGAAATATTGCATTCAAAATGCTCCAACATAGCATTATAAGAAAAAAGCCCTTGTCATTGTCGAATTATTTTGTCTTAACAATAAACCCCATCAACAACTTCATCTCCTCAAAATATTATGCACAAGAGGAGTTGTGAAAGTTGCATCTTTTGAAATGTTAAAAGTTTGCTTGAGCAAGTTATTCTCCAGCAACAAGCAACTGAATTTCTGAGGGAAACTTATTATGTGAAAAGAAGGCTACCATACTGTCTTATTTTAAATTATTCATCACTCTTTGCTAATAAATATTGGTTTTTAAAGGGATGAAATTTCCTTCTAAAATGATCCCAATATTTCCTTTTTAGTTGGCAGACAGGGCATTGTTTTAGTTAAAATTTATTACACTTGCAAAAGAACATTAAATTAAACTACAAAAGTGCACATACTTAGAGTCAGGTAACCCCACCGGGGCTAGAAGTACCAGAAAGTAAAAGGTCATATCTTCTATTAAAAAATACCCAAATGTAAGAGTGGAAACATTGCAGTTCGGTCTTTACTTCACACAAGGAGCACTTCAGCCGGTAGAAGGGAACAAAGGTTTCCTCATTATCCGATTTCATTATGTGTTAGTCATTGACTCCAAAATACTTCACAGTTATTGCTTTGTGCCGAAGTACAAAGTGGGCACATACAGTATGAAAGCAATTTCAAACAAGAATTGTAGTGAATGATTCAAGATGACAAAAACCCAGAAAATGTATTCCTGTGTCTATTATTTCTACTTCAAAGAACTGAACTGGACATTATTTTGAACTCTGACTTGGTGGCACCCTTCCTACTTCTCAGATGATTAATGACAAACTATGCATGCTTCATGGTTGGTGGAGTATGTAAAAAGTCCAGGTGCCAGATTGATGAATGATTAGTGTTCATACAGATGTCTGCAAGTTTGAAAATTATGCAGGTTTTGATTAGTGCAGCATTAATTTTATGGGGAAAAATGACAAATACTGTATTTTGCAAACAGTATTGTGCATGCTTCAGAGTTGTCATACTAGCACAGAAGCTGTGGTAATTTTACACAGGCCTACGAAGTCACACCATAAAAATGTACAACTTGTATACAGAACTGTCAGCACCACATAAACTACATGCATATGTGCCAGGCCCACCTTAGTAAATGGAATGTCGTTTTAACAATTGGAGGAAATGTTATTGGCTAAAGACCTTGTCACACTATACCTGGATCCTTACAAATGCCACCTCTTGGTGAACTCCCCAAGTTACATGTTGTAGGTGGGACCTGAGCACTGTGCGAGCTATTATAAACAAGACAGGTTTAGATGTACAGTACATGTGACTGTGGTCAATATTTAGCATGTCTTGTATGTATGTTAATTTTGAACACTTATGGTAATTACTTCCTGTGTAATTTAAAGACTCCACTTGAGGTCCTCATGATGCAACCATGGAAGTACTACCTCGGAGGTTTGTGGCACATGAGTTGAAGTTTTTGGAAAAAAAAGAAAACATTTTGAATGGGTTGTTTGGGGAAAAAGAGATCTATTACCAATATTGTTAAACATTTTTCTCATTTTGTCTTTTGTTCTACAGACATTGAAGCGTGGATTATTTTTGGCCTTCTGCTATACACTTGTTTGTCTACTCTATGTCAGTCTGTACTATACTGAACCGCACTCAAATAACTATGGCTACGATGAAAATATTGATAGGAAGTCGTTGGAAAATGCAGAGTCAAACAAAAACAGTAAAGACAACACAGATGATACAAATGGGGACCAGCTGATGCTATTACAGAAAGCACCAATTAAAGAGGTTGAACCTGTTACTGAAGTTGGAACAGCACCACCTGAAATAGATTTTGTACGAGACGTTCTGGGTAACAAAGTTCTAAAACCAAATTCAACTGGTATGCCATGGGTAAACTACAGATCAATATTAACCAATCAGGTATGTTGACAGAAGGGTTGATGTTGATAGTCCAAGAAACAAGTCCCAATTCCATAATGGATTTTAAAGTACCCATTATCCGTAGTTACTTCAGGGAGATTGCTAACAGAGTGAAGGCGCCCTCCATATCCACTGTGCTATTTGTTTGTTATCTAGGGTCTAGTTGCTGGTAGGTGGGGTTACAAGCCTAATACTAGGAGTTAAGTGCACTCACAGGGGCTCTTAGATCCCCAACCAGGGAGTATTGAAGATTCTTTCATTCCTGTCATAAAATACAACCCATGTCCATTTCTTTTGGGAAGAAAGCTAAATATTCCAACCTTTTTCTTTATCCTTAAAACTATTAACCCCTGTAGTTTTCAGCATTTATTTAAAATAACAGCAGAAATCTGTGATGTAGTATATGCAGAGCTGTCCATTTTGGGATGTGAAATCCATTTTGAAAATAAAATATCAGGCCTGAAATTAGCTTGAAATGGGGCATGGCCGAAATGAGCAAAATGGTTGTTAGTCTATGCCATTTCAATGGACATTTTATTGAAGGGCTTCATTTCCATCAGAACGGGCTCAATGGCCATGGATGAGAGCACCATTTGTTACTTTGAGCCCTGAAATTTGTTCGATGCATGTTTGAATGGTAGCACACTTGTATGCAAATTTTGGCGAAACAGGGGAAACCCTAGCCTCTCCCTGCCTCAACTAATCATTCTGGTTTGTTTTAAAAAATTTGCTTGGTATACTGCCCCTTCCCCCTTCCCCACCTCCTATAATTTCTTAAAAAGAAACTAACAGATACACAGCGAACATCAGATGGCTTATTGAATAATTGTTCAATTTGATATCACCAAGTTAGGTTTGATGAAGTTTTATGGCCTAGTTTCCAACCAATTGGTTCAAGCCGAGTTGGCCACAGCCCTTTTTCCAGTTGTGGCTCACTGGCTTGTAAGCCCTGAGCTACTAAAGTATCATATTGCATGCCAAAATGTTAAACAAGCACACTACATCAAAGAAACTTAAGGCAGTTATTCATCTCAGCAAGCCACTAATTGCTGGTGGTATACATGATACTTAATTAGCACAGCTCTTTAACATCAAATTAAAAAAAATGCAGAGTATCTCATAGTCTATTTCGCTCCTCACCTACCTCCTCTCACCCTGAATATACCATTTATACCCATACTTACCCACTGGCAAACTAATAACACCATGGTAACTCTACTAGCAGAGGGCGCCGTACACCCTTACTAGCAGAGGGCGCCATACACCCTTTATCTTCCTCCTTCATTTTGCCTCGCTCACATTTAGACATGTTTTAGGCTGGCTGGCAACCAATTTGGATTTTACTCAGATTATTACCTCCAAAGCTGGGAATGTGGTATTACATTTTAGGGCCTTGTATACTTACCAGACCGCATGTTTGGTCTAAGGGTAGAGCATCCGCCTCTCACGCCGAAGGCCCAGGTTCGCTTCCCAGGTGGAGTCATACCAGAGACTCTAAAAAAATGAATCTACTGCCGTTGTGCGTGATGCTCCGCATTTAAGCAATGGATTAGGGGAAACAAACTAGTGAGCCACAACTGGAAAAAAGGCTGTGGCCAGCTTGACTTGAACCAATAGGTTGGAAAGTGGGCCATGAAACTCCATCTAACTAACTAACCAGGGATGGTTTCTGGATGAGTATGAGTTTTAGACAGTCGTTGGAGATGCAAGAAGTAACAAGACTTGTAACTGTCTGGGGTGATGCTTGCAGTAATCCTAACCTAAAGAGCAGCTATGTGAGAATAATACCTTGATTGCACCTCCGTTAAACAATGAAAAAGATTGTCCCAAAATGATGAAAATCTTGAAGATTTGGCTACCATTCGTACTGAACGTGCTTATTGCCCATGCAAATAAAAGAATGGCAACGGATAGGTTAGCATGTAGCATAGAAGCGGATATTACCTGCTTATGACATGTTTTCAGAAAGTATTCCAAAAAATGTTTTTCCCTGGTCCTTAAATAAATTATCATTATTGTACATTTATATCTTCAGCTGTGAAGAAACAAAATCTTGAAATTAAATTAATAACACATTTTTCCTCCCCATTTTATTCACAGAGTATATCAACACATTGTAGTTCCTGTGCTATTGTTTCAAGCTCTGGACAACTTCTAGGGTCGAAGGCTGGGAAAGAAATAGATCGTCATGATTGTGTTATACGAATGAATGATGCCCCAGTTAAGGGCTTTGAAAGTGATGTAGGATATAGAACGTCTATACGTGTGGTAGGACACACTAATATAAAAAAATCTTTTGGAGTAGATGAAGATTTACAGAAACAATTATTTGCAGACCCTACTTCAAGGACAGAAAGGGTCGTGGTTCATTTTTTTCAAAGGACGGAGTTTGAAGGTGTAGGAGAATTTGATAGTATTAAGGAATTAGCCACAAAATATCCTCGTACAAAGTTTGATTACTTCACATCAGAAAAGATGAAATTTTCGGAGAGGTTGTTTTTACAAGAAACAGGAATATCAAGGTGAGTGTGCCTCTGTATCAGTGTTGGTGTTAAGTTTTGTGAATGCATGACATCCTAGATTATAGAGCATGTTCCATTTGAAATGAAGTGAATAAACTTCAACATTTTACATCTGAGCTCAGAAATGTCATACCAAGATGGGAGTTGGACTGTTTGAATTCAGTTTTCATGACCTTTAATGTTTTTTTTTTTATTTTTTATTTGAGGTACACTTGAAGGGTGTGTGATTGCATGATTCTTGCCCTCAAGTCACAAGTTCCTTAAGGAAAAAGTTCCTCTGCAGCACTGTTTCCTTTAAGAAATTATACATTGGGTCATTGCATTCAGTATGAAAAAATTTCCCACACTGGAAATTTCAGTTATTGCGGAACTGTACACACATCAAATGTGGGAAAATTTTAAACCCTCTTTTTTCATTTTTTCTCACAAACATCAGTGCATCAAAATGACATGTCGCTGCGTCAAGCATACCAGCTAAGTGTAAACACTTCTCTGCAGGAAATTTGATTATATAAGACATTCATCTTGGTGTGTTGTTAAACCCTTAAACTGCAGGAAATTTGTGCACTGTTACTTGTGTGTACTACATGGAATTTCCACAAGTAATGAATTAGGGAAAGCAAGCCAGTGAGTCACAACTGGAAAAATGGCTGTGGCTGGCCCAGATCAAACCAATTTGTTAGAAATTGAGTTCTAAAACAACATCTAGCACAGTAACTTAAATTCTCCCTGAGAAAATTGTAAATGGAAAAAAATTCCCACTCATATTTTGAGCCCAATACCAACACTGCCCTGCATCAGCTTAAATCTTAAGTTCTCTATGACTACTGATGATATGCTGAAGGGGAAAATTCTAAGCATTCTAATGGAATTTTATTCATTTTTCATGTTTCCTTCAGGAGATGTCAGTAATTGAAGTTGACACACTTTCTACAAAGAGTGAACTTGAAGCAAGCAGGCATGATGTCATGTCACATTGATAATTTCATGAAAATGCTCAGAACATGTGCCTCTCTATCATATCAAACATGAATTCCATTTTGAATTATTCTTTTAATTGCACAATGAAGTGGATATGACCTAAGGTTACAATACGTTATCTGGGACATTTTACTGAGCTGGTCACATTACAACTTACATGCTCTGCCTTTTCTAGCAGAAAATTCCTTTAATTTTGAAGCCCTTTGATCAATGTCCATTAAACAGGGGGTTACAAATGGCTCTGAAGAGTTTTCAAATGGGTTTGGTTTATTCAAAGGGTAATTTTATAATCCCCCGCATGAGATTTGTCCAATTTCTTGGAATAATCAAAGGGGCCCTTTGAATGCAAAGGGTAATAGCCTATCCAAAGGATACCAGTTGAAACCCTTTTAGTTCAAAGGGTTATGCCCCTAAGGGTTCCAAAGAAAATTTTCAGCCAGGTTTAAACCCATCCTTCTAGGGCTTTGCATTGCGACGAACAGAAGTTAAAATTGTATTGTTAGCTAATAAGGCGTGAATAAAACAATGGTATTGTTATTCATCTAATATCACTGTATCTGTATAGGAATTAAGCAAGGACTGAGGATGATAAGCTCCAGAAACATGTAAAAATAGGTCCCATAGTGGAGTCACAAGGGGCATTTTGTATATAGTGTAAAGCAGGGGCTGCATAGCATATAAAAGCTATTGGCTAATCAGTCATAAAAGAGACACAAGGAGCGAGAAACTATTTGCAACCCTGTACTGTATTTTTTAGTAGCTCTGATTGGAAGCAACTTTCAGTTTTACTTTACATGCCTCCAGCTGTGATAAACATCAAATACTGTAAGGAAAATACTGCCTTTAAGAATGGTCCAATGTGGCGTGCAAAGGAAACAACTTCAGTCATTGTCAGTTTCCTGGATTTGGTTTCGACAAAAACTCTCTACACAGAATTATGCAATAGAATTGTTACAGCATTCACATCATTTGAATATCTGAAAATTTGAGGAACAAATTGTAAAAGCAGCAAAAATCAATAAGAGAGAAACGAGAGGGTGAAAGATAACTCGATCTGACCTGGCTGAGGAACCAAAGCGATCTGTATTTAAAAAGTCTCTATGGCCTACACTCAGGGTCTTTATTACATGCCTAGGTGAGCTCCATCTCATAGCTATTTGGCATTCTGTTTAGAGTGTTATGCAAATCCGATGGTTGTAAGATATGGGTCACCTAGGAGCAGGATTTAACCCAGGGGCTTATTTTAAATACAACCTTTTACAAAATCATTCTTGAGCCAGAAAATATCAACTGAATTTCTATCTATTAAACAGTTATTTCTTGGAAAATATCTTATTTTGCTTATAAATAAACCAAACATACTGTTTCAATGAATATAAGTTTAAAAAATATGCCTTTCCTCTCTAAAACAAATTGTACACTCTTTCCTTTTTTGCCATTTTCCTTTATCCTTAATACATTACTGTATACATAATTCATTTTATGCCCTTGCCCTGTATTCTAACATTGGCATTTATGTACAGATAATATGACCAATATATTTGCCTTCTAAATTTGCAAGTCCTAGCCTCACAGCGCCTTTCCAAGTAGATGTTGACAATTAGAACCGAAGTAATATTTTCCACGCAAGTTGCTTTTGTAACCTTGGACATATTTTCTCTATGGCAATGCTGTAACTGTATAGATTATATTATGCATCTGTGAATTTGTGGTACGTGTTGTAAATGTAGGATAATGTTTATGTTGAGATTGTCCCTCTGTATATTAATTTGACAAGAGTGTCAGGCTGCTTGTCAATTTTTTGTGTGTTTGTTAAAGGAGCAAACAGTTCGTTTTCGCAACTCTTTCTTTGAGTTAAAAAAAAAAAAATTAATATAGTATGTCACAGTCAAATCTTGATAAGTTACCATTTCTAGTTTTGCATCTTTGTGGCATTTTTTACCCAAAAATGATTTAAAAATTTGCAACCAACTGTAATTTGCATGCAGTCTTGGTGCTTCAGCTTTCAATGAGCAAAGCCATATGGCCTTTGTTCATTTTGGAATTTTTAGGGCATCAAGGTCATCTATCAGAACATTGAAGGCCATTCTCATTTCTGAACAAGGATAAATAAAGGCCATTTGAAAAAAAAAAATGATTCAGAAAATTAGCAAACAAACCAACAAAACTATATGTTTCATACGTTAAAGAGGGAGTAAGCCTCAGCGGCCATGCACTGAAGGCAATGATAGCTACTTTGGCCCCAACTTTTGTCATATCAGGGCATTGCTGCAAACATGGAATGTACTGTACCACAGCTGTGGTCACTGGCCCCTACTGTAAATTGTCTATTTGGTGTTAATATTTGCATGTTTTATGTATCATGGAGTAGAGATGAGGTCCCTGTTTTTGTTCACATGGGTCATATACAGAATTATGTGTAGTGTTGTACAATATGCACATACTGCATGAAAACAAGGATGGGCAGAACACTGTGTGACTGAGTCCGGGTTCTGTTTGTGTACAAGGGCTCAATTTTCATTGTCTGCTTGTCCAGGACATCTAGAATTCAGTGTGAACAACCAACTTAAAAAGTTGGTTGTCCCATGGACAACTGTTGCTGTTAGGTAAATATTGAAAAACAGCTTGCTTTTATCTGATTGGAGTCTGCACTGCTGACTGATCAAATCTTTCGACTTTTTCCGTCATTTGTATCATTTCTCTGTCTCTCAAACGTCACATATTTTATTTTTCAAGAGAAGAACTGCTACAGTGTATGTACCAAAATATTCATTCAATTTCTTGCTTTATGGATGAGACACTTGTTGTGAACCAGACTGATTATTTACAAAACAATGCATACCTGCTATTTCAAACTCTATATATTGTTTTTAACCAAAACATTTTCATTTGTCAGTTATTGTTTATGAAAATGGATATTTTATTCTGATTTTTTTGACAGAGCTCAAGCGAGAACTTGGTTTTCAACAGGCTGGTTTGCAATGCTGTATGCCATTGATACTTGCGAATCTATTGACATGTATGGGATGGTCTATGAGAATTATTGCGAGTAAGTACAGCAACTAGCTGAGAATAATTAATCCAGTATTACATTGCATTTTGCTACACAAAGTGGACAATTTCAAAATTGTGGAGTAGAATTTGTACATAAAATAAATGGGTTAAATGAGTCTATTTCACTCCTCACCTTGGATAACCCAGAAACAGCAAAATTGCTATGCAAATTTTAAACACTAAATAATTCCCTGTTTTTGAAGGGAGGAAAGCCAGGATTGAAATGTTACAGGTGTTTGGGCATGCAAACATTATTCATGTGTATGATAAGTGGCATAATTGACATTGAAAAATGAAAAAAAAAAGATGGATCCCCTGTCAAAAATGGATTAATTATTGTCCCATTTATTAAATTATATAATAATTTAGTCAGATGGCAGATGAATACTTATTCAGCTGTGCAAATGATGGAAGGAGAAATGATGTGTGTCCTATGGTCTATTTTGTTTAATGAGCAGGAGGATTGATGTATGAGCAAACTCATGCTTAACTTGAGTTGAAAGGAAATGAACTGGTAATAAATTAGGGGAAAACAAAGAAAAAGTTTTTCTGTGATGCACCACTAATTGTCACAGCTAATGAGTAAACTCGTCAGTTGTCATGGCAAAATTTTGAAGGATGTAGTGGAATGTTGTGTCTTTTCTAGTAAGTGTCCTGGGGAGTTATGTTCTTCAGAGGGGGTGGATGAGGGTTAAGACAATAAGTATCAAAGCTATATTTTGAATATCATAAATCCTTAAGTCACTCTCGTTCCACACAAGAAAGGTCAGGTTTCTACAATCCTTGACAAAAATGATGGCACACTTTTGCACAAATGTAGCAACATCTATCAAATATTTTCACCAGTCTTTCGACTTCCCCTCCTCCCATCCCAGGATTGTAGCTGGGATTGCTTCATGGGAGGTGTGTTTTGAATTGCCCTTAAGGCAGGGTGCCGCCTCCTCTTTGGGAAAAACTATATTCTTTTGTTCTCCAGGTTTGATGTGTTGCAACATTTTTCTGCCTGAAACAATGATCACTTTTTGTCAGTTTGTGTGATAATTTCATTTTCAAACTTGGGTCACATGGAGGGAGTGGGTTTTAACCCCTTCTCCCAAATGTGAATGTGTGACCATTTATAGACTACATGGGGAAAGAAGACCATATTAATACAGACAGCACTAGTTATTCATGTTGCTGTGCCAGTACTGTAGATATATCACAAAAAACAAACAATGTTTACATAACTCTGTAGTTAAACAAATACTAGTATTGATAAAGCAGAAACATTATCTTGTCAAAATTTTGGGGATAACCCCTTAGCACACATTCATTGAACAAAGATCCCTTTGACAAATTATGTAAACTGGAAATCAAATCAAGGCTTCTGGAATCAGGTTTCACGGCATACCGGTATTTCCGAAAGTACCTGTACGTACCAGTACCACCAACCTAAAGCCTGGTACCAAAGTATAGTGGAGACTGGTACTCAACTGTAAGGTGTAAATCTTTTGTCAAAATTATAACATTTAAATTAGAATAATACTTGAATGTAACAAAAACCCATTTGATAAATGCCCTGTGCAGAGCTGCCAACTAGTACGTTTTTAACGTATTAATCCGTTTTTTAGGCGTAAAATACGTTTGTACGTTTTGCTCTGCAAAAATACGTTTTTTGAAAGTTCTGGGAATGAGTGTGCCAATCTGGCCATCTGTGATAACTATCATGTGCATTAATGTGCTATCCCCTTCTGCAAGGGATATCTACAGCTTGCTTCGCGGGCACACGCACACCATTGCATGATGCAAACTGTAAGCTTGACTACAGTACTTTGCTACTGTACTGCTGTACTTCTCACACTCTGCATGCACGTAATCATGCTTGCTAACTTCAATTCGATATATCACTGAATGCAATATGTGGCTGTGGATATACGATGAAAGAGTAACGTTAACTGTTAACGGCGTCGAAAACTGTGAGCAAAGCAAACGGGAGGAAACAATCATTAAGACCAGAATAAACAACAAAATGAGATGTATCAGTGGCTTGAAACAAGGATGATGAGTTGCTTACCATCCATCTTCAGCAATTTTCATGTATGTTGCATTTTCCGTCAGAGTTGTTTGTATTCGCTACTGTGCTTTACTAACAATGCTAGCCTATGTATGGAGATTGCTGACGGAGCCTAGCCCATTCTCGGGAACAAACTCTCGGCTGAGAGGCATTTGCTGATTTGGTTTGAGCATAGCTTGGCACGATGTTGCTTTTCATGCAGTAGAATCATGCAGCGTGGGTTCGTGATTTATTCAAGGCAAACATGAGCATGAAAAAATTAGACCAAGGAATGAGAAAATCTCACATAGGGCCTAGGCTAAACTATGCCTGAGTAAGGCCTAATGTTATTGAAGTGTACTTATCTATAGGCTGCTGTAATTAGCAGCTGGGTATGCACTGTGGTAGTGCATAGGCTGAGACCAAAATATTCTATCCTAGGCCCAGCTACTGCTTACAAATCAAGTCTAAGCACAGGATTGAACTCTGTCCGACTTCCTGTCCTAAAAAAGTACAAAATCAAGCAAGAAAGTTGTCATGTTACAAAGATGCTAAACAAGATTCTGGAAGAGTGCCAAAAAGCAGCAAGTTCTGAGGCCTAAGCTGAATAAGCCGAGTAATTTAGTTTTTCCATTTACATAAATGTATGCAATTGTGTATATCCATTCCTAGGTGAACAACCCATTTCATATTGAAACAATATTGTTATAAACAATTATGGAACTGTGAAAGCAGGTCATTGGGGAAAAAATGCGGCTTTGTCTCGTCGTGCTGAAAATCCTTTTTTTTTCCCAAAAATATGCTTTTTGTAACTGAAAACTACTTTTTTCTGGGGTGACTGGTTGGCAGCTCTGCCTGTGTCTCTAAACATTACAATATAAACAGGGAATGGTCACTTGGTAATTGTTTTGCACCATTTCAGTCACAAATTTCCCCTAAGAATTTCGGAAATTGCTGTTTAACGTTACTTTCGCAGAACTAGTACCCTCCACACTTAAAAGGAACTTGCTTTCTTTCAATATTCTGGGCAATCTCAGAACAATCCTGCTCATCAACAAATGCTTTCACACTGTGTATTTAGACCCACACAGTTACTCAACTGTGAGGTGAAAATCTTTTCTGAAAAATTTAGCATTTGAATTAGAATGATACTTGAGTGAAACAAAAACCCATTTGATAAATACGCTGTGTCTCAAAAATTTAGAATACACACAAGGAACCTTTACCTGATAATCAGTTTGCACCGTTTCAGTCCCAAATTCCCCCTAAGAATTTTGGAAATTGCCATTTAACGTTACTTTCCAAGAACTAGTATCTTCCACACTAACAGGGACCTTGGTTTCTTTCGACATTCTGCGCAACCTCCGAATGGTCGCTGCTCATCAGCAAATGCTTTCACATGGTGTATTAAGAATAGTTACCATGCATTGGTTGATGAATTCACATTTATTGCGATAGCACACAACATTATATGAGTGAGAAATTAGTTACAAGCAGACAAAGAATCATAGCATTGCAAGCTCTCAAATGAACATTGCATCAACCATTTCTGATTCTGACACAGTGATGTAATGGGACTGCTCCATGACGCTCACTGTCTGTGGAAGATAAACTTTTGTACGAACGCAACAAACGTTCTTTCAGAAATTTACACAGTGAAGCAATTGGACTTAAAACACAGTAAATTCCGCTTAAAATATCGGCACGTGTTCACCTGAAATCAGCTCACTTGCTTTGTTGTATTGATAGCTATTGAAGAAAAGTAGTGTTATTGTACAATGGATTGCTGCGCAACTCATTCCGTCAATTCAGTCATGAAACACTTTGATTTAGTTTCGATAGTGATAACTTGGCGGGAATAAAGCTTGATGAATCAATATTTTATGGAAATATTTTTGTGAAGATTTACTAAATAATTTTAGTTATACTTTAGGAGGGTAATTGTCATTATTTTTTGAAATTTTTTTTGCAATCTTCATTACAATTCTGAGTGCTCTTGTCATCTTGTGTGGAGTGTAGCTCCGGTGCGGAATTGCAGTGCGGTGCTGATTTATTGTCTGTCCCTTATTTATCGGATGCCAATTTGCAAAGGAGTTATTTCTTTTTTTTGTTTATCGATTTGTTGAGTGTGGGGTTACTGAATGTTATAAAAAAAGATAGTGAAATGGAAGGCAGGGATTATCAGAAGACTTCACTTATGTCAATGCATGGTATTTTTACAGATATTTTGCATGTGATAAAAATCCTACTTTTTGACTCTTCTGGTATTGGTACTACGGTATTACCGGTACCATTTGCAGCAGTACCGACTGTACCAATTTTCAGTGGTACCGTGAAACCCTATTCAGGAATTAGGTCACATACAATCTACATTGCTCGCCAGCTACCTCCTTGTACAGTTATCACACATAACAATACAGTGATAAGGCTTACCCCCAAGGTATCAAATTTTATTGAAGTTTATTCACGCAATGTAAATTGGAAGATTGGGCAGTAATTTGCGATTTCATTCATGTTCTACTCAAATTAAAGTCTTTTTAATTCATATTTCCCTAAGATGCTGCACCTTATGCTTCATCGTGATTGCATTCAGACCATTATGACTTGACTATACAAACCCTGTCTGTGCTAGATGCTTTTTAAATAAACAGGAAGCGTTCAAAATCATATACTGTAAACATTTTTAAATTCAAAAGGAAATGAAGCAGGTTATAGGCCTATAGTACAAAAATGTCACAAATTGTTGTGCCATGGACCGTTTTGATATAAGTCTTAGAATAAAATAGCATTTGATATAAGTTGAATGAGCACTTGCTCGGTGAGTTGGGATGAGAGTTTCCCCTCTAAAATACATATATATATATGTGTGTCCTTAAAATCCTAGATTTTAGATATGCTTTTAAGGTAAGAATTGGCCTTGAATAGAAGTAGGATAAAGGCTAGAATTAGCACCAGGCATTTAAAGGCCTAATCTCTCACCTCAAACAGTTCCAATTTTCCTAACCTACTTATTTAAGCCCCTCCCACAACTGTCTAAAACTCATCCTCATCCAGACACAGTCTCAGTTTATTGCTTCTAGGTGAGTATGTGTGTGTATGTGGTGTCACTGTATCAATATGGGGTAGAAAATGTGTCAAAAACATAAACCACTTTCTTACCACTAAACAGATTGTTTTGCGCTGTAATGAAGATGTGACATATTTTGCTCAAACACATCATGAACGGCATTAGCGGGTCTTATTATACTCCTTAATGCTTGTTTTGAACTATTACGAGGTTCTGCTGTTGCGCTGTGATTGTATCAATATGGGATAGAAAATGTGTCAACCGCATAAAAATCCATCTTCAAACCATGGGAAGGATTATTTTGTGGCATTATGATTATAAGACAATTTCAGTTCAGAAACACCATAAGCATCTTTAGTGGGTCATTTTGCACCGTTTAAGACTTGTTTTGAACTATTGGGACATTCCACCGTTGCCCTGACATCGTATCAACAAGTGGTGGCATTTGATTTAAAAGTTGTAAGTCTCTTGGTTTTGTGAATTATTTTTCTTGTAAATCTTTATTCTTGATATCCATTTGAAGCAGAACGAGACAAAGGAGACTTTGTACAAGCTTCCTACAAGGCTTTAAACATTAGAAGTGCGTGAATATAACTTTTCAAGGTCTTGAAAGTGCTTAAAATGCAAGTTTGCTCAAAGTCCTGGAAGCACTTAAATAACTTTAAGGGAGATAGTAAGTTTAAATCTGCAACTCAGTGAGAATGTTGCATGGTAATATCACATGACAGTGTTTATAAATACCAAAAAATAAGCAAGTTTTATGACCACTAGTAATGCAAGAAGTTTTGAAATGTTTTGTATCTTGACTTGTAAATGTTTCAGTTTTGTGCAAAATTTGAAAAAGTGTCTGGTCAAAAGTTTTCCAAAAATGGATTTGAATTGTTTGAGAAACAGCTATTTGTTCATGTCCATAAATAAGGGAATGTCTAAGTTTATTTGACAATTTGTTATTAGTAAGTGAAGAAAACTCTCCAGCTTTGAGAGCATTTTGTGACATTTACAAATCAACCCAATATACCTCTTTAAAGTTGATTTAAATTTTTTTTTTTACTTTAGATGTATGAAACCATATTGCTTTAAATCTCAAACAAACTGTAAACAAACTTTTAAAAGATGGATTGGGAAGTTTTTTTCACTGTTAACCCTTTGGCTATGGAAGCTTATCCATCCCGCCATACTGAGCTATGTATTTTATTAGGTATACACAATACGTATGTATTTGTTGCACAAAGTAGGAAGTTTTTGTATAGATGCCACATATTTGTGCTCACTCTACTGCAAGAGGATGCACATACATATACAAAGTATCTTCTCTTCCAGCAAACACAATTACACATCATACATTTATAATGAGGTACTCCAGGACTCAGCTGAGTGCTATGGTTTCGCAGGGAAACCACACATGTAAAGTGATGATAAATTGCGGTTTCGCATGGCTTTCGCAGGGAAACCATGCATTGCAAAGGGGTTAATGCATGGTGTTTGCAAATCTATGCAGTCATGTGGCAAAAATTGAGATCGGCTAAAATTACAGATATGAACTGCTTCACTAATAGCTCATACAGGTACAGTGACAGTTGACAAAGAAAGCAATTCTCTGTGGTTAAATTGCCAAACTCTGTGATTGATTGCCTCATTGAAAGAATGCCGGGAAAACCCGTAAGCTGCAGTCACACTACTAGTCTACTACAAATTTCGATCAAATTCCTGTCTGGCTTTTGGGGTTTTTGTTAAAATCTTCTCTATGTCTGGTCAGAAGGAGCCAAAAATGGTCAACCTATGATATAATTTGCAGATCTGACATTTATGAAATAAAATTTTTAACTTTTTCATGCCGTCTCGCAAACGTACATTTATTATGGGACAATGTAGTCCAATAGCATCAGTCTATCAATGTGATGTCACATGATGATTAGCATAAATTTGATTTTTGATTCCTTGCCGTAGGCAGGCAAGGAATCTATGCGATGGTGATGTCGTGTGTATGTGTGTGTGTGTGTGCGTATGTGACGCTTTGGCTTGTAAACACGATATCTCAAGAAGGGTATGTCCGAGGGATCTCATACTTGGCATGTGGATTGCCCATATTGAGTAGATGATCCCTATTGTTTTTGGTGGACATCAAAGGTCACTTGGGGTCACGAGAGGTCAAAAGGTCAAAATCTTGAAAAAACGATATCTCGAGAACGGTACATGTGACTATGCTCATATTTGGTGTGTGGGTTGGTCATATTGAGTAGATAATCCCTATTGATTTTCGTGGAGGTCAAAGGTCATTTGGGGTCACGAAAGGTCAAAAGGTAAATTCCTTAGAAATTGCTTGTAAACACGGTATCTCAAGAAGGGTAAGTGTGACTAATCTCATATTTGGTGTGTGCATTGGCCATATTGAGTAGATGATCCCGATTGTTTTTGGTGGAGATCAAAGGTCATTTGGGGTCACGAGAGGTTGAAAGGTCAAAACTTCTTAAACACGATATCTCGAGAACGGTACATGTGACTATACTCATATTTGGTGTGTAGGTTGGCCATATTGAGTAGATGATCCCTATTGTTTTTGGTGGAGATCAAAGGTCATTTGGGGTCATGAGAGGTCAAAAGGTCAAAACTTCGTAAACACGATATCTCGAGAATGGTTCATGTGACTATGCTCATATTCGGTGTGTGGGTTGGTCATATTGAGTAGATGATCCCTGTCGTTTTTGGTGGAGGTCAAAGATCATTTGGGGTCACGAGAGGTCAAAAGGTCAAAACTTCGTAAACACGATATCTGGGTACATGTGACTATACGCGTATTTGGTGTGTAGGTTGGTCATATCAAGTAGATCATCCATATTGTTTTTGGTGGAGGTCAAAGGTCATTTGCCGTCACGAGAGGTCAAAAGGTCAAAACTCCATAAACAAGATATCTCGAGAATGGTACATGTGACTATGCTCATATTTGGTGTGTGGGTTGGTCATATTGAGAAGATGATCCCTGTCGATTTTCATGGAGGTCAAAGGTCATTTGGGGTCACGAGAGGTCAAAAGGTCAAAACTTCGTAAACACGATATCTCGAGAACAGTACATGTGACTATACTCATATTTGGTGTGTGGGTTGGTCATATTGAGTAGATGATCCCTGTTGTTTTTGGTGCAGGTCAAAGATCATTTGGGGTTACGAGAGGTCAAAAGGTCAAAACTTCGTAAACACAATATCTCGAGAACGGTACATGTGACTATGCTCATATTTGGTGTGTGGGTTGGTCATATTGAGTAGATAATCCCTATTGATTTTCGTGGAGGTCAAAGGTCATTTAGGGTCACGAGAGGTCAAAAGGTAAATTCCTTAAAAATTGCTTTTAAACACGGTATCTCAAGAAGAGTAAGTGTGACTAATCTCATATTTGGTGTGTGCCTTGGCCATATTGAGTAGATGACGCTTTTTTTTTTGGTGTAGATCAAAGGTCATTTGGGGTCACGAGAGGTCAAAAGGTCAAAACTTCGTAAACACGATATCTCGAGAAGGGTACATGTGACTATACTCATATTTGGTGAGTGTGTTGGCCATATTGAGTTGATGATCCCTATTGTTTTTGGTGGAGGTCAAAGGTCATTTGGGGTCATGAGAGGTCAAAAGGTCAAAACTTCGTAAACACGATATCTCAAGAACGGTACATGTGACTGTGCTCATATTTAGTGTGTGGATTGGTCATATTGAGTAGATGACCCCTATTGATTTTCTGAAAGGTCAAAGTTCATTTGGAGTCAGCATGTTCAAAGCCTGACAAGCTTTCCTGCACAGTCTTTCAAGAAATGTCATTTGTAGGGTCCTGTAACTTGTCCTGTAGATGGCGCATAGTGAATACATGGTCCCAGAAGTTTTTGGTGGAGGTCAAATGTCATTTGGGTTCACAACGGGCAAGGGGGATCTCAATATAGGAAGATTGGATGCCTTGCATGTGTACTTTGTGGGCACATTATGGAGCCCTGTTAATTGAAAAACATTGCCAAGCAATGTCAATGTGAAAAAAGGCCTTACATTTCAGCAGCAAGGAATCACTAAGCCTTTTGGCTTTCTGGTTTATTGTAGTTTTGCGGTGCAACTTATATGTTTACACAGGTTGGCAAACTTTTGGCTCTTTCCAACCTGAGAGGGAGAGTATTTTAACAAAAACTAAAGAAAAAAAGGGAAAAATTGGGTCTTAATTTGATCTGAATTCATAGTAGTTTGACCGGGGCTTAACCCCATGTGAGGAGCCATCTTCTGTATCCATTGTCCTTTAGTGTTGGCATCCCGTTAGTTGAAACCTCAGCATGCTCACATGACATGATAGCTCTTTGTTTCAAAGAATAAGTCACATCCGTTACGATTTCTAGAGAGGGATTTGCTTTGCAAAAGTGGTAACCTCCAGGAAATATTTAAAGAAGAGAACTTCCTGTTTGTTGAAGTGAACAAGTTGTTGTGTATGTGCTCTCAAACCAATATTTTCCTGGGTGCATATATACATATACTTTTGTATGAGATAAGACTACCTGCACAATGTTGTGTAGAGTTATTGACAAGATATTAAGGGATAAAATTAATTATAATGAAGTGTGTGATTTAATTTCAGCTTCAGTAATATTTCAAAAGTTATCTCTATAGCTTTTATTAGATAGGTGAAACTTGTTGTTATATATTTAATACTAAGATTGAAATATATGGTATGCAATATGCTGCTGTATTGAAGAGCATCCAGCAATGAGGTAATCTAACTACAACTTTATAAATTCTAACAACCTTATACCAAGAACATTCCATACTTGTGGAGTTGTAGTTAGATAGAGTTTTACGGCCCAGTTTCCAACCTATTGGTTCAAGTCGAGCCGGCCACGGCCTTTTTTTCAGTTGTGGCTCACTGGCTTGTTTTACCTACTCCATTCAGGGATGAGCTTTTTCCGCGAATTCGCGGATTTCCGTGATTTTTTTCCTGCCTCCGTGATTTACCTTTCCCAATTTCCGTGGTTTTCTGAAAGCATTATTTTTTAGTGGGTCGTCGCGCTTGCACCGTAACTCGCTGGACTATTACTGGCGTTACTGCTGCAAGCTCCAACATTGCTTATCCATTAATGAATTCCGCTGCCTGCAGGGAGTTGTAATACTCCCAGTCAAAGTGAATCACGTTTATCATGCACCATGCGCACGTACGTAAGTTCAGTACGTAAATCTGTGCATGTGTAAGTTGTCACATGCACAATCATCAGCAGTTGACTGTTTCAATATCATGCAGGATGCAGTAACCTGTGCTGTGATCGATCGGAAAACGAGTCGGCCGCACATAAAGTTGACGTAACAGTTTTTAAAATAAATGGAATTGGTCTTGGATAGAGAAAAAACTTCGTCAGATATCGAAAAGTGATAGTCTGAAGTGAACTGGAAATGTGGTGCAAGTGTGAGCCATTTCGGCAATTTCATTCGCAAGATGAGCAACTTTGAAACAGCATAGGCCTAGCCTAGGCTAGGCCTAGGTCTACTTGGTACATACTACATGTAGGCTAGTTAACGTTAGGCCTAATGAAATACAACATCGTTACGTTAGTTGTTACAACTTAACGTTACAGCTATCCCAAGGTTTTCTAATCGGGATTTATGGACATCTTCACCACTGAGACAAGTTTTACAGTGATTGAAGAACTGTTCAACTTGACATGCTTCAGTTTAGGCTGGGCCTACATAGGGCCTAGCCTAACGTTAGGCATAGCTTAGGCTAGGCCTAGCCTATTTTGACTGAAAACTTTTCTTGGAGTGTTTTATTTTACCAATGTACTGATTAAAATAGGCCTCCAAATGATGTCTTGAATACTCTATTTTCTCAGAGCTTCCGGGGGCTTCGCCCCCTGGACCCCACCAGGGGCCCTAAGGCGGCCCCTGGACCCCTCCGGTTAAAGTGTCGCGCTTCGCGCTCTGACTGACGCCTTGGGCGTCAGTCATGTATGCCCAGCAATTTTCAGTGATTTTTTTTTTAGACCAGGCTCATCCCTGCACCATAGCTTATGCGAAGCATCACGCACAATGGCAGTAGGTTGCTATTTTAGAGTCTTTGGTATGACTCAACCTGGGAAGTGAACCTGGGCCTTCTGCATGAGAGGTGGATGCTCTTACCGTTAGACCCAACACGCAGTTCTTGTGTGGTGGAAATAAATTATGAGGATATATGTTGCAGACAGAATGACAGCTGTCCTCAATACAGCCAGTTGACATAAATCAGGACATTACCTGGAGTACTGTAGTTTTAACACTTCTATTACACTCCTCACCTACCTCCTATCACCCTATGTATACCATTGAGCTCGGCAAAATGAAGTAGGAAGTTAGAGGGTGTCTGCTGCCCTCAGCTGGTAGGGTTGGTACAGGGTTATTAGTTTGCGGTAAGTATAGGTATAAATGGTATATATAAGGTGATAGGAGATAGGTATCGTCCTTCATAGACTCCCTAACCACGGAGTTTCGAGGACTCTTCCACAGACGCCCTGTATATAGATAATCATGTGGCCTAAATGGTAGCATGAGAGAACTGAAACTAGGCACATGGAGATTGCCCCAGTGAAGCTTTAATGTGTTTGAAGTTGACGACAAATCCGTTGCATTTCAAACAACATTTAGACTTGAATGAGAAAAATATACTACAATTTTTTTAGGCATTTTGACCTTATCTTGCATTATTTGAAAAAAAAAAGAAATCAAAATTTTGCTGATTTTGACTACTGTACTTAAGCAAGTCCAAACTTTCACACATAAAACCATAGCAACTTGATAAGCCTATACTCACATGTACAGTAGCTGCAATCTACACATGTATAGTGGAAGTCTGTTCACGATGCCACAATGACTGCCAATTGGACTCTCCTTTTTATTCCCCTTCCACAGGAAAGAAATTTCCTCAGTGGTTTCTGAGTCCTGAAAGTGTGATATCCTTTGTGTGATATCTTTGAAGGAAACATAAGTCAAAGACTTTTTCTATTAAAACAGTGATGGTGTTGGAAAGGCATACTCTGGCCCTAAATTTTCAGGAAATTGCAATCAAGCACCATCACCCAAGTCAGACCACTGTGAAGCAAGAGATTTTTTGCACATGTTCGTAAAGAATGAAAGCTCATTTGAATCTACTAAAATTCCCTAAAACAGCCCACCACAACCCATAATTTTCTGAGGAGTGGTATTTGTGGCACACTTGCAAATTCTAAAACTCTAGACCTGCACACTGTATTTTTAACTAATACATGTTTTAATCCAAATTGGCTGTTCCTGATGAGTCATTACTTCATCATGGAAATTTGAAATTTGATTAAATCCAGGCTAATTGCCAACAGAAATAATAGTTTTATGGGGAACTGTAGTACCCACATTTTAACTAGGTTGTTTTGATTCCTCTCCCTGACGTAACTCACTCTCTTCTTAAGTGAGTGTGGTAAACCAACAGGAGGGTTGCTGGTTCAAGTCCTGCAGGGTTCATTAATACATATTGTGTCCATAAGCAAGATTAACAAGACACTTTTTTCACTTGTTGCTATCCATCCAGGGATATCAAGGGGAAATGCAATTATCTCAATGTGAAGAAGTGTAGTAGACTTTCCTGCTTCTTGATTGGCTCTTAAGAATCATGTGACAATGTTTTTTTCATCAAATGTGAAATTTTGCAAGGAGCAACTTCTTAGTTTACCTTGAATATGCAATATTGAAGTCCTAACATGTAATAAAAAATACTTTTAGTAGAAGTGAGCAGAGAATTGGGAGATATAATTGTTGCTACAAAATATTAAAATTGGGGTGACTGCTCTTGACCTTTAATGGGAATTTGTGAGGTTGATGAAGTATGCTGTATACCTGCTACAAACCAAGAGGATTTGTTAGATCGACTTTTATGGCCTAGTTTCCAACCTATTGGTTCAAGTTAAGCTGGCCACTGCCCTTTTTCCAGTTGTGGCTCACTGGCTTATTTTCCCTATTCCATTGCTTATGCGGAGCATCACACACAACAACAGTAGGTTCCATTTTTAGAGCCTCTGGCATGGCTTGACCTGGGAATCGAACCCTGGCCTTCTGTGTGAGAGGCAGATGCTCTACTGTTAGACCAAACACATGGTCAGCAAACCAAGGGGATTGTCCCTAGAATATACTATTGTTGAGCAGGGGTGGTATTTGTAAAGCTCTGATGGGCTTCTTTGTAAAGCGTCGTTTAACAGCAAGTTATCATTAATCTTCTTCTTTTCTTTTGCAGTGAGCATCCTGATGAAAAAACTCCGTACCACTACTACGATCCCAGCTCTAGAACTGAGTGTGGTTACTACAGGGTGAGCGAAGTGCGTCTAACAGGTGGTCACTTGTTCATCACCGAAAAAGCCATCTTTGCACAGTGGTCAAGGTTGTATAGAATCAACTTCTATTATCCAGAGTGGAAGAAAAGTCGAAGGATTGGGATTAAGTCACTAAAAACTCCTTTTCTCCAACGTTACGAGACTGCTGGGCATCGTTTATTTTCTAGATATCCATGGTGGAAACTATTTTTCCATTTTTCAGGGATTTTCTATCCACTTGTGCACTGAGTGATTTATGGTTTAGGTATAACGTGATGTGTCATTTGTATAACATAAGCACAGCAAAGGCATTCAATTTGCATGAGAAGTGTTAAGCAGGGGTCACACTGCAAGGAATTTGGATCAGATTCCAATCCAACTTTTTTTGAGTTTTTATTAAAATCTACCTCATCCCTGGTAGGAAAGAGCCAAATATGTCAACCACGGTATGTATGATTTGCATCAGAGGTCTATGAAAATGAAGTGCTAAAAGATGTGCAGACCGGTAAAAGCTGTCTGTCAACATGAAGTCACAGAATAATTAGATTAAGGTTAATATGCATAGTCCTGCAAAAAAAATCATTTATTTACACAGATTGGCAAATTCTGAGGTCTTTCCAACAGGGAGATGGAGAAGGTTTTAATAGAAACTCCAAAAAATTGGATTGGAATCTGATCTGAATATGTTGTAGTGTGAATGGGGCTGAAGTCTGTGCCGATGTATAATTGTTGCATGGTAGGTAGCAAAGCTCTACGCAAGATTGATATTTGTAGGTCTGCTTGTCATTCCAGCTCTACAAGTTTTTTGTTGTTAGGGACAAAAAAAACTTGTGCTAGAAGCAATTTCTTTAACATCAATTTTAAAAGGAGATACCTTTTTTTGCAGTTGCTTGATCCATGTGCAAAGGTATTGACATGTAACATAGCATACCAGTGTGACAGTTACTGTTTCATGGTTTATTCTTTTAACAGACTGATGGAATTAACTTAGTTCACATTTCTTTGAAATAATTGCGACCCTTCATGCAAGGGTACAGGCCAATCCTGTAGCAGAGGAAGGGGAAAAGGGGTACCCATGGGGAAATGTTCACCCCCCCACAAGTATCAAATGCTTTCATTGCCTTGCATTTTGGTCAATCTGTCTCCCTGAAATGATTTTGCCCCCCATCGGAACCTTTTTGACTACAGGCCCAGCATGCGTGTGATAAAGAGAGTAGGATATGTGGAGGAGGGATGCTGATTTTCTTCAGATATTTTTGTAGGTACTACATTGACAACCAAAGTTACTTTGAGGCTCGTAGGTGTGATGTCATCATTAGAAATTGATGGGTCATGCTTTGTTTTCTATATTTTTTTTTTTTTTTGAAGTCTGTATAAGGCACCATATCAAAATGGATAAGTTGCAGTACATGCTAAGTAATTAAATTTAGCATGTGGCTTAGCAGGCGTATTGCAGGAACCAGGTTGATTATTTAGTTGGTGAGATGGAGTTTTACAGCTGAGTTTCTATCTATTTGGTTTATGTCCATCCAGTCACAGCCTTTTCACCAGTTGTGGCTCACTGACTTGCTTTCCACTCCATTTCTTGTGCTGAACACCAAACACAATGACAGTAGGATCCCTTAGGTATGACCTGGCCTTGAGTCAAACTCCAAATCTCCCACTGCAAGTCAGATGCTCTAAACACATGACCATGCAGTTGGTTATAGGAAGCAACTTGTATTAAGTGAAGTTCAATGGGAATGTTGTCTGTGTTTTTTCACCCATGAAGCTTCTCAGGAAATCTCCAATCAGCTTAAATTATAGAGTCGTGTTCTGGACTTTGAAATGGAGTGCAGCGTTCAAAGTTGAATGCGTGCAATAGGAGTTAGCCCTCCTATCAAGGAACCAAGCTCTTGTACTGTGGTCTCACATACCCGCGCTCCAGGTTGCACTGTGTTACCTCATGCTCCGAGTAATGTGGGGACACAGGTTAACACGAGTCGGTGTTTAAATTTTGATCCACCTCAAATCGCAGGGTTATGCAGATAAGTGGAGACTACATAATGTGAAAACTGTTGGAGGTACGTATCAAGGCTCGTAGATTCCCAGACAGTTTTGGGGGGAAACTGTTCAAATTTGTGATGATTCCAAAAGGCAGTCTGACTAGTTTCAGGAAGGAGGCTGTTAATTGGCAAGACCATATGGTACGTTTTAGCCGTTTTAAGAACCATTAACCTGTTGACAGTTGGTCACTCTTTAAAATGTAACTCACCTCAAGATTTTCAAAACTATACATTTTAGATTCCAAAGTGAATCTTATTCACCCAACTCCCATTGTCATAGGATGTTTCATTGCTGAGATATTGAATGTTGAAATGTGTTCACTTAAATTCACAGTCCGTTGCACAAAAAATGTATGACTTTCTTGTTGTAAAACTCACATTTCCTGCTTTTTTCCCCTTGAAATTAAACATGCCTAAATGACCTTGAGCACTTCCTGCTTTCTGGCTTAGCATGTTGTATGGAGGAGGACCTGTTTAGTGAAGTAACCTTACAGCAGTAAGACTCTGATCACATATTGGCATAAGGTGCAGTAGCTTTGCAAAACACAAAGAAATACAACAATGACATCAAGTTATTGTGCAAAGCACCATTTTCAGTCAAGTGAATAAACTTGAACATTTTATATCTCAGCTCAGGAAATGTCTTAGAAGATGAATGGGTTTGGACTGTTTGAGTCCATTTTTCATGCCCTGTAATACACATTCAGCCTCAGCAGCCACAGCACAGTTGACATGGTCATACAGGACGAGGGGCAGGGGGCTGCAGCCAAAACCTTGCTGTATCAGGCAGACTTTGTTGTCTCAGCCAGGCAGAGATTATGCCTGGTTGGGCATCTGGAGTCAGGCAAAAAGGTCCCTCCCCCCCCCATGAGAGAAAGAGTCTAGTATAGCCATGCTAGCTGAGGCAGATGCATCCTACTGTTTTGATATGGTGCCTATGTGTTTGTTAAGGGAATGTAAAATCGAATTGTCTTTAATGAAATTTATGTCATTAAAGTATGAATTATAGAGAAGAAGATCAAGCATACAGTCTAAATAATACACCTATGATGTCACAACTGCTTGTTTCAAGTTCATTTCAAGCTGAAGACACTAATGCAGTGACTAGCATGTCAAGACCAGACTGACAAGACAAGATCAGATTGTTTACAACCTAACATTTTAAAAATAAATTGAAGTTGGGAACCTACTTAAGCTTGTATCTTGTGGCCCAAGCTAATTGGCATTTTGATCAGAAAGTTTATCCAAGTTAGAAATGTGACCTAAGTCCTTCTGTGGAATGTTTAAATACTATTTTGTTGAAACCATTGTCTGTTCTGAGAAAAATAGTAAGCTAGTTGAAGTCTTTGCGAAAGTTTTGATATAATGCATTTTACCTCATGTGGTTGTGTAAAGTATTTATAGCATGAAGAGGATTACTGGACACTTGTTTGTAGTCATGTATGGTGCTCTGTGTTCAGCGTGTGTTACTATTGTTCGGATTTTTTTTTCTGTGTGTAGGTTAACAATATGGTTTGGGTCACAGCGTGAATAAAAGAATTAACTTCACTCCATACCTTGTAATTGCCGGTTAGTGTACCAGGTGGAGAGACCATAATGCGTAATTCTCTCTTTCACAAATATTTCAAATTAAACCTTAGGTCATAGAACCATTATAATAGTTAGTCATCAAACAATCACAGGTATTTTAAGTGCAAATCTGTTACTTTATGTGTTGCTATGTGTTTTGGTTTTTTTTTTGTTTTTTTTTTTTCATTTATTCTACATTGCTATCCTGCCTGGTGTGGTGTTGTTACTAAGTAAAGTTAAACTGACATACTTAGTTTGGTCACAATTATGAAGAGGCTTTAAATTATGAAATAGTTTCTGTGATCATTTGTCAATTGTTGTGAACAGTTCTTTCACTGTTTTCAGAGGCTATAAAATGAAATATTTCAGTGACGTTCAAGGAGGCGTGAATCCCTATCTTCATGCAGTCTTCCCAGAACTGAGTTATATTAAGAGTGTTGCATGCAACTGTGGTTAACATTTATATTAAAAGTTTAAGTTTCCAGTGGAGTATTTCAAGTCACTTCTTGTCTTTTTTTAAAAGGTTTATTAAAGTGACTTTCCATCTTTTCTAAAAAATTAGTTCTTTCTAAATTAAAAGATTTAGCAAAGGTAAAATAGAGAAGCTATAAAAAAATTGCACCCTTATCATGTTGAATTACTTTTAGAGGCACTCTTTCATTTCGCTTCATCAAAGCCTTGTAGTTTCAGTTATATTCTTCATTTACAAAATATTACTACCAATCTAGTCGGCAGCCATGACAGTTTTAAAGGTGGAGATTAAAAGCAATGGAACTTTAAAGGTACCCTATGGCATGGATGAAGCCTTTAAAATGTTTTTTTATTTTTAAAAACACCCTTTCATTGACATGTGCCAGCTAAAGGATGATAATGGTCAATATTTTTATCCAGCCTGCCCAACTCTCTAAGAAGAAAATTCTCATAAAATGCCATTAAAAAGATTAATGGGATCCAATAAAAATAACCAGTAGAATTTAATGGGATCCCATAGGAGGAATGGGATGCCATAAAAAATGTTTGAAATTCCAATTTTCCATACCTTAGCTTAGGGTTTCTATGGAATCCCATATCATTTTAGATCCCATTATTAAATTTTATTTCCTGGGATCCCATTTAAATTGCTATTGGATCCCATACAAAGTGTCCAACTTCCAGACTGTGGCTTTGAATTTGAATGGTCTCTAAATGGAATCTCATTAATCATTTTATGGGATCCAAGTGAATTTTTATGGAATCCTATTTATTCTCTTCAATAGGATTCATGGGAATTCTTTTCTGGACTGTAGGGTAGTTTCATGCTAAAGTACTGTGAAACAAATGTTTATTTTGCAATGAAAAGGAAATTTCAACATTTCCTGCTCTCCTTTTAAGTTTGTAACAAAATATCCTTTCACTAGAAATAACAGATTCAGATATAGGTTGTTTTTGTTGAATTGTAGATTGCAAAGTGCAGTGCCACCTTGTTGCATCATAATGTTTACATTCAAATATGTCAATTGTATTGCCATGTGGTGTTTAAGGGCTGATGTGAAGAATTGCTTAATGTTTACAATGTAATATAACTAAATTTTTTTAAGTATGGAACCAGTGAAATAAAAGTGTGGAGTATTTAAGCGATGGATGGGCAGCTACAAAGTATTTAAATGATGGCAGCATGTTGTTCCATAATTTATCAAAGTACCAAGTGATTCTAGTGAATCTTATATTAGAATTAGTCAAGAATTATTTTGAGTTGTGTTAAAGAAATGTATCTACAAATAGATTTTGTAAACAAATTTTAAAATGTAATGGATACCTTGCTGAAAATTCCTTTTGGACACTTTGAACCCAAAGGGTTTCAGGTGGTACCCTTCTCCCCCCCCCCCTCCTCTGAAGAAACCCTTTGCATTCAAATGGCTCCCTTTGGACAAATCTCAAAGGGAATTATGAAAATTACCCTTTGCACAAACCAAACACGTTTGACAACCTTTTAGTACCATTTGAAACCCATTGAAACCATTTGGTTACTGGAATTTCGAACAAAGGGTCTCAAAGGGAATTTTCTGCTGGGCAAGTATAGAACTTCATTTACATTAACATCTGTACCCTCCATAATTTTTTTTTTTATCTCAAATTCCAATGTATTCATCTGGTACCTTTTTGCATTGTTCCCCATGTCTGTGTATACACTTTATAGAGATGAGAACAGAGTTACCTGGTGGCTTTCAGTCCTGAAATGTTTTACATTCCATGAGCAGTCTTTTTTTAAAGAAAAAAGAAATTTGTCTTGATGGCCAGTAACCAAGGAGAGGGAGGCAAGGCTTTCTAGTTGTGATTCCCGTTCAAGAGAGTTTGAAGCATGCCATTGGTTTACATTATTACACATTTGCTCCCCCTTCCTTCCTTGTCGAAAATGTTTCTTCTCCTGTAAAAATTTTGGCCTGCTTTCGGTACCTTATCTGGTGAGAGACCTGTGAATAATTTAAACTATTATTTTTTGTCTTTGTGGTAAGGTGGTGAACCTCAGAGAGGGGCATTATTGGCTGAGAGATATTTTAAATGTCATGAAGTGGATGATTTTTCAGGACAGATTTCCTCTGGATGAGTTCATTGACTCTCTACTAGCAAGCAAAAAAAAACAATGGATATATTTATGCTTGACTGCATTTATTAGCTTTCAACATCGTCCAGCTTTCTTTGTATTAACACTTCGAAAGTAACTGAATAGATTTAAGATTTCGGAAACAAGGTGTATGTAAGTAAAATCTTGCCATTCTATTACTAAATGAAAAGGAACATAATTTCAACTTTGAAATGGTTTCCCCCTTTTTCAAACAGGATGTGTACCGGAGAAATTGTTTGCTAGCTTGTTATAGTAAACTCTGCTAGTAAACTGTGTCCAGTGTTTCTGCCAAGAGGCTAAAGGAAGGGCCAAAGGAAGGGATCCATCATCCCCTGTGTAAATTTATGGGGTCTTTCCCCTATTTTATCATGTACCAAAACTGCCTTCTCTCTGTTTCACAGCCTTGGTCACAGTTACAATCGTGAATGGCAGTCATGAATCCCACTCAACCCCCCTCCCCCAAATGCAATCTTGGCGGAAAACCTCATACATCAGCACACAAGTTGAATATTCAAATTGGCATGAGAAGTCTTCAGTTTATCTGGTCACACTTCCAAATGAAGTTTCGTTCACATTTTTGATGAAACTGATGCCTCAAAACTTGAAGGGTTGGAGAGAGGGGCTAAACTTGAGGGGTTGGAGAGGGGGGCTAAACTTAAGGGGTTGGAGGGGGGAAGGGTTGAATGGAAGATGAAATAGAGGGTAAAGAGCTTTCTGTTTTATTTGAAAGAGGCTGAATATTGCTTGAAATCATTTCTTTTCATAAGCTTGGTTTTCTTTTAAAGAGTGGCATAGCTCATCACAGTTGGATGCAATTTTTGTAAAATATGATATTTTGTTTTGTTCCTAAGTAGCAATAAATGGTCATACTTGCATGATAAGGATTACACTGACATCTTTACGGTAATAGTTACAGTTTTAAGGTTCTTGGGAGGATTGTTGGAACACATATTTTGAAGTTGGTTTAGTGGAATATCATTTCTAATATGCCAAAGAAATTTTTGTTTTTCAAATGGTATTGTTGCCGACTTAAGTGTTAGATGTTTTATGAACCCATTTGAATTTTTGGTGCGTACCATCTTTTTGAATCCAGTATCTATATAGCACACATTTGTGTTGTTCAATTGTCACATTGTATCTCACTTTAGGGCATAGGGAATTATGTAAAGATTATTAGTATGTACTAGAAATTTCTTTTGACAATATTGACCATCTTTAACTTGCCATTAAGTATCCATTAAAACCCGTGATTACATTTTCAACACCAAATACCCACTTCTTGGTGGCTTTTAGTGGATCACAGTGGGTGTTAAACCTTTCATTGAAAGACTGATGTTTTATACAACCTGTAATTTAAATAATAACAGCCCACGAATGGAAGGTTCATGAAACCCAACATCAGAAAGGATTCAAAACACTGAAAATAAAAGTCAGTGCACAAGACCTAAAGTCTGCTAGACAGAAAAGCAAAAAGGGACAGTGATACCAAAATGATAACAAACCTTATTTTGTTTTGCCTCCTGCGAAACCTTTCCCTTTCCGCTTTTGCAAAACCATTCTCATTTTCATTTTTTGTCCTGGGGTGTTAGATTTCATGAATCTTAGACCTCATGGGATTTCTCCAGTTGTATAATAATACTTAATAGGAAACCACTATTTGATGTCAATTTGGTAAATTAAGCCACCTTTTGGAGAAAGAGGAGGGGTGAACCTTGAAACTGCCGTCCAGTGAGAAGGGTCGAAATGAATGTAGTGATTTTCCCTTGCCACTTTTGAAATTTGGATGCAATTTCATGGTAGAAATATTGTAATAGTTTCAAACTAAATTTATTGAAAAAGATTATGTATCACAGAAAGGACAAGTAAAGAGTAATCCTTGAGAATTAGTATGTTATCCCTACCGCCACCTCCAACTTAAGTTTTTGAAAAATACATTTTTTCTTCTCAGTACAAGGCAAGCTCATATCTTCTTCTGATTAACTTTGATTTAGAGTGGCTTTTTATTAAACAGCAAGTAGGGATGGTGGGCAGGGAGCAGAATCTGTCCCCCAGGGGCGAATGGTCCTATTTGAACAAATTTTCCAACTGCATTGCAGCTTGATGAAATATAAAATCCTTTTGTCAATCAGGACCTTGTTTTGGGCAGATGTGAACCAGGATCTTGTTTTGGGCAAATGCATTTTTAGTTTCCTCATTGAAAAGTGCAAATTTTTCATCAACAAAACCCTAAAATTTAAATACTTTTAAAGAATTGCAAATACTTCTCCAAAGACCCCAAGTTTCATTTTCGATTTTAATTGATCTAGTCCTTTTTGTGTGCACTGTGAAAAATTTTGGTGTCACACCCATTCCAGTATGTTGTCTCCATTGCAGTGTAGAGTACCTGCATTGTACATATCAGTAAACACAGTACATTACATTGAAGAATCAATTTTATAAGTGGTGTCTAGGAAAATTGCTGTCCAGTGCGTTTCATTCGACCTTATTGAATTGGTTTGTTGGACCTTAATGCATCACTCTCAGTTTCTTTCTTTTTCTCCAAGTTGTTGATCACTGGACTGTTTTCCCCACTCCCATTGCATATTAAGGGCAGCGGCATGCACAATGCCAGTAATGCTCTATTTTTTAAAGTCTGTTGGCATAACTCAGTCTTGGAATTGACTTGTTGAATGAGACCAAGTTATGAAATTGTGACTAGAGATTTGCATTTTGTAAAATTAGAAAATGAAATTTGTTATTTTTTGGTGTTCAAGTGAAACAAACTGTACTGCACTATTTTTGTTGATGTAACTTGCAAACTAAGAAGAAATATCATACAAAAGAGAATTTGGCTTTAATAAAATGGAAAACTCATGTCTCTCACTTCAACGAAAAAATATATATATATATATATATATATTAAATGAAAAGAATGGCATGTGAAGAGTAAGTTGGTCACTTAGAACTTACTTTTAGAATTGAAATGGAAGTGTCCTTTTGTTTAAAATCGAACAGTCCGAAAACATGGTCCTAACCAGGGATGTAGCTACAGTGGGTGGTGCTGGGGGGTGACACCCAGCAGTCCACATTCCCACCCAGCACTACAGGAAAATACACCTATCCCATCCACCATTAATATGCCTAATGAGACCTAAAGCTAGTCCCAAATTCACTCTCTAAAATGAAATGAGGTAAAAATGAAAAATTAATGGCTGAAAAATGGAACAGATGCCATGGGGTGGGGCAAGGTACTTTTCCCAGATCAGACAATTACCCAGCACCCAAATTTGCCAGCTACATCCTAACTAACAAACTGTGTTATACAGAAGTTATAGAACCACTGTGCCCTTTTTGGGGAAAAACCCTCATGGGAAAAAATAACTTAATATTAAATTTGTTTTAAGCATTTAGTATAAGAATTTAAAATTACCAATTACGATACATAATTTAATTTTAATAAATCTTATTACTAACCAATTATGCCATATTGTGATCAATATATTAGTAGTGTGTTAACATCATTTCTGTTTTACTTTTTTTTGCAGTTAAATTGTTCCTAAATACTCAAACCACAGTTTAACTGTAATATGTAATTTTAACCAGTTTGTACATATTGGTCAATTGTATGCAAATAAAGAAATTGAAGTCCATTTCATTGTCTTATATATCTCATTCTATTCTCATATTTTTGTGTTATACTTTCATAAGGCCATAGGATACATGAAATTGATATGCTATCATTAATTGTAAGATGCACCGTCCAACCAGGGAGAGGGTCAGTCCTTGTTGGGTATGAATGTCAGTCATTCATGAGCATTGGCATGCCTCTGTCACACAATTGACCCACATTGCCTAAAGCTTTGATGCACCTTTTCTGTAAAGTATGACAGAACCATTATACATATGTCTAGCATTAAGTAGGGCTAATGATCCAGACCCCCACAGCTGGAATAAAGCAGTGGGCCCTCTAGATTGAACCAGAATGTTGAAAGTCGAGGCATGAAAACCTATTTAACCCTATTAGCTAGTTAGATGGAGTTTTACCGCCCAGTTCCCAACCTATTGGTTCAAGTCGAGCTGACCACAGCCTTTTTTCCAGTTGGGGCTCACTGATTGTTTTCCCAACTCCACTGCTTATTTGGAGCATCACGCACAAGGGCAGTAGGTTCCACTTTAAGAGGCTTTGGTATGACTCGACCTGGGAATCAAACCTGGGCCTTGGGCTAGGAGGCAGATGCTGTACTATTAAACCAAACACACCTGGCCTACTAGGTTGCCTTGATACAACATGTGGAGCACAACTTATACGTAGATGATATAGGTTTGACTCACCACAGCTGCAGATCAGAAGGTGCTTCTTACAATTTTCATAAGTTTATCCCCTACATAGTGCACATTACATTGTAATTACAGAATGACTTATCAATCTACATCACTCCTTCTTACCCTCCTATTTAAACTTGCAAACACTCCTACTTGCAATGAGACCCAGTTAAAACTGAGCAGATGATGACACTGCCCACCTTCATCTACACCATGCCACTGCCAACAAGCTCTCCTGACCTCGCCAGGAATAAACTCCATAGAAACCACTGGATAAACATCAACCAAAGCTAGTGTGTGCAATTTAATTATTCTGTAGGGTGTATAATTGCCACCCCCCCCCCCCACCCCCCCAAAAAATTGAAAAATATAAACAATTTTTGAATACTTTAAGAAGTAAACCACAGTCATGTCAATTGAGAGCCTCAATTCAGAAACAGTCTGAAACATGTAAATACTTCATAAAAACCTCCAATAACTAGGAGATATCCACCAACTTACATACATGGACAGAGCATGTAAAGTGTATGTCCTATTCCTAGATAGTCGCCACCGATTGGGACAAAAAAGGCGCACCAAGATGGCCGCTATAAGGCTACGAGTCGTCTCATTTGTAATATTTTAAGCAAAAGTTAAACTTGAATAGGAAACAATATCATATTTTTGCCATACTTGAAGTGATTTTGACCTTACCTTGCCATATTTCAAAAATATTTTAACTCTCTTGCAAAATCCGGTAATTTACTTGAGCAAGTCAAAACTTTTACACAAAATCATAGCAGACAGCCATCTTGGTGTGCTTTTTCTTACATGTACAGTAGGAACAATCTACCATGCAGTATGCTCTGTCCACATATATAGGAAGTCCGTGGAGATACCTAAGCCACCTTGGGAGTACTACAAGTTATTTCAGAATTTCTTATTTCATGGTCACTGTACATTACCAAAAACGAATGCACCATTTAAAAACAAAATATAAGGTCATGACTATGCAAGAAACAATGGACAGGACAAAATGAATTTTGTGATAATTATGACACTCTTAAAATGTTCACAACCACTCTTTATGGTAATAAAGAGCTATATTGCCATCTGCAGATATGTAAAGTTTCCTTTCTCTGCAAATCAAGTCATCTGATACTGTTTTCAGGGCTCTGTGTTATTTTAATAGAAAAGAAAAATTCCCCACAATTTTTCAAGTTCGGCGAAATTAGATGGTTGTGACTGGAATTGAGACTTAACTACAAATCTAGCCTTTTGTGATGATTATATATACTGCCCTAGTTTGAAACTAACTAACAAATGAAGCCATGAGTGTATTGCTTGTTGTGTATTGCATGTCAAAATAGCCAACTTGCAGGTCCCTCAGCCAAGGTTGGCAGTTCATTCCCAATGTTGGTGGGGGAAGAGAGGGTGGATTATCTTATTTATGTGAACAAAAATACTGAGTGAACATCAAAGCCAATGGGTGATTACTCAAACATTGGGGGGTAACATACCTCCCCCCACCTCCCCTTACCCAACCCGTAAGTCACAAACCCTTTCCTCGGCCAAGGCGTAGCGGCTGCAGAGATAGTTTATAACAGCACACATTACCATGGCAGACCAGTCTAATCCTTCTATTACAGTGTGTGGAGAAACAAACCATAGCTGAGGAAGCTGCAGCCTGGATGAGGCAGCTGCAGCCTAGAGGAGACAGCTGCAGCCTGGATGAGGCAGCTGCAGCCTAGCTGAGACAGTTGAAGCCTAGCTGGGCAGCTGAAGCTTAAATGAGGCAGCTGCAGCTTAGATGAGGCAGCTGCAGCCTAGATGAGACAGTAGAAGCCTAAGTGGGCAGCTGCAGCCTAAATGAGACAGATGTAGTCTAGGTGAGGCAGCTGCAGTCTAGCTGAGGCAGCTGTAGCCTAGATGAGGCAGCTGCAGACTAGATGAGGATGGTTTTGACTGGTACCTTAGTTTGCATAGTGACCTTTCTATAAACAAGTCTCTCTTAACTTGTATTATAGACAAATTCAAACTGTCACATGATGGTCTGATTTTGTCTGGCATAACTGGGGTCCATCAGCTTTAATGTTTCAAATTCTTTTCCTACCTGTACCATGGGTGATTGTACACTAAAATACCTCTTAGTTCCCTCAATTTCACTGAATGTGAGAGTTTAGAATTGCATAAAGAAAATAAAATAAATTCCATTTACAGCTGACAGACCACTAATTGCCCACTTCACAAGCTGCTCAGATTTGTCTGTACCTTCTACAAAGCTAAACAACTACATAGACTAAATTACAGTGTATAAATGTCAAAAAAACAAACAAACAAAACAAAAAAAAAATAAATAAAAAAAAAACAATTATGGTGACTCTTGATGATTTTAAGCTCAGGCGTCACAAGTAAAATTTAACGAACATAATTACACACAAATTGAAACACATATTATGAATATAACCATTGCACAAAACTGAATTAAAAGACATTAAAAGTCAGGGATGTGTGATCCTATAGAGTTGCCTTATCTTTAATTCATTTCATTTAGACATCTGCTGAAAATGAGATACAATATTAAATGAATACAAAAATAGATTTCAAATCTTAAACCAACAATAACAAATTTTGGAATCCAATCTCCAAGCAGCTGGCATACTACCCCTGCATCTATATTGGTTGTGGCCAAACCAACGTTCCAATTTGTACTTCAAAAGGGGTGTATGTATTCAACACCTTCTAGGAATGAACATCTTCAAGCAAAGCTCAACCACTTGTTTTCATCTGATAGTTCCCATGGTAATGGCATTTTTTAAACTGTCTCTATTACAGCTGCTATGTCTTTCATCTGTTTACTAAAGTGCTGTTTGGAAACAGAAAAACAAGAATTTTGGATCAAATTTCTTTGAAAAATATAAAAATGAAGCAGAAAATCGAAAAAGAAAAGAGTAGATCACCATTTTGTTTTTTCTCAGGTAAAGGCAATTTGCTCTGGTTAAAATCTTTTAAAGGGGTCTCATATCAAACTTTCCATTCTTTAAAGGGCAAAAGCAGTTTGCCCATTGGGGACAGAGGTGTTTAATTCTGTCCGAGCAGCTAGAAGTGGCTCCTTCATAATTTGGCCTAATTAGCACCAGCCTGAGAGGGCAGGACAGCATAGATGGCAAGGACTTTGATTAATTACTAAGACAATGGACTATAAATTAAAGGACCAGAGGAACACAAGGTCCACTAAAGCAGTGCTGACTGGACAAGGAGAATCAAGCTAGGTTTAGAGCAGAACGCCTGGCCTGGATTGAAACCCTTGGAAGTGGAACTAGATTAATTTAATAAAAAAACTCCCATCACCAACTGCATCCTATCCCTGGTTGCCCAGGTACTCACTCTCAGGTGCTCTAGCCAGTGATATCTAAACCTGTTTGGACCCACCCCCACCCCATCACCTGAATTCTTTGTGAATATTTTGTTCATAACATTTTTTATGTTACATAAGGGTTTTTGGCAGTCATTACTTTTTGTTTTTTTTTCCCTGGGGGAGGGGGGGGGAGGGGGAAGGGATTACAATACTTAAGTGTACTGTCAGATATACCAAATGACAAAGCTTGGAAAAGGAATCTAATTGGTAATAAGCTCCATCTAACTCCTTCTAAAGAGAGTGATAACAACCTTGACTATGAATACAAATGCTACTTTTTAAGCTCTTTTCAACTTACCTTGAATTCTGGTACTGTCATTTCAAAGGATTGTGATTGTACCTCCCCCGATGGACTTACAATTCTCATTGATACAACAATGTAAGGAGAATTCAAATTCTTGCATGTTGATGAACTCATAGCAAGTCCTAGCTTCCATTTAAAATCAACAAGTTTGCCAACATTTAATGCTTTATAAGCATCAGCAACTGATATCAAGTGACTCCTCTGAAATAAAAACAAAAAACAAACCAGAAAAGCTGTCAAATTATTAATTTAAACTTCTACATAAGAAACGTGAGCAAGGTAAGTTGTGGCTAAAGAATATTGTTTAAAATTTTAAAAGGAAAATAATTTCTACCATAATAAAATATTGATTAAAAGATGTCGAAACAAGGTACTGCAAAGTACATTCATCTTCAGCTGCACTCATTATAAATTTAAAATGCAGAGCAAGATGTGCTGTTGTAGAGTGGAAAGGCGGTGGCATTTGAGGTGACCACCCTTAGTACCAGGTCTAGGTTTGTGGTTTGATTCCTAGCTAGGTCAAGGTTTAGATGGGTTTTTTACCCAAAAGCAATCTATGATTTAATATCTCATAGATCTGACATAAACAACCCTGGATTAAAAAATTTGATCTAAAATTGAAAAGTTGGTTGCCTTCCCTCATGAAGCTATTATTCATGCATCAACAAAACCAAGTTTCTCTCACATTTTCCATCCTTTAGCAATAAGAAATACTTGCCCTTCAAGACATAACTCATCGTTGATTTTGAAAGAAGGGTTTAAGGTCACAACAGGATTTAGTATGTTAGAGGGGTACTTATTCTGAGCATTATTGTGAACAATTCATGAATTGTTGCAGAATCATAGATAGTCCGCAGAGTAAACAAAGTTTTTTTCTCAGCTCATTGCTACGAAAAACCAACGTCCACCCACATTAGAGCTAAAATCAAATCATTTCTAATGCAAACTTCATTTACATAGCTCTACATGGATTGGTTGTAGCAAGGCTATCAAATGTGTTTAAATAGGTAAACATTTGTACCATTCTGCAACAGTACACTGAGTCACTGCCATTCGTCACTGGTACTGTGTGGTACCCTGCAAGCATATACACACACAGTACTGTGGTTAATTACTAACAACCAAGAACATAGTACAACAGTGAAACAATTCCTCGATTCGATACTTTTCAACCAAAGATAACTGTTTTTAAACCAACTCTTTGATAAAAGTTGTTATTGCTTGAAAGAGGCTGTCCATGATCAAGACTTGCATCTAAATTAGAAGCTTAAACAGACATATCAAGCCTATGTTTTTTTTTTTTTTTTTGCTTAAACGACTTTATGGTCAATGTGGCATTGCAAAGATTCAGAGTCACTGAGCACCACCTACCTCAGGTATAGACCAATTGAAGTGAGTGCTTATGCCACCAGCCGCAGAGGGGTAACAGAGGCTAAATCATAGAATGCACCTGCTTCAGCCAAACTTTTTTACTACATGCACTACAATAGCAGGGTTTAATATTTCTGGACCCCAAGTCATAGCATTTGCCCCTCACCCCCCTTGAATTTTGCCAACCCCCCCCCCCTGCCAAAACTCACACCTGATACAAATACACTGTACTTATCCTGAGACTTAATTTTTCACACAGAGTTACAGTACAGTATATAGTACAATAAAATTTCAGAGCATCTAAGAGCTATACCCTGAACTCACACAGGCTTCTCCTCATGTGGGCCAATGGGCCTTGAGGAGACACTGGTCCTTATCTGCTAAAGCACACTATAGAGGGGCTACATATCCTAAGACTGTATTTTTCAGCCTTATAATAGAACCTCAGTTTATGAGGCTTATCCTTGGACTGACACAGGAGCTTTTTCCCTAGGTCCCATAAAATCTTGAAGTACTCTGTGCAAGAATTTTTCACCCTGTCCCTCCACTTTTGAAACCTTTGTGCTACCACTGCAGCTGAGTGTATGTACAGATGTGTACAGTACTAGTACATTGACTAAAGTAAGGTCACTACAAGGGATGCATTAAACTTTGTAAGATATGAGCTGGTCAATGCAGGGTTAGAGTAGCTTAGATGGAGTTTTATGGCCCAGTTTCCAACCAACTGGTTCTGATTCAAGTCAAGCCGGCAACAGCCTTTTTTCCAGTTGTGGCTCACTGGCTTGTTTTCCCCATACCATTGCTTATGCTGAGCACCAAGCCCAATGTCAGTCAATACAGGACACAACTAGAATGGTCATTCTCTGATTACAGGAAAGGAGGACCACAAAATTAGCTGGTTAAGTATTTAGATGAGGTTTTAAATCTCTGTTTCTAACCAAATGCTTTAATTCAGCCTGGCCACAGGGTTTTTTCCAGGGGCGTAGTGAAAACAAGCCAATTCTTGTTTTCCCTAGTCCTTTTCTTATGTATGCTGAGCACCAAGAACACTGACAGTACTTACAGGTAGGTTCCATTTTTGGAGTCTTTGGTACAACCCAGCCAGGAGTCAAAAATCCTCCTGGCTAAAAGTGGGACACTCAAGCCACTTTACCACCCAGTGGGTCATAAGCTTTTATCTAAGCATCACCAAGCTTTGATGCATAGCAAACCAGGGATTGTTTTGCTCCACAAACCCTTCAAATGACCAAATACAACCTTTCCAGGTGTTTTGTATTACATGCCTACATGACTAGACTATGTGGGATGCTGCAGTTGTATCTGAAAATTAATTCATATCTGAAAATGGAAAACATTGACTGTCCATTAAGTGTGAACCCCAACAGAGGTAAAGGGGTTAAAAACTAGAGTGTGAAGTGGAAAGCTGGATGAATGACCATTTTACAGTTGGTACCACATATCACATTTCAGTAATTAAAATTGATTACAGATAGAGACAAACAACATTTTAATTGTTACTTAGGAGAAAAATGCAAGGATGGTTAGGGTCTAAACAATTATGTCATCACAGATCAAGATGAAAAGACCAAGGTAACCACCACGATCTGCTGAAATGAAGATCAGCTGTTCAAACAAAGGTTGCAAAGAAAAGGCGAAAACATTAGCCATATATGTGGCCTGCCTCTCTCTCTCTCTGCTGACATAATATGATTGCACATTTAATATGAGAAAATGGACAGTTTTGTGTTATGAGAATTGAATTTATATTCTAGGTTTTTAATGCTTCTATATCAAATGCCCTCCTTTTTCATTTTCATGTCAATAGACCTTCAAACATTTTAATAATTGAAGTTGCTTTAGGGGTAATGATAACCAACTTGTGAATTATTACCCATAATTCATAATGGGTGTACTTCATACTCAAGTACTTTATAATGAAACAGACTGAAGTCTGTTTCTATTGTTTAATTTTTAAGCAGCATTCCTTACTAAATAATGACACTTAAATATACTTTTACAGGGCACTCATCCATAACATTAACTTTGTCCCTTTGTACGTGAGGATCGCAAAAATCACCTAATCTAACTTGTCAACGAAAAAGGAACTTTCTGTTTGTTTTCACTCCCACCATCATGACACTCCAAGTGACTTTTGACCTACATCAAAAGCCTTCTTGTATTCAGTGCAATAGGTGGACTGGGTTATACATAACCATGCCATCCAAATAGCACAAACACACACACACACACACGCACACACACACACACACACAGGTAGCGGACCATTAACCCCAATACTTGTGCATGTGAAAATGTTTACTGACAGACAAAGTGCCTTATAAATTTTATGTGATGTTGTTTCTGACTGTTTTACTTACAAAACATGGTCATTTTTGCATTTGGATTTTGCAGACAAGGGTTTAAAATATCGACCGGGCAAAATTTAAGGCAATTTGACCAATTTTAGTGCCATTTTCTTATTGTATTACTCCGCTCTGTGAAATGCCGTTTGTGAGTAGGTATTACCGCAGGAAACACATACCTATCATTCAAGGCTTCCTAGCTCAAAATTCCCAACGTCATGGTATGGAAATTTGAAAATTCCATGAAAGCCCAGATTGTAAGCCTCGATCAGAGGGGTGGCATGTCCTGGTTGAAAACTTCTACTGGGAGCTGGAGGGGGGGGCGCACAGGAGTAGCCTACTTTAGTGTGTAAGCCAATGTGACTTACAATTAGTGGCCTGCTACCTTATAGCAAGACAGTATGAAGGGTGCATACATGTACAAGGAATTTACCATTTGCCAATCTTCTTCAATCAGTTATATTTTTACAAGTCTTCCACAAATCTAATTCAGCACTGTCACAATCATACCTGGTGCTGAAACAAACAAAAATAATCTGTCCTCAATTGACTGACCTTCTGACAAGTCACCGAATGGATGAGGATGTCTAGTCTTGCATCTATGCAGAATTTTTCCACCCCCATAATATTACAAAATTCCTGTTCAATTCATAAAATAAAACATAGAATCAATATTTCTTCTCACATGAAAGACCTCTTCAATGTCTTTTGGTGACTCTAGTAAATAATCCATTCCAAAAGGAAAACCAAATTGGTGGAACAAAACATTAAAATTTTGTTTGCTGTCAGACTGATTGCTCCTTTCAAGGGAAATATTGGGTTTGTCTTGCAACTTTTAAAACTAATATTTATTGACAAAGGGTGATAGATTATCAAAAATAAGACAGTATGGTAGCTTCTTTGTCTTCAAGAAATAAGTTTCCTACAGATAAACAAGAGCCCAATGGGCACTGTGGTTCCTTGCTGGATATTATAAGAACTGTACAGCCAGTCTGTGAAATAGAGCTAAGCAAAAGTTCATACTCAATATTGTTTGTAACATCTTCACCAGGGGTATTTTAGTACTAATATTACATGAAATCAAAGATTAAATTTCTGTGGCCTTACTGACATTCAACTTTTGTAATGCTTGGTGATCCTTCAAAAACACTACCTCATTTCCATATGTATTTATGCTTGTAATCAAACTTGATATTATCACCAATAAACAGTACACAATGTGGTCAGAGAGAGAGAAAAACACCCATTGTAGTTTTCTCACAAGTTATTTTTACCTGCTCTCAAATAAAACTTGCTATTACTTTAAAACAATCTACCATTTGTCCTGTTTGCTACCTCTACACAGAAAACAGGGTTTATTCAGCAGTTAAGCAGAAAGCAAGTGATTAATGAAGTGTGATAATAGAATGAGGATTAGGTAACCCCACAGAGCTCAGCAGTATTAAAGAGACATACTGTGTAATCCATGCATTGCTTCCACTGGCAGAGAGACCAGTTTAATGCAGAGTGACCTGTGCTCAGTGAAATCTACAGATTTCAGTTATTGCCTTCTTAAAACTTTGAATGATCCAAAATATGTGTACAACCCGAAGGAATCATTACTGAACGAACATAAAGGACAAATTTCTAAGGTGTTTGGGTGCGTAAGCATGCAAAACCAGGTGAGATAAAAAATCTATTGAAACTATCTTTATCTAGCTTACAAGATTTTCTAAATAACATTTCCAGCGGTTGACCTTGATGACCTTTGACCTTAACCAAACACAGATTGATTTGAAATCTGTCCTTTCTACCTTAAAATACTGTGTTAAAAAGTTTTTCAGTGTTTGACCCCTGGTGACCTCAGATGACCCCTTGACCTTCAACGAACATATCCAATTTCATCCTTACACCATAACACATCCACACATCAAGTATGACATCTATCCAAGTTTCCTAACTAGAAATATCATGTTGAGAAGGTTTTTGGTTTTTGACCTCTGGTGACCCCAAATGACCTTTGACCTCCACCAAAAACGATAGGGCACACCTTCTCCCTATGACAAATCTATGTACCAAATCCAAGTTCCATCCAACCTTCCCTTGTTGAGTTAGAGCGTACCGAAGCAAGTGTCACACACACACACACACACACACACGCCAACCTGACTACATAGGTTCCTTTGCTACCGCAAGGAACCAAAAATCAGTAGTTTGTTGCTCAAGAATAGTTTGTTCACTCAAACTTTCAACATTTCAAATGATGCAATGTCCATGGCTCTTCTTGCACATAGTATTAATTTGAATAGATGCAGCTATAGCTGGGGTTAATGATTAAGACTGAATTGTTGGATAGTGTCTGAGGCATTTTCTTTGGGCTCTTTGTTGGAGCATTTTAAACGCAATATTTCCCTTTAAATCAAACATTTGTTGGACCACTAATTGCTCTGACAAAGATAAACCAAGGATTCCTCTTGAACAGAACATACTGCATTAGTAAAGGATCTCCATATTTTAGGACAACAGTGTGCAGATTTAAAATGATGCACATAAACTAGGGTTTCCCATTGAGTACTATTACTTAAAGGCTTGTGAGTACAGTAATTTGTTCCCCTGGCACACTTTCATAAGACACAGTATTCATACCTTTCCATACCAAATAGCCTATATGTACAGGACAATATTTTGGCTGCAAAATGGTAAGAGGTATTGGCTAAGTCTATTTTTTAAAAAATGGTTTACCAAAAAGACCAATTTCTGTGTGTCTAATGTTGATGATTGCTTAACACAATATTTCAAAAACAAAGTTCCCTATAAAGTAGTTTGATATTGGTTCTATGAGAAACAAACTTTCTGTTTTACAATGTACAACGGTGATATTTGAAAGACTAATTGTGGGAAAAAAATCCCGTAATAGTAACAGAAACTCATCAGATTCAATGCATGAAAGGTTCCAATATCTGCCACAAATTCTTTTCAGTTTGTGCTCTGAATGTGGGATACATTTTTCATTTTTTTATACACTTCCTTTGAGTAAGGTAGTTAGATGGGATTTCCCAATGCATCAAGTAACATGTGTTTTATAGACGAATCAGGACAGATTGTGATGGTCTGATTTTAATCGGCCATTACTGGGGTCCATCACCTTTAATCTTTAAATTTCCTTCCTTACCTGTTCCATGGATGGTTATGTACTGAAGTGTATCTTGATTTTCTCAACTTTACTGAATATAAGGATTTAAAAAATTCACATAGACAATAAATGAAGACGATTAAAGGCTGATGGACCATGATAAGGGCTTCCTAACTGCCAGTTAGGCTACAGTCACTAAAAACAAGCGCTAATCGGATTCATCTATACAAGAAATCCTAAGTTCAAAAACTTATTTCAAATATGGTTCAAGTTTGGTTTCTCATTTTGGTTCAAATACAGTTCAAGTCTTCTCTTAAAGTGACCTTTGACTACAGTAAGGGAATACTGTGGAAAGGTGGGAGAGACCTCCTCAAAGATAAACAATTAATTTGAGATAGTAAGAGAGTTTACAGGTGGAGGTAATGAAGATATCATACAGTAATAGTATTGAAAGAATATTGGGTCAAACGTAAAAGATGAAGAAAAAGGATAGTCAAAACAGCAACAGTGTAAAAGGCTAATTACAAGCCTTTTCTTCAAAGCTTCCGATGAAGTTGCTTTATATCATTTTAACATGAAACCTCTCAGATGTTTAACACTCCATATCAATTTAAAGGTCTGATCGTCTCACCCCACATAGTTTCAATTCTCCTAACCTACTGACTTAGGCCCCTCCGACAGCTGTCTAAAACTCATCCTCCCCTAGACACAACCTCAGGTTACTGCTTGGGAGTGAGTACTGTACACAAGACTCCAATGAGTAATCAGAATGTCACTCTCAGTGTAGTAGATGCTGTGTAATATGAGCTACAATACTCTGCATATTTTGAACTTGCTGTCAATCAAAGAACTGTGCCAATGAAGAAATGTTTGGGTTGAGGGATTTCAGAAAAAAAGTTTCCTTCTTAATTTGATCATTTCCTAAGTCAATAACCCCCAACTACTGTAGCAGCCAGCTACATGTATACATAGTTGCAAATTCAGAAAAAACAGATATCATGAAAGGTGATATTTGAGAAAATTAACAGAGAACAACTGTGAAGATACTTTGAAAAAATACTAAATTGCAGGAAGCTTCCTGATCAAATAACATCCTAGGAGTTATATTATACTGTATGTGCATGTACTATCACTCTAAATAGCATAGTGTAATGGTGAAAAGTAAAAGTTGGTTGGTCTATATCATAAATTACTGTATTGTACCTACCCTGTAGGCCTATTAATTACCTTATTATGAAACTTTTTATTGAGCTTTCACTGTTATTACGGAAATGACAATGAGCCTGTGCAATTAATACGCAAAACCTTGAAGTGGAGCATAAAATTCAAAAGTGTGATGCCAAAATGAAGGTTTGTGAGTACTTTATACAGCCAAAGCACCATATGACAGGTTGTATTGAAATAAAATTAGCAATTGGGATTACAGATTGATTAGGGTTTAATGATTCAACTTCTAACCTTTTGGTTTTATCAAGGAGTGCCCACATCCATTTGGTTCCCGTACTACAGTACTTATGCAGTGAATAATGTGCAACAGGAGCACATTCCATTTTTCAGTCACAAAGTCGAGTCTAGAGGCTTTGAAACAGGAGTCTGCCAACTTTCAACTTTTAGGGACCCCAGTCCAGACTACAACTAAAGTTCCTGTCGTTTCTCGATGGGGAAAGAAAATCAACCTATCTGGCTGGGTTCTTTAAATTCTGAAATTCAAGTCTGTGTCCAGACTCCACTACATCACTGAACAGAGCCCATACTGGAAAGTCAATATTTGAGCCAAAATTTTTTACGGCAGTAATCTTATTTTTGATTTCTAAACCATGCCAAATCGGTGTAGTATGAATTAGATACAGTGTGTATGCAAAAAGGAATGAAGACCACACCATAAAATTGGTGGGGGAGGTTTTTGCCCGATGCCAAAGATATCTTTACACAGCACAGGGGGTTGATCCATACCCCCAAAAATATTACCATTTTGTAGAATTCATAAAACAACCCCCTTACATCCTACAGCCTTGATACCCTTGGTATCAAATGATTGGGAACAAAAAGATCTGTCTAATGATAATAATTTTCTTGGGTGGTGTCCCGAAGAATTTTTGGGAAAATCCTTCCGATTGTATGAGTCTCCTAAAAAAAAGTGTGAAAAAATGGAAAAATACGTAAAATTTACAAAAAAATCGTGAGGGCACAAAAAAATGAAAATCCTTCGACTATACTTTATGTTTATAGTTTACAGATCCAAGATACTAAAAAGTGAAAAGATTTTTGCATGTCTGGGTTTCTTTTTTTTAATTTTTAAAAAATCCTTCAAAAATCCTTCGAAAATCATCAAAAATTGCCCCAAAAACAGCCCTCAGGAAAAAAAACCGTATCTCCGTCATTGTACGGTCGATTTTTAAATAGTTTGCACCATTCAACTCAGCACAGGCTTGGGATCTCTGCCAGCCTAAGCAAAATGCGATTAGCACCATCCATCTGTCAGGGAGAGCTAAAAGAAAAGTAACCCTGCAAATTCTGGAACAAATTTGCGGAACTGGTTCCAACACATATGTATGACAATCGATATGCAACAGTGTGGTGACAAGATCATCTTCATAAGATGAGCTAAAAAATGGGGTAAAAAGCCATTCCAAACAGGGTTTGAGGACCTGTTTGAAACAAAACATGGCTAGGTAGTACTTCTGGGATGTTCTGGGTGAGTTTTTACAGAGTGTTTTGTCAAAATTTTTGATAATTTCGACAATTTGGTAACGTTTGGTGGTAACCTTTAGTGACGTTAGGCACATACAGTACAGAAAATAGGTTCCCATAGACTTAGTGTGGAGTGTGAAGTGAGTGTGCTGTAATGGGATATTCGGTGCAGCATACAACCTATTCAGTATGGCAGTGCCATTTTTAAAGTCTTTAGTATGACTTAATCTGGAAATGGAACCTGGACCATCCTAGGTGAGAGGCACATGCTCTACCACTAGACCTAACCAATGGTTATGATTATGGTGTGAAAGTATTTGATACCTTTGGAACAACCATTTGTAGGTAAGGAAATATAGGCAATGCTAAATAGGCAAAATAATTACTTAATTAAAATGAATAAGAATTACACCAGGAAGTAGCATTATTGTTATTTTCGAGCAGTTAGTTAGGTTGGCCTTGCTTGCTACATGCAAAAATTGGAACACAGCACACCTAAGCTGATCTGAGCTTTAGGGGCCTGCATGTTTCCCACAATTCCATGTAGCAACAAATACACAAACTTGCCTATTGTCTTAAAGAGCAGTCTTCCAAAACTTTTTTTGAAGCAACAAGTTAAGTCTCACAATTGCCTTAATATTAGAACTCTTCACAGTATCTTCTTAATATTCCAAGACTTCATTATTGTGTATTCATGGTTATCTAAGCAGCAACTACTTAATTTTCACATTTAAGGAGAAGAAAATTGTCATATGACTCTCAAGAGCCAATCATAAAACAGAATAGTCTACTATACTACTTCAAGTTGGGGTGACTGCATTCCCCTTGAAGCACCATCTTTTTATTTCAAATTACCTGATCTGACCAAGCCTTGATCACAATTGCTATGGTGACTTCTGACCATGTAACAGCTTCTTTGAGTTGATTCTTCAATTTTTCGGGTTCAAGCTTGCATTCAGCTGCATGTCTGTAAATAGCGTTGCACATATATAGAGATATGAGAGATATATACAACCTTTATGTCTGTTTGGTATGAATTATACATACAGAGTCAGTACTACCCAACCACTTCAAATAGACCACCACTGCATGGTCAAGTGGTTAGAGCATCAGACTTGCACTTGGGAGGGCTGGAGTTCAATCCCTGGCCAGGTCATACCAAAGACTTTAAAATTGGAACATACTGCAAAAGCTTAGTGCTCTGCATAAGCAATGGAGAAGGGAAAACAAGCCAGTAAGCCACAACTGGATGAAAAAGAAATGCTGGCACCATTTAAACCAATAGGTTAAAAACTAACACAACTGACTAACTAGATGGCCACTATCTATGGTCTCATGGTATACTTACACTGTAATTCTTTGTAAACGTATTCTGCATAACATTTTTATGTTACGTAAGGGATTTTGGCAACCATTACTTTTTTAATCTTTCCCTTATATTTATAAACATATAAACAAAGCTTGAAAGATAAATCCATAATGTCCAACTCCCATCCCAATTTATTTGAACTATTTTTATCCCAAAGGAATAAACTATGACAAATTGACATTGGGAGTTGTATGATTGAGAAACCTGCATCTACCTCTAAAATAAATTCTTATACAAGAATATTATAGTCTTATAAATTTAACTTCAAAAACACTGCAACAATGAGAATACTGTCATTCAGACATTTCATAAATTATAAAAGAACTAAAGAACTATGAGAAAATTTGAAGATCTAGCCCTGTTTTAAAATACGTTAGGGTGACTAATTATGTCCTTCACGAAATAACTTAATACAGCTTTGCAACTGTGAGCAAAGCTCACAGCTTCTAAAAAATGACGTCCAAAGAAACAAATTTACATATCTAGTGCTCTATCTGTTGCAGTAGTACAGTGACAACATAATAAAGGGGGTGCTGTCCTCTCCTTGAGCATTTCTTGGAAAGTTTTTTGATGATGTCACCCACTAGTAATTCCCCATTTTTTATGAAGAACATATATAGGCCTTGAATGTGCCATTTCCAGCAATTTAGGAGGTATTTCTGCCAAGATTTCTGCACCCTTTGCCTGAGACAACCATAGTGATGTGAAACTCAGATAGTCTATCTACATGTCTTTGACCCCTCCTGTGATTTACACAAGATTATTTCAAACCTGCAAAATAAACATCACACCTAACATTTGTCACACATATTTCCAGCTAATTCAAACTGATCAGCTTAACTAGAAAAATCTGTGTTTGGAATCTATTCCATCTTAAATTTCATAGAAGATACAACACTAACTTTGATTGAAATCAGTTAGACTGCTCTTGTAATTATTATGAAACGTAAGGCTACATCTGAGGGGTAGGTCTAACGGAAGGGAATTCTACCTTCATTAAATGATCAACAGCAGGTCATATAGAAGGCTGAAACTATAGAACAAGTAGCAATCTGTAACCAGGCTGTCTAGCATAAAAACTTGAAAATGGAATAATGCCACATTCCATGAAAAAAAAAAAATTTTGCATTTTTTTCAAAATTATAGAAATGAGTTAAGTTATATATATGGGTAATTACACAGTAAACCAACACAGAATCATCACATATGCATATTTTGTTTTGTTAATTAGTTCCATATGTTTTATGATGTTCAGGGCTAATCCTTAGATGTATAGAGATAGCCTAAAAAATTTCAACTTGCTCCCTCAATTTTGAAAAATATTTCTGTGTAGGCCCTATGGAAAATATAACGGGCGAACATTGACATACTTCAAGAAAAATGACGGGTGTAACACATTGACATACAAAATAGAAATGGCTATTATCCGAAAAGTTCATTATTTACATACTTTGTGACATTTTCTGAGGATAATATGTAGCATTGCTGTACAACTATCCCATTGGGGGCACTCTTTGATCAATATTAAGCTTAGGAGACAAGAAATTGTAAGTGTATGTCAATGTTACACCCGTTATAGAATTGTGTTCGCCCGTTATAAAAAGTGCTGATAAACTGCAGGAATAAAAAAATATTTACCCTATGCGGTCCTTCCTTTATATACCTAGAGGTTACTATGTCTGTGATAATTGATAATGAACAAGGTAACACCAATTAATGAGGTTCTCAGGGTAATTTATAATTGTTTGACATACACATGCATCACATAAATGTATGTCAAATATTTTCAAACATGCTTCATGAGTGCAAGGTTGATCATATTTTGATGTTACCTTGTTTATTGTCAACCATCATCAAATCACAACATAAGTTATTGGCAAGGTCCATGTATATGGCAAACTTTTTGAGTTTCAGCATTTTTCTTATAACGGGCCAACACAATTTCATAACGGGTGTAACATTGACATACATTTATAATTTATAGTCTCCTGAGCTTCATATTGATCATAAGGTGATTCCATCTGGTTTGTTATGAAGTACTGCTACATATCATCCTAGGAAAATACCAAAAACTATCCACATGATGTACTTTCTGAAAAATAGCTTTTTGTATGTTGTATGTCAATTATGTTACACCCGTTATTTTTCTTGAGGTATGTCAATGTTCGCCCGTTACATTTTCCATAGAACCTCTGTAAATTTCTTTTTTCCAATATTGAGGAAGCAAGCTAAAAATTTTTAGGCTATGTCTGTGCATCTAAAGATTAGCCTTGAACATAATAAAACACATGAAATTAACATAGAATGGAAATTAACCCTTATGTGATGCTTCTGTGTTGGTTTACCGTGTAATTGCCCATATATATCAAATTAAAGCTAAGACATTGAATTTTCAGAAACAACATACAAAATCATGTTTATACTCATTTACATTAAGTTATGGTTCAGTGAATATTGGTTTAAATTTTTAAAATCTATAATATGAAAAAAGGGGAATAGGGGATTTTTGATGTAATTTTTTTTCAAAAACACTAAAAATATTTTCTGAAAAAATGTTATGGCACTTAAATAGACATAAGAGGAAAATTTATTTTTGTATGAAAAAGTTTATTTTATCTATGCAAACTAGGTTTTGTGATTAATTAGAATTAAGTCATCTAACTAAGATTCCCTCACACAAAAACATGTTTTTTCAAAAAGTTGACAAAATTTCACCATTTAAAGAATCCCTTGATTCATATGATATCATGCTTTTGGTCATTTTCAGTCAGCATAAGTGCCTTTATAAAAAACACCCTGAAGATGTTAGAGTCCATCACGATTTTATTTTTGTGTGTGTATTCTCCAATGTACCCGTTCTTGGCAGGAGGTAACAAGTTTCGCTATTCCCATGGATTGACTTGTAAGTTGGTTGTCTTGGTGAAACACTTCACTGAGTCCCAGCAACAAAAGAGCACAATAGGTACTTATGAAACAAGTTGTTTTGAAGTTGAGTGATACTGTATGAAAATATATTGGACAACAAAACTTCCTTGTGGACTACTGAAGTAGTGAAATGATTGCCTGAAGAAAAAAACCGTAACATTTTCTGAGAAATGTAGCATGCACCGACAAAAATGAGTAACAAATTATACCTGAAAACACAAGTCAATACATTCGCTGCTTCTTGCACTGATTTAGTACTGCAATCAACACCACATGACTGTAAACTCTGTAAAATAAATATAAAAAGCAAATAAATAATAATATAAAGCCAAATACTGTGTAATTAAAACAAACAATTCATAATTTGGCAATATGGTACTACCACGGACTTCCTGTACATGGACAGAGCATACTGCACTGTAGATTGTTGCTATCGTACGTGTGAGAAAAAGTGCACCAAGATGGCTATCTGCTATGTTTTAGTGTGAAAGTTTGAACTTGCTCAAGTCAATTCCCAGATTTTACAAAAAAGTTGAAGTATTTTTGAAATATGGCAAGGTAAGGTCAAAATCACTTCACGTATTGCAGGAATATGATATTGCTTCCCATTTAAGTTTAAATTTAGTTTAAAGGTTAGTCAGATGGAGTTTTATGGCCCAGTTTCCAACTTAACTATAAGTTGAGCCGGCCACAGCCTTTTTTCCAGTTGTGGCTCACTGGCTTCTTGTCCCCACTCCATTGCTTTAATATGCAGAGCATCATGCACAACAGCAGTAGGTTCCATTTTTAGAGTCTTGGTATGACTTGACCTAGGAATAGAACCCAGGCCTTCCATGTGAGAGGAAGATGGTCTTGCCCTTAGACCAAACACACTGTCATTTAGTTAGGCTTAAAGAGGTGTGGCATTGTTCCAAACAGATTATGAAATACATTTTGTGAAACAAGAATGAAATCTTTGTACACATCCACCTTTATAAACAGATTGGTTTTTCAGGGCTTGAAAAATTCGGGTGCCCAAATGCCCAAGGGCATCTTGTGTAATGGCTTGGGCAACAAAAATTAATGAATTGCACAGCAGAACATGCCCAACTGGGCACCTCAAGTCACTGTGCAGACAGATCATCACTGTGTTGGAAGTTTCCTATTTACTATTGTAATAACACTATTACTCAATGTACTGTACCTCTCAATGCTTGCTACAGTGATTACTGTAATGCCATGGACCAACAAAGTTATTAAATAACAAAGCAGTACCATGATTTCTTAATTTCCTTTATCTTTTGATATTTTCTTTATTTGGGCAACAATAAAGCTATATGTTGGGCAACCAAAAGCTACTAATTCAAAAAAATTAGTTGCCCAACTGGGCAACAAGACATTAGAACATTTTTCAAGCCCTGGAAAAGTAACCAGAATGCAAAAATGCATTGAGGTTTCGATGATACATACATGCTCTTTTCAATGAAATGCTACATTTCTTGTAAGAACTGGTGACCCGAAGTGACCTTTGACTCCACATGTTAGTAACTGGTTTTTTTCTTTTAACCCAAACAATTCTACAAATTTCATACTGTGCCTTAAGATATTTCGCAAACAATCAGCTTACATCATACACATCAACATATCAAGTTTGAAATGAATCCCAAGTTTCCTACCTTAAGATATTGTGTTAAAGAGTTTTTCAGGATTTGTCCCCTTCTGACCCCAAATGACCTTTGACCTCTACCAAAATAAAAAGGATTCTTCTTTACATCATAATACATCTACATATCAAGTCTGAAATGAATCCAACTTTCCTATCATGATGTATCATGTAAACAAGGATTTCAGTGTTTGGACGCCATGTGACCCCAAATCACCTATGACCTCCACCAAAATTCTTGGGTTTTTCCTTACATCATTACGCATCAACATATCAAGTTTGAAATGGATCAAAGTTTCCTACCTTGAGGTATAGTGTAAACCAGGATTTCCCGGGTTTGACCCCACGTAACCCAAAATGACCTTTGACCTCCACCAAAATATATCCAGTTCTTTCTCACATTATAACGCATCAACATATCAAGTTTGAAATGAATCCAAGTTTTCTATCTTGAGATATTGTGTAAACAAAGATTTTGGTCTTTGACCCCCTGTGACCCCAAATGACCTTTGACCTCCACCAAAATATATCCCGTTCTTTCCTACACCATTACGCATCAACATATCATGTTTGAAATGGATCAAAGTTTCCTACCTTGAGGTATAGTGTAAACCAGGATTTCCGGGGTTTGACCCCACGTGACCCAAAATGACCTTTGACCTCCACCAAAATATATCCAGTTCTTCCTCACATTATAACGCATCAACATATCAAGTTTGAAATGAATCCAAGTTTTCTATCTTGAGATATTGTGTAAACAAAGATTTTGGTCTTTGACCCCCTGTGACCCCAAATGACCTTTGACCTCCACCCAAAATATATCCCGTTCTTTCCTACATCTTAACGCATCAACATATCAAGTTTGAAATTAATCTAAGTTTCCTACCATGAGATATCGTGTAAATAAGGATTTCGGGGTTTGACCCCAAATGACCTTTGACCTCCACCAAAATCAATAGGGTTCTTCCTTACATCATAACGCATCTACATATCAAGTTTGAAATTAATCCAAGTTTTCTATCTTGAGATATTGTGTAAACAAAGATTTTGGTTTTTGACCCCCTGTGACCCCAAATGACCTTTGACCTCCACCAAAATATATCCCGTTCTTTCCTACATCTTAACGCATCAACATATCAAGTTTGAAATAAATCCAAGTTTCCTACCATGAGATATCATGTAAATAAGGATTTCGGGGTTTGACCCCATGTGACCCCAAATGACCTTTGACCTCCACCAAAATCAATAGGGTTCTTCCTAACATCATAACGCATCAACATATCAAGTTTCAAATTAATCCAAGTTTTCTACCATGAGATATTGTGTAAACAAGGATTTGGGGGTTTGACCCCACGTGACCCCAAATGACCTTTGACCTCCACCAAAATCAATAGGGTTCTTCCTTACATCATAAGGCATCTACATATCAAGTTTGAAATTAATCCAAGTTTTCTACCATGAGATATCGTATAAACAAGGATTTGGGGGTTTGACCCCACATGACCCCAAATGACCTTTGACCTCCACCAAAATCAATAGGGTTCTTCCTTGCATCATAACGCATCTACATATTAAGTTTGAAATTAATCCAAGTTTTCTACCATGAGATATTGTGTGAACAAGGATTTTGGGGTTTGACCCCCTGTGACCCCAAATGACCTTTGACCTCCACCAAAATCAATAGGGTTCTTCCTAACATCATAACGCATCAACATATCAAGTTTGAAATTAATCCAAGTTTTCTATCTTGAGATATTGTGTAAACAAAGATTTTGGTTTTTGACCCCCTGTGACCCCAAATGACCTTTGACCTCCACCAAAATCAATAGGGTGCTTCCTAACATCATAACGCATCAACATGTCAAGTTTCAAATTAATCCAAGTTTTCTACCATGAGATATCGTGTAAACAAGGATTTTGGGGTTTGACCCCACATGACCCAAAATGACCTTTGACCTCCACCAAAATCAATAGGGTTTTTCCTAACATCATAACGCATCTACATATTAAGTTTGAATTTAATCCAAGTTTTCTATCTTGAGATATTGTGTAAACAAAGATTTTGGTTTTTGACCCCATGTGACCCCAAATGACCTTTGACCTCCACCAAAATCAATAGGGTTCTTCCTAACATCATAACGCATCAACATATCAAGTTTGAAATTAATCTAAGTTTTCTATCTTGAGATATTGTGTAAACAAAGATTTTGGTTTTTGACCCCCTGTGACCCCAAATGACCTTTGACCTCCACCAAAATCAATAGGGTTCTTCCTAACATCATAAGGCATCAACATATCAAGTTTCAAATTAATCCAAGTTTTCTACCATGAGATATCGTGTAAACAAGGATTTCGGGGCTTGACCCCACGTGACCCCAAATGACCTTTGACCTCCACCAAAATCAATAGGGTTCTTCCTTACATCATAACGCATCTACATATCAAGTTTGAAATTAATCCAAGTTTTCTATCTTGAGATATTGTGTAAACAAAGATTTTGGTTTTTGACCCCCTGTGACCCCAAATGACCTTTGACCTCCACCAAAATAAATAGGGTTCTTCCTCTCAGTAAGGGGTATCTGTGTACCAAGTTTAAGAACTGTCGGACTTTCCCTTCTCAAGATATCGTGTAAACAAGCAAAGTGTCACAAACACACACACATACACACCACACATACACACATACACACATACACACATACACACACACATACACACGCACATACACACATACATACACACACCCCATCATGAATGCATAGGTTTCTCTTTTCATCGAAACCAAAAATGGTTTACATTTTATAAAATGGTATTAAATGAAAAATTGCAGCTCAATGCCCACCAAGACTTTGTCTTCGAAGTATGCACAAATCCAGTTTCCAAGTGATTCGGAGGTTTTTCAGCCATTTTTGGGTCCATCTTCTCATTTTTCAAATACCTGTTCGTAAACCGTTGTATTCAGTTTCTAACCTGAACCCAATTTGATTCTATTATGGGGTTTTAGATTGTTTGGGCCATCTTTGGTATTGATAATTAAAATTAAAACTGATGGAGCTCCCAATCATTTCTCATCAACACCTGTCTGCTGGATTCCTCAATACTAGACAGGCTGATTTCACCAACGTTTGGCAATCATCACTAATGCCGAAATCCATCGCTAAATTTTAAATCAATCCCAATTTAGCGACCAATTTTTCAAAATGATTTCACTAAGCTTTAGCCATCAATTTTTAATCCCTAACTTGTGTCCTTTGGTATGGGATTTAGCAATGACTGTTTACAGTACTTAGTGGACTCAAAGGTTGAAATCCACCACTTCACCAGGTTGCTATAGTGAAACCCAAAGTCTACCACCATCAAAATAAGTGATGATTAATCATTAGCGAGCAACTTAGCCGTGATCAGTAACATTCATGTTAGTGAAATCGGCCCCTGGCTTTTTTTGTTTTTTTATTGGAGGAGGGACTAGAAAAGAAAAAAAAAAACATGGGAGTGAATTTCAGAGTTCTTGCCAAAAAGAACCAGGATGGAAAGCCATTGCTGATTTTTGTCAATCCCTCTAGTTTCAACTTGCCATCAAACTTAAACATTTTTTACATTCGACTCCCTCCCCTGATATACTTTATATTCACCGGGGAGTCATTTTACTCTACTTCTGATGGTTACCAAACGACCACATGGACCATCTGCCCATTCTACTGTAATTCGATATGGGCCATCTACATGACACGTGTCATCTAAATTACCCTTCTTTGTGTACCATGTCTACCAGCAAGAGTCAAATCATTTTATTGCATTCATTACATATTTCTCCTGCCCTGGAATCAGATCTGTCTTCAGTGTGTCACAGACAATATACTGTGCATAATAGTAGACAAACTGTAAGCAGCAAATCATTGACCAATCACTTGGCAAATACTGTAATTTTAGAAAGGCACACCCACTTTTTCATAAATTATAACTTCTCATCTTCATGAGAAATTCTTGAGCTGAGATTCTTGTTGTATAACTCATATTACCTGCTTTGTTCCCCTTTAAAATTAAAAATGTTTTTATGGCCTTGAACCAGGCCTGCCTTGAACAATTCCTGCAGCATGTTGCACAGAGAGGGCTAAATAAATTGTATCATCCAATAAGAGTAAAAGTGCTATCACAACACCTTGGTACAAGTGCAGTAAACATTTTTTATCTCAGCTCAAGAATATCCTATGAAGATGGGAGTTGGACTGTTCATATTCATTTTTCATGCTTTGGAATATATTTTTGAATTTTTGGATTGAAGTAGACTTTAAGAATCTTACTTGTATTGCAGAGGATTGTAACTTAGGGATAATGTGACAATTTTGTCAATTTAACTTTAGTTTCGGAAGACGAATTAACAAACTTTAAGGCATGTCAATATCACAGAGATTAAGGCACTGCCAAGCTGCAGTTCTCTCAGCCAGGTTTCAACAGCTCTGCAGCCATGCTTTATCAAAGTCATCACCAAAGCAGACCTTTAGAGATGTAAAGTGAAATGGTCTCACCTCCATTAACGAAAAACTCTAATACCAGGGCCGCAACAAAATGGCGTCACTGTAAGGACCTCGTGCTCGGCGATGTAGTGGAACTGATATTACCGCCGCACTCAACACCTCAGTCCCAAGCAAAATTGTCGAGCTGCCAGCTGCTGCCTGACTACACAGGACTGATGTGTTGGTGAGACGAATAATTTCTTGTAGATATCTCCGAGATTTTGGTAGGTAATTTCAAGTGCAGTAAGTACTGTATTGTCAAAGTCGAGGACGGTCAATTCGGAACTTCGGCGGAGTTGGTGTCCATGTCTTTCCTGCGTCGCTGACTTGATGCTAGTGAGGACCTCCTGACCGTTACATGTCTGCTCAACACAAGAGTCGTATGCGTGATTGGTCAGTCTGGTCCACTGCACACGTAGCTTATGCAAATAACAAGTTGCACTGGGACAACCTATGAATATGTATTATTTTGCACTCTAATGCAATTATTTGAAGTGCAAGTGCTACAGACCAACCTAATCCTGCTATTGTGATGTATGCTGCTACAAAGGAGTTACAGCTTAGCTGAGGCAGCTGCAGGCTATGACATAGTACTTAAAGCACAGGTCACACTAATATCACAATGATATTTGTTCCTACTATGATCCTACATTTGCCAGATGTAATTTAAATATTTTCCGATTCAAATATATTCTGATCTCTGATCAGAAAGAACCTAAATTGTGCCAACTTGTGTAAATATGTGATGAGCATCACAGAACAACAAAATTCAAATTCATACTAGTTATTTGTGATGTCACATCAACAGACTGCTTTTATTGGAGTTAGTTAGTTAGTTAGATGGAGTTATACGGCCCAGTTTCCAACCTATTGGTTCAAGTCGAGCCGGCCACAGTCTTTCTTCCAGTTGTGACTCACTGGCTTTTTGTCCCTACTCCATTGCTTATGCTGAGCATCACACACAACGTCAGTAGGTTCCATTTTTAGAGTCTTTGGTATGACTTGACATAGTTATAGAACCCAGGTCTTCTGCATGAGAGGCAGATGCTCTCACCGTTAGACCAAACACACGGTCTGATTTTATTGGACACACAGTCTGATACAAGCTGTTTTTTTATGTAATGCCACATAATGATTTGTACAAATTTGATTTCCCAGTCCTACCAAACAAAATAACAAATCACATCACATTTACACAGAAAGATAATAACTAGAACTCACCAAAATAGGATCGTATTCCAGTTCAATGTTACTGTAGTGTGACCTGCACTTAACTCACCTGAGTGAAGTTTTCTACATCAATTTGTCCTTTGGAATACTGGAGTAATGCTATAACTTCCTGACATAATTCAGCTGTGAGGGTCTCTGGATACTGATTTAGATTCTGGACAGCAGTGTGCCAACCTGTAAATAAATAAATGACAAAAATGGCCATTGAACATTTGCAGGCATAGAACTGAATCAGGACTCAAATTCTAAATTTTTAGGGGTACATCTAACTTATCCTCAGAGATATTAGGATGTATCTTAAGACTAGACACCAGGGTTGTCACCACACCCGGCGGTGCCGGGTGGTGCTACCCAGCTCTGAAAATCTCTGCCTGGTACTCGCCATCAATTTCAGCATCATCAACGGGCACAAATTTCTTACCCTAACTGAATAAAGTTCTTAGATTTCTTTAGAATTGAGTGATAATTCCTTGTTTTTTTGTAAGCACTCTCAAATCTGCAACAACTTGACAAAGGAGAGGGCGACACTCCCTTAACCCCTTAGAATGCTCCCTTAGGATGATAAGCACAATTTACCTGACTCTCAAAATGGTCTGGTGACAACCCTTCCAGGCACCATAGGCAAAGGGTAGGACTTCAAGGTCAAACTTTGCTGGTGTTTTTTTTTCTTTTCCTTCTCTCCATTTTTTCTTTTTTCCTATTTCTAATTTGCCCCTTTTTCAACATGGTGGTAAAGGCAAACTTATTTGGGACCTTGAAAAACAACTTCCCCCTGTCAACCACCAATGTAAATCTCCTGGGAAGGAGTGAAAGTGTTTCCCAGGAAGGGAGCAAAATTTCCCACAATTCTCCCTATGATGTCATGTATGCAAAAGAAAAATTTCTCTCCAGATGCCCACATTTCCAAGGAAAATGCCTCCCAGCTTCCCAACTTTTCCACCCATGTTGATAAATAAGCTTGGGCATGGCTCATTACGCAAGAGACTAGTGTGATTTTTACATCTGCATATGGATTAGTGACCTTTCTCTTTAGGTCAACTGGTAACAAGGCATTTGAGTGCTGTGCTAGCTATGCATAGCATATTGTTAAATGTGTGTCCACATCTGGCCATCAGCATGAAAACGCGTAAAAGTGTTATCCATTCACCTTTGACCTATTCCACAACACTGCTTCTTGAAGAAACTTTGAGCTGTGTATTCCCTCAAATATGAAATCTACCCAAGCTTCCTACCTTGAGATATAGTGTCAACAAAATTTTCCGACTTTGACCCCTGGTGACCCCAGATGACCTTTGACCTCTGCCAAAAACAATAGGGACCATCTCCTGACCATTACACATCAACATACCACATATGAGACCTACCCAAGCTTTCTACCTTGAGATACCGTGTAGACAAGATTTTCAGACTTTGACCCCTGGTGACCCCAGATGATCTTTGACCTCTGCCAAAAACTATAGGGACCATCTCCTGAAAATAACACATCAACATACAAAATATGAAATCTCTCCAAGCTCCCTATCTTGAGATATCATGTTAACGAAATTTTCAAACTTTGACCCCTGGTGACCCAACATGACCTTTGACCTCCGCAAAAAAGGATAGGAACCATCTCCTGACCATAACGCATCAACACACTACATATGAAATCTACCCAAGCTTCCTATCTTGAGATATCATGTTAACAAGATTTTAAGACTTTGACCCCCAGTGACCCAACATGAACTTTGACCTCTGTGAAGAACAAAAGCTACCATCTCCTGACTATAACACATTAACATACCAAATATAAAATCTACCCAAGCTTCCTATTTTGAGATATCGTGTCAACAAAATTTTGTGACTTTGGCCCCGGTGACCCCAGATAACCTTTGACCTCGGCCAAAAACAATAGGGACCATCTCCTGACCATTACACATCAACATACCCAAATATGAAATCTACCAAAGCTTCCTACCTTGAGAGATTGTGGTAACGAGATTTTCAGACTTTGACCCCTGGTGACCCCAGATGATCTTTGACCTCTGCCAAAAAAATAGGGACCATCTCCTGACCATAACACATCAACATACCAAATATGAAATCTCTCCAAGCTTCCTATCTTGAGATATCGTGTTAACGAGATTTTCAAACTTTGACCCCTGGTGACCCGACATGACCTTTGACCTCCGCAAAAAACAAAAGGAACGATCTCCTGACCATAACGCATCAACAAACCTAATACAAAATCTACTCAAGCTTCCTATCTTGAGATATCCCGTGAATGAGATTTTCAGACTTTGACCCCTAGTGACCTCAGATGACCTTTGACCTCTGCCAAAAACAATAGGGATCATTTCCTGACCATTACATATCAACATACCCAAATATGAAATCTACCCAAGCTTCCTACCTTGAGATACTGTGTTAACGAGATCCGGTGACCCCAGATGATCTTTGACCTCTGCCAAAAACAATAGGAACCATCTCCTGACCATAACACATCAACATACCAAATATGAAATCTCTCCAACCTTCCTATCTTGAGATATCATGTTAACAAGATTTTCAAACTTTGACCCCTGGTGACCCAATATGACCTTTGACCTCCACAAAAAACAATAGGAACCATCTCCTGACCATAACGCATCAACATACCAAATATAAAATCTACTCAAGCTTCCTTTCTTGAGATATTGTGTTAACGAGATTTTCAGACTTTGACCCCCAGTGACCCCAGATGATCTTTGACCTCTGCAAAAAACAATAGAGACCATCTCCAGACTATAACGCATCAACATACCAAATATTAAATTTCTCCAAGCTTCCTATCTTGAGATATCGTGTTAACAAGATTTTAAGACTTTGATTCCCGGTGACCCAACATGACCTTTGACCTCTGTGAAAAACGATAGGGACCATCTCCTGACCATAACACATCAACATACCAAATATGTAATCTACTCAAGCTTCCTATCTTGAGATATCGTGTTAACGAGATTTTCAGACTTTGACCCCCAGTGACCTCAGATGACCTTTGACCTCTGTCAAAAACAATAGGGTTCTTCCTCTCAATATGGCACATCTTTGTACCATGTTTGAAAACTGTCAGACATTCCTATCCTGAGATATCGTTTTAACGAGCAAAGTGTCACAAACACACACACACATCCACACACACACACACGCACATACATACACACACGCCATCGTGAATGCATAGGTTTCTCTTTCATCGCAACCAAAAATGGCATTTGTGAGGGGGGGTCATGACCCAATGTCTCCCTCCTTACAACTGCCACTGGACCAGGCAGTAAAAAAGCATAAAAAAAATTTGAAACACATTTCCTTGAATCTTTGCCAAGTTTTTCCTGCCTCACTGTGTCATTCCTGAGGTCGTCTTGGCATAGCACTCTGAATGACAGGATGGCAGAGGCTGAAGCATGTGCTCCTATGTTACCTGCTTGCTCCTGTGGCAGTGGAAATGGAGCAGGGATGGGGGGAAGGGCTTAAGAGCCTGGTACATATAGCTCAAATGAAAGCTTTGTAGGGGGCTCTCCCAATATCTGCAAGTCCTACAATAAGTGGTGACATACCCAGCCCTGTCACTGAATGCCTGGCCTCTGACAATGAATGCCTGGCCTCTGACAATGAATCCTTTAATGTGTTATTAGTTGCTTGACTTTGGAATGAAACCCTGTGCATGGGCGACCGCAGAAATTTTTATAAGTGGGGGCAAGATCATTCATGGATGATTGAATTGTGTACACTATCTAAGCGGAGCACCACCATCGGTTGGCGTGGAGCGTACAAGAAAATTTGGGGTCTTACAAACTCTCCAGATGGCCGGAAATGACACTTGGCGAGTGTTATAAGCTGCATGTACCCAGCCCTGAAACAGGAATTTCATGTCTGTAATTTTTAGATTTTTAGAATTTTCAATGCAAAAAATTGTTGAAGGGAAATCTGCCTCTCGGTACCAGCCTTGCACGCCTATGCACGATAAAACTAACAACTGTCAAACAGCCTATAGGCCTATGTCCGTTACCTAATTATGAACCATGCATACACCCCCTCCCCCCCCACCCCCGTATTCACCTTGTATATCCAAGTTACACCCACGCGTCACCACTTGAGATCAGCACAGGACCAAACCAAGACCAACGCATTCATCAATGGTGGATGCCATATGCACACTACATACCTGACAACTAGGCTAGCCTAGTACATAGTTTTTACAATTACAAATTTCCAATAGATATAACGAATGATGGTCCCCAAATTAGGATTTCATTATTCAGCATTCTGCACCATCTTCTCTTTTGCTATTCCTGGTCAAATGTCTGCATATTTCACGAGTAAAAAACTGACGCTGTGAGTGAAGGTATTTTGATGATTTATTTTTAATTTTTTTTATTTTAATTTTTAATTATTTTTTTCACAAGTTTGATTTTCCAGGGGGGGGGGCAAGTGCCCCCCTTGCCCCCCCTTGTGGACGCCCATGACCCTGTGGTGTGTAATTCACTGAATTTGACAAGAATTTTCTTTTTCTTGTTTTTGCTACTGACTCAATTTTTTTTAAAAGGAGGTGCATGCAAGCAAATTAGCCTTTGAGTGCAAGAGTTCAGGGCTAGAGTTAGCACTTCAGAGTGAAGATGAAGACCCCATCTGATTTGTTTGGACCCTAGCCTAGTTTGAAGTTTGCCACTGATTCAGTGTACTTTTTAACCCCCCCCCCCTCCCATTTCTAAAATTTCTTTCGAAGTGTAGAAAATTTTATGCCCCTTCCAAAGGAGGGTAAAGATTTATCCCATAGAAAATGGGTGCATGGAGGCTGGATGGACGTAATTTGGATGGAGTTTTGCAAAATAATGTCATGCCTCCTCATTTTACTAGATATACCTCCTAAAACAAATCTGTAGCAGCAAAAGTGATTTTCCATAGGCCTGGGCCTTTACTAACCTATCTTAGGTCTGTACTGCACTGTTATTTTTTTAAACAGCTATTGAGGTCTATTGTCAATATTTCACTAGCCTAACAATCATTCATTAGTTCCCAAGCAAGCGTTCAACAAGTTGTGCAATTATTAATAACACACCACAGGCTTTCAATTACAAGTTGAGGAATCAAATAACACAGCAGTGCATTCATTGCTATACTTAGGCTACACGATGGGGTGACCATCGAGTATGGGGGCCTGTCGAGTGTGCATCAATATTCACCTGTATTCACCTGTGTGCCACCTGACTAAGTAGGTGGCTGAGGGGGAAGAAAGTCACAGACTCATGTAATCCCCCATTAGATGCCTCAAGCGATCTTTAGTGAGGAAGGACTTGAACATGTTTATAGAGTTGTTATCCACAGCCTCCTGTGGTAAATTATTCCAAGCATTGATGACTCTTGTGTGGAGTACTTCCTTGTGTTTAGTTTACAGTGACCCTTATATATCATGTGGCTGTGCCCTCTGGTAACTCTTTACCTCTCTTCAAAAAGATTACTGAAATTTATTTCTTCAAAACCCTTAAAAATACGAAAAATTACAATGAGATCTGCCCTAAACCTTCTCATTTCTAATGACATAAAACCAAGATCATCAGGTCTCTGCTCATAAGGCAAATGACAAACATCTGGTACCATATGTGAAAACCTCCTCTGAACCTTTTCAAGCAGGTTAACATCTTGTCTTAAATGAGGATTCCATACTGGACTACAATATTCCATGACAAGACCAACTAGAGACTTACATTATACAAAGGAAGCAGGTTCTCTCTATTCTTAAAAGTTAAGGTTTTACTTAATATGCCAAGTGTTTTTTTTTTTTGCTTTCTTAACTAATTCAGAAACATGTCTATCTGGTTTCAAGGACTTACACACAATGACACCAAGGTCATTTTCCTCTTCTATTGCCTGCAAAGTCTTTCCTCCCATAAATAAGAAGAAATGGCATTATTTCTACCAATATGAAGAACTTTACATTTATCTGCAATACATTAAACCAGAATGCAAAAATGCATTGAGGTTTCGATGATTCATACATGCTTTTTTCAATAAAAATGCTACATTTCTTGTAACAACTGGTGACCCAAAGTGACCTTTGACTTCACCGGTAAGTAACTGGTTTTTCTTTTAACCAAAACATTTCTATAGTCAAAAAGCCAAATTTCATACTGTGCCTTAAGATATTGTGCAAACAAGGTTTTCAGAGTTTGATGCCAGGTGATACCAGATGACCATTGACCTCCACAACAAACAACAGGTACAGTACTTTCAACTCACCATACTGTAACACATCCACATACTTATTAGGAAATCCATCCAAGTTTCCTACCTTGAGATATCCCATTTTCACAAGTTTTTCAAAGTTTGACCGATCATGACCCTTGATGTCCTTTCACCTCCACAAAAAAACCTTATGCAGACCATCTTCTCACCATAAATCATACACATACTAATTATGAAATCCATCCATGTTATGTACCTTGAGCTCTCCTAAACAAGGTTTTCTGAGTTTGACCCCCCTAAGACCCCAAATGACCTTTGACCTCTGCCAAAATCACTAGGGTTCTTCCTTACATCATAACGCATCAACATATCAAGTTTGAAATCAATCCAAGCTTCCTACCTTGAGACATTGTGTTAAGAAGGTTTTCAGGATTCGTCCCTTCTGACCCCAAATGACCTTTGACCTCCACCAAAATATATAGGATTTTTCTTTACATCATAACGCATCAACATATCAAGTTTGAAATGAATCCAACTTTCCTACCATGATGTTTCACATAAACAAGGATTTCAGGGTTTGACCCCATGTGGCCCCAAATGACCTTTGACCTCCAACAAAATTTTTTGGGGTTTTTCCTTACATTATAACGCATCAACATATCAAGTTTGAAATAAATCAAAGTTTCCTACCTTGAGATATAGTGTAATCCAGGATTTCGGGGTTTGATCCCATGTGACCCCAAATGAACTTTGACCTCCATCAAAATCAATAGGGTTCTTCCTTACATCATAACGCATCAACATATCGAGTTTGAAATTAATCCAAGTTTCCTACCTCGAGATATAGTGTAAACCAGGATTTCAGGGTTTGACCCATGTGACCCCAAATGACCTTTGACCTCCACGAAAATAAATCGGGTTCTTTTTTACATCATAACGCATCAACATATCAAGTTTGAAATAAATCCAAGTTTCCTACCATGAGATATCATGTAAACCAGGATTTCGGGGTTTGACCCTACATGACCCCAAATGACCTTTGACCTCCGCCAAAATTGATTGGGTTTTTCCTTTAATCATAACGCATCAACATATCAAGTTTGAAATTAATCAAAGTTTCCTACCATGAGATATCGTGTAAACAAGGATTTGGGGGTTGACCCCACATGCCCCCAAATGACCTTTGACCTCCATCAAAATCAATAGGGTTCTTCCTTACATTATAACGCATCAACATATCAAGTTTGAAATGAATCAAAGTTTCCTACCTTGAGATATAGTGTAAACCAGGATTTCGGGTTTTGACCCCATGTGACCCCAAATGACCTTTGACCTCCACGAAAATTTATAGGGTTCTCTCTTACATCATAACGCATCAACATATCAAGTTTGAAATTAATCCAAGTTTCCTACCATGAGATATCGTGTAAACAAAGATTTGGTGTTTGACCCCATGTGACCCCAAATGACCTTTGACCTCCATCAAAATCAATAGGGTTCTTCCTTATATCATAACGCATCAACATATCACGTTTGAAATTAATCCAAGTTTCCTATCTTGAGATATTGTGTAAACAAGGATTTTGGTTTTTGACCCCCTGTGACCCCAGATGACCTTTGACCTCAACCAAAATAAATAGGGTTCTTCCTCTCAGTATGGGGTATCTGTGTACCAAGTTTGAGAACTGTCAGATCTTCCCTTCTCAAGATATCGTGTAAACAAGCAAAGTGTCACAAACACACACACATACACACATACATACACACACATACACACGCACATACACACATACATACACACACACGCCATCATGAATGCATAGGTTTCTCTTTTCATTGAAACCAATAACATTTGTCAATCTTGCGACCATTTGTAGAAAGTAGCAAAAGCCTGTTGCAGACAAGCAAGATCACCTTCTCCTTGAACTTTTGAGAACAACTTAGTATCATTTGAAAATTTAATGATGCTTCCACCTATGTTGCCATCTATGTCATTGATAAAAACTGTAAACAGAATATATCCTAACACTGACCCTTGAGGTACACTGCTACAAACATGTGACCAATCAGAAATGCTACTGCATTCTGCATTAAAATTATGTGTAAAAACATTCTGTGTAAAAACTAAAAACTCAGCCCGCAAAGTGTAGCGTTATTACTTTTTCTCGAAAAAAATCCTATCTTTTAAGTATGTTTTAATTAGGATTGAACTCCCAAGGGTTGAGAGTATTTTAAATGGATTAAAGACCACCTTTGCATTGATTGGTCTGCTCGATTGTCTCACTTAGGTCCTGAAGAGGCTTGGAAAGTTTTTCGTGATGTTGTTGTGGATACTTCAAGTTTATGTATTCCACTTAAGAAAGCTTCGTAATCATAGGCCAGTGTGGATTTCTAGGGAGGTCCTCAGAACAGCTAGGAAGAAGCGTAAATGTTGGTGTCGCTATAGGGATAGTAGAAGTTCTTCAGACTATGTGGTTTATAAGAATCAGGAATGCCTTGTGAAGGATTTGGTTAGAGATACTTCAGCCAATTTTGAGAGGAAGTTAGCAAAGGAGGTTAAGGTAAATCCTAAGTCATGTCATGCCTATGTTAGCTCTAAGCAGAAAGTTAAAGAGGGTGTTGGGACTCTTGAAGGTATTAGGAGTACTTTAGTCAGTGACCACCGGGATATGGCAAATTTGTTGAATGATTATTTTGTTTCTGTTTTTACCAAGGAGTCTCCTCTAGTGGGAATTGGTGGTGACTCCAGCAGTTCAATTTACATGGATAATGATGTTTTCTCTGAGGAACTGGTTTGTAATAAACTTAGGAGTTTAAAGGCTAGCAAATCCCCTGGGCCGGATGGGATCCATCCTGCCATTTTGCATGAATGTTCTGATATTTTGTCCGTTCCTCTGTGTATTATTTTTCAGAAATGTCTGGACTCAGGCTTTGTTCCTGCCGACTGGAAGGTTACAAATGTAACCCCTATTTTCAAGAAAGGGAGTTGGAGCCTTTCTTGTAACTACAGGCCTGTTAGTTTAACCAGTAAGTATGGAGTAGGTGGTTAAGGATTGTATGCTTAAGTATCTTTAAGACAATGGTTTACTGCTTCTGTCTCAGAATGGTTTCCTGTCATTTACCTTGATTTTCAAAAGGCATTTGACAAGGTCCCATTAGGTAGACTTATGGTGAAATTGCATCAGTTAGGCATCCAGGGGAGATGTGCTGACTGGATCAAGTCTTGGCTTTTTGGTAGATCCCAGAGGGTTGTTGTAAATAGTAATTTCTCCTCTTGGAAAGATGTTACAAGTGGAGTACCACAAGGTTCTGTTCTGGGACCAATTTTTTTTTTAGTTTTTATAAATGATATTGATTGCTCTCATCTTGTATTAGTAAGTTTGCTGATGACACTAAGCTCTATAGGAATGTCAATGACAGAAAGGATGCTTCTCTGTTGCAAAGGGATTTAGATAGGCTAGTTACTTGGTCTCAGACTTGGCAAATGTCTTTTAATGCTGATAAATGCAAAGTTCTTCACTTTGGATCCAAGAATTTGGGTCATAAGTATACCATGGCTGGTAGTGTTCTAGGTAATGTGACTTCTGAAAAAGACTTGGGTGTTGTCATTTCAAGTGATTTGAAGCCTTCTAGGCAGTGCGCAGCAGCTGCTGCTAGGGCTAATATAGGGTTCTTGGTTTGATCAAGAGGAATTTCAGTAATTTCAGTAAAGATATTGTGCTAAATCTTTATAAGCAGTTAGTTAGGCCACATCTTGATTATGCTGTGCAGGCATGGAACCCTTTTTATGAAAAGGACAAGTTTATTTTAGAGCAGGTTCAGAGGAGGGCCACATGGCTTATTCACAATGTGCGTAATCTCCCTTATCAAGATAGGCTCATTCCCATGTTCGTGGCCATAATAAGAAGCTGGTGAAATGTTTCTCTAGACTTGACATCAGAAAGTTCAGCTTCTCTCATAGGGTTGTTAATGAGTGGAACAGTCTCCCTGAGTGGGTTGTTAATTCCACTTCAGTCAATTGCTTCAAGATTAACATCGACAAGTATTACAGTGACAGTGGCAGGATCTGATTGTATTGGGTTTCTTTAGTTTTTGTTTGGATTAGGTGTTGGTTTAGGTCTGTTCTATAGGGCATCTTATGGGGTTTTTACCCTCCTTTGCCCTTTAACTTGTTATGTTATGTTATGTTATGTTATGTTATGTTATGTTATGTTATGTTATGCTATGCTATGCTATGCTACGCTACGCTACGCTATGTTATGTTATGTTAATAGGAATTACCATTACTAGATCTAAACTGGGATAAGCATATCCAAAATATCTGTAACAAGGGAAATAAAATTCTAGGCATTTTGTATATTGTCTTCATGCCCTAGAGATGTCAAGTTAATGGCTTATAAAGGTATTCTTCGACCAGTGCTGGAGTACACCAGTACCGTTTGGGACCCTCACCAGGTTTACCTGCATGACAAACTTGAGGGCATGCAAAAACGGTCAGCTAAATTTATCGCATCTGATTTTTCTAGAGAGCCAGGATCTATGACCAGCCTCCTCAAGGAAATAAACCTTGAGCCTTTGACTGATAGACAGAGACAAAAGTAGACTGATCCTTTTTTCTAAAGGTGTGTTTGGCCAGGTGCCTGTACCTATTGATTGTCTCCAGCACCCTACTAGCAAAACTCCTTTAATGCAAGACTTCCATTTCTGCCTCCCACATGCTAGTTCTAACTGTTATAAATTTAGTTTTCTGTCTCAAACCATAAAGGATTGGAATAGTCTTCCCTACCATGTAATGAAGGTTGCCTCTATCCATAAGGACCTTGTCACTTTTACTGTTGAGCATATTTAGAATTTTTTTGCCTCTCGACGCATGCGCGGTGAGTGAATGTCCTTTGGATGAGTCACCCTTTTTGAGAAGTAAAAGAAGAAACACTCTGAAATGACAGAGCTCTTATCATGTGTGCATTTGATGGTACTCTGAGGGGGTCCCTTAGTTTCCGCCCTTGGTAGTTTCCGCCGTTACTTTCCGTCCCTAAAAATCTTCAAATTTCAAATCCAAGTACAAGATAACAATGACATTTTTGGATAGTCATAAAACTATGACCTTTTTTCTAAACATCAAGTGTAGTCATGGACATATTTTTTTTATGTATCAGTAGTCGGTGTGTCTATAGGTAGGCTTATGCTGAATGTGTGAACAATTCCTAACAGCACTGAATACCTTATACCTGTACGTAAGTACGTATTAGTATACTAAAGTCTACAGTGAGAATGCTGCTTGGAAAGACGTCAACATGGCAGTAACGTGCATAGTTTAAGACATCTGTGAAGTTTGAAACTTTAAGGAAAAGTTTATGGAATCTTCATTTGACATAAGTACCACTGATATCACATTCCATTCCATTACTTTCCAACTCCCCCCCCCCCCCCACCCCATAGCTCCCAAGTTCCGAGAGGCTAGACGCGGGTCCAACTGATCTGTCCATTGGTGGATCGCCGGCCTGGGGGAGGGGTATAAATTTTCGAATTTTAGAAGTGTCTACACGCAAAATGGTGACACTTTTTTGGCAAATCAGTCAAGACAATGTTGTTAGGTCACCGCCAAAAAGTTCAGTACAGTACATTACTGAATTTTTTGCGGTAGCCTAGAAAAATATTGTATTGAGAGATTTTCCAAAATAATATTATGCAGATACTCACAAATGCGCAATGACTAAAACCTCTCCTAATCACAATATTTAAGAGTAATTTTTGAGGTAAATTTTGGTGCGGTACCGGCACAGTTTTCAAACGTCAACTCGGTGCGTCGCCGGCAGTCCTACCATGCTGCAGGTGATTTCCAATATCTTCGTATACATCTTGCATGGCATTCTAGACATGAAAATATATAGGCCTAGCCAAGAACATCAAGAACTGTCAAGACAGTTATGAACGTTCGGGAACTCTGAAACAAGCTCCACCTATAACCCGCGAAGTGGTTATTTATTTTCCCTATTGAATGCGGCGTGGAACGACGTTATTACACTATTTAGGCAGTGACAGTATTCCATACCTGCTGTGAAGGTTAGCCGATAAAGATGTTGCGACAGCAAGCTTACCGTACTTACCTGTACCTAGACCTATGCATTGTATAGCAGCGCAAGAAGTTGAACGTGCTGAGATTTACTGAATTTGTAGTTATCGGTAAGCTGAATTAGCCTATTTGCTAATTTTTGTGGTTTTCTTACAAAGAATACTTCGGAGATTTGAAATGCGGGTTTTTCAGAGGGCTGGATGGGTCAGCGGGTTTAGGTGTCCAAATGCGGGTCAAACCCGTGAAATGCAGGTCACTTGGGAGGTATGCCACCCTCAAAAAATGATGTTACCTGATAAATCCAGCATCACTGACAGGGGCCCGGCAATCATTGACAGAGGCCAGGAATTCATTTGAAGGACCCTCAGTGTCTAGGACTACAGTATGGTCTATGGGCCAGGTCCAAGTTGCACAATACTGCCACTGGGTATACACACTCCACTGTACATAATTACCATTACAATTAGTTGTCTAGTCCTCAGTAAAGGATTATGTATGGTCCACGGCAGTGTTCGCGCTAAGCTGCGCGATTGCGGGATTCCCGCAACAGAATCAATAATCCCGCAAGAAAAATATTTGTCTGCCGGAAATTCCCGCATCGTTTTTCTTGCATAAGGGATAGGGTTATAATCAAAGCACAACTTATTTACTTGTCCGTTATACGAATAAAAACTCTGAAAATCGATGAGTCACCGTTTGTATAAACGTTTGTGTAAAACGGAGCTCTACACAGTACACCCTTACACCCATACTGCATGGACTGGGTATGCATGTGCTAGCGCTACCTATAGTGTAGGGCTGTAGGCCTTGCGTACGATCGCGCAACCGTGGCAGCTAGCTCTGAGCAGTGTGTGTACTGAAACTAATCGCTCTGTGTGCAAACATCGGTCGTGTTTTAGACTGTTGTGAAGTGTGAAATGGCCTCCAAGTCAAAGTTGGATTATTTTTCAAATCGCTACAGAGTAGCCATAATAACGTAAATAGTAATACTACTAGTAAGTTAGGCCTAATACTACTACAGTAGTATTACAGTACTAGTACTGGGCCTAATGTTAAGCCTAGGTCTGCTAACAAAAGTAGTAAAACTAAGAAGAAAAAAGCTGACAAGTTTCAGTTAAATTGGCTGAAAATTTGGCTGTGGTTATGGCACGAGAAAGGAGAAATATTCTGCGCCACATGCAAAGAAGCCAGGCCAACTGATAGGCTACATCTGACTTTGTTGAAATCTTGTTTAGTCATAGGCCTATCAGTTATTGGCAATGTTAAAAAATGTACTTCATTAATCTCTTTATTGGTAAATGCAGATTGCAGACTCGACTTAACTTCTCAGAACTTAAAGACTCCTCCCCCTTTAAAAATGAAAATCCCCCCCTAAATTTTTCAGAAGGGGGGAATTTCCCCCCCAAATTTCAAGTCCCAGCGCTAACACTGGTCCACGGACTCTATAGTCCGTGGTATGGACGGTCGCATAACTGCTCCCTACACAAATATGTGACTATAATATAGCGAACGACCACTGACAAGTGACAGTCCTTTTCTGAGGACTAGGCATAACGGCCTTCGTAGTACGTGTAGTCTAACGTTATTAACTTAGCCTCGATTATTTTGTACTAAAGATGAAGTTCATGACAACTTTCTCACCATCCGGCTGGTTGTGAAACAAATTCGTGATTTTGCTTTCTATACCCATACTGTAACGTTGTACTAGCTAGAGGAGGGAAACACAACCAGTCTGAAGCAGGCACAGGATTCAGCCTCACATTCAGCCTCACATTCTGAAGCTAGCACAGGATTCGGCACCACATTCGCGTAGCACAGGATTCACCTCACATTCAATTAACGTTAGCACAGGATTCAGCCTCACATTCTGAAGCTAGCACAGGATTCGGCACCACATTCGCCTAGCACCACATTCGGCATTACATAAAGTTTCAACACAGCACAATTTTGAAATTTTAATTCACTTGCCTAGCACAGGATTCGGCTTGTTATACCCAGTACAGGATTCAGCCTCACATTCTGAAGCTAGCACAGGATTCGGCACCACTTTCGCTTAGCACAACATTCGGCATTACATTTACACATAGCACAGGATTCCACGTTACATTTCACTTACCTAGCACAGGATTCGGCTTGTAAAACCAAGCACAGGATTCAGCCTCACATTCTGAAGCTAGCACAGGATTCGGCCCTACATTCGCGTAGCACAGGATTCGCCATAATTTAACCAGCACAAGATTCACCTCACATTCAATTAACGTTAGCACAGGATTCAGCCTCAGATTCTGAAGCTAGCACAGGATTCGGCACCACATTCGCCTAGCACCACATTCGGCATTACATAAAGTTTCAACACATAGCACAATTTTGAAATTTTAATTCACTTGCTTAGCACAGGATTCAGCCTCACATTCTGAAGCTAGCACAGGATTCGGCACCACATTTGCCTAGCACCACATTCGGCATTACATAAAGTTTCAACACATAGCACAATTTTGAAATTTTAATTCACTTGCCTAGCACAGGATTCGGCTTGTTATACCCAGCACAGGATTCAGCCTCACATTCTGAAGCTAGCACAGGATTCGGCACCACATTCGCCCAGCACAGGATTCGCCATACATTCACCAGCACAGGATTCACCTCACATTCAATTAACGTCAGGACAGGATTCAGCCTCACATTCTGAAGCTAGCACAGGATTCGGCACCACATTCGCTTAGCACAACATTCGGCATTACATTTACACATAGCACAGTATTCGAAATTTCAATTCACTTTCCTAGCGCAGGATTCGGCTTGTAATACCCAGCACAGGATTCACCTCACATTCAATTCAACACTTAGCACAGGATTCGACTTAACCTTCACATAACACATTATTCGGCATTACATTCACACAGCACATGGTTGGGCTTATATCACCCAGCGCATGATTCGACGTGTACTCTCCCAGACTGGCACAGAATTATCACATTTTTTTTCAGAATACCATAGTGTGTACAGTTACTTAGCCTGTCCGTTACTCTGGAAGTGGTTATCTGTTATGCTACACCGAACATGAAGTACTACCTCCGAGGTGTAACTTCCATGCACAGAACAGGGAGTTGCAACTCCCTGCACAGAAGAAACGATACCTTTATTGTTTACATGTTCTCGACAGTTTCGAGTCTAATGTTAATCCTAACTAATTACTCTTTCGAATATACGGAAGCCGAGAACAATGCGATAGGGGGAAAAGGCAAACTGATTCATGTGTTCCAATAATAGAAGAAGGCGAATTTCCACACTCCCTTTTTGTTATTGCGAGTAAAGTGTTGAATATCCTCAAAGTGAATGGAAGAGTCTCAATGCTAATAGAAAACAGAGCCTTCTAGATAAGAATAATGTTATCGGCTCTTAATAGAACAAACAAGAAAATCATGAGAAATACTGGTAAAACAGGTTTTTATTTAAGTCACTAGAGCCGCAAGACCACTGAACTCTAAATTGTTCCATGTAATGATTATGAAAACGATCAGTACATTCGAAAAAGTGCATAAGCTAGTCTTTTCGCTTGAGTTCTCATTTTTCGAGACCATCATGCTAATAACGGCCTTAGTATTTGCAAAAGTATGTAAATTTGATCAGTTAAGAAGCAACCTACCTAAACTATCTGCTAACCGTACAGACTTGGCAACATAACCAAGACCTGACAGTTTTCTGTATGTTGGCCCAATTGATTATTTCGGGGATTTACCTAGGGATTGTTGGGGCTTGCCGCAGTCAGTCCTGGCCGGGTTTAAATGCGGGTAGGGTCCTTCAAACTTTTTAACTCGTACATCTTACAAAGAACTGCATTGAAAACACATTCATACTGCGCGCTCTGGCAGTCTGTTAACAGATTTGAACCGATCGGACATGACAGTCATATCACTTTACTGTTTCTATCGTGTTCAATTTTTGATTCGTTATTCTTTGTATCGTGGCCCACCTGAGTAGCTCATTTCGGCCCACTAGTGGTCCGCGGAGCATCGGTTGAGCAGGACTGGTTAAGAGTTAGGCCTGTGCCTGAGCAAGGGCGGATATAAGGAAATTTGTTTGGGGGTAAACTCAGCTTGAGACCAAGACGTCTCAAATAGTATCAGGGGGATGTCGTGCAAAACTATTTTTTTTTTGGGGGGGGGGGGCATGAGAAGTGGTGCCCGAAAGACTATCTAAGCGGAGCGCCACCATCAGTTGGCGCGGAGCCTACATGTAATTTTGAAAAATTGCCACCTCTCAGACAGCCGGAAATTGCATTTGCCATGCTTGTAAATAGAATTTAAGCAGTCGTTATTTTGAGTTTTCCTTTGCAATAAAATCTTCATTTTATAAAAAGAAAATCAAACTGCAAAATGATCGGAAAATTACCAGATAAAATGTATTGGCTCCTTTACAGGATGATGTGACATTTTATCATTTTCTTTGTTGCAAAGTAAAATCTCCTTTAAAATGAAGAGACCAGAACCAAATTTGTGTTTAATATGTTAAAGACGAACTTATTTTGAGCACTCTGGTGAAGTTTTTTATTCATTTCTCATGTTCGGCTCTCGAGATATTAGCAACTGAAGTTGACACATTTTCTACAAAAGGTAAACTTGAACCAAGCAGGTGCTATGTCATGTATTCATATTGATGGTCAATGTTTTGTTTTCTTTTTTATTTAGTTTTGATCCTACTGTTTGATCTTGAATTGATTAGGGATGCTATCTTGCCCTTAAGGCAAGTTCTTAAACTTCCATTGCTCGGGATGCACTTATGGTTACAACGTATCACAGTTAAATTGTATAAATATGGTGTTAAATTTTAGAGAAAAAAAAACTAAACATTTCCATCAATGTGAATACATGACATCACGTCTACTTGTTGCAAGTTCACTCTTTGTAGAAAATATGTCAACTTCAATCCTAATATCTCGAGAACCAAACATGGGAAATGAGTAAAAATTTACCCAGTAAGCTAATGCCTATAATATGTTCATCTTCAAAATATCAAACATAAATTTGTTCTGGTCTTTTTTGTTTCAAGGAGCTGCACACCGTCGGAAATAAATTGAAATCATAACTTTTCGAATCATATTAACTCATATGACCAGTGGTCGAATGAGCCTGTAAACCTGAACCGGCCACACAGAAGCATTGGTAGCGCTACCAGCACTAATAACAGTACTGATTCAGTACTGCTATTGGTGATGGTAGCGCTATCAACGCTTCTGGACGGCCAGTACTGGGCTAAAATTTTGATGCAATTAAGACACCCAAGAAAATTACGCATTAGTTTATACTTTATAAATAATATATGACATTTGTATGAGAGAGACTTTGCCCACATTAAGAAAAGGGCTACTTTTTGTTCATTACATATCGAATAACGTTATTTTTGGAAAATTGAAGACCATGCTTTGAAAATGTTTGGGGGTAAGTGCCCCCCCCCCCTCCGTGCCCCTATGGCGAGCCGCTAATGTTCCTGAGTTTGAGGGCAGAACTTTTGTTTGTCATAAATCCATTTTGAAATTTCAAAAATCTCAAATCGGAATGTATAACGGAAGAGGACACTACACCAGTTCGTGTCCCAGGACAATTCTGAAACGTATTCTAAAGGTCCCATACAACTCCACACACTCTGAATGACTTAGTGAGATGACTAATTATGACACGAGAATGGGCTGAATGAAATCGCGTAATATTGAGGTATACTTCATGTTTAGTTACTGATTATTCATAACATTAATAGGTCTTAAATTGTATTACTAATTCTTGCCATCAAACGCACATACCGTTTTCGATTAAGCTGGCAAAACCTATTGTTATAAGTTAAAGAGCAAGCAATGGGGGATTTCGTGGTCAATTTAATTAAAAGTTTTTTTAAAAGAGCTGGAGATATGGCGTTTCGTAAATGTAGTACGTAGTGTAAAGGAATTTAATCATCACGCCTCCTTACCCAAAAGGAAATGTAATGGGATGGGAAATGGGTTTAAGTTATCACTCAATTTGGGAGTTCAATTTAGGAATTTTGGTCGAGTTCCTTCAAAATTTGGATGAAATTTGAAAGTTTAAATTTGGGCAATCTTGTAAAAATGTCACACAAACGTTTGCCAACCTCTTTGAAATTTTCCTCCACACGCCACGGCGTCAACACATCATATAAGCGCGTGGCGAATCTGTACTATACCCACCTTTTCAACATGCTCAAGTGAGCCCACGATCCAAAATAGCTTCAAACGGCACTGTCTTCAACTCTTACCGATGTTTTGTTGAAGGAAAGTATACTTCTTCTTCGGGCTGTCGCCGGGGTAGATGCGTTCTGTTTAACAAGGTGTTTATTGATTGGTTGTTGCTTGTTGCCATTGTATTGTATCTATTGTATTCTTTGTTAGGGTTAGGGATTAGGTTAAGAACTAGGCTATCGTTAGCCAGTAAGGAAATTTCTTGTTAAACAGTTCGCATCGGCCCCTTTTTCCCATTTCTCTTCATTCCTGCATTATAAAATATGACTATTTTAGAATTATTAGTCACTACGTAACAAAAGGATAAATCACTACTGCTAACTGCACGCAGTGGCGTAGCCCCGCCCCCCCCCCCCCCCGATTTTCTTCAGGCCCCACAAATTTCTTGCTTTCTGATAAAGTAATTGAAAAAAAAGTAAAATGTTTGAACGGAAATAAACTTTGAAGTACTTCCTTCAAAACAGCAAATAAATAAAATGTGTAAAAATTTAAAAAAAAAATGGATGAATGTGTGTAAAACACATTTTGTGCGCACGTATGAACTCAAGTTATAACTTCAGAATGCCTACTTTCACTAAATTAGATACCGTTTGTGATCTGCACTGTCGTTTATTGCATTTCACTTCGAAGATAAAACGAAAGTCTCGACGACAAATTTTAATGTGACTTTGATAGGTTAAGACCCTTTTTGCCTTTCGGATGGCTGATTGATTTGCTGAAAATAAGGCAATCTTGCACTGGAGACCACTCTTACACGACCATTCCTATACTTTATCATACACAAAATATGCCGTAAGCAGGTAAGGGTAAGGTACTGCCTTCGGATAATTCTTCCCTTCAATCCTTAACAAGTAGGCCTATGTCGTGCCTCACTCCTTCCCATGACAAGTGCCACTGTAGGACGATTTTTTTCGACAAGTCCTCCTTTTTTACTAGTTGGCACTGGCGTCCGGGGGATTTATAAAATGTCCACAAGGTCCGGATTTCATGTGTTTCCCACATGATCCATACTTCTGCTTATCGATTCAATTATTTTGAGAGATTTATTCGTAGTATTTTAATTTTGACTAATTTGATGTAATGTACCGATGAACAAATACTGCACCATTTTGCACATTGTTTCTTTGGTAGTATTTATGTGTCTTACAAAATCTCTACAAAAACTAAAAATATTTTGACATTTTTCATGCTCCCCAAAAAGGGAAAATCCTAAAACTTAGGCCTTTAATCCGTTCAAAGTTTTGCCAAACGTAGCACCATTTTGCATCTAGGAAATTTAACGCAAAGAAAGTTTCTCAGAGGGGGACACAACTACTTTTGGTTTTCCTGTAAAAGAGTAAGGGACTGCCTCAGGTAAGCTGAAATCCATTCAAATATTGCCGCATTTGCGACTGGGTACATCCAGTTTAAAACGCGTGGGAAGTGCCGTTTCCGGCCATCTGGAGGGGTTTTAAAGCCCAAAATTTTCTTGTACGCTCCGCGCCAACTGATGGTGGCGCTCCGCTTAGATATTATTGCCGTGCCTGTCCCTCGGAGGTACCAGGCCCCCACACTTGTTACCTAGCCCCCCCACCCCCCCCCCCCCAAAGAAAATGCCATTCTGGCTACGCCACTGACTGCACGCTCGAAAATTACTAAGTTAAAACATTATTTTTATATTCTTCAAAGTTAAAATTGCAACTGAAATTTTAGATTTGTATTTATAGCCTCATTAAAGAGCTTTTCCAGTTTATGGGCCGTATTGTCGAGCAAGGAATAAACCACGATGCACATTGCTGATGAATCTCTATCTTAAGTGGTCAGCTCCGACTCCAAAATTCACCCCGCAGTCCATATACAGTCATCTTGTCGTTTAAATCCAATTAAGTGGCCTCCTTTAGTGTGGTGAACCGTATCTGATCAATTTGTTCAAATTTGGAAAAAAAAAATATGTAAAATAGTTGTTGAAGGTTTTATTTTAGTGTGTACATTAGTCAGTATTTCTTGATCTTTCCTAACATATAATGTCGTTTTCAATACTCACTTTGACGCAGTGTTTTAATTTGAGTTGAATTAGTGGGAGGGCGCTTAGGATCCACTCGTTGGGGAAATGGGCGCGCATTGTTTCGAACAGTGATTCAGCAGTTCCACCTCCAGTTTTAGATTACACTCAAGGAATTTTTTTCAGATTCAGAGTCATATTTGGCCTACATATACGAATGCGGCCGTACATATACATTTGTGGTAAAAGTACCTTATCATGTTTTCAAGTTCTGAACATGAGCACATTAATTGCTAGCTATAAGGAGGAGACGGTGGTTAATTGTTTGAATAGCTTTGAAAATGAAAAAGTCGGAAATTTGTCATATGTAATACCAGATCATCCAGTGACACATCACATGTAGTCAATTAGGGTGCCGTTTCCAAATTTTCTGCCATCAGGTTCTGTTTTTGTAACTGAAGTCCTGATTTTAAATATCATATCATCAATTAAATTATCGAGAAAGTTTTACCATAAAGTCTTATCGAACTATTAGTTTCGGAAACTCGCTGGACAGCCTGAACCCACTACGGGTGTCTTCATGATTTCATCTGGGTAGTGGGTGAAACAATCAGTGATGCAAAGTCCAGTTCGGACTCGTGATTGCAAAATTTGAAGGAATCGGCCAGAGGAATTGATTTTTCCCCAAAGAGAAAGTATAGGGCTCGAGTCGGAGTCCGGACTCCAGTCACTGAAAGTTGAAAATTAACTACAGTACACCTGATTGCCACCCTTGGAGATATTAAGGGAGGGATGACCTCATCCTATTTAGGAAATTGTATGCAATTGCTGGGGTAGATGGAATATGATGCTATATTTGATAATAAAGGTTCTATCCTTGTCCTGTTGTTTTACTTCTTCTTCTTCCTCCTCCTTTTTTCCTTTTCCATTTTTCAGGCTCAGTTCCTTTCCCCTTCTTCGTGATGGGGTAGGGGTGACCGCACCGAAGGGCGACTATCAGCTTCAAAAAACAGATGGACATTTTTAAGAACAACAGGCGTGTACCAGAGACTCCGATATGAGGAAGGGCAGCGGCGAGGAGTTACATTCATAGTCACTAGTGGAACCACGTGATAAACAGAATGTGCAAGAATCACAGACACGATACCTCAGAACCGCCGTTAATGTTGTCAATCCGACCCATATTGTTACCAGCAGGGGTGGCGCCAGTGCAAGGGGGGCGGGGGCCATGGCCCCCGTCGGGGAAGGTCGGCGTTTTAGTCGGGGAAGCCTAAAAAATAAAAATTAATAATAAAAAATAATGAAAAACCCCACAAGGACTGAAGTTACTAGATGGGCAATCTAGAACATATTTTTTGTTTTGAAATACTATTTTAAAACATATCGGAATCGATTTAAAATCACTTCTTATCTCTTCTGTTAAACCCCATTCTATGTACCTTGTCCTATCTCTTCCCCCTTCGGGAGAGGACGACAATTTTTCGGGGAGGCCTGAACATGAAAAACGTTAAGGACTGAAGTTACTGGATGGATGACCATGATTTTTTTCTTTTTGAACTTTTTTTTCTTTTGTAACGCTATTTTAATGCATATCTGAATCGATTTTAATCACTTCTTTCTAGCTCTTCTATTCTTCATCCCATCTTCAATCCGTGCGCGCAAGGTCATGCCTCCGTCGGGGACGGGCTACCCACCCCCTGTTGTTGAGAAAGTCCAGGGAGTCGGAGCGTTCGAACGACCCACCCCAACTTGAGGGGGGTCCATTTTTTCCAGCCCTGTGTTTGAAGGGTCAGCTATGAAATATTTTTTATCTCGACATATTGAGGACGAATTTCCGTTCACTTCTTTAAAAGTGGTGTACTCTGTGGAATTCCTGGGGAAAAGGACTTCTGTTGTGTTCAAATGTCCTCTAAAATGCTCCAGATTGCAGGAGATCTGCAGATTTGAAACTTTTCGGGGCAAGCATGCCCCGGACCCATAGCAACTGCATACTTGCGGCACGCGCCAGCCGCCTCCGTATTTGGAAAAAGGTCCAAATCTTGAAAAAAAAAAAGACACACCCCTCCCCTTGGGCTGGCTATGGGCCTGATTTCGTCGGGGAGCCTTCTACAGACCTACGGTAAAAAATGTGGGTCTGTAGTCACTCGGACGACCCTCTTGATCTTGCTTACTAGGAAACCATAATCTTCAAGAAAACTAACAATTCCGAATTCTCCTTACAAAAACGGACTAGGGGATGTTCATGTGCGTGCAGTACACAATGGTCTGCCATCTGGCTTGCCCGGACAGCCGAATTCTCACAAAGGTAATGAACATCGGCCACGTCGTTTTCAGCTACACATAATGATAAGCAGAGGTGTGAGAAAATCTCCCCATAAGTCTGACTGAAAAATTATTTGAAGGCACCTTGAAACGTTTTTTTTTAACGCACCTAGAAACGGGCACGTTGCAACAAAGAGGCAACTCAAACCGACAGGACAAACACAAACTCTAACCATAAACCATCCACACACAAAACAGGGAACCAAAAGGTTTGTTACAAACGAAAAAAGACGACCCAACCCCACCCAAACAACCCACCAACTCATCCAAGACCGCCCTCAACACCAACCCCACACCAACCCCCAAGACAGCAAAAACAAGATCACCCCACATCACCCTTTATGGCCACCTCACGCCCGGAGGCAACACCGCCCAAAGGCAACAACACGCCCGAAGGCAAGAACGACACGCCCGAAGGGCGACATTAACACGCCTGAAGGGCAACAACACGCCCGGAGGCAACAACACGCCCGAAGGCACTAACACGCCCGAAGGCAACAGCACTGAAAAAGCACAGGACAAATATACAGGTACACCTTGAAACGTGCCATATTTTCAATTGCGTTGGGAGCAAAACCATTTATAGTCTTGAGTTGGGGCAGTCACTTTAAATATTTCATCTATTTAGTGGACCTTGCAATTGAATTCAACGAAGATTCTGAATACAGTAAAAAACATTTTAGTATGTTTTCAATTCCGTTGCATAGTTCTCCCCCGCCCCGAAAAGGGACAAGACCATTACATCTAATTGATCACTACCTTTTACCTTGTTCTTTTCTGATCATTGGCAAGTTGGGTTTTTTCTCTATTGAAGTGAAACTTTAATCTTAAAGGTAATCTCAAAATAAAGACTGCTTCATTTCTAGATACAAGTCTGGGAAATGCCATTTCGGCTATCTTAGGGGTTAGATTTTTACCTATTTTCTGTACGCTCCGCGCTAATTGATGGTGGCGCTCCGCATAGATAGTGTTTTAGTCGAACAGATAACTGAACAGAACAATGCATGTTTGTAAATTATTCTTCGTTTTGGGCAGTATTATGAAGTGAAAATAATTTTATTGTGAAAGAAATCTGAAAGTAAGGACTTCTTTAATTTTAATTATGAGCCCATGAAGTGTCATTTCCTGTGACAGGGGGTTCTCCATTTTTCAAAAAATTCCGTGCGCTCGACTTAGATAATCTCTCGGGCAGGATTACATTTTTCGGAAAAAAGAACAATTCTCCCCCTCCCAAACTCAGCTAACACGCTCCCGTACGCCTGTGACAATAAATAAAATATAAAACTTCAAATATAAGCGAAGCCATTTTTTTTCCTAAGGAGAATGTTCCAATATAGTCCGAGGGCCTAAATCTGCATGATGATATTCACTAACCTCAACAAAACTACAGATCACCCCCTACTTGATTTTCCTCATGAGAAAGTCAGATTCCTACATAAAACCCCAAAACTGTTATAAAATTACAATTTTCATCCAATATTAGCTCTAGATTGTAGAAATTGGCAAAATTTTCCAATTTCGATGGATTCAAGTTCAAGTAAATGTTCAATGGGGTACAAGAGACTGAGAAACATAGTTAACAAACAAGGTAAACACAAGGATGCTCTGTACAATAAATAACCAAAGCCAACTCTGTTAATTACCCGGCATATTACCTAATTTTGCTCCTGAAAGGCATATCACTTAATAAAAGAAACCAAATTTTTCATTATAACATTACCAAAAGACAAAATTTTCTTTCATTAAAATCCAAAATTTCTCCATCATGATAAGCTCTTAATTTTGAAATATTCGTTCAAAAATGCAAAACCTTTCAGGACAAACTTCTAGTCTCATCTCAAAGCTTTAGTCAGTTAGTAAGTAGGCTAGGTCTTGTACGATTCAATGCGTTACCCCAAAAGAATTGCAGCTGTCGCCCATATAACGTTTTTAATTTTTCCCTTATGAAGGACAGATTCTTCAATAAACACCCCAAATTTTTAATAGTACCAATAAAAGCCAATTTTCTTTCATAAGTTTTACTTTTTACTTCAAGTAAACTCCAGATTTTTATGTATTTGTTGAAAAGAAAGCCCAGAATTTCTGCGCGCTAAGCGCTCCTCAGATTATGCAAAGTCACGCTCAACCGGGACATAACATTGCCTTTGTCGGGGCCTTGAAATCCCCTCCCCCCCCCCTGTCAGGGAGCTTGGCCCCCTGTCGGGCAAATTTTAGCGCCACCCCTGGTTACCAGTCTCGCGAAATGCGCAAAAAATTATCTTCTTGTAGGAATATCCACCTTCTTCAACACAGGATAGAACTTTGAGTTAAATGGCAGAGTCATTGTTCAATACAGATGGATATTGCATTGTTTTACTTCGAATGATTTTGCTCATGGAAAAGGGTTTTCCTTTCCCTATAAAACTACATCTGATCAATTTGACGAACCGGAATATTTTACAAGATTAATTTCGAAATTGATTAAAAACGGCTCAAGAAAGAAACTTTTCGTTTCATTCATGAAACGAAAAAAAAAAACTAGTGGAAGTTTTGACAAAATTCCGGTTCGCAACCCAACTGAGAAGATTATATTGAAATTTGACTCAGACATTAAGCGCGAGGCGTTGACTTGATACCCTTCATGCTAAAAACAAATGCTAATAGAATATATAGTTGGTTCAACTTGGACTGTGAGGCCTACCTTCACGGAATGTCGACATTTTAAAGGAATTTACGCATCACATTCAGCTGGAAGAGTGGAAAATAAAGACTGCTTCATTTCTAGATACAAGTCTGGGAAATGCCATTTCGGCTATCTTAGGGGTTAGATTTTTACCTATTTTCTGTACGCTCCGCGCTAATTGATGGTGGCGCTCCGCATAGATAGTGTTTTAGTCGAACAGATAACTGAACAGAACAATGCATGTTTGTAAATTATTCTTCGTTTTGGGCAGTATTATGAAGTGAAAATAATTTTATTGTGAAAGAAATCTGAAAGTAAGGACTTCTTTAATTTTAATTATGAGCCCATGAAGTGTCATTTCCTGTGACAGGGGGTTCTCCATTTTTCAAAAAATTCCGTGCGCTCGACTTAGATAATCTCTCGGGCAGGATTACATTTTTCGGAAAAAAGAACAATTCTCCCCCTCCCAAACTCAGCTAACACGCTCCCGTACGCCTGTGACAATAAATAAAATATAAAACTTCAAATATAAGCGAAGCCATTTTTTTTCCTAAGGAGAATGTTCCAATATAGTCCGAGGGCCTAAATCTGCATGATGATATTCACTAACCTCAACAAAACTACAGATCACCCCCTACTTGATTTTCCTCATGAGAAAGTCAGATTCCTACATAAAACCCCAAAACTGTTATAAAATTACAATTTTCATCCAATATTAGCTCTAGATTGTAGAAATTGGCAAAATTTTCCAATTTCGATGGATTCAAGTTCAAGTAAATGTTCAATGGGGTACAAGAGACTGAGAAACATAGTTAACAAACAAGGTAAACACAAGGATGCTCTGTACAATAAATAACCAAAGCCAACTCTGTTAATTACCCGGCATATTACCTAATTTTGCTCCTGAAAGGCATATCACTTAATAAAAGAAACCAAATTTTTCATTATAACATTACCAAAAGACAAAATTTTCTTTCATTAAAATCCAAAATTTCTCCATCATGATAAGCTCTTAATTTTGAAATATTCGTTCAAAAATGCAAAACCTTTCAGGACAAACTTCTAGTCTCATCTCAAAGCTTTAGTCAGTTAGTAAGTAGGCTAGGCCTTGTACGATTCAATGCGTTACCCCAAAAGAATTGCAGCTGTCGCCCATATAACGTTTTTAATTTTTCCCTTATGAAGGACAGATTCTTCAATAAACACCCCAAATTTTTAATAGTACCAATAAAAGCCAATTTTCTTTCATAAGTTTTACTTTTTACTTCAAGTAAACTCCAGATTTTTATGTATTTGTTGAAAAGAAAGCCCAGAATTTCTGCGCGCTAAGCGCTCCTCAGATTATGCAAAGTCACGCTCAACCGGGACATAACATTGCCTTTGTCGGGGCCTTGAAATCCCCTCTCCCCCTGTCAGGGAGCTTGGCCCCCTGTCGGGCAAATTTTAGCGCCACCCCTGGTTACCAGTCTCGCGAAATGCGCAAAAAATTATCTTCTTGTAGGAATATCCACCTTCTTCAACACAGGATAGAACTTTGAGTTAAATGGCAGAGTCATTGTTCAATACAGATGGATATTGCATTGTTTTACTTCGAATGATTTTGCTCATGGAAAAGGGTTTTCCTTTCCCTATAAAACTACATCTGATCAATTTGACGAACCGGAATATTTTACAAGATTAATTTCGAAATTGATTAAAAACGGCTCAAGAAAGAAACTTTTCGTTTCATTCATGAAACGAAAAAAAAAAACTAGTGGAAGTTTTGACAAAATTCCGGTTCGCAACCCAACTGAGAAGATTATATTGAAATTTGACTCAGACATTAAGCGCGAGGCGTTGACTTGATACCCTTCATGCTAAAAACAAATGCTAATAGAATATATAGTTGGTTCAACTTGGACTGTGAGGCCTACCTTCACGGAATGTCGACATTTTAAAGGAATTTACGCATCACATTCAGCTGGAAGAGTGGTTATGAGAGCATTTAGACACATCCCCAAACCAGGGATCTGCTAATAGCAGCTCCCTGCCCAAACTCGCTTGAGCTTTTCCGTGTGCAGATACAATCCCTATTACTTTTTTCACAAAATTCCTAAATTGAGGGGCATGCAAGTCTTTAATATGTAATAACCGGCTCTTTGTGCGCGTTCAACAAAATCATCTATACTGCACCTTTTGGTAATAATGAAAGATCATTCAGCACTGAAAAAGTTTACTTTCTCCTTGAAAAAATATACCGGAGATGAAAAACGAGGGCATCGGATTTTGGGGGAAAAGATTTCAGTAGACTACACTGAAGTCAGTGGTGTACGAAGGGGGTGGGATGTGGCATTGGAATATACCCCCATCCTCACAGATGCCTTTCTTTTAAATCCCAAAAAGCAGTAGCCCTACTTCAACTTGGGCTGCAAATGGCATTCTCAAATCAATTAAACAGAAAAATAAACTGCTTCGTATTTTCAAGTCAAACAAGACAGAAATTAGTGCTCTTAATTATACCTATAGAAACATCTTAACAAAAACAGTACGGTTTGCTAAGAAAACATATTACAGTAACTTCTTTATTCGAAACGTATCAAATACTAAGAAGATCTGAAGTGGAATTCGTGACATATTTAACAAAGTTAGTACCAATAGTTTCCCAAACTACTTCACGTCCATGGAATGGGTAAACGTTTTTGGTTTCGATGAAAAGAGAAACCTATGCATTCATGATGGCGTGTGTATGTATGTATGTGTGTATGTGCGTGTGTATGTGTGTGTATGTGTGTGTGTGTTTATGTGTGTGTGTTTGTGACACTTTGCTTGTTTACACGATATCTTGAGAAGGGAAGATCTGACAGTTCTCAAACTTGGTACACAGATACCCCATACTGAGAGGAAGAACCCTATTTATGTTGGTTGAGGTCAAAGGTCATTTGGGGTCACGTGGGGTTAAACCCCGAAATCCTTGTTTACACGATATTTCATCGTAGAAAACTTGGATTAATTCCAAACTTGATATGTTGATACGTTATGATGTAAGGAAGAACCCTATTGATTTTGGTGGAGGTCAAAGGTCATTTGGGGTCACGTGGGGTCAAACCCCGAAATCCTGGTTTACACTATATCTCAAGGTAGGAAACTTTGATTCATTTCAAACTTGACATGTTGATGCATTATGATGTAAGAAATAACCCAATAAATTTTGGTGGAGGTCAAAGGTCATTTGGGGTCACATGGGGTCAAACTCCGAACGTCTTGTTCACACTATATCTCAAGGTGGGAAGCTTGGATTGATTTCAAACTTGATATGTTGATGCGTTATGATGGAGGAAGAACCCTATTGATTTTGGTAGAGGTCAAAGGTCATTTGGGGTCACATGGGGTCAAACTCAGAAAAACTTGTTTAGGATAGCTCAAGGTATGAAAGGTGGATGGATTTCAAAATTAGTATGTAAATGAATTATGGTGAGAAGATGGTCTGTATAAGGTTTTTTTTGTGGAGGTGAAAGGACATCTGGGGTCATGATCGGTCAAACTTTGAAAAACTTGTCAAAATGTGATATCTCAAGGTAGGAAACTTGGATGGATTTCCTAATTAGTATGTGGATGTGTTATGGTGAGTTGAAAGTACTGTACCTGTTGTTTTTGGTGGAGGTCAATTGTCATCTGGTATCACCTGGCATCAAATTCTGAAAACCTTGTTTGCAGAATAACTTAAGGCACAGTATGAAATTTGGCTTTTTGAATAGAGAAATGTTTTGGTTAAAAGAAAAACCAGTCACTTACAGGTGGAGACAAAGGTTATTTTGGGTCACCAGTTGTTACAAGAAATGTAGCATTTTATTGAAAAGAGCATGTATGTATCATCGAAACCTCAATGCATTTTTGCATTCTGGTTAGTGATAAAATCCATGAAGTAAATAGCACATCTTCCTTTGTATTTCGACGTCACTTCGTGGCAAAGAAGTATTCAAGAAAAGGGCCGGTAATGTATTTAGGGCTCATGCAGAATGTTGGTTCTCTGGTTGTAAAGTGTCTTGCGAAATTTTTTAAAGCGACAGAAAGTACTTTGCAGGCAGAATCTATATGTTCAGGTACTGCTTGTCACAAAATGGACGAGTTGAGGGCAAGGTATATCAGAGGTAGTAAGAGAGAAAAATTAAAGGAAGTATCACAGTACAGGTAACCCAGAAGGCAATATCTTGATGTATTCGAATCGGCCCGGTGTAGAGATAAAGCCCCATCGAAACAAACATTAGAGAGAATCTCATCAGAAGGAAGGAATGCTTTTAGGGGGATGAAAACTAGGTATTAGAGTTGTACAAACTTCTAGAACAACAAAAAAAAGTAAAAACACTGGGAGAAAATTAGAAGGTGTGTTAAGAAAAAGATCATTAAAACCACCATTTATTATGCTATGGAGCGAGGAATCGGTAAGAGTTTGGCATAATTTATGTCCTCGCGATGTTGTCCATTTAGACTGTACGGGTTCAATTGTAAACAATAACTCTTCCCTAGCTGGAAGAAGAAAATATCAATTGTTCGAATCGGTGCTACGAAATCCGGTTAAACGTAACTTGAAACAGCCGTTTCGTGTTGCATCTATATTAACCGAATCTTTCAATGCCGATGTATTGTCTTACTTTATTTATTGTTTCGAATAGTCAGAGAAGACCCTGTATGGTCATCAAAACGTCTCAAAGCCGGCTTTTATCATTATTGACGGAAGCAGTGCTTTACTTCTGGCTTCTTTGGGGGCATTTACATCAGAGACTCCTCAAGCATTTCATGCAAGTTGTTTTAGAATAGTTACAGGAAGAGAGGCCCTCTGACCTTTCAAAATCCCTAATCCATCTTTGTTCATCACATTTCATGAAATCCATGGCGTTATTTTGTCGGAAATATTTTGCTAAAAGTTCAGAATTTTTGAAGTACTGTATTGGTTCAATTATTACCAGCCATGATTCGGGACATGTAAGGCAAACTGTCAAAAATATATTTATTTTTACTCAGAATAAATATTTTGACAAGCAAACCGATAATGCATACAGGCACATTTGTTCTTTCATTTACAGACAACAGAAAGTAGATGAGCCTGATGTTGAGGAAGATGACGTATTTAACGACTCAGATGTATTTAATGACAACACTACGGAAGAAATTTTTGTAGCAATATCTCCATATTCCTTTTAGATCACACTTTTCAAAAATGCTCCGCAATGAAGATTCGACTGAAGTTTCAGGGAACAAAAATAGATTTTATAGTCCTAAATTTGCTCAGGTATTTATAGACAATTACTTAGCAACTGTGGCTGCTTGGTCCAGTTTATTGTTGGGAAATATCTCTAGGCACGGGCAAACAGAATGCTACATAAACTTAAAGACAAAATACAGTCACTTAGACTTTGGTGATTTCAATACTTTCTTAAAACAAAACCGGACTAAAGGGACAATAGAAAAGTCAAAAGGTGAAGCGCAATCGCCTCAACTCAAGGCGAGTCAACTCATTAGATGAATTTGTCAGAGTATATGTAAGAGGCAACATATACTATTCGCAGAGTATCGACGAGCTGACACGAAAACCAAGGAGGGTTCCTAAAAAAGCTACCAAGATTGCTCAAGACAAATGGGGAAAGAAGAAGAAGAAAAAAAAGAAATCGAGTACTTACTACGTGGGCACATATTTATCACCACCCCATAATTTAAATCCCTTAATGATAACATCAAGGCTTCAGATAGCAGATCAGTACGCCCTCCTTTAACGTGATGTCAGTCTGGAATTTTTCAATTGATGTTGAAAATCAGAATAATATCTCTTGTTGGTTTTCGGCTGGCATGCAGTTGACCAGACACATCTTTGAGTTAAGCAAAATTCAATTAGCTCAAGTTATTTTTACTAAAGATAGCACATTTAGATCTTATGTGAATTACTGCAACTTTTAAATAACTCGTCTTGTAGCTTCCTCTGTGCCCTCACAAAGACACTTACCAAGGCTTGACCCAAAGTTTGCGTGAACTTAATAAATGGGAATGGATCATGAACGGGAGCAACAGGATGTTGGCGATTTTTTCAGTTGTGTACTAACAAGGCTGTTCTCAAAAGGTGGCATTGACACAAAATTAAAAATAGAAGAAACCAGGCTATGTATGACTCTGTTTAAAGGCAGTCATTCGTCACCCTAAACTACAGTTTCAGTATACATATATCAAAACTCCCAATTGGTGCAGCTCTTTGATTGGCATCACATTCAAAAATTGCATCATAGCTAAATTACACAGCATGGGCACTGAGAGTGTCTTGATTACACATTATGGACTTGTATGCCCACTGGGACAAGCCATGAAGCAATAAACAAGGATTGTGTCTGGATAAAGATGAGCTTTAGATAAATGTGGGAGGGGCTAGAAGTAAGTAGGTTGGGAGAATTGGAACTGTTTGGGATGATGAAAATATGCCTTTCATCAATTGTCAAAAACCACCGTCCCATCATGAAGTAGACCTGTCAGTTATTCCATGTCATTTGTCCCTTTAAACTTGAACAAACCCAGCTTGCAAGCCTGTTTAGATGATTTTTTCCAAGAAGATTATCTTGAGGGATACAAATGCGATAGGGCAACATGCTATTCAAGTCTTCTGATGACTAAAAAGAAGATAGTACATTTTCCTCGTATCCTGATTTCAGAGCTTAAACGATGTATGACTATGGAAAATCCGGTCGACAGGGATTCCTTGTCAAGGATCAAAACCCAAACCCAGTACAATTCCCGCAAGATCTCGTGTTGAGATGTGATAACGTAAAAAAACAATACAAAATAGTATGTGTTGTTTGCCACGTCGGTAATTCTTTATCATGTGGTCATTATTTGTCCTAAGCTTGCACTTTCATGGAAATAACAAAATAACAGAATGTAACGACGAACGCGTAACTTTTACTAGTTTTGAAAACATACGACAGCTATTGACAGTTTCGTCATACTTTGTAGTAATGACCCTCTGGTACAAACTGAAGATAACCATCTAACCCCAAGTAGAAAAGAAATGGACATAGATCAACAATATTAAACCGTCGGACCAAAGAAATCCATAGACATCGATTTAGAACCAAAGACTGAGACTAAGCGTTCACCTAAGTTACGTCATTTGGAAAAATCCTCAACTTGTATGCAGTAGCGTAGCTAGGATTTTTTTCCGGAGGGGCAAAAGGTATGAAATTTCCCCAAAACTTTTCCCAGTCAATGTGTACGTATTTGTTTGTTTGTTTGTTTTCATTTGATCCTCCCTTGCGGGAACTCGGCAACGCCCCAATGGAGGGGTATTAGCGCCAAGCTGGCAACGCCAGTCTCGTGAGACAAACTCACAGTTTAACGTCTATGATATTTCATACAAAATAAGCAAATTTACCAGTATAACAACATTACCATGTCATTTTGTAATACTCTATTACCTGCATTTTAATCTTAAAGTGTAACATAGAACAATCGGAAATAACAAATTATATTATTTTGGTCAACAATATCTGGTTTATTTGTATGTACTAACGCAGTGGCGTACGCAGGATTTCTCTGAAGGGGGGGGGGGGGGGCATGTAGTATGGTCTAAGGGTAGGGTGTCCGGAAATTTTTGACGTTTTCAAGGAGATGCAAAATGGTGCAAGATATTCGAATTTGACAGGTACATTGTTAAAAGTTGAATCGTGGTGGTTCATGGGGATAAAGCTGAGACTTATGTGTCTTTACATGCATTCTTATGCCATTTATGCTACCTTACGATGTAAAACCTTGTCATTAAATTTGCACACTTAGGAGTCAAAATAAAAGAGCATTGGTCGGTATAGGATTTGTGGTTTTTCTTGGCCACAAAATGTTATTTCATCATAAAGATTATCTAAGCGGAGCGCCACAAATTCGGTAAGGGCAAAGGGAACGCACACTCTCCATTTCTCAATGTATCTATTGCTAGGAAGGTGCTGTCTGCGTCAAAGTTTCACAGTCTTTTTTCACGAGCTGCAGTACTTTACAGGGAGCCTATTCCATGGGTGGATTTAGTTCGTATTCTCCCTGACACGAAATCTTACTTTGACAAACACAAAATAGTTTGTCATCCAAATAACATTCCTGGCTGGCTTTCAGACAGCTTTGTGGAGTCTTACAATAAAGCAATTGTCACGAAGGGAAATGAATTTAAGTAATAGGGAGGGGGAGTACGGGTATCTTCCTTTCGGGACAATAGGACTACGATTATCAGGTTGGAAGTCGGCCATGTCAAGAAAACAAAATATATCATCTTTTGTGAAAAATGGTGAAGTAAGCAAAATCATTTCGGTGCCAATCAATTATTCATATCATTATGTTTTGTATGTAATAGATCAGTACCATAACGTCGTTCGAATTTTCCATTCATCCAACGACGGAATAAGTTTCGAGATAATCAGGCATATGCAACTAAATTTTGAGTCATTGTTTCAGCGAAAGCTGATAACATCATTGCCAGACATAAGACTTCATGAGGGCCGATGGCGGATTGTAATAGTCATTTATTTCACAAACGGACAGTGAGAGTTGCTGTATTTGGTGCTGTTTCTCTATCCGCCAAGTATGTTTACACGAAAGCATACCATCAGTGCAAAATGAAAAAGATATCTCCAGAAACAGACATAAGTTGCTTAAATTTGTCATTGATCTTTCACAATGCCAACTTGTTGTAGATACGTTATATACCGGTATAGCTGTGTGGTTATCTTCAGTTCAATAACACCAACTTACCTCTAAAAGTATTGACACTAATAACGTGTCACAATATATGGCAATTCTTTGCAAAAAATTGAAAAATTACAATTGTTTGATATAATGTTAGGGCTATATTGGGCTGATCCATAATTCCACGCACCAAGAGCGGTTTTCACTCTAAATGTTTACGCATTGAGCAGAGAGCCGATATCTAGTAACATTTTCCTGGTTATAAATGGAGTGAAATGAACCGCATGTATGGTCTGGCAAACTGGCAACTTCAAGATAATGACAAAGTTAATAGCAACAGTATCAGTATCGGTTACAGCATGCGAGACCGGAAGGTCCTCGAGATAGATGTTCTTAATATTTTAAGACACATGTTTACAACAAATAAGCACACAGTTGCCGTGTGAAGTATCGCTTTAAATAGTAATTGCGATGCAGTTACAAACATGCTGTTAACTATTACAAAATAATGTATCCCTCCCGCCATCATGAACAGTATACATTGGCCGACTTTGAATTGTCGAAGGCCGCCGGCGACCAGGCCCCTTTGAATATTCTGTTATTATCTTGTATTTATTGTAATTGTTTATGTAATGAGAAAAAATCGTTTGAATTTAGGAGTTAACCCTCCGTTGCGCATTCCCATGAATGCACATACAACAAGTTCAAGCAAGGACAAATACAGTGTTTCTCATCACTTTGCAAAAATCATTGACAAGTGGTTTGAGACTAGGTTTAGAAATGTTATTCAAAAAAAGAGGAAAAACTGAAATGTTTAGTTAATAGTCGATGTGGATTTAGGAGTAATCTATAAACAACGATGACATTAATTGAATTAACCGAATGAGAATTTGAAGATAATTTGAAGATAACTCACCTACTCTTTGTTTCTTTATCGATTTGAGAAAGGCTTTTGACACCATAGATCATAGAAACGTTTTCTTTTAAAGAAACTTGCCTCGGAGCACATTGCTGTAGTAGGTGTTATGTTAAAGTGGGTTGAAAGCTATTTGACTAAATATAAAACAGTATTTTGACTTTAATAATATGAAGTCTTCACTTAAAGACGTCGTTTGAGGAGTTCCCTAATAAGGGTCTATTTTAGAATCCAAATTTTTTTATATTTTATATTAAAAAAAATTGCAACGTATCTGAAGTATTAATATTTGTTTTGTTTACAGATGATACGAACATGTTCTGCTCGCATTGCGATATTATCACGCTATTCGATAGAGTCAATGAGGAACTTCTTAAGTTGTGCGATTGGTTTTTAATTAATAGGCTACCCATGAACATACATAGATAGACAAAACAAATGACATTTTGTTTTCCGACAAGAAATTAAAATGACAATAAACATCCATATAAATAGCGTTAATTTTGAAAGGGTCTATGCAACTAAATTTCTTGGGATTTTGATTAGTCGCAAACTCCCATGGAAGCATCATATTTCAATGGTATTTGGCAAAATTTGTAAATACATCGTCCTTCTGAATGTAGTTAAGATTGTACCCAATCTTTATACAGTCTGCATTGTTTATTGTTTATACCCTTTCTTAAATACTGTAAAAAGGTGTGGGGAAACACGTACAAATCAGATTTAAACACCATTTTATAAAGCAAAAATGCATCTTTCGTATTATCCGTAACGAAAAATATTAAGAACACACAATTGTATTGTTTAATAGTTTAAATACAGTGCTGTTTTCAGTTAGTTTAATTTAGAACAGCTGTTTATATGTACAAAGTCTTTCATAATAAAATGCTGCCATTAAATCTTCAACATTATTTCACTAAATCATTAAATTAGTATTAGAATACAAGAAATGGCGGGAATTTTTTTTTTTATAAGGACTCAACAAAAAAAAAAAGATGTGCATCTCGAACTCTGGTGTGAAAATTTAGAATTCTACTGATGCAACTGTAAAGAAAACTGTAAAACCCTCAGATATTTTAAATACAAATACAAACCAAGTTTACTTACCACTGCTTACAGGCTTATCAGTCATAACATTTTGAACTTGCGTAATTATCTCCTCTATACTTACCTTACCTTAAGTAATTATCTCCTTTATAATAATTTATTTTAATAGAACCTAAAGTTGTAGCATTATCTTTAACATGTAGTGTATAATAACCGGAGGAAAAGACTTACAAGTTTTTAATTCCTTTTCCTCCCTTTCTGGTGTTTATTTTGTTCTGAAGAACCCGTTTGGATGTATTGTTTATGTATGTACTGGAAAATAACTGTTGTCACTGTCACTGTCACTTTTACTTACTAGAGCTATAGTTTGTATTTGAATGGAATTTGTCCCTTTTTGGCTGGTTTGGTTTTCATTCACTCTGCCTTTTAACATGGGTCTTTTATCCCTTGAGCTGTTGAATGTATGTTTCATGTGCGGTCATTCATGCCCACATGCTTTGTATTTGTACAAGGTCTGAAAACAATTTTTATCAACATTTTTTTTCAAAACTCTCATCATATTTGCGATAAAATATAAGTGACTGATGTCAAAAATGAAAAGTCTCGGATTTATGGCAATTCCTTCACAAAAATCTTAGTCCATCGAAATCTCAGAGAAGGCCCAAATTACAGTTGTTCTTGTTTTACATAGTTAAACATGCGAGAAGCTTTAATTGGGTTACGTGAGACTGTGAGAGGTGTGGGAGTTTGACATCTGAAAGGTTTAAGAGAGGTGTCACCTCCTGCATTTGTTGAGATAAATAGTCGTTTCAGGTCTCCATATGCGGAATGGTGCATTTTGCTTGTACAGTATTTCTTAATTGACTCTCTACTATATGAGCCCTGTTGCATTACTTTCAGTCTGCAGTAACACATAGAATCATTTCGACCGATAAACTAATTTTTATAGGGAACGTATAATTGCATTGCTGTACTTTGTGGGGATAAATTCTTTCAAGCTAGTTTAGTACTGGTGGCCTAAGAAAATTTATTGTAAAAGGGAATAAATAAATAAGAACATTTGGATGTGGGAAATATTTGAAAAAAGGAACATGAACAATAGTCATTATTAGTCCTATTATAATGCGCAACGATTCAACGATTTTTAACAAATGCACACCCACATACCGTAATGTAAAACCATAAGCAAACAAAAAAGTCAGTAAAGCAATAAATTACAAGCACTTAGTAAAACAGACAATAAAAGCAGGGAGGAATGAAAAAATAAGTAAATGTGGTGGAGAAGAGGTACTACTACAGGAAGATAAGAAATACCAAAGTTATCTGAAATTTGAGCTTTGCTTTACAATAAGTGTTTCAACAAGTGCTCTGAGAAGGAGTTAGGCGACTTGAGAGAGGCACTTACTTGTGATAAAACTAAAAAGGAAAGAAGTTTCTTAATATTGTGTTTTAAGTTGATATCATACTTTCATGGACTTCACTTTATTGTACATATATATGGTTGCATTACATAACATACTTTTGAACTTTATGTTATGTCATTTTTAGAAGTTAAATGGAAGGCGATTACAAGGAGACAAACAAATGATGTAACAGTGCACTATCATTAATGTTCCTATTTGTGACACTTTATATGCAACAGAAGGTACGAATCAAATGAACTCCGACTTATGAAATGAAATTCTCCGTCTGTTTTGCACTGGTGGTAGTTGTAACAAACGTGTACCTGATAACCCCCACAACAGTACGCTGTTTAAGACCCTAGCAAGGTCCTAGCAGGAAGGCGGGTTATGATGAGAATGTATTACTATTAAAAGCATGACCCTATTTATGCCATGGTGTGTCATTATGCGGAGGGGCGAGGAATGTGTTTATTTCCTCACCTCAAGACCGTCAAACACAGACTGTATCGATATAGCGTCATAGGTGTAGATCCGTTATAGAGAGTGCGGAGGTGGGGGTTGGTCCAAAACGAAGATCTCCAAAAACGAAGACAGAAGACAGAGGAAATCTCTAATTTAAAACCAAAGACCTCCAAAATGAAGACCAAAGTCTCTCATCTCGTTTTAATTCACACCATCATAGAAAAGGTATTCGAAAGGAACTCCGTCATAATGTTGCTTCGAAAGATATCTGATTCATGGTTCATGTTATAAAATTAGCAAAAAAAAAAGTCTAGGAACACTGCTAAAATGCCACATAGTAGAAAAACCGGCCGCTGCACTATCCAATTCAAGGTCTTCGTTTTGCTGATTTGCATAATGGGGCAATCTCAAAAACGAAGACCACAAAAGAAAGATATTTCGATTGCACCACCCCGACAGGAAGAATGAATGCATGAATATTACTGAAGGCACTGGAAGACAACCCCGGCCTTATTAAAAACATTGCATAACACCCTGACGTATATTTCTCTGTTTACTTCTGGGTCTTTGATTTTCGTTCTTCGTGTTGGGGATTTTTCATGCCTTCTGTCTAAGTTCGGTCTTCGTTTTGGACCCACCCGAGTGCGGGGTTGCGATACGAAATCAACTTAAAGGTCCAGTTCTCTCACCGCAAACAGTACCAACTACCAATTCTCCTAACCTTCTCACTGAAGCCCCTCCCACAATTGTCTGAGATTCATCCTCATCCAGATACAATCTCAGTTTATTTCTTCAAGGTGAGTATATAAAAACTCAATTTGTATACTGTAATCAAAACACTCTCAGTACCGTACATGCTGTGTAATATAAGCATTGGCACTCTGCATAGTTTGAAGTAGCTGTCAGTCAAAGAGCTGAGCCAATTGAGAATTTCGGTACTCCCGTACCAAACTTTGTAGTTTAGGGTGAGAGATTTGGCTCTTTAATCATGTTCATTTGTTCGATTGTCTTGAAACAAATGTAATCATTGCATAACATAATGGAAGATAACATGGCTCGGACCTTGGCTCGTACAGAGGTCCGTACAAGTTAGCAAAATCTGTATAGTGGAATGAATGTGGTAAAATAATCCCGTTAAAAATCGATGAAGTTAATACCCCAGCTATGTTATTGTAAATAAAGGTTAAAACAAGTATTCGATCAAATTTTATAACCCAATCTTCCACGCGGAATGTTAATTACTGTCTTCGTTTTCCTGTCTTCCTTTTAGAGGTTTGCAATATTACTAAAATATCTCAAACGAAGACCGAAAAACGAAGACCTTACAGAAACATTAACAAGAATTTTCTTTTACCGACTTTTCGTGTCTGCAGCACGCAAATATGCATTTCCCTTCTTAAATCGGGTCTACCCTACCCCTTCATTAATTTATTGATGAAAACAATTTTGCTACGAGCTTTGCCGTCATACAGTATCTTTTCAGCATATTCAAAGATTACATGGCTGGTATAGACGTCCGTACATAACGAAAATATGTACAGTGAAATAAACGTGGTAAAATAATCCTGTCAAAATCATTGGAGTTATCAATATCACCTTTATTAATGTATATTAAGGTTAAAACGTGTATTCGATCAAATATTTTAACCCAATCTTCCTCGCGGGATGTTAATTTCTCTTTTGTATGTGAGTCTTCGTTTTCCGGTATTCCTTTTAGAGATTTGCAATATTACTAAAATATCTAAAACGAAGACCGAAAAACGAAGACCTTACCGAAACATTAACAAAAACTTCCTGTAACTGACTATTCGGGTCTGCAGCGCTTAAATAGGCATCTCCCTTCTAATTAAATAAAGTTTCATATAATGTTCCAGCCAATGAAATATGGAGCAAGCTTCGAATTGTTAAAATGTTGACTAAACTGCAAAAATATCTGACATATATGTTTAACTGTCATGTATCACTCTATAATGTGTAAAAACAACTATAAGTTTTTAGCGGTTTACAGCTTAAACTTTATCTATTGAGTGTTATTCATTTGTGTAAGCGAAGGAGAGAGGGGGAATGTAAAAGGGGTTCCGGTATAGAAAATGTCGACGGCCACCAAAAAATAAAGAAATGAAGCCTCTTTGGTGAAATGTGTTCTTAACTACAATTAGACTACATCGTGTGACTATCCCTTCCTATTTCATTCATTAAGTGAACTTGAGCGCGGCAGAAAAGGGACTTTGAATGAATAGTGTGTATTGCCGCCCAAGTTTTGTTTAAAATACTAAAGCGATTGCACAAAGTTAGTAAGAATGAAAGATCTAGGCATATGCTCCGTATTTGTGCTAGGAAGTATAAAATAACCCTGAAGAGAGCTAAACGTCATTACTATAACAACTTGCATAAAAAAGTAGGAACTTGAAGAAAGCTAATCCAAAGGGGTATTGGAATGTTATTAATGCAGCAAACCCTAAGAAATCATTACCTTGTACTATTTCTACTAATGTTTTTGAGGCGTACTTTCAGAAGTTGTGTCAGAGTAGTTGTGAGGAAAATGACCAAGAGCCCCCAAAGCCAGTTTTTTCTAATTCAGCAATAAATGAAGACCTTAATGCTGATAGTGATATTACTGAAAATGAAGTCATTGAGCAAATTAAGTTTTTAAAAAGGAACAAATCTCCGGGCATCGATTTGATTACGAACGAGTGTTTAAAGTGTAGTACTGGTCCAATTATTCGAGTTATAACGAAATTATTTAACTTGGTACTCTCTTCTAGTATCCTTCCTACAGACTGGACAGTGGGCCTCACAAAACCTATCTTTAAAGGGAAGGGGTCGGCAAATGAGGTAGATAATTATCGTGGAATAACCCTCCTTAGTTGTGTCGGTAAACTGTTTACTTCTATTTTGAATAAAAGAATTAAACCCTACCTTGAGAGTACTGGTCTACTTGGTGATGAACAAGCTGGATTTAGAAAAAATCATTCTACAATTGACCATATTTTCGTATTGCACGCTATTGTTGACTATTATCTTCACTGTAAGAAGCGTGTATATTGCACATTTATAGACTACAAAAAAGCTTTTGATCTGGTAGATAGGACCTCTCTATGGGCAAAATTAATTTCCTATAACATAAATGGCAAAGTCCTCGATGTAATTTATACTCTTTACAGAAATGCGAAATCATGTGTTATCAACGAGGGGGGAAGTCTAATCTCTTTAATTGTAATGTAGGGGTAAGGCAAGGTGAGAACCTATCACCGGTTTTATTCTCTATTTTTCTTAACGACTTTGGTGAGTTCATTAGTCATTACTACAATGGATTAGATCATTTATCACAATCAATGTGCAAACACTTAAGCAACGAAGATGTCGATGTTTTTATTAAGTTATTTACGTTACTCTATGCTGATGATACTATTGTCCTCGCTGAAACTGAGTCCGATATGAAACTAGCGTTAAAAGGGGTAGAAGATTACTGCAATGCCTGTCATATGTCTGTTAATACGAGTAAGTCTAAGATTGTTATTTTTTCGAAAGGGAAAGTTAGGAAAATTCCAACATTTCAGTTGGCAGGGAAAGTTGTTAATGTCGTTGATGAGTACAACTATTTGGGTGTCACCTTTAATTATAATAATAAGTTTACCAAGGCTAAATGTAAACAAGTAAATTTCGCTAGAAAAACACTTTATAGTTTACTCACTAAGTCGTATAATCTTAATTTGCCATTGGATTTGTTGCTACAGTTGTTTGATCAAATTGTTTTACCTGTGTTACTGTATGGATGTGAAACTTGGGGTTATGAAGACGTTAAACAATTGGAAGCATTCCACCTCAATTTTTGTAAACAGATCTTAAAGGTTAAGAAAAGTACCCTAAATTGTATGACTTATGGTGAGCTAGGACGTTACAAGGCTGCAGATATAATTCATTTAAGAATGGTTGAATTTTGGGGTAGGACAGTTAATAGCAGTGATCACAAGTTAGCACATCTTATGTATACATTCTTGTGTATCCTTCATGATAAAGGTATATATAGCTCTCCCTGGATTAAAAAGGTACATGACATATTTAATAGAGTTGGAATGCCATTTGTATGGAACAACCATGATAATGTGTCAATTGCAGGTTCTATGAGATCCCCTACCGTAAATTACCCTTGGTTGAAAAAAACCGTTAAACTAAGATTAAGTGATATTTCCCAGCAAGAATGGTCCACCGAAGTTCAGGATAATAGTCAATGTAACAATTATAGAATATTTAAAACGGATTTGAAACTTGAAAAATACCTAACTACCCTCTCAGCTATAATCGTATAAACTTATGCAGATTTCGTTGTAGTAATAGTAAAATTCCCTCAGTAACTGTAAGATACCAGAATATTTTATTCAATGATAGAATTTGTATCCTTTGTTCTCAGGATGAGCTAGGTGATGAATTTCATTACATTTTTGAATGCCCAAAATTATCAGTAGAGAGATGTTACTATATTAAGCCATACTATAGAAGAAATGCCAGTGCCTTAAAAATGAGACAGCTTTTCCAAAAAGGTAACATTAAGTCCTTAGTAAATTTAAGTATATTTTGCGGGAAAATAATTCATAGTTTCTAAAACATCCCATCAATGAACTTTACCAATCAGATTTGAAGCCTGAACTACTCTCTGAGCTATATTGTTGTATATGTTCCCTACTATCGAATTGCACTCCATAATGTCTTATTCTGATCTGACGTCATTTGTAGGTTTCTAAGTTTGTAATTTCACGTCTTTTTTTTTTCCTTTTCCTTTTTCCTTATCTTTTTTTCCTTATTTTGATGCCTTATGCTTTTTGTTACAAACTGTGTGTTATGTATCTTTTATAATAACCTATGTCTCCTATACCTCATATTGCGGATGAACTGAGAATAAAACTGAAAACTGAAACTGCTTACTCATTTAAACTGTTTGACTGTTTGATGACAGAAGAACAAATGAAAATTGATTTATATTTGAATGACGCTTTCAGCAGGCTATGTGTCATAGTAAAGGAATGGGATACAGAAGAATATACATGCATGCAGTTTAGCGCTTCACAGAAAGGTCAGTCACAGAATATTCTTAATAATATATAATAATATTCTTAATATTCTGATGTTTCGGTAAGGTCTTCGTTTTAGAGATTTTAGTAATATTGAAGCCTGAAAGATTGGGTTGAAATATTTGATCGAGTACTTGTTTTTAACTTCATATACAATGACAAAGGTGGTATTTATAACTCAAATGATTGAAACAAGATTATCTTGCCACATTTATCTCACTACACAGATTTTTGTAATGTACGGAGCTCTATATCAGCCACGCATCCTTCCAATATGCTTCGCAATGATTACCTTTCTTTCAAGACAATCAAACAAATGAATGAAGGGGTTGAGTGTAAAAAAATGTTGATTTTTTCTCTTTGCAGTTTAGAAAATCTTTCAACAATTCGAAGCTTGCTCCTTTTTTCATTGGTAGGAACATAAAGTTACATCAATCTTTACCATAATTAGAAGGGAGATGCCCATTCAAGCGCTGCAGACTCGAAAAAATCAGTTATAGGATATTCTTGTTAATGTTTCGATAAGGTCTTCGTTCTCGGTCTTTGTTTCAGAGATTTTAGTAATATTGCAAATCTCTGAATGATCGTAACAAGATCATATTGCCACATTTATCTCACTAGACAGATTTTTGTAATATACGGAGCTCTATACCAGCCACGTATTCTTCCAATATGCTTCGCAATGATTACCTTTCTTTCAAGACAATCAAACAAATGAATGAAGGGGTTGGGTATAAAAGAATGTTGATTTTTTTCTCTTTGCAGTTTAGAAAATCTTTCAACAATTCGAGGCATGCTCCTTTTTTTCATTGGTAGGAACATGAAATTACATTAATCTTTACCATAATTAAAAGGGAGATGCCCATTTAAGCGCTGCAGACTCGAAAAAATCAGTTATAGGATATTCTTGTTAATGTTTCGATAAGGTCTTCGTTTTCGGTCTTTATTTCAGAGATTTTAGTAATATTGCAAATCTCTGAATGATCGTAACAAGATTATATTGCCACATTTATCTCACTATACAGATTTTTGTAATATACGGATCTCTATACCAGCCGCGTATTCTTCCAATATGCTTCGCAATGATTACCTTTCTTTCAAGACAATCAAACAAATGAATGAAGGGGTTGGGTATAAAAGAATGTTGATTTTTTTTCTCTTTGCAGTTTAGAAAATCTTTCAACAATTCGAAGCAGGCTCTTTTTTTTCATTGGTAGGAACATGAAATTACATTAATCTTTACCATAATTAAAAGGGAGATGCCCATTTAAGCGCTGCAGACTCGAAAAAATCAGTTATAGGATATTCTTGTTAATGTTTCGATAAGGTCTTCGTTTTCGGTCTTTATTTCAGAGATTTTAGTAACATTGCAAATCTCTAAAAGGAAGACCGCAAATCGAGGACTCATATATAAAGCAGGAAATAAACATTACTGCATTACACATAGGAATGTTTCCTGAAATCTTTGTTCAAGTATATTTTTGAACCTTAATATTTGATAAACGGGTTGGAATTGCAGTTGCCGCTTTTGCCGGATTTGCCGTTTAGAGACACCCGTCACCGGGGACCAAGGGTCGCCGTGGCGTTTAAGGGTAGGTTTGATGACATTGTGTTACCTGTTAAAAGTTACGCTATTGTATATGTACCACGTCTATCACACTTTGGTTACATTGAATAACTTTCCTACACAGGCTTTATTGAAATACAGTTGGTTCATAGCCAGGTTGAGAACGCTGAAACGCGGAAATCGCGGAATCCGCGGAAATCGAAAAACCGCGAAAGTTGTCCAAAAAACTGTCCGCGGTTCACTCACCCGGAAGCAATAAACTGAGATTGTGACTGGATAAGGACGAATTTCAGACAATTGTGGGAGGGGCTTAAGTAAGAAGGTTAGGAGAATTGGTACTGCTTGGGTGAGAGAACTGGGCCTTTAAGTCTACCATGCGTAAACCACTCTTCCGCGATTTCGGCGTTTTCGACCTGGCTATATGGCCAGGTCGAAAACGCGGAAATCGCGGAAAAAGTTCCCTCTTTAGGAAACTTCTCCACGAGAGAGCCAAAAGTGTTGTGGGATTAACATCTAACAATAACTGCGTTTAAGTCAAATGACAGAGGCTGATTAAGGGCAGGGCTACTCATAATTTGAGAGTTACAATCTGCCACGCAATTTTCATCTTAGGTTACTAAAACGGGCCGTCATGATGGCTTTTCTTGCACTGAATATGAAATGATACGAAAGTGATAAGAGTTTTCGCTTAGTTCTACCATGTGGAAAACACTTTTTCCGCGATTTCTGCGTTTTCGACCTTGCCGTTGGTTCATCTCAATTTTCTTTACCTCTTTTCCCAAAAAAGTGTTTTCGCTACATATTCCATTAGTTTAGGAATGACCTAAGCACAAATTTACAATTTTCATGTCAAAATTTTGGCCATGCCCACTAAAGTAGCTAAAAGGAGTTTTGGTCAGTTTGAACTAATCTGGAGGTTACACACTGCTTTATTGTGATATCACTAATAACTTATACCCTGCAGAGTGTTTACAGTGTAACCTATTAACATGTATGGTCAGGTATCCTTCTAATTTGCATAACTTTGAAAAACAATTTTTCATGGTAAACAGAAATACAGATGTTATGCTGTAAATTTTACAGTATTTTTTGTAAATTTTACAAATTTTTCCAGTGAACTTAGTCAAAAAGATACCCCGCCCCCCCTCACAATATGTTCATTTTGCTTCCTTTACGACACTTTGTGGTACATGTACAGTCGACAAAATGCGACAGGTTTGTTCATTCCTCTAGCAACTCCCTGGTTCATCGCAAGGCCGTAATGCTTCAAGATGCTACAAATATATAAACACGTATCCTTGTAAATATCATCAGCACCTTTGTGGACCCACATGAAGGTTTAATAGCTGTTGCTTCCAGGGTAGCTTTAAGACCGTAACACTGATAAAAACGTTGCTGTAGGCCTATTGTGTCATCACTTTACATAAGTAAACAGGTGGTTGGTCATTTAGTTGAAAACGTTCTTTCGTGTACTCGATCACTGTTTTTTTTTCTCCGTATCAAGGTTCCGTTTTCCGTTTGTATATTCGTTTGTGTCAATGCTGCGCTTGTATCAACTTTGCGTTTGTATCATCTTCCGTCTGTTTTGGTTTTGGGTGTGTTTTTTTTTCGTTTGTTATAAATTTCCGATAGTACTATTTTTCGCTTGTATTATATATTTTTTTTTTGTTTGCATTATTGTTCCGTTTAAATCATCTTTTAACAGAATTCTGTCTTACATCAGAGGGGTTGGGACACGGGTGTCTAGAAAAGTAAGACCTAGAAACATAAGACCTAAGACCTAGAAACATGATGGGACACTGACCCTCATACCCCTTCCCCCAGGCCGGCGATCACACTTCGGACCCCCATCAGGAAAAATACTGGATCCATCTCTGGAATAGCAACTAAAAATGAAAAGATGGCAATGGCAAAGTTTTCTTAATTCTTTTTTCTATTACTTTATTCGTCTAATTACCGCTTCCTATATTTTCAACCTGAAATAAATATTTCACCAAATGCGATCTACCGTAAAAATTAATATCTTTTCGCCAAAGGGCCAAATGGCATGTTTTCCCCCGTACTGAGACTCACCCGCCATGCCTCATGCAAATCTGTAATGTTCCACTTTTGTTCTACGTTTGCCCTACCCTTAGTAAAATGTTTGAGTTTATCCTTGCTTATACAAGCCCCTGATCGGGCATTTGCAAAACATGGACAGAGCCAAACAGGGCCAAACAGAGCCAAACAGGGCCAAACAGAGCCAAAATATGTCAAGTACAAATTCTCACATCATATTTAGACTACACCCGTAACTCACATTAACCGATTGTCACCACCAAAGTTATACAATGGAAGGTTTAGATTTGGCTCTGTTTGGCTCTGTCCATGTTTTACAAATGGTTCCAATCAAATTTGTAAAATATGATCACAGCCAAACAGACCCAAACAGAACTAAATTTTAACTTTAATCTGCTCTAGAAATACTGCAGTAGTTGTTGGATGCTGAACAGTTTCTGTTTTTCATGGGTTTATCACATGATATGAAAGTTCGTTCTGTACATTTTAGAACAACATCAAGCAGGGATGGCAATTCTGGAGGGGTGGGGATACATCCTTATATCTTTCCAACATGAGGACGACTCTCTCTGACATGAACAGTGTATTAAATACATGTAATACTGTTTTACTACTGTTTATTCTTGTTTATATGGGCCATCTCTCTATATGTTTTTAGGACAGAGTGTGTGGTCTAGTTGGTAGAGCGTTAGACTCTAACTTGGAGCCCAGAGGACCAATTTCCAACCTGGGTCTGGTCATACGGAAGACTTAAAAATTGCACCTTATGCCTTAATGGGTGATGCTATCAAGTTTTATAGAGAACACAACTCGAAATAGACTTTGGCTCTGTTTGGCCCTGTTCGGCCCTGTTTGGCTCTTTTGGCTCTATTTGGCTCTGCTTGGTCCTGTTTGGCCCTGTTTGGCTCTGTTTGGCTCTTTTTGGCCCCGTTTGGCTCTGTCCATGTTTTACAAATGCCCCTCCTGATCTACATAACTGGATGTAAGGAGATCATATTACTGCCTATTGACAAACTGAAATGACCGGAAGTCTTCCCGTGACCATTTTGTTGGTGGCAAAATCATTCAGCCGTACAATTCGACGCTGATTCGTATATATAGCCGTATGTGCACTGAGTGACAACTGACAAACTTTTAACCCAGCTAATTTTCATAATTTTCTAACCGAAACGTTTACATTGTAAGCAACCTAAATTGGTGACAACAGAAATACCGATGTCATGTCCTGCTTTTAGTTTCAATGATGCAGTAACAGATTGCAGGTGAAGTTAGAAAAAATGACGACTGTGCTGCTTTCATGGCAGGATTTCAAGTAAGTTCAGGCTTTTGTTAGACGCCCAAGCAATATATATTACCAGAGGGAGCTGCCACTAGAGCAGCTCCCTGGTCTCACACAAGTCTCCTCTACAAATTCAAATTAGTAAAAAATTCAGACACCCATAGTAACAAAGTCACTTCTGACAAACTCACCTCATGACAAAATGTGACCTTGAAAAAACCCAATGATGGACTCAGGCCATGCTTCACCGAGGCTAACAAAGTCTGTCGTCAATGAAGATTATGTTCTATGCCTCCCAAAGACTCACCCCCTCACTGAAAAATAACCGCATTTACTAGCATCTTTCTCGTAAGGGAATCTTAGGAGACTTTTTCATAAAACTTAAGGTTTGCACCCGGGATTATGATAAAGGATTCATGGATCCCTTAAGTTAACTCAAATGTTCCATATGGGGAAGTAGTTCTAAGGCTCATTTTAACAACTGATAGTGTTTGTGGGTGATTATGGGTAAACTTCAATCCTTTAAAGTGCACCTCACGTCAAAAAATTCAAATATACATATTTAAGAGTATGAAAATTAAATTCAATTAATCCAACTCCCATCTTCATATGACATTCCTGAGCTGAGATATAAAATGTTGAAGTTTATTCACTTAAAACAAGTTGGTCGATTGCGCAATAATTTGTGACTTTCTTGTTGTACAACTCACATAACATGCTTTGTTTCCCTCTATAATTAAAATGTTTTTGTGACCTTTAACCCTTCCTATTTGTTTGCATAGCATGTTGCACAATGAGGACTTAATTAATTACATCACCTCATAAGAGTAAGAGTGATATCACACCTTGGTGCAAGGTGCAGTATTGTTCAGAAAACAAAGAAATACAAAGATTGTAATTTGAGTAGTACAAGAATGACATCACAAATGATTGCGAAATATAACATTTTAATTCAAGTGAATAAACTTCAACATTTCATATCTCAGCTCAGGAATGTCCCATGAAGATGGGAGTTAGACTGTTAGAATTTATTTTTCATGGTCTTTAATATATATTTTTGAATTTTGGGGCTTTAGGTACACTTTAATGTCCCTCGTGATACCATATCATGATGGACCCCTTATCAATCTTAGTAAATTTCCCAAGGCTTCTGGTATGGGCTTACCAATAAGAGACCCATATAGGTTTACTTCCTATGTTTGAAAGCACGTTTTTAACATTCTTTAGGGAACCGTCGACATTGTCATGCCTGGCGATTTGTTTAGAAAAAACTTGTTTCGGGCGGCTTTTAAAGTTGTTGGCCAAACGCAGGGCGACTTAAGGGTGACTTTGTAGGGGTCGACTTGAGTGACTGCATTCACGGAATTCCTGCTGCATTGCCCCCACTGTGCCATATACTGTTTATTGATCAAAATTACATGAAGCATTGGCATTCGGCTTTTGATATAAATAACTGCATGTCTCCCTTCTCTTGGACAGTAAAATATTCAAAAGTAAGGATTGATTAAGTCGCGTGGTTTTTTGACTTCATAATTCAACACTCCTTCCTATGGAGTGAAGCTTTATTAATTTTACATACATTTGTGTGGGCGACTTAGTGGGCTCGAATTTATAGGGTGAGACGCGACATCCCATACGTTTTATTGAATTTGACGCCCTAGCCACTCAGTCTCAATACACCACTGAATTAAGTGAACTTTTTGCACTCAATATAACATGGTCTTGTTCAGTTTTCAAAGTAACTGACATTTTCTGTCCAAAATGCGCACATTCTACAACAGATATGGTCTTATTTCAGGCCAAAACGTCGCCGATTTTTAAGTTGTCATATCAAATTGCTAACCCATCTATATGGATACTGGCGCTGTTGCACGACGCCTTTGCCTCAAACAATATGGCGGCTCTGATGCTTCAATTTTTGGGCACCACCATTCTTCCAGGAATGTAGATCAGTTACACCAGAGAGTTGTTATATACAAGCCTGGAAATCGCAATTTCCGGATGATCTGGAGGATCGAATTTTTCCAGCATCATTGTGTTTTACGCTCGGCTGCGACGCCCAGAAATGGTGGCGCTACGCTTAAATAGTGGTATGGTCAATACCAAACAACGTTTTGCATGAACCCAAACCTTCAAAATTTCCTATTTCTGTTCTCCAGACCGATAATGCCGAATCCTGTGCTTAGCGAATGTGAGGCTGAATCCTGTGCTAGTCGAATGTGAGGCTGTGTTATGTGCTAGGCGAAAGTTGGACTGAATCTTCTGCTAGGTGAATGTACATGTAATTCTGTGGGTAGATGCTACAAGCAAAATCTTATGCTAGACAAAACTAATGAGAGTCGAGATAAAATTCTGTGCTGCGTGTGAATGTAAAGCCGAAACCTGTGCTGAGCGAATGTGGGGCCGAATCCTGTGCTAGCTTCAGAATGTGAGGCTGAATCCTGTGCTGGGCATTACAAGCCGAATGCTGTGTTAGGCAAGTGAATTATAATTTCGAATCCTGTGCTATGAGTAAATGTAATGCCGAATGTTGTGCTAAGCGAATGTGGTGCCGGATCCTGTGCTAGCTTCAGAATGTGAGGCTGAATCCTGTGCTAACTTTAATTGAATGTGAGGTGAATCCTGTGCTGGTGGATGTATGGCGAATACTGTGCTAAGCGAATGTGGTGCCGAATCCTGTGCTAGCTTCAGAATGTGAGGCTGAATCCTGTGCTAACGTTAATTGAATGTGAGGTGAATCCTGTGCTGGTGGATGTATGGCGAATACTGTGCTAAGCGAATGTGGTGCCGAATCCTGTGCTAGCTTCAGAATGTGAGGCTGAATCCTGTGCTGGGCATTACAAGCCGAATCCTGTGCTAGGCAAGTAAATTATAATTTCGAATCCTGTGCTATGTGTAAATGTAATGCCGAATGTTGTGCTAAGCGAATGTGGTGCCGAATCCTGTGCTAGCTTCAGAATGTGAGGTTGAATCCTGTGCTAACGTTAATTGAATGTGAGGTGAATCCTGTGCTGGTGGATGTATGGCGAATACTGTGCTAAGCGAAAGTGGTGCCGAATCCTGTGCTAGCTTCAGAATGTGAGGCTGAATCCTGTGCTGGGCATTACAAGCCGAATCCTGTGCTAGGCAAGTAAATTATAATTTCGAATCCTGTGCTATGTGTAAATGTAATGCCGAATGTTGTGCTAAGCGAATGTGGTGCCGAATCCTGTGCTAGCTTCAGAATGTGAGGCTGAATCCTATGCTGGGCATTACAAGCCGAATCCTGTGCTAGGCAAGTAAATTATAATTTCGAATCCTGTGCTATGTGTAAATGTAATGCCGAATGTTGTGCTAAGCGAATGTGGTGCCGAATCCTGTGCTAGCTTCAGAATGTGAGGCTGAATCCTGTGCTAACGTTAATTGAATGTGAGGTGAATCCTGTGCTGGTGGATGTATGGCGAATACTGTGCTAAGCGAATGTGGTGCCGAATCCTGTGCTAGCTTCAGAATGTGGGGCTGAATGTGAGGCTGAATGTGAGGCTGAATCCTGTGCCTGCTTCAGACTGGTGGTGTTTCCGACGATATCAACTAGCCTGCGGAGCAGACTCTGTAGTAGCCTCCCGTGAAGATGGCGCTCTCTCAGAAATCATAATAGTGAGCTTTAGATTTCACGACGCGGACGTCAGCTACAACGTAGTGACGTCACAACCTACATTTCACTTGTCATTTAGCAACTGTGTGTAGCGCGTTGCGTTCGAAATGGCATAGGTACAAATGACGTCATTTCGTTGTAGATGAGGTCCGCGTCGTGAAATCTAAAGCTCCCTAATATACCCAGGTCTAGACCGGGAGTTAAGAGGTCTATTGACTCGGGAAGGTTACCAATTTTCATACTCACCACTGGGTCAAGGAACTTGACGTCTGCCGGGCTTTCAGTGCTAGGCTAGATGGCCTCGGAAGGTTACCTCCTGAAAGTACTTCCCATTGAAAGAACACTGTCTTTGAATGAGGGTTACCAGAAATTAAATGTTGGGAGGGGTCTGCCAGACGCCAGTGATGACCACGGAGCCTGGTACTCGGAAGGTTACCCAACAAAATGTATCGTAAATTATTCGCCGTTCCTTGGTGTATAAGAAATGGCCATTGCCAGAAGGTTTAAATGTTGGAATTAAGAGGTGTCCCCGGGGAAGTAAGGCAAATGGGACTTCTGGGGGTTACCCAACAAAATGTAGCTCTAAATGCATATCGTGGTAAAAAGATATATGACCACCACCGGATACTCAAAGTGTTTGGGGTATGACAGAAGCGAATGATGACCCCTTCCCTACCCCGGGGGATACTAGTAAATGACCTCGGGTGATTGTGCCTAAGGCAACTTACTGCAAATAATTCAGAATAATCTCGTAAATATGTCATAGGCTGTATAGCGACACATTTTAAGTTTAAGGGTAAGGTCTGCCAGAAGCCCTTGAATGGACTCTCGGGAGCGTAGACGTAGATTTCACAGGAAGGTACGTAACCGATCAGGCCCATTCACGAGGTAATGTAACGACAACCTCAGCTGATTACCAAGAGGAACTCGACAGAGGCGTAGAAAGCAATATGAAAGTCTCGGGGGGGGGGGGGGGCTCGAAACATTTTTAGACTAAGCACCTCATCCTACCCCAGTGACCAAAAGGTGCTAAATTCTACGAGCAAGAACGATTTTTTTTTTCTGATAAAAAAAAATAAATGCCATAACTCATTTTTTTAAACTGCCCACTGAAAAGGTGACAATTTTCGTTGTTTGCCAGCCATGCTTCTAGACAACAGTAACAAACCATCATAGGTGTACGGGAGCATTTCAGTTTGGGGGCAGAGGATTCTCTGCCCGAAAATGTAATTCTGCCCGAAAGACTATCTAAGCGGAGCGCCACCATCAGTTGGCGCGGAGCGTACAGAAAATTTTGAAAAATCGCAACCCCTCACACAGCCGGAAATGGCCTTTCCCAGGCTTATAAGCAGAATCAGAGCCGTCGATATTTTGAACTTCGTTTGCAATAAAATTGTCACCAAAAATGAGCAAATCTACAAAAAGGTCAGAAAACTCCCAGATGAAATGTACCACTACCATTGGATGACTACATTAAGCTATAATCATTGGAAAATGAGTTTGCTTGCGCGTTCTGCAAACTATTTAACGTCATGCAGCATGAGATTATCATCAATATGATTTTGAAATTGAAAAACTTCAGAAACCCTCGAAAATCCCAAGGCTTCACAATATAATGATATGCCGCACCCGGGAATGTATAAAACATTACCTGGTCTTGTATCTTTCCGTGGAAAACTGTAGAACGGAATTAAAAACATGAGTACCGTATGTCTGTGACTCTGTTGCGACTCTTGCCCGAATTCCAGTTCCACTGAGTTGATACAACTGTCTATATGACTCGACCCGAACTCCCGACTATATATAAATGATTTTTCTACTAACGCCGTTTGAGAAAGACCCGGCTTGTCACGTTGCTAGATATTTTTAAATGAATTTGTGGGCAGACTTACTTGCAGGTTTGTTCACACTAAATTCGTATGAGTGAGCAAACAAGCTACGCTGATTTGTTTACCATTGCCCGAATTTCGATTCCACAGCACTGCAGGTTAAAAAGTTTCGCACAATTTTAAGAGAATCGTTTTGAAAAATGCAAAATAGTCATCTCATTCATATGCTGCCTAAACACCTCTCCACCCAAATTTGTTTTTTTTTGGGGGGGGGGGGGGCAAACTCAATGGTGACTGACTGCCCGAAAGACTATCTAAGCGGAGCGCCACCATCAGTTGGCGCGGAGCGTACAGAAAATTATGAAAAATCGCGACCTCTCAGATAGCCGGAGATTGCATTTGCCAGGCTTGTAAGTAGAATTAAAGCAGTCGTTATTTTGAGCTTTCCTTTGCAATAAAATCTTCATTTTAATAAAAAAAACCAAATTGCAAAATGATCAGAAAATTACCAGACGAAATGGACTGGCTCCTTTACAGGACGATGTGACGTTTTATCATTTTCTTTGTGGCAAAGTAAAAACTCCATTTAAAAAGAATAGACCAGAACCAAATTTTTGTTAAATATGTTAAAGACGAACATATTCTATGCACTCTGGTGAAGTTTTCATTTATTTCTCATGTTCGGTTCTCGAGATATTAGCAACTAAAGTTGACACATTTTCTACAAAAGGTAAACTTGAACCAAGCAGGTGCTATGTCATGTAGTCATGTTGATGGTCAATGTTTTATTTTGTTTTTTATTTATTTTTGACCCTGCTGTTTGATCTTGAATTGATTAGGGATGCTATCTTGCCCTTGAGACAAATTAAATTTTTAAACTTCCATTGCTCGGGATGCACTCATGGTTACAACATATCACAGCTAAATTGTATAAATATGGTGTTAAAGACTAAACAACTAAACATTTCCATCAATGTGAATACAAGACATCACGTCTACTTGTTGCAAGTTCACTCTTTGTAGAAAATATGTCAACTTCAATTCTAATATCTCGAGAACCAAACATGGGAAACTAGTAAAAATTTCCCCAGTAAGCTATGCGTAGAATATGTTCCTCAGTCTTCAAAATATCAAACATAAATTTGTTCTGGACATTTTTTTTTTTTGTTTTTTCCTTGAAGGAAAAACTTTATTAAAACTCAAAGCAGAATATATACAAGGTGTTCTGGACTTCTTTGTTTCAAGGAGCTGCACACCGTTGGAGATAAATTGAAATCATAACTTTTCGAATCATATTAATTCATATGACAGTGGTGGAATGAGCCTGTAAACCTGGACCGGCCACACAGAAGCATTGGTAGCGCTACCAGCACCAATAACAGTGCTGATTACTGCTATTGATGCTTGTAGCGCGCTTCTAGGCCGTCGTTGCTGGGCTAAAATTTTGATACAATTACGACGTATATCCTTGACAATTACTCATTAGTTTATACTTTATAAATAATATATGAAATTTGTATGAGAGAGAAGGCTGGGATACTTTGCCCAGATTAAGAAAAAGGCTACTTTTTATTCATGTCATATCGAATAACGTTATTTTTGGAAAATTGAAGACCATGCTTTGAAAAAGTTGGGGGGGGGGGGCAAGTGCCCCCCGTGCCCCTATGGTGAGCCGCCGATGTCTCCACCCAGTACGTTTCAGCCTTCCGGTGACTATTGGTTATTGTCATTTAGTAATATGGTGCGTCACAAGATAGCTTTTGATTGATTTGTTCGGGCAAAATTTTGGGAACTGTATACATCTTCTCTCCTCTTGTAATCTGGCAGTTAAAAATATCCCAGAACTTTTTTGCAACTTTTGCCCGAACATTGTGTCATTTCGGGCAAAGGTTTCCGCAAGAATATGAAGTGAGGCTGACGAAAAATTGTTTTTTTATAACTTAGCTGTCCGAATGGGTCGCGAATTTTGGTATCTTTTAGAGTTTTCATGAAAATTGTACCGTGACTATGATGCTTTTTTATTATCTGATTATTTTTTCGGCCAAGTGTTTGAAGGAATTCGGGCGCGCCTAGGAGTTTTCTGTGTAAGTAGAAACAAAACAGGTTTTAAGACTCAAACGGCTGCCCGAATTTTTCCAGATCCCTGCCCGAATTTAGGTCTTGAGAAAATTTGGGGGGCAGTCTGCCCCCCTGCCCCCCCCCCCGCCTCGTACGCCCATGCAAACCATGCGGATGTTATGTAATTGCAAAATGCCCGCTTTAGATCAGTAATAACATTAAATTCAAAATGGCGTTGATACTCTCCTGTTCTTCCGACTTAAACTAATTTCACTTTCTTTTTCTTTTTTGTACGCTTAAACTAGGTTCATTCGAAACTCCGTCAGACTTTCTAGTTTGGACTTGTAACGCGAGGAGTTTTCCGCCTATTTCCTTAGAAAATACAGGAGTACGATAAATTTTCTAAGTTGGGTGGGGAGAAGATCAGCAGGCTGAGCCCGAAAAATATCCTGCCCGAAGGACTAAACGAAGCGCCATAACGAGTAAGCGCGGAGTGTATCGAAAACTTTTAAAATTTGCGACCCCAAAGAACGGAGGGAATGATATTTTCCCGACTTGTGAAAGTCGCTAAGTTGTCAATTTTTGATGTTTCGTTTGCAATATAATGTTGACTGTAATAATTAAAGGCATATTTTGGTGGCTTTTCACCTGGGTTTTTAAAGAAAAATAAAAATATTCTACAACAAGTCCTTCAAACTCTGGTCTTGGTTACTTTTGTTGAAAAATACCTCTACTTTTCAACAAAGCCACAGAATGTTATAAAATGTGGGTCCTTTCTTTTACTTTATAATTAAACGGCGTTTTTGTTTGAGAAATTTGATACTGTTGCAATGTTTGAATATCTTTTCCTGTAGATCCAACATTACCCTTCATCATATGTAATATTGCCTACAGCGGCACCAAATTAATAAATAAATTGAATGCAATGTCCACTTAATGTGCCGCGATAACTCAGATTTCCCATGTTGCACCAAATTTCAAGAAAAATTGCATTACCTAAGAAATTTGAATCTTTTGAACCCTGAAGAATACTTTTTATTGGCAATATTTTTTTAAAAGCTGCTCGATTGTGTTGCAAATTGCTGTTTTCTATTTTTTCATGAAAATGTTTTCCTGCAAATATGCTAAGTTGATTTAATTTTTGGACAAAGTTTCGGAAAATTTCGTTGCGTCGGCCCTATTTCGGGTTTTGTATAGTGCGCATGACTAGGCCTATGAAATGAGGCTCGGGGACAGATCGAAATTTGAATAATTTTCCGGAATGTGCCGCGAGTTTTAAAATCATATTCGATATTTCATGAAAATTTCATCTTGATTATTACATTTTTTATTTTGTGGGATTTTCTTTTAAAGAATATAGGGACGCTTAGAGTTCCCTGTGTAAATAAAGGCATGGCTTGCCAGATTTTTTTATAGCTGCCAAACCCATGCCGAATCTCAGATTTGGCAAAAATTTGGGGGAAGGTCAGTCTGTTTACCTGTCACACCACATTCGCTTACACATACCCCATCCACAGGGTTCCAATCGTCCTTTAAAACTACCACATCACATCCAATGGGCTGTCATTCCGAGTTACATAAAAGGGGTTAAAGGTCATATCGAGTTTTAATATGTTACATGGGTGCTTATTCTAAACATTTTGGTAAAATTTGCATAAAAATCTGATTTGTGGTTCTCAAGATATGAGCAAATAAAGTTGTCACATTTTCAACAAACAGTTAACTTGAAGTAAGCACATGTGACATCATATCCCCACATTTATGGACAGTCTTTTGTTTTTCTTTAAACTTTACAGCTTATTTTTTCCTCGACAGTCCCATATAATCAAAATGTGATTACATAAGTGGCATAAGAACTTTTCAAACTTTGCAATACCGCATGGGGAGCTTATTCCTATTATTGTTAGGTCAACACAACAGTCTGAAAAATGATCATTAAAGGAAAATAAAGCATTGTTTATAAATGTGCCCTTGTTTACTTTGGAACACAAATCTACTAACTTCATATGCTGATATCTCGAGAAATACATGTCCAATATGAATGGAACTCTCACAACACACTCATACAGTATAGGTTTAGTTCTTCTTTTACATGTGAAAATTAAATTTTTGCTTAAACTTCCCCTATAGACAGATAGACGAATCCGGACAGTCAAGGAGCCTTAAATTGGGTGTTTTATTGTACAGAGTATCCATGGAAGGTGATGAAGTTTATCATTTTTAACAAATATTAGAGAAACTGAAGGTTATATTGGTGGAACTGTAATTTTATGACAGATTTTGGGGGTTTATGGGAAGAATCTGATCCTCTTATGAGAAAAATCAAGTTTTCTATTTTGTATATTGACATATGCGTACGGGAGTGTTTCAATTTGATAGGAGGCAAAATAGTCTATTTTGTCTGAAAAATGTAATCCTGCCCTAAAACCTCACTAGAAGTGCACATACATTTTTGAAAAATTGAAAACCCCAGACAGCCGGAAATGGCATTTTCCAGGCTCGTAACCAGAAACAAAACAGTCTTTATTTTCAGCTTTTCCCGCTTTAAAATTTTCCCTTCAAATTTCCCTTGAACGAAGAATAATTTACAAGCATGCATTGTTCTGCTGAGTAATCTGTTCGACCAAAGCACTATTCAAAGCGGAGCGCCATCATAACTTGGCGCGGAGCGTAGAGAAAATTTAAAAGAATCTTACTCTCAGACAGCCGGAAATGGCATTTCCCAGACTTGTAACTAGAAATGAAGCAGTCGGTATTTATAAAAGTTTCACTTCAAGTTTCAGTCCTTGCGGATTTTTTTTTTATTTTTATTTTTTATTTTTTTCCCCGACGAAAACACCGACCTTCCCCGCGGGGGGGGGGGGGGGGCAGGCATGGCCCCCACCCCCCCCCCGCTGGCGCCACCCCTGGATTTCAGTCGGCCATAAGCGGGGTCTATCACCTCTTAATCTTTCAATATCTTTGCTTACCTGTATCATGGATGGTTGTGAACCAAATTGTATCTTGATTTCTTCAATTTCACTGAACATAAGGGCTTGAAATTCATGTAGACAATAAATGAAGACGATTCAGGCGCGTAGCCAGGATTGTGTCTCGTGGGGGGGGGGTGGTGGTGTCATGGGGCACGAAATGAGGGAAACGTCTAAGGATAGAGAGAAAAGACCGCTATGCGCTATTTAGGTGTTTTCTGCATTGCAAGTTTGGGTCATGGAGGGGTTCTAACCCCCAACATCCCCCCCCCCGTGGTTACGCCACTGAGACGATTTAAGGCTGATGGACCCCACTAATTGCTGCCTGCAAAAAATGTCTTGTTCAACAAAAAGTCTGAAAATTTGACTTTTATTGAAGGTATCTGGAAAAATTTGGATTTTTTTGAAGCACATCTGAAAACTTAGGCTTTTGAGGAAAAGTTGCCGTCTTTATTGATTGAAGAACTTGACCTTCCTATGAGAAAAATTAAACATATTAACGTCGGGCGGTTGAAAGATTTGTGATTACATGTTATCCTACGGATTAAAGCTCCTCGACGAAATTGAAAAGTTTCGACGACAGAGAGGGGAAGCCTTAATTTGATGACTGGGGGATGCACTCTGCGGAGACGGCTGCAGAGTGGTGAATGGTATATTAATATTTACATAACACCTTCTTTCTAACAGGGTTGTCTATTGCATGAACACTAATGTAATTGTGAAATTGGTCAAACCACATGCAGACAAGCCAGATAAAGCTTTCATATGCATTCCTGTGACTTCCAATTTCTATTCCTTGCAAAAAACAAAAGACTGAAAGGATGTAAATAATCCACTTGAACTGTGATTTGGAATCTTCAAAGGCCCAATTCTCTCACCCCATACAGTATCAATTCTCCTAAATTTCTTACTTATTCTTACTTAAGCCCCTCCCACGATTATCTGAAATTCATCCTCACCCAGACAAAATCTCAGTTTATTGCTTCAGGGTGAATATAAAAAAGCCCAATGTGTATATTCAAAACACTCTCTGTACAGTTCATGCATGTGATATAAGCTTTGGTACTCTGCATTGCTAATAAGATTATTAGGACAATTGGTACTGTTTGGGGTGAGAGAACTGGGCCTTTAACTTTTCTTAACCGCCACTCTGGAAGGAGGTTATACGCATGAAAGACCCAAGATGATGAGGTCTGAATTTGTTAATTAGGGAGAAGTGGTTTCACGGCTCAGTTTTTAACCAATTGGTTCAAATCGGGTCAGCCACGACTTTATTCCGGTAGTGGCTCATTGGCTTGTTTTCCCTGTCATATTACTTATCTGCTTATGCTGAGCATGGAGCAGAAAGGCATTTATTTTCATTTTAAAGTCTTCGGTATGACTAGGCCAGGGGTCGAACGGCCTACCTCCCGGCTGCATGCATGTCGGATGATGTAGCCGTTGACCATGCAGTCGGTCGGCTGGAGTGGTCCGAAGGTTAAGAGGGAGGTTGCAACACGTGTGTGACTCGATGAAACGCAGCACCTGACCGGGGGGGGGGGGCAGCCTAGAGTTCCTTCGGGGGTATTGTTTGGATTCCCTCCCTCGGTTCTTTTTCAAATGGTCAGCCATGACGGTAAAAGTATGCTTGGAAAGAATAGCGTAAAGAATACTTAGTGCTCTACACCCTGTTAGACACACTCGCACCATGTCTGAAATATGACCTACAGAGAATGAGATTCGAGTCACTCAGCGAGTATGCAGTGTTTCTCGGAGCTAGGGCCGCTGCCATGCTCCAAGCCTCCAAATCTGGTTTTCCCGTATAGGGGATCCTTGCCTGTTGATGTTGGCAATTTTACATTTGGTTTTCGTATTTTGGTAACAAGGTCTAAATGTGTGGGTTTCTGATTCAAATTTAAGTCTGCATTCCTTTAAGGAAGATTTTATTGTGGTAAATTTCATTGGTTTGGAAGTGCGTTGACCATGTTTCCGCAAATATATTCATTTAATTGGTTAATTACATTTTCCCATAGGCGTAGAAAGCGGGGGTGGGGAATGCAGGGCGATACCCCCCCCCCCAGTGAAAAATGAGGGGGCGTAAGTATGCTTCCGCCCCCCCCCCCCCACTTCTCGGGTCAGAAAATCCCTTTTTCATTTGTGTAATAGTCTCAAGTCTTCTTTCTCATGAAATTCCGTGTTCTCTTCAATACAAGCGCCGATTTGTAATTCATTGTTTCAAAAAAACAAAATTTTCCGAGGGCTTCACGCGCCTAAAAGTGCAGTTCCTAATGCATAGGCCTAAGTGCTGTCTCATAAATCACATTGACAAACTTTTTCAAGCTCTGGGAATGACAAAATCGAAATTTGCCATTTGTGACACCAGCAACTTCAGTGCTGTTGTGTAAATTTTCTTTCATAAAAATCCATATTCTCTCCAGTGTAAGACTTTGAAATGATTTGCCTAAAATAGACAACATGGTTTCGGAAACTTTTAAAACTTTATTGGAGAGCTTCATTTTGTTGGGCTTTCAAGATAACATTATGTAGCAACAATCTGCAGTCAATCACCGTGCAATCATTCTCAGATTTGCCAATATAGGAAGTGCAAATCCTTCCCCCAACTTTTCAAATTTCCCTATACAAGAAACCCAGAATCCATTTTTTTTTTTGCAATACAAGCTCCATTTCCACAAATATTTGTTCCAAGAAGGCTCAAATTTCGGCGCGCTTTGGGCCTACCTAATACAGTGGTGTTCGCACTTCAAAGAAAACTCGAAAAATGTCGGTGCTTGCCCTTTTCTCATGAAGAAGTCTTTATACCTCCCTGCTACTTAGCTATTACTTTCAAGCCTGAGAAATACCATTTTCGACTGTCTGAGGGGTCCGATTTTTAAAAATTGCCTCTTCGCTCCGCGCAAGCCGACGGTGGCGTTTAGATAGTCTTTCGGGCAAGACTTCAGGCCGGGAATCATTTGGCTACCGTACTCAAATGATGTCATGTAACTTTCCTCGGATACCTTTCAACCCTGTCAGTTGAATAGTTGAGAAGATGAATTCTTTACAAACTTGAAGAATTAAAATGTTATCAATGTTCCTTAGTTTGCAGAGGCATAGATGTACTTCAATTGTTGTCTACTGTAGCATGACTGAAAAAAAATATATATTTCTACCTTCTTTAGTGCACAGTTTCATTTGAAAAAATTATAGCATACAATTTTTTTTTTTTTAAATCGTTCTTTCTAGTAGAAAAAGCGAAAAAATTAGCATAAAAAATGGTCCTTTTGGTCAATGGGGGTGGGTGAGGTACATAGTTTAAAAATTGCTCCCCACTTTCATATTGCTTCCTAAGCCACTGCATTTTGCGATGCTTCGTGGTCATAAATATCGGCACCACGTCCTACAACTTCGTCGGGTGGCAACCAACGTATTTGGATCAAAATTGACGTCAGGTTTTGAAGTTCAAATGGGAAAACTGTAAATTGCTCTTGGAGGGGAAAGCGAACTTACTTTGACCCGATCAGGAATTAAACCCCGACCGCAAAGTTTTTGCTTACTTCAAATGCCACTGACTTTATCCAGCTTTATTACCTGCACATTTTTACATGAAAAACTAGAGCCCACTTTCCTGCAAAGATAGAGTCAATTCTACTAAAATAAAATACCAAGTCTTTTTTATCTATTGACTACCAAGGGCAAATTCATCCATAGCACATTAAAAAAGATTTGCCCTTCTCGTGAAAAGATACAAAATTTTGCGTTGCGCGCGCCCAAAACTCGCAGCAAATTTTGGCTTTGATGAGAACGCACCAATTTACAAAGACTTGGCGGCTGATCCACAAAATATGTACTGTAAAATCGTCTAAGACAAAAGCAGCCCTTGTTACGCCCTTCGTGAGGCCATTTTATAGAAATTTACTTTCAAGAAAGGTTTAATTACAAAAGAAAGAAAAAAAAAACAGGTAGGAACATAGCCTTTGGCAAGCTTTTCGACAAACAACTGTCTCTCTTAAAATGGTGAATGCCCTATACTCCGACACCCCTGTCTTCAGACAATGTCTATATTCACCTACAATCGAGTTGTCGGGACAAATGGATGTCGGAAAAACGCCTGTGTTGGAATGTAATGGATTTGTCGGAATATAGGAATGTCGGAATTGAGGGGTGTGGGAGTGAAGGGTTGTAACCTTAAAAAATGCACTTAACAACCTACTACGATAATAGGTTTCATACCTTTAGCCCCAGTATTGAATGCACGGCCTTGCAGATCTGTCCTCCCTCATATGCATTAAATGAATTAAGTAACAGGGCCCAGTGTGTTTCCAGAAAAAGTGTGGGGGGGGGTTACCTTTTCTGGAATGACTCTTCTCTAGCTTAGCTATTTCCAGGCTTTACAAAGAGGAGGTAACATCCAAAATATTTCCAGAGGGAGGAAAAAAGGGTCAAAATTTTTTTCTGAAAAGACTTGATGGAGGCTAGTAGGAACCAGGCTCAGTATTCTACATTAAAATTGCAGACAGAAACATGAAAAATGTCAACTGAAGCGGCTATATTTTTTTTTATTTTGGCGTTGTATTATACTCAGTGGGCATTTACTTCATGAAACATTATTGAAACAGAGTTCCACAATTCTGTACTGTTTGTGGCAAATTTCATTTCTTTTGAAATTTCACATTTTATATTCTCGTACTTCCCAAAATAAGTAGACAAATTTCATTCCAATAAAACTTAACAGCTTGCAACTGATAATTTGTTCTATTCACTGATCCCTTAATCCGTTTAACAATGGATTATCCTGTTAATCCTACTTTACTCTTAAGTAACAAGTAGTATTACTCACTGTGAGTGCAACATTGCTTGATTAAGCAGTAATGTTCTTCCCATTTTCACTAAGGAATTCTATTAAGAAACTAAAACAGTGACTCTTCAACTTTGGTGGTAAAACTAAAATTTGCAAAGTGTAAGTCATTCTGAAGATCTGTTGCACTTAACATGAAATGTCCTAAAGAACTGCATCATGATGCACTGGTGGCTCCACCTCATCTGTACCTTGCTGGTTGGATTGAGCTACCCCACAGGCTACCCTTCCCCACAGCCTACCCCCCTCCCCCACTATCATGCTTCCTAATCAGTCATTTTCTTTGACTTTTCTAGTAGAGAAGAACTTATAACACAACTGATAAAAAGTCTAAAGTTACAAGAGGTTTTTCAAACTTGCTCATTACTGCAAGATTGTGAGTAATGGACTTTGAGGCTATAAAGAGTGACTGAGCAAGCAGTTTTCCCTTGGGCCCCTACCATAAATTCATCACTAACAGCAGTGTAAAATACTATTACTAAAGCAGAACCAACTGAAATAATTCTATTTAACTAAAGAACTATTTACATGTAAAAAAAATGTAACATTTTTGCCAATTTCTAACATGCAATAGTCAAAAGTATTTCATTATCACACAAAAACATGACCATAATGTTACCTATCCTAAGTAAACATTTACTTGGAATTTTTGCTGCTAAAATGTAACAAGTACACAATGTTTAAAGAGATCCTTTCAAATTGCCATTTAGAGTATCTTTTTCTTTTTTTTTAACTACATTTGTATCATTTATTAATATGTACATATTTTACAGTTTAATAATTACTGTTTTATAGTTTAAACAGCAGAAAAAACTCTGATGCTGACTTCTGGAAAATCTTATAATTCTGAAGAGCCTGCAGCAGAGGTTTTTCAGAAAGCAAATTTGAGGTTAACTGTACAAGTTAAATGCTATAAAATAACCCAATGTTATTAAGAGCTATCAAATTTCTATTGTACCTTACCAGCTTGGTAATGAAGGCTCATGATAAAAGAGTAAACCAACACTTCAAAGTGAGGATTAAATCACAACCTAAGCTTACACTACAACCAGTTACTGTACAACCAATCTTCTCCATTGCAAAGATGTTGGGGGATGGATTCTTTCAAGCTTTGCAGCATACATGTTTGAAATTTCAAGCTTAAGGCACACTTAATAGAATAGCCCCTAGTTTAATATGTGCTTGGTCATGTTAAAGGGAAACATATTCTAAGCATTCTGGTGAAATTGTAATTTCCAATGTTTGGATCTTGAGATATTACCAATTAAAGTTAAAACATTTTCTTCAAAAGTGAAAACTTGAAGCCAGCAGGTGCGATGTAATTCACAATAATTGATGTTCAATATTTTGTTTGTCTTCATTTTTCATTCTATTGTTCTTTTCTTGGATTGGTTACTGGTGCTACATTGTCCTAAAGGCATATGAAGTTTACAAAATTTCTTCACCTGGGATGAACTAATGGCTCCAGTATGAGTTTTAATTCCCCTTTTATTCTACAGAAAAACAAAATATTACCTATCAATGTTAATTTATGACAAAGGATTTTTCCAGAAACTCCCCAAAAAAGGGAGGGAGGGGTTTATTACAGCTAAACTGCAAGTCCAAATTGATGGTACCATTGGCCAAAGTTACAAAAGGGTTCAGGGGGTAAACCCTTGCTTCAAGACCCCTATGTGGTGCAATCTGAAGAGTCTTAAAGGATATTTACTTACCAAGGTACTGCCAAGGTGTCCTTTTCTCAAATAAGGAACAAAGATACTGATATTTTTTTTGTTTTCATGGAAAGGAAAGAAGGGATTTTACCTTCCTTTTTCTGGAAAGGTATTCATTCCCCTTTAACCACTCTGGATGGAAATACTCATTGCTTACATCTTGGTAAATTACCATGGGAAATGAATGCATATGGCACCAAAATGCTTAGGATGAGTCCCTCTTTAACATATTGAACATAAATTTGATTGATTTTCTCTAAAATACAACAAATCTTGACATGGAAACTCATTGCTCTTTAGAAATATGTAAACTTCATTAAGGTGGTGATGAAGTCTTATTTTCAAAGTAAATAAACAATGTATAGTAAATTATTTCAAATGATGAAAATAAAATTGTTCCTTTAAAATCAAACCTAAGTTTGCTTATTTTAAACTTCTCCCCATGTAATTGTTGCTTTTAATCTACTAAAGAGTCAATTTATGAATCGTAAAAGCAGTAAAACTATATTCGTTCTTGATGGGGTCATCAACAGTTTCACTTATTCTGTCATATTTTTGTAAAACATCTTTATAAAACATGCTCCCACCAGGAAGCAAATTATTCAAATATTGGATAGCTTCATGTACAAAATTAGTATTTTACCAACAGAAAGCCTCTTAAGCACTCATGCTGTTCCATCCTAACAGTTGATGACTATTTTGTGACAGTTACTGCAGCTCTTACATATGCTCATGTTTTATTTAAAAAAACTATATTTCTGTAGATATCCTGAATGCTATGTAGCAGGGCACATTGTAGTGTTTAGCAGTATTTGGCCACAGTCGGTTGGTGATAAGGGGTTTACATAGAATGACAGTTTTTATAAGACTTTTGGTGGTTTTCCCGAGTTTAATTGTGTTATATTTCTTTGTCTTTATCATGGCTGGAAAAAACCAGCAAGGTGGGAATGTCATTGCAGGGAAATTTTGGTATAAATGGAATAAACAAATGTCATATTCTATGAATTTAATATTCTTATTCTACAGTTAAAGAAAGGGTTAAACAAAACAGTTTGTATTTTGTCAGCATAACCTCTATCAATTTTAATTTAACTCACAGCATGTCATATTACAATGTGTTTCATGCTTGAAAACTAGGATTTATTTTGGTCAAAAACTAATATAGATTCAAATATCCACTTAAAATATGTTCATAATCTTTCAACCTGTTTGCTCTTGGATCCTAATTTTTTGAAATTCGGTTTTTTTTTAACATGATGGTCTTTATTGTATGCAGTTGCTTTGGTTTAAAATAAACACCAACTGAAATATCATAAATAGCTCATGATAAAATCAGAATTCCCTGTTCTAGCTTAAATTATCTAGATTTGCTAGCATCTGTAGAGTTTATAGAGTTTCTAGAGCATGTAGAGTTTCTAGGGTCTAAAGAGTTTCTAGAGTCTGTAGAGTTCCTACAGTCTGTAGAGTTTCTAGAGTCTATGAAGTTTCTAGAGTCTGTAGAGTTCCTAGAGCATGTAGAGTTTCTAGAGTCTGTAGAGTTCCTAGAGTCTGTAGAGTTCCTAGAGCCTGTAGAGTTTCTAGAATCTATAGAGTCTATAGCTTTCTAGAGTGAGTTTCTAGAGTCTGTAGGGTTTCTAGATTATATAAAGTTCTCGTGTCTGTAGAGTTGCTAGAGCCTCTAGAGATTCTAGAGATTGAAGAGTTTCTAGCAATGCTCTGACTTATCTGTCCTCAAAAATTGAACATCAAAAGAATAATACCTTTCAAGTAGTCAGTTGGAGAAAATGTGCATTTAATTACCTTAACGTTTTCTTTGATTTCAGAGGCTGAGGCTTTCAAGTGGATTTACTTACAGGGAGGATAGAATAAAAGTGACTCAATAAACAAGACAAAATTATTGTTAATTGCTGACCAGAAATAGGACACAGGAACAAATTTTGCAAAATTTTATTTATAGCTGATGGATAATGGATCAGGAAGGGTAAAGAAAGAAAATTTGCAACAGAGTAGGATTTCAAGAAAAATGGAGGATGCAGGAGTAAACATGGATGGAAAAATTTGGTAAGCTGTGAACCTCCTTCCCAGTAAATTTGGGATTTAAGGGGGAAAATTGTGACAATTTGAGAACAATCTCCCTTTTTTGTACATGAAAGTACTGTATGGAAAGAGTTGGGGAAATATTTATTCCATTTGAGGGACAGTAACATTTTTTCCAGCAATGAGAGTAAATTTTGAAAATGAAAAGACATTTTAATAGAAGCCACTTAGAAACCAATGCATACTTCTTAACCAGTACCAAAATTCAATTTTACTGCAAGAATTTGATAATTTTAGAGATTTTGTCCTGGCTCTTCAGCTACCAACCCAAATTTTTCTTCCAACGCTCTGTTTGATCTAAGTACTACTTGCACAGCTTGTCCACAAGGCAGATCATTTAGGCTGTCAACACAAGTGTCCAATTCATTGGTATGCCGAGATGCAAAGCTGACTGACTTTCTTTTAGATAATCTAATAGATCGACGGACCGGTGTAACTATCATTGTAGAAGGAGTGGATGAAGTTCTTCCCAAAGCTTGGTGAATCCTAATGGAAAAGAACAAAGTATGACTGTATAAATCCACTTGTACACACAAATCCGGTTACCAAGTCATTCTCAGATTTGTCGTTCATTTCTGAGGAGTGAGGTCCATCTTCTTATTCCTTTCTTCTAACTGTACCATGAATAGGAGTATTCAGTTTAAAATCTGAATATTTACAGGAAAAATTATTACCAAAATTGGGGCTCATAGACTCCACCAATTTGAACTTATTTTCTCACCGTTTCTTGGCTGTCAGATTTGTCCATAGCCAGGATTTTTTATTGTGAGCTGCCAGCTGCAGGAGGTCAGGGGGAGGGGTCTAAGGGGAGGAGGTGTCCCCCCATGAATGAGTTTCATGCAGTTCACAGTTTCTCCAAGTCCATCCCATCACACTGATAACAAGGATTGGGTGGTACCGTGGAAATATTGGCTCCGGTACTGTAAAACACACAGAACCAGTATTGAGGCAGTGTCGGTTCTCAACTCTCGTGTAGGAAAGTTGGGTGGGAAGGAACCTAAGCCATGCACAGCCCTGATGTTATCCTGCAAATTAATGCAGCTGGGTGTTTGATTGGATTAATTACCATGCAGGAACCTCTGCTTTGACTTTCCATAAATTTTTGTGTAAATATTTTAATCATCCACATATCCTAACAGTTATTTTTCTCGGCAAATATAATGAGTACTGATAATTTTTTCAAGTAGCGGGATTTTTTTCAAGTACTGGTATTAGTAACACACCAAATGTATTCGGTATTTTCATTACCTGTACCTTTAGTACCGGTATTGACGTCAGTACCGGTAGACTACCCAACCCTACTGATAACTTGCCATAAAGGATTAGCACAGGTAACATGGGTTACATAATGTAAGGGAAGGAAAGAACAGGTAACATAGATTACATGACGAAACAAGCCCACAATAAGCCTTGAACATAACCTTCTGGGACAGTGGTACATTCTGGGACTAAAGAAAACAAAGTTAATAAAACAGTCTTGCAGCAATTAGGCTGTTTGCTTGAATCCTCCTCCCCTTGTGTTTGTGTGTTACTTTACGGCCACACTCCCCACAACATGTTAACAAAGAATTACGACAAAGGTCCTTCTCTCTGTAATCTTGAGAAGTACAGGATAAGAAAGAGAACAGCCTGCTTCTTTTCTTCTGTCATGGCTGGTGTGGTGAATCATCGCTTCTGAGAGCAATTTTGCATGAAATGACTGTTTAACTCAGATTTGTGGTTCAAATTTTCATGATGAAAGCAAGGTTAAGATGGACTTAAATTCCAATGTGACTATTATTGTAATGTAACAAGCATGGCTACAGCTGCTACAGCCTGGCTGAGGGAGCTGTAGCTTGGCTTTTTTGACATAGACCTATTTCCAAATAGCAATTACAAAGGATTGTGGGATAGAGTTTTGGTGTTTGTCATTTCTGTCAATGGCATTTTACTGTGGTGAAAACTGATGCACACCCAAAACTCTATCCCACAATTCATTGTAATTGCTGTTTGGAAATAGGTCTATGTTGACATGGTACCTTAATTAATTGGAGTGCATATGATGGTTACTACATTTTTTGCATCTGGTTGCTAGGATACTATACCTTTTAAAATATGGAGTAGCTTCTCTGACTTGATATTTCAAGACAGAGGATTCTTCTAATTCTTCACAAGGAGACAAAAGTTGACATGAAGATCTTCTTGATTTACCACACCTTTGTGATACAGGTGTCTTGGCACCAGCTGAAACCTCCTCTTGGTGTTCAGCAGACTTCTAAAAGATACAAATTGAGTCGAAGAAAATCCCTCATTCATGACAAAGTTGGACAAAGTGAAAAACAGCACAATCCTTGAGGGCAACAAGAGGTATATACTTAAAAGGTAAACCTTTGGTCAAAAGTGTACCAAACTCCTAATGGTCAAGTTCAGTGTTTTAATGATTATCTGAGTGAAATATTAAACAAGATTTCAAATGAAAATTTACAGAGATATATTATGGGTGACTTCAACATTGATCTGCTCAAAAGCAGTTCAACCGATTTCTTGCATCTGCTTTACTCTAACAACTTCCTTCCTACTATTACTAGGCCTACTCATGTAACTGACCAAAGTGTTTCTCTGATTGACAATATTCTCACAAATACTACGTGTAACAGTAATTACACATCTGGAGTCTTTATCACAGATATAAGCGACCACTTCCCAATCTTTCTTAGGGCCCATCCCTGTCAAGACAATGAAGATAATGGTTTTTATGCTAGGAATTATTCTGAAAGTAATGTAAATCACTTTGTGAATAGTATGCGTTATATTGAATGGAATGTAATTTATGAAACTGATGACGTAAATGACGCTTACAACACCTTCTTTACTATATTTGGTAATCACTATGAAAATTGTTTTCCGATGTCTTATGTTTACCCTAGAAGGAGTCGTAAGAAGCGACGTCCTTGGATAAGTGCTGGTATCTTGCAGTCCATTAAACATAAGAACAAACTGTATAAGAAATACTTAAGAAATACGGCCGATGATGGTACGCATTTTCGAACATATCGCAATAAGTTAAGTCATGTCATTCATATTGCCAAGAAAAATTATTTTTCTTCAAAATTTAATAGCTGTAAAAATGATCTGAAGCGCACCTGGGAGGCCATTAACAATGTATTACACAAAAATAAGAAAGGTAAATTCTCATATCCAACCTCATTTTTTCATTACAATGATGAAATAACCGATAAGAAGACAATAGCAGATGCATTTAATGAATTCTTTGTTAATGTAGGTCCTAAGCTTGCCTCTACAATACAGAGTAATGCGAATGCTAGTACATATCTAAAAGGTAGCAATCCTTCAACTATGTACCTTACTCCAACAGACAAGGATGAAGTTATCAAAATTTCTATGTCTTGTTTAAAGCCCAATAAGGCCGCTGGTTTTGATTGGATTAAGCCTGGTATTGTGAGGAAAGTCATACATTTCATATCCAAACCCCTTAATTATCAACAGGTCGCTTGCGACCGGTATCGTACCGGATCATATTAAAGTAGCCAAAGTCATACCTATTTTCAAGAAAGGCGATCTGATGCATTGTGATAATTATTGCCCAGTTTCCATTCTATCTTGTTTCTCCAAAATATTTGAAAGACTTATCCATAATCGCCTTTACAACTTTATCACAAAATCCAGTGTTTTGTACAACGGACAATACGGATTTTGGCCAAACCACTCTACTGAGCTAGCTCTCGCCCATGCAATAAATCAATTGAATATAGCCCTAGATCAAAACAAAACATCAATCGGAATTTTCCTAGACTTGTCGAAGGTTTTCGACACTATTGACCATGCCATTTTGGTGAAAAAACTTTTCCACTATGGTATAAGGGGATTAGGACTTGAGTGGATTAAGAGCTTTCTCTCCAACAGGAAACAGTTTGTGTTTTACAATGGAACCAACTCTGAATCATTAAGCTTAACATGTGGTGTTCCTCAAGGATCCATTTTAGGTCCTTTACTTTTTATAATTTATGTAAATGACATAGTAAACGTTTCTAATGCTTGTACTCTTGTTCTTTTTGCAGATGATACTAGTATATTCTTTACAGGTGATGATATAAATCAGTTAAAAGACACTGTATGTACTGAACTTAGTCAATTTCATGAATGGTTTTTAGCTAACAAGCTCTCTTTAAATGTAAAGAAAACAAATTTTATGCTATTTAGTAAAGTAAATTACAGTAATACACATAATATAAGTGGTATTAGAATTTTCATGAATGGTGAATCATTACAAAAAGTTGATTGTACTAAATTCCTAGGGGTTTTAATTGACGATCGTTTAACTTGGAAACCACATATTGTGTAAAAATTGCCCAAATGCACTGGAATTTTGTCTAAGCTGAAACATTATTTGCCGAGGAATATCCTTCGTTCCCTTTATCTCACCCTCTTTTTGCCACACCTTCTGTACTGCCTGTCTGTCTGGGCTGGGACAAGCAACACACACCTGACCAAACTCATTACATTACAAAAGAGGGCAATCCGGCATATTTTCTCGGCAAACTCAATTGAACATACCAGTAAACTTTTTTCTCTACTTAACTTGATGATGTTCACCGATTTAATCCACTTCAAAGAAGCAATCTTTGCTTACCGTATCGTACATAATCTTGCTCCACCGTACTTTCAACAAATATTCTCATTTAACTATGACACACACGACCATAATACAAGGTAGTCCGGATATCTCCGGTTACCACATTTTAATTCAAATTTTCTGAAGCAAAGTTTACACGTAAGAGCATCCTCAATCTGGAATACCCTCCCTAATGAAGTCCAACTCTGTAAATCAATTTCTAGTTTCAAAAGTAAGTATTGCAAGCACTGCATTGAAAAGAATTGATTAACGAAGTACTTCATATAACATCCACCATTCTTATGTTCACTGTATATCGTTTAGGTTAATGTTCATATTTTCCTCTTTGTACTTCTCACAGGGAGTGCTCTGTCCCATAAGCCTACCAAGGTTTTTTAGAGTACTTCCTTTCGTAACTTTCAAAACATAATTTGTTACAACACTGTATATGTAAATATTGTTATTACTGGTCGTTATGATGAAACAAATAAATGAAATGAAATGAAATGAAATGAGTTTAAATTTGGATGAATTAAACTATGTATCAGCAAACATTTCAATCTGCAAATATTTCAAACTACAAAAATTTTCAGTTTTCCTTGCTGGAATCTTTATTTCTGCTTTTTATTTTTGTTGTAGACATGCTGCAGAACCTAAAGTTTAAGGTAAATTACAGAATATTATTATAGTGTTTTTTCTTTCCTGAAATCACACTAGCAGAAACAAGATGTTCAAATTAGTTGTGAGTCAATTATTTAAGATGCCCAACTTCCATCTTCTCAAAGTTGTTAAATTCAATGAGCTGTTTAAAAAAATACCTTTGTGCTTTTATATGTTTATTTTATTCCTGTGCTGTACTGTTTCTATGACAGTTTATGCTTTTTGGGGTTTTTCAAAAGCCATTGCCCATTATGTGAAATAGATAGCCCTTCCTCAAACTGCCCACCACTAAACAGTCTACAACCTGACCTTGTGCAGTAAGTCAGATTTTTTTCTTGATATTAGCACCCACACAGCCACCTAAAGACCCACTGATTTTTATCATAGTTTTATTGATTTTAGGGATGGAGTAGCTATAAACTGTGGGTGACAACATCAAGCAGAAACCCGACTAACCCACCCACAGGTCTGGTTTTGGACTGTTAGGTGGAAGTGGATTACAGTAAGGGCTTTTTCAGTTAATGCGCCTTGTACAGAACCAAAATGTGACCCCTTTCCCATGAGTGTGTGGGACTTAACAGATATTCAAGAAAGGGGGTGAAGGAGAGCAAAGGGGGTGTCCTCCGCTTTCTACGAAAAGTAGGGTAAAATGAAAATCCACCTTTCATTTGAATAAAATAAAAAAATTAGGATCTTGATTTCTTATTCAAGAAGGAAACATCTTTGCAGCAATGTCTGGACTTTTAATAAATAAATAGTCTTTGAACAAGATTGCACCTCATAGGGGCCTTCAACCAAATTTTGCTCCTTGACCCCACCTGTAACTTTGGCCACAAGCAGCATCAACTTGAACAAGGGCTTTGACAGTAATAAATTTTTGATATTTATTACTGTCAAAGGATATAATCCCCTCTCCTTCTTTTTTGATTCTCTGGCAGAATTCCAGATGGGTTCCTGTCTTTAATTAAAGCAACAATTATTGAGCCAATGCAGCTATAATTTGGACAAGTGGATATGAAAGTAATAAATCCCATATTGTTTTAGTTTCTGGAGGAACCCTAATACTATAAGTAAATACTTACCCTCTATGTACAAAACACCCTTCAAGCTAGCAATAAATTTGTCAAAGTATAATGAACATGAGAAGAAATAAAAACAGGTAATGTGATTTGTACAAGGAGGCAGCAAATATTATTGAAAAATCAACTATTTTAAAGGACCAATCCTCTCACCCCAAACTATACTTCAAGTATGGGGTAACAGAAACTCTCAATTGGCTCAGCTTTTTAATTGACTGATAATTCAACAATGCAACAATGAGTACCAAAGCTTATATCACACAGAATGAACTGTGCTGAAAATATTTTGATTATCACATTGAGTTTTTTTTTTTAAACTCCCCCTGAAGCATTTAGAACTGAGATTGTGTCTGGATGAGGATGAATTGCAGACAATTGTGGGAGGGGCTTAAAGGCATATTCTGGAGACAAAATTCTTTAACTTGAAAATAAGCAGAAAAATTTTCTCTTTCAGAAGGTGAAAACGGCATCTCGATAGCTTATAGCATTCGGAAGATACAAATTTTTTAGGCATTGCAACTTTTTCTTGGGATTTGATGCATCATGGGAAATCTGTGATGTCATTGTGGATTGTGGCACATTAATTTTACATTGCATTCAATTAATGTATAATTATGATGCTGATGCAGGCAATATTAAACGATGTTGTTAGTTGTACTCTATGTATGGTGAAGGGTAATGTTAAATCTACAGGAAAAGATATTCAAACATTCCAACAGTATCAAATTTCAAGGACAAACAGGACCTTCAATTATAAAGAAAAACAAAAGGAATTTGAAGCAATGTGCCCACATTGCATAACTTTTTGTGGCTTTGTTGAAAAGTAGAGGTATTTTCAACAAAAATAATCAATCTATAAAGTGAAATACCTTGAGTTAGGAAAATGATATTGTGATAGGGTTTAAAGGTCATGGTGTGGAGTATTTTTGTATTTCTTACAAGACAGAGGCAAAAAACCACCAGAACATGCCTTTAAGAAGGTTAGGAGAATTAGTACTGTTTGGGGTGAGAGAATTGGGCCTTTAACTTAAATGAATAAAATTCAACATTCTACAACTCAGCAATGGAGTATGTCTTAATTATTCAAATAGTGATTGGAAAAATGAGATTCAAATTTCAATCTCTAAAATATACACTCTTGAAAACCTGAACTACAAATTTACCACTTGTAGTTTACTTAGCTTTGTGTTCTGGAGCAAGACTAGTAGGCACAAAGGATCTAATTTTTACTTACCAAAGGTAGATGAGGGCTTTGACTTGTTGTGGGAACACTGCCAGATGCAAATTGGACCAGGTTCCTACAGTTCACAAATGATTCCATTTCTTGTAAGCAGGGTAGTTTTTTGCTCAAACCATTTAGCCATTCAGAAAGATACTCTGGAGGACAACCCTAGTAATTATACAAAATGATAAAAAAAAAAATAGAAATTACATTTCCAAAGAGGAATTTTAGTCTTAAAAGAAAATCGGGCTTGACCATGACAAGACAATAGATAATCTATACCACCACTTTTTGGACAAAGTCTAAAGTTCTTTTGGGAATTTCCAGTACTAACTCCCCCCCCCCTTTAGACATGCTTTGTGTTGGAGTTTCATTCAAAAAGGAGGGGGGCATGGCAATTACCACCCCAATGAAATGATAGGGGGCCAGTACATCATTTTGCTCTCCCCCCACCCCCATAATTCACACAGATTAAAAACCAACAGGGAGAATAACCAAAATATTACACTGTGGTATACAGAAGACTAGAGGGCTTGGAGAAAACGCCAAAATGAGTGTAAGTTGTGCATGTGAGTGGGTATGCATGTAATTTGTTTGTGTGCATACAGTATACTTGTGCATGTGCACACAAGTTTGCATAGGTGGGTTGCCTATAGACTCCTCCGGTGCGGGAGATGATCCAGGGTTAAACAGGTTGTTGGAAAGTTTTTGCCCTCCATCCACAAACCAGATAAATGCCCCTGCCATGTTTATGACAGAGGTGAGACAGTTTACACTTTTGGCCACAAAGATAGCAGAATATCAACTCTGAAATTATACTATCTCACAGCACAGGTCGTCTTCACTTTCTGATAGGTCTGCCTTTTCTCCTTTGGTCCTTTTCTCATAAATGATTTCAAATATAGGTTTTACTCAAGGTTTAGCAGGGAATAATTTAGCATTCAAATTTTGCGTAGCAGTTTTAAAGATTTTTGAGATCTTTGGCTCATTGTTTGTGAAAATGCAAGGGCTGTACACACAAAAAATTGCAACGCTATTTTTCATTTGTGTAGCAACTTGGCCTGTTTGTGTAGCAAATTGCCATGCCATACTGGATAAATTATTCCCTGTTTAGGCAATACATGTGCAATGCATGACTACTGTTCAGTACTTGCTGGACCATTCTACCCATGTAACACCATCTGTGGTAAGTAAGGTGATTTGTATGCAAATAAGGTTTTCTTTCAGCAGTTCATATTGAACAACTTTTGAACAAACTGTGTAACAGAGCAGATTATTTTCCTTTTAACTTGTCCAAAAAGTTTGGGAACCATATTAAAAAAAGTGTGTGTGAAATCTTGAAAATCTGATTAAGTGGCATCTATGGAACTCTGACTGTAGCTATATACTTAAGATAGTCACACTTACCTCCTTGAGAAGGTCCTTACAAGCATCCATAGCTTCTTCAACAGAAAGAACATTATTGCATAATGAAGTATGAGTTGTATCCTGAATCCTTGGCTTTACTTTAGAGCTGATTCTGGGGGTCTTCATGAATCTATTAGCCTGACCTGGAGTCTTCCCCTTGGCAAGCAGCCACTGCTCAAGTTTCTCCCTGCAGAAAAAAAATTTATGATAAAGCAATATAAAGTCTCATGCACATCACTAGGCCCTAAGAGGGGGGTAAAGGTGTTAGATGAAATATCATAGCATCTAACTCTGGCATAGTTAGGTGTAAGGCTTTAGAGCAAGTAAGGGGGCAGGATTGCTCAACATATGTGGTGATTCTCTCTGACATCCCCTGCCCCTCTGATGATGTACAGAATCAGTAATTGTTGCAAAGTCTATCATGAGCTTTAAACAGTAGAATAACATTAATCCTGCCACATAAACTGTCATGGAGAACTGAACTAGGGTTGGGCAATTAACTGGTATTGACAGGTAATAAAAAGGCCAAAAATATTTTGTGTGTTACTAATACCAGTTCTTGAAAAAATTACAAGTACTCAAAAAGAAACCGGTGCTCATTTTAATTACAAATGAAAATAACTGTGTTAGCATGTATGGATGATTAAAATATTTTTCACAAAGATCAACACCCAGGTAGGAACTGAAATGAAATTATCCCCTCTCTGTCTGGCAATATTGATATGTCAGCCCACCCAATAGGATACAAATAAAGTCAAGGCAGAGGTTTCTGCTCTGCGATTATCATAACCTTGCAGTACAACCAGCTGTATTAATGAAAAGGATTACACAAGTAATGCTCGGCTCTCTTAAGCTCCTTCCCACCCAACTTTCCTAACTGTGAGTTGAGAACCTGTACTGTCCACCACAATACTGGTTCTGTGTGCTTGGCAGTACAAGTATCAATGTTTTACAATACCGCCCAACCCTAGACTGGACACAACTTGAGCAAACCAAGAAATCTGCTCAGCCAGTGAGATGAATGTGTATGAAAAAATTAGTATTTTTCAAGTCAACTACCATGGGTCCAACCTGTTCTGACTTCTGACTAATATTAAATTAGTGTAAATTTTAACTTTTTTTAAAGAATTCGCCAATGTTTCTATACTCAATTAATTAAAACAATCCGTTCAGAAAGGAAAAATGAGGTGCTAGAACAGCACTTGGTGAATATTCTTTTATCAAACTCTGATGGCCTCTCTGAACTCAGTAACACAAATGTTGCTTGTGACTGTTTAAAAGAAGGATTAAAGGTCACAACAGGATCTAGTATGTTAGAGGGGTGCTTATTCTGAGCATTTTGGTGAAATTTGCATTGAAATCCTATGTATGGTTCTAAAGATATGAGCACTTAAAGTTTTCACATTTGCATCAAAAAGTGAACTTCAAGCAAGCACATGACATCATATCCCCACATTAGTAGAGTGTTTTGTTTTTCTTTAAACTTTAGAGTTGATTCTCTCGTCAACAATCTTGCATGATTAAAATGTGATTGCACAAGTAGCACGAGAACTTTACAAACTTTTCATCCCTCACAGGGAGGTCCTATTCCTATTAACTTCAAGGTCAACACAACGGTCTGGTAAAACGAACCATTTCTTGTCAATGGGAAGAAGTGATATAAGCTCTGCTGCCCTCAAACTCACTTTGGATCACAAATCTACTGACTTCATTTACTGATAACCCCCAAAAACACATGTGCCATTTATATGGAACTTTCATCACACTGTGTAGATTTGGCTCCTCTTTCACATTTGAAAAGTTAATTTTTGCTTAAACTTTCTCTTTAATAGCTCACCTTAACTTTGTCTGTTCATCGCTTGCTGAAGCAGTCTCATCTCTGGCAGACACTTTCACTTGTTTTTCTTCTGGTTTCTCTGTGGGCAATTTCATACCTATCATGGCCTTCTGCTTATAATTTGTCAAAGTCTTTTGGTTTGAAGCCTGACTAGCCCTTCTGATGTCTCTCCTTTGAAAAGAACTTTGGGGTTTTGTCATCTTGGAAGAAGATTTTTGTCTTGAAATGCTCTGCAATGGTTTATCTTGAAGTCTTGGACTCTGTTTTGGCAAAATTTCCATATCCTCATCATCGTCTTCAAAGTCGAGTTGGCCGCAAACATTCTCATCTGGAAATGTTTCATCTCTGACAGATAAGGTGATTGTCTCTCTTCTGACTTGATCAGGTTTTCTAACAGACTGGCTAAAGGTAGATGACAGCTTCTTTTCACCCAATGATTTTTTGACTGTACTTACTGATTTTCTAAAGCTTGAGTATCTTGGAGATGTTCTGTATGTCCAGTTTGTATTCCGATTAGATTCGACCAATAACTTAATCTTTTCACTAGCTTTAGCTGGCACTTTATTTCTCCTCATGTGGGTACGACCTACTTTAAATGGTTCGCGGGAACATGTCTTCACAGCTGATTTTCTTTTCAAATTCTCTTTTTCTGCTTTCCATTTAGCTAACTTTTCCCTGCAAAATATTTAAAAATGAAATATCCTTTTTTCCCTTTCTCTACAATCAAATTTCCTTACTTTGAAATTTTCAGCTGTGCTGTTTCAGAACCAAGCATTAAACTTCCCAAAGCCCATAGCAAATCAAATAATGCTCACACACAGTGCTTGAACACCTGAAAACTTACAAAGAAGGCAGGAAAAATCTTAATGTGGTTTGCTTGCCCTCTGATAGGCAGATTTTATTGCAATGTTGCATCATTTCAGTTAAAAGAGTGTTCAATTTATTAAGAAATTCCATACTTTTTTTCTTTGGAATGAACTTCCTTTGGAATTGCAGGAAATTCCATCTGTTAAAAGCTTTCGTAAAAGACTGTCTGATCATTATATATCTACTTACTAGGTCTACCTAAGTTAGGGTAAGGGGTGCACTTAGTTCTCAGTGTGTGTTTCAGATCTCTGGTCTATACCCACTTACCTGGTACCTTCACTTTGTTTGTACCAAATATGTATTGTAATGTAATGTAATGTAATGTAATGTAATGTAATGTAATGTAATGTAATGTAATGTAATGTAATGTAATGTAATGTTGTGTTATGCAATGCAATGCAATGCAATGCAATGCAATGCAATGTAATGCAATGGAAAAGGTACAGTAGGCTGCTGCACATGGGGTTTTCACTATATTTTCTTTCTTACAATGAGGACAGGGACTGGTAGCCTGCATGAAGTGTCTAAGGGCTGAAGTGAGGGGTTTTTTTTCTACAAATTGGGTCCTTGTATACCCATCCTGAAACAATATAAAATGACTATTGTGTCTGGATGAAGATGATTTATAAACAGTTGTGGGAGGAACTTCAGTAAGAAGGTTTGGAGAATTAAAAATGTTTGGGCTGAGAGGATTAGGCCTTTACGGTTGCAACTAGGTACCCTCAGAAGTTCCACTAGTGAAAATTATTTCCACAAGTTTATAGGATGTGCAGCATAAATTTGTATTTTAGATTATGTACAGTATGCAGGAGATGAACAAAAGATTCAAAGTGATTTACCAAACAGACATAAGGACAATTTTTGGAATTTCCTTAAAGAGGCTCATTGAGTTGATATTGATAACTTAATGCGAGTCTCAAAGGGTCACTACCACATAACAATGCTTAAAATTAGCATAACAAGTCAATTTTCTAGTCCAAACATCACAGAAAACATTAAGTTTTGAATTTTCTAGTGTCCTGACTTGCAATGGTTTTGTACATAATTTGAAAAAGTGTTTGGTCACAAATTTTTGAGAACAGACTTGCACCGTTAAATACTCACTCCTAAAACAGTTACTTGTAAGTAGGGTATGTGGATTGTCTTAGTTTGACCACTTGTCATTGATTTGTGAAGAAAACTTAACAGGTTTTGAAAAAGTTTAATTTCATGAACCAGCTCAATGGGCCGCTAAGTAAAGCACTAGTAGTCACCCCAAACTTTCATTATTTTGAAAAAAAACAATGAACTCAACAAACTCCATCCTCCACAGGAGTGGAAAAAAAAATCAGGAAAAAAAACTAGAGCTATCACAAATTCAAAGCTTAACTTTAGCATTCTGCTGGCAATGAAACAAGGGTGTGTCTAGCAATAATGGTATATGGCACCACCTTCAGAAGACATTGCCAGAAAGTGTTCTGCGCTAAATGTGACGGTCCAGTTGTGATGTAAGTAGGTGCAAAGCAGATTCTCACAAACTGCCTCTCATAAATTTAAATTATTTTCCAAGTATTTTACATTGATTTTAGAACATATTCTAGGTAAGCCAAGAAGTTACTCTTAATAATTTCACATATAAGTAGGCCTGTGAAAAATAAATTATTGTCACAGGATTTTCAAGAGATGTTTATGAAATCCCTCTGTACAGGGGATAGATTTCTTCACCAATCATAATCCCAAAATCTCCCTCATTGGGATTAGGTTAGGTTAGATAGTGACCAATTAACCAACTGGTTTAAGTCGAGCAGGCTATGGCCTTTTTGCCAGCTGTGACTCACTGGCTTGTTTTACCTAATTGCTTATGCTTAGCACCAAGCACAATAGCAGTTGGTTCCATTTTTAAAGCCTTCCCTATGGCTTGGTCAGGACTTGAACTCCGGCCTCCCAACTGCTAGTCCCATGCTCTTACCACTTGGTCATTAAGTGAGTCCCTCCCTCAATGAGAGTCTGCACTATGAGTCCCAGAAGGAAAAACAGTAAAATACAGTACTCTACATGATATGAATAATCAAAATTTGCCAGAGAGAAAAACAAATGCCAGGAAGGCAAAGAAACAGAAAGCTACAGTACTGCCAAGAAGATCAGCACATTTTCAACTCCGCAACATGCGTTTGACATAAGTTGACCCACAGCCATTAATCTACTAGTTTTTTTTTTATTGGGAACTTCGATAGAACCATTGTAACAAGTCAGTCATGTCAATCCAGGATGGTTCCTAACCATCAGAGACTTAACCAACTTGACCCATTCATCATGTCCCTGATCCTCTTTGTGTCTTTAAGATAATTTCTTTTGCATCATAAATGATCAAGTATAATTTAATAAAAATGTAGTTTCTTTCTTTCACAGAGGTTTAATCATGTTATATGGACTGTTTGGAGGATATTTAGAATGATTTTTGAACAACACTCCCACCAGGAGTAGGGGCTAACTAAGCAAAATCCAGTCAAAAATTTAAAAAATTTTTAAAAGGTTCAACTAGTTGATCAAACAGCATTGAGTTGACAGTTAACGAAGTATGTGCTGATCTTTTTCCTGGTAGGATGTAAGGAGAAATTACTAGTCACATGAGGTGTTATACAGCTCAATTTCAAGCAAATTGTTTTGAAGTTGTGCTGGCCACAGCTGTAGAGTTTATGATGCCCTTTGCCAGGTAAAGTATCCACAATGCTTTAAGTTTGCCAGATGGTAAAGTACTGTAGGTATACTTTACAAGTCACTTGTAAATTATAGCTACAGTACTTTTCAAAAATATACAAAACAATTTGCAGGACAATCATGTCAGTGCTATTTTTGGAATCTTTATTTGGGGTACACTAAGTACTTTTCCTTTTACACAATACTGTTAGATGAGGCAACATTATGATGTGATAGGAGAAACAGCTCTGGGGGCAAGGGGTGCTACTACCTTTTGGCTTTTTAGGCTGAGATGCTTTAGTTCATGTTACCACAACCAACTAAACACAAAAAACCACCATAGCCATTCAATTCTTCAGCATTTGTCTTTGGCTAATCAAATTCCATGATTTTTCCAGGATTTGAAGCATTTTACCTCTAATTCCATGGCTCTTCCAGGATTTAAACCACCTGTTTTAAATTCCATGACTTTTCCAGGTTTTCCAGGTAAGGATGGAAACCCTGAAGTGAAAAGAGGTAAGTGAAGAATGAAATTACAGACAGGTACACTGGGGCAAAGTTCTTCATTTTATGACTGAAAGGATAAGGTTTGATTGACTCACCACATTGATGGAGATCTGCATCCATTTAAGTTTTGACTTGGATGCTTTGCTGGAAGTTCCGACTTGCCTTTCACAGACTTCATAGTGAGGGTAATAATTCTGTAGGTGCAAACATTTGAAAATGAGTTAGGCTACAGTAGCTCTTAATAAAAAGAGTAAGGATGGAAATAATGTTTATTTCCGAGGAAGAGAGTAAAATTATTTCTCAGGAAGGCAGGAATACTTCTTTCAATTGGCCCTACAGTTTCATGTACAGAAAAGAGAAATTGTCATCCAATAATCAAAATTGCCAAAACATCCGAGGAAGGAGCCTCCCTCCCACCTTCTCAACTTTTCCACCCATGATGATAAGTTAAAGTCACATTGGACCTGCTATAACAATATATTGAAGGTTAAGACTTCAACTTACAACCTTCATAAATTGGTCTACTGGTAGTATCAAATAGTACAGTATACTGTAAAAGTGGGGGACTTAGTTAAAAGGAAAACCTACATAATGTAAGCAAGCTGAAACTTAATAAAATAGTTCAGAGTCAAGTTTATTTCTAATATGTTAAAGGGGGACATATTTTTCAATCTTGGCATTACTGTGAACGTTTCATTCACATCCCATGTTTGGTTCTTGAGATGTTAGCAATTGAAGTTGACACAATGTCTATAAAAAGTGAACTTGAAAAAAGCAGGTCTGATATCATGGATTCACATTGTTTGACAATATTTTGTTTACCATCAATTTTATGCAACTAAACTCTGATATATATTGATACCATCAGCAGATACAGAGCAATAGAATTTTAAAAAAGATATGCCTTAAGGGCAAAATAGCATCCCTAATCAGTTTAAAGGGCCAAACCTCTCACCCCAAATGACAATTTTGGTACGGGGGTACCAAAATTCTCAACTGGTTCAGCTTTTTGATTGACAGCTAATTCAAACAATGCAGAGTACCAATGCTTATATTACATAGCATGAATGGCACTGAGATTGTTTTGATAACATAAATAGAGTTTCTCTATACTCACCTTGAAGCAATAAACTGAGATTGTATCTGGATGAGCATGAATTTCAGACAATTGTGGGAGGGGCTTCAGTAAGAAGGTTAGGAGAATTGGTACTGTTTGGGGTACGAGAACTGGGCCTTTAAGGTCAAAATTAAAGGTTAAAAAATAAAGAAGAACAAAATAGTAGTAATTAAAGGGAGCAGTAGTAGCCTTTTAACTCTCCACATATGTGAAGTATACAAACACTTGATATTATCACCTCTGTGCTGCATTTCTTTAAAAAAAAAAAAAAACTCATATCGAAAAAAAAGTTTCAATTCTTCTGCTGTTCAAGTCATGAGTATCGCCATACTGAAAGAATGATGACCATCAATCAGCTGTTTGATGATGTAAATACAACCTTCACCAACAACTGAACACTGCCAAATTTAATTCATGTAAAACACTTTCAAAATTTTTTTTTGAAAAACCTTAAAAAAATTTATTCACACACATTAAATCATAAAAAATATACAGTTTCAAAAATATTGTTTAGGACATTTTAGCCCCAAAACTAAAAGAATAGCAATTATTTTTGACTATGTGCTATGAAAATTAGTGCAAGAGGCTGATGTTTCTTTCGATGCTTCCAATTTTTCAAGCTCACAGTACAGGCAGGGAAATCTTTGTATTGTTTGTTTACTGTACAGCATATTTCTTTGTTGAGAACTCAACCTCGAAGAAGTACTCCACTGCCATAGTAATTCAAACACATCTTTCTTTGTGAGTGATGTCTCTCTATGTCATATTCTCTACATTAATAGGATGGGAACATTAGAACTATAGCATGAGGAAGTGGGTCATGTAACTAAGGTTCTTAAATATTTCAGGAAATTTGGTTGAATTTGTAGTTCAAGCACTGCTATTAGAACGGCCTGTGCTAGAATGGCGAAGGGTTAGTTATTTCACCAACGTTTGAACAAATCTTTTTTTAAATTACAAATATTTTTGGGGGCTAACAAAGATTTTGTGTGGACAATTTAAAGTGTGTTAACTGTTTACCTGTGTGTGTAGTGTTGAAGGGCCAATCATCTCACCACAAACTGTAATTTTTGTAGTGGTTCACAGAAATTCTCAATTGGCTGACCTCTTTGACAGACAGCTAACTAGTTCAAAGAATGCAAAGTACAATAGCTCATATTACAGAGCCTGTACTGAGAGTGTATTGATTACACATTGGGGTCTTGTATACATACTCACCCTGAAAGCAATAAACTGAGGTATTGGGATGAGGATGAATTTTAAACAGGTGTGGGTTGGGCTTAGGAAAGTAGGTTTGGAGAATTATAACTGTCTGGGGTGAGAGGATCAGGCCTTTAAGGAAGGAGGTTTGGCCTCGTTCATGAGCAAAACCTTGGAATGTCAGCCGATCTTTGTATTTGAGCAAACCAATAACATGCATGCCTGTCTTTCACTGCAGTGTGTTGACATGCAGGGAGCTGTCTCAGCCTAGTGTGTGTGTCATTGAGTTTATAGGCTAGCACAATGATATATATTTGCATTATGTGTCTATTGTTACATTTTGTACTGTAAACTTATGTGGCTAGGCCCTGGGCCTAGTTTTTGTTGTGGCTTAAAGCCACATTATCTTTGGAGGGACATTAGAAATGTAACAAATGGGTAATGTCCATCGGGATTCGGGCAAGTCTCAAAATTACATTTATCTGAGTCAGTCCAGCAGCTGTCTGCACAGGGGGTGCAGCTACTAGTATCGCTGTGGATACTGTACTGTGGCGTAGACTATACTTTTCGAGAACAATCGCTGCTTTGCAATACTGAATGTTACAAAACTTCATCTACTGTAGAGTGTAGCCTCACCCTCCACTACTGCAGCTACAGTAATGCTGGTGTAACAATACAACTAAAACCACAACTTCTATCTGAATCGACCTTCAGTGGAAACAATTTTATGAAAATTGCTTTTCTCATGAAATGTTTTGTTGCTAAAGATAAGGGGGAGATTTAAAAGGAGTACTGCTTTGAGGCAGACCTGTGTGTGTATTTACACTAACACAATAATGGCGGGCGATTGCCAATTATTATACTGAGGATTCACACACATACTGTATATGTACAGTGTATGTTTATTACCAATATCTACACGTTACGTTACTACAAGGGTTGGTTACACATACGCAAATGTGATTTGCAAAAGATGCGATTAAATGTTTAGGCTACCCTAGTTCACTAATCACAAACTGACAGCCCAACCTCCTAGGCCCCCTATTTTCTCTGATTCTTTTCTTCTTCCTTCTTCCTATCTGTTCTTTTCATATAGCTTTTTGCAATCTTATATGCATAGTATTGAGGTTAGGCCTAGGGTTACACACACATTAGTAAATAGGGTTACTTACGCCCAGTAGTATAATGGTTGTTTCAAAGTTCGAATAGGTTCTAAGTTCAAACACCTCATTTAAAATCATTCAGTTATCAGCCATACAACAGTATTTTCTCCAATTAATTAAAGTACCCTTAAAAGATAATTGTGGCTCGATATGTTACGGTAAAAGTAAACTACAGTAAAGTATAAAAGTAACTAACAATTATTTTGCATTGATCAGTGAATAAATATGCATGATTTAAATTAGGTGTTTGAATTTAGAACCTGTCTGAACTTTGAACCAACCACCATATTACTAGTACAGGGTTAGGGTTAGTGTTAGGGATAGGAAACCCAATAAGTACCGAATCCTGTTCAAGGACTAATAGTACTAGCCCTTGAACAGGACCCAGCATTACGTTCCTATGCTATACACTTCACTTCTGGGCCCTTGCCTGGTATACACAAAAACACAGCTCATTTGCCTACTCACGCGTGAGTAGGCATCCCTCACGTTCCCAAAAAGATACCTTTTCTCACCAAACTTTCCACACTGTAAAAAAAAGCTCTTAATTTAAGTAAAAACTCTTAAATTAATGGTGTCATTTCAAGAGGTCAAGGTACTTGAATTTAGTGTTTAACTTCTTAGAATAAGTGCTATTTCTCTTAAATCAAGGGAAAAACTCTTTAATTAATGGTGTCATTTCAAGAGGAATAAGGCACTTAAATTTAGTGACACTTAATTGCAGTATTTTTCAACTGAATTTAAGAAGCAAATCTGGCAAAACAGGCAACACTGGTGAAACAGGCAACACTGTCACTGGATTCAAGAGGGGCTGAAATTCCAAGCTCTAGATTGAAGTGCAGTTTTTTTTACAGTGCACAGATGATCTTTGTCATCACATTCACCTTCCACACAAGTCTGTTAACGAAGTAAGACCTTTAAGAGGGAAATTTTGGCTGGATAATTCTGCGAGTAACGTTAAGCCTGTGCAGATTATTTTTTCAGTTGAAGAAGTCAGTGTTTGTCATGTGATCTCATTTAAAACGGAGAAACCTACGCATTGACTGTACAATTTCGTAATGTACAGAGAGCTTACTATATGAAGTACAAGTATTGACTAGCCGCGCTTACTAATTGGTCTTCGACAGCTTGTCTAGCGGAAGTCCTTTCCATCATGCAACACAGTAGCACTGTAGCAGACGATCAAGATGTCGATGTTACTGCGAAGGATGGCACCACATTTTTCCTGCCTTTTGCTATGAATTTACTGGTATTAAACATTCCAGAAGGTGTAAGTGGTATTTAAGAATGCTCAAAATCATTATATTAACTCAAATCTGTTCTATGAACCATTCCATCGTAATTTGAGCTCGGTTTGTTGTTTTGGCTTAAAACATTGTTACCTTTGTACATGTAGGCCAGTGACCGTAGTAAGGAGCGACTACAAGGAACGGATTATACGGTCACGTTCAGTGACTAAGTAGTACTAACGTTAGTACCAGTCTTAGGCCTAGCTAACCTAGCCCAAACTCGAGGCTGCCAATAGAATAGGGCCTATGCAACGCAGTATTGCATTGCAATTTGCAGTAACGCCTAACAATAACACAGTAAGTTAGTAGTAACTTAGCCAATAAATATTAGCCTAGGGTAGGCCTTGTTAGGGACAAGTTAAGTTAGGCCTAACGTAAGCGGCAAGCCTCATTGCGGCCTTACTAATTAATTTCAGCTTTAGCAGCCTTATTTATTGATTTCACGATGAATTGTGGACAACCTTTCCTACGCAAAGTACTGACGTGTGAAGACTGATATTCAGAAAAACCAAAGTCAAATTCTAGGTAGGCCTAGGCATTATCCGTTCAGTTGATAACGGGATGACGAGTGTTTATGTATTCAAAAATTCTAAAAATTCTACTACGCTGAAGTTAGCTATCACTTTCATTTCCACATTTAATACGAGGTTATCACAGTTTCCGGGGAGTATAAAATATCCTTTTACCGTTGTGCTCCGATCGGGGCATATTTGCGCTCCTCGGGAGTGGGCGGAAAAGCGGACGTAGCACGCCCCGCATCAGCTTCCGTAGGCCATTGACCCCATTGTCTCTCTCGTTGTTGTGGCCGAATTTTCGGGTAGCTACTCGCAGTTTCGAGCTCCGCGTGAAACAGTAAAATGGGGCACAGCCGAGCTCTCCGCATGGGTCCAAAAGGACCCAAACAACGGTTAAGGGATATGATGCGAAGTTTGAGCCTCATATATGGCGGCGGAATCGGGGGAGGGGGCAGGGGTACCCGGCCCACAGTAACTGAAAGTCCCAAAATAAATTTTTCAAAAGTAATTAAACAAATTTAGGTTACTTTTATTATACATTTCGGCTATTCTTTGGCTCAATTATTACTTTTCAGAGTGCAAGAGTTACAAAGCTTTCGGGGTTTCGACCGCTGGACCCCACATTAACGATAACCTGTAGGAGGATTTATTTTCGCCCTTCAAGCAGTGAAAACAAAACTTTTGCAAGCTATCTTTCTTTTCCAAATTACCTTTCTTCTTCTCAAATCAGGGCCTTTTACACATGCTGAGCGAGGGGAATGTCCCCAGTCCCCTTTTTGTCCCCGGCAATGACACACATTTTCCCCAATAATAATGTTCCTTTTAGGATTATTAGTTAAACCTATACAAAGGCATTCTTTTGCTTCCATTAGGTCCCCTAAAAAGCCGAAAATGTCAGAGCTTGTGCCCCTGTTAGTTAGTTGTTTAGATGGAGTTTTACTGCCCAGTGCTATCCCCTGTTTCCCCTTTTGTACAATGGTGGCCTTTTTAATGAGCCAGTAGTACGTTATATTAACAAAACAATAGTATTGACCACATCCCTGCCAGCGCATCATATTGGGTCCCATTTGGGGCCAAATTGGGCTCCCGATTGGGGCCCAATCAGTTTTGTCAGTAGGCCTTCATTAGGCCCCAAGTGGGATAACTTAGCCCAATTAAACCCCACTGGGTACCAACTTGGCCCCGAAGAATTTACAACATCTCTCTCATCTTTCTGGCAAGCCCAGTCGGGGCCCAGTTGGGACCTGATGACGATACCAACCTCAGCCCAAGCGCAACTAAGCCCAAGCTTGGCAAGTAAAGCCCACTTGGGGCCCAACCGGGCTTGCTTGCTGGGATTACTCTACAACATGACTTACAAAGTCTTACTTCTAAGTTTGGCTTAAACATGGTGTATGAGTTTCAACTCAAAAAATGCTAATTGCTGAGGACCCGACCAAAATTATCTTTCTAGAAGAAAGCATACTTCAGCAGTGAAAGAACATCCCCTATTTGGGTGTCACCATCTCGGACGATTTTAAATGGTCAACTCATGTAAACAAAATTACCACTAAGGCAAATGCAATATTGTTAGGTCTTTAAAAAAGAAATCTTAGACACTCCCCTTTGGAATGTTAAATACTAGGGTACATTTCCCATGGGGGGAGGGGGGAGCGGAAGGGCAGGGGGCCTGCCCCCAATATTTTTTGTGAGATTTTTTGGGACCCCCCCCCCCCAATAACTGAATGTCGCAAATAAATTTTAAATTGCTTTTGTTGTTCATTTCTGCTATTCTTTGGCTAAATTATTACTTTTCAGAGTTCAAAAGTTGCAAAGCTTCCGGGGGATTTACCCTCTGGACCCCCACGTTAACGATTACCTGTAGGAAAGTTTACTTTCGCCCTTCAAACAGTTGAAAACAAAAATTATTGCAAGCTATCTTTCTTTTTCAAATTATCTTCTTTCTGTTCAAAACAGGGCCTTTTAAACATACTGAGCAAGGGACATGTCCAGTGGCGTAGCTACTGGGGGAAGACAGGGGGCCAAGTTGCCCCCCCCCCCCGGAAAAATTTTTGGGGAAATTTGACGAAAATGGGGAAATTTGATGAATCTTCTTATTATTACAAAAATTTCTCAAAATTTTTGTTAGAATAAGAAATTGTGAGACATTTTTCATACATAATTCTTATTTTCATGCAACAAATTAACTCAGATTTCGTCAGTGTCGCATGAACCGGCCCAATTCGAGTTCCACAGAAATGTCCTCGCCGCGTAGCATATTGAATGTTCTCTTGTGCTTGTATACGCACGGGGGTTATGATCAGTGCATTTCAGTGCACAGGAAGCTGTTATTCAGGTGATACTCTGGGAATTCAGTAAAACGATGTGAAAAACAGTTGAAAACAAAAATTATTGCAAGCTATCTTTCTTTTTCAAATTATCTTCTTTCTGTTCAAAACAGGGCCTTTTAAACATACTGAGCAAGGGACATGTCCAGTGGCGAAGCTACTGGGGGGGGGGCAGGGGGCCAAGTTGCCCCCCCGGAAAAATTTTTGGGGAAATTTGACGAAAATGGGGAAATTTGATGAATCTTCTTATTATTACAAAAATTTCTCAAAATTTTTGTTAGAATAAGAAATTGTGTGACATTTTTCATACATAATTCGTATTTTCATGCAACAAATTAACTCAGATTTCGTCAGTGTCGCATGAACCGGCCCAATTCGAGTTCCACAGAAATGTCCTCGCCGCGTAGCATATTGAATGTTCTCTTGTGCTTGTATACGCACGGGGGTTATGATCAGTGCATTTCAGTGCACAGGAAGCTGTTATTCAGGTGATACTCTGGGAATTCAATAAAACGATGTGAAAACTGACAAGTCACTACCGTAGACCCCCTTGGTTGTTATGTTCTTCTACAAGATAGCAGTAGCTGTACGATTTTACTCTGTGTAAGTAACGATGGATGGGGCTGAAACAATCCATGGCCAACGATAAACTTAAAGTTAATCTAGAAATTAGAATTAACGGGATCCGTTGGCACACTTAGATTTTGTTACTTAGCCTTATCCTTGGAGGCTTACAAACTAGTTCGGGAAAATAGCTTTCTGCTCACTTTGAATGTAACAATAAATGGACAATGAGTACCTTGTAGCCTTCTACACTTAACAGACTGCTTTTCTCACAGGATATCCTGTGTGATCGAGCCACTATTAGGCCTCCTTAGTGGCGTGCGATGGGGAGACCATTGGGCCATGCCCCCCTCACAGATGCCATTTTTTCTTTGTTCTTAAAAATACTTTATTAACACAGATTTTACTTCAAAAGATAGCATATGTGCCACCAGATTGCTTATAAGGACACCCAATTTTTCAAAAATTTTCAAAGGGGAAGGATTGTCCCTGCAAGGTCTTTCAGTGATGCCAATTTTTTTTTTAATTCCTACAAATAGACCTAGGCAAATTCTGTCAAATTCCAATTTTACTTTAAAAGGTAGACTCTGTTTCCGACATCGATAAAAAAAGACTACATGTTTAGATTCTCTTTACAAGCATAAATACGCTATTTTGACCATCTGAGGTGTCTGATTTTTCGAAATTTTCTTTACGCTCCGCGCCAACCAATGGTGGCGCTTCGCTCGGTCTTTTGGGCAAAATTACATTTTTGGGGTAAAATTAGCTCTTAACTCTCTGATCACTTTGTAGTTTGCGAACACATTTTGAAGCGAGCATTTTATTGCAAACGACAAAAGAAGAAAGCGACTGGCTAGATCCTTCGTATTAGCCTTGAAAATGCTATTTCCGGACATCTAAGGGGTCTGATTTTTCCAAATTTTCTTCACGCTCCGCGCCAACCAATGGTGGCGCTCCGCTTAGATAATCTTTATGACAAAATAACATTTTGTGGCCAAGAAAAACCACAAATACCTATCAATGCTCTTTTATTTTGACTCCTAAAAGTGTGCAAATTTAATGACATGTTTTGCTTCGTAGGGTAGCATAAATGGCATAAGGAAATGCATGTCAAGACACAAAAGTTTCAGTTTTATCCTCATGAACCACCACGATTCAGCTTTTAACACTGTTCCTGTCAAAGTCGAAAATCTTGCACCATTTTGCATCTAGGCTCCTTGAAAACGTCAAAAAATTTCCGGACACCCCTCCCCTTAGACCATACTGCATGCCCCTCCCCTTCAGAGAAATCCTGCGTTAGTACATACAAATAAACCAGATATTGTTTACCAAAATAATATACTTTGTTATTTCCGATTGCTCTATGTTTTACTTCAAGATTAAAATGCAGGTAATATTACAAAATGACATGGTAATGTTGTTATACTTGTAAGTTTGCATATTTTATATGAAATACATACACATTGACGGGGAAAAGTTTTGGGGAAATTTCATACCTTTGCCCCCCCCCCCTGGAAAAAATCCTAGCTACGCCACTGGACATGTCCCCAGTCCCCTTATATGCCCCAATGACAAACATTTGCCCCAGTAATAATGTCCCTTTTATGATTTTTAATAATGCCTAAACAAAGGTACTTTTTTGCTTCCATTAAAGAGCAGGAGCAGTCATCCAAAATTGTAGAAGTGTAGTAGACTGTACAGTTTCATGATTGGCTGTTGAGAGTCATGTGACAATGTTTTTTCTCTTCAAATGTGAAATTTACTGGAAATAACTGCTTGGTTTACCTTGAATATGCAATGGTTAAATCATAAAATGTAATGAAAAATACTTTGAAGAGAAATATGACGAAAATTGTGCTATTAAGCTTTTTCTTCAAAATAAGTTTGGGGACTGCTCTTTACCTTTAAGTCCACTAAAAAAGCCTAAAATGTCAGAGATGGACCCCGCGCATATTGCCTCGGGATTTTAAATAGAACTCCCTATTGATAAAATGCCCCCAAACACTTTTGATCCCTTAAAAATGCCCTGTCTCAAATTATCAATCACATGTTCAATTTTGAGTAGCTTCAACATTTTGGCTTTGCCTCCTAAAATTACTGTAAAGTATCTTTCTCCTTAATCATATGCCATAGTACTTCACGGTTCCATTCTTGTCCCTTACCTCACCCCACTCCTGAATAAAATTCATAGTTTAGAATTCTTAATTTGAAAATGATTTTCGACAATTTTGGAGCCTCTCAAATCTCTAAAATCGCTGACCTTCCGGAGGCTTCGTCCACTGGACCCCAGTCACGGTCCATAGTATCTAACTTTTCTTCCAGCAAAGCGGAGGCGGATTAGACCTGCCCATTTTTTGACTCCACCTATACCAACATCATTGAAAACCAGATTACCAATAGTAGCAAAGCCGTATTAATTGCAAAACCGCCCAGTATAAATCTTCCTTCTTTCCATCAATTATCCTTGATTGGAACAAACTGCCCGATGAGACAGTCAATTTGCAGACCCTAGACCTTCAGGTGCCGCCTGTCGTCTTGCTGATCCCCCTCTCTCCTTTACTCCGTTGCGTTTGTGCCCTTTGGGAGTCTGCAACCAATTTTCTAAAGAAGAAGAAGTCTTGAAGGCCTTCATCTTCCCCGTAGGAATGTCAGAAAGGTTTAATTTATTCAGTATGATGCAACTTGTGTAACTTCTAATGTTAATGATATTTCCAAGTTCACTGAGGTTTTAATTTGTTCCACGGAGCTACAGGAGCCTCGATTAACTTCGATAAAACTCAGGGACTTAAGCTTGGTCGTATACTTGAAAATTTAAACAAAAATTATGTTTATTTTTCATTTGATTAGTATGTTTTTATATATGTATATTTTTCTACTGTTGCCCAATATGTATTAATGTTCAAGATGAAAATAATGTTCTTCTTCAAAAGAGAGGGTCCTTACGTGTTCGGCAGCATTGGAAATGTGTTTCTTTAAGCCAAAGTCAATATTTCGCCTGTCTACTAATATGTATTAAGTGTAACCTCTTTTGTGGTTACTTGTAACAAGCCAGTGAGCCACAACTGTAAAAAAGGCCGTGGCCGGCTCGACTTGAACCAATAGGTTGGAAATTGGGCCGTAAAACTTCATCCAACTAACTAACTTGTTACACGCGGAAGGCCCGAGTTCGATCCCCAGGTTGAGTCATACCAAAGACTCTAAAAGTGGAACCTATACTGCCGTTTTGCGTGATGCTCTGAATAAGCAATGGAGTAGGGAAGACAAGCCAGTGAGCCACACTGAAAAAAGGCCGTGGCCGGCTCAACTTGAAACCAATAGGTTGGAACTGGGCCGCAAATCTCCACCTAACTATTTTTTTTCCTCCTTTTATTTCGACTTTCTTTTCTAAATATATACATGCTCATTCGATTTGCTAACAAAACACTATCTGCAAATACAATACTTTACAAACACATACACTGTTAGAAATTTCTCTGTAAAATTTACATAATTTTTATGGCAAATTTTTTTCCAACCAAATAATGTTTTTTTTACAGCCAGACTGTAATCATGAAAAAACATTAAGTGTTTGTTTTTTCTTTACAGTTTTTGCATGTAAATTAGTTTACAAATGTCTACTGTAAAATCGAATTACAGAATTGTTCTGTTTTTTTTTACCTTAATTTTATGTGAATTTACAGCCTACTGTTTTCATTCTCGGCGTTTTAATATTTATTATACTATCACTTTTTTCCTTTCATATGTTATTACGAAACATACACTTCACCATGACGTAGATCAGGTATTTGCTTATCAACGTAATGTAATGTGTCGTTACGAAGTTATTTTCAGTCAAAACACAATGAGGATACTTTGTTATCACATTGTTGTCCAGTAGACTGCTATCTCTAGGAACTTTGTAATTGGAAAGTCACATTTTTGGTACAATATAATAATTGTTTTTAAAATAAATATGACAAAGAATGCAAATACATTGGTTGCAAACATTTCCAGACAAGGTAAACAATAAGTTTATCACTTCCTGATTAAAAAAAGCCAAAAAAGATATTATTCAAAGCAACAGCAATCCTTTTGTTAGGAAAATGCCTACAAAATAAGCTCCACCCATTTATGCAAAATGAGATTTACGTCATAAAGTGGTAAATTTACAGACTCTTTCAAGTAAATTTGTGAAACGTTTTTAATTCGATCAAGTGCATGAGCGCCTGTGGCGATGAGTTGACATCAGTGTACCAATTGTCAGTATAATAAATGTAAGTTAATTTTCAAATAGGGCCATAAATTTGCCAAAAATGTTTTCTTTTTTAACTGAAACTTCGCAGAACGATGCATGTTATATATTGAAAATTTTCTGGCTATTTCTTATTTGTTTGTTTGTTTGTTTGGGCTTATTTTTGTTTCTTTTTCAGCGTAAAAACAAAATGAATGTTTGTTAAATGACAGTATATTTATGTGAAATCAGAAAAATACAAAATACTGTTAAAATTTCTGTACATTTACAGAAAAAGTTTTACAAAGCAGTAAAATTTGGTTAAAAAAGCAGACAGAAATGGTTTTTCAAATAAACAGAAAATACATGTTAAACAACCTTTTTTTATTGTAGAAATACAAAGTGTCTGTAAAGATACAGAAAATCTCTATTAAAAGTAAAATACAAAAAGTTTAAGTTAAAAAAGTCTGTTAATTTACAGAAATTTTTAACAGTGTACTAACACAGATATTCTGCGAAAATATTCAAAATTAATACTTTAAAAATTCTTGATCAACGAAAAGCTCAGGACAAATTGAAAAGGCTTCGTACAGTTGTGCAAAATCAACTTTCCCCTTAATGCGGGTCTCTTTCTTAGAGCAAATATACTTTTCGACAGATAAGGCAAACTTAAACTTTAGAAGGAACTCGTCAATCTTTGGCTTAATTCTTTTCTTTTACATTCATAAATATAAGACTTCATATGAAAAATTAAGAAGTTGTATGGGTGAGTTATGTCATGTATGTCTAACTAACTGACTAACTAACTAACTAACTAACTAACTAACTAACTAACTAACTAACTAACTAACTAACTAACTAACTAACTAACTAACTAACTAACTAACTAACTAACTAACTAACTAACTAACTAACTAACTAACTAACTAACTAACTAACTAACTAACTAACTAACTAACTAACTAACTAACTAACTAACTAACTAACTAACTAACTAACTAACTAACTAACTAACTAACTAACTAACTAACTAACTAACTAACTAACTAACTAACTAACTAACTAACTAACTAACTAACTAACTAACTAACTAACTAACTAACTAACTAACTAACTAACTAACTAACTAACTAACTAACAACTTGTGACAAGTATGCTTTGTGAAATTGATTGTAAACTATAGACAGGTAAAAATAAAATAATTGTATCATAATTGACCAAACTGTAAATACCTGGAAAAGTCTGTAAATATTTATTTTATTTATGTACCCAGGATGAAGAAAATTCTTCCTTGAAAAAAGGTGCACAGGTTCGAGTTCTTCATACTGTAAATACTTGTTAATATTATTTTTCTTTTTATCTTTTGCTTTGCATGTAAAAACAGGATGTAAACAGGTAAAACAAAATTCCCCTTTCAGAAAACAATAATTGACTTCACGCCAAATTTGATTGACAATGGTCAAAAAACAGGTAACTTTTATTGAGAGTAAAAAGTACCAAAAGGTAAATTGTCAGTGTTTAAAATGTTTTCCAAATTAAATTAATCATACAGTAAATGTTTATTTGTTTTTGTTTTTATTTGTTATATTTGTTTTATTTTGGTATGATCGTATACTTTCAGAATGGGAATACAGTCCTTCCTCTAAGGACAACTAAAAAGGGTGTTTTTTAGGTTTGCACCGAACGACTTGCTTTGGGAAATGTCTAAAGATAGAAAACGTTTTAAAATGGGCTAAGAGAGGTGGGAGATCTTCATACTGTAAATATTCTTTAATATTATTTTTACTTTTATCTTTTGTTTTGCATGTAATAAAAGGATATCAATAAAGTTCTGCCTTTAAAGAGAAAATAAAAATGGGTTAAGAAGGTTTTTGATTGTGTAACCAATGGGCTCACTCAGCCTCAATTAGTAGAAAGTCTGTTTTTTTATAGGGCTTCTCCCTCAATAGTATTGAAAGTTTCGTATTCTGCAAGGATTGGTATGTGTTTTACATTACAGCGTTAATTTTGTGGAAATCTAGGTGTCTTAAAGGCCCAGTTCTCTCACCCAGACAGTACCAGTTTTCATAACCTTCTTACGTAAGCCCCTCCCCCAATTGTCTGAAATTCATCCTCATCCGCTTCGAATGAGTAAATACCCTGAGCCTCAGCACGATCGAAGCCACGGCTTTTCAGACTTTCCATTTGATTTTAAGGAACCTGGTAGAAGACGTCTTAGCCATATGTCCTTTTCTATTAAAACATGTTTAAATTTTCTATCCATGAGCCTCCGCAGAAGGTTTTTTTTTTGGGGGGGGGGGGGAACAAAATTCTTTTAGGGGGGAAAAGCTCTGTGCCAACTCCCATTAGTTGGTGTGGTGCGCAAGAAAATTTTGGCCCAAAATGCCTCTTGGCTCGGATTGGAAATGGCATTTCTAAAGTTTATTTAATACCGCATATACTGTAAATAGGGAAAACACTGAGTGAACTGTTAAGAAATGTTGATGTTAATTTTTCTTTATGTTTTCTTCGTTTTTCAGGTTTTTTATTTTCCAGGGAGGGCAAGTTCCCCCCTTGCCCCTACCTGCGGACCGCCATGTTTCTATCCCTCTCTTTCACATTCTAGTATGAAGGCGGTCATTACATTTTCTGTTATTGTCATGCCTCGATTTAAGGTTTTAATGTAATAATGAGCTACTCTGTGAAGACAAAGATTAAACCTGCTAGAGCTAAATAGCAACCAATCTTACAAGGGGAAAAAGTTATGGAAATTAATCACCGTTCGGTGTACATTTTTGACATCTGGATATGAAGATAAGTACACGAAGAAACATTAATTGACGTAATTTGCATCATGTGACTACTCTGAAATAGTCATTAATTAAGTTCATTGAAAGAAATGGCCAAGACAAAAGGTCTGCTTGGCTCTCTAGATACCGAATTCATAATAAATAAAAGTAGCCTAAACCTAGGCTTATTAGATGCAATTTTCTGCCTTTTGAGGCCACGAAAATGCAGAATAGGCGATGGGATTATCGTGCAGTGTCAGAAATAGCCATTTATCATGAGAATGGTCACTTGAAGAAAAACAAAATGTAAACTGTTCATTAAAACCCTTAAATCATTACCACTATGTAACAGTTTTATTTTATTTTAGTCCGAATGTTCTCTTCAAATGATTTTGAAAAATGTTGTGGAAGCTATTTTGGTATCTTTATAAACTCTTTTTATTGTCTATGTGTGACATTTATACCCGACAACAAGAGGGCTTTTTGCGCTACAATTATTGCTGTGTCCTTTGCAACATCTTTTATTGGCCGGGAGGGTGAATTTAATGTCAGTCGGCGTATTTTGTAAGCTTATAATCTCGCTTGGTGTGGAAGCAATTAACTTAGCACAGCGGCAACATCCATTAGTGAGTATAAAGCATGAAGATACGTTTCGGCAAAACCTATCCCTATATTACAAAAGACCTTTTTCATCAGAATAAAGTGCAGATAGTACAGTTATTGGTGCTATTTGATCATTAAACAACATGCGGCGTGCGAAGCGTGAGGAAAGTTTTGCTTTTTTTTTGTAAAAAATAATTCGAAAGATCATATCACGGTCATGAGATCACAAAAAAATTGAACTACGAAGGATTCGGAATCTTCTTTTAATTGAAAATTATAAGTGGCTAGAGTCATCAATCATCAGAAAATGTGTCAACAACAGTAAAACCAGAAGATTGTCATATGTTTATTTTTTTTCATTTAATTTTCTATTGTTATCTTTTGTTTGATTTCCGATAGCTCATAGGGGCTGCTGGGGGCTTCAACTCAGTCCCCTGACCCAGTAAGCCAGGGCCACACATCCAACAACTATGAGTATTCCAAGAAATGGTGGTAAGGTGGGGTCGACTCCAGTGACCTTGACCTTATTTGTTTTGAGTAACTTTGTTCCAGCAATCATAATGGTAGTGACAAAACAATTCTAGATTTCAACAAGGCTAACTTTACTCGTGCTAAGAAGCTTTTATCCATAGATTGGGTGGTACCTTTGTCTCACTTGGGCCCTGCTGAGGCATAGAGTGTTTTCCGGGATGTTGTTTCCGATACAACAAAGTTGTGTATCCCACTTAAGAAAACTGTGGTTAAAAATAGGCCTATTTGGATTTCCAGAGAGGTTCTTAGAGCAACTAGGAAGAAACGTAAGTGTTGGCGTCGCTATAGGACCAGTAAAAGCCTGGGTAACTTAGCAGCTTACAAAAAGCAGGAACTCTTAGTTAAAAAAATTGGTAAATGGAACTTAAACTAGGTTTGAAAACAGTTGGCCAAGGAGGTTAAGATAAACCCCAAATCTTTTTATGCCTATGTGAGGTCTAATCAGAAACTTAAGAAGGGTGCGGGTCCTCTCAAAGGTAATGATAATACTTTGGTTAGTGACCATCAGGATATGGCTAACTTGTGAAATGACTATTTTGTATCCGTTTTTGCAAAGGAATCATTTTTGTTTGGGTCTTGTAAGGGCTCTGATGTTTCTTCTTCAATCAGTTATGTCATTTTTTCGGAGAAACAGGTTTGTAGAAAGCTAAAGAGTTTGAAGGCTAGTAAGGCCACTGGGCCAGGTGGGGTCCACCCAGCCATTTTACGTGAATGCTCTGAGATTTTGTCACAGTTCCGCTTTCCATCATTTTTCAGAAATGTCTGGATTCGAGTTTTGTTCCTACTGACTGGCGGGTAGTAAATGTTACTCCAATTTTTAAGAAGGGGGATCGAAGTATGCCTTGCAATTACAGGCCTGTCAGTTTAACCAGTGTTGTGTGCAAAGTTATGGAATCTTTAATTAAGGATAGTTTACTTAAGTATCTTTTAGATAATGAGTTACTTAATCTGTCACAGCATGGTTTCCTGCCAAGCAGATCTTGTGTTACTAACTTACTGAGCTTTCTTGAAGATGTCTCTTCATCTCTTGATTCTGGGTATGGCGCTGATGTCATTTACCTTCACTTTTCAAAGGCTTTTGATAAAGTTCCATTAGGTAGGCTAATGGTAAAACTGCATAGGTTAGGGGTTTAGGGCAATTGTGCTGATTGGATAAATTCGTGGCTTCAAGGTAGATCTCAGAGAGTTGCTGTCAATGGTGACTTTTCCTCTTGGAAAGAAGTCACAAGTGACAGGGTTCTGTCCTTGGCCCACTTCTTTTCTTAATTTTCATCAATGATATTGAGGCTTACATCTCGTATAAGTAAGTTTGCAGATGATACTAAGCTTTATAGGAAGATTAGCATTTTGGATGATGCCTTACTGCTGCAGAAAGATCTGGATAGGTTATTTTCTTGGTCTCAGACCTGGCAAATGTCTTTTAATGCAGATAAGTGTAAGGTCCTTTATTTTGGTCCTAAAAGTTTTAGCTATGATTATAACATGAATGGTAGTGTTTTAGTAATGTCAACTTCGAGAAAGATCTGGGTGTTGTAATTACTGGGGATTTAAAGTCATCAAGGCAGTGTGCAGCCACTGCTGCAAAGGCTAATAGAGTGCTTGGATCGATCAAGAGGAATTTCATCAATTTTAGTGAGCCTATTGTACTTAATTTGTATAAGCAGTTGGTAAGACCCCAACTTGACAATGCAGCTCAGGCTTATTGGAGCCCCTTCTATGAAAAGAACAAGTTTCTTTTAGAGCAAGTTCAGAGGAGAGCCACTCACCTTATACTTGAGATGAGAAATTTACTTTATCATGCTAGGCCTAAACATCTTGGGGTTACCAAGTTGGAGCTGAGAAGGATTGGGGGGGGGGGGGGAGGGGGGACATGATCCAGGTTTGCAGGCTTCTTTCTGAAAGGAATCCCCTTTCGACTTGTAGTTATTTAAGGGTTCAAAGTAATTTTCGGGTTCGTGGGCATTGTAAAAAGGTGGAAAATTAAGCCTTTTGCAAGGCTTGACTGACATTAGGAAGTTTAGTTTCTCCCATGAGTTGTCAACGAGTGGAATTGTCTGCCAGATTAGTTAACTCCCCGTCAGTTCACTGCTTTAAAGTTAACATTGACCAGTTCTTCCATGACTGTGGTAGAATCTGATTGTTTGGGGCTGTTGTCAAGCTTTGGTGGTTTGACTTTTGGTTAGGGCTTGGACTTCAGGGCATCTTATGGGGCCTTGGTCCTGAGTCCGTTGCACTTCAACCTGTTATGTATGTTAAACAATCCCATATGAAATCGTAGCTTAGAGGCCCCATATGGGCCAACACATGTGCCCCTTATAATTTTGTCCCGGAATTAACACGGTGCCCATATGGGTCATTCCTGGGTCATAATTTAGTGTCCATTCCGTCTACACTCGTTCTCGTCAGCCCTCAAGTTCCCACGTTGGCAACAGAAATGAGTGGGAAAAAGAGCACCATCTCTCATTCATGGAGTCTATCTGTGAATGATAGTGATTCACTTGATTGATTCAAAATTTGATGGGCTACACACGAGGCCATGAAATATTTCTTGCTGCCGAGGATGTTATTCCCCCAGGGACGGCTGAAGCGGCCGCAACCGGCACGCCGTGAGCCCTGGAATGAATCATCCGTACCACATGTATGCATACTTTTTCGAAATTTCTAGATAGCTTAATGCATGTTGAGTTTCATCCACACAGAACCGCTACGCAGGCTATATCCTTGCGCATCAAATGTTGTACGTTTTGTCACGGATGAGTGTCAGTACTGTATGGCTCTGTGTAAGTGCACCGTACGGTGTATCCTAGGTCAGCTGCATACCTGCTTAGTTCGTAAACATACTCTTGTAACATAGACGTATGTTGACTATACCGTACCTAGTGCATACAGTATATACTGCACCGCCGTACAATTCCACTTGATCGAACAGCTTCATTCAACTTGGGTCGTATCACATCATGACATGAATGTCTTCCGAGCCGAAAGTGCAGAGTAAAACGTGTTTTTCTTTCCCATTCAAAATGGTAAGCCCTTCACGCTTAATGCAGGAGTAAAATTAACATATCTTGGGCTGTGATAGAGATTGATGGTGAAATTGTTTTGTCGAGTTAGCTTAACCAATTAACGAGTAACGTTAACGTTAGGCGAAAGAAACGTTTAGACTATCAATATCAGCCTATCGCTAGCCTAAAGCAAGTCTACAGCAGGTAGGCCTTGAGGGTTTCCACGACTATAGGCCTAGTGGGTTCCGTGTGGAATTTTCCGATTTATGCTTGTAACTTCAAAGATACACAACAGAATCATTTCTCTTCCACCAGGTACTAATGGCAACCTGCCAGGTTACTGCTCTGAAAATTTTGTGAATATACATTATTCCACGGAAAAAAAGGGTCAAATCTAAAATGACCATTTTTACTAGGCTAGGCTTATCTAGTCCTCAGTAAAGGACTACGTATGGACGGTCGCGGAATTGCTCCCTATACATAGTCCTTACTCCTGTGCATGGTAATAGTGGGATGATTTATCGTCAGTATTAACATTACAAACAGTTTTTCCTCTTGAGACGACTGCCGGTCCTAAAATCTCTATTCAAACGTATCTTGAAAATGTAACCGATGTTTCACCATAAGATTTACTCACAATTTACTTACAAAAGAATAAAAAATCCAGAATAAAAACGTTCACTTTCGGTGTGCGTCTTCTTTAACGTGTAGAGCGTGTCAAAAGTTAGTTCATTCTAAAAACAGCTGTTTATGAGGTCATAAAATGATGGCGCTCCAGATATTACACTCGTTGCGTTGTCAAGGCCTGAACCCCTTGAAATTTTTTCTTCTATTTTTCGGGTGTAGAGGTGCATGCAAGCACACGCAGTAATTTGCAATCGTTGTATAAAACAATAAAATACTTTGGTTTAAATTTTGTTGGCAAAGATCAGAGAGGCCTAACCCTTTCCAAAACGATGCTTCTCTTATTAATGCGATTACAAATGTTAACCTAAAAGAAGTTTTTCCCTATTTTTTAATGAATATCTCGTTTCAATCATCTTTCTTTTAATTTATAACGGCATCCTATGGGCACCGTTCCTTCGACAACGCTTACCTGTTCTTCGCATGTTCGCGTAATAAATCGCGTTTTTCCCTAAAATTCCTTAATTTTGATTGGTTGCAACCGATGTTGCACCAGTTCAACTACTGAATATGACAGCAAGTGCGTACACACACCACAGCGTACTTTGGATCGGAGAACGAGAAAATCCGTTTTGTTCAACATGGCGGAGGAAACGGTGCGTTTCACATTTGGTCAAATAAAAGAAAGACATCATTTCTATCTTGACCTCAAAGAAGAGCAGGTGCAACTTGCTGCCGCTATCTTACAGGGTAAAGATGCTATAGGGGTCTTACCAACTGGCTACGGAAAGAGTATGGCGTACATATTACCGCCTTTGATTTTGAGTGAGGTGAGTGATCATTTTCACTCTTTTTTTTTTTTTAAATGTGCTGAATATGACATTTTGACCAAAGGAGAGCTGAAGAATCATACGCCTACAAGAAATTTTCATTGCTTGATCACTTTCCCCTTTTTCAAGTTAGGGGTAGAAATAGTTCTACTTCCTCTATTATGGCACAGTGGCATTAGCCAGAGGGTGCATGGGTATTCCGGAGACAATTAAAATGCAGAAAGCAAACTCTGTGTGAAATGAAATGTTCCATAATGCGCAAAAGTGTTCTAAGTAAGACGCATAGACAGGTTGCCAAAAGTACAGTACACATTAAAAACCATGCAAAAAATGAAAAAAAGAAATTAAGAAAGAGATGTTTATAAAAACAATATGTTGTATCAAATGTAACTAGATAAAACTCATTATTGTTGCCGAAATAGTTTCCAACTTATTTAAATATAATTTTTTCCATAAAAAAGTTACTATATGGCATATTTTATATAGCAATGTAAGTTATGTAACTCAAATAATCACTTTACGTATTGCACCCGGAATTAAGAGGAAAATACAACGGGGTTTGGTCTGCTTGCCAACGATATGAATTGGCGCCATCATTCCATGACGTCATCAATAGCGGACGGCGCCTGCAGCTCGAACGTAAACAATTGCATCTGCTGTAGTTAAAATGAACAAGAGGAACGAAAGTAGGTGACTTTATCCTTGATTTGGAAGACATTTCGATGGTTTTTCATCGATGATTAGCACACCAGCACTTCGGTAAGGTTTGTTTCAAGGATATTGGGTCGATGAAGAGTGAGGTTATATAGTAAGATGGCTGAAATTAGCAAAGCAATTTTCGACAGTAACTATTACTGTCGAAGACCAGCAACCGCGGTATCACAGGAGTAAGGACTATGTATAGGGAGCAATTACGCGACCGTCCATACATAGTCCTTTACTGAGGACTAAGGCTTATCGTACATGTTGAACAGTGAATTGGGTGTTGTTGGCATGACAATTTTGCCGCTCTGCATTTTGTCTTTGCCTTATCCGCTCCTTGGTGGGACCAATTTAAGACGATGCGATGACGTTCAATTCATCTTTAATCTATTCTGTTCACTGTTTAATCCATCGATGCCACTAAATAAGAAACATTTTTCTTTTAAAAGTATTCTGCTTCTGTAAAAGTGCAGTGTAGAAAATGTCCTTCTTCCGAATTAGGCCTAGGCGTAGATCCACGTAGATTCACGTTAAAAGTGAATGACGTTTGCACAGTACGTACATATACATATGCTCGATCGTGCGTAACATACATAGCCCTATTGCGAATGTACACTTGACTGTACTGTCAATGCACTGTCGGTGGTAAGGCTTAAAAGGGATGATTCCATTTTAATTCAAATGCAATCCCCAATAGGGTTATCAGGTTTACATACAAACGTCTTCTTGAACTAAATTTTTCACTCTTTAAAATATAATGGACCTTGATATCAACCTTTATTGCCTACGATTAGCCTGATTAGGTAACATTCAATTTACTTATTTTGGTGAGCACCTGTTCGGCACATTCCATTTCTGCAATGGAAAATACCACACATTGGCATCAGAATGCACTGTACATGCACAGCTTGATTCACCCACCCAGGTAACTACAGGAGCATACAGGTCAATTACACTGCTCAGTGCAATAATGCTTTTTGGGGTCGTCGGGCAAGGGGAAGGGAAGCAAATTCTCCTCTTGGAAATGAAAAATTTTGAACAAAAGACAACATCAGTAATTCATTATGGTTTCTCCAGAAAATCTCCTGAACATAATATTCCACAATAGAAAATGATTAGATGCAACTTACATGGCCTGAGGGTTGAGTTTTTGAGCGATCTGAAAGGGGTTTTCGGCAAAATTTTCATGGCTATAACAGCCCCACACATAGATAAATTGACTAAACAGTTCTCCTCCTCCCCCATCCCCAGCAAATACTTGGTCCCATCTGGGGAAATTTTTGCCAAGTAGTCTTAATCCACTCCACAGAGATACAAAACTCATAAGATGTATGTAATCACAACAAGGGATGTAGCTAGCCAGATCTGAGTGCTGGGTAATTGTCTAATCTGGGGAAAGCACCTCACACCATCCCATGTCATCTACCTCATTTTTCAGCCATCAACTTTTCATTTTTTCCTCATTTTATTTTGGGGAGCAAATTTGGGGCTAGTTTTAGGTCTCGTTAGGCAGATTTGTGGTGGGCGGGAGACGTGTGTTTGCCTGGAGTGATGGGTGAAATATCAAGTGCTGGGTGTGGCCGCCCAGTGCCGCCCACCAGAGCTACATCCCTGATCACAACTACCCTCAGCTAGTAGACCAGTCAATTGCCAGGCTTGGGGTAATCGTAATCGATTGCAATCGATTACACATTTTGAAGTCGTTGTAATCGCAGTCAATTACTTTTGTGAAAATCGCAAAGTAATTGCAATCGTAATCGATTACAATGGCAAAGTAATCGCAATTGTGGTTTCATTTCTGATTACATTGAAGTTGAGTTGAACAAAGAAGTAAAGTTACTAAACAATTTTTTCAGTGCTTGGTTCTTCTGTTGGAATGACAAAATTTAATTGACATTCATGTTTTAAGTCTGGTTCATGTTTAAATAAATGCTTGTGTTAATTCCATGAATTGAGCCAAATCAGGGCATGTGTTGCCTGCTTGCTTGCCAGTCAATTGCATTGAACAAATTTTAGCAGGGTTGTTTGATTTTAATTGCCCTGATTAAAATCACTGATTTAAATTGCGATTTTAATCAAATGATCTTTTTCACAAAAATCATTGATTTAAATCACTACATTGGAAAATTGTTATTTTTGGATAGAAAAAGATATTTATGATTGGTTTATTCACTGAATTCAACTAATTTGAAGAAACAACACAGTTTAGAATGATTAAAATCAATGTGCACTCCTAGTAAGAGATGCATCAGTATTGACCCAATAGACTGTCAATTTTACAGTTTAGGTGATATGCACTGTATTTCATTGAAAAGCCAACCCATTTCATAGTGGTCATTAGCCGTTTAATGGTGTTGGTTGAAGACAGTAGAGCTCTCAAATAAAACTGTAAGTGTTAGACAGTATAGGCTAGGTACAGCATGCTAACTTTCCCACCATCACTGTCCTGGCAACAAGTTGAAACTTGGAAATACAGTATCAGATATTTTAGTAATACTGTGCCACAGTGTGGTGTAAGGTACTTATTTTGGGGTGATTCAAAGACAAGATGAAATTCTTACTGTTCTCTATGAACCAGACATGGGATTCAATTATTTTGCATTTTACCAACCCTCATAACAGGACCCAAACCATGCCCAATGAGATCTTGGCAAGTCCAAGTAGAAGAAATATGAGAACTGAAAGATGGATTAATAAATGAACAGTACACCATAAAGTTCTAAACAGTGTAATCAATTGCCAGCTCATATGCTACTAAACCAATGTGCAATGAGTTCAGTAACAAGGAACTCACCAGTTCCCTGTTTCAACCAGGAATCAAGACTCCCTAGTTCAACATACTGTACTGTATTCACTGTACTGATGCCTACCGCCTCCTCAATATTATCTCAAAAGATTGTCTGTGTATATTGTTCAGTTAGCAATATATATTCCCCAAAGAAATTGTTATTATCTACAAATTTTCTTTTTTTGAAATCACTGTTTTTGTATGCACATCATTTTCATACAGCACAATACTTAAGTCATATGTCCCATATTATAATGAACCATGGAGTGGTTGTCTTGTAAGTTTCTTGTATACACTGCTACAGTGGTCTATAAAGGTTTTCATTTTTCCATACATTTTTTTTTTCTTTTTATTTTGCAAATGATAGCCCTGGAAGCTGAAAACTTCATTTTTATAGGTTATACACTAACACTAGCATCCAGGAAATTTTGTGACATCATACCTTTTAGAAATCTAAAAAAATTAAAAAAAAAATCTGATTAAAATCATTAAAATCCAATTAAAAACATTAAAATCCTATTTTTTTTTTTTTTTAATAAAAAAAATCAACAACCCTCAATTTTAGTGGTGGAGCCTTGTATTCCCTTCTTGCAGTAGTTAAAATGATTAACTTTGTATAACGATCTCTTCTCTTCCCAAGTGTTATGATAATGACATGTGCATGAGAAAAATTAGCTGGATGCTTTCCATAGCACCTTCAGGGTTGATGAAGTCCAGAGAAAATAATTCCCACATCCCACTGACCACCCTATTCATCAAAGAACTGTACTGTGACAATTGCAGATAAGTATCACAATGCATGCTTCCCTGTCTAGCCACAGTACAGCTTTCTGAAGAGGAGTTCACTGGCATCCTATACAATACACAAACTAAGAAAAGCATAACTCAACCATCAAAATTAGGTTGTTGATGAGAAACCTTTAAATTTACTGAAGTAACATTGTCACCAAAAAAGGGCAGTTAAAGTTTTTAATTTTGGATTTAAGAATGGCTTGCTCTCCCCTGGGTTTAAATTATTTTGCTCAGTCTGCTCCTTATTATAAGAAAACTACAAACAGCAGTGTTAAAAATGCTGTGTAATATTACCAGTTCAAAGGGTTAATAAGTGAATAAAATGCATGCACTTTCAAACAAATGTAAAACATCTGTTACTAAACAAGATTAGAAAATCTTTCTAAGAGAACAGTGGAAGGTTCTTGTCTTCCTATTTGTAAGGTGAAATAAAAAGTTGGTGAAAACCAAAGCAAGAGTAGATGTACGCTGTATGTTCGCAGCATATTACTGGCTCGGGACCAGTTGTTACATTCACCATAATATATTCACACATTGCTTTCAGCTAGCTGGCTGCATGCTTCGCGTGTATCGTTTAAAGCTCTCAGAGCTAGAGAGTGGGTGTACTTTAATTGGCAATAACATGACACCCTCCCTCAATAATTGCGTCAGAAGCTGGGAATCCCCAAATTTTTAAAGAAACCGCTTCATTCATAAACACAAGTAGCCAATCAGTGAGCACGATTCTTCATAACAAAAGTTTGTTTCGATGTACAGCACCAAGCGGCAGCATAACAATTTTCAGGCAGCTGTTACCGTGTACAAATGCTGCTATGTACACTGTTGGTTTTGATAAACAGTGATACGAACTTTTTTGAAATTTTTCTCAATTCATTCATTCTAGGGGATTTGTCCCCCTTCCCTTTTCCCCTCTGGCATAGATAAACCCTGGCTATGTAGCAGTGGTTTGATGTAAATGATACTAAGTGTGATACAGTATAGCACTTGCATATACCTCAAAATGAAAGGCCTGGTACAATACTACTGTAGATAAATTGCTTCCTGACTTTAATACTTGTGCATGTGTGTCAGTGTGTCAGTGTCAGCAGCTTGATTTGTTCAATATCTTCAAACTGGGTTTAAATGAAAAGTAGGAGGGGAATTCATAATACTGTTTGGACTTTGTCTTGTTTACTTTTGGTATGGTATGTGAAAGCTGCATGGTGTGTGTGTGGTGTTTTTAAAATTTTTTTGTATTACTTTGTCATGACTCATTGCTGCAAGCTCACGTGTCAACTATGCTGTGTTCCATAGTTGTGTTTTCAGTAATATGCACACCTGCCCTAGTAAAATTCTTACCAATGAAAAACACAGTTTGTATCTTTACAGTGAAATATCTGCCACAATTTGATGTGGGCTTTGTTTACCTAAAGTTGTTGACAGGACACCAGTAAGGAATTGCACATTTCCTTGTATTCATTTGTTTATGGTTTACACTGTTATCCACTTCCTATTTTACTGTATCTTGACATCATGATACTCCTACATTTTATCCTGTAATTGAATGATCTAGGCACTAAGCGTTGCACACTGTAACATAACTGGAATTTCACAGGCTGTTTCATATTTACATTAGCATATGCTGTGGCGGCTCGAATTGAACCAATCTATAAACAGGCAAGTGAAAAATTCAGCAGGTCCAGGGCTGGAATTAATTGAAGGCCATGACCTGACCTTCATATTTTTGACAATGGCCTTGTTGCCCTATAAAATTTTATGACCATCAAGGCCATTTGGCCTCTGTGCCTTACCTGTGAGATTACATTGTGGTCAGTACAAAATCACTTGTGTGGACTTGGTGCCCTCTCAGTTCACATGACATGCCCTTAAAGTTTATGGAAAAATGACCTTGCCATACTGGAACCTTAATTCCAATGCTGGAGGTCTTCTTCCCCCTTCCTTCTGTCCTTTGCTGGCCTGCAAACTTACCAAACAGGCCAAAAGTTGGTGTTGTTTGCACAACACTCATTCCTTGAAGTCTGTTTCACTCCATTTCACATCTAACATTTTACATCTAATTCTCCTACTTCAAGGTGTGCAAGTCTGATTGCACACCATATTTAATATTAATCCATTAAAGTTCACTAAAACAGTACACCTACCACACTCCTTAATTTCCTGAGGAATGTAATTTGTAGCACACCTAGAAATTCTGAAACTCAAATACAAAGCACTTAAAAAAGATAATGAAAAATTAGTTCTGAAACAGGTACAGTAAGTCTTAAGACCAGTTTTCAAAGAGTTCACTGACGTGCAGTTCAAATATGATGAGGGGAATTATTCCATAGAGTCGGAGCTGCTACTGAAAAAGACCACTCACCATAGAAGGAAGTGCAGACAGATGGTGTGTGTTGAAGATAGCACTAAGGAAATGAGCAAAGGTAGCAAGAAGACTTATATTCTGTTTAGTTTAGCAATGTAAGATGGTGCCATGCCATGAAGAGCTGTGTACCTGTAAATAAGCACCAGAAGAGCAAATTACAGTGCAATACTACTCAACTTTCAGTCAGATTTTGTTCAGTTTATAATTTCTGTGATCCCACAATGGTGTGTGATTTCATTTTTCAATATATTGTCTTTTCTTCAAATTTCTTCTATAGGGAGTTGGATCCTCAGGATTGGTGAATGACATAGGGCCAGAGCATTTCCCTCCAAATGAACGATACTTTGGGCTTGTAAATGTAAGTGGTGTATCAAAATTCTACCTACAGTCCTTCTGGCTGGGTTGTACTGAACACTTTAAAAATGTAAACTTTGTATGTACTGTAATTGTGCTTGATGCTCAGTAAAAGCAGTAGAGTAGAGGAAAGAAGCCAGTGACATTGGCTGCAACTGGAAAAAGGGCTGTGGCTGGCCTGACTTGAACCAGGTGGTCAGAAAATGGGCTGTAAAACTCCAGGTAACGAATTAACCGAACCAAGTGTGGAATGCCTTATGTTAAGGCACCATATATTAGTATAGTGATCACTATACTTAATAGTACTTATTGCCTATCTTGTGTTTGGTTGTGTTTATTGTTACTCTGTGCACTATGTAGAGACTTTTTTCACTTACATCATAATTGGTTGGCCACACCCACTGCTGGGAAGAAAATAAACAGCTGACATGTTGGTCCCCATGCCAGCTGTTTCTCAGCCAGTTTTACATACTATACAGCTTTTGCCAGGCATTCAAGAAAGGGGTGGGGTTTGAGATGTCTGTGAAAAGAACCATTCTTATTACTATGATTTATGTAATTTCACTATACCTGCCATTTTCTACAGTCAGTGTGTGGTACTGTACAGGGTTTCCCTTGGGTTTGAAGTCGTGGGGTGGCCTTACTCCTTGGTGTAAAATGAAGCCAGATTTGACACCAACAGGGAAGGAGATCTATCACTTCCAGGGTTCCCTTGGGTTTTGGATAGTGTTAAGTGGTTTACTGTACAGCTGTGGCCCAGCTGTGCTCCCCATTTTGACTGGGGGTACAGGGGCCCCCAGCCAATGTTTTTGTTTGGAAAATTTCACTTGCAACAGTTTTGAAGTGATCTTATACACAATAAAATTGTGAATTATACATAATAATTACTTTGTTTATTTAAAATCACAGAGAAATTTAAATTCGAGACCTTATGAATTTTCGGCTCATGTCCACTAGTGATTTAGGGTTTGACTATGAAGTGATTAAAGTGTGGGGAGGTTACAGTTATGACATTTTGGCTAGGCAGTGTTAAAAAGCTTCAAGGCGGGCCATCCTGGGAACTGAAAGGTTGAAAACCAAGGGAAGTTCTGACTTATTCCTTAGAGCTACATTTCTTACAGGTAATTAGCGCTACATTAATTCAGGTTACAGTAATTCTCTGTGAGATGGTAGCTGAAATATGTGAGGTGGGAGGTGGGCCGGTGGGGACCCTCATGAAAAGAATGCCAAGGGAAACCCTGCAGTACTTGGGAATTCAGCTTTATTGGAATTTTGATACTAATGGTAGACTTTCATAACTGCTTGATTGTTGCCCAAATGAAGAAGATTACAGTAGCAGTTTGAGCTTCTGTTGCTCTTTGCAATGGCAATCACTGTAGCTTAACTTTGTGAATTGATGAGAACACAAGGAATATACTGTAGCTGAAGCATAGTGGTGCTAAAAATAGATACAGACAACTTTCAACATGATATGTCTGCAGAGCAAGTATAGTTGTTTAGACCTTGGCTTAGGGTGCCCAGTTGTGCATGATTTGCTGTGCGATTATTGAATTGTTATTTTCAAAGCCATTGGGCAAGATCCCCTTGGGCACTCAGGCAAAGCTATTTTTCAAGCCCTGTTTGTGGTTGTGTAAAATTCATTATGCATGCTTAAACAGTCATTATTTGGAAAAATATAATATGCAAAGTATCTGTAATAATATCCAAATTATATTTTTCTCTTCTAGTTTGGTAATACGTGCTACTGTAATTCAGTATTACAAGCTTTGTACTTTTGCAAACCGTTTCGAGATAAAATCCTTGGGTATAAAAGTCAGCCGAAAAAGAAGGAAACGCTGTTATCTTGCCTTTCTGATCTCTTCAACAACATTAACACACAAAAGAAAAAGACTGGTGTAATAGCTCCAAAGAAATTTGTTGCCAAGTTAAAGAAAGAAAATGGTAAGTAGCAAGTGTATTCAAAGGGAATATTTTGTTTGAAATACACATACTGTACAATGTACTTCCAATGGTTTAAGAAATAAATGGCTTTTATCATTTTGTGAGAACAAGTAGGAAGTTATTATATCTTTGTCTGTATGTGACGTCAGTCTCTGGGAAGTTTATGTCAGAAAAGTTATGAAAAAGTTAAGTTTTTGAATTTTCTCCCAGTAATTTTTGGCGCCGTTCCAAACCATGTCCCACGCCACCGTGCGCGCTGCTACTTGAGGAAGCCTGTCTCGGATGTTATGTTTTGTGGGATGGTAATGTAATGTTGGAGAGTATGCTAACTTTATGTTACAGTATGTACAGTAGCAAAGTTGCTCCTGAATTTGTGAGTTTTTCCAGTCATTCTATGTGATCTAGCAAAATTAATATCCATTTTTGCCAGTCAGTGATAATGAGAATTTAGACACAGTCACTACTATAGCAGAGAACACTCAGGGTATAATGCAGTATATGATGAAACCAGATAAGTAAATGTTTTTAGCATTGATTTGACATAGATGTTTCATGTGGCATGTGTCTTAATTCTATCAAGTTAATCTATAAATTTCTCTGATTGGCTGTTACTTTTAAAAGCACTTCAGGTGGAAATGGAGTGTCGTGAATTTCTCTTTCAACTATTTGGGATAAATTCTAGCTGTTTAAGAGTTTTGTAGTTTTGTGGGTAAATCATTTTAAGTTATATGTTGGCTATTATTAGTGTGTGGCCAATAACAGACGTAGCAGAGATTCCTCCTGTCTTACAAGTTGAAGGTCTGGAGGTTGACTCCTAGCAGGGTCATACTTAACACTTCAAAAGTGGAACCCACTGCCTATTGTGTTCAGCATAAACAGTGGAGTGGAAAAGAAGAGCGTGCATCACAACTGAAAATCTGCCATTATGGGATAGGCTTTTGATTGGCTGGAAGTACCATGACAGTAATTAGAAACAATCAATCATAGAGAGGATGGGAAACCAGACAGACTATGTGTTGTGTGTGGTGTCTCAGATTTGTGGAAATGAGCTATTGTACCCTAAAAATCTGCAATGCAAGAGGTTACAAAATGGTGTCCCTCTCAATCAGTATTTCAAATCACTATTCACTTTGACAGTATCATATGTTTTAGAAATTAATAAGTTGATGCAAAAACTGATATAATTGGTTTTTCTCTTTCCTAGACCTTTTTGATAACTACCTACAGCAAGATGCCCATGAATTTCTAATTTATCTCCTCAACACAGTGGCAGATTTACTACAAGGTGAGGTCATGAAAATTTATGTGTAAACTGTGCTGGTGTTTCCAGGGCAGGGAATGTGATAAATGAAGAGAATTGTCAGTTTGTATAGTGGTCACATTTTAACATCTTATGTAGGAGAATTACTTATTAACTGTAAGATCCATCCTCACACCCGTAGGCAGTGATGAGCCAAATATGTGATATCTGTCTAAGTTGTCATGCAGGGGTGAGTCAAATATGTGATATCTGTCTAAGTTGTCATGCAGGGGTGAGTCAAAGTTCTGTGAAAACAACCTAGGCTCATGCGTGGCATAGTTCTGTCAATATTTTGCAGGAATTGTGAGTCAGTCTCCGAAATGTAGGGTAAATTGTGTGATGGATGGGTACATTCACACAAACAAATGTGTAATGCTTGTGGTGAATATTGACTGAACTCTTTTGAGGCTCAGAGGGTGCATCCTACAATTTATAAGTGCATTACATAATGGTTGTGAGTTGTAGGAGAGTGTAATTGCAGTGAGTTAAGTAGGAGAGGATAGCAAGTATAGTGAGAGTATAGGTCATGAGTTATTAGCACTGATTGTGTTAGTTAATGCATACTCACTGTGTGGTTAGTTTCTGAGATGAGGTTTTACAGTTAAGTTTCTAACCAATTGCTTAGGCTAATAAAAACCTTTTTCCAGTTGTGGTTAACTGTATGGTTGGTTTTCACAATTCTCACATTAGTTATGAAGTCCATTAAATTTATTGGAAGATTTGATACATGTACCAGCCTCTTTTCAGGTCAAACAGGCAAGGTCATGTGATTTAAGTGGCATGTGTATTTGGTTCCTGTAAATTTGGTAGCTGGAATCAATATATGAGGGCACTGAATAATAGCAAAGTTTCAAGGAAAGTGCCCTTTTTGAACAGGACTGGGAGTCCAACACAGCTAAAGCAGAATATTATGTAGATGTGTTATTTAACCAGTCAAGTTCTGTGATTTAATATTAACAAAAATAATAATAGCAATGATGATGAATGGGTGGTGGTGATGATGAATGGGTGGTGGTGATGATGAATGGATGGTGGTGATGATGAATCGGTGGTGGTGATGATGAATGGGTGGTGGTGATGATGAATGGGTGGTGGTGATGATGAATGGGTGGTGGTGATGATGAATGGGTGGTGGTGATGATGAATCGGTGGTGGTGATGATGAATGGGTGGTGGTGATGATGAATGGGTGGTGGTGATGATGAATGGGTGGTGGTGATGATGAATGGGTGGTGGTGATGATGAATGGGTGGTGGTGATGAAGATGGTGGCGGTGGTGGAGGTGGAGGAGGCAGGGGTGTGATGTTACGGTGCAATGGTGACAGTGACACTTACAATTATCAGACCTTGAAGAGCAGTTGTTTTGTGATGCTTAGCAACCACAAATCTGCCCCTTTCTGACAAAAAGTAGTAACCCACATTTTCAATATTTTGAGTTATGGACCAAAACATGTTATTTTAAAGCCAACAGAAATGCTTCTACATGGCACAAGGACACCTGCTAACTGAACAATTTGTTACTTAAACACTGGAAAATAGTTTTTTCCTGATATTCATTGCAAAAGCAGACTAATGTGGTCTACTTCCTTTTGTGAGAAAACAATATACATGTGAACACATACACTTTTCTGACAGATAGAAGTATGATCTTTAATGTTTAATTTCAATATTCTGTCATATATTTTTAAAGAAAATGTTTTGTTTTGTTTTAAATAGGAGATATTGTAAAAGTTGATTACCAAGATTTTCAATGTGGATTACTTCTTTTTGTAAGAAAAAAATCAGTTAAAATATTCCTCACAATTTCTGACAGAAAGAAGTACAAGCCACTGCTTCTTTTTGTCAGAAACAGTTTGGTCAAAATAATTCTTGTATTTTCTGATAGAAAGAAGTAAAAGCCCTTTGCTTCTTTTCGTCAGAAACAGTATAGTGAAAATAATAGCTGTACTTTCTGACAGAAAGAAGTACAAGCCATTGCTTCTTTTTGTCTGAAAAGAATGTAGTTTTCCATGTGGGTTACTTCTTTTCTTGGCTGATTATCTCAGGAAGTAGACTACATGTTAGAATATTTAATATCTGAAAATTTAAGTTTCAGTAAGAGAAAAAAAGAATATGAAATAAAATCAATTTTGAAAAAAATGTGGATTACTTCTTTTTGTCAGAAAGGGGCAGAAATATAGGAGAAGCCTTTGGCTAATGAATTGCAATTTCATGTATGGGAAACAAGCCATTGAGCCACAACTGGGAGAAGGGCACCCTGACTTAAACCAGCCAGTTAGAAACTGCGCCGTAAATCTCCATATAACTAACTGAAACTGACAAAATGGAAATAGCACTTTGTGCTTAAAGGACAATATGAAAAAATTGTTTATTGTTCTGTATTCTCCTATGAGTGCTAGTTTGCACAATCTTTGAATTGTAAGTAGTGTCATTGTTTAAAACAAAACAATGGTTTATTTTGTTAAGTCATTGTGTTTGGCTGTTTGTTGCAACCTGTTACAAATTACTTTAAAGGGGTAATCAGAGTTTGTCTTTACAAGTTTAACATGATTTTAATTCCTCAGCACCATCATACGTTAAGTTAAAACTAACAGAATATGATCTGTCATCATGGTCTGCTGTTGTGATTTGTCACAGTGTGGATGAGGCTGTATAGTCTTTGCACCTATGTGAAATTTTTTTGACCTGAAAATTATCAAAATTCATGTTTAACAGTAATTAATACAGAAGAAGTGTTTCTTCTCACTTGAAATGACATCTCTGATGTCTGTTGATTCTGGTAAATAAACAGTTAAGAAAGGGAAAACTGAGTGTTGGAACAAAAGGTTAATATTTCCTTTCAAACTCTGATCATCCCTTTAACAGAGCTGCCAAGTCTTCCTGATTCTGCAGAAGACTTCCTGAAAATTTCACCTCCAAACATGCAAAATATAAAATCTTCCTGATTGAGAACATGATTTCCCCCATTGAAAAAAACACAAATCCCTGAAATCTTCCTGATTTATGAGGTAAATCTTCCTGTTTTCATGACCTCAATGTTGGCAGCTCTGCTTTAACAAGTTATAAAAGTTCCTAGAGCTCTATTTCTTTACAAAATGCATTTTGTATATATTTTTGTCTGTAGCTGAGAAGCCAACAGATAAAGGTTCCTTAAAGGGCAAACCAGGGACACCAAATGGAAAACTGAATGGGAACAATAACGAAACAAAACCAGAGCCGACATGGGTGCATGATATTTTCCAGGGTACCTTAACAAACGAGACAAGATGTCTTTGTTGTGAAGGGGTGAGTTTTAAATTATTTTGTCTTGTCATTGGTAAAAAAAGGTCATCATGCCTCTATTTTCAGAAAATTTTAAGGTTGACCTTTGGGCAACCTTTTCTCTATTGATTGTTAGTTTTCCATTAAACTTTACCGTACAACTACAAAATTGTGTTTCACAAGTTCCTGTTGTGTTATTTTTTTGGTGGAATTAAGTAGAATGTGTGTGTATACATAACTTTTCTTGCAGAATGGAAATATGTTATCTGTTACATGTTATCTGTTGTAAGGAAATCATTTTTAATACTGTCAAAGTCTGAAATAGGATGAGAACAGTTAAAATAGTTGATCAGTAAGTAGATGAAAGCAAGCTGCTTTCTAATTCTTACCATGGATAAAATGTTTGTTGGACCTATGTCTGACTTTAACTTTTGGTTGTCCACATGGAAGTTTAGTTTTCCCAGATGAATGGACCAACAAGAAAATTGAGCCCTGAGGTTGTTGTACTGGTCAATAATGTTTGGTTTTGATGAGTTCCTCAGAAATCCAAAATGTAATTTCTAGAGAATTGCTGAGGTCAAATTTGACCACACAATTGGATCTTTCAAAAATATCGAAATTGTGTTCAACCAGTGACTGAAATAAATGGGACATACAGTACCACCCTGTTTTGTTATTACTTGGGGTGGCATATAAATGTGCTACTCATTGAAACCACAATGCATTTTTGCACCCTGGTTTTCAGATTTCATTTGACCATACTTGACTGTTTCAATTGTTTGGATGAACAAGCAGCTTTTGTAGAAACTTGACATGTTGCTTACATGTTTTTCTTTAAAAGAAGGGTCTAAGGTCAAGAAGGGTCTAAGGTCAGGTCAAGTTGCAATATGTTAAAGGGGTACTAATTCTAAGCATTATGGTGAAATTTTCATTGAAATCCAATGCGTGGTAGTCAAGATATGAGAAGGTAAAGTTGTCACATTGTCAGCAAAAAGTGAACTTGAAGCAAGCACATGTGACATCATATCCTCACAATAATGAACAGTCTGTTGTGTTCCTTACAGTTTTACAAACAACTTTCTCCTTGATATTCCGATGGTATCAGATTGGATTTGCATGACTGGCATGAGATAAAAAAAATTTACATTCCCCCAATTTTCCCACTAGGAGGTCCTCTCCCTGTTAACTTCAAGGTCAACACAACAGACTGAAAAACAAGAATAGAAAAAGCAACCTTTGTCAATGTGAGGAAATGATATAAACTTTGTTGCTCTCAAGTCCACCTTTTAGCACAAATCTAGTAACTTCATTTGCTGATATCTTAAAAAATACATGTCCCATTTGAGTGACTTTCACTAATCTGCATACATTCATTTTTTTCTTTCACATGCAAATTATATTTTTGCTTTAACTACCCCTTGAAAGGGAGTTTCCTCCAACCATTCTTTTGACTTCTAATGAGATGATGGTGATCTGCATCTGGCATCTGCTTTTGGTAAAATTTTCCCCTAAATGGCCATTAATTGAATATTAAAATTATGTATATTGAAGAGAACTGTTTCAGTCAAGAAGAAGAAAATCTGATGGAAAGAATATAACTGGTCAAATCTTGATTGAGAAGTAACAAATATTTGTGGCATTCAAAGGCATTTTCATATTTTTAAAACCAATACAGTAGTTCTGTAGAGAGTTATAGATTATTCAAAATAAGGCAGTATGATAGCCGTCATTTCACAAAAAAATGTTTTTATAAAAAAAAGATCCATTTTTGTTCAAGATAAATTTCTTGCCACAAATGATCAAAAATTGAAATGTTGCAATTTTTGCAACTCCTGTAGTGCATAACATTTTGGAAAGAAAAGACCATGTAGTTTACAGGTTGGACAAAATCATACATTGTTACATCAGGTAATGTTAGTTTAAGCTACTTGCTTTTCGTGCCAGGGTGTTGTATTTTGAAAATAATATTTTTATACCTCTCATTTATTGAAGAAAGAAAAGAACAAAGCAACTGATTTCAGCAATGTGGTGATTTAGATTTTGAAAAGTAACCAATTTTAATGGTATTTAATGTTTCTTTAGGTGAGCACAAGAGATGAAGACTTCCTCGATCTTTCTGTTGATGTTGAACAAAATACTTCTATTACTCATTGCCTGAGGTAGGTTTTGCTTGTATATTTTTATTACAACAGAATTGTGATTAATTTTGCATACATCACAGTGGCAAAGCTCGGGGAAGGCATGGACTATGGTTGCCCCACACTGATGCCAATGCTGTACTTACTGTGTTTAAAATTTAAAAACAAAAAGTTTCCCTCCCCTGCTGAAGTCTTTGGCAAATACTAAAGAATTTAGCCACAGCCTTTTTAAACCCATTGACTCTCTTGGATAGAGTAACTGCCATATGTAAATGGTTCAATTTGCTTGTACCCTTGCAGGAGAACTTTCATTTAACTTCAGATCTATATTGAAGCTTCTGAAGTTTCAGACATTGACCCCTTGTTTTCTTGGCAGCAAAATATCAGACAGAATATGGAGAAAAATAAAGTTCTGGAAACTCAAACTTCTGGTCGCTCAAGACCTTAACAACAAGTTTGCATGGTAATAAATATTTCCCTGCTGTTGTTTGTATAATGATGACTTTAAAAGATAACTAGAAAGCCAGCAGGCTTAGTGATTCCTTGCCGTATGGTATATCATAGCAAACATAGAAACAAACATGAAATGCATGAGATCCCGTACAATTATCCTACTTAATTGAGATATAATACTAGTAAGGTCAAAACTTTTTGACCTCATGTGACCCAAAATGACCTTTGGACCCCTTAAAAACAATAGTGATCACCTTACCAACACGTCCATCAACATGAGCAATTCAAAATTAAGCTTAGTACATTATGAGTATGGAAGTACTACCTCCATGGTATGAGATCCTTCACAGTTATCCCCCTAAAAATATTATGTCTGCAAAGTTTGATCTAATTGTCACCTCAAACCTTTGATCTCCACACAAAAGAGGAATTTCTCACACAGCTTTAATATGCCAGAAAACTGTCTCATTACTTGATAAAGTGGTATTTTGAAACCATTTTTATCAAAAGTTTGGTCAATGGGGACTCTCCATTCTGAAGTCTCTATGTTCCGATGCTTATATGTTTCGAAAAGTCTGCATTTAGGTTAGTGTTTAAATAAGCCCTCATCGACACACTCTCCTACCAGCATTGGATCAAATACTGTGTTCTCACATACCCCGCGCTCGAGGTAACACTATGTTACCTCACGCTCGAGTAACGAGGGAATGCGGGTTAACGCGGAGTCGGTGTTTAAATTTCCATCCACCTCAAATCGCAGGGTAAAGCAGTTTTAAACATCGAGTTTGTTTTAATCAAGCAAGGTCACACCGTCACAGGTATTTATGGCACTGATGACAGGTATTTTCTTAAATTTTGCTGTAATCGGTTCGTGAAATATTTGGCCTTGTTACTATGGTAACACTATCCAATCAACGAAACACTGGGTACGTGAGAACACAGACTGGAAAACACAGGGTTAGCCTGTGGTTTTGCTGATTGTAAACACAAGTTAACACTGGGTGTTGTGGGGTATGTGAGACCAAGCCTAAAGAGACATCTGAACAGAGATGTGTAACCTTGGCTATTACTGACGGCAATTTTTGCTTTATGGGGAAAATGCCCCACCCATGGTCTATGTTATCCTTTGCAAATTACAAAAGCAGATATCACTATTAATCCATAATTTAACAAGACTTTTTAATTCGCCTTTTGTCTACTTATACTGTAGGCACAGCATAACATACAGGACAAGTTTTCCTCGTTTGATACACAGTATACAACATTATGCTTGCTCTAATTACCTGAACTACTTTTAAATGACAGCAGCAATGCAAAATACAATCTTAATACTTTTGAAAAGTGTCATAAAGGGTAATCTTGAAGCAATGGTTCTATGCATTAAGCTTAATAGTACACTTTTTTTTTTTGGGGGGGGGGGGGGGGGATAGTGACATGGATAAAAATGAAATGTGAAACAAGAATTTCCACTCGATGATGATATTTGACATAACTATATAATCCTTCACAGAGGGGTTACTTTTTTGGTGCAGTTATCCAGATATATGCAGAAATGAGGCAAGTAGTATGCTGATACATTTTATGCTATGAAAAATTTAAAACAAATTCTAGAATGAAACTAAGTGACAAATAATCACTGTAGAGCATTTATTGAAACTGTAAAGCAGAAACACCAATCTAGACAGACACCAATGTTTAAAGTTGTGTTCAACAAAATTCCTTATACAAACACAGTATTTGTTCAATTCCACCAGCTTCTATGTAAAGGACACTAATTTCTGAAGGGTGTCAATCTACAGTATTTCTAAGATGACTTTCAGTTTAGAAACTTGATCAGTGTACATGAACTTCTCCATCTCCAGACAATGGCTAGGCAAACAACTTTTATTTGTGGTCAGATGAGACAAGATAATGTGGACAGTTATTTTATGCTGGATTTAGCAGAGGTGTGACTTTCATGGAGGTCTGACATTTTGACCACAAATAGAGTACTGAATGCCTGCAGGGAATGGCAGGAAATAGGAGTATATACAAACAATGGGCTGTCATGGTTATGTACTGAGATAAAAATAAGCTTTCTTCAGAGGGTTTATAAGAGTCAATTAACACCACTTTATACAGTAAAAAGTCAATTGAGCTGTATGTTTGTATGAGGTAATCCTTCAGGACACTGTGGGGATAACTGGCAGTCAACTGTGAAAAATTGGGCCAGATAACTGTGACCAAATGGCAAAGAATGGGTCAGTCACAATTTGATCCACTCTGTTAGGCAATGACAGTTCATGTGCGCTGAAGGGTATTTGATACCAAATGATCAGTGTAAATTAGGTTCTTTTTTTGTAAAACTAATTAACTGTGGTATATCTATTTAATCAATTCCCACTTCCAGTTAATGCATACTTGCATGCACATGTCCTCATGAGGACAGTAGGCACAAGGTTTGTCAAATATTAGCACTTTTTGCCACTAAATTTAATGTTTTCTTCAGGTTTTCTTTAAGGTTATTGAAAAAGCAATGTAGGTATGTTATAAAAGAGATTCTTGTGCATCACACAGAGTACTCTCTGTTCAAAGTTTATACTTATGAAGTTCCACATCAGTCATCTATTTAGTGTGCATAGAAGCATCTTCTAATATTTTCAGACAATGTCCCTAAATGACCCTTTTACAGACTGTTTAAACTCACATGTTCCACATCAGTTTCATGAAAATCTATTTACTTGTGGCTGCAAAATCAGCATACCCATGAGCATTGAAGTATGTAGGCCAGCCTGATGAACAGATTTTGCCTTTTAAGATTGTATATTTTGCTCTGCCCACTTTTTCATGTATTAATACTTGGAACTTAATGTAATAACAGGGCACAATTTCATGCCAGAATCAACATACTGTACAGTAACTACCATGCGATGTGCCTTTTTGTGCACCTTAGACCTTCTTCCTATGAGTTTGCTTCAGTGCTTTACAAATACATTTTCAAAATTACCTCACCAAAGAATTTACATAGTGAAGTTAATAAACTGTTCCAAAAAAATTATATACCCTATGCCTATTACATTACCCATGCCAAATTATTCCTACCCTTTCACCCTAACCGTTCATGGACATTAACTTCAACAGTTATATACTCTTTTGAGATGTAGTGTTTGCAAGGTTTAGATGTTTTGAACTCTGATGACCCCAAATGACCTTTGACATCCAATAAAAACAATAGGGGTCATCTACTCAATATGGACAATCCACTTAGTAAATATGAGATTCCTGGCAGTTACCTTTCTTGACATATGGTGTTTACAAGTTTTTGAGCTTTTCATCTCTGATGACCCCAAATGACCTTTGACCTCCACCAAAAATAATAGTGATCATCTACTAAATATGGGTAATCCACCTGCTATGTATGAGATCCCTCACATTTACCCTTCTTGAGATACAGTGTTTACAAGTTTCTGACCTTTTCCCTCTGGTGACCCCAAATGACCTTTGACCTCCATCAAAAACAATAGGGACCATCTACTCAATATGGACAATCAGCATGGTAAGTATGAGATTGCTCACATTTTTCCTTCTGGAGATAGCGTGTTTACAAGCAATTTCCAAGGTATTTACATTTTGACCTCTGGTGACCCCAGATGACATTTGACCCCTACCAAAAAAATAGGGACCATCTACTCAATGTGGACAATCTACATGCCAAGTTTGAGATCCCTGGGGGTTACCTTTCTTGAGATATCGTGTTTACAAGCAGGCATCACACACACACATACACACACACACTTACATGTTTTGACCGTCAATGGGGGACACATTTTTTTAACCATGAAAATGTGGATATCCCCACTTTGGGTGTATCGACACTTGACTAGGGGAAAAAACGCTCATGTCCCCAACTTACTGGAACTACACAGATACACATACACCCATGTACCAGCCCACGGTTTGTCACCTAATGTTAGGTCCATCACATGGAAATTGGGGAAAACTCCAAAATGCTTCAAACTTGCTGTGGTACATCCTTGAAACGTGAGAAATTCAATTTCATGGCTAATTTTGCATTTGGCAAGTGGGGATATCCCCACTTGCAGGTGTATCCACACTTGCCCGGAGAAAAAAAGGCTCATGTCCCCGTTTTACACCAAAAACGTACGCACACACACACACACACACACGACATCACCATCGTATAGATTCCTTGCCTGCCTTCGGCAAGGAATCAAAAACCTACTAAAGAAAACTTAAACCAGTTAACCACAACTGGAAAAAGGTCCCTGGACACCACTAGATTCAACCAGAAATTTATTAGTTGATGTTTAAAACTTGGACAACCAAACCAAACCATGTAATGATGGATATATTTGATTCCAATTGACCCTAATGTAAGTTAAAGGGCCAAACATATGAACAAAGGCTTCGTACGGGGATCTAGAAGGCTTTAGTTCCATGAGAAACACCTATAGAGGCTTTGCAATTGCGTCACAGAACCGCCATGCTGGAGGACATCCATGCCAAATACACATGGTTTTGTGACGAACGCACTGCATAATGTGCACTGTGATATGCACGGCGTGTACAAATTCAACGAGCAAGCGCGTCCCGTAGGGTTTACTACGTAGTTACATGTACTCCAACATGGCCGCCGGAGAGTATTATTACGTCATTTGAAAAGCCTCTATAGTTCACAAAATCAGCAGATGGTGAAGTTTTCGATTGTATTCAGTTATTTGTCTTGATTTGTTGATTTCTGAGCTCTTAAAAAATTACAAGACCATAAACGCAATCGTGAAAATTAACTGGCCAGCCGTATTGGAAATAATCATGATATATGCAATGTTGACTACATGTTTCATCTGAGAAGTCTAGAAGACAGTGATAGCTTGCAGGCTAGAAGTGCTGTCCAATACCTACAAGATGCAAGAGATATTCGGGAATCCAGGAACTACCCACAGTTCCCTGATTGGTCAAAAGTTGTGACATCCTGCAAATAAAAATTAAGTGATACAGCAACATTGTATAACCAATGAGGAGGCTTTGGAGGGTGAAAAATGGGCAAGCCCTGAAAATATGGGAAAGCTCTCCACGTGGAACTAAGGTGCGAAGGTTTGTCACGTACACCGGTACCATGACGGAAACAGGAAGGACCCTGGAAATCTAGGACAATAGAAAGTAAACACACCTTGTAAACAACAAAATGGCATCTCTAAATACTACATAACATTACAAATGAGTTGATATGTGTTTTTTGTGATGATTGATCATACACAAAACTTTGTCAATTTGGTTTTACATTTTACAACATGTGGTGCATAAATACATGCCATCAATTACTAATGTCTAGAGTACCATGTCTCATCAGTCCCCCGTCTCACTTGTCCTGTCTCATTGGCCCCCGTGTCATTAGTCCCTTGTGTTATTGGTTTCTTGTGACATCATTTGTCATGTGAGCATTCCTCCTAACTCCATGGCCTTAATCAAGCATTACCCCTTGCCCCCTTTCCCAAACCCGAATGCAAACCCAGATGACATGGGGGGACCAATGAGACAGAGCACTGATAGAAAGGGACTGATGAGGAAAATTATCCTTTGGGACCAACTAGATTGGGGACTGTTAAGTGGACCCACTGTTGAAATCACTATATTGGAAAAAGTGAAATGGTTGCATGCAAGGAGAATGACCCAAATGGGCAGTCTGTCACCGAACCAGTATTTCATATGCAAGATTCTGATAACAAGAAATCAAATTTTACAAGCTGCTCATTAACAATTTATTCACCTGAATTGAAAATTTTTAAAAGATTGTTGATCATAATTCTCATCATGTGTACTATTTGTGAATGTTATGTTCTTTTTTTGTGAGGTACTGTGCTGTAAGTGTTATTGTTAATGTTTGTACCATAATATATGAGTTACTTGTTGGTTTCTATGGTTACCACCTTCATAATTTCTTCATTCTTTCTGCAGAGAGTTTAGTAATACAGAAACACTTTCACATGAGTATAAATACTATTGTGAAAACTGCTGCAGTAAACAAGAAGCTCAAAAAAGGTAAAATTTATTATAAATTTTTAATCAAATTGGAGGAATTGCAGACTTCTCGATTGCATTATTTCAGTTTATTGATTTTCATCTGGGGTACATTTTGTATGCGTAAGCAAAATTGTTGGTAATTTGGTGTGAGTGTGATATTGACTGTGAAAGGAATGCTGGCACATGCTTCACCTCAGAAGAGAAATCTTTTATACTAGGTTTCATGCACGCCAAAGCCAGTCAGGCCAGTGAGCCACAACTGGAAAAAAAAGGCCCAGGCCAACCAGATTTAAAGGGCTGTTTGAAACTGAGCCGTAAAATCTCATGCAACTTCATTCATCTTGATTGGTGAATTTGTCTTGATGTCAAATTTTATACTTATGTCAAAGACTCATTAGCCAAGCATAAGAAGCTTGTGGGGAGTAAGTTAAAGCCCAAACCACATTATCAGGCAGGAATAATACCCCCTCCTTAATGCAGGGTTGAAAACCCATATGACTTCCCTCTGTCAAAAGTAATAGAACTGTGCAGCAATTAATTACCTTTATTATTTTCTTTCTACAAGTTAAGTTATGGAAAGATACCCAGCTGGGAGACCTTGCACATTTTATTTCCTTGTTTAAAGGTTGTGTGACATGAAAGTGACATAATTGGGTATTTGATGTGAAAAACATAAAAAACCAAGGAAATGGCCATAATTTCCATAAAAAGCTATTAAAAATTACCATTTTACAGGGCAAGTTCTGATTTGCACTCTATCATTAATTAATATGAGCTCAATATGCAAATATTCTGATGTCATGAGAGGGACATGCCGTATATGGCTTATGTTATCCTTTGTTTTTACAATCTCTATTTCAATGACAGTTGTAACATTAGTTTGTCCTGAGGGTTTTATTTTGGAATTTTAAATTGTGTCCTTGAAAATTGTCAGTATCAATTACCAAATCATAAACTGTCTGATGAGTAGTTAAGAGATAATTAATAAAGGGTTAACAAAAGAAATGTCAACTCTTTGCAACACTTCACATCATTATTTTTGCGTAAGCAACAACTTGCTTTAGAAAAAAATTCAAACTTTGAAAAGGTATATCTTGAAAGCCATAAAAGATATTGAAGAAATTCCAACAGATTTCCCCATAAAAAAGTTCACCCTGTAACTACCAAGTGAAGTGAAGTCATTTTGCTGACATGTCACACTACCTTTAGAATTAGGCAATAACATGCACTTAACACAGATCTCACATTGATATGTCATGTCATGTATAATTAGTGAAGGTCCCGTAGGACTGTTGTTTTACAATGGTTAGCCACCACAAATGTGGGAGTGGCATATGGAGAAAAACTAACCAAGGCTTACCAATCTAGCAATTTAGATCAAATCTGGTGTCTTTTGAAAAGCTAATTTAGATGTAAGAACTGTAAATTGCTCTTCAAAGAAAACTCTACCTTTCTATGACCTGACAAGGGTTCCAGCTGGACCATGCTTGCTCTGCTCTATTGCTTCAAGTGCAATTGCCTTTATCCAATTGGCCAAAGCACTGGTCCAGTGACCTACTGAGGAAAAGGTCACTGTCACCTTTTGATTTCACCAGGAAGTTATAAGTAGAGGTGTAAAACTATAACAAACCAAACCAAACCAAAGCACTGTGTCAATTAAAAGTCAAAATAATTCAGGACATTTCTATACTGCAGTTGTTGAATAGTGTTAAATATTTGTCATTGTGTTTCTTTCAGAATGCAAGTTAAAAAGTTACCACAGATTTTAGCTCTTCATTTGAAGCGATTCAAGTATGCTGAACAATACCACAGATACACGAAGCTGTCATACAGGGTGGTCTTCCCTCTGGAGTTACGGTTACTAAATACAGTGAGTGTTCACAAGTTGTTGTTTTCAAAACTTTTAAAATGATGATGAATGCATGAGTGCACAGTCTGGTTGCATCCAGCTATAGCAGGCTTCCTCAATTAAATTTTCTAAAGCACCACATTGCTATGTGTTACTGATATAATGTGCCACTGATCGCTGTCCTGGGGGAAGTGTAGAAGGGTGCGTTTCAGAAGAGGCTTACATGCAAAATGGTGCAAAAATTTTTCAATTTTCCCCGCCAAAATTTTTCCCAAACTTTACAATTTTTGCGGATTCACCGATAATGGTGAATCATCAAAGCCCTGACTCTAATAAATGTAAGCAGTGACGGTGATTTTACTTTCATCTGTGAACAAACAGGAAGTTATTATATCCTTATCGGTATGTGATGTCAGTCTGTGGGAAGTATTAGATTTATTTACAGTACCTATTTTTGAGACAGAATCATTTTTGTCAAAAAGGTTATGAAAAGTTAAATTTTTCACTTTTCTCCCAGTAAATTTTTGCTATTTGAGGAAGCCTGAGCTATAGCACTAACATGAGTGTTTTATTTATATCCTGTTCTAATGTACAGGTCAAGAGTTGTTCAACCTTGTTTGTGCATACACAACAAGATTATGATTAAAAAAGGCAGTTTTTGTTCATAAGTAGCCACATTAAAATAGCACAATTCTGGTTAAAATAAAATAACCTAATATGAGTTGATCTCGGATAATGCACGGTCACCTGACCTCAATGAAACAAGAGAAATGGAAGGTTGTTACAAAGTTGTTTGCAGTATTGGATGTTTTGTTGTATGCTATATGATAGCAGTGTGCAAGGTACATGTTTGAAAAACAATAAATGGAAAATTGTTCATTTTATCTCAATTGCCACTGCCTTTGTCTTCTTGACCACAGCACTGGACTTTAACTGTAAGAAACTTGTTTGACCATATATAAACATGACATAGGGATATATTTTGCATGTTACTAGGTGAATAAAATTTTATGTCTAAATATGGACATAACTATCCAATATCATTTTTATGGAATTAAGAGCAGACTTAGGATATTTAGCTCAGGAGATCACTCCTTGCTCCAAGCAAAATTTTGCAGTCACCCCCATTAACATAGGACTCGAACAAATCGTAAACATTTTTACCCTTCATTAATTTAAAAGCAGACTGTTTTGTGGTTTGCAGACAAATAGATGATCCATTCTTTACCTGACTGTACTGTGAATAATATATAGTGGTTGTTTCAAAGTTCAAACACCCTATAGAAATGCCCTTTCATTCACCAGTCTCGGCAAAATGACTGATGATTTGTCTGTGATACACAGAATCATTTTATGCAAAATGGGATGAATTCATATTTATAGTAAACACTATCATACTGACTGAAAATGAGCATTCCAATACTGGGACATAGGGTTGGGTGGTACCATGAATATATTGGTACCAGTATTGTTTAACACACAGAACCAGTATTGAGGCAGTACTGATTCTCAACTCTCGGGTGAAGAAGTCCGGTGTGAAGGAATCTAAGGAACGCATGGTCCCCATGTTATTCTGCACATTAATGCATCGTGGTGTTTGATTGGGTTAATTACCATGCAGGAACCTCTGCTCTAAATGTTTGTGTAAATATTTCAATCATCCACACAACCTAACAGTTATTTTTGTCAGAGAATATAATGAGTACCAGTAATCTCTTTTTTTCATGTATCAGTATTTTCTCAAGAACCGGTATTAGTAACACACCAAATTTCTTCGGTATCTTTATTACCTGTACCTCTAGTACTGGTATTGACGTCAGTACCGGTATACCGCCCAACCCTACTGGGACACTTAAATTCTTATCTGTTCAAACTTAGACCCTACCACCACACTGAAAGTTTTCAACCATATGTCTTTTTCAGAGTGATGGTGCGGAAAGTTCAGACAAACTTTATGATCTTGTAGCAGTTGTTGTTCACAGTGGAAGGTAAGTTCTATTACCATCACAGACTTCTTATGGACAAAGTGTACTGCACATTAGATTGTTGCTACCGAACATGTGAGTATAGGCGTAGCAAGATGGCTGTCTGCTGTGGCTTTGTGTGTGAAAGTTTGGACTTGCTCAAGTAGTTGAAGTCAACAGATTTTGTAAGAAACTTGAAATATTTGCAAAATAATGCAAGGTAACGTCAAAATCACTACATGTATTGCAGGAATATGATATTGTTTCTTATTCAAGTAAAACTTCTGTTTAAAATATTATAGTCATCATCAAATCATACAAATTATAGTTTCACAGCAGCCATGTGGTTCACCTTTTTTGTCCCAGTCGGTGGCGACGATTTACAGCTAGGACGTGCACATCACATGCTCTGTCCATGTATATAGGAAGTCCATGACTGCCATTCATTGAAAGAGAGACAAGAGGATCTCTTTTCTACCTTTTAGGGCACATTTATGCATCTCAAAGGTCATTGAAGTGAAAGAAAAGATTTTGTGCTTGTGTATTGAGGAGAAGGGCATTAAGGGGTATCAAAGCAAAGAAAAAAGATATTTTCATTTGATAGTTGTATTTGTGAGAAGGAGGGGAGACTTACGCCAAACAAAAGATCCTTGTTATTTGGTTGTTGTATAATTGTGCGGAAGGGGCACCCAGGTGAAACAAAACCTCTAATTATTTATTAGTTGTACATTCATGGCAAGGGCACAAAATCCAAAACAAAGATCATTTATCTGGTAGTTGTGTATTATGGTAAGTGCATAAATGCCACCAAGGGACACCAAGACAAAAGTAAGAAAAATTGTTATCAGGTGCTATATCTGCCTCTTATTCCTGTGATTTTTTCTTCTTTTTTTTGACTGGGAGAGAATATGGATTGGTCTGTTCAGAGACAAAAAGCACCTTACTTCCTTTGCCAAATTTTATGGTTAGAAGACTGTCTTCATCACTTGACAGAAGATAAAAGCTCTTTTTGGTTTTATTTCAGTTAATATTTACCCATAATGACTTCAGTTACCTCATATAGACTACTCAGAGCAGTGCCCATTTGTTTGAACTGTAAGCTTTAAACTCCTTCATCCATTACCTACCTAAGTGCCCTGGGGGAGGAGAGGATTTCGAATCCCAAACTTTTGTGCATAAAGTGGGGGTTGCGCGGAGCAACCATACATGATTGGGAAGATTGGTCACAAGTTATGGCCAACTTAATAAAACTGATCATCACGTGGTGCTTTTGACAGCTACAGACAAACTTGAATGGTCAAGTGATGGTCTGATTTAGTTGGTTATAACTGGAGTCCATCGGCTTCATTTATTCCAATTCTTTGTTATCTGTATAATTGCTGGCCACACGTTAAAATACCTCTCAATAAGCTAATTCGTTGGAACATGGAATTGTGGGGCACTGCATGGGATATACAAACCGAGCTTAGCACGTATCGTACAGCATGCCCTTGTTATCTTCAGTATGTGCGTACAACACTCTCTAAGTGTCTAGCCAATTAAGAAAGAAAGAATGTTTCACCAAATTTTCATATAAGCTCAAATTTTGGAATTAGTGTTGTAGGTGTAGGGTTGGTTTGTTTATCCCGATCTGGTGGATGTGCATATGTGCATAGCCACCAAAACGAATTACCAAACTTGCTTATTCACTGATATGAAGGTTTACTGTAGACACTGATGTTAGGAAGATTTAAGGCTGGTGTACTCCAATAATGGCTGACTCCAGTGAAGTGCTCTGCTTTGTCTACTGTTTGGTTTTTGCAACTTTTGGTGAAGTATTTACACGCTTGCAACATAACTTTGATTCTATTATTTTCTTTTTTTCCACAGTGGTCCAAACAGGGGACATTACATTACAATTGTCAAAAGTCACGGCTTTTGGCTTTTATTTGATGATGATATTGTAGAAGTAAGTATTTTTGGAAGAATACTTAAATCAGTTAGTAATGTATCATGGTGTGGAAGTACCAATGAAGGCACTATGCATAGGTTATGCCAAGTTTAACCTTGTATAAACTGTCTTAAGAAAATAGGATAATCAACTGCTGAAGAGTCAGTCACACATTGATTTTTAAACTGTTCCTAAAGTGTTCCTCAAGAGAATAATTTCAAAAATATATTTTATAGTCTAGAAAATGGTCTTTGTTATCCAACAGCAATTGTCATAGCTTGTTCTGTATGTTAAAATATTAAATGTTGTGTTTATTATCTTTTGAATTTAAAATTTTTTATATGACCTTTTTAGTGCTTCTTGTTTTTGGTTTCGATGATAAAAGAAACCTATGCATTCATGATGGCGTGTGTATGTATGTGTGTATGTGTGTGAGCCTGTAAACAGTACCTTGCCAGGTACAAGCCGCTCATGAGAGCTGAAGCCTCGCACGTCTTTCCTCGCTCACGCGGAGCTCGTAACTGGCGTAGCTACCTGAAAATTCGGACACTGCAATGAGCTCTGTCACGTGATATGCAAGAGCCCGCCCTCGCTCGCGGCATTCATGTGCCGCGTGACATAAACGGCTAAAGGGGAATTCTGACCATTTCCTTACGGGCAACAGTTCTGTGTACCCCGTAAGGCATTGAATACGGGTATGTCCTGTGTTTGTGTGTGTGTGTGTTTGTGACGCTTTGCTCTTTAACACGATATCTCAAGTTAGGAATGTCTGACAGTTTTCAAACTTGGTACATAGATGAGCGATATTGAGAGGAAGAACCCTATTGTTTTTGGTGGAGGTCAGAGGTCATTTGGGGTCACCAGGGGTCAAAGTCTGAAAACCTTGTTAATGCGATATCTCAAGGTAGGAAACTTGGATAGATTTCATATTTGGTATGTGGATGTGTTATAGTCAGAAGATGGTCCCTATTGTTTTTGGCAGAGGTCAAAGGTCATCAGGGGTCACCAGGGTCAAAGTCTGAAAATATCGTCAAGTTTGAAAGCTTTGACAGATTTCATATTTGATATGCGGATGGAGTAAGGTCAGGAGATGGTCCCTATTGTTTTTGGCGGAGGTCAAAAGTCATCTTGGGTCACCAGGGGTCAAAGTCTGAAAATCTTATTAACACAATATCTCATGTTTGGAAGCTTGGATAGATTTCATATTTGGTATGTGGATGCGTTATGGTCAGGAGATGGTGCCTAATGTTTTTGGTGGAGGTTAAAGGTCATCTGGGGCCACCAGGGGTCAAGGTCTGAAAACCTTGTTAAAGGGATATCTCAAGATGGGAAACTTGGATAGATTTCATATTTGAAATGTAAATGTGTTATAGTCAGTAGATGGTCCATAATGTTTTTGGCGAAGGTCAAAGGTCATCTGGGGTCACCAGGGGTCAAAGTCTGAAAATCTTATTAACACGATATCTCAAGGAAGGAAGCTTGGATATATTTTATATTTGAGTGTGTGGATGCATTATGGTCAGGAAATGGTCCTTATTGTTTTTTGTGGAGGTCAAAGGTCATCTGGGGTCACCAGGGGTCAAAGTCTGAAAATCTTGTTAACACAATATCTCAAGGTAGGAAGCTTGGATAGATTTCATGTGTAGTATGTGGATGCATTATGATCAGGAGATGGTCTCTGTTGTTTTTGGTGGAGGTCAGATGTCATCTGGGGTCACCAGGGGTCAAAGTCTGAAAACCTTGTTAATGCAATATCTCAAGGTAGGAAACTTGGATAGATTTCATATTTGGCATGTGGATGTGTTATAGTAAGTAGATGGTCCCTTTTGTTTTTGGTGGAGGTCAAAGGTCATCTGGGGTCACCAGGTGTCTAAGTCTGAAAACCTCGTTAACACGATATCTCAAGGAAGGAAGCTTAGATAGATTTTATATTTGGATATGTGGATGCATTATGGTCAGAGGATGGTCCCCATTGTTTTTGGCAGATATGAAAGATCATCTGGGGTCTCCAGGGGTCAAAGCCCAGAAACCTTTTTAAATATGATCTTTCAAGATAGCTGTTTGTCCATTTGTCTGTGTGTTGTTTGTATGTCTAGCTATGTATGGCTTTTATGAAGGTCAAAAGGTCATCTGGAATGACAAAATTATATTTTGAACATGCTAGTATAACATTTGAATGAGAAGATAATGGTGCATGATGGCACTATCTGAAACGGAAAATTTATGTATCATCGAAACCTCAATGCATTTTTGCATTCTGGTCTTGACAAGCATCTTGTACAGGGAAGGCTTGTATAGTTCAAGTCCAGCCACCCCATAACAGTGAAACATGACCACATTTTTGCACAAGCTTTGGTAGTTTTCTACCACTGAAATTAGTAGAATTCAACATTTTGTGTATCAGCCCAAGGGTGTCTTGTAAAGATGACAGTTGAACTGTTTGGATTCATATTGTCCTTTTGCAATTGCTATTTTAAAATTTCAGACTATAGGTACTCTTTGTTGTCTACATGATGATAATTTTAAACCCTCATATTTAATGAAGTGAGAGGATTTTAAGTGTTCAGTCATCTATGATGCACATGAAAAAAGGAAAAGAATTGTGAGAATTGGGGTAGGTGACCTCAGTTGTGGTTGATAAGATCTAACCATCATTTGAGTGTGTGGATCTTTTAAGTCAGTAATGCATGCTATTCATTAAACAGGTTAAAGAAACATCTGCCAAATCTTGCTGTGAGCCTCATAGATATAAAGCCAATAATTTGGGGTGAGATGCATGCAAGGAATCACACTCATTTGCTCATGTAACAAGTTACATTCCTGAGATATATACAGGGCTCAAAACAGTGGCATAGCTAGACATTTTTCCAGCGGGGGGCTAGCCACCAAATTTTCAATATTTTTAAAAGTGTGAACACTATTCTCTGGGGACATTATTTGGGGTTCGGGAAGCATGCCTCCCCTATAGCTATGTCACTGGCGCAAAATAAGCAGTTGTCCACTTGCCCCAGACAAGTAATTTTTGCCTGGGACAATCAGTATTTTAATTTCCTAGTTGTCCATGGGACAGCACTTACAAATGTTCCTGCCTGTCTGTTTATCATGTTATTGTTTGAATGCAAAATTCTGCTCTGCAAGATACTGTTAAAATGCAGTTTTCGGCAACTCCCTTCCTGGCGATTATATGCCTATCCTGTTTGTTTGAACAATGCAATGAAATCTTTCAGAAGACCAATATTATTTATGGTGAGGCAACCTAAAATTTTGAGGGATAACCAGTTTTTTTTAACCACTTGTCCCTGGTACAATTAATTTTGAGCCCTGTATTCATATTTCCAGAAGCAAAAGTATTGGAAAGTCAGAAGTTCGCTTTAATGCTTGATGTGAAATCCAAACTTACTTCCCTACATCATCCAGTACAGGCTTGCACTGGACTGAACTATCAGGGTAGCTTTACCCTGGCACCGTAGTATACTGAATGGGTCTACAAATTTTACACATTTCAAACTCCAGTTGCATACAGTATGAAATCTCCCTGTTTGCTTGTATTTGCCAGTTGCCAATTGGGCTGGTCACTTTCTATTATGTCACTCCTGGTCACTCACTGGCATCGCTGGCTTCAAGATATTCACACCATCTTTGCTGTCCTGCAGAACCTATTCATAATAACAAGCTTATCGAATATGTTTTCTTTTATTTTCTCTCCGCTTTGACTGACTGCACGGTAGAGTGGTTAGAGCTTCCGACTTGCAGTTGGGAGTTAGAGTCCTGACTGGGTCATACCGAAGTTTAAAAATGAAACCTTCTGTCATTGTGCTTGGTGGTCAGCATAAACAATAGAGTAGGGAAAACAAGGCAGTGAGCCACAACTGGAAAAAAGGCTGTGGCTGGCACAATTTTAACCAGTTGGTTGGAAACTTGGCCATAAAACTCTAACTTTCTTTCCTTTTCACATTATTGTACCAGAAAATTGAAGTTTCAGCAATAGAAGACTTTTATGGCACAGCAACAGATGTACAGAGATCGTCAGAATCGGGCTATATTTTATTCTATCAAACGAGAGATATATAAACTCTACAAGTTTTATAAATAAAAGGACTGGAAGAAGAGGACCTTTTTGTAAAGGTGATGTAGTATCGTAGTACTCAGAAAGGCAGCAAGCGAGATCAAGCAGAGGGCAGTGCGGAACTGTGTGAATGGGTGTTTCCAGGAAGAGATGCCAAATAAATATTGGCAAGAAATGTTCAAAAAGATCCATATTTTATGGATATTGTGGGTAAAAGGGAGTATTTCATTTAATGGTTATTTTGTTTGATCTACCCTGTGGTATTAGAATTGTTAAAAATTGAGTATATCAAGGTTTTGAAGTAATATTCATCCCCAAACAACTGGACTTGTCAGGATATTTTATTAAACCAAAATTATTAACTTGGGAAGTGTTTTTTTCTGTGTCAGTGTTCTCTACATTTTTATCCAAAAAGCTTACAACAGAAAAGACTATAGAACACAAAATTTGACAGTAGTAGATTTATTTCAAAGCACTGATTTGTCTCAAATGAATATTTTTTTTTCCAATTGTTGTACCTAGCTAACATATTCATAAGTAAGTACTTACCACTGGCTCAAGTCTGATCAATAGTTTAAAAATATTTATATGAAAAGTGGTGAATTGTTTCATGGGATTGAAGAATTACATGTACATGATTAAAAATCAATGGTTTCTGCGGTTTTTGATTAAGCCTTTCAGCAGTGTTTAGAGTACAGTAGCTAATACAAGATTGTTTGATCAGGGGTGTGCAGATTCTTTACAAATTGGGACACCCAAAATATTTGTCAAATTTACTCTGGTAAATGAGATATGTGATTCAAACCTACCTACATTCTCCTTTTTATGTGCTGTTCTTGTATTGGACATAGTGGAAATGGTCACTTCTGGTTTTGAGTGTTGAAGCACTTTTGCCCCAAACCGTAATTCACCTCTCCCCCAACCCCCTCCACCCCCAAAAAAATTTTGCTGGAAATTAGCAAATTTGTTGTCTATATACCTGTAGTAGCTGGAATTTCAGTCCTTTATTTATGGAGGGTTTCTATGGGGATTACTGGTTGCTTTTTCTTGGATGAAATTCTTTGTATATTAGAGAGATGTTGTTAGATCAGAATGATATCCTGTTACTTCGATAGATCAAAATTGTGGGTTTGAATAATTATTTTTGTATCTGATCTAATTTTGCCACATGAAATGATCAAATTGCAAGACAATTGGCACATTGAAAATAAAACGTTTTTTTCTAATGTTGTAAAACTCATTACCCCTAACTACATTTTCACTTGGAGGGGGGAGCATATTTCTGGATTTGTAATGCTCTTTGGATGTATCTAATTCAAAATATATGAAGTAGCTCATATTACATAGCATGCTCGAAAGGTGTTCTGATAACATATTAGAACATTGTATATTCACAAGAATATGCTCTTAAACAATATACTGTAGGTTAATGTCTGCACAAGGACAAGTTAAAGACAGTTCCAACAGGGAGTGGGTAGGAGCACAAGTACAAGTTTAAGGTAGTTCCAATGGGGGTGGGGGTATGAAGTGGGATAGGTTGAGGGAATTGAATCTGTCGAGGGTGAAAAGATTTGCCCTTCGGTCAACAAGCTGACTCTATTGTATGGTATTGTCTTTCATGTAAGTGAATAAATTTGGAATTCATTTTATGGTTGATTAAGTATTCATAATTTGGGCAGTTGTATGTTCTCAAATTTGTGAGTTAATTGGTATGTTTGTATTTTGTCTCAAATGGTTCTTAATCAAAAGGTATGCTCAATTACTTACCTTCGTCAAATCTGGTCTGGTGAAACTCTGTTGGGTTAGCCTTGATGTTGCTTGCTTGCACCAGACCTAAATGAATGATCCCTTGAGCTGGTTAGTTGGAAGTGTCCCATCTTCCTTTGCAACAATATTTCAGTTCAAAAACTAGAATGTACAACAACCATTTCTGAACATGTTAATTACAGGTACAGATATTGGTTAAGTTACAGTAGGTCACTCCTCAAGATTTTTGTGACAGATCTGCTGTGCTGCAGGCTTTGCCAATAGCCTGTCTAAAGGGGGGTCAGAGGGGCACAGGCCCCCCACCTCCAAAGTCAGTCCGGGGAAAATCACTCAGTTTGGGGATTTACAGGTTCAAGGAAGAGGAAAAAATTGAAGAGACACACTGAGCATTCAAACCTTAACCACACATCAGCCCCCATGGGGAAAAAAATGGTTGTCAAAGCAAAAAAAGGGCCTCAAAAATTTGGGTAGTACAAGTATCGTCGACAAGAACTGAAGTGCAGGAAAGCAAAAAATCACAGGTTGTTCCCTCTCCCCCTTTGAAATCCTGCACATGTCACTGGGGTCTGCCATTGGTTATTGCAGAAGAAACATCTCTAACACTAATGTGTTTGTGTATTTCACCCAAAAATGCATGACAATCATTACTCATGAGAGAAGTGAGAATTAACAGCAAGGGAAAGAGGAAGCAAATTGAACAAGTTAAGTATCGTAGCATAGCAACCATCTTGGTAAGACTTAATTTAGTAAATTCTATTTGACAAGTGTAGATAGAGTTCAATCCCTGATCCTATGTGTTTGAAGTTTGTTACTGAGACTGTGACTTCACGCTTCCATAGATGAATATGTCAAGAGGAATAGTATGTGTAAAATGCCCTTGATGTTTCTATGTTCAACCACTGGAGCCATATATCTTGTACCTTTTACTTGCTCATGCAGTTTATCTGCAGCCGTGTGTGGTTCTAATGTTACAGATTGTGTATGTTACACAAAAGTTGACATATACAATATATTCTCTTGTGCCTTTCACCTGTCCTTGTTATGTGTTTGAAGTGGGAAGATTCTCCAGTGTAATATAGATTTGTGAACCATAGACAGGAGTTATCATGTGTGTGGCATTTCAATGACATTGGGAGATGAAAAATGTCCAGTATGTGCTTTGAATTTTTTTAAGGGTTAATCCTCTTACCCAAAACTGCAATTTTTGTAGAGGTTAACAGAAATTCTCAATTGGCTCAGCTCTTTGAATAATGACTTGTTCAAACAATGCAAAGTATCATAGCTCATAACACAGCTTGTACTAAGAGTGTGTTTGATTACGCATTGGGGTCTTGTATACTCACCCTGAAGCAATAAACTGAGGTTGTGTCTGAATGAGGATGAACTTTAAACAATCATGGAAGGAGCTTAAGTGAGTAGGTTAGGAGAATTACTACTGTTTGGGGTGAGAGGATCTGGCCTGTAAAGCAAGCTTTTAGAGATATAATGTGGTAAATTTTGCTTAAAAGTACAGAATAGGTTATTTAACATTTTATGGTAAAAGTAAGTGGTATTGATTATGCTGTGAAAACATCTGACAAGTTGGTCAATATCACAGATTATTATTGTAATAATGCTCTTGTTATACGGTTGCCATGGCATAAGTTCTTATATTGAGGAAATATTTTAATGTAATGCTTAAAAGATTGCAAGATTAGCCAACCTTTTAGGGTGATTAGAAGCCCTCCCCTACCCTGCCACCACCTGTCTCTTTTTTTAGTTGTGTTTCTATTTCTCATACAACTTTTTCTGGTGTATTCAGGTTTTGCTCCCCTGAATTGTATTTGTTTGTTTAAATTTTACAGTCATATGATGTATGACAAGAGTCAGGCACATACAAAACTTTTAGTGACGCATTCTGATTTTTTGTGGTCATTATTTTTCAGTTATCTTTGCTATAGAGAGTAGGCTTAAAGTATTAATGGAAGTTTGTGTTTACAGCCATTTGATATGAGAATTTTCAAGGAAATGCCTAGTAAATACGTGTTGAGCACAATTGTGGAAGCATGTAGGAACTTTGCTATTCAGGTACTGTACTCTGTATTTTTAGCCGATTGAGTTGATCAAGATTCCATTTTACAGGGCTCTGTGGTACATGCAAAATTCAAAAGGTCATTTGGGAATGGATACTTTTCTTTTCAAACTTTTGCAAGCATATGATATAAATTTAAAGGATAGAACTGAGTTGTTAGTATACATATCTGCCTGTGAAACAGTGCCCACCTTTTCATATTAAAAGGGAGCTGACTGAATGATTTACTGACTTTTCCGTCTCTGCCAAGAAACTTCACATTCTGTAACGTAAAAACATAAAACAAAAGTATATTTTTTTTCATCTTAAAAATCAGAAAAACCCTTTCCATGAAAGTTACAGACAAAGCTGTTAGTTGTGATGAGTTGGTATTTAGTTTGTGGGGTATGGAAGGAGGGGATGGCTCACCATCGGAAAGTGCTGCAGACAAAAATGTAGGATATTTTGTGTTAAAGGCTCTATTGCATCACATTATTCATTTTAAGGAATATGTTCATATCATTTAATACAATTGGTGACTACTGCTCTTTGGTTGTGATGAGTTTAAGCAGTGGCCCAACTCTGGTTGGTCAGTTATGCACTGGGCAGTCAGTTGTGGGCCCAGCACACAATATTGTATTGATATTGACATGAGAAGTGCATACCACTGTTAACCTTAACAGGAAAGTGTATATTTTGTGAAGGTGGGGAGACTAGACATTTGGAGAAAAATACCCTTTGCACAATCGCATCAAAAACTGTTCTCAGTAGCGATTATATGCCCATTTAACCACTTGAAAATGACCATGAAAATTGACATTTGATAGCAGTTTATCTCAGAATAAACTAATGGAGATGTAGCCCTCTAATAATTTGATCCCCTTTTTGCCAGCACTTATTTCAGAATTTGTTGCAAGTTGTTATTTGAAACCCAAAGTTGTTGGGCTTCTATTGTGCCAGAACAGTAATCAAATCTGCTGCTCATTGAAGCAACTAATTGGAGTAATGAACCAGTGGTCGGGTACCATAATTGGGAATGGCAGTTTTGAAGGCTTATATCCTGTAATGAAGTAGGTAGTTATTCACCATTATGCTTTGCCACTTTAAGTTATATCATGATGAAGTCCTCAGAGATACAGTTGGCACAAGGCCCATAGATATGGCTGTACACTACACAAGTGCTATATGAATTTGAAGTCCATGAGCTGGAGGCAGGATTTTTGCATATGCTAAGTGAGATTTGGTTCTTGCCTGGACATGTCTTGAAAGCTCTATAATTGTGCTATGTTGAAGATCAAAACCCTGACTTCAAAGGCCTAATCCTTCTACCCTAAACTACAATTTTTGTAGTAGTCCACAGAAATTCTCTATTGGCTCAGTACTTTGATTGACAGCAAGTTTAAAATATGCAGAGCAATGTAGCTCATATTACACAGCATGTACTGTACTGAGGGTGTTTTGATTACACCCTGGGCTCTTGGTCTTATATACTCACACTGAATCAATAAACTGTGATTGTGTCTGGATGAGGATGAATTTCAGACAGTTGTGGGAGGGGCTTGAGTTAAGTAGGTTAGCAGAATTGGAACTGCTTGGGATAAGAGGATTGGGCCTTTAAGTTTATGTGTACCAGTATCACAAAAAATTTCATGAACTGCTAAGCAAGTCAACTTTTTGAGTGCATTTTCTTAACCTAATATATTACTTTTGTGTCATAATTATTGGGAATCATTTGGTTTCTAATTGTGACCTACCAAAACAGAGGGCCTCACTCCAATGTAGGACTGGATATTTGAAGAATTTACATCTTTGTTTTGTCAGAGGCACAATTCTTGTATCCCCAAATCATGTTCTTATAATTTGACACTGCCTCCCACAACACCTGCTGAACATTTTCATCCTCTTGGTGCAGCCTGGAGTGAGATGAAAGGGTTCTTAATAAGCATCTGCATATCCTCATATGTTTCAGAATTATAACATGGTGGTTAATATTTGATGTAATAGATGGCTTTGAAAGCAAAATGTTACATAGATGCCCTTCAGGCAGTTAAGAAATATGTCACTGTTGAGCCTTTGGTCTTCTCCCAATTTCATTATTTTTCAGTATGGCCAATTTTTGACTTACTGCATCAAAGCCAGATTATTTATGCTGATAATTTCACTACATCACAATTGAGATTTTTATCAATTTTCTTGATTTGTTAGTCACTTTTCAGAATTAAGTGATATTATCATGTATTTTCTGTTACCTGTATTATGTTTATATAGCCTTCAATCAAGTTTATAATAATTTTTGTTGCAATAGTGGTGTGTGTATTCATCCCGATTGATTGATCCAATAATTGGTCCACAGTCTTGTGAGGGAAACTTCTATCATTTGCCATGGTTGGATCCAGAAATACGAAAGGAGGGGCTGGGGGAGGGGGGGGGGGGGGTGAGAAGGAGTATAGGCATTTGTTGTGGTTACAATAACTGTTTTGCAGAATAGTTGGCCTCCTTGGATCCGTCCCTACATTGTCTGTAGGGTATCCGGTAGCCCATTGTGAAATATGAATGAAGTCGTGTACAAAATGTACCATTTAGTCATACATTATGTACAACGTGCTGTTATGTATTGCAAAGGATATTACTATTTATGATAATATGTCATTCAGAAAGAGTCCTTTAGAAGGTATTTTAGGACTCCTTTCACCATGTAATGGTTTCAGTCTAATGAGCCCCTTTGTCTGTGACTGCATTGTTTTGTGGTAGGCAACTACTTTTCCATGGGATATGTCATTAGCATGGAATTTTATGATATAGATAAGATCATAAGATGATCTTGGCATTATTTCCATGGGCTGTGCAGCAAAAATCCCATAGATAAGGGGAATGATTGATAGAATGTTGATTTCAAATGTTTATGTTAAACGTTTACTTCCAATTGGTTTATATAATTGACTGTACAGAGAACTTTTATGATAATTTTCATATAATATAATTATAAAGTTGATCTGCCTCTTTTTGTCTGCATTTTTAAATTGGTGTAACCAAAAAGCCATCACATGCTCCCAATTCAGGGTGCCCATTTGGTTCTTCCTTTTCCCCTGATGGAACAGGTTTACCTGACATCCCAGGTCTAGTGGTCCAAAGATCTGATGTTCCCTCTTTGTGTATTATTTCAGTGGCTGGCGATTACTTTAAGGCTAGTTATTTCAAGAATTTAATGTTCCCAGCAACCATGGGTGGTGTCATAATTTTAAAATGGGGAGGGGGAAGGAACTAAAGGCAAAGAAAAAGTGGGGGGGGGGGGCAAAAGTTTTTGGAACCAGCACAAAACCTAGCCCAAAGCACCTGTTCATAGGGGTGGGAGTCTAGGGTGCGAAGCCCACCGAGGCTCTGAGGTGTTACATATCTGGATTAAAAAATTGTCTCGAAACAGGTATATTTCTTTTTTGGAGTTAACCTGTCTGTCTACTAACTGACCTATTTTTTTTTGGGGGGGGGGGGGGGGGGAGGAGAAGGCAGTGGGGGAAAGGGCAAAATCTGGGAGGGCAAATGCCCTCACTGTAGTGCCACCACTGCCAGCAACATGTTCAATGTCTGGGAACATTGAACCTGGGAACACCGACTGATGTAGCCCTATCCTGATCATACACAGTCAGTCAAGCTGAAAATCACGGCTGACTGTTTCCAAAGTAAGCAATACTGAAGAAACATTGTGGCCAATGGAGCTAATGAAGTCCTTTGAAGTCTCTCAAACTGTTTAGGTAAGTTTGACAAGAAATTTCTAAAACAGACATAGAGAAAGGAAAAAAGAGAGGGAGAAACAGCTCTTAACTTCTTAACAGTCACATTTATTTCACAGATTCTGAAAAGGTTTTCTAGGCAATGAATTCATATGGAATAGGCTGCAACGTCTCTGGGACAATGTCTTTGCCACGTACAAAGTGTCCTTTCCTGGGCTGTTTAGGCTGCAAAAGGGGAAAAAAATGAACTCTGCATTAGTTACATTTTAAGTCACTTCTATGAAGAACTGAAGTTATGGTGCACATTTTTCAGAACAACTTTGATATGAAATCATTCCAGTCTCAAAATTTAAATTCCTCCTTACTACACCATTGGCCACATGTCATGACACCAAATTCCTGCTCTTTTGAAGGGCATTTAATTTTCATGGCTTCCCCAGGACCAAACGAAAAATTTCCACCATCTTTCTCTTTAAATCTTACATTAAATAAGATCAAATTTGAGGTGAAAAGAATAATAAATTTTGATATTACATGAGAAAATACATCTTGATATTATGAGAGATTATGAAACATTACTGTGGAGACTTCCTTGTCTATACAAGGACTTAACACAAATTTCCTAAAGTTTACAACTTTTGCACGTCTTGAAATCACTTCCAACATTCTTATTTTTCCAGGTTTGCCATGACCCCTGGAATCCAAAATTGACCAGGCTAAAAGTTCACCCACTTATACAGCAGCTCTTGTGAAGACTTTTGCTACATGCAAGTGATGCAATGAACTACTGACATAGGAAAATTCCTTGTCAACTCGCAAATTGGACCCCCCCCCAGCCTTTCAACTCATTAGTTTGGACACTGAGTGGCACATACAGGAACAATACAACATTGGCAAAATTTAATTGGTCATGATAATTATTTTCACTGCAAAGACAACACACTGGAATTTTTCGACAACTCTGCTAATAATGATCTCACAAAACTGTCATTACACCAAACGGGTTATTTTTATGACCTTTTCAATCATGACAGTCCCACAACCAATTAAAGAATTTCCATGTTTACAATTAATTTAAGGTGATTCCCAGGATTTCTCCAAGACTTCACAAAATTTTTCTGACTTTTCAAAACTTTTGGACCTTGAAAATTTGTCCCCAAATCTTTGTGACCATTCCAGGTTTTTCATAAACCTTGTTAAATTAAAGAATTACACACATTTGAACTAACCTGTCTCTTAAGGTTCACATGTACACCCTTTTCTTTTGCTTCTTTACGGAGCCTTTCATTCTCTTTCACTCTACGTACAAAATTCTCTCTGCACTTCGAGGGTTTGATGTGTTCCACACGAACATTGATCTTCTTTGGAATGACCTTATTCCTGTTTTGAAAGAATTAAAAAAAAATAATACATGAAAACTGACAAACACAGATCCTAATGATCATTGCAAAACCACTGGAAAGTAAGTCTTACATTATGCAGCCAGTGCCAACAGTCTACTTTGTTCTAATGCTCCCTTTGCTACAAATAAATGGCCTACTTTATGACCAGATAAATCCACATTTTATACCAATAACCTCTGAGTGCACCCCTCAACTTATTCATGTCCTCAATCAAGTTTAAGGTTTTTTTTCAACCAGCATTCAGCATCGTTATTGTGGTTTCTTGTTCATTTTTCAATTCTCACTGGCCAAGTACTGTAACTCAGAAATACTACAGCAAGCAATCAAGTTGTGGTATTTTTTAAATCTAGGTTAACTCACACATCAATGTAATCCCAACATAGTGAAATGCTACACTATCATTCACACAGCTGGATAGAAATACTCCAGAACTTATCAAGATTTTTGCAAAGAGGGACTTCTTCAGGACAGCTGCATCACACACCCTTTGTGGAAGGCTCCACATTTATTGATGATCATTGGCCCATAATTGGTAGTACGTCATCAAAGTTGCCCATTTCAGGAAAGATTCCCCATCCATGATTAATATTCCTTCATCCCCAGACATAGCCCTGCATATTATCTTTTGAACAGAGTTATAGCTGAGTGGTTGTTCTATTTTCTCAAGGGGTAGTTGTTTTAATAAATTTCTGCAACATCTGCAGCGGTCAGCAATTACAAGTGCTGGCTGGAGCCGACCACTGTAGCTACACCACTGCTCATGAATATTTTGATATCATGCAGCATCACCGAAGTGGCACACTTCCTCATTTGTGGACCATAATTTGCGAGATCTTCAGGGTTGCAGCTATGCTGGATGATTGAACTCTGAGACTGGGACTACAAATTTGCCGATCAAAATAAACTTTTACTTAAAATTTACCGATGGTAATTAAGTTCTCTGAAACCAAGCTGCATATTTACTTAATTATTTATATACTTTCTCTCCTTCCATATGTTTCAGACAATTTTTTTTAAAAAGCAAATTAATACCAACTTGTGCAAACAATTATCGTTCTTCAAGTTTTACTGGAAGTTGCTTGATGTGCAAAATGTTTGATGTGCTTGGCTAAAATCAGTACCTCAACCAGCACTCAGTTTTCTCTAAATACAACATTGATGATCATGGCATACATCAGAGTTCGCATCAATGTGTGGGATGGCCTAATTTTCACAGCTGTCCAAAATATCACACAAAAATAAAATGCAATGGAGGAAAAAATAAAATACAGACCATTTCCTTCTGCAAAGCTCAACACAAAACTTAGCTTTTATCCCTTTTATCAAGTCTTTTCTGCTGTGTGTAATCTCTACTTTTTCAATTCAGATCTGAAAGTAGCCTTTGCAGACCAATGATTAAAGCTAGGGCTTACATGACTGTGCCAAAGGGTCTAGTGTTAGTGGTGAATCTTCAAAAGGGAGTATAACACAGAAGATGTAACAGGCAGTTTCTCCACATGGGTAGTAAAATTTTTGCTGGACAAAGGCTACACAAAACTTGAAGCTAACTAATCATTTCCAAAATAAATGAAATTAACTCTATGTAGTGACCATTCATGTGATAAATCCTGATTACCAATATGGAGTAAGTAAAAAATTCATCCAATTATATTACGATTTTTGTGCACCTGTCAGTTATCATGTAAAATTCAACACAGATACCATGATGCAATATAGGGATAGAACTGCATATGGTACATGCTGAGAACCAAACAGAAATTTGGAAATCCCCCCACTCCCTCCCCCACCCACCAACATGAATGAAGGACGAATTTCCCCAAATGAATAAATGGGACATTCCTCCAGATTCAGTTCTCTAGTCCTTACACTGGTCTACACATCGTGAAGCTAAAAGAACTTGTTCTGCAAACTCATGTTAATGTCCCAAATTAAGGTCAAATTCCACAAATACGACAATTGGTTGTAATACTTTACCCTCATGTGTAATAAGATTACTCAGTACAGTGCAAACTGTGTAATATGAACTACAGTGCTCTGCATATTTTTAATTTTCTGTCCATCAAAGTGCTACGCAAACTGAGAATATCTGTAGACTATGGTTATAATTGTAGTTTGGGGTGAGAATTGACTGCCTGTATCAGGACTAAGTTGAAAATATTGACAGTTTAACAAAGGTCACACCTGTAATTTAAAATTAACTATACATACAAACGATCTTATGAGTATAAAAAGTTCTTTTCAATTAAAACATACCTGACTTGTTTGTTGACAACAACACCAACAGCATGTTGAGTCACATTGAACACTCTCCCAGTACGACCATGGTAGACCTTGTATGGCATACCTTTCTGGAAAGCCCCATTTGCCTAAAAAAACAACAGATGCAGCTCATGGTTCAATGTCAACTTGAGACTGGAAAATGACATAAATGCTTCCAATATCTATGATTTAAATGTTTTGTCTCTCAAACATTACATAGATTTATTTTTTACATGAAAAAGCACACTATATTGCAGTTGTGAACGAAATGTTTCCGACGAACAAAATTTGCTTGTGGACAACTAAAATTTAGTGAAACTGTTGCCCGAAAGACAACTATATTTTTTGCTGAAAATGGAGGACCACCAAACTTGTTTTGAAGTTATGATAGAAATGTGGATATACTTTATAAGTCAACAGACACTCTACAAGTTTATATAAGAAGTTATTTGCAAAGTTTCCCAGGAAGGAGCTTCCCAGCTTTTTCCAGACACCCATCACAATTCCTGAGAGAACTTACCTTGATATCAACAATGTCTCCAATTTTGTACACCCTCAAAAAAGTGGACAGTGGTTCAGTTCCTGCCTTCTTGAAAGGCTTTGAGAACATGTAACGCGTCCCACGACGCACACCATGTGTGTTGTTCTTCACCATGATGAATCCTACACAAAGCAAAAGAAGTTTCTTTGTTACATTCCACATCCATTATGAACAGCACTAGCAATGCAAAATAAAATATTGTATTATTTGTAAAAGCAGAATCTTTGAAATGAGCTGGTATAACTCACAATCTATGATCCAGTTGACAAAACAGTTTGGAATTTGTTAGGTTGGACAACTTGGAAGGGGTTATTTATTACTTTATTCATGAATGATGAAGCACAAATTATCAGTTTTTTGAAGTATTGAGAACTCTATTTTTTTGCAGGTCTGTCATGAAACATTTCTCTCTGGACTAACATTCACTGCTACGCTAATAAATCTTGCTGGTTTACGTTGCAATCTCTCAAGACGGTCAATCTTTGTTGATAATGGTCCCTTGCAGCAGCCCCATATTCAAAATTGCTGCAAACCATTGAGGTGTAACAAACTTTCTTGCAAACTATAAAACAAGATTCCTTTAACTTTTATGTAGTTCCAACATGGAACATGCTTTGGCTGCTAAAAATGTTATCTTGTGAGTTGTAAGGTAATAATAGGATAGAGGGTCATGGTGGAAGGGGTACGCACCATACTGGGAAGTTGGTAGGATTTGAATTGCTAAATTTTGATGCCAGTCAACCTATTTTTCAATTTTCACACCACACTTATCAAATTGGCGTAGAATGAAATAAGTACGGAGCGTTAACAAAACAGGTAGGAAAACCATGCCATCAAATTACAATGTTAGGTCTTAACAGCACGCAGAGGAAATTCTGCACAGCATTCAACTTCCCAACAGATCAACTAGACTTGCATGGGATGTTTCAAGGAAGCGGTTTTTTAAATTTGCACGGTTATTTTGAGAACAATTCATCACATATTCTCTGTTTACTTTTGCATAAATTATTCCAAGTCCACTGGGCCTCCATTCTAAAGTTAAGTCATAGTCCCAATGGCTATTTGTCAAATAATATTTGTTCTGTTTGTATACGGTATGCCTTCAAATAAATTATTCCAAGTCCACTGTGCCTCCATTCCCATGTGAAGTTGCAGTGGTAGGCTAGTCCCAGTGGCTGTTTATGAAACATTTGTTTTGTTTAGAATACCTTTGAAATAGTTATTTCAAGTCCACTGCGCCTCTATTCTGGCGTGGAGTCACAGTGGGTGTTTTCAAAAAGTATTTGATTTTTCTGGCCTGGAGTTGCAGTCGCAGTCCATGATGACTGCAACTCCGGGAGTCTCGGCAAATTGGGATTTGGGGCAGGGTATTCTGCACTTGTACTAGTCCTTCAACAGGACCGTGTCCTACGCTTAACAGTAGGACCTACTCCATACACAGTCCTTGCCCATACGCCTCCTGAAATAAAGACATTTGGGCACCAAGGTCTGTGGGCAACTCTTCAACTGCCTCACAGCTTCAAAAATGCACCTATAACTACCATACTTGCCATAAAGATCTTTAACACCACATCTAGGCTTGTCAATCAGCTTTCCTTCAAGTTGGTGAAATTTGGAATTTAAAATCAACTCTATCAAGAAGTATGTTACAAGATCTAGAAATGCCTGTAACTGTAGTGCAAATCATATGACGCAGCGCAATCACTTCATGCAGTGAGTGTAACCCTTCCGTCCAAGTAACCCTGCCTTATTATATACCTTGAGGTGTATGAACAAAGCAGGGTCACTCATCGTACAGGTTACCCTGACTACACTTTATGATGTTCCAGAAGACATTTGTCTCCACTTAAAAAAAAATGGGTGCTCCTGAATTAGTAACATGGAGTTTTACGGGCCAGTTTCCAACCTAACGGTTCAAGTCGAGCCAGCCACGGCCTTTTTCCATTTGTGGCTCACTGGGTTGATTTCCCTTCACTATTGCTTATGTAGAGCATCACGCACAATGGTAATAGGTTCCTTTTTTAGTCTTTGGTATGACTTGACCTGGGAAGCTAACCCGGGCCTTCAGCGTGAGAGGCGGATGCTCTACGGTTAAACCAAACACATCTTCTAGCTGCTGCTGAAAGAGGTCTTCAAGGAAGTTTTCTGTAACATTTTGTCTCAGAGAGTAACCTAAAATTGTATGTATGAATAGTTTCGTTAGCTATAAATAAACATAATGCCAATTCCAATTGTTTAAGGATAGGCCTAGCCATGTTAAAATAAGCTGATGAATGAGGTATTTATGCCGTGATCAATTTTCCTCATAAGTGCTGATATTGCAATGGCAGGGTTTGTAGCACTAGCACACTGTGGCCAAAGACTCTAATGTTAGTGTGGAGTAAAAAGAAGTGGACGCAGCATAGAGTCCTGTTCAAGGACTAGTCTCATAGCTCCAAAGTTCAGATAGGCTAGATGCAGGTCCAACTGATCTGTCCTGTCCATTGGTGGATCGCCGGCCTGGGGGAGGGGTACATGGGTGGAAAATTTTTGAAATTTAGAAGTGTCTACACGCCAAAGGTGACACTTTTTTTTGGAAAATCAGTCAACACAATGTCTCTAGGCAACCACCAAAAAAGTTCAGTACAGTAGCCTTCTGAATTTTTTTCGGTAGCCTAGCCTAGAAAAGTATTGTATTGAAAGATTTGCCAAAATAATATTATGCAGATACTCACAAAAAGCCCAGTGACTAAAACCTCTCCTACTGCAGGGATGATTTTTAAGCAATTGAAATTGGTTGTCCAAAGGACAACCAGCTGCAAGAATTTGGTTGTCCTCCCAAAAATTTAGTTGTCCTCCACAAAAGACATGTGAAAAAAAGAAAGTTGTGCAATGTGCATTTTGTGGTTTCAAGACAATTCTTTTATTTTACTGCACTGGCTGCTATTTGCATTGCATTATATCTAGAGTGCACTTTATTGAAAATACACATGAAAGGGGAAAACCATAACAGACAAACACGAAGACAAAAATCTACTGTATACACAGTGAGAACACCCGCATACAATACACTTAAATGGGCCTAGTCAATGCAGCGCCCCTGCAACTTTCTGTTCAATACACCATTTTCAAGAATCTGGACTGAGTGATAGTAATACCCGAAGTAACAGTTGGGGAATCTCCGAGACGATAGAAGTCTGGCCTCCCTGATCATTGCTGCTCCCCCCGCCCCCCCACCCCACATTTTATTCAATACTTACTCAAGGATAGACAAAAGACATTTTTTCTCCTAATATCTTCCCAGCGTTGGGTAGACACAATAATAATGTGATCTTTAGACACCTTATTCGTACATTAGGACATGCAGTTGAACCGTCAAAATATGGTGCATTAATACTAAACTTGAACGGTAGAAACTCATTCCTTTTGAATCAAAATCTGACAATCGAAAGCATGAAGTGTCTATTGAACAAAATGCCTTTTTAAAAGCTTGTTTGTTTCAGCTTTAATAGTGTCTGACCGATTATGCTATAATCGGTAATACAGTACCCTTTTACCGATTATTTAATTAAACTATCGGCCCGATGCCGATTATCAGAAAGAGGGAAGTCACCGTGACATGTTTGTCTCTAAAGCCCCTTGCATCTTGTATATCATATTACCATAACCAGTTCAGGGTGGAAAATATTGGGAATCGTTACGAACAGAATATTTTTTTTGTTTAGGCATAATATTTTCACTTCAAAAGTAGAGATACAAATCAACCTTTAATGCAGTTGAATTGTTTGCGGCCGATGTCACATGCCCTTTGATAATTTAGCTCTAAGGCCAACATCGTGCTTTGTTTAGTTTTTATCCCCCAATCATGTCGGAACATTTGCTGTTGCGTTAATAGCTACTCTCCCGCTTTAATGAACCCCGTGTAGAGCAATCATGATAATCTAGCAATTCTGGGCAGCAAAACAAATGCACCCGATTAACGTATCTTATGGTTCCTTCCGGATGTAAATATCCCCGTATATTGTTAGCAGTTTTTGTCCAAAATTTACGTCTAGTTTAAAAAGAATGTGCAACTGAAATGCACGTAAGCCCGATCCCCGAAAAATCCACGTATGCAGAGATTTAAGATGCCTTTTCTAGGTGAATTTAGCACGGGGCTCGCCCGGCTTCGCTAGCCGGCTATATAAGCATGACAAGTGCGATAGCCGTAACACAAACGCAACGGGAAAACTTGTCTCCAGACCGAGTATTTTCATACACTAAATCACATAGGCGAAGGCGCAAGTTGTGATTGGCTAGCTACAATCAACGCAATTGAACCAATCACGATGCAAGGGCCAATTTAAATTTTGCAATGGATCCTATGCATATGATGTCACCAAGCAAATCATGATACCTTGTTTGGCGGTGAAAAGGGACACGCACGTAAGTCTAGTGTATGCGTGGGCCAAGAAGTTTGCTGAACGAGACCACATGCATCACTGTTTTCGTTTGCAATGACGTCGTATGACAACATTGCACAAGTCCTTCTGTGAATAACATTACAGATGGAATGCTGGGGATGGCTTAATTTATGCAAGATAATAACCATCGAACTTCACAAGATTCTACATGCTAAGTGTACAAAACGTGCACAGATATGTATACAAAGCTTGGGGATTTGAAAAAACGGCAAAACACTGCAGCTAGATGGTCTGTTCTATGTGTTTTGTTCAGAACCGTTTGTACAGCAACTTACGCGGGGCTTTCTACCAGACAGCAAGGAATACCACTTGAATGCAATTCTAATTTAAGGTAATACTACCGGGTTATAGTGGAAAATATCAAACGGCAGGGGTAAAATTTATACGTTTGTGATTATCAGTGCATCCCGTTTTGGCGGGAAGTTAAAGGATTGAGTTTTTACAGGAATTTTAACTCAACTAAGAGCAACTTGCAAGTTGCAAATAATCGGTGGTAATGATCGGTTGAATGGCGATATTTTACCGCTGCCAATTATTTACCGATAACGGAATAATTGGCCCGATGCTGATTACATAACAACAAAGACAGGCAAACAGTCCTTTCCAAGAACTTTTCGCACCAGCACGTTGAACAGAAACCCGGAGAATGTGTATGAGCACGTTCTGTAAAGTTCAGCTGAAACAATGATCGTACACGAGGCTGCTTGTTTGGCGTTGTGCGTACCGTGGTATCCACGGTTGTTTTGTTCTGGTGTGCTTTTCGTGAAGGTACAGATGTGTTTTGATATGCGAGTTCATGAAATGTTAAGATGTTTTGGTTGCATGGGAGTGTTTGTTGTACGCTTTGTTTCTCAATATACATTACCAAAGGTAAAAATTAGTGGTCCAAAGGACAACCTTAGGTGGTTACTTTGGTCATCCTGCAGAAATTTTGGTCGTCTTGGACGACCACTAAAATTCATCCCTGTACTGACAATATTCAATCGCTATTTCTATTTGTGTGGATCTGTTACTAAGAATACCTCGGAGATTTGAAAAGGGATTTTTCCAGAGGGCTTGGCGGGTCAGCAGGTATGGGTGTCCAAATGCTGGTCAAACCCCACGAAATGCAGGTCAGTTGGGAGGTATGCTAGTCTACTGTTGTACCAATGATTGCTTTTCTGGGAGATACTTCATGTAAGACTACCTCAAACTGGGGTGAATAGACGACTGAAGAGAGATGAATAGACTGAATAGCCTGGATTGAATAGGATTAGTGGGTGTCTATTCCCTTCAGTTTGAGCCTGACTTACATGAAGGCCTAGGTATATACTGTTTTTCTTAAAGAGCCAAACCTCTCACCCCAAACTACAATTTGGGTACCCAGGTACCAAAATTCTCAACTGGCTATCAGCTCTTTCATTGACAGCTAATTCAAACAATGCAGAGTTCCAAAGCTTATATTACACAGAATGAACGGTACTGAGAGTTTTGAATTTGATTGTATAAAGGGCAGGTTAACCCTAACATAGTTCAATGCTGGCCGCTCCTGTCATAGTCATACATAGTTTTAGTACTACTAGTAGTTACTACTATTGACAGTATTGCATGCTTAAGTTAAAGTTAACACTAACGTTAGGCTAACATTTTGACAACGGTCGACGTTAGCCTCGCTAAATTAAGTTAGGCTACCCAAGTCCTAACGTTAGCGGAACGTGCCACTTGCTACGCCTGTGACCGTGAATGTGTATTGAGTCTCACTGTGCATCATGAGGATCGACTTCAGGCCTAACGTTACATTCTGAACATTTGCTTCCACTTCTCATTTTTTCAAAAATTTTAGTCATTTCAAACCATTTCATATTGATCACATATTTTTTATGGTGAAACGAGACGGATTATATACAAGTTCAATAGTCCCTAAGCCAATCTAAACTCAAAATTCAAAGGGATAGTAGGTTCACATGTTCACCTTTTCAGAGCGGATGATAAAAAGGTCAAAAGAAAGGTACGTCACTCTGAACTTTGGTATTCGTTACTCCAGTCGTTTCATTCATTGCGTCATGTGTTATAGCTCAGTAATATTTTTGTGCGGTGATCATGTCACCAACAGAAATGATGATGTGATGCCCGCCACTGTCATTTGGTTATACCAGGGACCTTTTTCTCCAAGTAGCATTTCCAGGCCTGATTATAAGGGGGGGGGGGGGGGGGTGATCCGAGACGACTATTGCTAGGCGTAAACATCTTGGGCTTACCACTTTGCAGCTGAGCAGGATTGGGGGGGGGGGCATGCTCCAGGTTTACAAGTATCTTTCTGAAGGGAATCCCCCTTTGACTTGTAGTTATTTAAAGGTTCAAAGTAATTCTCGGGTTCGTGGGCATTGTAAAAAGCTGGAAAGCCTTTTGCAAGGCTTGACATTAGGAATTTTAGTTTCTCCCACAGAGTTATCGACGAGTTGAATTGTCTGCCAGATTGGGTATTTAACTCCCCGTTAGTTCACTGCTTTAAGGTTAACATTGACAAGTTTTTCCACGACTGTGGTAAAATGTAAGTGTTTGAGGCTGATTAGTGCCTGGACTTTAGGGCATCTTATGGGGCCTTGGCCCTCCTTTTGCCCTTCAACCTCTTATGTTATGTTATGCATGTTATTCCCCCAAATCTTTGCAAAATCTAAAATTCGGCCAGAAGATTTTTCCTTCCAATTAAAAGAAAATGTGATGTAAGTTAATCGAATCATGATGTTAATGTAATGATATTGTAAGTTGAATTAATTAGGGCGTAAATATTTGTAAATATTATATTTATTTTCTAACCTATGTTTTATACATATGTACATATGTATATATATTCAAGATGGGAATAAAGTTCTTCCTTTAAAAAAAAAAAAAAAAAATCGGCCAGCCACATCATTATAGCGAGGTTTGAAGTATTCAAAAAACTTCAGTATTCCCAGATTTTCTGATAACTTTGCAGCAGGTTATTAATTTATTTCAAGTGAACATTCTTTGACAAACGAATGCTCAAAATACCCTTGCTTGGATTCTACTTACAACCCGGTGAAATGCAATATCAGACTACCTGAGAGGTCGCGATTTTTCGATTTTTTTTTGTACGCTCCGCGCTGTTGCGTAGCTACAGGGGTCCGGGATACTGCTCTGAAAAACTAAATTCGGAAATTTTTGTGACACCAGTCGACTACAGTGTGGTTGTTCCAACTCTTCTTTCCTGAAATTCAGAATTCTCTCTAATTAAGCTCCATATTTGACTTTTTTTGTTTTAAGAATGCAAAACTCATGTCGCTTTCCGAGTTGCACTTTGCAGTTCCTAGTGCAGTAGGGTTCGCTCATAAACCAGTTTGGTAAACTTCACCGAACTCTGGAAATGACAAAATCGCCAGATAATCAAGTGACGTCGGTAACTACAGTTATTTTCTTGAATGTTCTTTCTAGTAATTCCATAATTTCTTGAATATAAGCTCTTGAATGTTAAATGTCGTCGGTGAGCCTCAATTTGTAGGCTTAAATAACACTGTGTAGCAACAACGATCTCTGGTCACCGTGCAAGCTAAGACTTGTCAATAAAAATACAGATTCTTCTGTAATTCCCAAACTTTTCACATTTCCATACATGGGAAACCTAGAGTCCAAAATTTTCTCCAATGCAAGCTACATATTTTCAAATGTTTGTTTAAAATTGGCGAAAATTTCGGCGGGCTTCGCGTTCCGCAAATTATGTCCCCGGGAAAATGGTGTTTACACTTCAAAAATATTTAGAAAAATTGGGTCTTCGCGTCAACCAATGGTTGCCCTCCACGCAGATAGTCTTCCGGCAGAATTACTTTTTCGGGAAAAATTTTCTCCTCGTAGCCTCCTGATCATTTTGCGGTTTGCTAATCATTTTATTGCAAAGAGAAGCTCAAAATACCGACTGCGAAGTGCTACTTCCGGCTGTCTGAGGGTCCGATTTTTCAATGTTCTCTGTACGATCCGCGACAACACTTTATAGGGGCAAAATTTTGCTACACCTTCGGGTAGCGCAAAAAGCTATTATTCTTGAGCTTAACTGTTTTAATTCACAGTCTTTCACAACACAATTAATTATGCTCGAAATTGTTGCAACTCTTTCAGTTAAACATTTGCCCGATATAGAAAAATATCACAGTAACGGTAAGATGTTTAGGAAAAGAACAAAGACATAAAAAATTGCGACATATTGGGAAGCCTGGTGCTCAAAGAAACAATTATTCTTCAGCCTTTTTTTAAATCTCCCTTTTCTGTTTTCAAATTCAAATCAAAATAATGTCCAAAATAGTCGATTTTTTTTACTTTTAAATGTTTGTCGGAAAAGGTCGATTTTTGGCTTTCAAAGCTTTGTCCGAAAACAGAAAACGCCAAAATGCGAAGTAAAATTTTCATGGAAACAGAAAAGACAGCAAACACGAGGGTGTTTGCCCCTGGAAAAGTCTATACGCCACTGAGAATCTTTTTTATGTCCTATCAGTGAGACATATGGCAATTGGCAGCGATGCCGGGAGCATTCTTAAGGACAAGGTGGCCCCTTGTGTATAACGTAAGACCTACCAAAAGTTCACCCGAAAAAGGTAAACCACAGCTGTATATTTTATCCAGTAGTTTTCTGATTATTTTGCAAACAGCTTGGTTAAAGAACTAAGCTATCTTCTCAAAATAACGATTAATTAGAGACTTCTCAGTTGGGTACGCAGGATTTCTTTGAAGGGGGCCACACAGTATGTTGAGTGTTCGCCGGCCTGAAGGAGGGTCTAAAGGGAGGGGGTGTCCCCTCCCTTTTGAAAATTTTTGGCCTTTTCAAGGAGTAAAGATGGAAAATTGTCGTATTTCTTGAGGCTAAGTAAGACTGTGACCCCTCTTTTCAATGTCAAGCTGCCCTTCATGTCCAAAGGCTGAATCTGCCCTTCGTGGGACTTCTCTTATACACTAGGAAAATCGATTCCAAACAGAAGCTGGTCATCGGCTACTCATGCCACCAAGTTATTCCAGCACGGCGACGTAACTAGAGGGGACAAGAGGTCACGGGAGTTAATTTTGAAGAAAATTTAAAATTTATGAAAGAAATTTTGCTTTTTGTAAGGACCACTGAAAATGGGGTGTTTATAGCAAAATCTGTCTTTCATATGAGCAAATCAAATTCCTTAATTGGGCCACAGCTGGAATTCTTTTGGGGTTACGCATTTTATCGAACTAGGCCTACGTACTAAGGCTCTCACACGAAACTAGAGATTGACCCGATAAATTTTTCCCATTTTGAACAAACATTTGAAAAATAAGAGCATATGATATTGGAAAAAGTTTGGAATTTAATGGAAAGGTTTTACTGAAATATTTGGTTTTTTCATTCAGTGGTATGCCTTTCAAGAGCAAAATAAATAGAATGTACTGGTGATTGAAAAAAGTCGTTTTTTTATTGCACGGAGTATCCATCGAAATTGAAACATTGCGCTTTTTAAACAACTTTTAAAAAATCTGAAGCTCATTAGTCTAGAAAAAGTGTAATTTTATGGCAGATTTTTTTATGTACGGAAGAATCTGACCTTTGAGAAAAATAAATTAGTGAGGGGATCTGTGTGTTGGGGTTACTGAATATATCTTCAGATTAAGGCCCTCGGACCGTATTCAGTTTCAGTATATTTCTCTATATCACCCCTGACGGGGTACAAGAGACTTATAAAATTAATAATGTCACAAAATGCATAGTTTGTATAACAACAAAATAATTTTTGGAAAATTGTACCTGTTTGAAGGGTAAATTTTATATATTGACGTCGTTGACTGGTTGAGTTTGGAGGGGGGGGGGGGGTGATGGGCAGGAGAATTTTTGGTCCGTAAAATGTGATCACCAAAAATCACCAAAAATTCTCCTGCCGAAACTATCTAAACGGAGCACTCAAACAATTTTGAAAGATCGAGAATAACCCCCAGACAGTTGAAAGTGGCATTTCCCCGGCTCGTAGCCTGGTAACTAGAAACAATTAAGCAGCCGTTACTTTGAGCTCTCTTTCGCAATAAAATTCTCACTTCACAGTATTGCCCTCAAACGAAGAACAAACACTTTGGCGCGGAGCGCACAGAAAAAATGAAACCCCTCAGACAGCCAAAAATGTCATTTCCTAGACTCGTAACTAGAAATGAAGCAGTCATTATTAAGGGAAATGACTGCAGCATGTCCATTATTGTGGTTGGTCGCATTTTCTGACGATGACATGACCACATTTCTTTCGTTCAGTCTATCGGACGACTCCCATTAAGAAACAAACCGATCTTTTGGGGAAAGATTTGCACAGCAAAGGAGACGGGTATGTGACAAGATTGTGAGAAAAATGTCGCTATTTAAGAAATGGGGGACATTTTTCCTCAAATGCTCTATATTTAAATATTAAGTAGGCTAATTACAATATTAAGTGAGCTAATTACAATATTAAGTAGGCTAATTTCAATATTAAGTAGGCTAGTACGCCTGGTATTTTACTACATATGACGCAAGCATGGACGAGGGATGCTGTTCTACTTTGATCTGTATTTTCAACATCAATTTATTTTGAACTGTTCAATTAGAACTGTTTGTTAGAATCGGGCAGTCACGTAGAAAATCTCACCTATTTAGCGGACCTTGCAATGGAATACAACGAAGATTCCTCCAAAAACGCTAGTTTGTTTTCAATTCCGTTGCAGAGTTTTCCCCCGAAAGGGACAAGAATATTACATCTAATTGTAGCAGCGCCTTTTATCTGGTAATTTTCTAATCACTTAGTAAGTTGAGTTTTTTCAATTTAAGTGAAACTTGCATTTCAAAGGAAAGCTCAAAATAACGACTGCTACATTACTAGTAACAAATCTGGGAAATCCATTTCCGGCTATCTGAGATTTTTTAACAATTTTCTGTACGCTCCGCGCCAACTGATGTTGGCGCTCCGCTTAGATAGTGTTTTGGTCAAACAGATTACTTAACAGAACAATGCAAGCTTGTAAATTATTTTTCGTTTTGGGACAATATTATGAAGTGAAAATTTTATTGCGAAAGAAAGCTCAAAATAATGACTTCTTTTTTTTTTAGGTACGATGCAATTTCCTGCTGTCTGGGGGTATCTCAATTTTTCAAAAATTTTCGTGCTGATAGTTTTTCGGGCAGAATTACATTTTTCGGACAAAAAGCCAATTCTGCCCCTCCCAAACTGAAACGCTCCTATACGTCTATGCCAATATATAAAATATAAAATTTCAAGAGGTTTGTGCGGGAGAATTTTCCAATATGGTCCGAGGGCCTTAATCTGGATGCTGATATTCAGTATAACCCCAACAAAACTACAGATCACCCCTACTAGATTTTTCTCATAAGAAGATCAGATTCTTCTATAAAACCCTTAAATCTGTCTTAAAATTACAAGTTTCTCCAATATAAGCTTCAGATTGTTGCCAGTGGCAAAATTTTCCAATTTCGATTGATACCCCGTACAATAAGAAACCACCCAACTCTGTAAATCACCCCAACATTCTTCTTGAAAGGCTTATCACTTAATAAAACCCCAAATATTTCATAATAACCGTACCAAAGAACCAAATTTTCTTCCATTAAATTCCAAAATTTCTCTAAAAAATAAGCTCTTTATTTTCAAAACTTCGTTCAAAAAAAGGAAAAACCAAGTTTTCGGGCAACTTTAGTCTCGTGTTGAAGCCTTACTATGTAGGCCCAGTACGATTAAATGCTTAACCCCAAAATGTTTTCAGTTGTCGCCTATTTAACGTTTTTGATTTTGCCCATATGGAGGAAAGATTCTTCAGTAAACACTCCAACTCATTAATGGTATACAAAAGCCAACTTTCTTTAAAAAGTTTTAAGTATTTTCAAAATAAACTCAAGATTTTTAAGTATGTGTTGAAAGCAACGCCAAAAATTTAGCGCGGTATTCGCGCCTCAAAATCTGTTAAGTCACGGCCCACCGGGACTAACTCAAAGCCTTTGTCGGGGCCTTTAAATGCTGGCCCCCTGTCGGGGAAATCCTGGCGCCACCCCTAAATAAAATGTACATATCAAGCCTACGAAACTCTTCTCAGTCCAGCTCTTTTCAATAACCACTAGCTTTCTTTGCAGCAAAAGGGATTTTTGCTTTTAGAGTGGAAGGCTGGATCATTGCGCCCACCACCAGGCGCGGTTCTAAGGAACTATTTTTTTTTTTTGGGGGGGGGGGGGGGGATGATTCACGTTTTACCATCTAAGCGGAGCGTACCAAGAAGAAATTTGTCAAAAAGCCTCCCAGATTGCACGGAGATAGCACTAATCAGGCCTTGTTAAACGCATCCAGACATTCTTTATATTTTGAGATCTCGTGTTCCAAAAACTTTCTTTTCCGAAAAAAAAGAAGAATGAGAAAATTTTATCTGGTTAAATTGTTGCAGGCTGGGAAAATTGAGGCTCAATTCGTTCACGTTACTTTACAAGATATTCTCTCTTTCGGCATTGTTTGCTTTCAAACTCGTGTCTTTCCATTGGGCTGGGCTGAGGTTATAAAAATTTTCCAACTTCTAAGTTGGCAGCAGAAAATGAACTTCACACTTGTATGTCAACGGTAACAGCAACCACAACGACAAACGCTGCGGCAACGGAAAAATTTTACTCTTAATACGACGCATGCAATTTTTCAGTAAACATAACATTGTTATATTATATTTCATGTTTCTGGTTCAATATTGATTCGGTGACAATTTTGATTCAAGATTTCCGTGGATTTCTTGGAAATCACGAAAAATCTTTGAGACTTGACACCGGAAAAATAAGACTAGACGACGTTACTTTTTAAAGGTCTGTTTTATTCGTCGGTAATCGTAATTATAGTTTGATAATTAATTTTACGTGACATGGGTAGAAATTTATTCCGTGACAAGTGCTTTCCGCTGAGAATCACGGGCCCACGAATACATAATTGCTAGCGTTGGTCAAATCCATGGACAATGAAAAAATGCATCCCAAGAAAACTTGTGTGCACAGTTGAGTATGCCATGACTGTGGTTGTTTGGGGCTATTGTCTAGGCTTGGTGCTTTGACTTTTGATTAGGGTTTGGCATGGACTTCAGGGCATCTCATGGGGCCTTGGCCCTTCTTTGCCCTTCAACCTGTTATGTTATATATGCATGCGTCCTTCCCGTGTTTAATTAATACAATGTACAGATAGGCTTATAGCTTTTTTCTTAAAGTCCCCACGACTCTCTGGCGAAGAGCCAAGGGGCGAAAACCAAACGATTACTCCCGGAGGAGTTCTGCTCCCAAAGGCTTATAGCTGTGTAGTAATAGTGCAAAGAGCGCACTTCATCTGTTGTTGTTACGATCGGATTGATTGCATGAGTGTTCGATGTCACGTCAGACCAACTTGAAACATCGAGTGTAATTGGGCAACGTGCCTGCATGTACAGCAATATAATAAATTTTGTAATGCCATGAAAGAAACCGTTTGACTCCATGTAGTACCGTGAACAATATTTTAAAAGCTTATCTTTGTCTTTGCTTAGTTTACATAAATAATTTGTTCGATTTTTTTTTTTTGGGGGGGGGGGGGGGGAGGGGATAACTTGCTCCTCCCCCCCCCCCCCCCCGTAGAACTGCCCTTGCCCACCGCATTTTGACCATGGAGTCCCCGATCCCGTCCTGTCCCTTTCTACTATAGAGGCTTTTCACATGACGTCATAATACTCTCCGGCGGCCATGTTGGAGTACATGTAACTACGCAGTAAACCACACAGGGCGCGCTTGCTCGTTGAATTTGTACACACCGTGCATATCACAGTGCACACTGTGCAGTGCGTTCGGCACAAAGCCATGTGTATTTGGCATGAATGTCCTCCAGCATGGCGGTTCCGTGACGTAATTGCAAAGCCTCTATAGTATGCAGTTTCTCTGGACATATGCCCATGTCGAGCGTCATGTCCGTCAAGATTACGCAATTAAACAAATTGACAGTGTAGCACTAGCCTTCCGGGCCGCGGCATTAGCAACCATCAGTAGCACAGTGCCTAGCCTAAGCCCTACCTACAACTGCACACAATCGGCCTCTGCTTACAGCTGTGTCACGATATTGTCTGTATCTGGGAGGTGTTAAGTGTTATTGTAACTTCTGGATTTTAAGTAAGGACATTGCCTCTATATATGTACTTCCGAAGAACAGTATCATGGTGGTAAGTCGTAGGCCTAAATACGGGCGATCTTTGTGTTTACAGCTACGTAGGTACTGCACCTGTAATGTTAGGCCCACAGGTGCACCGGTCACAGGTGCGTTCGCTTAGTACTGCACGTTTACATAGGCTATATTGCAGTCAAACTGGATGGCCTAGGGCATTGGCCAGGTCAGGGCTCCAACAGTTAGTGTTACAGGTAATACGGTATGAAGGCTAGGCCTAGCACTACATGCACTGTAGCTTTACACGAATGTCGATTCTGTCCTACTGCAAGTGCAAGGCTTAGGACCACTGGGTCTGTTACTCTGTTTCAAATTATGCCCAGGGGGCCATTCCACAAAGAGTTACTCACAATCTTAAGTTTGATTCACCATACTTAACTTAAGCCAACAGTAAATCAAACTTAAGATCGTGCGTAACTCTTTGTGGAACGGGCCCCTGGTCTCCCCACAGTAATTTAATGAAGGGGCACCGAAGGTGTAGGCTAAAGTATAGGCCTAGCCTAGGCCGTATGATTGTTGGAAGGCCTAGGCCAATGATAGAAATTTACACCAAGTTTTACTCCATAGCCTAGTATGTGGTACCATAATTAATTAGCTTAGACAGCAGTTACAGAACTTACACTCCCAAAAATTGGCAAAAAAAGTTGATGTAGCCAAGGCCTAGCTTATTTATAATCTTGGACAATTAGGTAGCTGTTTTTCATGATATTTGTGAATATCATTTAGAGTAGCTAGGCTAATGTAAAACCCCATTCCCCCAACCAGCATTGGTTTGGAAAGAGTGGATGCAAATGATAAATAGCATACCTGTGGTCAACATTGTAACAGGGGAGTGTAGTGTCCCAACAAGTTTTTTCCAAGATTGTAGGTCTAGGGCCAGTGGCTTGCCACATTTTGAAGATTAGGCATAGCCCATGCAGTACTTTGCTTCATACAAATGTCAAGTATTCTTTAATTTTTGTTACATTTTCTTATTTACAGATCTCAAAGTCATCATTTTCTACCTAAGTGAGGTGATAAAATTTTCCCCTAAATTTACATCTAGCCTAGGCCTATGACATTTCGCATTCCTTGCATTGCTATGCAACTTGTATACCTAACACAGGGATTGCATTTTGCTGGAAAAGTCTTTGTAATTTTTAATGATACTTTTTTCTATTTTACGATCATTCAAGATTTTCTGTCATATTTTTTTAAATTTCTGGGGTAACAATAATATGATTTAGCAGATGAGTGCTTGGTGAGTGGAATTTTCTGTGTTCCAAAGTGATCTTGACAGCAGCAGAGGTTATATCACTTCCTAACACTGACAAGGAGTTCTTTGCTTCCCTTTATTGTTTAGACTATTGTGTTAAACTTGAAGTTAACTGGAATAGGACCTCCCTGTGTAGAATGCAAAGTTTGTAAAGTTTTTATGCCACTTATCCAAACACATTCAGATAATATGTGGTTGTTGCTTTAGGATATTGGCAGTGAATTTTGAAGAAAAACAAAAGACTGCCTATCAATATGAGGATATTATGTAATGTGTTTGCTTTAAGTTAACTTTTGTTGAAAATGTGACAACTTTGTACCTGCTCATATTTTGAGAACGACACAATAGAATTCAATGCAATTCAAATGGAAATGTGTTTTAAAAGAAAGTAATTACAATTAAAGTTTGTTTTTCAGAAAATGTTCACATTGATCAATATTTTGGGGTGCAGAATGATTGACAATTTAATGAGGCAGTTTTTGGCAGGCCTAGTTTGGCCTCCTTTTCAAAAAATAAGACTTTCATAAGAATTAAATTATTTACTTATTCCAAATCAATTTGTTTGATTCAAACTTTCAAAATTCACAGGAACTTGTAAAATGCATCTAGACAACTACGTTGGAAGAGGAGAAACTATAAAGTTTTGTTGTTAATATTGGTGAGATTCTGCTCTGATAGCTATTAGCTAATTGTCATTGATTTGTACTGTACCATTCTGGAGATATTAAATACTGAGCACATCAGCTATCACAAAGATGTTAAGGCTTCTCGGCCTTTTGGCTAAGATCATGTGTAGTATCTGTTCTTTTCATCCAGTCTAGAATGGAGCCATACATGACAGACCAATGATGTAAATGGTCTGAAGGCCGTGAGGTTAGTCGTTAAGTGTTGTCCTTCAGTGGACATAAATAGCTTCTTTGGGAAGCAGTTTCAAGTTTGGTTTTGCGGAACGACCCTTTGCCAGAGGGTCGGGAGGACTTTAGAAAAAGTATTTTAAATACAGTGTTACCCTTTAAGGGCCAATCTTCTCACCCCAAACAACAATTTTTGTAGTGGTTTATGGAAATTCTCAATTGGCTCAGCTCTTTGATTGACAGCTAGTTCAAACAGTGCAAAGTATTATAGCTCATACTACACAGTCTGTACTGTACTGAGAGTGTTCTGATTACACTTTGGGGTCTTGCGTACTCACCCTGAGGCAATAAACTAAAGTTGTGTCTGGAGTAAGATCAGTTTTGGCGAGGGGCTTAAGCAAGTAGATTAGGAGAATTTGAACTGTTTGGGGTCAGAGGATAAGGCATTTAAATAACCAAATCTTTTAAGGCAATGTACTGTGGAGAGGTGTCAGGAATATTGCATGAAGTTTACATACTGCTCCATACTGTCCAAACCCTGATCACCTTACCCCACACCAACCCAAAAAATTTTACTTTGAACTGTGAATTGTAATGTAAACTTGTACAACAACCTTAATTGTAGTAAAAATATTTTACTTGTTAGAATTTTTACAGATGGACTAGTATTACAGCTTTGTTTCATTCCTTTGTTCTTTTGTTTGTTACTGTTACCACTAAGTAATTCATTCATACTAAAAGATAGTGAAACAAGTATAAAAGAAAAAAAGTTTGTCTAGCTAGTGCACAGAAGTATGTACAACAATGAAGAGAACCAAGTTACTGTACAACAATTATTACTGCAGTAAACAGTACTTAAATGCTTGTATTGTAAAGAGGTTTTCTAAATATCGTTTAATTTGAATTGAACAAAAGTTTAACAGTCACCATTATATGGTCATGCATAACACAATGGGTACAAAAAAAGAGTTATTTACATTAAAGGAAAGAACTTTTTCATAAAAGGCCAGTGAATTCATTCAGTTGTGTACATGTTATTGCATGGCGCGTGCTCTCAATAGAGAATAGACTTTTTCCTGGTAGGTTTAGCTCATTCTCTCATCTTAGTATGCCAAATTTTGTGTTGAGTTGAATCATATGAAGCCAAACAAATTCAGTGGCATGTGGCAAAACAGATTGGAAAATTGTGTTTGGGTGGGCAATTATGACTAATTTGCTTAAGTGTGCAAAGCAGATTCACTGAAGACCTTTAACAAATTTTGGGGTGTAAATGCTTCACCAATTCTTTTGTGAAACATCTTCTTTTTACTTTACTGTAGTTAGTCATGTCCTTACTTCTATGTAAGTGTCACATGACCAGCTAATTTAGGGGAAGAGGCAGAAAGGAAAGAGAACAGCTCCTCCAAAAATCACCCCAAGTTGCCATTGGCTGTTAAATTCTTTGTTACACATCTTCTCTCCTGGTGTTCATCCCCCAGAGTCGTCACAATCCCTACCAGGATTGTGTGATATAGGCCTGATAGCAGGGCTCAAAATAAGATTCAAATTGGGTATAATGAGCAAATGGCTGTATAGGTCTGCTATTCAATAGGACCTTTTCAAGGGGTGCCATGGCCATCAGTATCTGGCATAATAGTCATGGCTATCAGTGCTGTCTGTTATTTTCTAACCCTGTGTTAATGTTGCTCAATAAATATTTTAAGTCCCAACTGTTATCAACTCTCATCCCAAACTACAATATTTGTTGCAATCCACACAAATTTCTTCATTGGCACAGCTCTTTGACAGACAGCAAGTTAACAAAAAAATGTGCAGAGTACTGTAGCTTATATTACACAGCATGAACTGCACTAAGAGTGTTTTTATTACACATTGGGATATACTGTACTCACCCTGAAGCAACTGAGATTGTGTCTGGATGACGATGAGTTTAGACAGTTGTGGGAGGGGCTTAAATTAGTAGGTTAGGAGAATTTTAACTGCTTGGTGTAAGGGGATTATGCCTTTAAAACCTGTTTTAGCAAATCTTGCAAATGATGAACATTGCAAACCAAGATGTACTGTAATGACAATGGAAAATACTGTTGTGGTAGATAGTTTTATTATTGCTGCATTATAATTAAACCCTTCCCATCATGCATTGGTATTTCTTGCATTAGATACCCAGTAACTAGTAGTTTTATGCAAATCAACTAAGTACCAGACATTAAATCAGTGTTACTGTTAGCATTGCATAATTATCTACACTTTCTGCAGTAAAAGCTATAACTTTACATCCAGGTGGGGATTAATTTGAATTTTTAGAGATTAACTGTCTCTTTAATTTAAAATAGCATGGCAGGGTTTTATGAATTATTGAAATGCTAAAATGCAGGTGGCACAATTGAAACTATACTTGAAATGTCACTAAAGTGCATACATGTATAGGATGTTTACACAACATAGCAACACTTTCGCCTTTACAGTTTGAATTTGCTGTTCCGAGGGCCCCACAGATCTTAGACTGCACATCTTTACCAAAACTAAGACACTTGATTCTGATGTTATCATTATTTTGGCATTCCTTGTGGAAGCTGGGTGACTTTTCTTAGCTGCTGGCTCTTTTATTTTACTTTTACTTTAGAATACAAAAGGATTTTCTGCCTGAATGGACCTCAATCATCGAAGGTGGAATACAGGGCACTGTATGTGTTAAGGTGGAGTGAGCCTGCTGGCATGTGTGAGGCGATTTACAGGTCTGTGTGGATAGTGATAACACAATGAGGACAAGCTTGAAAACCTTGAGTAATATTTTCAGGTACACCTTAGAATTTGTTCAGGTCGTTAGTTACCGTAGTCTAGTTTCATTTTAGTGGTGTAGTGTGTATTGTTCACATGCATGTTATACCCACTACTCACAAGTAGCTCCTGTGTTTAAGGTACAGCACTCAACCCATCCTAAGGGCCAATACAGTACGTGATATTACAAGGTAAGACTTATCATTAATATTGTTTATCATGATTCACTATTCTTGGGGTAATTGTTTATTTAAAAACTTGTTAATAAAGAAATTTTCATATTTTCACTCATCTCGCTTGCTTTCTGTATATTATTGGCTGAAAAGTGTAGATACTGTACCAGCTGTGCTTCATGCAGCCAAACATCATGAGATAGGTGTTACAGATGTAGGGTTTCATACATAGTTGAAAAGTAGTTGAAGGGGCTCATGGAGTTCATGGAGATATAATTTTAAGAGTGTTAAAGGTTCACTACCACTTGGCAATGTTAATAGTTAGCATAAAAGGACAAGTTTCATATTCAACAGTTATGGATAAAGTTAAAAATTTGAATTTGGTGGTGTACTGACTTGTAGCTGTTTTGTGCATTATTTGAAAAAGTGTCTGGTCACAAATTTTTTAAAATCAAAATGAATCGTTAAGTACTCACTCATAAAATAGTTATTGGAATGTAGAATATGGGGATTGTCTAAGTTTGACAATATGTCAATGACATGTGACAAAAACTTAACAGGTTTGGAAAAATTTGTTATATTTCATGAACTAACTCAATGAGCCCCTTTAACACTAACTCAGAATTTTAATTGTGGTCTATAGTTCTTTAACAATTGCTTAAATTTCAACCTATAAATTATTGTGAATTGTGAGAGCAGAACAACTGATTTTAATATTTTGACTCTTATTTAGAATTACTGCTGACAAGGTTAGTGATGATGGTTTGGATAAATATTTGGTGAAAATTAACTAAAACTGGGTTTAAAAAAACTAGGCATAAACCTAAAATAAGCAACTCACAATCTTGTTAAATTAAGAGAACTTTACAGTCAAGTTTATGGTAAGATCAAGCCAAAATTTCAATTTCATTAAAGGCCAATTTTCTCACCCCAAACAGTACTCATCCTTCTTACCTTCTTCACTAAGCCCCTCCCGCAATTGTCTGCAATTTATATTCATCCAGACACAATCTCAGTTTATTACTTCAGGGTGAGTACAGAAAAGCTCAGTGTGTATAATCAATACACTCTCAGTACAGTTCATGCTGTGTGATATACTATAAGCTTTACTCTGCATTGTCTGAATTAGAATGTGAATCAAAGAGCTGAGCCAATTGAGAATTTCTATAAACACCTACCAAAATTGTAGTTTGGGGTGAGAGGATTGGCAATTAAGGACTTTTTTCACTTTTGGACAGATTCTAAGTTGGCAATGATTTCTTTTTTACCCAAAATCATACTTGTACCAAAAGATTCAATTAGGTAGTATTGTTTGGTTTGTTTGAGTTCTATTCCACAACTTCTAATCTCTTTGTCTTATAGGTGAAGGACAGACTGCATGGTAAAAACAAGTTCCAATTTCAAAATGGATTTCCAAAATCCATGTTTTTGTCATTCATATCAAGGAACAAAACCCTTGCCCATTTGTGGTGTAAAAGCTAAATATTTTGATTTTCCCATACCCCTTGATTATTTACCACTGAATTTTTCAGCATTTGCTCAAAATTACAGAAGATATGTGATATAGTACATTTACAGCTGTCCATTTTGGGATGGAAAATCCATTTTGGAAATGGAATTTGTTTAAAGTGGTTAGAGCTGCTAGAGCATCAGACTTGCAGTCAGGAGGTCAGGATTTCAAGTCCCGCCTGTATCATATCAAAGACTTTAAAAATGGAACTAACTGCCATTGTGCTTGGTGCTCAGCATAAGCAATGGAGCAGGGAAAACAAGCCAGTGAGCCACAACTGGAAAAAAGGCTGTGGCTGGCTCGATTTGAACCAGTTGATTAGAAACTGGGCTGTAAAACTCCATCTTACCTAACCTTTTTAGGTGTAGGGATTACACAGGAAAGTCTACAAAAATGTTTATGTATGTATGTTTCATGATGATGGAAATAAATTGCTTTCCTTCAAAAAAAAACAAACAAAAAAAAAACAAAATGTTTTGCACAAAAACAAAGATGGAGAGGATAAAATGATTGAGGGCTATGTCAATGTTGTTTCTGTTCCAGAGGTTCAATGTTCTTGAATCATAGGAACATCAGTACTTCTGGGAACATTGAACCCAGGCTGAAAATAACAAACCTTGTAATCATCACCAAATCATGGAGATCAACCAAAACAGGGAACATCGGGTAGACCCCAATGATTGTGTAGCTTAGGATGTTTTTATTAAATTTGTGCAGTAAATACTGTAGGCACTTATCAAGTTAGGAATTGAAGCTTCATATTTGAAGAATAATTTAATGTACAATACTTATTTGTTTCAAATTGCCAATGCCTCTACTACTTCTGTTGTAGGACAGTCAGGGCTCAAATAATGAGCATGTACAGCATGCCAAGGGTTTGAATAAAGGAATGGGTGCTGAAATTTTCAATTTGGGGGGGGGGGGGCGGGTATGTTTCTTGACCAGATTAAAGAGTTAAGTCTCTGTTGAGTATTAGGAATTAATATGTTAGATTCCTTGTTTTACAGTTTTTTTTAAAAAATGTATCTAAAAATATGTAATATGTACATATTAGTCAAGTTTGTTTCAAGGTGAACCTGGGGACTGTACAGTAGGCTATAAAAATTTGCCGTAAGGCTGCATCAGTACTGTGTTACAAACAGCCTTGGTGAGTGATGTTTAAGACCAACCAACTGTACTGTAACCAGATGTATTCTGTGTTTACTCAAGGTAAAAGTAACATTATTGCAGATATTACTGCATTTCTGTGTATGGAATGTATAAAGGGATTTAATGGTTTAATTTAATATGTCTTAAAAAAGGTAAGATCTCTTCTATTGTTGCCTTTCATCTGGGGATCCTTCATTTTGTAGACCAGGGGCCTGTTCCACAAAGAGTTACGCACGATCTTAAGTTTGATTTACTGTTGGCTTAAGTATGGTGAATCAAACTTAAGATTGTGCGTAACTCTTTGTGGAACGGCCCACTGTACAGTACTGTACATTGAATCATGAATTTTGTGCAATTGCACACTGTTAACACTCACCTTCAAGGTCTGACCCTGTCATCCCAAGTTGTTGGAATTCACCTTATATACCTACCCACGTAAGCCCCTCCCACAATTGTCTAAAACTTATCCTTATCCAGACTTGCCTGCCTAGCAAACTTTAAGGTTTATTCCTGGTTCAGTCATCTCCCCACATGTATAATTATCCCCTTTCAAAGTTTGTTAAGCGGACAAATTGAGTCTGCTCTGCGGGGTACATCCAGACACCATCCCAGTTTATTGCTTTAAGATGAGTATGCAAGACCCCAACCAAAACACTCATTACAGTTATAATACTGCATACTATGAGCTCCAGTTATTCTACATGTTTGAACTTGCTGTTAATCAAAGTGCTACACCAATTGAGAATTCTGTGGATGACTACAAAAATGGTAGATTGGGTGAGGTTTGATTGCCTTTAAAGGGCCAATCTTCTCACCCCATTCTACAATTCTTGTAGGGGTTAACAGAAATTCTCATTTGGCTCAGCTCTTTGATTGACAGCTAATTCAAACAATGCTGAGTGTCAAAGCTCATATTACACAGCAGAAACTTTTCTAAGAGTGTGAGCTTTTCTATACTCACCCTGAATCAATAAACTGAGATTGTGTCTGGATGAGGATGAATTTCAGACAAGTTTGTGAGCGGTCTTAAGTAAAAGGTTAGAAGAACCGGTAATGGTTAGGGTGAGAGAATTGGGCCTTAAAATCACTTTGAGGGGTGAGAATTTGCACACCAGATAAAAAATGGGAATTCAGAGAAATTTAGAGAAATGGGAATTCAGATGTGAATCTGTTAAAGTTTAAACAAAAAAAAATATATATACCTATCACACTGCTACTGTACATTTCCTAAGGGATGTGATTTATACAGTAGCACATCTCAAAAATCTTAAACCAAAGGCGTTGCAATCTTGTGACTTATGCTTCACATGTTTTGCACTGATTCAACTTTAGGCCCTTAGTTCAAACCTAAAAGATTATTGGAACCATTGAAGATTGGACCAATGGTGCCATATGGACCATTTTTCTTTAAAAATAGATTGTTTGCATTTCTTTGCTGTCTTCCCTGTGCATAAAAATCAAGCTTACCAATGCCAATGCTTGAAGTAGTTGAAATAATTGTCATATATCCCTTTGACCCTAAACTCCATCTGATAATATGGATGACTGAATTTTGACCCTAGCTGGAGATAACCATGGATTAAATACTCTTCATTGGAAGCAATTAGCTAATTAAAGAGAGTTGGTGGCAATTTACAAGGAAACTGACACTCTTGTTTTTCTACTTACAGCTCCCTTTCGACAACAAATTTTATTTGACATTCAATATCTATTGGCTACAATGGAACTTGTTTGTTTACAAGACAGCATCTGTAGTAAAAATCAACAAATTTTGTTTAAAATACACAGATTAAGCTGAGATTTTGCATGAATATTTTTTGAAGGATAGACCTAATGATGGTACCAAATGAATTCCTGGAATTTTATCTGCATTGTCCCTAAAGGGCGAAAGTAGTTGCTGCAGACTTATTTTCAAATGGTGTAATAATAATTTATTCTTGTATAGCCCCTTACATTTACAGATGACCTCAAAGTGCTTTGCAATAAAAGAAAAAGTAAAGCAAAGCCAGAATAGGAAGTAATACACTAAATCAACACACTAATACACAAGATCAACACACTAATACACAAGATCAACACACTAATACACTAAATCAACATGAAATCAACAACAATCTCACCTATTTCCTCCTATTAGTAATCTTCCTAGCGTCTTTCATGATATTTCAGAATAGGCCTATTGAATATACTCAGGGCAATTTACAGCTATAGTGACTTGTTTGACATTCCACATGATTCTCAAGAGATATGCATGAAATAAGATAGTAAGATCTTACACAGGTTTGCAAACCATACCAAAAATCCATGGCTGGAAAAAAAAATGCTTAAATAGTATTATCTAGAAAGGGAGTAAAATTATTTTGTTTCCCAGGAAGGTAGCAAAATGGACAGAAAAGGGAAATTTCTCTCCAGCTGCCAAAATTTCCCTCCAGATGGAAAATTTTCAAAGGAAGGAGCTTGCCAGCTTCCCAGCACTGTAGTTACAGCCTAGACAAATTGGTCAGGACTGAAAAAGTTGCATTATCCAGGAATGGAGTGAACATTGCCATAATTCTTTGTGTGTTTTGTACACAGGAAGACAAAGGAAATTTCCTGCCAATTGTTGGAATTTACCTCTGACTTATGCCTAAATTTCCAGGGAAGGAGCACCTAACTTTCCAACTTTTTCCACTCATGCTAACTGTTCCTTGACAGCTGATTCATTGGGTTACAGTACAACACATGAAAATGCATTGAATGTGACAGACCTTGAATTTCAAGGCATGGGAGTGCAATTGCACACCATCACTCACGTCAAATCACTGTTAGGAGTGTACTTTTTTGCACACCTAAATCAGTATAGAAGCTCATATAAATTTGTTAATGTTCAATAAAACAGCACACTAGCCACACACCTTAATTTGAATAATTTCCTGAGGAGTGTGATTTGTAGCACACCTGGAAAATCTTTAACTCAAGGCCTGATGTAATATATATGGCAAAAGTGTAATGAATCTAAAGTTCTTGATTTAGTTGTTGGGATGAGTTAGAATACACAATTTTTTTCCAGATTGATGTGAATATCCATTTTCTGTACATTGGCTATTTAATTAGGCACAAGCCTCATGACCGCAGCAGGGATTCCACCAGAGACACGAAAGGGAGGGGGGAGATTTATTACTGCTAAACCCCAAAGTCCAAAGCGATGGTGTCCTGGTACTGTAATTAAGGTGATTTCCTTTTATACTGGTTTGTGACAAATGGAAATACTATAACCAAATTTATTACATGAAAAAGTTTAATGTGTCACATAGCTGTACTGCACATTGATATTGTTCAGTACAAAATGTGCCTTGTTCAAAAAAGAAATAACTTCAGTTTGTTGTTCCCAAAACTTGAACTATTTTTTTTAATTTGTGCTTATTATTTTTATAAAGGCACAGATCTCTCACCCCAAACAGTACCAATTCTCCTAACTTTCTTACATAAGCCCCTGCCACAATCGTCTGAAATTCATCCTCATCCAGATACAATCTCAGTTATATTGCTTCAAAGTCAGTACAGAAAAACTCAATTTTTTAAATCAAAGCACTCTCAGTACCGTTCATGCTGTGTAACATAAGCTTTGGTACTCTGCATTGTTTGAATTAGCTGCCAATCAAAGAGCTGAGCCAATTGAGAATTTCGGTACCCCCGTACCAAAATTGTAGTTTTGGGGTGGGAGGTTTGGCCCTTTAAGTTTGTTGAACTCCTATGCATATAGTAGGGTGTTTACCTCACCTGTGCTGTGTGTGTTGAACCCTAAATTGTGTAATGATTCCTTCAATCATTACTGTATATGAGGGTTTGAGATTCATGTAGACAATAAATGAAGATGATTTAAGGCTGATGGACCCTACTAATGGCTGCTTACAGTCATTAAACGCAAGCACTAATCGGATTTGTCTATAGCATTTGATGTTTAATGTTCATTTTTTACACTTAAATACTCTACTACAGTTTCATGCTAACAAACAGAAGTTATAAAATAAGCAAAAGGCAGTGAAACTGATTGACTCACATTGATCTGACTCTTGTGAAAGATGCTAGCAGGAATGGCATTGTGTAAATAGTACAGTAAATGGCCTTTGTGGTCTGTTTTGTGGATAAACCATGGAGCTAATACAAGGTAGTAGCTTTGTGGATAAACTATTCCATTCCAGTAACCACAATAAACTATAAGGGATTATTACTTCAATCATGTGATTGCTGATGTATAAAATAGATTTACTACTACAGTAGTTACCTATAAAAAACTTTTTGTAGTAATACTGTCTTTGTGTATTTAAAATTCCATACAGGTTTAAGGCTGTCCTGTGAATTGGTGCATGCTGTATGAAGCTACACTCCCCCATTGTGAATGAATGTAAGCTGCTGTAAATCAACATTTCAGAGGATATAAGTGGTATTAGTGGCAGAGATTGTGGTGAGTTGATGATCATTAAGCTGTACTGTATTTGCTTCAGTTTCTTTTTTGGTAGGCCTAATTGAAATTAGTCAGTGTCTATTACAACATTTTATACCTGTCTACATCATTTAAAGCATGGTTCTTGTTAAACATTTGTTAGTTAATTTCTTTCTTTCATGAATTTTCAAAGTATTTCAAGTAGCAGCTCTGGCTGTGTAGCTTAAAGGACCAATCCTCTTACCCCAAACTACATTTCTTGTTAGAGGTTTACCAGAATTCTCAGTTGGTTCAGCTCTTTGATTGACAGCTAATTCAAACAATGCAGAGTACCAAAGCTAGTATATTGCTGAGAGTGTTTTGATTATATACATCAACTTTATACAGTAATCACTCTGAAGCAATAAATTGAGATTATGTCTGGATGAGGATGAATATCAGACATTTGTGGGAGGGGCTTAAGTAAGAAGGTTCGGAGAATTGATACTGTTTGGGGTTAGAGAATTGGGCCTTTAAAGGGAAAGATCAGTCCTTCCAAACATATTTTGAAACAATAGCTACTGTAAATATCTTATTTCTTTTTCATGTATCTATCCTTATATTTCAGTACTTCAAGGGACTCATTGAGTTGCACAATATAGATAACTTCATGAGAGAGTTCAAGGGCCCCTACCACACCACAATGCTTTATAGTTAGTATGATGAGCCAAGTTTCATATCCAATAGTTACGGAAAAAGTAAAAATTTTGAATCTTGTGGTGCCCTGATTCGAAATGGTTTTGTGCATAGACCTATTCCAAATAGCAATTACAATGAATTTTGGGATGGAGTTAATTTGGGTGTACGTCAATTTTCACCACAGTAAAATGCCATTGACAAAAATGACAAATACCAAAACTCTATCCCACAATTCTTTGTAATTGCTATTTGGAAATAGGTCTATGATTTGCAAAGGTGAATGGTTTTAAAGTACTCACTCATAAAACATTTACTTAATTATGTGTAAAATATATTGGGATATATAATTTAACCACTTGTCAATGGTTGGCCCTATGTGAAAAAAAAAAAAAAACTTAACGGGTTTGGAAATATTTGTTGAATTTCATGAACCAACCGTTGGGTAAGCAAAGGATATTACAGTGTACCTCCTCATAATGTATTGGTGGACATTATCTTTCATTTCTTTTGTTGTGGTTTCAGTCTGTTGTGTTGAGACCTTGAATTTAAAAGGGAAAGGAGCTTACTGGGAAGTGGAAGTTTTTAAAGTTCTCACACCTCTGGTGCATTCACTTTCCAATAATATGGGGTTATGGACAGATTGGCAGTTAAATTTAACTTAGAGAAACAAGAAACAAAGTATTGATCATGGTTAGTCACATACAGTACATGTGCTTTTCAAGTATTCTGTTTCCTTGCAGAGATGCTCTCTGGGCCTAACTTCATGTGGGGGCATGTTTCATTGTCCAATTGTAGCCAAATATTTTTAAACATTTTATTTTATTAAATGCAACTTTATAAATATGCCTGTATAAATTTAGTACTGTAGTTAAGTAATTATTTTTCTTTTTTTTTTAAATGTACAAGAAAGTAAAGCACATTACATTTCTTTTGCTTTCATGTTTAACAAAAACCAAGCATAAAGCTAGGTTTCTTAATCTGTGGCATAAAATATTGAAACACTATGTCACTGGAGGAGAGCATTACACAAGGTCTGTCAGAGAGACTTAGTGCCATACGGGAACAGGAAGACATTATGGAGGTTGAAGAAAGTTCTGATGGATGGTTTAAATCTGTTCAGGGAGGAGGTGATGGGATGAGGGGAGCTAGTGAGGACTTTGAGGATGGAGGGGTGGGCCCTGAGAGTTGTACGACAACGAATCATGTGGAAGGGCAGTATCAGCCATCTTTGAGTGACTTTTCTGGTGATTCTGTGGAAGATGAGAAAAAAGAGGAACAAGATGTTAGCGTGGTTTGCGTGGAAGGAGTTGAATTCGATGAGGAGGAGGAGGTATTGAAATCAGATGCAGATGCTGTCCATAGAACTTTTGGAAGTTTTGATGTTTTAAATGATCATGGCTTAGAGAGTGATGAGGAGGGTGAGTTTATTTGTGGTTGCCATGGTAACTATGGCATACAGTCAAACTAATTAACCATGGTGTTGATTGTACTGTATACTTTGAAGTTATCACAGAGTAACACTCTCAATGTACTCCGTTCTTTGACTGTACACAGTAACTCTCTTATACTATACAGGTACTGTACCTATGTGCTGTCATAGTACTGTGATCACTCAATACTTTTCTCATCCTGTCCATGATCAACAAACAGTTACAGCTGTTTAGTATCGGTGCTAGGACTCAAAACATTTATGGGAAATTCCAACTGTCTGCAACTTTTTTAGGGAAAGGGTTTCTGGCAAGGGGATATGGGGGGGTAGGGGTGGAGGGATTTATTCTCCTTTTTAAAGACTTTTAAAGAAGAGGGAGGGTAAAATCTCCCATATAATTTCTACAAAAATGAAAAAAAAAATGTAGGTAAGTTGATTTCTTTTTTAAAGAAGAGTACATTTTTGCGCAGTGTTCAAACTTACACAAAATAGCTATTAGAACCCTTCAGATTGCACCTTATAGTACTGTACGAGCCTTAAACAAGCTTTTGCTACCCCTTTACCAACTCATAATTTTGGCCAAGGGCAGCATTAATTTAGACCAGGCTTCCTCAAGTAAATTTTCAGGAGCACCACATTTCTAAATGTAACTGATATGATGCGCCACTGATCACCATCCTGGGGGAGGGGTATAAGGGCCCCTTTCACCCTCACCTTTTGAAAATTTATGCATTTCAGAAGGGACTCACATGCAAAATGGTGCGAAATTTGTTCAATTTTCCCGGCCAAAATTTTTCACAAAGTTTACAATTTCTGTCGATTCACCAGTAATGGTGAATGGATGAGGCACTGACTCTAATGAACGTAAACAGTGATGGTGATTTTACTTTCTTGTGAGAACAAAAAGGGCGTTGTTATACCCTTGTCGGTATGTGACGTCAGTCTGTGGGAAGTATTAGATTCATTTACAGTACCTAGTTTTGAGACAGAACAATTCTTGTCAAAAAAGTTATGAAAGTTAAATTTTTCAATATTCTTTCCACTAATTTTTTTGCGCCACTTCAAACCACGTTGTGCGCCGCAATTTGAGGAAGCCTGATTTAAACTAAAATGTTATAAATAGTCACCCAAGACATATTTTTAAAGGACAAGAGGAGCCGCCCCATAAGTATTTTGAAATTACAGTCAGATAAAGATTTCTTCTTATTTTACTTCCAAGTGTCTTTCATCTTACATAATAGCAGGACTTAAATATTGCATACATATATTCAAGGCAAACCAATGTTTCACTCTCTTGAATTTCATAATTTAGTGAGAGAACTATTGTCACATGTCACTCAAGAACCAATCATGAAAAACATGACTACTACACTATTACAAAATCCAGGTGACTGCATTTCAGTTTTAGTTGTTCAATGGCTAAAGTATATCAAAGCTTTTATCTTTCTTCTCCAAGTGCCTTTCATAACAATCAAGACTTGTTGCATATCCGGGGAGCTCATTCTTATAAATTTTACAATTCAGTGCTAAAAATTGTCATGTAATCTCCTCTAGTTGTGTCATTATAGTGGTGCACCAAGATAAAATTTGCAAAGGTCTTTTAAGTACCTGGACAAAAATGTTACTCTGACAAAACATAACTTTTAAGCCGCAGGGATTAATGCTATCAAAAGCCATGTTCCCATTTGAGTGAACGCAGTGGATCAGGGTTTTACTGCATCAAGCATTTTCCAATAACTTGATCCAGAAACGCATTCCCATTTGAGTGAGCACTGAAGATCAACGTGTTGTATGAACAAATTGCACAGTGCGAAAAGGTCACCGATGTTTACAAGTCGCCCTGTAATTTCTTATCGCACACTAGCACTGTAGCACAAAAACCAGAGATCCGGGGTCATTTGATCTACTGATGTGTTACCTTTTACAAACTTTGATTCAATGCCGTCAACCTGATCTACCCGGAATGTTGGATCAAAATCGGTGGATCTTGATCTTGAGTGACTGTTTTTGATCTGCGTTCTTACTGGAGTTTGATCTACCGCTCTCACTCAAATGGGAACATGGCTAATATGAAACCTTTCAACAGAGCAAACAAGCAAGAATCTCAGTTTAACTTAAAACATTGAACAATTTGATGATTGGAAATGTTCTTAGTCATCAGAGAAAGCTATACTTACAGTCATCATTGATTTTAGAAAAAAAATTTCTAAAGAGAAATACCTTATTTCTTAATTTTACTTGCAAAAAAAGTGATCAATATTTAACTTCAACCTTTGGAGCATGTGGACAAAAGTTCAAAGTCTAGTTGAGAACAAGAGTCAAATGTTCATGAAATAAGATAGAGTACTACATTAGTCCAAATTAGGGTTATATTTTATTCTTCCTTAGGTTGGGTACTGCAGATGGGGAAGTGTTTCCAAAAAATATAGTTTCACTTTCAAGTGATTACGAAAAACATTGCAGGACAGACAATTTTATGCCATTTAGCTTCATAAAGTCTACACTTAAAAGCATCCATAGAATAATTTAAAAGTGAGGATGTTTTTACTTTCTAGGTCACAGGTTGCAATATAGAAAAGTACAGTATTTTAAAAGGACTACCGTTTTTTTTCACAAGGTTTCTCACAATAGTTCTGCAACGTACAGTAATGTGCCATCACTGTCTGACATCGTGATTGGTCTCAATGTAGAAAATTCTACCTTGTCTGTCAAAAGTATTTAGTAAGTCCGACTCAAGGGTTATTAACACACTCTAATTAATTCATGTTTCTTCTTACTTGGAAGACTTCTCCAATGTTTCTACAGTATATTCAGCTAAGCAAAAAGAAGGAAAAGAGAAGGGGGGTAATATGTAAGGTAAATTTGCTCCGTCAAACTGATTGTCCCTGTAACATATATCGGCTAAGGCAAAATTGATGAGTGTAAGGTCATTGTAGCAATTAATTGTTGAGGGTGACAATTTGTGAATGCCATATACTCTCAACAATCTGTTGATGTGCAAAGTATTGTTAGGCTTTGTTTCCATTTGTTAAATCAGGTGTGTAGTGTCAACAAATGGGGTCTTTTGTTATTTATGGACAATAAAGAGAGGTCAGTTAAAATAAAAACTATGATGTATGTGTTATTGAAGTTTATATTTTGCAACCTTTTGACCATCTTGAAAGGAACAAAAAACACAGGAGATATATGGTCATGTATATCAATAAATCAGGTCATAATTTCGCCCTTGTTTTGGGCAATGGTGACAGTAACCTTACTGTCAAGTGCAGGTTTTTGGTAGCAAGATGGATAATTAAGTCTTTTCCTTCCACATGACATTCAAGGCCCAATAGGTTGCATGAGCAAGTGTACTTGGCTTCTAATTGGACAACTAGCTTGTACTGGCTTTTGCTAGCTTGAAACACCCTTCTACAATATTGTAGTGGGTTGAATAGTAGACAATAAAAGTCAGTCAATTTTCACCCAAACTACAATTTTTGTAGGGGTCTAAAGAATTGTTCAATTGGCACAACTCTTTGATTGATGTGCAGCATGTTAAAAATGCAGAAAATTCTAGCTCATATTACACAGCATGTGCTCTACTGAGAGTGGTTAATTACACATTGGTGTCTCATATACATGCGCATGAAGCAATAAACTGAAATTGTATCTGAATGAGGATGAGTTTTAGACAGTTGTGGGAGGGGCTTAAGTAAGTAGGTAAGTAGAATTGGAGATGTTTGGTTGAGAATATTTGGCCTTTAAAGGATGCATTGGAAAGTTATGCTTCTTCCTTGCAGGAAATGCATGTCCTGTATTGTAGTATAATTTCTTAAATTTATTATACATCTAGCCTGTATTTATAACCTACATACTGTAACACTATTTATACTGCAACATACCCTTACACTATTATTGTATACTATAATAAGTTAATATAATGCTATTATTTACAGTGTGAAATTATAATTTGTAATCATTTTCATAATTATTAATTCATTGAAATGCCTCCTTCTAATACTGTACAGACAGATACAGGTACAGTATTTCATATATTTACTTGTTAAATGTACAGTAAACTAAACAAATTTTTAACCGTACAGTTGATATTAATTACATGTAATGTGCATTAGTTTTTGGTGATGGTCTTCTCTTAGATGAGTATAGTGTATCATGTGTATGTTGTAAAAGTAATCATGTATAGTATTAACAATTAAGTTACTTACATTTTGTCTCGATACATTTTTACAGTAATAACTTATACTTTAATAATACATTCTTTTTCAATCATGTTGTATTAAATTTGAAATTGAGAAAGGACTATTCGAGTGAAAAAAAAAAACAGTTTCATGTAAAATTATAGCCAGAGGGTGAGTCTCAAGAGAGGGGGCATAAGGTTTGGTTGATCCTAGCTGTCCTGGTAGAGGATTCCGAGGGTATGGGGGGTTCCCTCCCCCTTTGTAGGAAGAGGACTGACATGTAAATGACAGCTATATTGAGGCCTGTTGCTGGATTCTCCACTGGGGAACAAAAGACTAATGAGAAACGAATTGATGGAAATAAAGGCACTGACAGCAAGTTCATTATGTCATGTGTGTTTTATGTGCCTGCTTCAATTTCCCTTAGGGTTGAGAAGCTAACAATCTCCTAATGTAGAACCCACTCATTGGGTTTTAGTGCACATTTATTCTCAGGTGCATTCAAGTAAGTAATCAGGATCTAATAACACTTGAGCCATGGAGTAGTTCCTTTGAGTACTTTCATGTTTAAACTTGATTCAAGTCTGAGCCCTTCTTTCAGAGTCAAAAATTATCTTTTGTGGTAAATTCTCTTGTGTTCTCATGGCAGAACTATAGATTTGAAAGAAAGATTCTGAAACAACTTACTGCATATCATTTATTGATTATTGTTATGATGTTAAATTTCATTCTTAACCCCTTTTGTTTAAAACACTACTGTATGAGTACTTAATACTTCTACACAAAGTTTGTACAGTAATAAAATTAGCTTTATCTTTGAAACCGAAGGGCATACACTTAAACGTGATCCTTCCCTTGCTTGCTTGTGCATAAAGGTCAAAATTTAAAATTAGTTTAAAATTCAGAGATATTTCCTGTTCATAGCTTTTGTTTGTTTATTGGCAGGTGTTTCAATTCACTTCATGTATCCGTGGCATCATTTAATGACACTGTACAAAATAGAAAAGTACCCGATGGCTTTGTACTCATGCAGGAAATTGGTTATTGTTGAATTCTATAAAAATTACCTGTATGGTACAGTATCTACTGAATGTGTTCAATCTTCATTTTGCATTCTATACCTGTAATTGGCAACACGTTGAGTTTTAAATTATTCATTGATCAGGTGGCTAGGATAAACTCTCTCAATTTACAGTCAGGAAATGGCTTTGTGCTCTCAAAACAGCCCCTGATGAAAAACAAGCTGTGAGAAAAAGCTATGTGTGCCTTAAAAATGGATTGTAATAGGATATCAAAAATGCAAAATTGTGTTTTGGTGTGATTCAGTTTAAACAAGTGACATAGACACGCCATTAGGGTACTCTATATAAGCTGGAATGTGTTTTGGGAAGATTGAAATGCATTTCATGTCACAGTTTCACTTGATGTAGTTCACCAGAAAGTAAAGTTGAATTGAAACTGTTGGATTCATAAAAGTCGTCCATACACTTTTTCCAGTTGTGTCCAGGAATCATTCCTTTGTTGATGTATGTTTTTTCAGCCTGCTAAAATATTTTTGGTTAAAGCATTTTATATTCCCATCCTTGTCGACTAATTCTTAAGACTATAGATTTAACTTATTTCTTATCTCAGAGAGTAAAGGATTCTACAATCTACATGATAACAAAAGATCTAATAAAATGATGGCTGAACTGGATGTTGAGGTGAATGAAAGTAACTCAAAGGGGACTTCGTTTGAATTTGATGTTACCAAAGATCACGGTTTGAATAGTGAAAGTGAAGAAGAACATTCAGATGAAGATAAAGAAAAGGACAATTTGGGTGAGTTGTTGATTATTTTTATATAAAATGTTCCCTTTTCCCTCCTTTCTTCCATCAACCCCCTTTCCCCCCCCCTCCCACCAAACAATGCAAATTCTTCTACCCCAACTCCATTGTCACTGACACTACCATGTTTCAATGTGTGCTATTTGACACAGCTGTAGTTGTGGAAAGGCAGTGATTTTTTTCTCAAAATTTGTAGGGGGGTAGAGACAGTGCCTCATTTTCTGAAAAATAAAAGTCAACAAGATGATTCCTCAAATATAGGGTTGACATGTACCCACATACCATTTCTTTCCCCCTCCCCTCCCCCTCCCATAGCTCCCCATGTGTGAAATAACACCAATTGCTCTTAAAGGCATGTTCTGGTGGCTTTTCACCTCTGTCTTGTGTAAAGAAGTACAAAAATATTCCACACCATGTCTTTGAAACCCTATCACAATACCATTTTCCTAACTCAAGATATCTCACTTTAAAGATTGGTTATCTTTGTTGAAAAATACATCTGCTTTTCAACAAAGCCACAAAAAGTTATGTAATGTGGGCACATTGCTTCAAATTTCTTTTCTTTACCTTTATAATTGAACATTCTGTTTGTCCTTGAAATTTGATACTATTGGAATGTTTGAACATCTTTCCCTGTAGATCTAGCATTACCCTTCACCATACATACAGTACAACCAAAAATGTTGCTTAAAATTGCCTGCAACTGCATCATAATTATAAATAAATTGAATGCAATGTAAAATTAATGTGCCACAATGACATCACAGACTTCCTATGGTGCATCAAATCCAAAGAAAAATTGGCAATACTAAAAATTGTATTTTCCAAACGCTATAGCTATGGAGGTGCTGTTTTCACCTTCTGCAAGAGAAAATTTTTCTGTCTATTTTGAAGTTAACGAATTTTGTCTCCAGAATATGCCTTTAACCCTTTACCGTTGTTTGGGTCCTTTTGGACCCATGCGGAGAGCTCGGCTGTCACCCATCTTTACTGTTTCATGCGGAGCTCAAAACTGCAAGTAGCTACCTGAAAATTCGGCCACAACAACGAGAGAGACAATAGTTTGAGGTCACAGGGTCAATGGCCTAAGGAAGCCGATGCGGGGCGGGCTACGTCCGCTTTTCCGCCCACTCCCGAGGCGTGCAAATATGCCCCGATCGGAGCTCAACGGTTAAGGGTTAACTGAGTACTACCTGTTCCTTACCTTCATAGCAGGCTGTTTGGCATATTTCTTGTTCAGTGGTATCCCAAATGCCTGCCAAAGTGAATATCAGACTGATTCTTTATGATTAGTCATAGAAATATGAGCCTCAAGAGTGGTGAATGTTAGTGAACATTCACAAGGCGGCAAAATCTGGTCCCATTGGAATCATGCAGTAACCCATGCCATCACGCACTTGATATGTTGTTATAATACATCCTGGTACTCACTGCACAGGTGATTATGCAACGGAACAGTGATTGTACATCTCAGATTTTAGTCCAGACTTCCAGTTTATAACTTCAGGACACACTAAAAAAACAATATGCATTATTCATGAGGGAGCACATGAATAAGTCATATTATGGTAATGAAGTTTGCACCTTGGTGGATCAGTGGGTTTGGGTGTTCAAATGTAAGTCAAATGCGAAATGCGGGTCACTTGTGAGGTTGGAAGCTGCTAAACTGAGAATAGGGATCCACTTCAGAGGGGTAACTTGATCTATGATGTTAATTGTGACAAGGTCACACAGTGGACCGGAGAATTTTGATTGACCCCAAGATTTCATTTGGTTGAAGGTTTAGGAAATTGTGTCAATGATAATGTGTATGGAGGTTGTGTTTGTCGAGAAGCTTAGCCTTGGAAGTCCACCATTCCAGTTTTCTCGTACCTAGATGTTATCTCCATTGTTTTCTCCCTTGATTACTGAAATGACTTCTTTTATGATATGAGCCAATGAGTTAAAAGGGAAATGTAGACACCCAAACTTGAATTTGCATAAAAGACTGTTCTTTTTTCTGATTGGCTCTTGAGAGTCATTTTACAATATTTCTGACTCAAATTTGAACATTTCTAGTTAACTAAATACTTGGTTTTCATGTACCTTCACAATATTAAAGTCCTAAAATATAATGAAAGATGCAGTACTTGAAGTGAAATAAGATAATTATAAAATTGGGCTCTTTAACCTTTGTGAATTTAACAATTCATTGAAAAAAGTGTTTTTCACATGAATTCTCATTAGCCATCTGTGAAAGTGACTATACATCCATCCCTATTACCAAGTTGTTGCTTGAGGAAACCTAGTGATGCTTGATACTCTCTGTGTACAGAGAAGCACCTTCTTATTAAAAGGGAATAGCGGTCAACTCAAATTGAATTGATTATTTAGATGGAGTTTCACGGCCCAGTTTCCAACCGATTGATTCAAGTGGAACCAGCCATGGCATTTTTTTTCCAGTTGTGGCTCACTGGCTTGTATTGAATTGAACTAATGTAGGCCATCCTGGTTCTTCAGAAGCATGTAACAAAGTCTCAGGAATTTTATTGTAAGTTACTGCTTGGTTTATGTACAAAAGTTTTAGTCCTAAAAATCGTGAAAGTTACTTGGAATAGAAATAAGAAAATTGTGCAGTTTTCAGTACTACTTGGCTTTTGATTGAAAATAAAATTGGACAAATATTTTAGTTGTTTCCATCAGTGGTGTCAATAAGACATACCCTGTACAGCATTTACTTATATGTCCTGCTATACTGATACAATAGCACTACTAAAGCTTTGACTGAATACATTATTTTGGTATAATAGTGGATCTGACCAGCAGCATTAAGCCTCTTATAGACAGTCATAGTGTACAGTACTAATAGTCTACTATAGAAAAGTCATATGGCAGCCCACTTTGCAATTCTTTGGTCCACTGGGCTAGACAGGTATGTTGTTAACTGAGTCTTCAAGGTATAAAGCAGGAATATATTCTGCAAAGTCCCAGAAATTTGATGGCTGTTCTTTCTTCTGAAGGCAGTGCACATGACTCAGTTATTGTATCATCTGTACAAGCAAATACTGTAGTTTGACAATTATGACCGACTTTCTTTGTATTCTGGCAATCATTGTAGTGGATTGTGTCACACATGTGCACAATGGCAATACAGATTATTCCCATGCTCTAGCTACCAAGAACGATGTATTCAAAAAGTGGGTTTGTCAGCTATCTTAAAGGCAGTCATTCGTCACCCCAAACTACAGTTTCAGTATACATATATCAAAACTCTCAATTGGTACAGCTCTTTGATTGGCATCACATGCAAACAATGCATCATAGCTAAATTACACAGCTTGGGCACTGAGAGTATCTTGATTACACATTATGGACTTGTATGGCTACTTGGACATGCCATGAAGCAATAAACTAGGATTGTGTCTGGATAAAGATGAGTTTTAGATAAATGTGTGAGGGGCTAGAAGTAAGTAGGTTGGGAGAATTGAAACTGTTTGGGTTGATGAAAATATGCCTTTAACTCTGCCATTACCAGTTCTACAAAAGTTTTGAGTATAGTACAGCATTAAATTCTGCTGAATTACTGTAAAGGGATATCTGTTGAAAAGATTTAAAAGAGTCTCACAAAATAGAAAAAATTTTCTCTCATACCAGTGTAAATCTCATCCCAATACTTCATGCAGATATTTTTATATTATTATCATATTTTATTATATTCATTGCATTGTTTTGTGGGAAATCTGTGATTGTATTCGTATTCACTGTGATCATTTGGTTCTCTTTTGTATTTCTTCCTAATTTTGATAGATGTAAAAAAACATTTAGACACTTTAAACAAGTTCAGTGCAACAGACCTCCTCAGATATTAAGTAATCAATGACACTCATGGAGGGTGGGGGATAACACTCATGGGGGTGGGTAGAAGCATGTACGTGCTCCCCAAATGTTACAAGAAAAATATTTGCATTGAAGGATATCAAATTTTTACCCATATAAAACACCAAAACTAATTAATTTTATCAAAGTGAAAAATCTTGCGCCATTTTGCACTGCTCATTTGAAAAGGTTACATCTCTATGTTTAGACATCTCTATGTTCTGACAAAACGGCGCCAAAGTACACTTGTCGGTACCAGAGTACATTTTTATCGGTGCCTAAGCACATTATTGGCGGTACCAAAGTACACTATTGTAGGGACCTAAGTACATTATTGTTGGTGCCTAAGTACATTAATGTCGGTGCCAAAGTACATTATTGTCGGTGCCTAAGTACATTATTATTGTTGCCAAAGTACATTATTGTCGGTGCCTAAGTACATTATTATCAGTGCCAAAGTTAATTTTTGTTGGCGCCAGAGTACTCTTTGTCAGTACCAAAGTACATTATTGACGGAACATAGAGACGTCTGAAAAAGAGATGTCGGAATAATTATGTGCCTCCAATAACAAATTGGGTGCTCTGGTTACAGTCTGCCTTTGAGGTAGTGCACACATATGAAAATTAATATGCTAACATATGAGATATGGGCAGATCTAAAGCAAGCCCACAGGAAAAGTTGGACTGGCTGCACAGTCAAGTGATCAGAGCATCCAACTTGCAGTTGGGAGGACTTGAGTTCAACTCCTGGTTGGGTCTACTGCCATTGTGCTTGCATGGTGCTCAGCATAAGCAATGGAATAGGGAAAACAAGCCAGTAACCCACAACTGGAAAAAAGGCTATGGCGGGCCCGATTCGAACCAATAGGTTAAAAAAAGAGTCGTAAAAAACCTCACCCAACAAAAGAACTATAACCCACAAGAAATGCCACACCTCACATCCATGTGTCCATAAGTCACCTGGTTGTGTGACTGTAGTGGTCTGTGTGATCTACTAGTTTGTCAATGGTGTGAGACCTTAAAGACAAGGGTCAGACCAGGACCTTTGAAGACTTGCTACTGTATTTCTTTTCTAATGTTTCAGGTCCTGTAAAAAAGAAGAAAAAGTTCAAACCATGGAAAAAGTTGCGAAAGCTTTTCAAAAAAGAAAATAAGTTTGATGTTTCTGACAGCCAGAATAAAGAAGAATCCCTTGCAGATTCTGCACCATCTCAGCAACAGGAGGATGAGAATGAAGATGACAAACTTCCTGTGTAAGCTCAGTTAATTTACATATTGGTTTTATTTTATTAGTAGCATTTATGCAGAGGGTCTTATCTTATATCAACTTTTGATGAGATAGATGTGGTATTTGTTCTATTTGTTCTATTTTTTCTTGTGAAATATGCATTTGAATCAGATGTGTGGTTCTCAAGATACTGTATCAGTTGTTGACCTTGTCACACTTTCAACACAAAATGAACTTGAAGCAAGCACATGTGATGTCATATCCTGACAGGAATGGTTAGTTTTTTGTATTTCTTTAAATTTTGCAACCAATATTCTTTTCAACTACAGATGCATACCATATTAATATAGGAATGTCATTGCAAGAGACGTGAGAACGTATTAAATTTTTAATTCCTCACAGGGAGGTCTTTTCCTTGTTAAGTTCAAGGTCAACACAACAGACACAAAGGAATAAAAGCATTCACTATCAATGTGAGGAAATCCTGCTTGCCTCAAACTCACTCTACAGTGAATAAAATATAGTATTTTTCTTCGCTGATATCTCAAGAAGCACATGTCTGGTTTGAATGAAAGTTTTACCACATTGTGGAAGTACAGTTCTTTTTTAAAATTTGAAAATTAATATTTTGCCCAACTCATCCTTCAGTCATTTTCTTATACTTATAAATAACGTACATGTATTGCTAAAACCCTAAATGAAGCGGAGCGAAGAAGAGGAATTTTTGTTAAACACATGCCCATAGCCAGCAAGGGTATTGAAGTGGGTTGGGGCCAAAATTGGCTTCTGGGAGAATTTTTTTTTTTCTTTTTCTTTTTTTTGGGGGGGGGGGGGGGATGAGGAGAGGTGTTTCATATGTGTAAAACCATATTAAGTCAATGGCAACTTGCAACTTTCTCGGGGAACAAAACATCCTATGGGGCCTTTTCCTCCAGCCCCCTTGGCTTTGGACCCACTGAAACCCTGTTAACGTTATCTTCCAACTTCCTTAAGGGTAAGTAGACAGTGGTCCCTCTAAAATGTGTTCAACATTGAATGCAACATAGTTATGTAGCATTAAGGAGCTTCTATAGCTATTGCTAGTCCCCAGCAGTCGGCAGATTGCTACTCTAGCCATTATGCTCCTACTAAGTGTTTGAACAGCCCAGTGACCACAAGCAGTCCACGGGACAAGTAAATGAGGCAGCTGTGGGGAGAAACTCATTAACTTGCCCAATGGACTGCTTGCAGTCACTGGACTGTTCAGAATATTCAGTAAGGAGCACACTGTGTAGAGAGAGTTGTAATTTGTGGACTGCCAGGGACTAGAAAAAGCTATGGTCCTTTATTCTCTATTTTATTAAAGTCAGATAACTTTTTCTAAAGTCCTCCCTACCTTCTGGCAAAGGGCTGTTCGGTGGAACCAAAACTTTCATTGTTTCCTGAAGAAGCTATTACATCCACTGAAGGACAATACGTGACCAGCCTCATGGCTCTCAGACCATTTACATTATTGGTCTGTCATGTATGACTCTATTCTAGACTGAATGAAAAGAACAGGTACTGTACTGCACATGATCTTAGCCAAAAGGCCGAGAAGCGCTGTCTCTAAAAATCAGCTCCCGCAGGGAGGTAAAGTCAGATACTGGCTGCTGCTGGAAAGTAGCTGAAAGTCTTTAAAATTTTTATTCTTTTGTACTTTTGCTGTATCTCTTTGGAAAAAAAAAAACAAAAAATGAGATCTCAAATAAAGTCTCTGTATAATTTAGTGGAACATTTTCATTTTTGTGCAGATCTACAGATGAGTTTATACTTTCAACAAGTTCAAACTCACCCAAAGTCACACCAGATCAGACCACAGGAAATGAAACTCAAAATGGACCATCTGTAAGTTCATGATTTCATCATAATTTTTACTTGGTACTTATTGCTTATGTATAATCTCAGCAGAAACAAAGCTTAAAGGGAATATGTAGCCACCCCATGCCTCATTTGGAAACAGTTCAGCTAAATCTCACAATTTTAGGTTTACTTCTATTCCAATTATCAAATTTGTAAGGTAAAATATAGTATATTTAAGGTTAGCCAAGCAGTTACATGCTTGGTAAATGTCATAACTCAATGAGAAAAATGTCACGTGATTCTCTAGAGCCATTCAAGGGAAAGGGTAGTAGGGCTGTGAACGTTAAGCAAAATAACTTAATCTAAACTAAATCTTAAACTTAATCTAAAAAATTTGCGATTGTTTAGCGATTAATCGCGATTACCTTATCACAAAAAGAAATAATTTCAGTATGTAGTGATTGATACTAAATGTAACGCAGAAAGAGTAATAGCTGTTATCTTGCATGGTAAAATCAAATTATTCTGAAACTTTGAACCCTATATGGTTCAAATATGCCCTGCCTGAATGGTCCATATTTAACAAAATCCAGGGATCATCAGAGTATACAAATGAATACAAAATTGTCAAAAAGAGGTTTTGCGATTAATCGCTTGTAGCTTTGTACTAAACGTTTATTCCACATGCGATCGTTTAGCGATTAATTGCTACCAGTTCACAGCCCTAAAGGGTAGACCTCTACACTAATCCAACCTTGAGTCATCGCAGTTTTCCTTTAACCTTTCCCTAATATAAAAACCTTCTCAATGTTGCTCTGTTCTGCTAAGCAATCATTGTAGAAAGATATTGAGGAGACATTGATTTTCCTTTAGAGCTATGGTCAGTAGCGTGTCTAATGGGAGACCAGGGGCACATGCCCCCACCTCTGAAGTCTGTCTGGGGGATTTATAGGCTTAAGGAAGAGGAAAAGTATGAAGGGACACACTAAGCATTCAAACCACGTGGGGGCAGAAAAACAGTTATCAAAGCCAAAAACAAAAAGGTCCTCGAAAATTCGCCTAGCGCAAGTATACTGACTGCTGACGTGAGGCGGACACCTAGAACTGAAGTGCAGAAAAGCAAAAAAAAAAAGAAGAATAAGAGGAAAGGTCATCAAGACCCGTTTTAGTTGGAGGAATCACAGGTTGCCCCCTCCCCACCTTCAAATCCTGCACACGTCACTGGCTACGGTCACACTATAATAAATTCAGATCAGATTCTGATCCAAATGTAAGTTTTATTAAAATCGTCTCCTTTTGTGGTCAGAAAGAAACCAAAAATTTGCCATCCAATGTAAATTTATGATGTGTATTTGTAGGACGGTGAAAATAAAATTGGTACGTAGTATTTTGTGACGTCACATTGATAGATAGGACATGGGTAGTCCTACAAAAGCCACATGACATAACTATGGAAAAAATCAGTTACCTTCTCATTTTCGTAGACCGCGGATGCAATAATTTACACTGTCACTGGTTGGCAACTTTCGTCTCTTTCTGACAAGAGATGGAGAAGATTTTAATAAAAAACCCACAAAAATCGGATCAGAATCTAATCTGAATTTTTTATAGTGAGACCACAGCTTTAAATGGTATTTGTGAAGACAAGTTCCCCAATTTAAGAATATGTAAGTATACAGTATCTTTATACAGTGCATGGAACCTTATAGCTTTTAGTATGTTTCTTAGTTAAATCTGTAGCCAGTTGTTGGATTGATTGCATGGGCCTTTTTTTTGTGTTAAAACTAATATTAAGAGCATTCAAATGATGATGTTTGTTAAGTGTAATCAATCACCCAGACTTCAATTGTATCCAAAGATAAGCTGATTTAATGCACTTCTCTCTTTACAGCCATCTCGTCAGAGGACAGAATCAGATGAAGGGCTCCCTCTGTCTCCAGATTCTCCATCATTGAACTTTGACCTAGATGTAAAACCAACCAGTGAAGAGCTGTATGCTGAAGAGACAATCATCGCAGCTGATGAAGAGGTTGAGTAACAGAATATTAAGAAATTTTGTAGAATTTTCCAGAAAATAAGAAATGACCTCAGTCCTGTTTACACAAGCAAAATTTCTAAAATGTTCATTGGCAACAAACCCCAAACATGCTTGCTTTCAGTTTGTTTATACACAGTGTAAATAGGGTATGCAATAATTTCAATATATTTTGAAAAAGTTTTCAAAGTGTTGTCATATCAATTTTATTTTTCAATAACAGGTTGGAGGAATATTTTTGTTGCAGAAATGGTTTGAGAATGGTGCTGTGTTTACAGGCCGTTTAGGGTATAGGAAAAGGAGAAGGAAAAACTGCTAACATACATAAACTTTGTTTTTCAAAGAATGTTATAGCATAGGTGCACAGAGCAACCAGAATGAGTGTATTTGGGGTAGATTTAAAAGTAGTGAGTGTTCTGTGTCCCAGAAATTTAAACAAAAATTCTGGAAATTTGTGGAAAAATGGAAAAGTAAGAATTTAACAGAAACAGTAGTGTTCTTTAGAGAAATAAGAATTATTTAAAAGATGGAGAGATTTAAAGGCATTACAAAATTTCTATAATAATTAAGTCTAAGCAAAGAAATTATTTTAGGTGCTTCTTTTTCAGTTGTGTATATAATTAACCAAGGTGAGGCTGATGTGTGCCTTCCTTTTTGGCTTTAGATTTGCTTGCTGTAGGTCAAGTAACACTTCTCCACAATGGAAACATAAGGTATTTTGTTGGTTTAGATCCTTGTTCACACCTTTTTACTCTTATCATTCTAATAACTACCATTTCCAGGTTGATATCTCATCTGCTGCAGGCTGAATTGATTGTTTATTTAAATATAACCTTTTGTGTGAATTGAATGATTGAATTGAGCACAAAGACAAATAACCTCTGTCTGGCACCTCTGCGAATGTGCATAGAATTCAGGGCTTGCTTGTATTTGCAAGCAAAAAAACACCCATAGGATTTGCAGCATGCCAAGGAACAAGGCATTGTTTGAGTTAAATATAGCAGGGGACTACCAGGCCTGATTAAAGGGCAGAGTCATTTATCTAACTGGGAGTTATGGCCAGGTCACTTATGTAATTTCCTTTGCCCACCTGTCCATTCTCGCCGGTTAGATAAATGGCCCTCCTCTAATGATTAGGTGATGTGAAGATTTGGTAAATGTTATTCTGAATATTATGGTACATAGCTCACCCGAGGACAATTTTGTGATCCCCAGACAAGGATACCCCTAAACAACTTCCTTTGGACAACTTCTCTCTCTGAGATAGCTTAGACAGCTGATCGTCCATTTTTGTTTGACCAATAAATCCAGTATGGACATTATCTTGGCTGGAAATGTCCCTGTTGAGTTGTTGGGGTGAGGATAGGGTAGTATGTTCTGTGTGAATGGAGAGTATTTCCTGTCATGCAGGCAAGATTCTATGTGCTTTTAATGTACACTAGACTTGAAAAATTAATTACCCAGGCTATACATAGATTTGCGTCAAATTTTCATCACTCTTATTTGTCAAAACGTAGCATACATTGCAGATCTCTGGGGAGAAATTTCCACTCCTATCTCACCCCAAGTCTCACAAATTGACACCACTATCTTCCCCTGTGATCTAGATTTGGTTCAGACATGAAGATATTGCAGATATTGTTTGAGTTACTACATTGACATGCAAAAGTCAAAATTGGATTCAGCGGAGAGGTTCTTCATTTCTGAGCCTAATCAATTTTGACAGATTGTTAATAAAAAGTGTCCGCTTTATAGATCATTATCTTAAAAGTTAACATTATGCCCTCATTTCTTCAAAGAACACTGCCCAAAAAGTAGGATTGTTCTGTACTTCAGAATAATTTTTTTAGTGAACCCTTTGTCCTTGCTCTAGATTTCAGAGACTTGTTACAATTATTTTTTCCTGCTTCTTCTCAAAGAGTTTGTTTGTTTCCTGTAGGAAGACTTCAAATCAAATAAACATTACATCCTGGCTCTAAATCACCTGCTGCTAATTGGACCAGCTTGAAATTATCCATTTTCACTTTGAGTGTTCCGTTTGAAATGGTTTCCATACAAATTTTTTTTTCAAGCAATTAAATGCAACAAGGTAAGAGCGGGACTTCTTAAAAAAAATTAAAATGCATGAACAAAAACTCATCAGATAACATAAAAATTACTACAAGCAATAAGCTGTGTCTGCAAGTTGACTGTCTGCAGACTTCCTGGTTTAAGACCGCCCAGCATTCATAGCTTAATTAGAAAAGGAAACTCATCAATAATGGAAGGATCATGCGTAAGGGATTGTGTTTCTTCCTCTCTTAACTCTCGTGGCTGCTTGTGGAGACTTCAATTATCTCTCACATGCTGCTTATACTTTGTGAAGGCATGATAAGAGAAAAGCTTGAAATATACTGTATTTCTCGATTTCTGCCTTTTGTTTGGAAATATTTCCAATGTGTGTGAAAGATAACTACAGACTGCACTTGTGTTACATTAAAGACTGTGCTTGTTCTTTGTATTGTGCCTGGTGTATTAGGAAATATTAATACTGTAGGGAAGAGGATGTGAATATTTTTGATTTGTGAACAAGTCACACTGTGATTTTTGGAAAAAGTGAAGTTAGGACTGTTTTTGATCTTTGAAACCTATTCATGGATCTGTCAATTCATTCTGGGTGAAGTTAAACTCTAGGTTTGTCAGTAAAAATGAGTTTCCATTATGCTCATTTGCAGGAACAGTCTCTGCTACCACCTAATGGACATTATAGACCTACACCTAGTCCAAGAACATCTATAAGGAACAGCATGGGTAAGTTGTGTACAAATTTTGTGTGCATGAGTCATCTCTGAGAACAGGGATGTACTACCACTAGTTGATTCAAAGCAATTTTCCATCCTCCCCCCCCCCCACTTACCCACTCCTTCTCTTCAACCAATAGCCTTCCCATCCCTATTTCTATTGTACTGCTGCATCTCATTCACTCAGCAAAAAGAGGGAAAAGTCTGCAGAGTTGCAAAGATGTAGGAGATCAAAAATTTTCTTGATTTCAGGAATTTGGAAGCATTGAGTTAAATTCTTAGTAAATCTTTTCTGGATAAAAAAGTTTGCAATTGTCACTGTGGTTAAAATGGCCAAGAGTGTAGAGAGTTTGTAGGTTATGTAAAATCATTTTACACAAATGGAGTTTAATTGCATAAATTCTTGAAAAAAAGGTTCTCTCCTTATGTACAGTTTTCTTTTGCATTCCATGAACTTCCCCCGTAAGATGGCTCCCCTCATATTCTACCCTCGGGTTAACAATCATGAAACAGTTCCATGAAATGAACCTGTACTTTACTACTTTTTCATATCTCTGGAGCTGGTAAAATTTTCTGAATTGAAAAATGTAGTCTTGATACTTAAACGTATATTGCAATGTATAGATGGACCACTCCATAGTAACAGGGAGTTTAGATATTTTGTATACAAGGTTACTTTATTTCTGAGGATTCTGACAAGTTTACTTTATTTCTGAGGATTCTGGTATGGGCAATTTGCATCAAATCTGCTGTATTGTTTTCAAGATTATCAGCTGTTTAAAGAGGTCACACTCTTTAACCATATTGACCATGAAGCAAACTCATGCATATGACATCATATCACCACATTAATGCACACTCTTTAAATTTTTGTTGAAGTTATCAACCTAGAAAGCTTTGTTTTTTTTTTGTTTTTTTGCTTACTTTTGTGTACTATTTGCAAGAAATTAATGTTCAAATTTATAAAAGAGGGATCCAATTTTTTTTAGCTCACACACATTACTGTGTGAGCTTATAGAGCCAGTCAGATGTCGTCAACTTTTGCAAAAGTTTTCAGCTTTATCATTTTTCAAGTACTTTGCTCAGGAATTTGTCCTTACATTGGCAGCCAAAATGGATATTTTGCTTGCTATTTTAAACTGAGCTATATCAAACATATGTTGAATTAGAAGTAATTTCCTTGAACTATCCATTGCCATTTTTAGTGATGTCATCAAACGTTCCCAAGCAGTGGCTCCCACAGTGATTTGTCACAGTGTTCAGCAACGCACATAATCATACAGTAGTAAAATAGGCCTATTTTATATGATCGCAACTTGAATTTTGTTGGGAAAGGAGGTGGCATTTCAATCGGCGGGCATTATTAGATTTTTTAAGGGTAAACAGGAGGCCATTGGATTACTGTACCAGGGGAAGAATCATACACACACCATCCTTGCAATATAGAAACAAATTTGAACTGACTGTATAAGAGACAAATCTGATAAAATTTTAGAATGAACATGAAGCAACACATTTACCATAGAGGACAATTATAGCAAGGGCCTACTTCAAGTTAGTGTGTGAGCTACAGCAGAATTTCTGCTCTAGTTATATAATATTATTCCATTTATTTTAGCAATTGTGTTCCAAGTTTGCAAATTATCATTTTATTACAAACCTCTCATTGTTACTGTTCATCTTGTGCTATCTTACAGGTGACAGCAATGTTGAATTTGATTCTGTCAGTAATACAACTGTACTGAATAGTGATGCAGCCAAACACCGCATTTCTGTCAAACCATCTTCTCGCAGACCATCCAGTCGTTACAGGTCACCTCAGGTAACTGTCATGTAGAAACCATGGGATTCAAGTGGGTCGAAAAAGTTGGAAAGCTGGGAGGCTTTTTCCCAGGAAAATTAGACTGTTGGAGGGAAATGTTGGCAGTTGGGAGGCAATTCCCCTTTTTTGTGCATAAAATTGTAACAGGGACAATGGTGAGGAATTTACTACTTTCCTGGGAAATAATTTTAATTCCTTCTAGGGGAAGTAGACATTATTTCCAGCATTGCTTGGGTTTGGAACATCATTCATTTAAGTAAGGTCTTGAAGAGATGTTGTTTTGCAATATTTAATGATCAACTAAGTTGGTGTGACTACCAAAGTAGGAGAAACCTGATGATGTATAATTCACAAACTTTATATCAGGTGGCTAACCAACTGAACAATTTAGATCAAATTTTGCTCATCTTGAAAAGTCAGTTTAGATAGTAATGTATATTCATCTTGAATGAAAACCTACCCTACTACATTACAGGAAAGACCCCTTACTCTAATCCACTCTCAATAATTTGTACAAAACCCAACATTTGGGGTGGGTAAGTCTGGTTTCTGCTTGATGTTCTCACATACAGTTTAAAGCATCTCCATCCCTAACATCAATAAAACTGTGATAAAACCCAGTAGGTCTTGTGGTTGCTATAAAATGTGGGTGACAATATCGAGAAAAATCCCAACTTAACCGCCAAAAGGTCGGGGTTTAGACTGTATAGTGGTATGCTACTTGAGTAAGGGCTATTTCATGTAATGTTTAACCTAATCGGGTAACCAGGGCCAAACTTTAGTCCTGATTGCAAGCTCCTTTGCTTTGAATGTAGCCACCTTTATCCTTTCTGCCGCAACACTGGTTAAGATTAAAAGACATTGATTAGATCGTAGTATTTCTAAAGACACATATTGGCCAAACTGTTTCAACAGATGACCTTGAATGTTATATCAAGGACAATGGCTGAGTGGAATGGTCTCTTGACTTCAATTGAAACTTCAAAGTAAAAATCAAATCGGAATCAAAATTGGATTTGTTGTCATTGAGGGTATTCCAAACAAATTAGTATTGATGGCTGGCTGTATACCAACAATTGTATCTAGCATCATCTTTTTAGTACTGTGTCTTGAATCAGAACAAGAGCCACTCAGATTGGTCAAGGATACCTTGGGGTATTTAGAAATATAGCAAGAAGAGAGAAGGGGAGGGGGGAAGTTTTTTTACCCATAACCTGTAATAATCCCTGACAAAAAAGTGAAGCAAAAGCACTGTTATCATGACAAAATGTACTCATAATCTTTCAAACTTGACTTGGAATCCCCTCCCCTCCTTTCAATGTTGTGTTCTGTCTGATTATTACAAAGTTGAGAAAAAAATTAAAAGGGAGGGCATGGAAGGTGACTTGTTTCATTTAGTTTTGTCAGTGGATGTAGCGTTTGGATCAACAGTTCTGTAATAAGCTTGTTCGTTAATTCGTTGCTGCATGGAATTGTGGGGCACACTGTGGGATATACAAACTGAGCTCAGCATGTAGTTTACAGCGTTCACTTGTTTTCGTCAGTATGTGCATACAACACTATGTAAGTGTATAGCCAACTCGAACATAAATAGGGGTCTCAGTGCCACTTTACAGCAGATTAAAATGCAAATTTTTATTCCAAAAAGACAATTTAGACACGATCCACTGTACAAAATCGCACTTGAGATCCCTCCTTATGTTATGGATGGATTAAGAAAGAATGATTTCACCAAATTTTTATGTAAACTCAAAATTTTGGAGTATTTGTTGTAGGTGCAGGATTGGTTTGTTATAACGAGAATTTGGAGGATGTGCACATGTGCATAATTACCAAAATGAATTACTGAACTGGATTATTGGCATGAAATAGGCAAGAGGACAATATCTTGCATAGTTAATGACTTCGAATAAAGTTTTTGAGAAAAATAGAAAATCTACAGCACCCTTTCTTACCTCCTGTTAACCTGTATGATTCTCACATACCTTTAGTCATTCTTGGTGCTAGTGAAAGATAACCTTCCGGAGGAGAGCCTTGTAGAACAGGATCTACTCATTCTTTTATTTGCTATGACAAAAGTATGATGCAGTTTTTCTTAGGGTTAACACCTTTTTTGAGAAAATTACAAAGTAGACCTTTCAGTCCATTTAATTTTGATGGCCCCTGCAAGACAGTATTTTAAGCATTTCTGTCTGATCATCGTTAAATTTATTTTGGAAATTAACTTTAAAAGAGCTGGTGTACCCTTTTTTCCTCTGGTAGCTGGGAAGGGGTTTGGGGCCATCACTAAGACATATGTGTACTGATTGATTGCTTTCAATAATTTAAATTGTCCTAATGTCCTCTGAATCACATGAAAAGTGGTTTCACCTGGATTTGATCTAGAAAAGCTTTGACAGCTGAAGTTCTCTCTGTCACAAAGCTGTTTCTACATTTCTTTCTTGGTTCACCTGAGCTGTAATTGAAATGCTTACAAATCTTGCTTTCATTCTTTGCAGGGCACAACTAGTCAAGCCTTTGATTTTGATGTCAGCTCACTTTCTTTTGCATCAGAAAGTAAGTGCAATGGGAAAGCCACTCAAGATTATTCATATCTCATCAATCGTCCAGTCCCCCAGCCCCCCAGGGCATCCAGTCCCTTTGGGCAGTCACCAATTCTCCCTCCCCATAGAAGACCAGAGAGGTTTGGTAATCATACTAAAGCTGTCTTCTCAAAGTGGGAGCAAATATCACAAGGTGTTGGTTCAAACAGATTTCAGGAGGAGAGGCAGGCACCACACAGATTTGAGAGAAGAACTGAAAGACCACATACTAGGTCACATGATCAGCGAGAGATCAGAGCCAAAGGGTTGTCACTTAGGTCACTCAGAGGTACCGTTACGCATGAACTGCAAGTCAGTGACTGCGATAGCTTTGCATGCCTCTCTTTGTGTTTGCTTGAAATTGAAATGTTGTCTGCTCCCACGTGCATGTCCTTTGCACCAAACCAATAAGCATGCAGTGAAAACATTTCATGAGAAAGCCAGTTGATTACTTGGTAAACTATAGACGAATCTGATTAGTGCTTGTTTTTAGTGACTGTAGGTCACCATTAGTGGGGCCCATCAGCCTCAAACCGTCTTTAATTATTGTTAAGATGAATTTCAAACCCTCATATTGAGTGAACTTAGAAAATTTACGATACAAATTAGTGTACAACCATCCATGATAGAGGTAAGCAAGGAAACTGAAAGATTTAAAGGCCCAGTTCTCTCACCCCAATCAGTACCAATTCTCCTAACCTTCTTACTTAAGCCCCTCCCACAATTGTCTGAAATTCATCCTCATCCATATACAATCTCAGTTTATTGCTTCAAGGTGAGTATAGAAAAATTCAATTTATATAATCAAAACACTCTCAGTACCGTTCATGCTGTGTTATATAAGCTTTGGTACTCTGCGTTGTTTGAATTAGCTGCCAATCAAAAAGCTGAGCCAATTGAGAATTTTGGTACCCCCGTACCAAAATTGTAGTTTGGGGTGAGAGGTTTGGCCCTTTAAAGGTAATGGACCCCAGTTATGGCCGATGGAAATCAGACCATCACTTGCTGTCCAGATTCGTGTATAGTCATTAGCACTGCACTTATCCTCATCCTTGAGAAGAGTAGGGGTAAAATTCTCCGCGTCTCCCTTTGTTGGTGCCCTTGCTTATAGTGCATTATATTGTGCCTCATTATGAATTTTCAGTGTTGACATGCCCTTTGTTCTTATAAAGTAGTTGGCAGAACTGTAGTCAAGTCTGGATCGGACTCGTGATTTCAGAATTTGAAGGACTCGGCCAGAGGGGTTGCTTTTTTCCCCATTGAGAATGTATAGGGACTCAAGTCCGGACTCGGACTCCAGACTCCTTGAAAGCTGAAATTGCGGGACATGTGACTCAGACTCACTGGACTCAACTACAGCACTAGTAGTTGGTCAGTGGAACGTGAACAGATTTATGAATGCTAAAATCACATTACTTTGGATGGATGAATCAATGAGGATAGGAAATTGAACACAAAAAATTATCTAGGACCTGACAAAAAATATTTTAGAATTTTAAGAACTGAACACTGAATAAAATAAAAACATCTCTCTTAAATTATCTGGATGTTTGAGGAAAATTACATACAGAGAAAACTTGTGGTTTTGCCAATTTTTATTTATCTGACATTTGCTTCAAAAGGTAAATAACCTTGCCAGATAGTACTCTATATTAAATGATTACTCCAAGAAGTTGCAAGAAAGGTGACTTGCTGTAGAGAAAGCAATCCAGTTTCTGATGAAGCATTTTACTTTTTTTTAATCAGAATTTAACTATTCTGCTTGTGAAAATAAATCCAGTCCAATCCATTTCCTTTAATTTTCCACGCCTGATTTGCATAAGATTGCTTGATGGTTGTAAATGTAATGTAAATGTAAGATTGTGTGCTCTGTTCATTGCATGAAATAGCCCTAAATAAAATTACCCACCACTTAAGTCTAAACTCTACCTCTGGACATTGTGTCTGGAATAACTTGATGATCTCACCTTCAGTTTGTAGCATCTTGGATGCCTGAAAGTTTGAAAAATGAGTATAAATATAGTAAAAACCAGACAAGCTTCAGATTAGCTTTATTCTGAAGGTAGGAAGCATATCCAAACTTTTGAGCTCAAGACTACAGCTCACACATGCAGGTTGGGATGTGACAATCTATGCATATGATGTTAGTTCAATATGCTTTTTGTCCAAATGCATAATAAGTCTGTGGTATTACTATTACTTAATTTCACTGGAGCAAAGAAGGTTGTTTTAATGAAACATGAGGATGGAAGTTCCTTTAAAGTCTGTAAACAGCAGACCTGCTCAATTGGGCATTTGACGGGGACCTGTGATTAACAAATAAACAGAATTGCCCTGCCAGTTGAAGCAATCTGCTTGCTCATTGATGGGAGAAAGCAGGACTATATAGTTTAATTGTGGTTTGTGGTTATGTAAATCATGGTTTGAAAATTTCAAAGACTTGTCAGGCTGAGATATTTTGGTGGTGTTTTCAGTTGTAAAAACATGCTTCGCTTGTCACCCACACTCTGTTGAGATATAACATAGTGTGCTGTTGCAGATAATTATTTTCATTTTTTTGGGATCCTCCAGGCTTTGATGAAGAAACTGAAATGGAACAGAAATCTGCCTTTAGTGCAAGCTACAAGCAGGGACCAATGAGTTCTCCAGAAGATGGAAAGAACCGGATGAGCGGTATCTTAGACCAACTTATTGAGGAATCCAAAGATTCCTATGTGGAGTTAGAAACTGAGGAAGAGGAGATTTCACCATCTGTTTTTGTGGAGGAAGATACAAAGGATGTTGATGAACCAGAAAAAATAGAAGAAGTTGAACTGAAAGTCACATTTAAAGTTCCTGAAGATGAAGACAAAATTGAAGATGAAGTTAGGGACATTGAAGATAGGGAGACAGTGAAAGAAATTGTGATTGAGAATGGGATGGGTGAGAAGGATGAGGGTGACTTAATGAAGGAGGAAAATGAGATGGTTGAAGTGGAAGAGGAAAGAGAGGAAATGGAAATTAGGACTGAGATGTTAGAGGTAAAGGAAACAGGAAATGTCAGTCTGAATGTGGAAGAAATAGGTGGTGATGACAAGGAGAAAGAAGAGACAGAGGATGCTACTAGGAGGGTGAGTTCTGCTGTTGAAGACATCTCTGTTGAAAAAGTTAAAAAAGATGAAATGGAAGAAGAGAAAATAAGGCAAGAAGAGAACAAGGTAGAATTGAAGGAGGTTAAAGAAACAGCAGAAACAAAACCAAGTCCTCAGCCAAGAAAGAAAGTTCTGCCTCAGACCGTTCCAAAGGTTGATCTTTTGAATGGTGCTAAGGTTTCGAAGAAGGGGAAACATGACGAGGACAGAGATGAGAGCAACAGGACATTAAGTGTGAAGGATAGAATCTCAAGGTAATTTATTTCTTTGTTCATAAGACCAAGTAAAAATAAAATATGTTTCCGGTCTGGAATTATTTATAAAAAGAAGGATCAGGCAGCGTAATATCATGTGCGAGTCAAGTATGCACTGTATGTGACTTTGTGTGTGTATTTATATAATAATAATAATAGCTCACAGCTCCAGACCCCCTCCCTACCCGTGATTGAAGTCCTGCTTGGTCCTTTGCTATTGAAGCCATCTTGAATGTTACTGAAGGTTATACAGCTGTTGCAAGGAGTTTTGCTCGATCTCTTACTTGTCTTGCCATTGGAAAGTTTACAGAGCACTACAGTATTGCTTGGCACTAGACCAGAGGTAGTAAGGCAGTGAAACATTAACCCCTTTGCTGTTCATGGTTTTGTTGTGAAACCATAGTGTACCATTGCTATATATACGTATGGTTTCCATGCGAAACCATTGCCATGCCTGGAATAGCTCCTTATAAACCCATGGTGTATAATCTTGTTGTTGACATGGAATAGACCTGAAGAGGAGATGCTTTTATGTATGTGCAACCTCTTGGAATATACACAAATATGGTGGCTCCCAAACAAAAACTTAGTATTCCTAGAACCTGTACAAGGTACTGTGTATGTGTAATAATGTTAGTGGGATGAACCCCCTTTCATAGCAAAAGGGTTAAGCAAATTAATGATGTTTGGTATACACAAATCTGAACAGCAAATGGTGGTCTGATTTCAGTCGGCCATAATTGGGGTCTATCACCTTTTATTCTTTCAATTTCCTTGCTTACATATATCTTGGATGGATGTACACTAGATTGTATACAGATCCCTTCAATCATCACTGCATATGAGGGTGTGAAATTCATGTAGACACTAAATGAAGTTGATTTTAGGCTGATGGACCCCACTAATGGCTGCCTACAGTCACTAAACACCAGCGCTGATTGGATTTGTCTATAGCCATTTACGTTTGTTTGTTGTTTTTAAAAATACTTTATCAGGTTACAGATGAACTCAAAACCAGTAGCGCCTGTGGCCCCCACCAGAAGGTCCCCTAGGAGTGTCGTGACAAAACCCAAAGCACAGCCAGTAAAACCTGTGAAAGCAGAAGGTAGTGTCACATCCTCAAATGAGAAAGTAAATATTCCAGAAACAGATCAGCTGTTAGCAACAAAGGAGACAGACTCTGCACCAAAGAAACTCCCAACACAGAGTAGTGACCCACCTCCTGTCAAGAAGGATGATAGTTTAACAGAAATGCCAGCCAGAGGTAAGTAGGAGAGATAACTTGGAAAAAACAGAAAAACTTGCCTCAGCTGAAATCTGTCACTGGTGCTGCAGTTTGTAGGGAAAATCAGATATTTTCAATTAAAGTACCAGGCCACTGGTTCATTGATGATCATTGTGGTAGAAACAGTAGAAGCTCAACAACTCAGGGCTGACTTATACTAACTAATACAACTAATAGCAAATTCTGAGTTGGTTGGTTAGATGGAGTAAATTCTGAGATAAGTGCTGACAAAAAGGACTCATGGTGCATTAAAGGGTTGGATCACCATATAGTTTAATCACTGGCAGAGATAAACTGTTATCAAATGTTAACCTGTAGGGCTATTGTTTCATGTTTGAATGATCACCAGCTAATAGGTATTGGTAACAACTCTTGACAAGTTTTAACATGAGGAAAATATTCAAAATGACTAGTTGAATTTATTTTAGAGTGTATTCAATGTGACTTTTCTGGTTTGTAAGACATATTTTCTGTTGAGAAACCAAGTTGCACAACAATTGGGGTCAGGATGTGTTCGCAAAACAGGCTTGAGCAAGTCAGGAGATTTGGAGGCCAGTTTCCCAATGAGCTAGGACACAACCTTACCTCCTTTAAGGGCCAATCCTCTCATTACAAACTACAATTCTTGTCGGTGGTAACAGAAACTCTTAATTGGTTCAGCTTTTTGATTGACTGCTAATTCAAACAATGCAGAGTACCAAAGCTTATATTACACAGCATGAACTGTACTGAGAGTGTTTCGATTATACACATTGAACTTTTCTATATTCACCCTGAAGCAGTATAAACTGAGATTGTGTCTGAATGAGGATGAATTTCAGGCAATTGTGGGAGGGGCTTAAGTAAGGAGGTTAGGAGAATTGGTACTGTTTTGAGTGAGAGAATTGCACCTTTAAACTGGGTAACTTTCACATTGGAACATCATGATTGGTTGCATGCCAATCTGTGGCATGTTTGTACATTCTGCCATGCATACAGCTTGTCCTCACTTTGATACCCCAATGCTGACCCCCCAAAATTCATTCCACGAACAATTTTGTACTCAACTGCAAGAGGGTTCCTATCTTTTCCCATGTGCATGATCTGATCACCTCTGGTTTTAGTGCAAGAAGTTGTGTCATAAAACTTGAGTGTGCAGGTCATTTCTATTACAAAAGCTTGTGATGGGGGGGGTGGAGGGAGCTGAGCTGCAGTAATATGCCGTTGACCTAGGACCATGCTGATCCCTGTTGTAGTTCTACTGATTTTCTTCATTGCTTGGTACAGCCTGATCCTCCCTGAAGGAGTGGTCAACCTATCAGAATTATATCCAAGGAAGGGGAGCATTACCACTGGCAAATTTACCCCTTGCATGGGGTCATATCTGATCAAACCTTATGCTCAAGTGGGAGCACACTCATAGCAACACAACACAAAGTGACTACACCAACCAAATTCCTGACTCTCCTGCATTAAGGGAAGAATTCCCTTAAATCATGCCTTGTTCCTGCCTTTCCACTTTGTCCAGCTATTCTCCCGCCCATATCCCCTTTATGTAATTAATGTCCCAGAAGACCTTCTGTACTCATCCCCAATCAGCATGACAGATAAATGTGTGCTATTGGTGTAGACAGCACTGAATGCAAATATGTGAGTACACTTGCTTATGAAATTTAATCCTTGAGAGTGTGTCTTAAAGGGGCTCATTGAGTTGGTATCGATAACTTAATGAAAGTGTTAAAGGGTAACTACCTCATGAAAATACTTCTTGGGCCTTATTAGCATGGTTAGTCAAGTTTCACATCCAATGGTTACTGAAAAAGTTGAAATTTTGAATTTTGTTGTGTCCTGACTTGTAACGATTTTGTGCATAATTTGAAAAGTGTCTGGTAACAAATTTTTGAAAGCCAAATTGGGCCATTAATTACTCACTCATAAAACAATTATTTGTATGTAGAAAATGGGGATTGTCTTAGTTTGACCATTTGTCATTGATATGCGAAGAAAACTCAACAGGTTTGGAAACATTTGTGGAATTTTATGACCCAATTCAATGAGCTGCTTTGAAGCGTCTAAAACACCTGGAAGCCAGGAGCCTCTTGGGTTGTACCCCTGAGCCATTCCTCAGATCTGATTTTCCTTATTTCGAATTCAGGAATGTTAGGAGGTCTGTACAATATTGGTGTAAACAAAGAATTATTTAAAACAATGGAGAGTTAGAGAAAGCTTGAGAGTCCAGCATGTGCAATTTCTCCCTATGCTCTATGAACAGAAAGATCATCTAACTGCCAGGGGAGTCTGGTTTTGGAAATTAAAGCCATGACATTGTCAAAACCACACTTAGACAAAAGAAAGGTGAGGTTTAAAGCTTACTGGTCATTTTTAGCATTTATTTAGGACTGATGCATTGTGGGTACCCAATTCCTGATTCTTTGTTTTTGTGACATTCTCAGGTGGAGTCAAGGCCCTCATCATGCGATTCCAGGAAAACCAATCCCAGTTTAGCCCTGTCCAACGTCAAGCTGGTGTCGTTAGCTGAGTCACGTAATGGAGGTTGCAAGACTGGCTTATCCTTCTGTTACTGTAGGGTTTCCTGACAAAATTTTTCCTTTTTAATGAGCCAGTTGGGACAACCCTGATGTGCTTCGAAGGCATACTACAATGTACAGTTTTTCATACTATGTAGCACTTGTTCTGCATTTGCTAACCTAACCTGGAAAATTTACATAAATTAACATAATTTTGTTCTGCATTGTTCTGCAGTTTTTCATGGTTTGAAGCATGAATTCTGACAAGAGAACAGATATAGTTGTCCCAACTGGGTGTTCAGATAATAATGCAGGTAACTTCTTTCAGGTGCTCTCTACAGTAGAACTTGCATTTAAGCAAGTAATAGACATCTTTACGTGTTGCACTTCAGTTTTTATTAGACACATATGCATCATGTTAATTGTTTGAGCAGATTTGGCAGAGAAGAAAGTCTTGCTTTGAACTCCCACCAAAGCCAAAATATGTTGGGGGTGAGTAGGGGGAGGGGGCTGAACTTTTCTGTCTCAGGACGAACAGGGGGATCTTTTATAACAGAAATTTTACAAAAACTATCCCTATTAGAACTACAAAAAAGAATCATAACATCTGCAAAACGCAGCAGATCTGTGCTTTTGTGGAGAGGTACCTTGTAGCAGGAAATTGCTCAGGCATGACTTTTAATACATTTGTCAGAGTTAAAACATGGTATTCTGTTCAAAAGCAGATTTTTTCAAAATGTTAAAAGTGACATCAAGCTTTTACAATTTACAGTCCATTGGAGTATGGAAAGACATTAATTTTGTGGATGTATCTATGAATTTTCATCATGGAATGTCATTTGGTTCTTTCAGTGTAAGGTAGTTAAGCTCTAGGCAGAATTGTAACAAACCTTGACTGGAGTTCCATATTTTCAAAAGGGAAATAAACAGAGAATTGTACCATAATTATCTTTACAGAAAGTTCAGAAATAATACAATAACTGGAGTCATTGACTCAATTCAAGTCACGTTAAAAGTGGGTAAGTGATTTACTGAAACTGCATAATTGCTTGACTTGTTACAATCTGGATCTAGTGTATTTCTATCAAGAAGAACAATCTTTATTTTCTTTCCATGATTCATTCATTTCTGAGGCATTCTTAAATATCTTCATTCCAACTTGTTAGATGAATAATTTGTCAAGTGAGCAAGTCTCAATATTTTAATGTCCAAGGCTAGTATGTACTGTATATTTTGTTAGAGGAATACTTAATTGTACCATAGGCCAGTGTTGACTGACTCTGAGATGAAACATTGTGCCATTCTCGCACTTTTTCATATAAGTCTCATAAAGAAAATATTCCTCTGCAGTAAATTGACATAGTTACTTTTATATGTGAACTACATTACTGTTGTTAGTTCTTATGTGAGCCTACATACTATATGATACCCCTCCCTAAAGAAGGGGGGGAGGGGAGTTGCACTCCATATTTTGACGCCTAATGTCAATATTGTTGCAGTCATCCTACAAATCATCTACATCTTACAAATCTTCAACCTCACCATGAAATATGCCTTCTTTGTCAATTGGTGAATTTCATAGTATTGGCACTGATTTATTTGGGTTGATTACAGAGACTTTCACAGAGAAGGTATTTTCATTAAGGTGACTGAAAGAAACACCCTAACAATCTTTGGGGGTCTTTGTGTGTAAATGTGATGCTCGCATTTATACACATTCCATATTAATGAATTAGGGGTGACACCAGGACTTATTTGATGTGGGAGGAAGACAGATGTCAAGCTCCTTGAAAAGGTGAACTGCAATGAAAAGGCCTTTCTAAGAGGACGAATTGCATGCAGGGCCGGCAACTCAGAATCTTTGTACACAAACCCTCAGAAGATTGTCAGCTTACCTGTCGAAAATTTGAAAGAACAGTTTTTATGGAGAAACTGTGGAGCTACAACTTTGGGGAATTGTATAAAAAAAGCAGTTACCCTTTAACCCCAGTGGCAGCAGAAGGGGGAGGGGGTGGCTTGATAGTGCAGCCTCCAATGAAAAATTTGGGGGCTAAAGGCATGTTCAGCCAGTCAATATTTGAAAAGTGTGGCTTCAAGAAGGGACAACTGCTGGAAGAAATTTGAAGTGGTTCTGAAAACATTCTTCAAGGCTATTGGTATATGCAGTTTAGAATGCTAGGGAAGTGCCATTGCCAAGGGTGGGGGTTGTAAGTACAAAATTTTCCTTGTATGCTCCATACAGATGATGGTGGCAGTCCACTTTGATAGCCTTGCTGGCATTTGTTCTCCACCCCTCCCCCCATATTTATTCCATTTTAACCCTACTTCAGCTTCAGAGGATCAGTAAAATGTTTCAAAATATTTACTTTAATTTTACCTGCAAACTTCTAGTGCTATTATGTTCTTTATTTTTTATTGTATAAATGTTGCACACTGGGGAATAAACAAAGGTCTCTGTACTCGAATTAAATATTCAATAGCAAATACATTGCCACAAAATTAAAAAGAGCTATAGACTAATCCGGACAGCAAGTGATGTAGTGATTTCAGTCTTCCATAAGTGGGGTCTCTCACCTTTTAATCTTTCAATTTCCTTACTTACCTGTATCATGGATGGTTGTACACTAGATTTTATATTGATTGTTTCATTTTCACTGAATATAAGGGTTTGAAATTCATGTAGACAATAAACTAAGACGATTGAAGGCTGATGGACCCCACTAATGGCTGCCAACAGTCACTAAATACAAGCACTGATTGGATTCGTTTGTACATGTTTAAAGAATATATGGTATATTCACTTACTCCCTTTTATCTCAAAAGGGTGTTTTTTTAAAAACAAAGTTCACGTATAAATTTGCAATGCCAGTCTTTCATTGGTGCATTTTATTCAAACCTGAGGCTTTTAAATTTTCAAAGGGATGTATGTGCCTTGATAATTGTAAATATTTATGAAGGCTGTATTGAAATCTATACATATATATTTTCTTATTTTTTTAAAACTGCCTTAAAACTGTTTATCAAGCCTTATAACAGGGTAAACTCTTACATTTTTATTCCTTCATCTGTTTTCTTCAAAGTTTTGAGATGTTTGACTCCTATAGATTCATTATATTCATGGTTGAATTGAATTCTCCGACATGTTAGAGGGGCTCATTGAGTTGATACATATAACTCAGTGAGAGTGTTAAAGGGTCACTACCACATGACAATGCTTATAGTTACAGTAGCATAATGAGTCAAGTTTCCAATAGTTGCAGTAAAAGTTAAAATTTGTAAGGGTCGTGGTGTCCTGACTTGAAAATGTTTGTGCATAATTTGAAAAAGTGTCTGTTCAAGATTTTTTGAAAACCGAATTGATCCGGTTAAGTACTCAAAGTTATTTGTGTATGGAACATGGGGATTGTCTAAGTTTGACCATTTGTCAATGGTATGTGAAGCGGTTTGGAAGAGTTTGTTGAATTTCATGAACCAACTCAATTAGCTGCTCAATGATCAGGTCACCTTCTACAGAAATACACTGCTTTATCATCAATAATACAAAAGATATGTGTCACAGCAGATGTAATAGAAGTCCAAGTTAGGTTTGGAGAGGGGTGGGAGAACAGTGTGAAGAGGGTGTAAAAGGTTCTTGACCACAGAATAGGTTTACTCATCATGTATTTTACTGACGGACTTTATGTGATAGAGGTTTCAATGTTGCATCTGCTTTTAATCAAATTTACTTTTCTATTGTCTTCAAGTTAGACTTTAAAACAACTAAATATTTGACTTTGTGAATCAGGTTTTATCATTGTAACAGATCTTTGAGACAAAAGTGTAATTTGAAACTTGACCAGTATGGTCTTCATTTAAAAAATAGTTATTGAAATCTTCGTACAGAGAAGTATTAATATAATTTGCAAATATTAAATTGAAAGCTACTGAAATTTTGTTGCATCATTTTGTAATAATCAAGGACGGCACTTTACTTTATGGAAGATATAACCTGATCTGGTTTGAGTATTTTTGTACATTGCCTCAGTAGAATATCATTTGCAACATTCAAAAATGGTTAAATGGTACATATATTGTAAACATGGTGGGGGGGAGGGTGAAGTTTTCTTTGAAAAGGTTTGTTCCAGTAATTCTGTTCCATTTTATTCAATATGAAAAAGGAAGGTGTTTAAGTGGGCTGGTCTTGTTATGACAACTTTTGCAATCTCTTCAAAAGTGGTTTTGCAGGGTCTTTCATTTCTTCATTTTTGGATGATGGCTATGTAGTGTGGTGTAACACCAAACTTAGCTTAAAGTAATCTTTGGACAAGCCTCCTAGACATTTGCTTGTCAAGCATTTTTTATTTGACTTATCTGTGGAGCATATATGTTTCCATAGACTTAATTCAAGTCAAATCATACCATGGTCTTTAAAAATGAACTTGGTGCCTTCTCAGTTGGTGCTACACATTGAAGTTTGAAGCAGGTAAATAATCTATAACATAGTGAGAAATGTTTGACATGGGGGAAGGTGTATCAAATATTTTGGGGGGAGATTTATGTTTGATTTATAATTTTCACTCTTGACTCTTCTATTTTGATGGGGGTGGGGGTTGTAGGATGGTGGGGTAATTTCAGAATGGGCCTTGGCTTGCACAGTTGCAAGGTCCCCTAAGCTGTACTGCTCTGAGATAAACTATATTGTGAATGATAAAATGGTACCTAAGAGGCAGCATAGACCCCATGTCAATGTTTCCACGGTTTAATCTACCCAGGTAGTAGCATAGCCAGGTGTCATGGGTGGGGGTCATGGGGGGTTGGGGTATGACATGAGGGAAAAGTCTAAAGATTGAGAAAAACTGCTATTTTAGGAGTTTTTTGCATTGCAAGGTTGGGTCATGGGGCTTCTAACCCCCAAACCACCCCTGTGGCTATGCCACTGTACCCAGGCTTGCTGGGAAAGTAATGAAAACATTCCTCCGAAAATTGAACCAGGGGAATTGCTAACTGTTAAATATTGTAACCATTGTAGTGGTAGTAAAACGGCTAGGAACATTAAACCTTGGTAACATGCAAGCCTGGGAACATTAGGGGAGAGGGACATGTGATGGATTTTTTGAAATATCCATGAGTAAAAGTTTTTGTATATTTTCCAGACCGAGTGTTCATGCGTATGCATTATAATACATCCCTAATATTGTTGATATCAGTGTGGTTAGATATTAATACATACTATTATAGAGGGTGCAATTTTATACTTGTAGTATTCAATTCAATTTTGTATTCCACACTGTAAAATAAAACGCATACATCATTTGTTCACTTCTTTGTTTTGCATTTGTGTCAATTCGTAGTCTCTGTCACCTGAGGATAGTAAATGTAAGGGAATATTGAAGTGCCATTTGTTTGCATTTAAGTGTCTGTGGGATTTCCTTATGATGGTGTATATGACATAGAGTGCCTTCTCTGACATCTCAAGCCCCGCCCTTTTGATGAGCAAAATCTAGTGTTGTAAGCATTTAGTGTAGTTACTAACTAGCTCAGAAGCAGCTAATGGCAGTCACTTATCTAGCTGCAATTATTGGCAAGTCACTTTCCTGTGCCCAACTGCCTGGGCAGTTAGAAAAATGACTCTACCCCATAGAGCAGGATATAGGAACTAGAGTACGGACTCCCAATGGCGCGTACGTAAATCGTCTGTGATTGCATGGAGACACGGTATCCCTGTTCACTCTGGGCATGACTTGGGAAAAAGTCACGCGGGGAACGATCATGTGTGTACAAACTGTATGGCAGAAATCGATTCGGCAAATTCCTGTGACTTATTTGTCCTTGTAAAATGTGTATTTCATCCTAAAAAGTGGCATAAGCTGTTCGCTTTGACGCGTAAGGATATTTTCTAACTTTTCACGTCAACAGAAATGGTCGGCAAAGGGCTGAATTTGCTTTTCTGTGATAAAAGGAGTAACGTTCAAGGAACGCACTCATGCAGGCAAGGACAACTCGCCCTTGTAATAAGACAAAACAGCCTCACAGTTCGCAGGGCTTTTGTAAAGTCGGGCAACTCGGCATCTACTAAAAGCGTATAGCCCTTCATATACAGACAATTCGGCGTCTTAATGAAGCTGGCTACTCAGACAGCTCGGCACCCAATGAAACTCCGAACAGAGGAGACAACTCGTCCCCAAATGAAGTCGCAAATGTAGGCCTATCCTAACATTCCAACATATTTCTCATGTTTGATTTTACATATTTTCTGTAGAAACTGAAAAATGGATATTAAAAAGGATGGCATATTCTTCTACTAAACTGAATACCTGGGTCACTGGGTGCGGAGGGGTTTTTATCATTTTTTTTTTCTTTTTCATTCTCAAATTAAAAACTATGCCTAGTAAAGTAGTATAGACTGGGCAGCACAAGTGGCAGGACATGACTGATTTTATTTTATTTTAGTAGCTGGTCAGCTGTTAATCATATGTTGTAAGTGCATGGTTGACTGAAAAGATGAACCAGAATATTTTTGCCAATTGACTCTCAGTCAGCTTGATATACAGGGGGTAAAAAAATAACGTTACTCCCTTATTCTACGCTTGACTTAAAGTTCACATGAAAGTGACTCACTCAGCCTTGTAAATTAGGGGCAGCTAATAAAATACTGTAACTAGATGCCAAACTGAAAAGAGAAGGCTTGAACAGACATTCTATCTTTACTACATTGTTTTATTTTTGTAACCTTTCCCTTCCTTTTTCACATACAGATGTTTTAATTTACAGCTATAAGGAATAATGATGTAGTAGGGCTACAGGTGCAATTTCTTTTCTAATCATTTGAAAAGGAGTGCAAAATTTGGGAAAGGGAAGACTGGCAACAGCCACAGTGCAAGTTTGAATTTTTTTGAAATGTCACTCCACAATTTCCCACTGTACATTCCAAGGTGTAGACTGCAATGTGGTACCATGATATGCAAACTACGTGCCTAACTAAAGCCAAACTAAAGCCTACTATATGTGCCTCTTGTACAAAAGGCAGAAACTAGAAGCACTCTTTTACTGGTATGCATGAAGAGTAAAAAGCAAAACATGAATATAGGCCTACATGTATACATTTGTCTGATCTACTTCTTCTTCAAACAATGTTAAATAGGTTCTGTTCTACCAACCATTTTAGTCCAATCACAGTCACATGTTACAGTACTTCTCTAATTTCTCTGGGCACTTGGAAGTCTTTTAAACTGTTGTCAAGTGTAATAAAGAATGCAGTCTTTCACCATGCAGCAGCTGACATTATTGCTTCCCATAATTTTGCTTTGGCTTGTTGAATGTCTCCCTCAACTGTCTAAACTCCAGTAATTGCAAGGTATGGTGATCCAGAATTAACATTTTCTCTCAAAATATTCAAGGTGTACTTGATGATAATTAAAAGTCAGTTGACCCTTTGTAGGTTAAATGAACCTGGACTTAAAAGATGACACCCAAGCAGTTCCAATTCTCTTAACCTTCTTCATTAAGCCCCTTGATCCCTCCTCTGCCTAAAATTCATCCTCATCCAGAAACAATCTCAGTCTGTTACTTCAGGGTATTCATACTTGATACCAGTGTGTAATCAAACATTCTCAGTACAGTGTGTATGAGTTCTGTACTCTGCACTTTTTGAACTTGCTTTCAGTCAAAGAGTAGAGCCAAGGGAATTTCTGTGGATGTGGGCTAACTACAAATAGTATAGTTTGGGGTGAGAGAATCAAGCTTTAAATGTCCTTGTTCACTTCATTATCTGCAATTGTGTGGCAGATGCCTTCAGACATGACCACATCTAGCGTAAAGTACAGGAAACAGTTCATGGCCAGCAGCACTATTAATCTGACATCCCTTGGGTTTCTCCCTGCAAGTGCAAGAAAAAAATGAAACCATCAGTTTCTGTTTGGGGTGAAGATTGTTATCATTTACCATGATGTATTAAAAGCAAATGCAACCCGTAGCATAGTACATATAGTAGCCTACAACTCAAGACTGGCATCAGGTATTCAATGTTTTTTTCTCCTTCTTTTAAGTGTTGTTAAAAGTAAGTTAAACTGCATCAAGGAATTAAACACTAACATATTTCACCATTTCCCCAAATAATGTACCTTTCCAGTGCAACAGAATCAAGCTTGACTAGCCCCCAGTAGGCACATATAGCCTAACGTTACACATGTACATAAATTTGAGGCTTCAGACCTTAGTCAGTAACAAATTTGGCTCCAAAAAATTGTCTCAAACATACTTGGGGACTCTAGACCCCCCACCCCCTGTTAAAAGTTTTAAAGAAAGTGGCAAAGTATGGTTAAAATTACTGCAACCCTCACCCTGGCAGACCAAGATTGTTGATGTTGCTCTTTTCAAATAAGGCCTTTTTCAACTAAGGCCCAAACATACTGTTTTAGGGCCTGCTAAATAATAACACACCCTGTAGGCCATTTTTGCCCCATCTGACCTAAATTCCTAGCCCCACCAGTGTAAAAAGACCGTGTTTATATAACATCTCATTGCATCGTGAAAAGGCTCCATGCACAAAGCTTACAGAAAGAGAGTGGATTATTTTAGCAAACACAACTTTGATCCCAGAAACTGCCCTGTCAGTTGAGATATGGTTAAAGTTCACTGCTTTAAGGTTAACATTGACAGGTTTTTCCATGGCTGTGGTAGAATCTGATTGTTTGGGGCTGTAGTCAAGCTTTGGTGGTTTGACTTTTGATTAGGGCTTGGTCTTCAGGGCATCTTATGGGGCCTTGGCCCTCCTTTGCCCTTCAACCTGTTATGTTATGTTATTTAGATTCAGAAACTATCCAGTAACGTTAGGCGTAATATATACTGTATAATACGTATATAGGCCTATTGCATACTAACTGTGTTACAGGAACGTGTCCGCTCTGGATGAAGAAAAATGCGTCTTTTTCAACTTAAACAAGAATAAAATACGAAAACATCACAAGAAACTTACAATTTATGACAGATACTACATCCTCCTCCTTTTCTGATAGAAGTAGATGATTTTACAAATCAAATTTTTGGACGTTCATGTGCATGTGATTTGTATGGATCTCTATGTAAGCGATCGGTCTGTTGCCATGCCCAGATAGAATATGGGTACTGTACGGAAGCCGAGAACGGCGCGGTGGGGAGAAAACGCAAATCGATTTCTCTGTACCATGAATTCGAACAAAATAGGAGAGGGCGTACTTCAAGATCGTTTTGTTATAGCATGTAAAGTATTGAGTATCCTCAAAATAAATGGACGAGTCACAATGCTACCAGAGTACAGAGCCTTTCAGACAAGAATGTTATTGGTTACGTTTATTTCTACCGTTTAATAAACAAACAAGAAAACGATGAGAAATACAGGGTAAAAGTTTTTAATGTACTAAGCGCAAAGAGCAAGGGACTCGAAGGTTTACAGAAACTATTCCAGGTACGAAAACGAGCAATGTATTCGAGAAAAAAGTTTGGGCTAGCCTTTTTGCTGAATGAAGCCGGCCATGGCATTATCTGGTACTACCTATGCAATTCCTTGTTTCAGTTTTGAACCTTTTTTGCGTTCTTAAAGGATTATTCTGTGCTGTATTAGATAGGTAGCTTGTTTATGCTGTGAGGTGGGATTGAAGACCGCAGATACTTTGAAGTACTTCTGTGTTAGGTTTCTAACACAAGTAAACCAGTAGAAATATTTCTTCTCTTGGTTTTTATATGCATGAGCTTCATCAGTAGTTGGACTTTGTAGTTTGTCCTTGTCTTAATTCGATAGAACTTTGCTCTTTTAGAGCCCCTCGATGAGAGAATCGAGGGAACAATTTCATTCTCCTCGTCAGTTGTTTCCAGTTCACCGTCCGTTTGTAGCCTAGAATTAATAAGGCATTATTTAGTTTGGGTGCCCTCTCGAAGTCTATGACCGGTGATGTCGGAAATTTGACACAGATTCGGATTTTCCAATATTAAGTGCCAGTGTCTTAGCACTACAGGTTTTGCTTTAGCTCTTTGGTTTTGTAAAAGTTTATCATGTCTTCATTGTTTTAAATGATCCTTTGAGAAATATAAGGGTTGGATATTCTGATTGAAGGGCGGAGTATAGCTATAAACTAACACCCTTACCTAGAGCTATTTATTTATATTACATTTGTCAGATAGAGATCTATCGGAGAGGTTATTGATGAAGTGCTCGGTTTGTTTCGCCTTCAGACAAAATTGGCAGCTTTAACCACGATCTTTTAAGGCTGTACACTTGTTTCGACATTTTTGAAACTGCACGAAATTTCTCCCCTTTTGGAACCTAACAGAGCGGTTCTTCAAAGTATCTGCGATCTTTAATCCCACCCCACAGCACAAAGATGTTACCTAGGCTGTGTAATTATAAGACAAGATATCCGTTAAGAATGCATAAAAATTCAAAATTGAAACAAGGGACTGCATACACATTGTCAGAAAATGCCACCTCCTATACTCATTTTCATTCATTTTTTCGACCGACAAATTCCATTTTGAAGAGGCACCGGGGGGGGGGGGGGGACTTTCACTGGGGGATTCCTACCCCTATCCCCTGCTGGGTACGCCACTGATTAGCGGGGAGGCACTTCGACTTTTTCGAGGTACACTGTAATAAAGATTTGAAAAAAGAAAACTGTAAAGTAAGAAAACACTCTACAACTAGAAATAAGGAAAAAATAGAAAAGTAAAATAAAGGAAACTGGTGATAAGAAACTTATCAAATAAAAATGATATACATGGATGGACTTAAGTAAAAAACAGACAAAAAATTAAAAAATAAAAACTAAAAAATAAGAAAACACCCCAATCTGTAATTAGCTGCAACAAGTATTAACAGTGTAAACTGCTGGAACGGTGCCTATGTGCCACTAAGTTGATCCTTATTTTTTGCTTTGGAAAGGAAGTGACATTAGAGAGAAGAGCCGGTGTCGTGAAGAAACAAATAGGTCAAGGGTCTCATTACTTTCTGGAGTACTTCAATTTATGATTTTAAATCTCGTTGACTCAGAAACAAGATTTATACACCTCTATCATTCAAAGATGAATAACCGTCACCTGTTAGGTTTCTCTGAAATAACCTGACGAAGCAACACACAAAAACGTATTGCGGTCTTTTCGTACTCCCCAAAGTGTTAAGATTCGTTGTATGGCCGCTGCTCTATCCTATTATTTTTCCTTTTTCGTTCTCATTTTCCTTCTTCTGCTTTCCTCACTGCCTCTTCGCATTTTTCTTCTTTTCTGTTCCCTTTCATTTTCTCTTCTTATTTCTTTCAGTCTTATCTCTCTCTTTCTCACTTACCACCCCTTCCTACAGTCCTCTCCTGGATGCCCGCCTTCTAGCTTTTGATTTTAGAAACCTCACAGGGTAGTACTTTTAAGTATCTGCGATAATCCTATTCCACAGCACAAAGTTGTTACCTTTCTACTTACAAGACAGAATACCCGTTAAGTACGAATTAAAGTTCAAAACAATTGAAATAATGGACTACATATGTAGTATCAGACTTATTTTATTAATTATACAATGAATGCACACGCTAGATTAGGTGATACTTCCCATGTTTTCATTGCCTGTTGTAATTTTTTGAGCCTTTGAGACTTAGTGTTCTCGCATTTAGTTACCAATATCAAAACACTTAGGCCTACTCCTTTATTTTCATGTTGTTGCAGACAAAAACCGGTACGAATGTACTGTTCTTGTCTAAATGGCTCTGTTTACTAATAGCAACGAGACTCGTCCATTAATACTGGGTATGTGTGCAGTACATAACATGCTGTAACAAGACGTTCTTGAAGTACGCCCTCTTTTTTTTGTTGGCCCGATGGTACAGAGAAATCGATTTTCGTTTTCTCCCTACCGCGCCGCTTTCGGCTTCCGTAGTACTGAGTGTCCATACGATCACAGCTGTTTTGGCGAGTCCGCCCTTAAGTTCCTATTATCCTACTCTATGCTCTACCCTAATGGTCCATGTGTGGCTGGTGCACCAAAACACTGCTGACTTTTGCCCAGTAGTGGGCGTGGCTTACCAGTTGTGATGTTAGGTGAAAGCCCTCAAGTTAAAGATAGTTTATCAAGTTAAAGATAGTCAACTCTCCCCCAAATTTTTGCAGTAAGTCTACAGAAATTCTCAATTGGCACAGCTCTTTGATTGATGGTAGTTAAGGACCAATCCTCTCATCCCAAACTACAATTCTTGTATGGGAGTACCAAAATTCTTAATGGGCTTAGCTCTTTTAATTGACAGCTTATTCAAACAATGCAGAATACCAAAGATTACAATATACAGCATGAACTGTACTGAGGGTGTTTTGATTATACACATTGAGCTTTTTATACTCTCCCTGAAGCAATAAAACTGGATTGTGTCTGGATGAGGAGGAATTTCAGAAAATTGTGGGAGGGGCTTAAGTAAGAAGGTTAGGAGAATTGGTACTGTTTGGGGTGAGAGAATTGGGCCTTTAAGTTCAGGTACAGCGTTTTGTAGCACATATTAAACAGCATCCTCTCTACTGAGAATGGTTTGATTAAACATTAGGGTCTTGTATGTATACTCGTGAGGTTAAAAAATTGAGAATGTGTCCTGATGAGGTTGGGTATTTTACAGTTGTGGAAGGGTTTAATTTTGTAGTAGGTTAGGAGAATTGGAACTGATCAAGGTAAAAGGATTAGGCCATTAAACAGTTACATTCTTCAGCAGAATACAATGCATTAACACTGCCCATAGTTTCATTACATAATACCTCTAAATAATCCAATTTGTTCCAAGACCATAGTGCTGTTGAGCAGCAGGTACAGTATTTGTTCATCACACATGAACTAATGGACTCAAACAAAAAATATAGGGAATGTGTGCACTAGTGATAGGGGTTTGATTGGGTAGTTAATGTGTCACAATGCATGGAGAAGAAATTAAACATGTCGTGCAGAAGGGTTTCTTACTGAAATGAAAGTATTTGACCTGCACTCATAACACAAGGGTGAGCATTTACTTGCTGAGTCAAGGAAGGAAAAAAAAAAGCTAAACTATCTGCATGTGTTAATAACAGCTTTATTGGACAGAAACTTTATATATTATGGCAAACTTCTTATTTGAATGTGAACACAGATTGTAACATGATGCGAGCAAGTCTTTGTGATAAACGCGAGGTGCACATCATTTACTTTGAACTAAAGAAATCACAACACAGAACAAACAAATTATTTAAAAGCAATGAAAATGATACAGATAAGATAATAATTAAAGTCTGATAAAATATAGCACATAATTGGTCCAATCATTGAAGAAATTTGATAAAATGTAGAGCGCAAACTTAAAAATACTCTTTCACTTATCGTGTAAAAAGCATGCACTTTGGCATACAAGGCTATGTCCATATAAGTATACACATGGCCTTGTATGACCATGTTGGCATAAATAGGAAATCTAATCTGTGTTTTGTAGTAATGCAGCTCCTCCCCTGTGCGTCAGCTGTAGGGAGGGGCAACAAAAGCTCTAGGGGAGTTAAAATATTTCCAAGGGTGCGAAGTGTACTGAAAAAAATAGTCAAAGCCAATTGTAAGTTTTCATTGTCTATGGGACTGAAAAATATTTGTCTCCCCCTGACCCTCAACCTAGTCCCACTATAAAATTTGGTGGCTACCATGTGTTCACTCTATATACATTCTCACCCCTTTTCATAATCACTTAAGATTCCCTTTTTTTTCAGTTTAGCCAGAGTTGCAAAGAAGTCTTGAATTAAGCCACAACTTGCAAAACTGCCTGGATTAAAAATTCTGGCAGACTTTCTCTGTTGAAATTACACTGTGACTCAGTTCATGACTTGAGTGGCTAAAAGGAACCATCTTCTCACCCCATACTGCAATTCTTATAGGGGTTTACCAAAATTTTCAATTGGCTCAGCTCTTTGATTGACAGCTAATTCATACAATGCAGAGTACCAAAGCTTATATTACACAGCATGAACTGTACTGAGAATGGTTTATTATACAAATTGAGCTTTTTTATACTCTCCCTGAAGCAACAAACTGAGATTGTGTCTGGATGAGAATGAATTTCAGACAATTGTGGGAGGGGCTTAGAAGTAAGAAGGTTAGGAGATTTGGTGCTGTTTGGGGTGAGAAAACTGGGCCTTTAAAATGACTGTAGTTGACTTAACTTGCCTCAAAAAGAGTGATGTGGATGCAATTCCACCACTGCCCATATTCCAGTGTTGCATGCCTATTTTTCTGTAGCACCTTTCATGTGCAACTGTGCACACCTCAAGTAACCACATAAAAAAATGTACATCACTTTAATCATTTCAAAGTCTAGTAGATGTGCAGTTAAGCAGAAGAATCTAAATGCTAATACAACCAAATATGAGGCCTCTACTGAACATTTTGGTCAGTTCTGACCATAGCCGAGAGCGCAGGGTGGATACATCTTCACAGGGTCACAGAGACCTTGAAGTTGCTAGTAGCTGCTCTACAATTTGCCCATAACAAGAGCAGCAGTTGTTCGCTATCAAATCATCAGGACTCTACAGATGCTAATGTGGGGTGTAAAATTTCAGTTGCTCCACTGATCATAGGAACCTGCAATCATCCCCTAACTAGGAAGGGGTAAATCACAGATAGCTCAGTGAACAAAGTGTATCTAATCTGCAGTCCGCATCAACACTACTTGAAATTTTTACAACAATTACTTAAATATTTTGTAAATTACAAAGTCAGATGCAATTTGAGAACATCTGTAACAGGTTGCACCTTGAATACAATATGTACTTTTTACATTTCGTTGCAGTATTTGGGTGACAAAACCTTGTGTAGTGTATTTCTTGCTCAAATTGATAACTTACAAAACCTCTATTATACATATATTGGGGCTTGTGATATTAAAATTTCATTACTTACAAAATTGCACAGAGCACAGAAACACAAAATAGAAATGATTGGTCTCATTAATAAGCAGTCACAAAAGAAATTTAAAGGTACAATACTAGTGCTTCCTAAAGGGTATTTCAAGATCTGCAGTGTTGACATTTTTTTAATGTTAAGAGCCAGCACAATCATTGGTTTGGTTGGGGGATGGGCATGGTTGTGGGGTGTTTAACCAGGACAACTCACATTTGTTCTTGTTAAAAAGTACCTTAGACAGGGTTTACACACCAACTTAATAACCTTCTGATCCAATTGTGGGGCACTGGAGTGTTACCCCTAATCCATTGTTAGATGTGGCAAAGCTCTCCTGATTATAACAACACTATATTACACCTGTGTATGTACAGTTAAATTTGGATAGTAATGGTGCCAATAAACAAACTGAATAAAAAGATTAAACAAGATTAAAAGAGCAGCTAGCTAGTAAGGATGATTGGTCAGCATGAATAAATATTTGATTGTCTTACTATGCTTTACTTTGTAATGCAGACTTAACAGTATAAACTACAATACATTGACAAAATGCAAAAGTTAAACAGGAACTAAATTTCAGGAAAAAAACAAGGTATCCCTAACATATTTTTCAGTGAAGTGAAAGACAATGCACAACAAGAAAGAAAAGATCAATAAAATTAAGAAATCATACCTTTTTTAAAAGATATTTTATAAAATATTTGAACTGTGTGGAATGTGCTGTGAATACCTGCAAATTTTATGCCACTTTTATACAACTTTTTTAGTTAATATGATAAATTTAGGGTATGCATTTGGAAAGTTGCTACGGTGATTGAAAGATATTTTTGAAAGATATAAGATCACTTCACACTTAATAAACATCTGAATATAGATGCTACAAGGCACACACTCACAGAATCATTAGTAATTACAGATATACATATATGGCTCTTAACCTATTCTGTACAAAAGGTTAAGAATTAATTTGTGAACTTTTATAGATAGAAATATATGGTAGATCTTACAGTGGTGAATGAATACAGTACTTTATGAATATTTAACTGCTAGTTTGCATGAGAACTTTATCAATGGTAATGAATACAGTACTTCATGAATATTTAACTACTAGTTTGCATGAGAACTTGATCAATGGTAATGAATACAGTACTTCATGAATATCTAAAAGTTAATTTCCATAAGATAAATATGCAAACTACAACTACAGGGTGAAATATATGGCAGCTTCTACAATGGTAATGAATACAGTACTTCATGAATACTTAACAGTTACCGTATTTACTCTATTAAACGCCCCGGGGGCGTGAAATTTTCGTTAAGGGGGGCGTTTATTAGAGTCAAATTTATGTGACTTCTGATAAACTGCTACATATGACATATTTGTCCATTTGGTTGTCAGCTTCACAATCAGCTGTGAGCTCCTCCCCAATGACCGGTAACCAAACTATAGCGTGATGGATATCAACAGAAATTAGTTGCAGAAACATGCCTTTTACTTCAGGATACAGTATGGGACTTTAGGAGATTTCGTGGCTTCAAGGCAGGACTATTTCATTTTCCTTTTACCATATTGTCTTTGGAATTAACAATTTTACTTTATGCAATGTGACGAAAAAGTTGGGGGGAGGGGGGCATTTAATAGAGTAAATACGGTAGTTTCCATAATAAATGAACATGGGAACTACAACTGTAGGGAAGATATATATGGTACAGTACCATTAGACAGAAAGTAAGATAAACTATGCCTTATAAATATTTAACAGCTAGCTTACTGTACATATGGTGACATCAATAGCTCATAAAAAGTAGATACTGTACTTTCAATTTGACATATAGAAATCAATTTTCCCATAATATCTTTAAAGTTGCTATAATAATAACAGGTGTCTGAGCTTACCTATATAATATATTAAATCAGACCTATCAATATTTTAATGATATTAATAAAGATGGATAGATTAAATTATTAAATTATTAAATATTTATTGTGAAGAAAGATCAGATGTGATGAAGTTGGAATGATATTTGAATATGTCAATCAGAGGAATGACTGCAAGGTGTCAAATCATTATTCATGGCATGTGAATACATATTTATTGTTTGAAGGAATGTTTATCAATTTAGACATATGCACAGAACACATTTGATTGTGTAGTTGTACTATCTGTGGTTAGAAATATTGCAACACGGAGAGGAGGGTGCAAATTCATATTTTACATTCTTTTGAAATGATAACATACGTCAATATTCTCCTGGTACCTCATGAAGACATTGACGTCAGATATGCATGCTAGCTACTATCATGTTAAAACCTCAATAAAAATTAATACTGTGCAAATATTTCTAATGGTGAAAGACACTTGAAATATTTCAATGGTTGGGCTATGTTACCTGGAACAGATGATAATCTATGCTGGGCTTTAATGGTAGCAGTCATGTTGAAGAACCATAGACTTTCCATATACATGGACAGAGCATATTGTACTAAGGTTATAGATAGCTGAACATATAAACACATGTAGGTCTGTAAATATGGCAACCTACTGGGGTCATGTGCACTTAAGTCTAGATTTGCTCTAGTGGTTCAGTATTCACAGTTTTTGCAGAAAAACTTGTAATATACTTTTTTAGGTCAAATTTTAGGTCAAACTGAAGTTATGGTCAAATTCAACAATAGAATGAAAGACTCATATTTTTTTTCAATAATGTTTGTATCTTGTCCAAAGTTTTGCATCATATTGAGTAAATGACAATAGCCTGGCAACCATCTTGGTATTAAGCCAAAATTAGTTTGAATGGTGATGACCATGTTGGTTAGGTGAAGTAACTGTTACTAAAAGTCTTTATACATACAATCTTAAAAAAAAACTAAAAGTGTTCTGTTTAGAGTTAAGCATAATGTACCCATGATTTAGAACATAAAATTGATAATTCCTCAAAAGAAGTTCTTACGATATATAATACAATCAAGTAAATGGTTATCCTGATAGAGGAGAGACACAGAGAAAAGAACTGATTTCAGGTCTTAAAAAAGTGATTCAAAGTCCTCTATAGTTATAATGGTTATGTATCTTGAACAAGTCCTTGAACTCTCTAGGACATAGTAACAAACCAGTCAGGGTGGTAAGCTATCCCCAACATAGATTGACTGGTAAAAGATCATGACTGATAACAGAACATGCCAGACTCCCAGGGTGCAGAGTATTGCAGTATTGCAGAATTGCAGACGACTTTGCCATAATTACTATATATGTAGAATACATGATGGCGATGCAGCATGAAGTTTGATACACAGATGACAGATTTTGTATCCAAGTCAAGCAAGAAACAAAGAAGCAGAGATATGAAACATCTGTCTTGAATATACTGACAATACCCCTGAGCAAAGAGTCACAGTATATTTGCTATTGTGCCCCTGAAAAGGGCAGTTACCTACCAGCAAGGTCCAATCAGGCCATGATCTATGAACAACTGTCATTCAAATTCAGAAGAGTTTAATACCATTTTTTAGACTTAAGAGCATAGGCGTACAGAGATAATTTTTTGTGAGGGGACAAGAACAATTTTTGCCCAAATAATGGCCCCACTAATCATGTTTAGCTCATGTTTTGCTCCAACAGACCAACTGCTTTTCTCCCCATTGGGAAGGAGAGTGCTCTCTGCAACCCTGCCCCATATGCCTGTGCCTAGGAGCACTCACTCAAAGTTTTAGTGCCACAAGAAATAGTGTCCTCTTTTGCAATTGTGTCCCTCAACAACACATACCGGTACAGAGAGTGGGTATAGTAATGTCCTTCAACAAGACATACTGGTACAGAGAGTGGGTATAGTAATGTCCTTCAACAAGACATACTGGTACAGAGAGTGGGTATAGTAATGTCCTTCAACAAGACATACTGGTACAGAGAGTGGGTATAGTAATGTCCTTCAACAAGACATACTGGTACAGAGAGTGGGTATAGTAATATCCTTCAACAAGACATACTGGTACAGAGAGTGGGTATAGTAATGTCCTTCAACAGGACATACTGGTACAGAGAGTGGGTATAGTAATGTCCTTCAACAAGACATACTGGTACAGAGAGTGAGTATAGTAATGTCCTTCAACAAGACATACTGGTACAGACAAACCTTACAAAGATTCAACTTTGCATGTGGCATTTGAGGCTTGATTAAGCCAGGACAACAGTCATTTATGCACAAATCAATTTTAAAATTCATGCTCTGACCTGAAAGAACCTGTCAATCGCTATAAAAAGCATCAAATTTTTTTCACTTTGATGCACCCTTACATCATGCAATTAACCCAACATTTCCAAAACTGATACACGATACATGTCAAATATGAGAGAACCATGCCACATTGAAAACACTGCTTTGACACACCTCTTCATTCCAACCCCACTGAACATGATGGACATTTGTCTCGCCACTGGGGGGTCATCAGGTGCGTAATGCAAACTGCAATGAATAAGGGCATTTAATTTCATACAAGAGATGAATATGCAAGCCATCCTTGTTTTTAACACATAATATTCTATAAAGATGCTTGAAAGAAGCTACAGGATTGGGTATTAACAGCTGAGAAAAAATGTTGTGTTCTACATTTAAATTTATCCAAAGGTTTTCTCAAATCTGAAGTTTCTTGGCATTGTTAAGGAAAAGGCCATTTCTTAGCCAGATTATTATTGACTTCACATAAACCTATCACAAAATCTAAAAATTCATTATCATTCAATGTCAAGCTGAAACACCTGCTAACTTCAAACACAAAGCTTTCCAATCAGCCTATTCATGGTCCCATTTTCGTATTGTTACATTCAATAGGAAAAAGCTGTGGTTACAAAAAGATTGTTGGATGAGTTGCAAACATTTAGTCACAATTGAAACAATTATTTGCCCTTCAACATATTCCTTTTTTGGAAAGACTTCATTGTCCAGAGGGGTGATATGAAAACTGCAGCTGTAAAATACTAATTATGATGCAAGAAAGCTGAACAAACAAACAAAAACAACTCTATCTTTCAAAAGATTAGCCAGAAGATATTTGAATGCTTCTCGAATACTACTGTATCTGCTTACTGCACTGACCTCTTGCCCTATCAATGAGAATCAATTTGAATTTTGACTGCTTAAGGGGGGAAGGGTGATTCTAATTTCAATTTGGTAATGGGTTCAGAATATAGGTCTATTGTAATTACATCATGTTTTCTGTACAATGTGGTTCCTTCTTCTACATTAATACTGACAAGTGTATAACAGCTGCAATGTAATTGGGTGAACCGCCCACCCTATCCCTTTTGGGACCAATCATATGGATGGTTACTTTGCAGAGTTTGTTTTGTTCAGTTCAATTGAAGGACTTTTTTACCTTGAGATTTGTGAGGATGTGAGCACTTGTAAATAGCCTATGTTAACTTCCTTTTTTGAGTTAATAAAAGTGGGGGTTCTTATACTTGCATTTTATTTGGAGAAGGGGAAATTTGAGAACAGCTGAGGGGACTCTGCTTCTCAATGTAAACATTTATATGGAACACTGTTTATGTGAGTGTTTACCAACTTGGGTACTATGTCCTATAGCAGTTTGAAGTACAATCATAATGAAAATTTAAAAAAAGTGCCATATAATTTAATACTGTGTCAACAAGCAATGCAAATATCATGGGATACTGCTTCATCTGGTACTTTGAAATTTAAACTATACTGCTATCATATAGAAATACATGGAATACTACATAATTTAGTTTTTATGACAGTGAATTTAGAAACATCTCTCTAGAATACTGTCTACAACAGTGATATAAACTAACATACAGGGTACTGTGTATCATTTTGCAGTCTGAAATACAATGCAGGATTTCAAATAACAATAGAATACTGTTTAAAGATTGGGGAATGAAATGACTGATTGCTATCCTGGTGAAGAGGTCTAAAGAAAGGGGGATGTCCCCTTCCCGTTTTAAAATTTTAGCTTAAAGAGGAAGACTAAATGCAAAATGATGCTACAATAGATGTTAGGGACCAGCTACCACTGTCTCCTAACCCTTCTCTTCCTTTTTTCTTTTTTTTCAATCCGTCAATCAGTAATATCCAGAGATTTTATACGAAGAACCCCAAAAAGGTGGTTCCTATGGAGTTTACAAGAATATTAGTCGAGAGCCAAATTTATTTTTGATATGTTAAAGGGATGCAAATTCTAAGCATTCTGTTGAAATTTTCATTCATTTACAATGTTTCATTCTCCAGATATTAGCAATTGCATTGGCAAATTTTCTGCATAGAATGAACTTGAATCAAACAGGCGTGAATGTCATGGATTCATATTGTTGGTCAACGTTTGATATTTATTTATAATTTACCACCAATTTAATGCAACTTAACTCTGATATAATGTATATACCAAATTATGGGCATCCTAAGTGATGGAATTTCAAACCATTTTCTGTGCCTTAGGGGCAAAATAGCAACATCCCTAATCAATGCAAGGTCAAACTACAAGGATAAAAAATAAAAACAAAACATTTGCCAACAATGTGAATCCATGACATCACACCTGCTTGCTTTAAGTTCACTTTTTATAAAAAATCTGCCAATTTTAATCAAATAAATCTCAAGAACCAAACAAGGGAAATGAATGAAAATTTCACCAGAAAGCTTAGAATATGTTTAACATACCCTTTAACATATCAAACATAAATTTGGCTCTGGAATGTTCTTTTAATACCATGGAGACAGAACCTGCAAATGAGTTCCCATGATTTCTGAATCGTAAGGCTTCTTAAAAATAAACCCTACCTAGGCGTAGGACCAACCTGTCACACAAACAAAACACATAATATCATATTGTAAGTAACCAAACATTTTGTGAAAGAGCACTTTATGAAAGATAAACAATGCTGTTTACTGTGATTGCTCATGAAAAGGAGACACAACAGCTTCGTTTTAATGTCAGACATGAATGACACGACGGTAAATCAGAGAATTTCAGCAAACTAACACGTGAAGAGTTTGGTCTGGTTTGTTAGGGTTTAGCAACTCAATTTCAAATACTTTTGGTATAATCTAGCAGTGCTCATGGCCCTTTTCCAGCTGTGGGGTACTTAATTGCTTTCCCTGCTACACTGCTTACTTGGAACATCTTGCACATTGGCCGTAGGTTCCACATTTATAGTTTTTGCTATGACCAGGCATGAGAATACAACCCTGGTCCTATCAGTGAAAGGCAGATGCTCAATCACCAGACAAAACATAGGCAGACCTGAAACATACATATTAATATTATTTATACATTAAAATCAAATGCATTAGTAATCTTTACAAACAAAATCACTCAAAATAAATATAACAGCTTCATAGATGAAAAATATCAGTTTCATTTACACAACTGGTGTACAAGAACAGTATCAAACAAATAAAACTGTCAATATAACCCAGCTTTCTGAAAAGTTTGTAAAATTAACAAAATTTACTTTCTTCCCTGAGGTAGGATAACTTCCTGTGCATTCAACTTCAAGTTTAACCAGAGTAGGTACAATACTTAGTTAGTATATTTGACTTAAAGCTATTTTTCTGAAGGTAGGGAGAAGCAGAAAATAAAATGTCACTTTGAATGTCAATTTTCATTGAGAATTTTCATTTTGTTCTTTAGTATTAAACATCTTTGATACTAAATTCTTCAGTGTTACAAATCATGGATAAAATCTAGTAAAAACAGTTAATCCAATTATTATGATATAGGGTGTTGCCTAAACAACGATCAAGATTTATTTCACCATGTTGAACACTTTATCTCCAGTATAACTGCAAAATCATTTTACTGTCTCTTCTTAATGATGTTTCAAAAGAAGCCACTTTGCAAATACAATCAAGGGCTTGTTAGTACAGGTGCCATGCAAAAACAAATATTTTTGCAGGACCCAAACTTGGAGGGGGGGGAGGCAAAAACTTTAATACATGTAATAACTGAAGATTTTCCAACAAAATTGCAATAATGATGACTAAGTTTAGACTGATTATTTTCCAAATTTTTTGATACCTGAAGGGATTTCAAATGCAGTTTCATACTAAATTTTATGAATCTCTTTAAGAAATTTGGTGGGGGGAGGTCCCTTCCCCAGACTCCGATATGCATGACACCCCTGGTTGTTTGCATTGCTTTATTTAGGATAATAACAACCACTAGCTGCAAGATATCTATGAGAATCCTGGTATGTCACAATAATGCAACTCGGTGCATTCTTAATATGCAGGGATGTAGCTTCAGTGGGTGGTGACACCAAGCACTCCATATTCCCTGCCAGCACTCCAGGAAAATATACCTCTCCCCATCCACCACAAATCTCCCCAATTAGACCTAAAAATAGCTCCAAATTTACTCTCTAAAGCAAAATGAGGTTTTAAGAAGTTAAAAAATAATGGCTAAAAAATGGGGCAGATGCCATGGGGGGGAGTGAGGTCCTTTTCCCAGATCAAACAATTAATTGGCACTCACATTTGGCAGGCTTCATCCCTGTTCATACATCAAACAAAGCAATAAACGACAGTAACCTTGAAAATTAATGTGATATTGCTGTAAAACTGCGGCACAGGGCTCGATTTTTGTGGTTGTCCGATTGTCCAGGACAACTAAAATTCCATATGGATAATCAAAAGTTGGAAGTTGGTTGTCCGATGGACAACCATTTTTCTCTCACAATGAATTACATTTAGGCAGCTTGCTTTTATCTAATCGAAGAATTACTGTTAACTGATCAACTCTTTCAACTTTTTCCATCATACAATTTCAAGTGTTTTTGTCTTGAAAAATCATCTTTTTATTCTTCAAGACCAATAATACATTAACACAATTACTGTTTTGTACTGTAATTGTGCACCGAATGTTTGGGACAACAATATTTTCTTTCAGACAACTAAAAATACTGAATTGTTTGCCCAAAGGACAACCATAATTTTTTCCGAAAATCAAGGCCTGCTGCCTATCACTGCTTTAACATTAGTCAGTATATGTCTACGGGACTATCTATAGTTGAACATGAAAGGGGGATATGCATGTTACCTTAGAGTGAAAGTGGAATATTTCGCCTGATAGAAGTGAATTTCCTCTCCACAAGGAAGGGCTGCAAACTCCCAGCCCCTGCCTTGTAAGCTCATACAACTTGCACACCAAGTGACTGTTGTTTCTAGAGTCAGATACTGTTGACCTGTCACTGGTTACAATCGGGACATTTCATCAAGCCATTTTCATCACATTTGGTACATTTCAAAGCATGAAACTGGTCAGTAAAATCATTTCTTGTACTTGATTTCTTGCTGCCACTGCACTTATTACAAGGTATAAAACGAAAACCTCCGCAAACATCACAGTTTGAAGTTGGTGTATATTTCTAGTGAAAAGAAAACAAAAAAAAAATAAAGAGATCTGTTTCTGGAGGCTTAAAACTGCAAAAGCAATGTAAATCAAATTCTGAGTTTCAAATAAATTGTAAACCTTTTTGAAAAATAAAACAGTATATTTCCCTCTGAAGCTACATCAATCCAGTACAGTATGACACTGTATTAAGTACTGTACTGTACTCCCATAGAAAACATGATCAACCAACTTTGCATATTCTCAAGAACATATCACACACACTACTGATACAACACAGTCTATTACAGTACACACTTCACCAAAATAAAACAAATTGAAGACATTCTGACAATATGTAATATTTCTCACACATACTAGATATTACAACATAAAAAATGGCAACGACTTCCTACCCAAATACAATTACCACAACTCCAATGCACTCAGTACAACATAAAGTCCAAACACCACAAATAATATTAAATTTTGTCTTAACCTCATATATTATCTCAAGTACATCACACAATCTCATAAGCACTGCCTGTGAATATGGATTTATAAAAAGCCTGCCTGCTCCTAGCACTAATCAATTTCCAAGCAATTTTTACAATAAAGCTTGCCATTTCCCACTTGTAGAGGTAACAATTGAAAACATCAGTACACAACATCGTTAATAGACATAAAATCTCCTTTCAGCCATATAAGGATGTACAGGCACAGTATATATGCAGTTGTTGTGATATTAACTATATGTTACTGTACATTTGCTTTTCACCAAATGTCATACTGATTTTTTTTTTGTTTGGCACACTCAAAAGCAAATGCTAATGTTTATAAAATATTCCAGATTCTTCCTACTTCCATAAAACTGCTGATGACAAGTAATGAAGGCAACAACATTTTGTATAATAATATGGTTTTTATTTTTTTTTTTTTTAATTTTTTTTTTTATAATTTATTTTTTGTGTGTTGGGAATAATACAGGACATAGGCCAACAAGTTTACTGAGAAATTTGGTGCATCAACTGAAATCACACAAAAAAACTAAATATGTACCAGAATGGAGGGTTTTGAATTGCAACCATACAAAACTATAGCAGATCATCATTAACTCTCTACAGTGTGCATTACTACAACCAGTTTAAAAATGAAGTTGAAATTTTGTATTTTCATTTAATTTTGCATTTGTTGGGTATAATACAAGGCATACAGATATACAGGGTAATATTGTGCATGCGGTACAAATAGCAATTACACTGCAGAACTGAATATGTACTTAAAACGGAAACAGAAGTGAATTCCAAATTGAGACCAACCTATGCAGTCATAGCAAATTCTCAACTCTCTACAGTTTGTGGCACAATTACCATTTTAACAAACTAGTTTTTTAATTTTTTTTCATATTATTTTTAATACGTTAAAAATAATATTATGCTGACAGTGAAATATTGAGCTTAATAGATACAGTATTGCCCAGCAGCATGCAACATGTAACAGAAAATAACTTGAATTTCAGGGTAACAATATCTTCAATCTTCAAATGCCACCAAAGTTTAATACAAAATTGCCAAAATTACCAATGACTCCCCTGCTGCATTGGACTTATTTAAACTTACCTCAAACCGTTCCAAGATTTTTCGCAGCTCTCCACTCTCATTCAGTTTTTCCAGCCTCTCCACATCCTGAAAAAAAAACAGAAAAACTAATGCTAAAGAAAAGCTTACTGGAACTTCTATCTGCAGAGCTATTGTAAAAAATAGGAATTATCTGCTACCCTAACCTTATTATGGAACTTTGCAGACAGATAAATCTCACAAATTCAGTGTGGTCCCAAGATTGCAACTTACTGTCATGGGTGGAAAAAGTTATGAAGCTAGGATGCTCCTTCCTGGGAAGTTTGGACATCTGGGGGGAAATTTCCCTTTTCTGTACATGAAAATACAGGGATAATTGTGGGAAATTTTACTCCCTGGGAAATAATGCTGCTTCCTTCCTGGAAAATAAACATTTTTCCAGCCCTGCTTACTGTATACATTTTTCTCTAGGTGACACTATATAAAACATTTGTGTTGGTGTAAATCTCATCTAACTAACTTCATGATATTTCAGCATGCAAATATTATGTATTCCTGATAAAATTAGGGATTGCTCTGTGCTGAGTTTACAATTCAAAGAAGAAAATATGGGACATGACTCTCACATTAACCCATTCATGAAACAGCATACCCAAGTACACTAATCCAATTGGAATGATTGTATAAATTTCTCTCCAAGTCAGGGTTCATGGTAATTTTTTTTAATTCCTTAAAATATTAATAATCCATATCAACTATAATAATCAAACAAATTGATAGGCCTATAAATCAAGTGAATCAATTCAATCATGATTTTCCAATTAAAATCAACATTTTAATCATAGTTTTTCAGCTTGATTTCAAGGTAAAGAGCAGTCCCCAGCATTTATTTTGAAGAACAAGTTAAGTAACACAATTTTCATCATATTTCTCTTCAAAGTATCTCTTATTACATTTTATGACTTTACTATTGCATATTCAAGGTAAACCAAGCAGTTACTTCTGGTAAATTTCACATTTGAAGAGAAAAAACATTGTCACATGACTCCCAACAGCCAATCATGAAATGGGACAGTCTACTACACATCTTCAATTTGGGATGACTGCTCTTGCCCTTTAAATCAGACAACCCTGCTTCAAAAATCAACTACTTCGCCCCTGTATATACTCCACAGGAACATGCCTTCATAAGCAAGCCTAGAGTTTTAGATTTTCCAGGTGTGCTACAAATCACACTCCTCAAGAAATTAAGGAGTGTGGTAGGTGTGCTGTTTTAGTAAACTTAAACTGATTTATATGAGCTCCCATTCTTCATCTAGGTGTGCAAAATATCTCCTCCCAGTGATTTGAGGCGAGTGATGGTGGGTGACCACACTAGCACGCCTCAAAATTCAAGACCTGACTGAACATGAACTGCCAGGTACAGTACCTATTTCATGGCTATAGCAACATAAACAGGGTTCACTGTTCTTGAAGTTCTATGTTCATAGGCTGGAAATGCTGAACAAGTAATTTCTGGGAACATAGAACCCTGGAGATAATGGATCTTGTGGTCATCACTAGCCATTGAAATAATACAAAAACAAAAGCACTGAATCTTGGGAACATTGATTGAGCCCTGGAAACATTGGATAGATGAACCCAGGTCTCTCTGTATAATGAACACAGCATTTTCCAAAGAGGTACAGTAATGGCAGTGTGGTTTGTTAATGATATAGGCCTTGAGGGCTGCCTATGTAGTTCTAACAGCTTCAATTGTTACATCAACGGTGAATGACAAATATTGTACTTCCTGCAATTAATTTGAAGAATCATTCTTGGGAAAAAACAGTATCTACGATAATTCCTGAAGTATCATGGTGGATTTTACGCAAACCTCAACCATACTGCACCAGCCCTGACAAATCAGTATACAGAGGATACAAAAATTATTTTATACATAATCTAGCAGCACAAAATGAATGTGTGCGTATGTGTGTTAATGTCGGCGAGAGAAAAAAGTAAATTTCCTTCGCCTCCTCCTCCCCCCCCAAATATGGTTTCAAACACAGGTTAATTTTAAGTTTGATTTCAAATATATCCTTCAAATATGCTAGGTTCAAGTCCTTCCCTCTAGCCACCTCTTACAGTACAACAGGTGGCAGATACTGAGGGTATAGTCTACAACCCCCCGCCCACAGGTGGCACAAACTGCATGGAACTTGTCAAATTGGAAATACTTCGTAACAAGGAAGTATTATCATTTCCATCAGTGGCTTTAAACAAAACTACTGAACTATTGACGTTTTCTCTTTACATAAGGTGTATACAGCATTCATGAACTTTGATCAAATTCTGCTGACATTGCCCCTTTGTTTAAAACTGCTGGATGACGTATCATTTATGACTCACTACTTTCAACGAAGAAGGGTGTTTGGAAAGGTAACTATAGTGACGTACGGAAACACTTTTGATGTCATCAATGAACATAAAAGAAAAAAAATGCCAAACATGCAGCTGTGTACAGAATTAGTTTGATAAATCAATAAATCTGTAACAATTCTAAAACCATACATATCCAGTACTTAAATTTTACAGACTAATACTCCTGAAAATTCTGATGGTTTCTTTGTGTGCATGCACACATAACAATACATTAGGTACAGTACAGTAGCTCTAAACCTTATGGTATATTCAAGGGTTTGGTCCTGAATTGTGATAAAGGGGAGGGGAGGGGGTGGGGAGGGGAGGGGAAAGCCTTGCAGTCCTGTAAGTTGTGGGACTGATTGAGATCAGGAGCATCTAAAATTTCCTTTGGAGGGAACCTGGCAATGAACGAGGAGTATTAAACTCAAAGGAATATATGGGGGAGGGGCTGCAACAAGTCATTTTGAATTATCTATACAACCAACATTTTAAATCATCTTGGGTGAGCACGGGGGCTACGACATTTTCACAGGGGCAGGGGCAGTATTGCTGATGTTTAAAGGGAAAATACAGTCATCCCAACATATGAAGTACTATAGTGCAGTAAACTGTCTTTTTTCATAATTGGCTCTTGAGAGTCATGTGACAAATTTTTTTCTCCTCAAATGTGAAATTTACTAGAAGTAACTGCTTGGTTTTTTTACTTAAACATGCATGTGCAATACTGAAGTCACCAAATATTACGAAAAAGACTTTAAGAGAAGTAAGAAGAAGCTTGTGAGATGGAGCTTTTTCTTCATAATAAGTTTGAGGGGACAGCTTTTGCCCTCTGAATGAAGAGACAATTGGTTAAATACTGATTACAGCTATTTTTATTTTCTTTGCATGCCATACATAGAAGAGAGGTAGATCTGGTTTGTGGACTGGGGAGGGGGACAAAAATTTTCCACAAGCCAGAACCTCAGATCATGTCTGTGACTGGATTTGTCTTCAAGCAATCCACCCACACAAATGTGAGCACATACAGTATCCACAATACATACACAAACAAACAAGAATACTCACATTGATACGCATAGGCCTATACACAAAATAGTGCAGTATTACTGCTTTAAAATACAGTACTGTAGGTTCAAACAGGCATTTTCTAGGCGGCCTCCTGTCATTTGTACACCACAATGTTTCATTCTGTTCATTATGCCTATTTTTTTTTTAAATTTGCCCAATTATTGGGGGGGGGGGGGTGGGGTAGAACCATATACTCCCCCCAATATTTTCATTGGTGGGCAATCATCCCCCTCCCCCCAGGATCAACACCCCTGTTTGTGCATTTTAAACGCAACATTTCCCTTCAAATAAATGAAATTGAACAACAAATTGAACCCAATCAAACCAGTAAACAGTAATGACAGTTACTGGTCATCATGACATTGCATCTTCTTCCCTTCAATGGATACAAACTTACAGTTTCTTTTAAATAGGAAGTAATAAAGCTTATCTTCTTCTGGTCAACACATTAATTCCTTTAATGACAGAGCTAATGTTTGTTCCTCAACTCTATTCAATGCCCTTATTGACCCAACGTTGTCGGACTTAAATTAACTAAATGTTTTGTTGAGTCTAAAGAGAAAAGGCAAACATTGTTGTCTTGCGGAACCTTAAAAGGTTTAAAAGCATTTGTTTCATCTTCTTGCGCTGTGCATACATCTGTCGGTCAGAACACAAAAGGACACTTTATGTAACCTTTGTATCTGACTATTAATTGCCAATGAGTCTTGTTAACTAGTACAGAATTTTAATTTTGCCACCCCCATTTCAACAAAGGGTATTTTAAAATGTAAATTTGTTAAACAGAGGTAATGCCCCTCTTTCCCTACCCCCAAGACTGAGAACAAATGGCTGCCTTTGTTCTTATTACAGTATGTATTAGGGCCTTGTTTGATCACCAAGACACGTTCCTAAGCAATACACCGTTGTTGCTGTGCTGAGAAGATACAGTAGTTTTGCAAGAAACTAAAGGTGAAATAATACAGCTGAGAATTAGTTTTTAACTGTGTAGGATCGGAAGAACTGGTTTTTAAGTGCAATGTTCCTCAATCAGGGGTGTACTATCACTAGCCAAATTGGAATGCCAGGTAATTGTCTGATCTGGGAAAAGCACCTCACCCGACCCCATGACATCTGCCCCATTTTTTAGCCATGAAGTTTTCATTTTTACCTCATTTTACTTTATGCAGTTAATTTGGGGCTAGCATAAAGAGTCAGATTTGTGGTAGGTGGGGAGAGGTGTATTTTCCTGGAGTGCTGGGTGGTAATGTGGACTGCTGGGTGTCACCACCAGCACCACACACTGTAGCTACATTCCTGGCCTGAATAACACAAACAGGCCTCAATTTACAGAAAAATTTATGATTGTCCTTCAGGCAACCATTTCAGTATTTTAAGTTGTCCGAGTGAAAATTTGGTTGTCCAAAACATTTTTTTACAATTACAAAACAGTAATTGTGTTTGTGTAAATTATTGGCCTTGAAGAATAAAAAGATATGATTTTTGAGCTCTAGACAAAAACACTATAAGTCTGAAATTGTATGAGTTGATCAGTCAACAATATTCTTTTTCAATCACATTAAAGCAAGCTGCTAAAATATTATTCATTGTGAGAAAAAAACTTTCAACTGTTGGTTGTCCCTGTGGAATTTTAGTTGTCCCGGATAATCGGAAAACCACGAAAATCGAGCCCTGACAAAAGATATTCATCCAGGCCCACTCTCCACTAATATTGCTTTAAACATTTGGTTTATAAATGCATATCCTTCATAATGCTGTACATTCTTCATAAATACTTGAGGGCATATTTCGCTGACTTTTTCATTTTTTGAACATTAACTTAACACAGCATTGGATTAATTTATAATTCCATCACAGGGAAAACAATTTGCGATTCCCCACATCTGGTGTAGGGTTAATGCTTGATCTACAGGAAAAAGTATTCAAACATTCTAGCAGGGAGTAGCATTCAAAATTTGCATAGCAATTTCGCTGTTTCCCTGCCCCTCTACCACAACGTCTTTATGAACTCTAAATCTATGTGCAAAAAGTGCTACACAATTTTGCATTTGTATAGCAATTTGTCCATTTTCTGCAGCAAAATAAAATGTGATACTAAATAAATTATAAATTATTCAATTACTCCAAAAGAAACAAATTTCAAAGACAAAAAGGACATTTAATTTTAAACAAAACAAAAGGAATCTGAAACATTGTGCCAACATTCTACGAGGGGATGTACAATATTTTTAACAAAAATAATCAATCTTTGAATTGAGATATATTGAGTTAAGGAGAGGACATTTTGACAGGGTTTGGTGAACATCGTCTGGAATAGGGTTAAGCGGTACCGTGAAAATATTGGTACCGGTATTGTAAGACACACAGGACTGGTATTGAGGCAGTATCGGTTCTCAACTCTCGGGTAGGGAAGTTGGGTGAGAAGCACATTAATGCATCTGGGTGTTCAATTGGGTTATCAACCATCCAGGAACCTCTGGTCTACGTTTGTGTAAATATTTTAATCATCCACACATCCTAACAGTTGTCAGCGAATATAATGGGTACCAGTAAATTTTTCAAACACAAGTTGTTTTTTCAAGTAACACACCAAATATCTTCGATATTTTCATAATCTGTACAGTACTGGCATGGAAGTCAGCATCAGTACACCGCCCAACCCTAGTCTGGAATATTTTCGTCTTTCTTGTACACTGGAATATGCACTACAGACCACAAAGAAAAAAAAAAATCCTTTGAAATTAGCATCTGTTAATGTTACAGTACATGCTTATTGAGATGATACAATTTTCACCTTCTAAAAGAGAAAATTTTCCTGCACATTTTTATGTCAATGAATTTTGATTTCGGAAAGTCCCTTAAAGATTTTGTTTTCATCTCGAATGGGGACTTTGACGCTTATTAAGTTCAGTAACATTTCAAGGGCCTGTATATTTGCTTCCTCCTCAATACGGTTGCTTTGCAACTCTAGATACTGTCTTGAGATGAGACCTAAAATAGTTTACATAGCAGATTTACACATCTATAAATGCGCCATACCTGAAATGAGTCAGTCTGATAACAATCAATTTTACAATAGGACAATTTCCCAAAGGTGTAACTTGTCAAGTTCTTTATAAGAGCAAAGTAAGTAAGATACTGCATTTCTCATGCTGATAACAATGAATAAAGAGACACACCTTTATAATAAACAGTACGCTTGAATGTTCCCCTTAGTTTAACATAGTACAATGAACATTTTCACGCAGTGAAGGATTTTAACAGGCGTCCAGGTTTCTGAGACGACCAGAATTTCTGTCAGAAAACCAAATATTACAAAAAAGTTGTGAAAAAGGTTGTCCTGTGGACAACCCAAAATTTTGTGGCTTACAAATTATTGAAGAGTTTTGTAACAGGCAAATCAGCTAGTTTATAGAGTAAGTCACAGGGACCAATTTTCAGGATTTTACGGTTAGCTTTCGAAAACCATTTCTCTGTTTTGGTTTGTCCATGAGAAAATTTGGTTTTCCAATCAATTTTTCATACATTTTCACACAATTACAGTTTGTTTCCCTTGTACTGTTCAGCACCTACTCTGCTGTTTTGTTGATGGAGCTGAGCTGTAGTGTGTGAGTGCTCATGTTTTTGTTTATTATAAATTTAAGAAAAGTCTTAAATATGATGAAAAAAAGTTGTCAAATAAACCAGTACCACCCTAAGTATAAAAACATTAAGCTTAAATCTGATAAAAGCAGGCTACTTTATTTTAATCCTTTCCAAGAAAAGCACAGTCATGAGTTAGACAACCAAATCTAGGCTTTTGGTTCTCCTTATGGGATTTTAATTGTCTCGGACAACTGGACAGCCATGAAAATCAAGCCCTGCCAGCAGGACAGAACACTACACAGTGAAAAGTATGATATATGTTGATGATGGGCTGGCGTGAATTTCCATCAATTCCAGCTGTGATCACCATATAACTTGTTTTTGTTATCTCCATTAAGTGAGTGACTTGATAGCATTTGTGAAACATCAGTGTTTCTGCTTAAACAACAATTTCTTCTACACTTTGGCATAATTTACTACTGTACCCAATTATGAGGAGTTAATTGGCTAGGCTACTGAGGACTCCCACCAAGTATATTTTATCTTCCTTTTTGAAGGGGTGGGTAGGATGGTATGTAAGGAATAACAAGGGGTAGAGTTGGGGGTAAGGTGGGGGAAACATGGCCTTCAACACTTCTACCTCTGAGAAATTATACATTGGGTCAATAACACTGAGTATGAGAAAATGTGACTCATTGGGAATTTCAGTTTTGTGAAACTGTACACACATCAAATGTGGGAAACAATTGAAAACTTTTTCCATTTTTTCCCACAAACTTCATTACGTCAAATTGACAAGCCATTGCATCAAAATAGTGTCATAGCAGCTTAGAGTTAACACTGCCTCACATAAATCCAGATAGGCAGACAGACACACAGACAAAAAGAAAGATACAAACCTTTGCAATGTATTGTATCACAAGTTTATGGACATTTACGGATTTCCAATTACCAAGATAGTTTCTACAATTGAAAATGTACAAACAGACAGACCCTCATATCTGACAAGTATTTAATTTTTGTTTACCTTTCTTTTTATTGTCAAATCTTTTTTCTCTCTACACAATAGAAATTGTATGGTATGACTCTATGCACACAGGAGTGGCAATAGTAAAAGACTGTTTACTTGTGATACTGTACATGTATGGGTGAGTCATCAGGTTTAAGAGGTGAGAAAAATAGAATGAAATAGTGTTTAACAAGAGTAAACATTACCTAAGATAATACAGTGATTGCGTACAGCAGCTGATAAACTGTATGTACATGTACAGTAGTAATCAACACACCTACACTAAACCAGCCAACTTTGCCGCAGCAAGTATATCAGCAATAAGAATCTACAGATGGGACTTTAAAATGCATTTAACAAGGTTTAAAATGTTCATATACATACACGTATACAAAATGATGCTCACATTCTTTGGATTCTTTTAACTTGCAAAACTTCAGAATGTATGTACATGGATAAACAATGTTGCTCATATACTCTGGATTTTTTAAAAGTTAAAAAAAACGGCTGAAAAATTCCAAGATACAATTGAGACTTAAGAGACCTATGTGTCAAACTGCACTGATCCCATACAAGACTTAAAGGCATATTAGGGTGGTTTTTCACCAGGGACTTGTAAGAATTTAACAAAAATATTGCACACCATGTCCTCCAAACCCTTTTGCAATAACCTGTTCCAAACTTGAGATATATCCCACTTTAAAGATTGGTTATTTTTGTTAAAAAGTACCCCCACATTTCAATTAAGCCACAGAAAGATGAAATGTGGGCATACTGCCCAAGATTTGTTTTCTTTTTTCATTAAAATTGGACAACCTGTATGCACCTTAAAAATTGATACTGTGGGAATGTTTGAATACATCTTTTGCAGTACTGTACATCTACATGGAGTTTTATTCCTTTTCAAAAATTTAACAAACCAGTGTTGTTGAACTTTACAAGGTAAAGGTGGGAAAGGGACAGAAATGACCCTAAAACTGGTTTTTGCCAACTCACAATCAAGTTAAAGTGAAGCCCCTCTGACTCTCACAAATTCCCACTTTCACCAAAAATCTGCTACTTAGGAACTTTCCACCAAATCTCTTCCACAATTATCAGCTTGGCCAAGAAAATTGCATGCAAACAAACAAAGTACTACTGCTTTATTATAAACTATGAAAAAAGGAAATACCATTTCCCGGCTGTCATCTGTGAAGCATTTGGCAACGGGAGGGGGGGGGGGGGCAAAACTGCCTGCGCCAAATGACTGTAGTGCTACTGTATGCTAAGAAAGTTTTCAATCTGATTTGCATCCCACACTTGAATCCTTCTGGCAACAACCCAGTAGCAAACAATGAAAATCAACCCATGAAAGGGTATGGCACCTCCAAAGGGAAATTCCTAATGGCTTGGTGCATATAGGCCCATAATTTACAATTAGCCCTACAGGACTAAACAATGTTGGTCAAATGTAACTCCATAAACATTCATAATTTAAACTAGAATGCAAAAATGCGTTGAGGTTTCGATGATGCCATATTTGTTCTATTCTCAATATTCAATAATGCCTTGAATGTCCATATGTTTTTCAGACAATAGTGTATAATGCTTATGGTATTGAAGAAAAAGGATTCATACACCATTTTGAGTGTCTGTTCTTGGAAAATTAAGCATTTTGATATGTATAGAGTACTTCCTATCAAAATGGGGCATCTGTGTACTACCATGTTTGACGACTGTCACAGTTGCCACCCTTTAGATATTGTTAACGAGCAAGTGTCACAAACACACACACTGTACACACATGCATACCATACATACAAACATACACACACCAGCATGACTGTAAACAGTAGGTTTCTTTTTCATTGAAACCAATTACAAGGTCACTTTCACACTTGAGAGCTGATCTCGAGGGGATGATCACTCCAGGCCAAACCCTCCCCATGATGAAAGGTCTTGCTCTCAGGCTTATGATATTCTGCGAAACGAAACGAAACGAAACAAATTAGTTAAGGCCACCCATGGAATAGGAAGCTATAACGGATAAGAGGAGGACAAAAATCAATCGGTCAAAGTAGTCCTAGGTTTATGAACGTATCTTTTGCTCTGTTTCGCAAATTATCATTAGCGTGGTGGGCTATTGATATTCTGCGAAACGAAACGAAACAAATTAGTTTATGCCACCCATGGAATAGGAAGCTATAGCGGATAAGAGGAGGACAAAAATCAATCGGTCAAGGTAGTCCTATGTTTATGAACGTATTTTTTGCACTGTTTCGCAAAATATCATTAGCGTGGTGGGCTATTGATATTCTGCGAAACGAAACGAAACAAATTAGTTTATGCCACCCATGGAATAGGAAGCTATAACGGATAAGAAGAGGACAAAAATCAATCAGTCAAAGTAGTCCTAGGTTTATGAACGTATTTTTTGCACTGTTTCGCAAAATATCATTAGCGTGGTGGGCTATTGATATTCTGCGAAACGAAACGAAACGAAACAAATTAGTTTATGCCACCCATGGGATAGGAAACTATAACGGAGTAAGGGGAGGACTAAAACCAATCGGTCAAAGAAGGCCTAGGCCTATGAACATATTTTTTTTGCTCTTTTACGCAAAATAGCAATAGCGTGGTGGGGTAATGATAATCTGCGAAACGAAACATAATAATTCTAGCCGCCTTCACACGGCGTACAGAGAATTCAGATCGGATTCTGATCTGATTTGAAAGCCTTCCCATTAATCAGATCATTCTCTTTTTCTAATTATATTACATTTATGCTCAGCAAAAACTTGTATATGTTTCAAAACTGTAGATCAAATATCTGGTAGACCTACTAATAAAAAAAATCATCTCCAAATTTGTAAGTTGTTTTCTATTTTTCATGAAAGTTTCACTGTATCTCTGTGGAATAATTATTTCTTTTAGTGCTCCTTTGTAGCTTCCTCTATTCTCAGGATCGCCAAGCAATCATTCCGATATACAGGCAAACCTCTTTAATTGGTGTATTGTATAAAGGCATGTGAATTGTGAGCCTGATAAAGGTTAACGTTTCCTGATACCTCTGCTATAATAAGTACAACACTCGACAAAAATACATGGGACAAACCCCGCTAACCGTATCAAGGTTGAAGTTTCAGGACGTCTTGGGCTGTTGCAACATTGAATGGGGGAGGGGGGGGGATGGTGATCCGTTCATTGCTAATTGTATTGCTTGTTTTGTCCCCGCATCATTTTTGTGGAGGATTGTAGGCTATATTTGACCTCTTATTCCATTGTAAAGAGAGCGTTCTCCGCCGTTAAGTCCGTGATAATTCCGTTTCTAAGTATTGGTGTCGGGTGGATTGCTGCGCCCGTATATGCAAGAGTTTCCTACAACAGCTTTAATTAGTACTGTGTGAAAAGTCCGTAAATAGGCTTTGATGACTGATTGAATTTTTTCCTACCCTTAAACGCTTATCAATTGCTTATGAAACAGATTGTGACTTCCACGGTAACGCTATAAATTTGTTTCATTTTGTTTCGCAAATTATAAAAACACCATTATATTCATGATATTTTGATGATAATTTAATGAAATTTTGCGAAACAGAGCAAGAAATATGTTCATAGGCCTAGGCCTATCTACTTTGACCGATTGATTTTTGTCCTCCCCTTATCCGTTACAGTTTCCTGTTCGAGGTGGGTGGCCTGAAATTTGTTTCGTTTCGTTTCCCAGAATATCAATAGCCCACCACGCTAATGATATTTTGCGAAACAGAGCAAACAATACGTTCATAAACCTAGGGCTACTTTGACCAGTTGACCGATTGATTTTTTGCCTCCTCTTATCCGTTATAGTTTCCTATTCCATGGGTGGCATAAACTAATTTGTTTCGTTTCGTTTCACAGAATATCAAAAGCCCACCACGCTAATGATAATTTGCGAAACAGAGCAAAAAATACGTTCATAAACCTAGGACTATTTTGACCGATTGATTTTTGTCCTCCTCTTATCCGTTATAGCTTCCTATTCCATGGGTGGCCTTAACTAATTTGTTTCATTTCGTTTCGCAGAATATCAATAGCCCACCACGCTAATGATAATTTGCGAAACAGAGCAAAAAATACGTTCATAAACCTAGGACTACTTTGACCGATTGATTTTTGTCCTCCTCTTATCTGTTACAGCTTCCTATTCCATGGGTGGCATAAACTAATTTGTTTCGTTTCGTTTCGCAGAATATCAATAGCCCACCACGCTAATGATAATTTGCGAAACAGAGCAAAAAATACGTTCATAAACCTAGGACTACCTTGACCGATTGATTTTTGTCCTCCTCTCATCCGTTATAGCTTCCTATTCCATGGGTGGCCTTAACTAATTTGTTTCGTTTCGTTTCGCAGAATATCATAAGCCTTGCTCTCACCCTTGATCCCCCACGGTGCATCAAAGCCCCAATCAACAAAACAGAAGTTACCGGATTAGTCTCCTTCATGGGAATTTACTACACAGTATATTTGGAGTTGGGGTTCAAACAAACTTAGTAGGAAGAATTTGTCAGCATGGCATAGCTGGAATAAGATAAGTTTTCAAACTTTACAGCATTACTGTAAAAAATGTAATTTTTTCATACTCCAAATCAAGACAAGAAAGGCAGAACTCCTTTGAGCCGATGTTAACGACATACCTGTCAATCAAGCAAGTACCAAATGCAGCTGGAAATTACCAAATATGAACTAAGATGAACGGATAATTATTCCATTAGCTCTACAACAAACAATTTCACTACTCCTGATGGGAGAAAGTAACGAATGTAGTTTTGGGCTAGATGAACATGATTTTAAAACTTCTTCAAAAGGCTTGTCTGCCCCTAATGTATGTAACTAACAGGGTTCAAAATTAGCGTATGCCTGCCAGCCCTGCACAAGTTGAACACTCTTGCAGGCAAGTACAATTTTAGACAGCTAAGCCCATCTATAAGGTACTGTAAACAAGCTGTTTTCCTACAAAGCAATATAGGCATATTCATTTACTCCAAGTTTCAAAGTATTATGAAAAGAAGGTCCATTCTAGCAATACATTTATGCCAGTTGTTCACACACATGTAGGCCTAACTTTATACAAGCACCCACATGTTCGTTGCATTAGGCTAGTTACAAGCCTGATACAGTAACTGTGACTCACATATTACGGGCCAGCGAAACGCTCCCAGCAAGTGACTTACAAGGAATGAAAGCCCCACGGACAAGTTATAAACCAATGCTAATTTCAGACTCTGCTACTGTAAATTAGACCTTGTATCCAGGCCAACTAGATAATAATCAGCTTTGCCAAAACCAGCAAGTTTGTCCAACACTGTTGCTATGCAAGTATTAGAGTAAAATGGGGAGTTCCTGTGACCAGAATTTGTTAATGATCAAGAAAAGTGGTTAGATGACACTTAAAATTCCTCTTCAGAAGTAGGGGATGGTACATGGCATACTGTACAGTACCTGTGTAAAGGTACACAAATTTGTTTAAAGTATTTCATACCTTTGGTTGTAAATACATAAAGCTTACATCAAGAAGTCCTTAAGATCAAGCCTACCAGGTCATGTTTAACTTGCCACAATTAAATAGACAAAATACCACACTTCATTTGTGTACCATGCAAATAGTTGTCCTCTGTCCAAAAACTACGAACAGCATCGGTCTAATTTTTGCCCACTGCCCAAGTGTCTGTAGGACTTGGTCTTTACAGTACCTTCCAATCTGCATATTGTGTACAACTATCTTACTGTAAATGCAAGTTACACAGCCATTCTCAAAGATTTCCTATAAAATCCTAGGGAATTTATTATCTCAGCTCATCTTATTCTCTATGCCCCTTTAGAGCATACTTACTGAATTGTTTGCTCAGCAGATCTGCTAAAGTTTCTTTAATATGAATTGGGATACATAAACACAAGGCTTGAATTTTGAGGCATGTGGCCTACCAAAATTCACCTCAAATCACTGCAAGGAGTGCAAGTTTTTGAACACCAAGATGAAGAATGAAAACTGAGATAAATGTAATAAACTTTAATAAAACAGCATAACCAACCACACCCCTTCAACTCCCATGAAGTGTGATTTGTAGCAAACACTGGAAAATCTAAAATTTAAGGCCTGCCTGGAAGAAAATCAACTTTTCTAGCCCTGAGAATAATTTCAACAGCTGATACAGAAGATCCGTCAAAGTCTGTTCAAAACAGTGTTACAGTAGTTATTGTAACTTCCCCCCCTCACCATTTCTACTACTTCAATCCTGTGTCAATTTGAGGTAATCAAACTCATCAAGGACAAGAAGGGGCATGTCAGTCTTATCTACAGAATCTTGGTTACGCATGATTGACTCAAACTGAACACATGCACTACTGTATTTGTACAGTAGTGTCTGGACATATGTCCCTAACATTAACTTTATTCTTAAAACATATAATCTCGTTATACGCATTTTCGCACTTGCCCAAAACAAGTAGTTTTAGCCTGGAACAATCAGTATTTACCTCTTGGGGGCCCACAACACAACCAATTACATCTGTGCTATTGGACACACTTCATGTCAACCTGCTTTGTGGAATGAAATCTTTTTGTTAGAAGCCAAAATTCCCCATACTAGGGTTCTATGAAATGTCTATGCAATGGATGCTCTACCATTAGACCAAACACCAGGTCTTGTAAAACCGAGGGAACCAAAATGTTTAAGTGTACAACCATCCATGATACACTTCAGGAAAGAATGGGAAAGGATAAAGCTGACGAACCCCAGTTATGACCAACTAAATCGGACCATTACCTGACTGTTCAGATTTATCTATAAAATTTTACTTTCTTCTTGATTTATTGTGTGAATGATACAAATTCTTGAAAAAACTAGTATAATTTCTACAACACCTGCAGGATTAGCCCACATTTCCCACTGGACACCAAGATCTCTGATAAACAGCTCTCTATTTGACCAGGTTTGTAGCTAGAAAAATCCTAGTTTTGGAATTGGGATGCAAATTCCATCAACAACTTTCTCAAAGCATAGCATCTCCAAATATGTGAGGACATAGGGATTTCATTTTAGCTCAAGTACAGTATGGGTGGGCATAAATTAATATAGTTCATAATCTTTGGCTGCCAAACTTTGTAGCTACAACCCTGATCATCTTCCTTCTTCCTCCCACTCCCAACGGACAATTCCCTTCATGAGCAAGGGTGAAATGAGCTATGCTCCAGGTTCTGTTTCCTGCCAAATGGCACCCTTGAGACACAAAAAAAATGTTATTAGGTACCAGTAATTAACCAAAAATAGCAATGGTGATTCATGAAAATGACCTCTGTATGGTGCCTGTAACAGGAAAACGGCCAATACTGTCTCCTGGACAATTCAATGTATCTCTTAGTTAATAGTGAACACTAAAAACCAGAACCAAAGGACACATTTTGACAGAAAAAGGCTTCTGATTGCAGAGATCTTCTTCACCCTTGGTCATAACTTGTCCAGGGAGTGTTTGGATAACTGTTTACGACTGTTAACCAGATAAAAATCTGGTGTTGAAATTTATTCTTAAAGTGTGAAAGAGGAAGCACAGGTTGGTAACAAATGGGCTCAGAAGATTTAGGCAAGAGTAAGTATGAAGATTTATACAAGTGATATGAATATCTGTACCAGCCTACTAGAATAAGAAATTGGCTATGACAAAAAAAAAAAGAAACATGGATTCACACTTACAGTGTAATATTCACATTAAAGCTTCTACTTTGCTAAGGTCCTGGGTATCTCACTCCATGCCTCACAATATTTTTGCTAAAGTCAAATCCTTTTGTTTTAGCATTTCTTCCACATGGTCAAGTGCCAAGGCTTTAAGTATTCAGAAGGGCAGAATTAAGTTGACAGTATGTTTTTTAGATCCATTTGATTTACATTTCTCTTTTGGGGGCAACAACCTTCAGAGTTAACAAAAAACCCTAATACAAAGTGAGAAAGTCCTTGGGCCTACTTAGAACTGAACCCATTTATGACATAAAAATCACAGCACTTATTTATTGCTTACAACAGAAAAACTCTTTAAATGGTCACCAATATTTCTCAAGAACTCCCAGTGTTTCCCACCCAGCCAGAAAATATCCAATCCTGTAATAGTTGCAAAGTTTATTCAACCGTTTTCAAACAAATATATACTGCTGAAGTAGCAATTAAAAATATATATTAATACAAAAATATACCATACCCCAATCAGTTCTCCATCCACGAAGACAATTGGTAGAGTTACAGGGTGACCCTCTCCAAGACGGGCAATAAGCTCCTCCTGATAATCTGAATTCATGAACAAATCTTTCTCTTCATATCGCACTCTATGATTCTGGAAGATTTTTCGAGCCAGCTGACAATCATCAAAGGTCTGCCGTACTATTCGCATACTTGTTGTGTAGATAACAATCTTGCCGACATCTTCTTCAAACATTTGCTGATGAATGAAAAAAGGGTAGATCTCATGTCGAGACTTAAAATAGATATACATCTCTGATACTGTAATATCCAGCAACCTCTGTACAGTACTTTATCAATATTTAGTCTTTTTGATATTTTTAAAGGAGTAACATGTAACAATTTTTCTGTGACTTACAATTTCTAGTTTTGTGACGTTTATAAAGAATTACAGTATCCCTATAAAAAAAAAAATTGTTCAATTACTAGTCCTCTATGTAATTTAAATTGTTTAAATATTTGAAAGTTGAAACAGGTACAGTACTACAAAGAAAATATTAGCAATGAAACTATGTATGCACAGTACCTGCAGGAAGGTGCATAGCCAGGATTTTGTAATGGGTTTTAGCAGGGAGGTGTCAGGAAGGAGACACAACGTTCTATTGACTCTTTGAGGCAATGTTTGTTACCGACAATAATCTTCCTTTTGTTCCCAAATATTTTATCACAATACCTAGACCAACTAGGATCAGTGATACATTGTCCAAATTCCAGTGAGAGGGCACGCCCTTACGTTGTATCTTGTTAACTTTTCGTTGCCAGCCGTCATGAAAACATATAAAATTTTACACTTTCGTCTGTATACGTCCCAATAAATGTAAATTCTGTTTATTTCTTTGGAGAATTTTAACGATATATTTCGAGTGAGGAGTGATGAGTTATGCGGAAAGTTGCGAAAATAGGGTAAAATGATTTAGCCTTTAACAATGCCTATAGCAGACGACTCATCGAATTCGTTGCAAAACAAAGAAAGTAAACTATTTTAACTTTCATTGACAGTCGTTTAGCTAAACTTTTGATTAGAGTTTGAAACCTGTCGGAAACAAACCTCATTTCAAAGCATCTTTTAACAATTTTGTTTCAGGATTACTTGGGTGTGAAAGAGGCAAATCCACTTAAGCATGGGACAGGTCAACAAGGCTTAACAACAGGAACAAAGAGAACTGTCAATCAAAGTTTGATGCTTGAATGGGAATTACTATTTTTTAAGTACCTATTGTGTGACAGATAGGGCTGTTGTGTCTCCTTCCTAACACCTCCCTGGTTTTAGTTTAGCGTGACTTTGTGTTCTCTTCCCCTTCGGAGTAAAATCACCCTTTTGAGGTCTCCAAAAGCAAAAATTGATTGCAGTGATGACTGTCACTGAATATTTTTGCCATAATTTCTCAAATTTGGATCGATTCCCCCACTCCCACCCTTACTACTTTTCAAACTTGATTGGTTCCCCCCCCCCTCCGACTACAGGGCTTGAAAAATTTGCCAATGTCTTGTTGCCTATCAAGCAACCCATTTTTTTAAATTAGTAGTTTTTGGTTGCCCAACATTGCTTTATTGTTGCCCAAATAAAGAAAATATCAAAAAGTAAAGGAAAATAGGAAATCATTGTAATGCTTTGTTATTTCTTAATAGCTTTGTTGGTCTCTGGCATTACAGTAACAATCACTGTAGCAAGCACTGAGAGCTACAGTACAGTAGTAGTTTTATTGCAATAGTTAATAGGAAACTTCCAACACAGTGATGATCTGTCTGCACAGTGACTTGAGGTGCTCAGTCGAGCATATTCTGCTGTGCAATTCATTAATTTTTGTTGCCCAAACCATTAGACTAGATGCCCTTGGGCACTCGGGCACCCTATTTTTCCAGCCCTGCACTTCTCGCTTGACATTTGTATGTACCTTTCATAACTCCATACAAAAACTTCCACTTACCGAACCCTCATGTAAAGGTTGAAATTCAAAATTTGCTATTCCAGCTCTCACTCTATTCTTTACACCACGAATGGTTCCTTTAGAACTTTTAATGTCCTCTCCATCTCCTATGGCTAAGCCTCGTCTGCCTACAAATCTCAGAGTTCTGTTCTCATCCACAAATTTTGGAGATGACCTTGGCATGACATGACTGTACTGACTACTTGTCTCTTTTGAAACATCACCATTTGTAAACATTCCTGAACTACTGAATGAATGTGCAGAGCTTGTACTTGAAGGACTATCTAAGTCAATCCCTTCATCGACTTCTCCTTCGACAATAATATTAAGTCCACCAGCAGGTCCTTTTTGTTGGCCTGAGTTACTTGAGTGCGAAGAACTAGCCATGGTCATTAGACTGCAAGATACTTCAGAATGAAACTTGAAGGAAAAGGCTAGAATCCACAAGTGCTCTTGAAATGTTGTAATTACAATACGAAGGTTACTGTAGTTGGTTTCTTTGGTTTTCCACTGTTAACTTCAAAATGCCACAATAATGTCCATTTAAAATATCAAACCTGTTAAAAAAGATTCAATGAAAGAGTACCTCAAGGCAGAAAAGTAAAAAATATGTATTAAACAGCACAAAAAAATGAATTGTAACAGTCTAACTCCCATCTTCATACTGTAGGCCATTCTTGAGCCAAGATATTAAATGTTTAAGTTTATTTACTCAAATTAAAATGTTACCTTAGGTAACTAAGGATACCTTATCTTAAGAACCTCAGTGGACGCAGGTCTAAATGACCTTTACATCCCCATCTTCATCACCTTATGTAACCTCCACAGCGGATGTAGCAATAGCGAGCTATAGGCAGATGCTATGGGCAGGTGGGTGACTGCCATGCTAGCCTATTACTTAAAATACACTCCAGCTCCATAGTTAAAAACAATCTTTTGACCAGCCCAAAACTTATCCAGAGCCTTCTCAAATTTGAAAACACTAACAACTGAGACTACACTTTCAGGAAGGCTTTTCCAAATGTCATTAACTCTACATGTAAAACTAAATTTTCTTATAATGAGTCTAGTGTCTGACTACGACCACGGGTATTTATAATTGTGCTAAACTTAAGAAACCCTTCTGTTATATCTCTATCATACACCCCTGACACAATTTTAAACACTTCAAATCATGTCTCCTCCCAATCTATGATACAGTTGGCAGTTACACTGTGCATAATTTGTGATTTCATTGTTGTCCTTACTCAAATTACAATCTTTGTATTTCTTGGGTTTTCTGAAAATTATTGCTTTTATCAAGGTGTGATAGCACTCTTACTATCATGAGGTGATGTAATTAAGTAAGTCCTCTCTGTGCAACATGCTATGCAAGCAAACAGGAAAGTGTTCAAGGTTATAAAATATTTTTAATTTTAAGGGGAAACAAAGCAGGTGGTCAGTGTGAATTGCACAACAAGAAAGTCTCAAATTATTGTGCACTGGACTAATTTGTTTTGTGAGAACAAATCTCATTAAATTTCAATAAATTAATCTTGATAGCTTATACTCAAAGAAAATACCTTGAAATTGGAGTTTTGTACAAGGCAGGTCTTTTGAGAAAAATTTTCCAACCGTTTCACTATTTTTAGTTGTCCTAACAAACTTTTGTTGTTGGAAAACTATTTCCAAACATTTTCATTTTACTGCCATGCAACAGACCTTGATAAAAGGGATTACTGTAAGTAAAAAGTTTTGTTATATATTAGCATTTTGGTAAAAAAATTTGGCACTGAAATCTGATGCATAGTTCTCAAGATATGAGCTTTTAAAATTATCACATTCTCAACAAAAAGTGAACTTACAGCAAGCAAATGACATCATATATACTGTATCATCACATTAATGACCAGTTTTGGTGTTTCTAAACAAACAATTTGTCACTGTGACTCTGACTCTTCTTACAAATATATCATGAAAGCTATAGGCAAGTTCAAATCAGTGGACTAGCAATATTTTTGAAAAAATTTCCTGGGCCTTATGTACCAGGCCACACATGTTGTGTCATTCTCAAAAGTAACATGACAGAAGTATATACGGACTCTAAGGCTAGGCCAAGGCCCTAGAGTATTTTTGAAAAATCTCTGGGCCTCCCTAAATACAAATAAAGCAAGTGAACTGCTACTGACCAACCCTTCATCCACTGGAGCTCTACTGTCCAAATTGGCTACACCTTCCAAAGTGTGGGGTATTTTGTAATTACTCCAAGGCTAGACCTTGCCTAACATTAGGCTACAGGGTATTTCCATAAACTACAGTAGGGGTCCAATGGGGTTTTTACTGATTTTATCAATGTAATGCTACATTTTAAAGACAAGGAATACAACAAACCATTGGTTCAGGTATTTTATTATACCTTACCAATACAAGTGTCTTATGATAACCTAAATATTCAATGTTTAGCATTTTCTAGAAAATAGTCTCTTTTGCTTTCATGTCCCCCCTGATTTTGGGGTACCAAAGAAAAAATCAAAAGAAGCATTTTTTATGTCATTTTTAATAATCGGCAGTATTTTGGTGTCCCGGCTGAGCAGAGAGTTATGTTGGTAAATTTTGTTGCTCTACCATTTACACAAATCATGAAACTTTGGGGTCAATTAAGTTACATGAAAAGATAGTCCCAGAAGATTAACAGAAAATTTAATTCCATGACTCTTCAACCAAGTATTTTATTTTGATGAATATACAGTATGACTTTTTGGTGTCACACCCCCCCTCCCCCCCCCCCCCCCCGTCATAGTTATGTTGGTAATGAGAAACAAAAAACAGAGACATCTTGCTGTATGTTATTATTGCAAACAGTGGTTTACATTATATTTGACTTTTTCCAGGTCAGCTTAACCTTTTTAAAAAATTAAATTAGCACATTTCATCTTTAGAGTAATGGGGATACAAAATCTTGGTGTCCCCATTACCTTCATTCAAAAACAGAGTGAAATATCTTTCAAATTTCACATATTCCCATAAAGTGATAAAAAATAAGATACCAAATGACAAGTCTAACAGTCTGCAGGTCCCAAAGAGGAAAATTTGTTTAATTGAATATCCTTTACTGGTTGAAAATAGTCAAAATTGTCCAAAAAATGCAGAAGTATGGACTTTTTGATTCCTGAAAGTGTTGACAAAAATGACACTCGATTTTTTTTTTAAGTTTTGGAGAATTGTTTCAAACTTCTTCCATATTTTTTTCAAGAAAGGATCCTAAATCACACTCAACTATGGATTTTCAACCATCTAGGATTTTATTCATTCTTTTTAGAGGAGATTAAAGACTGCATTTGTGTCCTCTGTTATGTTGGTAAATTTGTTGGCACCATTTGTTTGAATGAGTCTCATCATACATACTGTACATAATGTTGTTTGTAAAAATATTTGTATTTTTTTAGACCGCTAACTATACTCTACCCATGTAAATTGCAACCAGTTCAAATGTTTTTTAAATTTTGACCTCATGTCACACTATTGGACCCCTAGTTTATGGAAATAACCTACACTGACTTCACACTGTACCCCAGCTAGACCTCGGCCTTACATCAATTTGCCAAACATAAATTGGCCAACTCGCTTGTTCTATGTGTTTTTGATTATGCTTGTTGTTTGTGGTTAAGTGGACTTTCACTTAAGACCAAAGCATGGTTCAGGTTTGTCAAAATAAAGTTTTGCGTTTTGTACTTGATTTGCATCCTTGCGTCTCAATAAATTCTTCACATTTTTTTAATGACGGGGCCTATTTGACCAATCGTTAGTCCAGTGAGGATCGCACTTGTGCTAGTTTGACCAATTGTCTGTCAAAGAATGATGGTACACTGTAGCACTATGTATTTCACCAATCGTCGGAGGGTCGAAAGTTTCTGATCGCGATAATTGCAATTACAAGCTCAGACATTAAAATTGTCGATTTTCTAGGTGGTAGTTTCCGGTCTGCTAGGCTATCCCTTAATGATAAACTGTGCTACTGTGGCGAAAATTTTCCGTGATGGGGAAGGTTACTTGCAGTGGCGTAGCTAGATTTTTTTTCATTGGAAGGGTGGGAGGAAGAAAGCACTTAAATTTTCTGATTTTTTGCTCAAAGTATGCCTAGGATACGAACATGCGACAGCTTTCATTTAACAAATATCACAGACTTGCCACTCTACCAATTTGGACCGATTTGTAGAGATTTGAACTGGCTACTGATTTTTTAGTCTAATTTACCAATTTTTGGCAAACTTGCCATAGGATTTACTGAAACTATATGCTTCAAAATTACACTTTGCTGTCTAAGGGCCAGTGTTGTGCATAATTCACCTGAAGTGAGCCCAGAAAATGTTTGATTCATCAATCAAGCTTGAACTGTGATCTAAAGGAACAATCAAAACACTCGCACATATTGTACCTGTGTAATGTGTTCTGCAGTACAGTATATATTTCCTCTGGCAGCTTGAGTCACTGACTGTGATCAGTTAAACAAGCAAGAACCCCATCGCTACCTGACCAACCATCAGTCAAAATATTCCCAACGTTTTTTTTATTATGAACTGGCTCCCGCTCAAGCTTAGAGTTTCTCAATTAAAGTTAAATCATATGTACAGGATTCTTAATTTAAAGTGTACCTCAAGTCAAAAAATTCAAAACTATATAATTAAGAGAATGAAAAATGAATTCTAACAGTCCAACTCCCATATTCATATGACATTCCTGAGCTGAGATATAAAATGTTGAAGTTTATTCACTTAAAACAAATTGGTAGATTGTGCAATAATTTGTGACTTTCTTGTTGTACAACTCACATAAAACATGCTTTGTTTCCCTTTAAAATTGAAAATGTTTTATTGACCTTAAACACTTCCTGTTTGCTTGCACAGCAAGTTTCACAAGGAGGGCTTAATTAATTACATCACCTCATAAGAGTAAGAGTGCTATCACACCTTGGTACAAGGTACAGCAACGTTTGGAAGAACAAAGAAATACAAAGATTGTAATTTCAGTAGTACAAGAATGACATCAAAAATTATTGCACAATGTACCATTTTAGTTTGAGTGAATAAACTTCAACATTTTATATCTCAGCTCAGGAATGTCCTATGAAGATGGGAGCTGGACTGTTAGAATGTACTTTTCATGGTCTTTAATATATATATTTTCGAATATTTTGACTTGAGGTACACCTTAACAGTTTGGCTCCCAGGTACTTATCACTAGATATTCTGTCTGCAAATCCCTGTTTTAATACTAGGTCTAACTTCTCATCTGTGTTTGTACCTACTTCCTAGGTTTTCAACAAATTATGGAGTTAAAACTACATATGGAATTTTTTACCTGCCAAAATTCAAAGGTGCAGTAATCTTAGCTATTTTTTAACTTTAATTAGATGGTATTTTTACACAAAATTGAGAGAAGAAGAGAGCTATGTTGACTATGTCCTGAATGATGTCAAGCTAGCTAAGGTTGACACTATAAAGTACCTTGGGGTCACGATTTCTTACAACCTAAACTGGAATTGGCACATTCAGTCTATCTGCATTGTGCAGGGCAATAAGATTTTGGGAATTCTCTGTAGAAACCTATCTTTCTGTTTCTGGGATATGAAGCTAGCTGCATATAAGGGTCTTGTTTTGGAGTATGCTTGTTGCTTATGGGATCCACAGCAGTCCTACTTACCTGACAAGCTAGAAAACATCCAGAGGAGATTGGCTTGTTTTATAAGTTCAGATTTTTCTCGTGAGCTATTCTGAAGACCCTCTAGATTTCCCCAGGTTAGAGGAGCGTTGCAAGCAGAATAGACTCACTTTTTTCTCGGAAGGTTTTTTAGGAAAGGCTATTACTGTATTAGGAATTTTAGGAATATTCCAATGGGTACACTTAGACACCCAATCCGGAAAATTCGGGGGATGCACAATCATCACTTTTGTCAACTTTATTCTCGGTCTAATTGTTATAAGTACAAATAAAAACAGTGAAATGGGATGCAGGGATTATCAGAAGACTTCACTTATGTCAGTCAATGCATGCAGATATTTTGCATGTGATAGCCTAAAAATCCTACTTTTTTACTCTTCTGGTACCGGTACTATGGTATTACCAGTACCATTTGTGGGGGTGCGGACGGCACCAATTTTCAGTGGTACAGTGAAACCCTAAGCCTAGCCTCTTATTCTTAATGTAACTTAACGTTAGAGCCTAACCTTAGTAGGACTTCAATAAGCTAATCCATTGGTGTGACAGGATTGGGCTACTTACACTGTACATGTCGATACTTCTGACTTAACCTAGCTTCAGTCTTCAGTTCCCAACTCCAAAAGGCTAAGACAGCCATCACAGAGTGCACAGATAACAATTAGCTAACAGTTAAAAGAAGTCAACAAGGGCAACACAACCAAAACAAAAAGTGCAAATATTGAAATACAGACAAAACCTACAAAACCTAAGGCCACTTCAGTATATAGCCCTTGATTTGAACAGGGCTCTATGCTACGTCCACTTCGTTTCACTCCAAACTAGAGTAGGGCCTAGGCTTATGTCCTGCCGTTAGTACAAGGTCCTCTTCAACTTCAAGGAAGGACTACTAAGTTAGTGCTAACGTTAGTTAAGCCTAACGTTACTGTAGCCTAGGCCTAGGCTAGCATAGGCCTAAGTTACACTTAGCCTACTGACTTAGCATTAGAAAATTATTCCTACTATAATTACTTACATTCTCTCGTCATATCGTTCCTAATCTGAAGTCTGAAGCAAACTTCAATTGAAAAACTCGATCATGATGTGCTTCTTCCTGTTGCCAGTGCTGACATCAAACTGAAGCATTCATCTTAGATGTTTGAATTAATCTCTCAACTGCCTCGACCTGTAACTTGTTTGTAGTGTGTAACTAATTCATAAATACAGTAAACACTGGGCATAACGTACTACATATTTGAACTACAGTACATGCAACAGGCACTTATCTTAGTAGGACCCTGCTAAGTTAGTGAAAAAAACGAACAGCTGCGCAGTGACTAGTGCGTATCGCTGCCATGAAACACTGTGACGTCATGTGCTGTCCCTGAGAGAGTAAGAAGCGCCGATCTAGATCTGGATCTGGAAGAGTACTGCACAACACTCCTGGTGGAGTCAAACGTGCAGGGTTGAGTGTGCGCATGTAGTTAGTCGTCCCGTCTGAGGATCCTCAAGGCTGCGCTCTTGAACTGCTCATTTGGGGTTCTCGAGATCAGTAATATTCTGGGGGAGTAAGTTCCAGTCTCTGACGGTCCGAGGAAAGAAACTGTATTTGTAGCAGTCCTTATTGGTTGGTATATTTGTAAAGCTATTAGAATGGTGATGCCTGGAGGACCGCCGGACCGGTTGTAGGTTGTTGATTGGCAAGGCTAGGAGGCCCAATCTGGCTTTGTGAAGAATTGCTAGCCTGCTGGCAGTACGCCTGTTTTTGAGACTATCCCACCCTACGTCATTTAACATTTCAGTCACACTACTATGGGGGGAATAGTCATTTTAAACAAACCTAGCAGCCCTACGTTGAATTTGCTCAACCTTATTGGATAGGGAAACGGTGTAGGGATCCCAAACAGAAGATGAATACTCCAATAAAGGCCTAACAGGTGTGAGATAGACATTAGCTTTAACACTCCTGGGGCAGGAGTATAAATTTCTTTTAATAAAAGCCAAAGACCTATTTGCTGACGAAGTGATACGATTAATATGTCTATTCCAGGTAAGGGTATTAGAGATGTCAACTCCACTGGCAGATACGTGTGGCAATCGGTAGACTCCGGGGTATCGTTATCTAGAGTATAGTTAAAAAACGGGGATTCCTTGAGTGAGTAATCCTCATAGAAAAGCACTTCTTGGTGTTAAAGTGCATTTGCCATTTATTCGCCACTCAGAGAGGGTGTTTAGATCATTTTGGAGTTGAACCTGGTCAAGATTTTTCTTTATCTGTCTATAAATTACACAGTCGTCAGCAAAAAGTCTTACTTCGGAAGAGATATTATCGGGCAGGTCATTAATGTAAACTAAAAACAACAGGGGACCCAAGACTGTACCTTGGGGGACACCAGAGATAACATCCACCCAATCGGAAAAATCACCACTCACTACGACTCTCTGCTTCCGGGACTTAAGAAAATTAGTAATGTGACAGTAGCGGTAAAGACATCCACTCTTCCGGAAAAATAAACTCATATAGTATGCGTTCACTCACTTTTGCTTTCTTCACTGTGACGAGTGGGCCTGTATCTCAGCAACTAGACCTAACTTCATGATCTGTCGTTGGTAGGTTACTGAGATGGCGGGACTGTTACGGCCCATGTTCGAACCAATTAACATAACATAACATAACAGGTTGAAGGGCAAAGGAGGACCAAGGCCACCTAAGATGCCCTGAAGTCCAAACCCTAATCAAAAGTCACACCACTAAATCTAGACAACAACCAAACAATCAGATTCCACCACAGTCTGGAAGAACTTGTCAATGTTAACCTTAAAGCGGTGAAGTGACTTAAAGGTTAACATTGATTAGTTCTTCCATGTTTCAAGGCGAGTTGAAACGCCTTGATTTGGATCGATTTGAATTGGTTCAAGTCGAGCCGGCCACCGCCCTTTTCAGCTGTGACCCACTGGTTTGTTTCCCTACTGGACCATTGATTATGCTGGGCACCAATCACAATGGCATGTTCCATTTTTGAAGTCTTAGGTATGACCCGGCCAGACCTCGAACTCCCGACCTTAAGATCGACTGCAAGTCGGATCACAGGCCCTTGGTAGTTGGTACTAGTATAAGCTGGCCAACAATATACATATATAAAACACGTGTTTTAACATGCAGCAGAGGCAAATGATCATTCCACACACACAACTTTTTGATATGAAAAGACCTACCTCCCCTTCTCCAATTTCTGGTATTTCATTTCAAGAAAATGAATTCTTACCAAGTAATAAGCCCACGTCCCTCATAATTAACAAACGCTAGTTTTCCTCTTATAGTTGTTCATTTTCTGCACTTAAATTGCAGAATACTACCTATCTTTGAGACCCCCACGCAGGCATCCCGAACACGGTCAGGTTCTGTCCTCACACAAACACTCTTTCACCCTCATTGGCCAACTTAAAATTTCATTATCAGGTCAAAATAAGGGCACAGTGTCATGCGTAGCTGCTGCACAGATGCACCTTCCTGATTGGTCCATGGGTCTGCAGATGCCGCTTTATTTAAGTTTGATCTTGCTGCATCTCCCAGCATGGAAGTACTACCTAGTACTTCCATGCTCCCAGCACCGTGACTGAGTTAGCGTCCGCAGAGATAGTTTCTCAGTGTCTCTCAAAAGGGAGAGTAATTCAAATTCAATGTAAAATACTCTTAAAAAGGACATACTCGTGTCACAGGATCACTATGGTCTTTCTTTTCAATATCTTCAAGTTGCCCAAGTTTGTTAAAAGCATTTACCATATCACAATATGGTAAAACAGGATACCAAACCAAAAAGTTCCACAAAAATGAAAAATTGTCTTGCATTTCAAAAATAAGGAAACTTCTCTCCCAAAGGATCTCAAAACTTTCAAAGAAAGTTCTCCTGCTACAAAAGGCCCCTTGAAAACCATTGAAATCAGCCTGAAGGCAAGGCAAAATAAACTGAAAACTTTATTAAAAAATCTGTCCGATAGACCCCTATAGGACAGAAAAAATAGTTCTTGGTAGGGGCCTAAAATTCATTGCTACTCCTCCAAAGCTTACAAGAGTATCAATCCTCAAGGCCCTAAAAGGGCTAAAAAAGAACAATTGGGATACGATACAACTTGTACGGGAAAAACGTACGAAAACTGTCAAAGTTCCGTTTGAAATCCGATTTTTTTTCCTTCTTTGACCTACAGCCAAAACTTAGAAGATTGTCTGCCGAACATATACGAAAATACTAGGCAAAATATATACGAGATACCAAAATTTTGAACTGCCTCAGTAGTGTATAGATACCCTCTTTACCCCCCCCCCCCCCAGGGCCGATAAGCCCCAATAAAGGAGCCGGCAGAGGAGCCGATAGTCAATCCTCACAGCCACCAAAAGTCGCTTCTTTTCTAATTTGAGTATGCATGACGTCACAGCGTGTGCATATATAATTAGCAAAAACTAGCTGTTTTTAAATCCAAATTTCGACATGAAAAATACATAATCTGACAAAATCATCAACTCGTAAACACAGTTTTCATTCTGTTCGGAAAATCTGGTTTTTCTCGAAAACGAGTTTTTTGGCACGGCATGCCAAAAAAAGGGTACACCAGAAATTTCCTTATCCACCAGAAGAATCTTACATTATACATGAAATATTTCTGAATAGGATCAGGTATTCGCAAAGTTTAGAGCAGGTCTTGACACTGCCTTGCATCGTACGTAAAAAACCCACTTGCCCGTACTGAGGTGTTTGCATTATTTGCGCGAAAATGGAACTATACCGAGCGAGGAAATATCCTCCACATGACTGTTAATTATGCTAACCTCGTCGAGTCTTCTTTTACGTTTAATTTACACACATCTATATATGTATATATATATATATATATATATATATATAAATATATATATATATATATATATATATATATATATATATATATATATATATATATATATATATATATATGTATATATATATATATATATATATATATATATATATATATATATATATATATATATATATATATATATATATATATATATATATATATATATTGAAGGAAAATTACATTGCGAACCGATTTTTTGAAAACTTTGTAACGATTTAGTAGTGGCTACCGATGCAAGGGTGAACTTGAGATATAAATCGTCTAATTTGACGACGACTCTGTTATATTTTAAACAAAAAGTTAATCTTGAATGAGAAGCAATATCATGTAGCTGCAATCTGTGAAGTGATTTTGGCCTTACCTTGCCATATTTCAAAAATATTTCAACTTTCTTACAAAATAGCAGACAGCCATCTTGGTGCGCTTTTTCTCACAGGTACGGTAGCGACAATCTACCGTGCCATATACGCTGTCCATGTTTAGGAAGTCCGTGGGGCAGGAGCAGTCATCCCTAATTGAAGAAGTGTAGTAGACTGTCCAGTTTCATGATTGGCTGTTGGGAGTCATGTGACAATGTTTTTTTCTCTTCAAATGTGAAATATACCAGAAATAACTGCTTGGTTTACCTTGAATATGCAAAAGTAAAGTCATAAAATGTAACTAAAGATTTTTTGAAGAGAAATAAGATGAAAATTGTACTATTTAGCTTTTTCTTCAAAATAAGTTTAGGGGACTGCTCTTTACCTTTAAGATTTCAAATGCGTCGTGGCTATTCGCAGGACATAGTCCTGCGGATAACGAGACAGTCATCGCAATTCCCAGGGCAACTGAGCACGCGCAAAGAGAACTCGTTCAGACTGCCTTATTTGTGATCTCATATTGCCCATAGGCTGGCCTATGTGTAATTTGGCGCACATATAGCCTATGTTAGTAATGCCGACAACATGAAGTTTGGCGATGCCTTCGATTCATGTGAAGAGTTTTACAAGGCATTATGAAAATTTTCAGAAGAATATTAAAAAATTAAAGAACTTGAACAAGCCCAATAAAATGTGCTTGGTCTCACAGGAAAGTAAAATTTCCTTCAGTTCATAGCCTAACGCTCAAGTTTACTTTCAATATAAACAGTCAGCTCATAGCATTTGGAGCACCTCTGACGATATTAGGTGATTTACGAAAAATTTGGTTATGAAACCATGCACCATTGAAACACAAACATTTTCGGAGGAGGAAATACCCCTTCCCCTTATCCCCCTCACCAGGATAACGATCACTGGATCATTCAATTAACACACATTCCCTGTGTGGCTCTTCAGAAAAATGAAATGAGGACGCCTGACATATAGCAGGGAGGTGTAACAATTCCCTGCATATAGGGTAGTTAATAGATGGCACCTGTAATTAAGTTGGGCCAGGAAGGTGTAAGGACCTCCCTGGTTGGGTAGACTCCCTGTATTCTCTGTTTTCTGCCCTGTGAATATTGGTGGCGCTCTTTCTTATCCACAGGGCCGAACAGATCATTGTGGATGCCCTGCGAATAGTGATGCATTACGTCCTTATTTGCAGGGCATTTCCCTGTGAATAATGTTGGTGCTCTTCCTTATCCACATGGCTGCTTTGCCCTGGGAATAGTGATACCACTAATCCTTATTCACAGGGCTCTGCTCTGTGAATAGTGAAAACATTCTTCCTTATTCCCAGGGCATTGCCCTGTGAATAAGGATGGCGCTCTCGCTTATTCGCAGGGCATTGCATTGCCCTGTGAATAGGCCCCACCTTTCAAATCACCAAGGATACATCATGAAGGAACGCCTCTTTTGCAGTATTCAGAAGCTTGACGTTCCCCCAGCATGTTAAGTACCTATTCTGCGAAACGCTATATTTTCCCTTGTGGGCGGAGTTTCCATTTTAGAGGATGACGTCATAAGCCTCATTAACGCTGACAGTGAGGCTCGACTGCCGATTTGCGATGTACTGTCATGCAGCCGGTGATGAGAGTCTATCAGAAAACAAGGGCGCTGTTTGAGAATGTCCGTGTTGCACAATGAAGAGGATTTTTTTTCTTTTACTGGTCACGATATATTTTAGGTACTGTATGTGCAAACATGTCTCAATATTAACTGTCGTATGTTTTTATTTATGCTGTGTCCTGATGTTTGTATTGTCATTGAGTGAGTAAGACACGATGGGTAAAACAGGAAAGTCGCGCGAGAAATTGGACGAGATTTTATAAATGACAACACAGTAAACCCTCGTTGAGCATCTTACATAGAAGCCCTTTACCTCGTGGAGAGCGAAATGGATGAGAGGTTTGGAACGGCACTACATGAAATGTTAAAGCATTTTTAGCATTATGACAAAGAAACTTTGAAAGCTGTATTGGATAAAATGTTTGAAGATGGAACTTACAGTTCGGGGAGGATTGCAATGGCCTACATATTTGTCTGAAAATGCGTCCAACAATGTCGCGAACAAGAAAAGGGCGATAAACACACCATTGAACAACTCGCACAATTTGCTGAAGAATACGTCGAAGACCGTTGCACAAAGTGGATCGAACACCGAGGAGGTTGGGTAAATATTTGGTACGTTAGTAAGCTATGAAAAGTTTTTTTTTTAAAAAATGGACGGTGAGTAAAGTTGACTTTTTTCTTTTTAACAGGATATCTTTTGTCGAACATTTAAGAAAAGGTGTAGCGGAACAACCGGAGTCAAGCTGGCGGTGATAGCGGTCATTATAACGATTCTTGTATACAAATGGTTACGTTTGGCGTAACACGAATAAGTATAGGTGCGTCCAGAGGATAAAACCGAACGCCGGTTTACTCACGGAAGATATGCATGCGAACACCGTAATAGTTACAAGAATACATTGTCTTAGTTAACCCAGGGAGGTGTTAGGGTGGAGACACAACGTTCTATTGACTCTTTGAGGCAATGCTTGTTGCCGACAATAATCTTCCTTTTTTCCCAAATATTTTATCTCAATACCTAGACCAACTAGGATCAGTGATACATTGTCAAAATTCCAGTGAGAGGGCACGCCCTTATGTTGTATTTCGTTATCTTTTCGTTGCCAGCCGTCATGAAAACATATGAAATTTTACTTTTTCGTCTTCGTAGCAATAAATGTAATTTCTCTTTATTTCTTTGGAGAATTTTAACGCTATATATATATATATATATATATATATATATATACATATATATATATATATATATATATATATATATATATATATATATATATTTATATATATATATATATATATAGCGTTAAAATTCTCCAAAGAAATAAAGAGAAATTACATTTATTGCTACGAAGACGAAAAAGTAAAATTTCATATGTTTTCATGACGGCTGGCAACGAAAAGATAACGAAATATATATATATATATAAAAGCATGATGGCTGGGGTGTGTTGGAAATATATATATATAAGGAGAAACAACAAACGACAAAAAATGATACTTTCATTTCCAACTATATATGTTTACACAAACGATAAAATAAAATTATAAACAAAATATTTCGAGCGTCGTATACACCGCTCTTCCTCAGTTGCACTGAATAACAGAAGGCAGAGAAGAAACTAGACCTTATCGGGGTGCATTCGGGCGTAGAAGCTTAGAAAAGCGAGATCTTTGATAAGTCCAGTGTGATGGGTGTTTAGACGTAAGATTGTTTTCAATTCCCGGTTGCTTCTTTCCTGGGCTGTTTTGAAGTTGCCATAGAGAATGGAAAATTTAAGGTCGGAAAGGCCATGGTTTGGGAGATTAAAATGCTCAGCAACCGGGAAACCTTTCTTGTTTTGCCGTATGCTTAGTTTGTGATTATTGAATCGGAGCCTAAACTTTGTACTCGTTTCGCCTATATGTAGGTGACCTGGGGGCATTTGATACAATAAAGCAGATAGACTACATTTTCGGAGTCGCAGTTAAATCTCCCCGGTTTCAAAGAGACACCCGAAGCCTGATGAAAAATGTTGGGGGAGGGGTCGAGGTGTGTGCATACCATGCATCTAGGTTTTTTGCAGGTGACATTTCCACAGTTAGACTCATGATTAGAAGGGGGGGAGGGAGGTTTGAACTAATATAGACCTGAAGACCTGATGTTACGTGGTTGTCTATAGGCAATCACTGGGGGCTCTTTGAAGAGTTTTTCTAAAGCTGGATCAGAACTTAACATTCCCCAGGATTTTTTGATGTCTTGGAGGAGGGTGGGAAGAGAGGGGTGGTAGGTTACAACCAGGGGTAGTCTATCAGATGCTTCTTTGTTGCGGTACGAGAGCAAGTTATTTCTTTTTTAGGATTATATATATATATATATATACATATATATATATATATATATATATATATATATATATATATATATATATATATATATATATATATATATATATATATATATATATATATATATATATATATATATATATATATATATATATATATATATATATATATATATATATATATATATCGAGTGTGTTTTTAGGAGTTATGCGGAAAGTTCAATTGCGAAAGTTGGGTAAAATGATTTAGCCTTGACAATGCTTATAGCAGACGACTCATCGAATTCGTAGCAAAACAAAGAAAGTAAACTTTATAACTATTTTTGAAGTACCTATTGTGTGACAGATAGGGCTGTTGTGTCTCCATCCTAACACCGCCCTGGTTAACCATAAACCCGTGATCTGAAACGACCGGTAAGATTAACAAGTATTACGTCATCAGTCTGCCATAACTATCTACAACATCGTTGAAGTAGGCACTTGATGAGAAATAAACGGGTAGCAAAACTGAGCTACAAGGTGGCGGTGTGGGTGAAAACAGATATCGCGAGACCGAAAGTTCGCGAGACCGAAAATTCAAAAGGGTTCACGAGACCGAAAATCAGAGAGGGTTCACGAGACCGAAAATCAAAAAGGGTTCACGAGACCGAAGGTTCGCTAGACCGAAATGAGAAGAGGCTCGCGAGATGAACAGTTTGCGAGACCGAAATTGAAAACTCGCTCTCTATCCCAAATCTGTTTGGGATAGATCCGTTAGGTCTAGATCAGCGAGTTCTGTTATAGCGACTTCTTATGGTAACAAACTAGCGACAACCTAACATTCAGCGTCAACCGGCTAAAATTCTAATTAGACCGCTTTGCACGTGCAAGCCCAGTAGCCCCCCACTGGCGACCCAGGCAAAAAAAAACTTTATTCATGCTGGCCGATGATAATATTCAATCCGGGCTTACCCGGCTACTATGACATAGGTACACTTGCGATAAATCCACGCAGTGCTCTGAATTTCGGAATAGGTAGACTGTGACAAGCTTCATATGTTCGGAATCTCTTGACTTTTTACTCGTCGGGTTTCTGGATGGATAATTTTCTAGCAGATTTGGATTTGCTGAAATTGGCTACCTAGGTGTGGATTAAAGTGTGCTCCTAGCATCTGGCCTGTTTCTATCTCCTGTAGGGATACTTTCCAATACCTGGGTTGCACTTTTTTGTCAAAATTATACCGTGGTGTGTGGGGTAGGATATTTGAGTCAAATATGGTTGAGAGGAATTTGCACTTTGAACGGCCATTGCAGCCAGTCATTGGCCAGTGCAACAACCAAACCATGCAATGTTGGGTCAATGCAGTCTCAAGGTCGCAACCTTACCACTATTACCTCACAGGACCTCACTTAGCTCTTGGATGGAGTGGAAATACCCAGTGGCGCCGTACGAGACTGGGCTAGAGTCTTCCCCCAAAGTTCCGCAAAATCTCAATTCGGGCAGGAATTTGGGAAACATTTAGGCAGGAATTTGGAAAGAGTTAGGACAGCCCTTTAATTTAAAAAAAAAACGGGATGGTGTTTCAGAATGTGGCCGAAATCTTAAATAAGATTTGCTCGAAAAAAGCAAAGAAAAGTCATATAATCGAAATAAAATTTTCATGAAAACCTTAGTCAAGATTCTAAAAAATCGCTACACCTTCGGGCAGCGCAAAAACCTATATTCGTGACTTTTACTTCACAGATAATCACAACACAGTGCCCGAAATTGTCGAATATCCAAATTCTTTCAACCATTTTCCCGAAAATGGAAAGGTATCATAAGGATAACATAGTTACTAGTCTTCTTGATCTTGTTTACTACAAGACCATATTCTTCAAGGGAACTCACAATTCCGAATTCTCTTTACAAAAAACGGACGAGAGGTTGTTCATGTGCGTACACTACCCAATGGTCTGCCATCTGGCCTGCCCGGACAGTCGAGTTTTAACAAAGGTAATGAATATCGGAAATGGCGTTTTCAGCTACACATAATGATAAACAGTGGTGTGAGAAAATCTCCCCATAAGTCCTGCTGAGAATTTTTTGAAGGCACCTTGTAACGTAACATATTTTCAAATACGTTGGGAGAAAAACCAGAGTCTAGAGTTCGGGCAGTCACGTTAAAAATTTCATCCATTTAGTTGACCTTGCAGTTGAATTCAACGAAGATTCTTAAAATATTATAGTATGTTTTCAATGCCGTTGCATAGTTTATCCCCGAAAAGAGACAAGACCATTACATCTAATTGTAGAAGTACCTTTTATTTGGTACTTTTCTGATCATTAGCAAGTTGGGGTTTTATCTCTATTGAAGTGAAACTTTCATTTTGAAGGAAAGCTCAAAATAACGACTGCTTCATTTCTAGTTACAAGTCTGGGAAATGTCATTCCGGCTATCTAGGGGTTAGATTTTTTTAACCTTTTTCTGTACGCTCCACGCCAACTAATGGTGGCGCTCCGCAAAGATAGTGTTTTAGTAGAATAGATAACTGATCAGAACAATGCGTGTTTGTAAATTATTCTTCGTTTTGGGGCAGTATTATGAAGTGAAAATAATTTTATTGCGAAAGAAATCTGAAAAAAAGGACTTCTTTAATTCTAGTTACGAGCCCAGGGAATGCCATTTTCTTCTGTCGGGGGTTATTAATTTTTTTTAAAAATTCTGGGGGCTCGACTTAGATAATCTTTCGAGCAGGAAGACATTTTTTCGGACAAAAAAGAATTCTGCCCCTCCCAAACTGACACGCTCCCGCGCGCCTATGACAATAAATAAAATATAAAACTTCAAATATATGCGAAACCAAATTTTTTTCCATGATAATAATCAGTGACCTCAACAAAACTACAGATCACCCCCTTCCTGAATTTCCTCATGAGAACCTCAGATTTCTCCATAACACCCCCAAACTGTCATAAAATTACAATTTTTCTCCAATATTAGCTTTAGATTGTTAAAAGTGGCAAAATTTTCCAATTTCGATGGATCAGGGGCGTAGCCAGGATTTTCTTGTGAAGGGGGGGGGGGGCAAAGTCGACTCACCGTCCCCAGTCTTGACCGACGGGACTATCTAAGCGGAGCGCCACCATCAGTTGGCGCGGAGCGTACAAGAAAATTTTTGGTTTTAGAAACACCTCAGATGGCAGGAAACGGCACTTCCCGAGTGTTTTATGCTGCATGTTCCCAGCCTAGAAATATGGATCTCATTTCTGATATTTCTCAATTAATGCAAAAAAAAAAAAAAAAAAACAAAACAAAAAACAAACAAACAAACAAACTATGAAAAATGTTAATACAGGTTTCTAAGCGGAGCTCTAACATCGATTGGCGCGGAGCGTAAAAGAAAATTTTTGATTTTACAAACCCCTCAGATGGCAGGAAACGGCACTTCCCGAGTGTTTTAAGCCAGAATATGTTCAGCTCAACTTCGAAATTCTTCCCGCTTCTTAATTGGAGCACTTGACAAATATTGAGGGGCTGAACATACCTTTAGCCCAAACTTTTTCATTTTTCATCGCCGCCACTGGGGTGTGGCATTTTCTTGAGGGAGCGAAGCGCCCAAGTGAGGAGCCGAGCGACCGAACGGAGAGGGTGTGGTTCTCCCCCTCCTCCCCCAAGGAGATTTTGCAATTTTACATCAAAATTGAGCGATCTGGTGAACCGTCCCTAACTTGGAATTTTTGGACATTTTCAATCTTGTATCAATGTTTTCCTTATTCCCTCGAGAGTTAGCAGGGTTAGTGTGTGACTGTAAGAGGGTTACTCGGTACGAGTCAATGGTGCCCTAGGGAATTGTGTCGCACTGGAACAAAACAGCTACTCATAAGGCTTACATTTATTTGGCTAAACCAGCGGAATTGACATTTTGCCCTGAAAAACGTCAAAACTCCATTTAAATAAAAAAAATTAAAAATAAGAAAAATTAGGTATGGGCGGGACTAAGTACGAACCCCCTGAACCCCCTGACCACGAGCCTGTCTCCCTGGGTGTCACCTTCCCCTTTTGGCATGTTTTGCTGTCTCGAAGAGCTTAGATGCAATATGGTGCTATATTTTGTTCTTTTTATACTAGATTCCAGTGTTCTCCACAGGGGGTTTTAGAGGGCCGACACGTCCTCCTAGTGAAATTGACAGCCCCTCCAAAATAGTTGCCGCTCTCCAAAAAATGCAGCTTCCATTTCTAGTTCATTGCTTCATTACACATATACAAGTCATAACTGGAAAAATTTGTCTTCCCTCCAGGCTTAGCTCCAGGATTTGCCCGACGAAGGGCCACTCTCCGAACGGGGGAGGGGCAGGGTGGGTAGCGACCCAAGCCCTGACAGCCAGGATGCCGTCGATGAGTTGGTGAGGGAGTTTTGAAGAAAACCTGTGCACTATACCTGCCATTGCGAGCCATATACGACATCAAATTTGTATATGCTAGAGGAACTGATTTTCCGCACTAATTTAACCGTGGAAAAGGGGGCAACAATTGTTGGGGTTAGCCTATACTAAAAAGAATCTGTACTTATTTAAATCTTATATAGGTCAATAAATTGACCAGGCATTTGGGCCCTATCGGACAGAAATTATATTGTAATTTCTTCTTCGAGTCCGTACCGCACGACTGACACAAGAGATAATTAACTAAGTTTAGCGAAATGAGATGAAATTCCCGACATGAACATTAATCCATTTATTCTACTTATTAATTTACATGAAAAGGTGGGAAGAGTTTGTACTTTATTAGCTCTAGGTAACGGAACTGAGGAAGAGTGTGCAAAGCGTACCGAACATTTTGGGTTTTATCGCAGAAATAACTCTTGTGAAAGCCAAAGGAACTAAACCGACCATGAGAAGGCGACAGGTTATCCCCGACAGGGGACGGGCCATGCCAGCGACCACAAGTTCCGACAGCCCCTATGTCGAGGAGGTGGTATGAAGGAGCCTAACTATCCCATGTCATTGCAGCCTTGGGCACATTTTCCACAATGTTACTTAATATTTTAAAAGCCGTGTTAGTGTTCTTTTGAATCTGAATCGTGAAATTGCAAAGCGCGCAAAGCGCGCGAAATTTTTTGGTGGGCTCACAAAAATAACATAGCCTATGTAATCATTAAGAACAAAAAGAAAAAAAAATAGAAACTGTAGGGGTTGTAGACCGTATCGGGGATAACATACATTGTGTCGAAATCACCTGGAATACCCGATAAAATAGCCAAACTATGCTCCGTGAGTGGCTCACCATCTGACCTATCGCATGACACACACAAGAGAACAGCAACTAGGCTTTGTGATATGGGGTAAAATTTACGACCTCTGCATAATCTGTGTACTCTGCCTACCAGTTACTTGGTAAGGTTGAGAGGACTTACACTTTCTAGACATGTGGAATGGAAGTATTGAAAAAACTGGAGTGGATCTATAGCGCGCGTAGCGCGCGGAAAATTTGGGGTTCTTATTAGGGAAATTGTCCCTTGAGAGCAAAAAACAGGTAAACCATCGGGGAGACTAGTCGCCGTCGGGGACTGCATACTTTATCGTAACGACTAAGAGCCCCCCCCCCCCGAAAAATTGTAAAAAATGCCCCCGATTCCCTCCCTCCTCTTGCCGTTTAATTATATTTTATTTATTTTTTTATTTTTTTGGCTCCCCTTCATTTTTTCAACATCGCCCATCGCGTCCCCAAAATTTCTGTGGGGGGGGGGCACTCTGCCCCCTTCCCCCCGCTGGCTACGCTAGTGCAATGGATACTCCGTACAATAAACGAAAAATACCCAAAGCCAACTCTGTTAATCACCCGGCATACTACCTAACTTTGCTCCTGAAAGGCAAATCACTCAATTAAAGAAACCAAATTTTTCATTATAACCTAACAAAAACAAAAACAAATTTTCTTTTATTAAAGTCCAAAGGTCCTCCATTATAATAAGCTCTTAATTTTCAAAGATCCGTTCAAAAAAGGGAAAAACTATCCGGGAAAACGTCTAGTCTCGTCTCGAAGCCTTAGTTCGTTGGTCTTGTACGATTCAATGCGTAACCCCAAAAGAATTCCAGCTGTGGCACATATAACGTTTTTTTATTTTTTCCTTATGAAGGACAGATTCTTCAATAAAAACCCCAAAATTTTTATAGTACCAACAAAAGCCAAATTTCTTTCAAAAGGTTTCATTTTTACTTCAAATAAACTCCTGCAGATTTTTAAGTATTTGTTAAAAAGAAAGCCCAAAATTTCGGCGCGCTCCGGGCGCCTCGAATTCTGCCAAGTCATGTTCAACCAGGACACAACATCGCCTTTGTCGGGGCTTTGAAATTCTGGCCTCCCTGTCGGGGAGCTTGGCCCCCCTGTCGGGCAATTCCTGGCGCCACCCCTGCGCACCGAGGATGTTGAGCAGAAGGGACGGCTGAGAGCTTTGGAAAGACTATCGAAACGAATCGCCACCAACAGTTAGCACGAAGCGTCCTAGAAAACTTCTGGATAGAAATACCCCATAGATCGCCGGAAATCGCCCTTACTTTTAGGCTTCACAAACAACTTTCTTAAAATGATATCGCCAGAATTTTCTTGAAATAGTTGCTTATATTCTTACGGTCAAATTTGGGAGTGAGAATTTTGTAATGAGAATTTTTCTCGTGGAATACAGTGGCAATATGTTAAATGATAAAAGGCATTTTAGAGACTTCTTGCAAGTTGTTTGCCGTTAGTTTTTTAAGTTCTAGAAACAGACGTTTGTGGATGTGAACTTCTCCAGTGTCGAAATCCAATTTGAAGGCAAAAACAATCATACTGTCAATTAGTGCCGGCGATATTTGTGGGCATAGGAAAGTCCCCCTATCGATTTCTAAAAAATAATCGGAAATTTTTAAATGATCTAAAAAGGCGTTTAAGATATAGATTTCTGTAGGGGGTAGGGTGAGGTGCGTTTTTGACCGAGTGTTGCATCTATTGCATTCATTTTTTTTTATCACAACAAAATTTTCTCGAGCCCCACGCACTTCAAACCAGTGTTGTTCCTTATTACCGAAGACTTATCTTCGGTAATAAAATCTACTGCCATTGAACTTGGTGATAAGCATGAGCATGAGCTGTAAAAAACCCTATGACGCATAGAAAGGTGCAATTTACGCAGACTTCGGGATTGATAGAGGTGACCTTGATCTTCCGCCTATACACACTTCTGTGCAGGCCTCTTTGGAATTGAGTTCCACCTTCTCCAAAAACGCACCCACCCAGGCTCAGACCAGCCTACGACCCTGTCAGCCTTCCTTTGTTAGCTGTCTTTTATGTATCATATTTCATAATTTTATCGTTGTAATCACAATTTAAGTAAGACTTTACTGCTTTTGTCGACAGGACACTAGAAAAACGGACTTGGAATCATTATTAAGTACCTAGAGATTAAATCAGTGGCAGACCCAGGTTTTGGCGCAACAGGCGCTCGCCTCTCACACACTGGCCGTTATGCGTGTATTATAATATGCTTCACAACCATTATTGTGTTAAATTTAGCACCATTTTGCATCTTAGCTCTCTTCCAAGACCCGCAATTTTCAAAGGGACAAGGTGTGCACTCCCCTTAGATCCTCTCTAGGGTAGTGGTGAAATATACCATGTGCCGCTCTTTTGAAAATTCCTGAATGTACCTCTGAGTGATTTAAAGGCAGTCATTCGTCACCCTAAACTACAGTTTTAGTATACATATATCAAAACTCTCAACTGGTACAGCTCTTTGATTGGCATCACATTCAAACAATGCATCATAGCTAAATTACACAGCACGGGCACTGAGAGTGTCTTAATTACACACTATGGACTTGTAAGGCCACTGGGACAAGCCATGAAGCAATAAACTAGGATTGTGTCTGGATAAAGATGGGTAGATAGAATGTGGGAGGGGCTAGAAGTAAGTAAGTTGGGAGAATTGGAACTGTTTGGGATGATGAAAATATGCCTTTAAAAGAACAGTCCAGAGCCACATTTATTTTTAATAGGTTAAACAGGGGCATATCCTAAGCTTTCTGGTGAAAGTTTTATTAATTTTATTCATGCCTAGAATATGTTTCTCTGTAACATATCAAAAATAAATTTGGCTCTGGACTACGGTTTTAATGACTTGATCACAAGCCTCCGGGGCATTGAAATCGTTTGTCTTATCCTTACGATTGGTACTTTATGTCCATGGTAGCCTTTGTCGAAGAACCTAAAACCATGACAAAAGGATTATTGGGAATAATAGTCTGATGATGGGGAAACCAACCCTCACTTCTTTCCAATTTATTATACTGGGTATACTATTATCAACAATTTTATTCCGATTTGTTCTTCTCCTTCTCCCAGGTGCTCCGGCTTTCTTCCCACTTGGCATAACTTGCCCGCTTAAACGGTTGTCCAGCCGACGAAGTCGGTTGAGCTTAAGCGCCTTCGGGTGGATCAGTTAACTAACCGACTTTTTTGTTATATTAAACTACTGGTATGTCATTGTATATGTTTGTGATAAAACAAATAAATGATGTGTAGGAAGATTGAAAAACCTGTATCGGAAATCGCGACAGAGAGAGAGGTATAGTATAGTAGTGAGCATTTTCAGAAAGTATGGGCGGTTGGGAATTCCTTTAAAACTTTAAACAATGGTAATCTAGTATTTAAATTATATTAAACAAAAAGTTCGAACAACAATTAGCTGATTATGTACGAGATTATTGTACTTTGAGTTATCGTGTGATTTTCTGTAAACCGCTTTAGTTACTTGTGGCGACTTCATGCTCACAGATTTATCTCATTCGTTTCTTTAATTTGTTATCCTGTTCCTTTTAAGTTTATTGTGCTATATATGTTTATATCAATTGTTTTGATAACTGAATCTGTTGATTAGGAAAGGTGTTGCTTTATTCAGTAACATCAAAGTCGAGTGCCAAAGGTTAAATTACTTTCTTGAGCAAGATGAATTTGTTCTGTTTAAAATGCTTTGCAAGTTTAATTCATCTTATTGTAAATATTGTAAACGTTTTATTTATTTTTTCTTCCTTTTTCTGTATGTATATTTGTCCTGTTGTGAATAAAGTTGTTCCTTCTATGGGGAAAAAGTGGCAATGTTTTTAAAATCAAAACAAATGGTTTTCGAATTTAACCTAAGTTCCTGGGAATGAAAGTACTTGTAATGCATTTGGCAACAGAGGAAACCGGGATGCGGTTTTATTTCACTTTTGAATTTTTATCGCTTTGTCAATGATTTTCACAACTTGAAAGCGCTACATATATGTGTTCAAAATGCGACAGCTAATGACAATGTAATATGTTCAATGCGCCACTAAGAACCAAGTATTAATTTACACAAAAACTACTGGCAATGTGACAGATATGGATGTATTGTCTTGTGGAGCTGTTCAAGATTTTCTAGAACATTATAACAAAAGATGGGATTGAAAGAAACCCGAGGTTCATAAACGCTGTGTCGCAGATGTTTCTCCTGTCAAAGACTGTTCGGTTTCGCCGAACGGCTCTTTGCCGGAGAGTCCTTAGCGAAAGTACTAACGAAGTAGTGTACGTACGCGGTGTCACAATCTGTTCTTACCTGGAATGCCTATATATGCAGCGGTGTCGCGAAGGGGGGCACGTGTCTCCTTGAAAACTAATGCTCCCGTGTGCCCCCAAATGAGATTTGACATTTTCACAAAAGAAAGATATGTCTTCTGTAGCGAGAGTGTGACTACCAGATTTCGTAGATTTGGTTCTCCTGTGGACCAAAAAGGCAACAATTTTCATTTTCTTCAAAAAAAAAAAAAAAATCGCCCAAACACGTGGGAAATGCAATTTCCGGCTGTCTGAGGGGTTTTCTTTTCAAAATTTTCTGTACGCTTTCCAGCAACGCCACGACCAAACGTTTAGTGTCGATTGTAATGTCGTGCACAAAGGTCGTAATAATAATATTTGGGATTCCACTTTCGGTCGATTTGTGCGCACTTGTAATAGAAGCGATTTAGCACGGCAAAATCTCCTTCTTTGTCAAACGGTTTTAAAACCACAGAACAATAGCTTTTTAGTGATTGTAAGGCAGTTTTTCTGCCTTGAAGTTTTGTTAAGTGCATTTCGGTTGCAAAGGGAAATGAAAAATTAGGGATTTTATCAAGTGATTAGCTTGAACAAAATTAAGTAGAATGTCGGGGTGATTGAAGTTGGGTCTTTTATTGTACCGACTTACAGAATATCCAGGAAAAATTTCCAATTTTTTGGGGCCATTTTTAAGACATGTTTTAGCCTGAAACTTTTATTGGAGAAATATAATAGTGAAGAATTTGACAAATATATGAGAAAACTCAAGTAGGTCGCCTGGGCGTCATGTAGTTTGTTGGAGTTACTGAATAATGAATATCATCATGCAGATTAAGGCCCTAGGATGATGTTGGATAATTTCCCGAAAAAATTTGGCTTACTCTTAACACATATTTGAAAATCTGGAGTTTATTTATGGAAGGAATTGTATGGCGGAGGATTGGAAGAAATGGTTTTATATGTAGAGAGAAATTGCAAAAATGGGAGTCTTTATTGAAGATCAATCTGCCCAAAATCAAGACTGAAATTGGTTTAGGTATGATATTTTGTCGTATATGCCTACCCTGAAGATGGAAATGTTTGAAAATCTGGAGCTCATCTGGTGTTTTGCAAGGAAAATTGGGAATTTTTAGAGTTTCCTTGAAGGATATATGGTCCTCTTGTAAGCAAAATCAAGAAGATCGACTGAAGGGGGGACTGAAGTTTATCGGGCTTACATCTTATATCGTATGAATGAAGGCTCCCCGAAGAAATTGGATCTTCTCCCCGAGGAGAGGGCAGTCTTCCCAGACGAGGGAGACATGGCTCCCATCCCACCCCGCTGGCGCCACCCTTGAATTTCCAGGAAACAGGACCTCCTCCGCACCTCAGCCCCAATCCTGGATAGCGATTATTAATCCCTAATTTTGCCCACCATACATTTTTAGGTGCCGGATGCTATGGCAACTGGTAAAGGTATACGTGTGCACTTTTCAATTGTAAAGAAACGCGCACAATATCCCATCATCCACAATGTGGGCGACTATGTTGACAAAAAATGGAGTCTACTGCCGTTTTGGGTAATGCTCCACATAGGCAATGGGGTAGGGCTGAAATCCAATGCCCCATAAATGGAATAAAGGCTGAGGACGCCGCTGAAAATAGACAATGCCATAATCTGGGGCGTGAAACCCGATGTAGCAAACAAACTCAGGTTGGAAAGTGGGTACGAACCCTCTCAAGGAGAACCTAATTAAGAAAAGTTTCCCGAAAGTGAGGAGACTCACGGTTGGGACAATTGAAATCGTTGATCCCGTTTGGTTTAGTCGTAGCACAGGTTATGTAAGTCGAGTGATCACGGGAAGTTTTTTCACATAACTGCGGTGGAAAGGCCGACGAGATGCGTCATCTTTTAAAAGGTAAAGTGTGTGTCTTATACTTAGTAGGGAGAAAAAACTATCTTGGCTGAAAAGTACCTAAGAATTCTTAGGAAAAGTATCGATGACGTTTACAAATGGTAGACAAGTCTTTTAAAAAAATTTAAACAAAATTTTCGTCGAAGTATTGATGTATAAATGTCAGCCACTATGTAAGACAATACTGACTTTGCCCTTTTATCAAATAATGACACAACCACTTACTGGCCCGAATCCATGCATTGTGTTTCTGTTTCGTAACTGCAGTCGAAAGGCCGACCGATGTGTGACCTTTTGGAAGGCAAAATTTCCTTCCACTTAAATAATAGGGAATAAAAACTTTATCTTGGCTAAAATCACCTCACATTTCTTAGCGAAAGTATCGTACAAGTTTGGGCGGGAGAGAAGTTAAATTATAATTTTAAACAAAATTTTTGACAAAGTAATGTTTAAATGTCACTCACTTGTAAAAACATGACAATATTTGACTATACCCTGTTAACAAATAATGTACAAACACTAAGTGACACAAAACGTTATTTAAATTGCTATACTTTACAGAAGATACACATATTTCTGACGGACCAGGTGGACGTATTTTCATGGCGAAAACGTTTATGCAACCAAAAATTATAAAAGTACTCAATGAAAGTCCCAATCTTTTTCCAAAAGTGAACAAACAACCAAACACTGTAACATATTTTTGGTTAATTTATTGTGTCCAACAATACCCTTCACATAGTTGTCCCTCTTAACAATGATCTACCCTAACAACAACAATCTCTAACTTCTAAAATGAAGACAAGCGTTGTCTCCGTACTGGGCAGCTGAAAACAATGCCAAACAAACACATAATTCTCTTTAGATAAGCTTGTAAACCATAGCTTTTGACAACAGTAAAATGCACGATCCTGCACTAGTTTTGCAAAGGTTACGTCTGCATGACTCCATAGGTGTCCCCTCTCGGGAAACCAAAAACAGCCAACCGTTTCTTGACTCATTGCACTTTTTCTTTGAAAATGCACTCTGAAAATATTTGTAGTCAAAAACGCAAAGGTGTATTACCTGTTACATAAACTTTTTAGGCCTCCATTAACTTTCATGGACCCTAAATCATAAACCGTACAGAATAGTAACAGAACGGAGAGGTATTTAAATTACATATAGTTGATGATTAGGACAAAGCTTTTACATTCCCAAGTACAAACACCGATAAACAGGCTACAAAAAATAACGACTTATTTGAATCGAAAATACAACTTGTATAACGGAACATCGTGATCATTCCAGCAGATCTAGAGCCGTCTCCTATAACTGTGTGTCGCAGGTGTTGTTATTGTTACATATTGGTCTCTCAAATGATCAAATCGGAAGGTACTAACCTAGTTCAAACGGGTTTTGAAAGTGTTGAATGTTTTCTTTCTATCCATGTAACTATTATCTCGATAAAGTGGCGGGAAGGGTACGTCAGTTTTGAATGAAAAATATAATTCTCCATAATTTTCAATAGAGATTCTTCCAAAGAGCACGTTTTTGAACGGTTATCTAACTTTTGTTACCATGGTCCTAAAAATCTACAAGTTCAAAGGTGTGCCAAAAGTATGAATATTTATCTTCATCGTGCTAAAGTTTCATCCACTTTGACCAACGGGAACATTACGCCTTTTTCAAAAGTAAAAAAAAACTTGGTTTGGAGATCGAGCCGTTGCTTTGTTCTTTGTCCGAATTGGTCAACGATCCTGTGACGCCACAGGCAGGCATTCAAACAGACGCCGTTTCGCTTGAAAAGACTTAGAGAAATGCTGTACTTTTTCATTGTTCTTATCCCATTTTAGCCTCAATCATTTTCCTTAATAAAAAGTCTTTAGATTGGGGAATTTGCCCTTAATGGATTATGGAATCGTGCGTGAACTTCTTGATTCGAAAAACTTCATTGACAGTGGAAAAATCGGGGGAAATTTAGGACTCCTCAAAATGCATTGAATGGCAGTTTAGGCGTGGGTATTTGGCACTTACCATTACAAAATGTTAGGGGGTTAAAATACATATTCAAAATATCTTTTTTGCAGTGCATTGAGATTCAAAATATATTAACCTTTTTTTTTAATCAAAGATGTACAATGTTGTGCAGTGAGCTTAGAAACGAATATTCTAAACAGTCTTACATCAAATATTGAGCAAAATATAGAAATTCTCATACTGCTCCCAAATGGACTCTTCCGATTAAATTACAATGGGGAATATGGTGCTGCCGTGGTGGGGGCGGTCAAGCGTAAAAACCACAAAAAAGGTTGGTAGTGATGCAGCAAGCGGTGAAAAAGCAATGATCGTTTTGGGCCAAAATGTACTGTCATGTATCACCAAAGAGCCTCTTTTAAAGGGCTTATCCTGTCAGCCCAATTAAACAGTTGCACTTCTTCTAACCTACAACTGCCAAAAATTCATTATTATCCAGACACAATTCCAGTTTGTTGCTTCTGGGTGAGTATACAAGACTCTAATGTGTAGTTAAAACACTCTCAGTACCGGCTACTTGCTGTGTAATATGACCTACCGGTATATAATAATCTACCCTTTTTAACTTGCTGTCAATCTAAGAGCTGTGCCAGATGAGAATCACTGTTGACTACTACATAAATTGCAATTGTGGGTGAGAGTTGACTGAATGGAAAAAAATTGAAGTTAGAACAATTCTTCAAAATTTTAGCCACAAAGCAGTCTTAGAGATGTAAATAAACTTTATTTTTTGATGAGTTCATGAAGTTGAAAACATTCTCTCTATTTTCTAATCCACGAGTTACTACATTTCATAGTATTCAAGAAGATTACGGTTGTACTTAATGTTTGTTTATTATCCAGTAGCCTATAGAGCTAAGAGCGTACTTGCTCGACTTGGATTAAACTCCCACGAGCTTACGGATCCTCAGCAACGACCAGCGGTTTTGGAAGCCCAATACACTGTTCCATAGCATCCATACAGAACTAGATTTCCGTCATTCTGCATGACTAATCGACAAGCTTCAGATTGGTAGGTTTTTGAATTCCATACAGCCTTGCCGCCAAACTTGTACAACACCAAGTTCCCATCAGACTGGAATCGTAAACCCCCATCGATGGCAGTGTTAGCTGTACGTGTGGACCAGGTTGCACGGTTATTGCAATATATAACCAGATTGCCATCATGCTGCATTGTTAGGCGGTATACACCACTCTCTGAGTGAAGCGACTTGCCTTCCGCGAGTGCGGTTCCACGGTTTCCTCTTATACAGCGGTCACCCCTGCAATAACCACCTTCATTAGTACAAATACTTTGAACGGTAGTAACCGCCACAAGAATCACACAAAATGAGATGAGCTTTCTGTCCATATTTTCTTTCTTGAGCTCTTCAGTCTCCTGGGAAAATAGAAAGGGTCAATACGGTTATAAAGGTCTTACGTTGAGAGCGTTACATTTAGGAATAAAATTAAAATTAAATACGGTAATCTATCAACCTTTTAACCTACTAACTTTGACCTGTGTAGAGTTCTTTGACTGACGTCACAAGCCCCGCCCCTTTTGACGGGCAAAACTTATTACCAGCTAGTGTAGCTAGTTGAGAAGCAGTTGACGTGTCATGTGTGACTAACTTTTGCACTAAGAAACACTGTTGATCTTTGTTAAGAAAAATGGATGTCATAGTCATAGACATAGTCACGACAATTGCTGACATTCCTGGTAGACTTCAGTCAGGTGGACGTATTTTGCCATTTATGACGTCAAGTTTGTTTGTTTGTTGGTTTATTTCATTCTCTGTGACACCTCCAAGGAGGTTAAAGAGACTTATATACGTGAAAGCATTCTAGGATAGGCGTACATTAAAGGAGTTAGTGCAAACACCCATGGAGCTAATACTCTGACAAAGTATTAGCTCCATGAACTTGAAACAACTTGGTTCACGGTCTTGACCAAATATGCAAATACCTATAAGGACCTTACAAGGACAATGGACTGATGGATCATACGTTTCTGGTGTTTCAAGTTATAGGCCTACGGAACTTAAGTCAGCAGCATGTACGGTGCCCTATGTTGCACCTGGGAGCTGTTATTTGGATCCCTTGTTGCACAAAGTCCACGAAGTTCCTATAACAGCTTGCGCATGTAAGCGCCAACCGTATCATAAGTAAGACGTATTGTAAGTATGAAAAATAACCACAGCTTAAAAGTTTTTTTTTATTGTAACCAAGTCTGAAATACAATACGGTTTTTCGTTTGATTTTTTAAAGGAAAATGAAACAACCCAAAATTGAAGTAATTTAGTAGACTATTTTATCTCATGAACGGCTCTTGGGAATTATGTGACAATATTACTTACCCCTCCTTAAGCGCACGATCTAATTTTTGTGAGTTTTAATTAAAATCTCGGAAAGAAAAAAAAAAGTTGCCAATCCTGGTATGGTAAGACCATAAAAATGAAATGTAAACTAAGTTATTTCGTAACGTCATGCCGACAAACAGCATTTATCGGACCACTCGTATACGATAATGCTATCTGCGGATGTGACGTCATGGAATGATTAGTGTAATTTTGATTTTCGAAGTCCTGCGATACAAATCATAAATTCCCCCACAGGCTGCCAAAATTGTTTCTTTCCTATCAAAGATGGGAAGGGTTTTTAAGTAAAACTCTCAAAAATATAGGACCGAAATCCGATCCGATATGCCTATGCCTGTTATCTAATCTGCCCTTTAATTGTGCGATTTACTATAGGGAGTAACCACGGACTTCCGATATACATGGACAGAGTACGGTATGTAACGCGTACGTCTTATTAGGGTATAGATTGTCGCCACCGCCTGGGACAAAAAAGCCGCACCAAGATGGCCGCCGTGAAGCTATAATTTGTATGATTTGACGATGTATCTGTAATATTTTCACCAAAATTTAAACTTGAATGGGAAAAAAATCATATTCCTGCAATACATGCAGTGATTTTGACCATACCTTGCATTGTTTCCAAAATATTTCAACTTTCTTGCAAAATCGGGTAATTTACTTGAGCAAATTCAAATTTTCACACAAAACCATAGCAGACAGCCATCTTGGTGCGCTTTTTCTCACACGTACGGTAGCGACAATGTACCGTGCAGTATGCTCTGCCCATGCATAGGAAGTCCGTGGGAGCAACTGAGTGGTTCACCTTGAATGTACAATATTCGTGTCCTAAAATATCATGAAACATACTTAGAAGAGAAGTAAGAAGTAACTTGTCAGCTTTAGCTACTGCTTCAAAATAAGTTTGGGCGTCTGCTTGAAGAACTTGGGCATGCTTAGGACTTTTCTGTGTAATTAAAATATGCCACAATTTTTAAGACTCACATGGCTGCCCGAATTTCCCCAAACCCCTGCCCGAAATTCAAAGTTTGAAGCAATTTGGAAAGAAATTTCCACCTCTTCCACCTCGAGCGGATATTGAGAGGAAACCTAATGCTTTTGTCATTTTCATTTTTCTGCAGCTGGTTTAAACTAAGGAGGTATACTTTCCGCACACTCTTATCACAAAATCATCATTTTACTCAGAGGCTAAAACAGCTTTCATCATAACAAGTTGAATTAAAAATATTTGTTGTTGTTGTTGTTTGAACTTGAAGAATCATTAGAAAATTCTGTCCCTTTAAACTGGGCGTCATGACTTGGCCGATTTTTTAACTGTAGAAAAACCGCAAATAACAAACTGACAGTAGATTTTCCGCAGGTGTTCAAAGCCCAAACAAAGACTAGGAGTGTCCCTTACTGCAGTACTGAATGATATCAAGAAACAATGCCCTTTCGTGCAGCTGTAATGGTCAACGTCCTTTTTTGTTAATTTCGGAGCATGAAGTACCTATTTGATATGTTATTCCTTTGTCCTAAACATCAATAACTTGACAGATTGGTCTGGAAATTTTTCATTCTATTCCGCATTTTTTTAATTTTGTTTTCGTTCATCATAACTTCGCTAATTCCATGGCCAAGAAGATTCATTTGATAACTAATTTAACGATTCTATTCAGAGTAGCAGAGACTTTAAAATACAATTCTTATCAATCTTTATTACAGTGTACCTCAAGTAAAAAAATAAAAAAGAATCGCATGAAAATTGAAATTTAACAGACTGAGTCCAACTCCCATCTTCGTAGGACATTCCTGGGCTGAGATATAGAATGTTGACTTTAATTGACTCAAATTAAAACATATTGCAAAGTTTCAAAGTGAGTTTGGTGAAAATTGATTAAAATATATCCAACGGGGAGGGGGGGGGGGGAAAGGCACCTATTTGTTCCGTCCAGAGTCCAAACTCCATTTATGAATTTGCATCGCGGGATTACGAAAATCTAAGTTATACTAATTACTTCGTGACGTCACATCCGAAGCCATCCGAAGCCACCTTTTATCGGATACGCGATACTTATTACACCTTATAAGGATTTTTTTAGAATAATGTACTTCTTTTCTATTTTGTTAATTACTCAGGCCATTAGAAGAATCAAAACTGAATTGTGAAACGTTACCCGAAAGGATAAGGCATATTTCCGGACAGAAAATTTACTAACTTCAAGATATGCAGAAAAATTTTCTTCTTTAGGAGGCGAAAACTTCATTTCAATAGCATAAGTTGTTCGGCAGATACAAATTTATAAAGTAATGCAACACTTTTCTTTTGATTTGGTGCATCATGTAAATCTGTGATGTCATCGCGGCTCATTAATTTGACATTACATTAACTTAATTTATTTATAATTTTGACGCCGCTGCAGGAAATATTAACCAACAGTGGTGTTGTACTCTATGTATGGTGAAGGGTAATGCTTGATCTACAGGCAAAGATATTTGAACATTCCCACATTATAAAATTTCAAGGACAAAAGGACTTCAACTCATATAGAAAGACAAAACGAACGAGAGGCAAAGTGCCCACATTACATAACATTTTGTGGCTTTGTTGAAGAGCAGCGGTATTTTTTGACAAAAGTTTCCAATCTTTAAAATGAGATATGTTGTGTTAGAAGAAGGGATTGCGACAGGGTTTTAAGGAAACGGTGTGGAATATTTTTTTCTCCTTATTTTTTTTTTCTTACAAAGCCCCCGGTAAAAAGCCACCAGAAGGCCTTTAAATAACTGCCGAGGCTTTTTCCCAAAGTGCTAACGCATATGCCTTTCTTCTGTAAGCTTTCTCTCGGATTCCATACGTTCTAAATCTTATTTGAAACTCGATCGATACCTAATACGTAACTCAATGCCCAGTGAAGGTTTGAAACATTTCAAAGGAGGTAAAAATATTTCTCTCGTCAAAAGTTGCTGTTCCATAAAGTTAAAACTATGAAGTGAAAATCTGTTATCATAATCTGCATTCAAAACGAAATAAAAAGTTTTCAGGTTTTTTCTTCAATTGCAAACAATACTATTTTTCCAGAAACAGAGCACACGATTGGTCACGTATAAAATGGTCTCGTCTGGCTGAGTCATCAAAACCAATTTTCGAAAAAGCCGGTCTCTGGCTTCAGGCAGTGAACAATTACGTAGTCGCGTAGTACTTGTGCACCAATGTTAAGAAAGTCGATGAGCCATAGTATACGCCAACACTAAAATGCTTGATCATACACATGTTTTGCAAAAGTCTTGTCTGCATGAGTCCACAGGTTTTCCCTTTCGGGAAACCAAAAATATTTGTCCTACCTTGTTTTTCATTTGGAAAAAGATAAAAAAAAAAAAAAAAAACGGTTGTAGAATTGATATCCATAGTTCTTGAAATATGACTGTTTGACGTATTAGTCACTTAGAGGCCACCAGAAAAAACATGTAACTGACGGGGATGGAGCGTCGACGACCCGTGAGATTTCCCTACTCTCCGCGTAAATTTTTTTTGACATGCATGACTCCCGAATTTGTCTGGAATTCATCACCATTCTGTTACCCTTTTGTACCCCAATATTGCACCGTTTATATTATCTCAATACATAACATGTATTGAGATATTGTCACACTAGGTAGCTGCTAGTTGCTAGCTGTAAGCTAAAATCCTTTTTACCATGGCCATGTTTGGTAGAGTTTACATTTTGATCATAATATCTTGTAGAGCATACTTTTGTACAATTATTTATTCAGTCAGAATTTTAACTTGATAATCTGATAGGTTGATAACTTAGTTATTTTTTCTCTGACAAGTATTGAAAAGTTGTGCAAAAGAAAAGTTTCTTTACTGCCCATTGTTTATACTCCTTTCCCCCGCAGTGCAATTTTTCCCACAGCGCAATTGTGTGTGTTTGAGTCTACTATTTTGTCTTTTGCTTCAAGCCTCTGGTAACCCTGTGCCGTTGTGCACCGATCGGGGCATATTTGCGCGCCTCGGGAGTGGGCGGAAAAGCGGACGTAGCCCGCCCCGCATCGGCTTCCGTAGGCCATTGACCCCGTGACCTTAAACTGTTGTCTCTGTCGTTGTTGTGGCCGAATTTTCGGGTAGCAACTCGCAGTTTCGAGCTCCGCGTGAAACAGTAAAGATGGGTGACAGCCGAGCTCTCCGCATGGGTCCAAAAGGACCCAAACAACGGTAAAGGGTTAAGTCAAACATCTTGTCTGGTCTGACTAAGATGTTTGCCCAGCCATTGTCTTGTAATGGAAAAGTTAATTTACTGTTGATTGAGTTTCCAAACAGGATGACAGTGGCTCTCAAACTTCAAAAGTTGTGTTCTTCACTAAGAGATATGCGGTTGACGTGAGGAAAACTAGGTAAGAAAGTAGTAGTACACTCTAAAAACAGTTGGGTAAAAGGCGCTGGGCAAAATGCAAAATGCCCAACATGGGAAAATTATTGCCCAACAAATGGGTATTGTTGGGCAAATTAAGGTTGGGTAAAATCCAGGTGTTGGTAAAAAGTGTTGGGCAAGTTTTAAAGTACCCAACAGTTGGGTAAAATGTAATTGACCAATCAGATGATAAGTGAAAGATCAGTTAAATTTTACAGATAATTATTGTAACGAAAGTGGTTAATTATAAGATCTCATGGTTGAATAAGGCTGGATTTGGTAAATAAAAAGCTAATGGTAGAATAGCAGTAAAAATCTGGACGAAATTACCTATAGTAAAGAGAAATGGTTGTGTAGAAAAAAAAGTTTTCACTACTACGTTATCAACGGGAGAAGAAATAAAAAGTTCACGATTGAGTTAGTTATTTCAAACTACACACTTCGCTGTTTATTAACCAAGTGCATCGTCGCTGGTGCCTCAAACCACTCTTGGAGGGCGAACGGTGTAAGTTTTAGGGTACTTTTTTAAATCTCCTTCTTGCCCAAATCATATAATTATATATTAGGTTATAAAATTGCCCAATGCACTGGAATTTTGTCTAAGCTTAAACACTATTTGCCGAGGAATATCCTTCGTTTCCTTTATCTCACCCTCTTTTTGCCACACCTTCTATACTGCCTGTCTGTCTGGGCTGGGACAAGTAAGACACACCTGACCAAACTCATTACATTACAAAAGAGGGCAATCCGGCATATTTGCTCGGCAAACTTAATTGAACATACCAGTAAACTTTTTTCTCTACTTAACTTGATGAAGTTCACCGATTTAATCCACTTCAAAGAAGCAATCTTTGCTTACCGTATCGAACATAATCTTGCTCCACCGTACTTTCAACAAATATTCTCATTTAACTATGACAAACACGACCATAATACAAGGCAGTCCGGATATCTCCAGTTGCCACGTTTTAATTCAAATTTTCTGAAGCAAAGTTTACCCGTAAGAGCATCCTCCATCTGGAATACCCTCCCTAATGAAGTCCAACTCTGTAAATCAATTTCTAGTTTTAAAAGTAAGTATTGCAAGCACTGCATAGAAAAGTATTGATTAACGAAGTATTTCATGTAACATTCACCATTCTTACAATCACTGTATATCGTTTAGGTTAATGTTCATATTTTCCTCTTTGTACTTCTCACAGGGAGTGCTCTATCCCATAAGCCTACCAAGGTTTTTTAGAGTACTTCCTTTCGTAACTTTCAAAACGTAATTTGTTACAACATTGTACATATGTAAATATTGTCATTATTGGTCGTTACGAAATAAATGAAATGAAATGAAATAATGAAATCCAAACAAGCACCCAACAGTACAGCTGTTGGGCAAACGTGTTGTTACAAATTTTAACCATTTGTTGGACAAAATTAGTTGGGTAAAATGGTTGGGTAATTTCTTTTGCCCAACTAATGAGTTAAACACTTAACCAACTGAGTTGGGCAGTTTTTACACATGCAATTCCTGTCATGAGGCATACGGAACAAACGGTTGGGTAATTTTTTGCCCAGGTTGGTTAATCATTTTTTAGAGTGATAGGAAAACTTGTTTTGTTGAAACTGGTCAGAAAGTTTTTTTTCTTATAAGACTGATCTCCATCTCGCTGGGTAATGTGCTTTGCAGTGTACAGTGTGCTTTACAAAGATTATTTGTAGTGTAAAAGTATCATTATTGATGTTTTTGTTTTAATTGATAGCCATCTCAATCTTTAGCATAAATATGTACAGTATCAGGATATTATAAATCTAGCTATAAATATTTGAATGACAACAGTGCACCACAATAGCTTAACCAACCTGTACTGTAGACTATGTGATTTGGAAAGTTTGTGTCATATTTCATTTTTAGTATGATACTGTACCTGATCGCGTACCAAAAGGATGTTTGCTCTTTTCTGTTGTATCATGAAAAACTTTAACACATCATTCCACTGCTTCATGATTACCATTGATTATGCATAAAAGTATTGAGATTCTGCAGTATAGCTGCTCTGGTTGGACATATCATCCAACTAACTACTGCGTGCCACCCTTGAAGTATTGGCACAGGACAACAGGTATACATGCAGACCTCTTATTACCAAAGCCATCTGAACCGTCGTACTTATAGGGACTTAAAACTTAAAAGGTATATTCCAGTTGCACTTGTGTTGCTCTTGATTTCGCTTTAAAATTCTTGCGTGATGTGGGAGGATTTCATCCGGCAAAGAATAATTTAGCAACTTTCAGTGATGTTTTTAATAGGAAACCCAAAGGTTTGAGTTAAAATGTTTTTGTGACCTTGTTAGGTAAAAAGCCATAGCATGGTGCGCTATTGCTAGGCGCGTTTCGCCTAGAAAGATAATTTTCGGGAGGCTCATCAGTAGCATGATGTATAACAGGTAGGCAATGGTGCCAGAGTTTCATGTATAAACTGGTGGTATATTACTCAAATAAAACATTTGGAGCCCACGGTCGGGTCCAAAGTGCAATAAGTGAATGTAACTCTCGGTTAGCAGGTGTGCCGGGTAAGGGTGTGATTTGGCTGGCTTGGGAGAGTTACGATGTGATAGCCCTTTCCGGTATAACCTTATCCCGGTGTTATTCGCGGGACCGACCGGTGTGTCGGAAGTTCCTATTAAAAGACTTTATTGGATAGTAGTAATCGAGAACATGTGTAGGATAAATCGTGTTCTAATAATCAGAGAAACAGCTCAAACGCACGGTTGGGAAAAGGCGATGTTTGGCAGTTAGGCGTTGATGTTACTTGGATAAGTGATGTCGGATATCTGTTCTCTTTGTTCTAGTTTACTTTGAAAAAAATTTTCCCCTCACAGGCAAATTGTAGAACTGATGACACAGATTAGTGAATGGGATGCTCGGATAGTTGTTACTCTATTCTCAAATATAAGTTGAGATACTGGGATGACCGTTCTCAAGTGAAAATACACGAAATTGTTTGCAAAATTATCTCGGATTCTAACCGTGTGTGTTACATTCTCGTGTATTACGAATGCAAGAGCGTTAGGTACGGTAGGTTTCGGTTATTTCAACCATGGTAGGCGGAGGACATATTAAGAATCGAATTGCCTTTTCCGGTAAATGGAAAAGCCTCACAAACCTGAGGATCGTCTAGGATTCAATAATGAGCCAGACCTAGTTTGTTTACTTCGATTTTTTTTTTCTAGAACGAAATGGAGAGTTCATCATCGTTGATACGTTGCAGAAGACCCATTGGGCATAGAAGCAACGGAGTTGTCCTTCTAATAAAAATGCTGAGTATTTAACAACAAAATTTTCTCTCTTTTTTTCGTCATTTAAAATAAAAATATTGCGGTGTATGAATGAACAAGGTTAATCAACGCTGGACCTGTGCATTGAGTAGAGGATAATGCACTCTCCGCGGGTTAATGCTATCGCATAACGATGATGAACTCTCCACAACAATTGAATTCTATTGCATAGAGAATAGTCTTGTACCAGTTCGCACTTAATGCTGTGTTTTACGTGCCGTATGAGATTAGATCAAAGTTATTATGATGTACATAAAACAAATACACGTACCATATATGGTCAGAACAACATTAACAAAAATACCGTCCGTGCGTTAGTGTAATAACTACTTTATTCATCCGCCGGTGATTTGTACAGTGTTTTATCCGTGGAGGATATTTAACGTACGTGTTTTATCCGTGGAGGATAAAAAACGGGTTTTGGGGTCTATCACGGATTACGCACGGTTACCTGACCACAATGGACCAATAGGAGTTCAGGATTATTACCACTTGAGTATGAATGAACCTTCAATAATTCTAACAAGTCTCGCGCTAAGAGCGGTTATGTATAGTCTTATTTCCCTATTGGGCTGAAGTAGAAGCAGTTATCATGGTAGGCCCAATCTTTTTTTTCTTAACTGACCCAAGCTGCAATGATAGTCTATTGTCATTCATGATGTACCGTAAATGACTGAGACTTTAAATACTTAGTGATTAATGATGTGACACGAAGTTGCTCCAATCTCAAAAGTTAGGCCGTGCGTATTCAAGACATCATGATCCCATGTTGCAAGTTAGGCAATTAGTTTATAGAAAACGCATCATAATACCTACTCATTTACCAATGTTTTGCTTACTTTAAAATACATCCAAACATAGTGAATAGAACATTTTATCTCTATGGTAACGGATCATTTTGCAGTTTGTTCACCGTGCATTGATGTGAAAGATGCTATTGTAAACGAAAGCACAAAATAAAGATTGTTTAGGTTTACCTTAAACCTTAAATCATAGGCGTACGGGAGCATTTCATTTTGGGGACAGAAGATTTTTGCCCGAAAAATGTAAAAAATGTTATTCTTACTGAAAGACTCTCTAAGCGGGGCGCCACCATTATTGGCGAGGAGTGTACAGGCAAAATTTTGAAAAATCGGACCCGTCAGACAGTCGAAAATGGCATTTTCCAGGCTTAGAAGGAGGATCTAAGCAGTCAATATTTTGATCAGAAAATTACCAGATAAAATGTACTAATATTCTGTTGGATGGAATGGTCTTGTATATTTTCGGGGGAAAACTATAAAACGGAATTCAAAACATCCTAATGCATTTTACTCTATTGCGACTCTTGGTTAAAGTCAATATATATATTGAATTGATGAAATTGTGTACTTCTATTAAAAACACCTTTTGAAAATAAAAAAGTCACGTTACAAGGTGGGTTTCATGAATTTTCAGTCAAACTTTCATTCAAGACATTCTCACACTGCATCATTACAGTGAAAACCATAACCATTGCCCAAATTTGGCTCAAGGGGGTGTTAGATGGCAAACTATTGGACACTGCACCTGAGCACCATCCCGTCTGTCTGTTGAGTTAATTTGGCAATTGAAAACGTCCCAGCATTTTTCAACCTTCGCCAGAGTATTTTATCATTTCGCACATTTTTTGTGAGACTATACAGTATGAAGTGGAAATGAGGAAAACCTTTTTTCACAAACTACCCGAATGTGTCGCAAATCTCTGTCATCATTTTTATTTTCCATGAAAATTTTACTTTGAACATAGCGTTTTCTGTTTTTCTGGCAAAAATGTGAAAGTAGGCTAATTAAATCATTGACCATTTCGGGCATTGTGTTACACAAGATTAAATGTAGGCTAAAGAATGATTGTTTCTTTTAAGCCATAGGCTTCTCAAACTGTCAAATGTGTCGCGATTTTTTATCTCTTTGACTTTTCGTAAATATGTTTACCCTAGCTATGATACGTTTCTATTTTCAGGCAGATGCTTGAAAGAGTTTGGATATTCGATCATTTATGGCATTAGTGTGTTGTACAGTACTGTGTAGTAAAAATCACGAATAATAGCTTTTTTTGCGCTGACCGAATGTGCAGCGGCTTTTTGGAATTTTGTTGATTTTTCATGAAATTTTTACCGCGACTATGACGTTTTTTTTTCTTTTTTCGGACATGTCTTTGAAAGATTTCGGACACGTTCAGGAATTTTCTGAAAAAGATGCCATTTTTTCACAACTTAAGTGGCTGTCCGAACTTTTTCCAAATTCCTGCCCGAAATTTACACTTTGGGGAAATTTGGAGGAACTCTGCCCCTTGCCCCATCTCGTACACCACTGCCCTAATTTGAAATGTCATTTACGGCTGCGGTGACGATTTTTGAAAAATTTTCATATGTACCACGCCAACGGATGCAAGCTCTCCTCTTCGATGGTCTTTTGAGAAGAATCCCATGCACTGAAATACTCCCCTATGCTATAGGGCGTGCTATATTTGAACGCAAGTAGGCTTTTCACAGTTAGTGTCGCTCTAATTATTACTAATGTATTTCCCAACAATTACACGATGATATCAATTACTTTGTCAGAGATGTAGTCGTTAGGAAGTACAATCCGTTTGACTGTACGTTTTCACAGCTACCTCGATCAGACTAGATTAAAAATGAATATGTTAAAAATAATAAACATTTTCCAAAACTATTTGATGGATTCATAATTACCCCTTCTAACGTTTAGTGTTATCTGTGTTTGTAGAGGAGACCAGAGGAGAGCCTTACAGCTGAGGAAGAATCCGGTCTGGATTCGAAAAGCTTTCTTTCCCCAAGTAAGTCCTCTTTGTTGGAAGTGCTCATTGTGAATCCATCAAGATAATCGATTAAGACGCTGACCACAGGCGAATGACTGAGTCAATCACCTTCAACAATAATTCTCCATAACAAGTGATATTTTTTAAACATAATCGATTCAAAAGTTTGTTAGTTATAGAACCAGTTACTTCAAGGGTATTTCACTTAGGTAAAATTTCCCCAGAGAGCATTGAAACACTTAAAGGGCTACAAACTACAATTTTTGTAGAAGTCAACTGAAATTTTTTATTGGCTTAACTTTTTGATTGGCAGCTATTTCAAACTAAGCAGAGTGCCGTAGCTTATATTTGTATTACACAGAATGTACTGTACTGGGATTGCTTTGATTTTGCACATTGAGCTCTTGTATACCAAGCCTGAACAGCTGAAGTAATAAACTCAGGTTGCGTCTGAATGAGGATGAATTTTAGACAATTGTGGGAGGGGCATAGTTGGAAGGTTAGTAGAATTGAAACTGTTTGGGGTGGGAAAATTTGACTTTAACTTTTTTATTATAAAATGTATGATGTGCCTGAATTTAGACTCTTCCAACAAAGAGAACAGAACTTCCCAACGAATCAATAACGCGTTTCCTTACAATCTCAACCGCTTAAGGGAAAGTAAAACAACAACAACAACAAAAAAAAAAAAAAAAAAAAAACCCACACACAAATCTGGAGACGGTACATGTATACAACCAGTATATCTGAGACGCGTCTTTAAAACTGTTGGTTTATATGAATTGGAAGCTTAGAAAAACAATATCAAACGCGTTTTAAGATTATTGATGATTCATATCGGTGAAAATTACATACCTCTATCACAGGTGGCACAGTTCAACTTTCTGTCTTTTCTTTTTGGGGGCGGGGATGATAACTTACGGCGGTCCGAACAAGGGGCATCACTTTGCCTTCGCCTGAGCACAAGCCTAAGCACATGCACTATACGAACTTGAGCATTACTTTGTGGCTTCTAATCCCTTGATGAACGGAAGGTATAAGGTCTCACACCCCCAATAATTTCCCCGTTGACTTACACACTAAATTAGCTCCTTTTCGAGGTCCCTGCAGCCTTGTCAAAGTTCACAGCTATTTCGAGACACCCATCACTTGAAAGATGACAAGTTTGCCCATCATGGCACTACAAAATTTCCATACCATGACCGTTTAGATTTTGAGCTAGAAGGACTTAAAGTTTTTGTAGGGTACACCCACCCCTAGCCTCTTCACCATAACAGAAAACCTCTGCCATTTGACAGCAATTTTTTTAAGCAGTCTAAATCACCATCAATCCTACCCAAATTTTCAACATCTACACTTTGGCAAGTTTTTTTCATACTCATGGACTTTCATTACCCAACTGGCAGGTTATTCTGACCAAATTTGGTCAAACCGGAATTAAAACATACTACTCTTCTGAACAACGCTAAGTTACGCCATTTTAAATATGATATTCATATTTTGTAAAGGGCGTTTGGTTGTAACCTTGTGCAAAACTATTACCTGTTAAATAATTGTCAGTATTTCACTAAAGAGTCCGATAATTTGCGCAATAGTCCTCATGGAGGTCAACAGAATAAAACACAGTTGTTTCCTTATTTTTTAACTTTACAATTCCCCGGAAAACTAAATCCTTCAAATCCTGTTATTATTGCATCGTAGCAGGGAAAAATTGTTCGGAAATTGTGAAGGGGCGATATCACGTCCTAATGTGTCAATCAGTACGTGCTCGAAATACTTTAACCTCTTCCCTTATAACAACATTTGAATGACTATTGGCGTAGCAAGAGGGAGCACGGTATATGTCGCCCCAATCCAGTTCCACAAATATTGTATTGCAATCGAACAAAAAATATATTCAAATGATACCAAATTTTGCATCAGACTGGATCTGAGGGTAATATTCGAATTTCTCAAAGTAAAAGCCCCTTATACGGCTATTAGGCACTGCAGTTGACCCCGCCAAAATCAAAATCTTTCTCAACGCTAATGTTATTGAAAGATCCCTTTATTCCCATTTTGTCCCACTATGTTTTTTCTGACTTACACTTTCTACTGAGCAGGGAGCTGTACTGAGTATCTTCTTCGTATAAAACAAAGAAATCCAGAAAAAACAACAAAGGTCATTGTTAAATTTATTACTTTGAAGTGCAGCGTCTTTGTTACCTGAGATTTTGACTTAAACGACTGTCCATAAAATTAAACTTATGTAATGTTTAACTTATATAAAGTTTTGCGTCCCTTAGAACTAGTGATTTTTTTAACTCCCTGCTTCGATCGTACATGATTTACCATTTACTTCGCACATCGTCCAAAAATAGCACAATAAATCACATATCTGATTAATCCCGAATAGTAGCAAGCGTTGTCTCATTTAAGCTTTTAAAGAAAAGTAAATGAGAACAAATGATGAAAGCTTATGAATATAATAATAATAATAATAATAATAATAATAATAATAATAATAATAATAATAATAATAATAATAATAATAATAATAATAATAATAATAATAATAATAATAATAATAATAATAATAATAATAATAATAATAATAATAATAATAATAATAATAATAATAATAATAATAATAATAATAATAATAGTAAAGTACTGAGCGAGATAACATATACAAACCTCTTTTTTCGAAAATCCTCCGAATTTTTTTAAACTAACGACTTTCTTGGCAGCTTTGGTGTGTGCGATGTACTCGAACAACGGTTTTAATTGATATAAATTACAACTCGCACGAATACTTATAACTAAATTTTTTCACATGCGTAGATTTAAACAGGCCATAAATATTTGATGTATAGTTTCCCTTCCGGGTTTGTTTTGCATAAAAGTGTCTTTAGCCACTGACAGTCCACATTTCTAAGGTTGGTCGATTGCCAAACAGGTAAATCATAGGCAATTTGCATATAACTTTCCAATTACGACTTAAGTACCATTCAATAATAAACTTTTCCCAACCTTAGTGAAATAATCGCTTAACCCAGCACTCGATTGACAGGGAAGTTACCGATTAATCGACAGTTGACTGTACCATCTTTACTGTTCCAATAGCATTTACATTTGTCATAGCTCAAATGTCGATGAAGCTTTTCAAATTGCATCTTTAGAAGTGAATCGTGTGGCCGATTGGTTAGCCGCAAACAAGTTATCGTTAAATATTGACAAAACAAAGTTGTTGGTTTTTGAGAAAAGTGGAGGTGATAGTATCCAATACACCTTAAAATTTAAAGGTACCGTTATAAAAATAGTAATTTTACTAAATTTTTAGGGATTACAATTGACAGCAAACTTTCTTGGAAGAATCACATAGATAATGTCGCCAAGTCCGTTTCTAGAATGGTTGGTGTTACGAACAGGTTAAAATATTATCTTCTAGTAAACTCCTATTAACCATTTATAATTGTCTTATTGTCCCTCAGCTTACTTATAGTATTTTGCTGTGGGGTAATTCCCCTCAAACTTACATCGACAAACTTCTTGTTCTTCAAAAGCGGGCTGTCGTATAATCTCAGATGTCCCACCTTACACCCATGCACTTCCGTATTTTTATAACCTTAACATGCTAACTTTAAAAGATCACCACAAGTACCAGTTAGGCATTTTCTTATATAGACACCATAATGATCAACTCCCCTATAATTTGAAATCGTTTTTTCACCCAAATAGCACCCATCACAATTATGCTACTAGGGGAAGAGACAGGGGTGGCGCCAGGATTTGCCCGGCAGGGGGGCCAGCTTTTCAAGGCCACGACAGATGAGATGAGTTAGTTCCAGTGGGACGTGACTCGGCAGAATTTGAGGCGAGCGTAGCGCGCCGAAATTTTTGGCTTTCTTTTTAACAAATACTTAAAAATCTGGAGTTTACAGCTGAAATTCTTTTGGGATTAGATATTTAATCGTACTAGGCCTACGTACTAAGGCTTCAAGACGAGATTATAGGTTCACTCGGAAAGTTTTTACCTTTTTTGAAAGAAGATTTGAAAACTGAGAGCTTATTTTATCAGAGAAAGTTTGGAATTTAATGAAAGAAAATTGGGTTTTTCGGTAAGCTTTTAATGAAAAAAATCGGCCTTTTTATTAAGTGATATGCCTTTCAAGAGCAAAATTGGGTAGAATGTCGGGGTGATTAACAGAGTTGGCTTTGGTTATTTGTTGTACGGACTATCCATCGAAAGTGGAAAATTTTGCCACTTTTAACAATCTGAAGCTTATACTGGAGAAAATTGTAATTTTATGACAGATTTGGGGGTTTTATGGAAGAATCTTACCTTCTTATGAGAAAAATCAGGTAGGGTTGATCTGTAGTTTTGTTGGGGTTTACCGAATATGCAGGTTAAGGCCCTCGGACCATATTGGAAAATTTTCTCGCCGAAAAAGTTTGGCCTCCCATATGTTTGAAGTTTTATATTTTATGTATTGACATAGGCGTCCTGTTCAGTTTGGGAGGGCCAGAATTGTCTTTTTTGTCCGAAAATTGTAATCCTGTTCGAAATTTTATCTAAGTGGAGCGCACAGAAATTTTTGAAAATTGAGAACCCCGAGACAGCAAGAAATGACATTTCCCGGGCTCGTAACTAGGAACAAAGCAGTCATTATTTTGAGCTTTCTTTCGCAATAAAATTTTCACTCCATAATACTGCCCCAAAACGAAGAATAATTTGCAGTCATGCATTGTTCTCTTCAGTAATCTGTTCGACCAAAACACTTTCTAAGCAAAGCGCCACCATCAGTTTGCGCGGAGCTCACAGAAAATTGTTAAGAAATCTGACCCCTCAGACAGCCGGAAATGGCATTTCCCAGACTTGTAACTAGAAATGAAGCAGTCGTTATTTTGCTCTTTCCTTTGAAATGAAAGTTTCACTCTAATAAAACTTGCTGAGTGATCAGAAAATTTACCATATAAAAGGTACTGCTACAATTAGATGTAATGGTCTGGCCTCTTTTCGGGGGAAATATGCAACGGAATTGAAAACATACTGTTTTTTACCCTATTAAGATCTAATTCGTTGTATTAAATTGCAAGGTCTACTGAATAGATGAAATTTCCTACGTGACTGCCCGTGAACTCCAGACAATGATTTTACTTCCAACGTATTCAGGTATTTGAAAATATGTCATGCTACAAGTTGTTTTCAAATGAATTTTCAGTCAGACTTGTGGGGAGACATTCTCAAACTACTTTTTATCATTATGTGTAGCTGAAAACATGGCCGATTTTCATTACCGTTACTAGAATTCGGTTGTCGAGGCAGGCCAGATGGCAGACCATAGGGCACTGCATTCACATGAACAACCTCTCGTCCGTTATTGTGAGGAAAATTCAGAATCGTGAGTTTCCTTGATGAATCTGGTCTTCTTTAAGCAAAATAAAGAAGATCGTCGGGGTGACTAAGTTTATCAGGCCCGTAGATGAAGGCTCCCCGACGGAACTGGATTTTCTCATCAACAGGGGAGGACAGCCTTCGCCGACGGGGGCATGACCTTGCGCGCACGGATTGAAGATGGGATGAGGCACTTCTTCATAGCAGAGCTAGTTAGAAGTGATTAACACCGATTCAGATGCGCATTAAAACGGCGTTACAAAAGAAAAAAGTTCATAAAGAAGAAGAAGAAAAAAGAACCGTTCATGATCATCCATCCAGTAACTTCAGTCCTTTACGTTTTTCATTTTTAGGCCTCCCCGGAAAATTGCAGTTATTCCCCGACGGGAGGAGATAGGACAAGGTACATGGAATTAGATACAACAGAGCTACAAAGAATTGATTGATAATCGATTCAGATATGTATTGAATTAGCATTACAAACCCCCCCAAAAAAGATCAAGATCACCCATACAGTAACTTCAGTCCTTGTAGGTTTATCTTTTTTTATTATTTTATTTTTTCTGGCCTCCCCAACGAAACCGGGGACCTTCCCCGACGGGGGGGGGGGGGGGATGGCCCCCGGTCACCCCGCTGGCGCCACTCCTGGGAAGAGATAATCTCATACAACCCTTCACACAGACAATATTTGCTCATTCCCACGTACGAAGTTATGGGGTACACCGCTGGAATTCCCTTGATACTTAATTACGAAGCTCTCCTAATATAAACTTATTTAAGAAGTACTTCAAAGGCCCAGTTCTCTCACCCAAACAGTACAAATTCTCCTAACCTTCTTACCGAAGAACCTCCCACAATTGTCTGAAATTTATCTACATCCAGACACAATCCAGGTTTATTGCTTCAGGGTGAGTAAAGAAAAACTCAATTTATAAAATCAAAACACTCTCAGTACTGTTCATGCTGTGTAATATAAGTTTTGGCACTCTGCATTTTTTGAATTAGCTGTCAATCAAAGAGCTGAGCCAATTGAGAATTTCGGTACCCGGTTACCAGAATTGTAGTTTGGGGTGACAGTTTTGTTCCTTTAAGAAATTTCTTCTTTTCTCTTTATGTTTCTTAACAAAATTTGGTTTTTATGGTTAATGAGCCTGAAATTCGTGTGAAAATTTACTGCACTTTTCTGTATAGCCTATAGCTGCATTATGTTTTGTTTTATTTTAAAAATGGAAAACCTCTGGTTAGGACCAGACTAGAAAAACTTATAGCTTCATCTGGTTACATTTTTTTCTTTTGTTTTTAAGTACTGTAATTTACTGCGTTGTCTGCTTTTATATTTCTGTTCTAACATTTGTATGTAGTGCAATTGAAAAATAAACGATACGATACGATACGACATCAAATTTCCGGTTCCACGAGAAACCTAACGTTAATTTCAACAAGGGCATTTACAGACACTTGCCATCAGGATGAAATTTACTGTTCTCATACGACTCAATTGAAATCCCTAAATTTAAATACAATGAGTTAGATCTTGAAACTATCCCATTTATTCTAAACCTGTACAGTTCCTTCACGTAATAGAAAATTACCAACTTACAGGTATATAACCAAATAAATGTCCTGGGTATAACGTTAAACTGCAACCGGTTGTGGAGTTTGTTTAAACGTGAGAATAGTGAGGTTACCCTTTGCCACAACTGCCTCCGGGGTACCCTTGGGCCAGGTGTATCTGTGTATTTGCCCAGTGCTTTTTAAGTGTTGTTGCCTTCGGGCGTGTTGTTGCCTTCGGGCGTGATGTTGCCTTCGGGTATGGTGTTGACTGCGGGGCGGCGTTGCCTCCGGGCGTGGGGTGGCTTTCAAGCAGGGTGTTGGATGTTCTTGATTTTTGTTGTCATCGGGGTTGGTGTAGGGTTGATGTGGAGCGGTGGTTGGTGTTGAAGGCGGTTTTGGGCGAGTTGGCGGGTTGTTTGGGTGTTGGGGTGGGGTTGGTGCGTCTTTTCCGTTTGTGACAAACGTTTTTGTTCCATGTTTTGTGTGCGGTTGGTTGATGGCTAGCGTTTGTGTTTTTGTCCGGCCGGTTTGAGTTTTCTATTTGTTACAACGTGCCTTTTTCTATGTACGTTTTAAAAAGAAAAATGTTTCATGAGTGAGTTATGAACGATTCGATTCGTTTTAAAAATATTTGTAAAGAGACACTTTTTTAAATAAAAAAATTATTCACAGAAACGTTACAAATTAATGAAATGCAGTCATCCTCATTCGGATAAGTGAAGTAGTCTACCATGTCCATGACTGGGTGAGGGTCATGTGACAATATTTTCCCCACGAAATGGTGAAACGTATAGGAGAGTAACTATTCGTTTAACTAGAATTGGTAATTCATGAGTCCTGAAACATAGAAAACTGCTTGGATGCGAAGAAATTTCAGTTGTCATCTGCCTGTTAGTTTAAATTAAGTTCACTGCTACTACTACTGCCCTTGCTCTTTAAAAATCAAAACTTCTTGCCAGTCTTTTTTGTAATTTTTGAATATGAAAGTGGCTTAAAATGTTAATAACATTGTCATACGGAAGTACTTTCCAAGACACTGCAAGATAAAGGGCCAATCGTTGGTACGAAGGCTTATGCAGGGATGTTGCCGAGTGTGTAGGCGATACGAGTTGAGATATGAATAAATAGATGAGAAGAAAATTCAGTTCTGATTCAAAATGATTGGCGGTTTTATTCAGTTCGATTAACAGCCGGCAAAAAAAAAAAAAAAAAAAAAAAAGAATGATTAAACTTTAACTATATACAGATTGACTCAAATGCTCGTCGTGTGAGGTCTGGGAGCTCGTCTCGTACTTCAGAGCCACGAGTGTTTTGGGAAGATCCCAGTACTAATTGCAGTTCCCCGATTGGTTAAAAGTTGTGACGCACCAAATTAAATGAATATTAATGAATTTGCTGATCTAAATGACCAATGAGGAGGCTGTAGAGGGTGAAACTGGCCATACCTTGAAAATATGGGATACAGCGTACACGTGAAACTAAGGGGAGGAGGTTTGTCACGTTCACCGGTAACAAGTGACGGGAAACAGGAAGGGCCATGAGAATCTAGGACAAAAGGAAGGGAGAGTTGCTCGTAAACAACAAGATGGCGCTCCTGTTAAAGGTCATGGTGGGGGCACCATACTACATAACAATACACTGAACGTGCACCTTAGTTTAAACAAAATCAGATGTTGTTTATAGTTGTCTAGTACGGTAATTACTCAAAGGCACAACTTCAATAAACGGTTTAGTATTCAATGTGGAGATTTTGCTCATGCGCACATCCTATAAATATTCCAGATAAATAAAACGTCACCAGTTATAGCAAGCGTTCCCAAAATTTGAGTTGACTTGAAAACTTTTGTATCGTGGAATCATTCTTTCTAATTAATTCAACACTCTCAGTACAGTACATGTTGTGTGATATAAACTGCAGAACTCTTTTGTCTTTGCATGAATGTTCTGTCAATCAAAGAAGTGTGCTAACTGAGAACTACAAAAATTGTGGTTTGGGTCGGATGAGAATTGACTACCTTTAGATACAGTCAAGCCTCGCTGTAAGCGTTAATGAGGCTTGTGACGTCATCCTCTAAAATGAAAACTCCGCCCACAAGAGAAAATCATGAGTTTCGCAGAATAGGTACCTAACATGCTGGGGGAACTTCAAGCTTCTGAATAATGCATAAAAAGGCGTTCCTTGTTGCTGTATCCTTGGTCATTTGAAATCTTAAAGTCTTTTCTTTACTAAAAATATCGTGAGGTATTGTTTCTTTCGCAATTTCACAGAGAAATTCTCCATCAAAAACAGGTCAACTTTTGGTGGGTTTTTTTGACTGGCCTCAAATTTTGCGAATACCTGACCGTATTCAGGATCATTGGGGTGTAAAACTTCCAAAATCGAGTGTTTGAGACATAAAGCTAACTACTGATACCTATTACACTACGAGCAAAACAACAAAATAGTCGCAATGAACGTTTTTGCAAGTTGGAATTTTGCACTTTTTGGCCACGTAGAGCATCGCACAAGGCGGTAACGTTATGGTTAACATATGGTAACATATGGTAAGCTATTGTCATTGTCTTTTGATTCTAGGCTGCTAACTAGGATACTATTTTAGTTATTATGTCAAGTAATAAAGTGAATTTTAATTTATTTAATACGACTGACAGGCCCTTTTAAGGTTTTAAACCACTAACAAATAACATTAAAATTTTACAGACAGGCCTAGTCTACACTAGGCCTTGGCCTATGCATGCTAAAACTGCACACTATGGTACATATAAATGTATGAATGTGTACTGATGATCTGTGATCATCATCAGATACTACTTTACTAGTCCTTGCTTGCTGTATGAGTGAGTTTTCATTTTAGAAAAAAGCTTGTAAAAAATTTTAAGAGGCCTGTAGCACAAAATTATTGTGTCATATGCACCTTGTGAGTTGAATCGGGAGCAATGTACAGTACCAACGATGAAGATGAAGAACCAAAATAAGCAAATAGTGTTACACTTACAGGTATTGCAGGCTACATCATGAAACAATTGATATAGGCCCTATAGCCATTTATTTACACATACACTTTACCAGCCTGTCGGTTCTTTCATATGGTTTTACCAGACAAAGTCAAGAATTTTCAAAAGGGAAATGACTTGAGGAATATACTTAGAGTATATGGAATGCACACCTATAAGAGCTCCATCAGTTTAAGGTTTTTTTTTGTTTTTTATTTTGCCTGGGCCATTGTTCTCAGTTTTCTTACTTACCGTATTTTTGTACTGTTGTGCTGAATCATATTTCTACACAAATGAATAAATTGTGCCTTAGTTCTCAGCCTGTTCCTGCTGAAATGTAATTGCTAGTTATAGCCTACACCTACTAGTGCTCTAGGCCCATTTGGGGGTTACGGTCAAGATTAGAGCTTGCATTGCTATATACCCTTTTCTCGTATAAAGGCACAAATGGGATTTTGAGTCAGTGTATCCCAGAGGACAATTTTTCTCCACACAAGCAAAATGCCAATTTACTGACTTAAGAATTTTGGTTGTGCACTTGTGTCCTGTATCATCAGCTGTTAATTCTGATGGATGAAATTTCATATGTTCTTCTGAGACTGCCTTCTCATTTGAAGTATAAACTGTTGTCATTTTACACCACTAACTGAGCAGAGGAGAGATGAATAATGTAGCAATTGCCCCATCATATAGTAATGGCATATTACAGTCAAAGTTTTTGTCACTAACTTGAATTAACTTGATGGCCTGTTGTTGCCTTGGACTCTCAGTTGATATGTCTCCAGTTGTGCATGGGGGTGGGGGTTGTGTACTGAGTACCCAGTTCCCTAAAAAAACTTAAGACCCACCCAGTTCCACATGCTGTTCACAACTTATATTACTAAACAAAGTGTTTCTAATCCGAGGCTTCATTTCTTTTACCTCACCACCTAAGGATAAGGACTGACTGTATAGCGTTAATTACCCCAGAGTTCACTAACAAGCCTTACAAGAGAACTATTCATTCCAATATCCCTCCATTTTACCTCTTTATTGTCTAGTTTAACGCCACAATTTTTCTGTCATGTTATTGTTTGCAATAATTTATGAGTCTAGTACAATAACTGTGGTTTACTGATTGTATAATGTGGTAACGTGCAAAGTCTATGGCCATGTATGTCAAAAGGTTACCATGAGTCGGTCAATTAATAGGTGTTGTACATCGTGACGTACGTTGTATAACACTGTGGTGATCGACTCAAGGTACTGACGTACTTAAGATACAATCACTATAACCCTTGCATCGGTAGCCTCTTAATAGTTACAAGGTTTTCAAAAATTGACTCTCAATGTAATTTTCCTGCTATATATATGTAATTCAAACGTAAAGGAAGACTCGACGAGGTTAACATGATTAATACTTATGTGGATGATATTTTCTCGCTCGGTGTAGTTCCATTTTCGCGCAACTAATGCAAACACCTCAGTACGGGAAATTGGGCTCTTTACATACGGTGCAAGGCAGTGTCAATACCTGCTCTAAACTTTGCGAATACCTGACCGTATTCAGAAATATTTCATGGTAATGTTAGATTTTTTAGGTGTATAAGGAAATTTCTGATGTACCCTCTTTCTGGCATACCGTGCCAAAAAACTTGTTTTCGAGAAAAAACCAAATTTTCCGAACAGAATGAAAACTGTTTTTACGAGTTCAAAAAATCGTCTCAAATTCATTGCTTTGTGTATAAAATACTTCAAAAATGTTGCAAAACTATCGGAAAATGTGTTCTCTATTAATTTTAATGATGATTTTGTAAGATTATGTGTTTTTCATGTCGAAATTTGGATTTGAAAACAGTTAGTTTTTGCTAATTATATATGCAAAGACTGTGACGTCATGCATACTCAAATTAGAAAAGAAGCGACTTTTGGTGGCTGTGTAGACTGGCTGGATACTGCAATCCACGTAGGACATATATAACGTTGGTTCATAGTGGGGAAGGTACGTGCAGTCATTTCGAAGTCTTCAACGTCTGGGTTTGAAAAAGTAATTTGCCCTTTTACGCAAACAACTGTTGAAGGAATCGATGAAGTAGTTTTGTTTCTTTTTTCCATAGTGTTTGCTAGGACAGTGAGGAGTGGCGCCAGGAAATTTCCAATGAACTCCAGACTCCCAGAGAAAGGAGAAGAAACTACCTAGAATCACGGCAAATAGGAAGTCGCCAAAAAGATGAAGAAGGGAAACTTTACTTGTATTTTTAAAAAATTGAAAAATTCAGTTTTAGTGAAGGAAACTTGATATTGATAACTGTCTTATTAATTCTCTGAAGGGATGAGCCGGAAAATTTAATGCGGATTTCCTCTCCTTTCCTCTTCCTTGCCCGCTTCGGTCGCTAAGGAGGTCCTTCTATGACAAAAATCGACCTTGGGTAAAGTAAACGGCCTTAAAACCCAGCAAAAAAATTCATTTCAGCCTCATGCCCTCTTCATGGTCGGTCCCGCTGGAAACTTTTTTTTTTTATATCTTGAAATTCAATATGCAGAGAACATGATTTGTTCCGGGAAACAAGAATGAAAGATTCATTATATCATTCTCTATTTGGTACTCTTGCGTTTTAAAAAAAAGCAATGGCAGTTAATGTGAAGAAAAATGACGGCTCTTCTGGACTTCATGTTAAAACTAGGAATTGAGTTAAGTAACCAGAATGCAAAAATGCATTGAGGTTTCGATGATACATAAATGTTCCATTTCAAATAATCCCATCATATACCATTATCTTCTCATTCAAATGTTAGGCTATGCTAACATGTTCAAAAGGTAATTTTGTTATCCTACATGACCTTTGACCTCCACCACCAAAAATAGGGATCATATTCTCACCATGGGCGTCGATTATGGGGGGACAAGGGACATGTCCCCCACTTTTTTCAGTGGAGGGGACACTAACGTAAAAGTCCCCCCACTTTTTGTTACCTGAAACTTAAAAGTTAGGTACTACCAAAAATACTATACAGTAGGTTATGAAAGATGTGCTCTACAGATTACTGTATCAATAACTACACGTTTATACTTTGCAAATCCCCAAATTTTTGCGCACTCCGCACGTTTGCAGTCTCATTCGTGTTTTTTTTTTCACTTGCATATCAAACATACATTATTTATCTGTCTCTATGATTATGTCGCGTATTCGAGTGCATATAGGGCAGCAGGTATGGTAATGAAGGAACTCAACATTTAGGAATTTGAAGAAGATGAATCGTCCCCTTCTATGTTTGAATGAAATTTGTAATCTTTATTGAATGACCAACCTGGCAGGCTTAACAAATTTTAAGGAAAATGTCTCGATGCACAGTCTGCATTCAACTTTTTCAGAAAAATAAATGATTTCAAATGCACAATTTCGATACGAGCACATCACACATTCGTATAGGGATTCGACCATTTCGTATTTAGACCATTATTAGAGACTGAAGTAAAATCACACTGAATTTTGCTAGATTAGAGTCTTCAGTCTGGAATTAGAGGTACCCCTCAATCCTCTGTCTGCAGATAGTGTATGATGAGGTGTCGTTCTAAACTTCGAAAGGACAAATTTTAATGTTTTTTGTATCAACAATTTTACACCGGCAGCGGTGTCTCAGTAACACCAGTGTGTACTATCCCCGGCCTCGATCTGTGATTTTCCTGCAGTAGATAGAGGTGTGCTTTAATCAGTTTATGGATTTTATCTTCTTTCATCAAAAGTGGTTCCTTACTATTTGGCCTTTTGTACAAATTCTTCGCAAACTATAACAATTTTCGTTGTGATTCTATTTACTTATAGAGTATACCCGGTATTTAAATTCACATTGACCGTATGGTCCGTTGAAGTAATTACCCACACTTTTAAGAACATGTTTTGAAAACTTTGGAGTTTCCTAGTAACTCAAAATATTGAAACTTTTAGCGCCATTTTGCATCCGGGCCCCTTTTCTCAGACACCCAGTGGCGTAGCTACAGGGAGCATGCGGCTCTGAAAAAATGAAGAATTCGGAAATTTGCCATTTGTAAAACCAGTCTATAATGTGGTTTTGAAAACTCATGAAATTTCGAAATCCCAAATTCTTTCCAATAAAAGCTCCATATTCGTCATTAATTGTTTCTAAAAGGCAAAATTTTCCACGCGCTTCGCGCGCCGCAAATTGCAATTCCTAAGGAGAGGTGCTCTCTCATACCTTCAATTTGGTAAACTTTTCCGAGCTCTGGAGGTGACAAAATCGGGAATTTGCTATATGTGACACCAGATCAATAAGTGACAACGGTAACTACAGTGCTATTTTTTATAAATTCTCTTTCATAATATTCCAATTTTTCCCCAATAGAAGCTCTTGACTCAAAAAATCGTCGGAGACCCTCATTTCGTTGGCTTTGGATAACATTATGAACCAACAACGATCTCTGGTCGCCGCTCAATCTCAGATTTGCCAACAGGATATATAAATTCTTCAGTAATCCCCCAATTTTTCAAATTTCCTTACAGGAAACTCAGAATCCAAAATTTTCTGCAATACAAGCTCCATATTTTCAAATATTCGAAAAAGAACAAAAGTTTCAGCGTGCTTTGCGCGCTGCGACTTACGTCCCCAGTGCAGTGAAGTTCACACTTAAAAAATCGTAAAATTTGAATGCTTAACCCCCCCCCCCCCACCGCAAAAATGTGTAGCTACGCCGCTGTGGACACCGAACCAGGAAATGAGAACAAATTTAGGCTTGATGTACCCGCCCCCACTTTGAAAACCAAATCGACGACCTGATTCTCACCACAATAAGCATCCACATACCACATGTGAAATCTATTTCAGTTTCTCACCTTAAGATGTGTCAACACCTAACTAGGTTGTCATTGACATTTTGACCACCAGTGACCCCACATAACCTTTGACTTCCATGAAAGCCATAGATGGATGGATGGATGGATGGGTGGATGGGTGGATGGGTGGATGGGTGGATGGGTGGATGGATAGGTGACCCAAGATCAATAATGACAATTGTATTAAAGCTAAACGTTAATTGCAACAACGATGACTTTAAAGTTTGATGTTTGCCGCGTTATAAAAAGATAACGCTTAATACAATACGAACGGTAAATGTTATGGAAAAATAAGGCTAAATGTTTTTTTACGTCCATATTACAGTTCCAACTGTTAAACCACTCTTCTACTCTGTAACCAGAATGCAAAAAATGCACTGAGGTTTCGATAACACATGAATGTTCCATTTAAATAATGCCATCATGTCGTTTCACTCTAATGTTATACTAGCATGTTCAAAAATTTATTTTAATTATCCGAGATGACCTTTGACCTCCACCAACAAAAATAGGGAACATCTTCTCACCATAATGTGCATTCATTCAGTTTCCCATCTACAGATGTGTTAACACCTAACAAGGTTTTCATTCAAATTTTGACCTAGAGTGACCGCACATGACCTTTGATATCCGGTAAAAGTATAGAAAGGAAGATAGATAGAGAGCTATCTTGAGATACTGAATTAAAAAGGTTTTCAGATTTTCACCCCTGCTGACCCCAGATGACCTCTGACCTCAACCAAAACCAAAGGGGACCATGACATGTCCACATAACAAATATAAAATCTATGAATGTTTCCTATCTTTAGATATCGTTTCAATGAGATTTTCAGACTTTGACCCCTGTTGACATCGGATGACCTTTGACCTTCACCAAAAACAATAGGGACCACCTTCTGACCACAAGGCATTCACATACCACATATGAAATTTATCCGAGTCTCCTACCTGGAAATATCGCGTTAACGAGATTTTCAGACTTTGACCCCTGGTGGCCCGGGTGATCTTTGACCTCTGCCAAAAACAGAAGGAACCATCTTCTGACCATAACGCATCCACATACCACATATGAAATTCATCCGAGTCTCCTACCTGGAGATATCGCGTTAACGAGATTTTCAGACTTTAATCCCTGGTGACCCCTGATGACCTTTGACCTCTGCCAAAAACAAAAGGAACCATCTTCTGACCATAACGCATCCACATACCAAATACGACATCTAATATTTAATATTAGTCTTGATTGTTTTGGGGAATGTTTTGGGGAATCTTTACTCTTCCAATGTAATTGCTCTAGCCAAGCCGTGATTAGAATTTCCAATTCTTTTTTGAGGGCGGTAGCGCAGGCATGGTGTAATATCTCATTTTATTCACCTACCGGAGATTTGGAAACCAACTCATCTGGAACAATTCTTTTATACGTATTAGTAATCAAACTGTTTTTTATTCGTTTTTATAAAAAGGGTGTAAAGTTGTAAAAGTTTTTTTTCAACGACACTGGAACCCCCCTCTCTTTTCAAAGTTTCAAAGATACATGTCTACTCGCCGACTTTCCATTTACTTTATACTTAGGCCTTATCAATAGTATTCCTACTCAGTGGCGGGAGGCAGGTTGTGAAAAGGCTGAAAACCAAAATATTAATTTTCTACTCTTTGAAAAGGCCTTGTCAGTCACATCTGTTTCTCAGCTGTTTCACTCCAAGTTTATCCAAAAACGTGTTCAGACGCCCTCAGTTAAAATTAAATGGGATTCTTCTTTAAATAGTCTCTCCGGCCATGATTGGAGTCGCTTTTATCGACTCCCCTGGCTCGTCGGCACTGAGTCAAAAATCTCCTACTTCCAGTTCAAATTTCTACATAGGATTGTTCCTACCCACAGGCTTCTATTTTTAATGGGCAAAGATGATTCCCCCCATGTGTGATTTTTGTTCTATCGAGGAGGAATCTTTAGAGCACCTTTTCTGGCACTGCTTCGATACGTCTTCCTTCAATTTAGACACTGAAAGCAAACTTCTCAATCGGCAATTCTTTTTTTCTAAAGAGGATTTTTTCTTTGGTTCGAGAAATTTACTGTCCATCCCTATAATTACTTAATTTTAGAATTTTATTTTTAACTGCAAAGTAAGCGGATGTAGGCCCCGATTCGATAATTTCTTTTACAAATTTAAGTTTACGCTGGCGGTTGAAAAACATATTTCTATTATCGATTCGAAGAGAAGAAGGAGAAATGTCAATTATAACGAGTTGTTCGAAGCTTTTAAGCATTGTCCTGGGCTTTTCTGATAGAGAAAGAAGCTCTCTCACCTTAACCCATCTACTAAGGAGTTATGCATATATTAAGTAAATATAATTGGATCAACCAAGCAAGCGACTACTATTTTTTGCTATATAAATATCTCTAAATAATGTGAAAGTAGTAAAGTTTAACTAAATTAAGTGCCTGCCGTCTACGTTTCGACACTTATGTTATTATATGTGTGTATATGTATGTATATATATTTGTCTTATGCCAAACTTATCAGAGCAAATAAATGGAGAAAAAAAATCCACTCCCAATAAAGGTCAATTTTTTGTGCGGTTTTCTATCGCTAGAAAATGGGCAAAGTCGTGACGCCCATGTAAAGTGAGTGAGTGAAGTTCCCATACTAATGTAAAAAATTTTACAGATAGTGAAGTGTCCCGTTCTTATTTCACAAAACTGTTATAATCAAACATTATTTTTACTTTTATGATATAATTGGTGTGAGAGTGCAACGCACCAACGTGCTTGGCAGGTGTTATAACTTACAATTCACAGAAATGTTGGCGTTTATAACTTAAAATATGCTAAGGCAACTAAATTGTGTAGCATTTTCTTTGTATTCCTTTAAAGTCGTTCAAATAGAAGCTATCTTTCATCTGAGTTTCAATGCTAATTTATTTTACAAATTGACATCATAAATCATTGCTGAGCAGGATATATTTGAAACATTAGTGACAGATGACATAGATGAACAACTATTTTTATGATTATTTATGTAAACTTTAGCTTAATAATTAAGAAGTGCGTTTGGTGTTAGAATGATCGATTACTGCTAAAAAGTTTCTGTGAATTAATGCACAAGTACTAACTTTTCAAAGAAAAAAAAAAACAAACAATTATTGAAGCATTTAGCACCAATTTGCATCTGGACCCCGGCTCTTCTTTGGCACATTACCAGAACATCAGCAAAATTTTAGGCCAGATGTCCCCCAGTTGTGGGAGAGGCTTAAGTAAGCAGCAGTGGCGTTGCTACAGGCAGTGGCGTAGCTAGGATTTTTTCCAGGGGGGGGGGGGGCAAAGGTATGAAATTTCCCCAAAACTTTTCCCGGTCAATGTGTATGTATTTCATATAAAATATGCAAATTTACAAGTATAACCACATTACCATAATTAAAAATTATGTAATATTACCTGCATTTTAATTTTAAACTATAACATAGAACAATTGGAAATAACAACTCTTAGTATATTATTTTGTTCAACAATATCTGGTTTATTTGTATATATTAACGCAGTGGCGTATGCAGGATTTCTCTGAAGGGGGGGGGGGGCATGCAGTATGGTCTAAGGGGAGGGGTGTCCGGAAATTTTTTGACGTTTTCAAGGAGCCTAGATGAAAAATGGTGCAAGATTTTCGACTTTGACAGGAGCAGTGTTAAAGGTTGAATCCTGGTGGTTCATGAGGATAAAACTGAAACTTTTGTGTCTTTACATGCATTCTAATGCCATTTATTCTACCTTACGAAATAAAACTTGTCATTAAATTTGCACACTTGTAGGAGTTAAAAAAAAAAGAGCATTGATCGGTATAGGATTTGTGGTTTTTTTCTTGACCACAAAACTTTATTTTGTCATAAAAATTATCTAAGCGGAGCGCCACCATTGGTTGGCGCGGAGCGTAGAAAATTTTCGAAAAATCAGACCCTCAGATGGCCTGAAATAGCATTTTCCAGACCTATACGAAGAATCTAACCAGTCGCTACCTTCTTTTGTCGTTTGCAATAAAATGCTCCCTTCAAAATATGTCCACATACTGCAAAGTGATCAGAGAGTTAAGAGCTAATTTGACCCCAAAAATGTAGTTTTGCCCAAAAGACTGAGCGAAGCGCCACCACTAGTTGGCGCGGAGCGTAAAGAAAATTTCGAAGAATCAGACCCCTCAGATGGTCAAAAATAGTGTATTCATGCTTGTAAAGAGAATCTGAACATGTAGTCTTTATTTTTATCGATGCCACCAGTGGGATACTGAGTCTACCTTTTAAGTAAAATTGGAATTTGACAGAATTTGCCTGTTTGTAGGAATTAAAAAATTGGCAACACTGAAGGACAGAGACAATCCTTTCCCTTTGAAAATTTTTGAAAAACTGGATGTCCTTATATGCAATCTGGTGCCACATATGCTACTTTTAGAAGTAAAATCTGTGTGATTAAAGTTTGACCACGTATTTTTAAGAACAAAGAAAAAATGGCATCTGTGAGGGGGCATGGCCCAATGGTACCCCCTTCGTACGCCACTAAAAGGAGGCCTAATAGTGGCTCGATCATACAGGATATCCTGTTAGAACAGCAGTCTCTTAAGTGTAGAAGGCTGCAAGGTACTCACGGACCCGTCTTTTGTTACACCCCAAGTGAGCAGAAAGCTATATTTTCCCGAACTAGCCTGTAAGCTTCGATGGATTAGGCTAAGTAACAAAATCTAAGTATGCCAATGGATCCCGTTCATTCTAATTTCAAGACTAACTTTAAGTTTGAGACTAACTTTAAGTTTATCGTTGGCCATGGATTGTTTCAGCCCCATCCATCGTTATGTACACAGAGTAAAATCGGTATAGCTACTACTAGCTTGTAGGACAATATAACAACCTCGGGGGGGGGGGGGGGGTGTGTCTACGTTAATGACTTGTCAGTTTTCAGATCCTTGTACTGAATTCCCATAGTGTACAATGCAGAGACTGTGTACAAGGGGATAAGTTCGGGTCTACAGCCTTTCAGTGTTAGTTTTACTGTATCAGCTGTCGATAACTTCCTGAATAACGGCTTCCTGTGCACTCAAATGCACTGATCATAACACCCGCGCGTACCGTATACCAGAACATTCAATCTGCAACGCGGCGAGGACATTTCTGCTGAACGCGAGTAGGGCCGGTTCATGCGACACTGACGTGTTAATTTTTTGCATGAAAATACGAAGTACGTATGAGAAATGTCTCACAATTTCTTATTCTAACAAAAGTTTTGAAAACTTTTTGTTAGAATAAGAAAATTCATCAAATTTCCCCAATTTCATCAAATTTCCAAATTATTTTCCAGGGGAGGGGGGAGGGCAACTTGCCCCCTGCCCCCCCCCCCCGTAGCTACGTCACTGGGAACACCTTGACATAAAGTGAATGCTTTCCCTCCTAAATTATGTCCATAAATACCGACATACGAAGTTTTGAATTCCCAATTACAGGCCAGGCTCAGCCCATTTGAAATTCGAACTAATGCGAAAAAAGGTATGTGAACGCGTCTCAAAATGGTGACGTCACTGGAGGCACGGTTAGCAACACTGTACCAGAGAGCTCACAATCATCGAATCATGTGCATTGTAACGTGTGTAAGCGCATACATAATTGCAAACACCGGTGCTACAATAGCAGTGAGCGTGGCCACTGACATTGTGAATTGTGCATCGCACGGTTACTGCTTAGTATTCGCAATCGCATCTTCACCAAACAGCCCATACAGTAAAGACGCGCTCGTAGTGGGGATGCCCTGGTTGTGGTCTGTCCATACATGTTCGTAGCGGTTCTTTATAGTGCCCGAACCGCGTCTTTCTTGCACAAAAACAGAACTATTTTTACCCGCGCGCATATGCACGCGAACATTTTGGCCATTGATTTGCTCCGAATCCCCACCATGATCCGCGCCTTTCGCTCTGTATGTTGGACTCTTTATTGTGATGCAATCGTTTTCATGAGGTTGCTAGGATAAGATAACTTTACCGAGCGTTACATTAGTTTCACATCTAGACGCGCGCCGTAGGGCGGGGTTTGTGTGCCGCCAATTGCGTCATAAAAGTCAGGTTAGCTGTTGTGGCATTTTTCGAAATTGAATTTCGAACGCAGTTTTCCTTCGAATATCATTTATGCCGAATTGCACGGGTTTTTAATGGGGTGTTAGATGATATTTGTACAATTCTGTATCAAATCTTGCAATACACAAAAGTTTTTATGGCCGCGTCACGCCCTCTTTAACCTTTGACAATCTGTAGGGTGAACTATGTCCTTGATTGCCATGACAACCACACATATCGGTACAACTTATCATGCCTAGGCTATTACACTTAAACTTTCAGACTTGTGGGATGCTTCCGTTAAGAGTTAAAGTGAATACAAAAATGTATTTGACCCCCTGTCATGTGACTTTGGACCTTGGTTGCCATGGAAACTACATATTTTGATAGAACTAGTCTACCCTATTATACTTGTGAAGTTTCATGTAAAATGAAGGTTTCCTTTGGAAGTTTTAGTACAAAATAGTAAAGAAAAGTTTTCTTTTTTTTGCCAAATGTGACCTTTGACCTCTGATCTTTGACCGTTTATTGCGAGGGTCTGGGAGACATAAGTCCCCACCCTGAGGTACCCACCTACCAATTTTGAAAAGAATTGGTCCAGCCCACTAGGAGGAGTTTAAAAGACAAAAACGTTGTTTTACGAACAAATTATCACTTGAAAATTTTGTTCCATTCTACCACTTGACCTTTGACCTCTGTTGCTATGGCAACCACATATTTTGGTAGGCCTAGATGCAATCATCATATGTGTGAAGTTTCGTGTCAGGAGGACTTTTAGTTTTGGAAATATAGCAGAAAAAGTCCATTTCACTAAATTTGACCTTTGACCCGTAACCTATGACCTTCACTTCCGGTTGTGTATTAAAATGCAATTGTTCTACCTAAGGTACCATCCTACCAAGTTTGAAGAAAATCGGCCCAGCCGTTTACAAGATATTAGGAAAACAAAATTGGACACACACACACACCCACACACACTCACCCACCAACACACACACACATGGACGGGTTTTGACCCCTCTCTCAGCCCTGGACCTTCAGTCACCCCGGGGTACCTCACCATGGGTTAGACCTCAAGACTAGTAACCTGGAAAATTTACCGTTACCATGGTAACCATTGCGATTTTAGCTGGCATTGCCATGTATAGCCCAACAGGCAAAGTGACTACAATATCTCATCCTCCTCACGGAGCGATGAGATAATGATTAAACACAATGTGCACCCCTATAAGATGCATCAGTATTGACCCCTTAGACTGTCAATATTTCAGTTAAAAGTGAGATGTACAGTATTTCATTGAAAAAATTAACCCAATTCACAGAGATCATGCATGATCCTTTTCCATTAAATTGCTTCAAGACAGTAGGATGACCACTACACAGTATGATTACAGCATGCCAACTTCTCTACCAGGCCACTAGTAGAAAATGTAAGGAAAATATTTACATCAAATGTGCGGTTTAAGTTGCCGATGTTGGGGTGATTCAAAGACCGTATGGTTGAAATTCTTGCTCTATGTACCACACATGGGATATAATTTCATTATGGACGTACACGCATAGGAATGGGAACGCAAACAAAACGTGTACTGCTTACCTGTACTTCAATACCGTCTGACTTCAGTGTCTTTCCGTTAAGTACACTGTGGTCGAATGATTGACCGACTGTTACGCTGACGTACTGGTATCCGCAAGCAACCTAAACAGGGTAACCCTTGTGGTCAACGGCAACTTCATTTTGCTGATGGTGTTATGAATAAACCAAATGCCTCGACAGACGGGTTACTCTAAGTATTGCTGCGTTTCATTGAGGTTGTGAAGTGGAGAAGTCGTGCATTGCACCAGTTCACAACTTGTGAGAAGCGTTCCATTGGTAAAAACGGATGGCTATACACCATTAAACAGTAGCAATTATACGTAGACGGTACGTTCGACGTATGCGTAAAATGAGACTGTTCGACGAACAGGCAAATAGACGATCGAGAATTGCGGCAAAGCCGTCTCTGTGGGTAATATTCAACAGTATCAGTCACCGAATTATAATTGCCTTGATCGCATTTACAACTTACACCAACTGAATATCATTTTTGCAGGTTTAGGGGTCAAATACGAAGGTACCTTGATTGTTTATCGCCTTTCGCTATGTCCGCCATTTTGAACTCGAGCTGCTTCAAAAATTCCCAGTTCCCTGCACGACTTCACGAGTTGCAATGGAACGCTTCTCACCGCACGAGTTCACGACTTCACAACCTCAATGGACCGCAGTATTAGTCACGGACAGCTCGTTGTCCGAAGAAAATGGGCAGAAAACAGGTAAAATTTTTATTTTACACTGATTTTAATCACCAAGTTGTTGATTACTTTTACTTTAGAAACACTTTACCGTAATTTGTGACGACAGTCGCTCCCGGCGGTCAAGAAGTCGTTCAAAACCATAGAGTAGGATAATAGGAACTAGAGGGCGGACTACCCAAAACAGCTGTGATCGTATGGGCACTCTCTACCCATATTCTATCTGGGCATCAGACCGATCGCTTACATAGAGATTCATACAAATCACATGCACATGAACGTCCAAAAATTTGATTTCTAAAATCATCTACTTCTATCAGAAAAAGAGGAGGATGTAGTATCTCTCATAAATTGTAAGTTTCTTTTGATGGTTTCGTATTTTATTCTTGTTTAAGTTGAAAAAGACGCATTTTTCTTCACCTAGTGCGAACACGTTCCTGTAAGTGTAAGACAGTATGCAATAGGCCTATATACGTAGTATGCAGTATATATTACGCCTAACGTTACTGGATAGTTTCTGAATCTAAATAATCCACTCTCCTTCTGTAAACTTTGTGCATGGAGCCTTTTCACGATGCAATGAGATGTTATATAAACAAGAGGTCTTTTTACACTGGTGGGGCAAGGAATTTAGGTCAGATGGGGCAAAAATGGCCTACATGGCGTTAGTATTATTTAGCAGACTGTAAAACAGTAGGCCTAGGGCCTTAGTTAAAAAGAGCTGGCATGCAATTTTGGTCTGCTAGGGTGAGGGTTGGAGTAATTTAACCATACTTTAACTTTAGGGGTAGCGAGTCTAGAGTCCCCAAGTATGTTTGAGACAAATTTTTGGAGCCAAATTTGTAACTAAGGCCCGATGCCTCAAAAGTACATGTGTAACGTTAGGCTATATGCCTAATCAAGCTTGATTCTGTTGCACTGGAAAGGTACATTATTTTGGGAAATGGTGAAATATTTTAGTGTTTAATTCCTTGATGCAGTTTAACTTACTTTTACCAACACTTAAAAGAAGAAGAAGAAGAAAAAAAAAAAAAAACATTGAATACCTGATGCCAGTCTTGAGTTGTAGGCTAGCTACTATACATGTGTACTATGCTACGGGTTGCATTTCGTTTTAATACATAATCTTCACCCCAAACAGAAACTGATGGTTTCATTTTTTTTCTTGCACTTGCAGGGAGAAAACCAAGGGATGTCAGATTCATAGTGCTGCTGGCCATGGACTGTTTCCTGTACTTTACGCTGGATGTGGTCATGTCTAAAGGCATCTACCACACAAGCAGATAATGAAGTGAACAAAGACATTTAGAGCTTGATTCTCTCACCCCAAACTATAATTTTTGTAGTTAGTCCACATCCACAGAAATTGCCAATTGGCTCTACCCTTTGACTGAAAGCAAGTTCAAAAAGTGCAGAGTAGAGAACTGATACACACTGTACTGAGAATGTTTGATTACACACTGGGATCAAGCATGATCACCCTGAAGTAACAGACTGAGATTGTGTCTGGATGAGGATGAATTTTAGGCAGAGGAGGGATCGAGGGGCTTATTGAAGAAGGTTAAGAGAATTGGAACTGCTTGGGTGTCATCTTTTAAGTCCAGGTTCACTTAACCTACAAAGTGACTTTTAATTATCATCATGTACACCTTGAATATTTTGAAAGAAAATGTTAATTCTGGATCACCATACCTTGCAATTACTGGAGTTTAGACAGTTGCAATGAGGGAGAGATTCAACAAGCCAAAGCAAAATTATGGGAAGCAATAATGTCAGCTGCTGGTGAAAGACTGCATTCTTTATTATACCTGACAACAGTTTTAAAGACTTCCAAGTGCCCAGAGAAATTAGAGAAGTACTGTAACATGTGACTGTGATTGGACTAAAATGGTTGGTAGAATTGAACCTATTTAACATTGTTTGAAGAAGAAGTGGATCAGACAAATGTATACATGTAGGCCTATTCATGTTTTGCTTTTTACTCTTCATGCATGCCAGAAAACTAGTGCTTCAAGTTTCTGCCAGTGTTGTAACAAATCAGGACTCATGTCACGTACTTCTCTCAAAATGATAGTTACTCGATAGAATTCAGGAGTTATTTCCGCATTGGAATAGTTCAGTGACTCGAGTCAATGACTCGAGTAGAGCCACTTAAAAGTTTGAAAACTGGTGACTTGAGTCACTAGATTTAGTGACTCGATTACAACACTGGTTTCTTCAAGCTCACTGTTGCCATTATGACAAGCTGAGAAGTATTTTATACAAGAGACACATACAGTAGGCTTCAGTTTGGCTTTAGTTAGGCTGTGCAGTAGTTTGCATATCATGGTACCAGCCACATTGCAGCCTACACCTTGGAAGGTACAGTGGGAAATTGTGGAGTGACATTTCAAAAAAATTCAAAGGTGCACTGTGGCTATTGCCAGTCTTCCCTTTCCCAAATTTTGCACTCCTTTTCAAATGGTTAGAAAGAAATTGCACCTGTAGCCCTACTACATCATTATTCCTTATAGCTGTAAATTAAAAACATCTGTATGTGAAAAAGGAAGAAAAAGGGTACAAAAATAATACAATGTAGTAAAGATAGAATGTCTGTTCAAATCTTCTCTTTTCAGTTTGGCATCTGTAGTTACAGTATTTTATTAGGTGCCCCTAATTCACAAGGCTCAATGAGTCACTTTCATGCGAAATTTTAGTCAGCCGTAGAAGGGAGTAACGTTAAGTAACTTTTCTACCCCCTGTATATCAAGCTGACTGATTCAATTGGCAAAAATATTCTGGTTCATCTTTTCAGTCAACCACTTACAACATATGACTAACAGCTGACAAGCTACTAAAATAAAATAAAATGAAAACAGTCACGTCATGCTACTTGTGCTGCCCAGTCTAAACTACTTTACTAGGCATAGTTTTTAATTTGAGAATGAAAAAGAAAAAAAAATGATAAAAACCCCTCCCCACCCAGTGACCCAGATATTCAGTTTAGTAGGAGAATATGCCTTCCTTTTTAACGTCCTTTTTTCAATCTCCACTGGAAATATGTAAAACAAACATGAGAAAAATGTTGGAATGTTAGGATAGGCCTACATTTGCGACTTCATTTGGGGCGAGTTGTCTCCTCTGTTCGGAGTTTCATTAGGTGCCGAGCTGTCTGAGTAGCCAACTTCATTAAGACGCCGAATTGTCTGTATATGAAGGGCTATATGCTTTTAGTAGGTACCGAGTTGTCCGTCTTTACAAAAGCACTGGGAACTGTGAGGCCGTTTTGTCTTACAAGGGCGAGTTGTCCTTGCCTGCATGAGTGCGTTCCTCGAACGTTACTCTTTTTATCACTGAAAAGCAAATTCAGCCCCTTGCCGACCATTTCTGTTGACGTGAAAAGTTAGAAAATATCTTTACGCGTGAAAGCGAACAGCTTATATGAGGTGCCGTATCGGCCAATATTTTATAACATGAATATATTTAGGTTACGTTTTAAACTCAAAATATATTGATTATAGTTCCAATATATTTAGGTTATGATATAGAAAGTCCAATATATTTAGGTTATGATATAGAAATTGATATAAATGTGTTATATTATGAATCCAATATATAAAGATTATATTACTACTCTATATAAATAGGTTATGAGTAAACTGTCTTAGTTTACGAGTAATCCATTATAGTTTATAAAATTGAAATATATATAGGTTATGACTGGAAATGCAGCTCGAACAAACGAATGGCGTTACGTCACGAAGATAGGCGTGATCACAAACGGATGGGCGTGACAGTATGTACGAAGGCGGGATCGGATCACGGTTGGCTTCTCGAAGCTGCCGGTATATGCATACAACACATGCTAGCACTGCGTGTAACTTGTAAGTTTTACAAACGGTAACTTGCTACAACTAGTCTGACTAATAACGTTGGTATAATAAAATTACCGAAAATGAAATTTTAATGAAGAAGAAATCGTGGAAAGACCAGCACGTACGTGGCCAGGAGAGTTTGGGTCGTAGACATGGTCGTAGGCCTTCGTATGCAGGGCGAATTTTTCTGTCTAGCCAGACTAAGAAGGCTTAGGCTTAGGCATAGGCCTACTAGATTCTTGTGACCACCATTCAGGGAAGAGGTACATACTTGCAAAATGAAAGCCAAGATGCCCTTGAGTAACCCAGACACTTCCAAAGGCACAAATATTTAAATTTACATTAGAACTTGCCAGGATTTGCCCGACTGGGGGGGGGGGGGGGGGAGGGCAAGCTCCCCGACAGGGGGGCCAGCATTTCAAGGCCCCGACAAAGGCATTGAGTGGGTCCCAGTGGGACGTGAATTGGAAAAATTTGAGGCGCGCCAAGCGCGCAGAAATTTCTGACTTTCTTTTTAACAATACTTCAAAATCTGGGGTATATTTTGAAGAAAAAGATTAAAAATTTTTGAAAGAAATTTGGCCTTTGTAAAGACCATTAAAACGTCGGGTGTTTATCAAAGAATCTGTCCTTTTTATGGGTAAAATCAAAAACGTTTTATACACGACAGCTGAAATTCTGTTGCGTTCATGCATTTATTCGTTCTAGACCTACGTACTTAGGTCTCCAGACGAGACTAGAAGTTTGCCCGAAAAGTTTTTCCCTTTTTTGAACGAAGATTTGAACATTTTGAGCTTATTATATTGCAGAAAAATTGTTTTTTGTAAGGTTATAATGATAAAATTAGGTTCTTTATTAAGTGATATGCCTTTCAAGAGCAAAATTAGGTAAAATCTCGGGGTGATTAACAGTGCAGGTGGCTTTGGTTATTTGTTGTACTGAGTATCCATCGAAACTGGAAAATTTTGCCACTTTTAACAATCTGAAGTTAATATTGGGGATATGTTGTAATTTTATGACTGATTTGAAATGGAATAACAAAACAAAAAAAATGTTCAAAATCACCAACCCAGTAACTTCAGTCCTTTTACGTTTTTTTTTATTTTTTTTATTTTTTAAGTCCTCCCCGACGAAATCGCCGACCTTCCCCGACGGGGGGGGGGGGGGTGGCCCCGACCCCTATCCTGCTAGCGCCACCCCTATTTATGTCTCAGGTGATCAAAGCTTTTCCCTGAAGACTTACGTCGCTAGTTTTAAGTTTGTGTATGTCGCCATGAGAGGGTATGGGCCGCTATAAGAGTTAGGGACCATTTAAGTTTGGTGGGACAGAACATTCTTTGCCTGAACAATTCAATGCTGTCCGAAAGACTATAGTAAGCCGAGCGCTATCGGCAGTTGGCACGGAGTGTTCATAAAATTGTTATTTCTCAGACAGCCGAAAATGCCATTCCCAGGCTTGTATAGCAGAACCTAAACATTCTTTATTTTGCAGGCATGGAGTCGTGTCCAACTGCCCCGAGTCCTGAGCCGGATCCGAGTCCAGAAGTTCCAAGTCCAAGTCAAGCCCAGTACAGATGGTCTCGAGTCCAAGCTGTGTTCGAATCAGCCGGGATCCGAGTCCGACAGAGTCCGGCAGTGCGGAACTCACCCATCTAGCTGACTACCTGATACCTGCATGCGCATGCAACACAAATGCAGTCTAAGAATAAATATTGTCTTGAGTGAGAGAGCAGTGGCAGCGCTACAATATCAATTTTGGGGGAAGGGGGGGGGGGGGCAGCAAACAAAGGGCAAAGGAAAAATGTTGGGAATGAACATTTTCGCTTGCAGTGCGAAACTGAGCACAAAGCGAGAGCTTCTGGCTCCAGGTCGGGGATCCAGGGTCCCACCTCAAAGATCATGGTTTCCTAGAAGTAGTTGTTCTTACAAAGTCACGGCTCTGTACATAATTGTATAGACCCAAATCTTAATTGTCCCTCTCCCATTAGTCCTCGTCTCATCAGCTCCTCGTATCATAAGTCTCCTGACCTCATTCATTAGTCTCTCATCTCATTAGTCCCCCATCCTTTTCATTACTCAGTCTCATTAAGTGGCGCACGCATGGGAGGCATTGGGCCAGGCCCCTCCCGGCGGATGCTATTTTTTATCCTGAAAATACATTACTTTGTTAGTACTTAAATTTTACTTCAAATAGCATATGTGACACCAGAATGAATGAAGGGACACCCAATTTCTCAAAAAATTTCAAAGGGTGGGGGTGGGGACGTTGTTTCCCCAAAGCACCCTCGCTGATGCCAATTCTTTCGTTCCAAAGAATACGCACATATTGTGATAGGCCAACTCTAGATTTAACTGCAAAAGTTAGCACAGGCCAACGTAGCCCCAGATTACATGTAAGGACACCCAAATTTTCCAAAAGTAAGGGGAGTGAATATCCCCTTACACCCTGACCAGACCAGCGATCCCTCAGCATACTGCATGCCCCCTCCTTCAGAGCGAAATCCTGAGTACGCGCCACTGGTCACATTTTCCCCCGACTCATTGAGATTTGGGACTCGGGTTAGGGTTATGGGTTAGATTATAAGGTTATGGGTTATTTACGTCCTGACTGACTGAGCACATGCTTGTACATACCAAATAAAAGACAAAAGGGTTTCTTTATTACTCCCTCATGCACCTCGTCGCGGCACGAAGAAGATATAATGTTTGGCATTGTTACAAAGGATAAGAAAGACAAAAGGGAAAAAGGAGAAAGCCCTAACACAAAAAAGGGAAAAAAAGAAAAAGGAAAATTACTGACACTCTGTGGGACCCGAACTCGCGTTACCGAAGCAAAAAGCCTACTATTATCCGCGCTAACCACACCGGCAACTGCAAGCTCATGTTTAAAGGTAGTCGTAAAATACTTAGACACAACACAGTTTAGGCCTAGGCCCTTCATGAGCCATTGAGTAATGTAACAGGCCCGAATGTAAGTATGGAAAGATGTTTTAGTTTTCTCTATTGATTTGTCTTCCAAATAGTAAAAATAGCGAGTCCTCCTTTTTCAGTGGTAAAGGCTGGCGGCTTGTTCTCAGTAGTTTAGGACACATTTTCACTCAATTACTGCCTAGGCCTACGGAGGCTACGGTATGGAATTAAAATCCAATGGGCGTTTTCTTGAAATATTGGGGTGATGGCCGAAGGTCCCCCTGGATCGCCGTTGAATTATTTAGTTATTAAACCGTATACGGCACATATTTTGAGGGTCGCCCAACTGTCTTGTACAAACTTTAGCCCATGAACAGGACCCAGCATTACGTTCCTGTAGCTATGCTATACACTTCATTTCTGGTAGTAAGGAGAGACTACAAGGCAGGGGCGTAGCCAGGATTTTCTTGTGGGGGGAGGGGGGGGGGGCAAAGTCGACTCATCGTCCCCAATTTTGACCGACAGGACTATCTAAGCGGAGCGCCACCATCGGTTGGCGCAGAGCGTACAAGAAAATTTTTGGTTTTAGAAACCCCTCAGATGGCAGGAAACGGCACTTCCCGAGTGTTTTATGCTGCATGTTCCCAACCTGGAAATGGATCTCATTTCAAAAATTTCTCAATTAATGCAAAAAAAAAGAAGAACAATCTATGGAAAATGTCAATACATGTTTCTAAGCGGAGCTGTACCATCGATTGGTGCGGAGCGAACCAGGAAGTTTTTGGTTTTACAAACCCCTCAGATGGCCGGAAACGGCACTTCCCGAGTGTTCAGAGCAAGAATATGTTCAGCCCAACTTTGAAATCCTCCCCGCTTCTTAATTGGAGCACTTGACAAATATTGAGGGGCTGCACATACCTTTAGCCCCCACTTTTTCATTTTTCATCGCCGCCACTGGGGTGTGGCATTTTCTTGAGGGAGCGAAGCGCCCAAGTGAGGAGCCCAGCATCCGAACGGGGAGAGGGTGTGGTACTCCCACTCCTACCTCAAGGAGATGTTGCAATTTTACATCAAAATTGAGCGATCTGGTGAACACCTTAGCTGGATTTTTTGGACATTTTCAATCTTGTATCAATGTTTTCCTTTTTCCCTCGAGAGTTAGTGTGTGCCTGTAAGAGGGTTACTGTACGAGTCAATGGGGCCCTAGGAAATTGTGTTGCACTGAAACACTGAAACAGCTTCTCATAAGACTTACATTGGCTAAACCAGCGGAATTGACATTTACCTTGAAAAACGCCAAAACTCCATTTAAATAAAAAAAAAATAATAAAAAAATAGGTCTGGGCGGGAGTAAGTGCGAACCCCCTGGCTACGGGCCTGTCTTCCTGGGTGTCCCCCTCCCCTTTTGGAATTTTTTGCTGTCTCGAAGAGCTTAGATGCAACATGGTTCTATATTTTGTTCTTTTTATACTAGATTCCAGTGTTCTCCACAGGGGGTTTTAGAGGGCCGACACGTCCTTCTAGTGAAATTGGCCGCCCCTCCAAAATAGTTGCCGCTCTCCAAAAAATGCAGCTTCTATCTTTAGTTCATTGCTTCATTACACATATACAAGTCATAACTGGAAAATGTGTCTTCCCTCCAGGCTTGGCGCCAGGATTTGCCCGACGAAGGGCCACTCTCCGAACGGGGGAGGGGTAGGGTGGGTAGCGACCCCAAGCCCCGACAGCCAGGATGCCGTCGATGAGTTGGTGAGGGAGATTTGAAGAAAACCTGTGCACTATACCTGCCGTTGCGAGTCATATACGACATTAAATTTTTATATGCTAGAGGAAGATATTTCCGCACTGATTTAACCGTGGAAAAGCGGGCGAAATTTTTGGGGGTTAGCCTACACTAAAAAGAATCTGTACTTATTTAAAGCTTATATAGATCAATTGTCACGGCCTTTTGGCCCTATCGGGCACAACTTATATTGTACTTCCTCTTCGAGTCCGTACCGCACGACTGACACAAGAGATCACACCTCCTGGTTTAGCGAAATGAGATGAAATTCCCGATATGTTCATTAATCCATTTATTCTACATATTAGTTTACTTGAAAAGATGGGAAGGGTTTGTAATTTATTAGCTCTAGGTAACGGAACTGAGGAAGAGTGTGAAAAGCATTCTGAACATTTTGGGTTTTATCGCAGAAATAACTCTTTTGAAAGCCAAAATAATTAAACCGACCATGGGAAGGCGACATATTATTCCCGACAGGGAGCGGGCCATGTCAGCGACCACAAGTTCCGACGGCCCCTATGTCGAGGGGGTGGTGAGAAGGGGATATGAAGGAGCCTAACTATCCCATGTTATTGAACCCCTTTTTCACATTTTGCACAATATCACTTAATATTTTAAAAGCCGAGTTGCGCACTGATAGTGTTCTGTTGAGTCAATATCGTGAAATTGCAAAGCGCGCGAAGCGCGCGAAAATTTTTGGTAGACTTACAACAATAACATAGCCTATGTAATCATTAAAAACAAAAAGAAAAAAATAGAAACTGTGGGGGTTGTAGACCGTATCGGGGATAACATACATTGCGTCGAAAACACCTGGAATATCCGATAAAATAACCAAACTATGCTCCATCTGTCCGTGAGTCGTTCACCAACTGACCTACACAAGAGAACAGCAACTAGGCTTTGTGATATCGGATGAAATTTAAGACCTCTAAATAACCTGTGCACTCTGCCTCCCTGTTTCTTGGTAAGGCTGACAGGACTTACACTCTCTAGATATGTGGAATGGAAGTATTAAAAAAAACTGGAGTGAATCTACAGCGGGCGTAGCGCGCCGAAAATTTGGGGTTCTTATAAGGGAAATTGTCCCTTAAGAGCAAAAAACAGGTAGACCACCGGGGACACTAGCCGCCGTCGGGGACTGCATACTTTATCGTAACGACTTGAAGCTTCCCTCCCCCCTCGAAAAACTGTAAAAAATGCCCCCTCCTCTTGCCGTTTATCTTTCTTTCTTTTTTTCTTTTTTTTTTGCTCTCCTTCATTTTTTCAACATCGCCCATCGCGTCCCCAAAATTTCTGCGGGGGGGGGGGGGGGGGGGGCGCTTTTTCCCCCCCCCGTCCCCCCCCTGGCTACGCTAGTGCTACAAGGAACGGATTATACGGTCACGTTCAGTGACAAGTACAAACTGTCCATATCTTTCTCGATTTTGTCTAGTTACTCTCTTGGCAGCCACGGGCACTGCTATATAGCGTCTCCACAAGGGCACAGAAATCTTAAGTTCGGTAATCTAGTTGTAGCAAGTTTCTTCTTTTGATAAATTCACTGAATTCTTCGAGATGCTAAAACACAAATTTGATCCCGCCTTCGTACATACTGTCACGCCCATCCGTTTGTGATCACGCCTATCTTCGTGACGTAACGCCATTCGTTTGTTCGAGCTGCATTTTAAGTCATAACCTATATATATTGCAATTTTATAAACTGTAATGGATTACTCGTAAACTAAGACAGTTTACTCATAACTTATTTATATAGAGTAGTAATATAATCTTTATATATTGGATTCATAATATAACACATTTATATCAATTTCTATATCATAACCTAAATATATTGGACTTTCTATATCATAACCTAAATATATTGGAACTATAATCAATATATTTTGAGTTTATAACATAACCTAAATATATTTATGTTATAAAATATTGGCCGATACGGCACCTCATAAGCTTAAGCCACTTTTTAGGATGAAATACACATTTTACAAGGACAAATAAGTCGCAGGTATTGGGCGAATCGATTTCTGCCATACAGTTCGCACACACATGATCGCTCCCCGCGTGACTTTTGCCCAAGTCATGCCCAGAGTGAACGTGGATGCCGTGTCTCCTTGTAATCACAGACGATTTACGTACGCGCCATTGGGAGTCCGTACTCTAGTTCCTATATCCCGCTCTATGTTCAAAACACTGAACTGAGCTCTGAGCGTAGAATTCTGTGATGTCGTAGAACGTAACAATAACAATGCTCCCAAAAAGCTGACGTCGTCTTTGGCTTGTTAATAGTTATCGCGGGTTAAGCCCTTCATTGTTTAGACCGGAAAAGTTTTTAATCATTTCAGACCTACAGGTTGCATTTTTGATTTTCATAATGAAAAGAATATTAAAAGATACATATACAGTAGGAATAAGATGAATTTTCTCTCTATCATTTTTACATAGGCCTAGACCACCATATCTAAAAATTCAGGACTATTTTACTGTAGAAAAATGATTCGAGGGGGGATAAGTAACAGATGCAATTAGGCCATGGGCCTGCAGACTGAGGGAGAATTGAAAGGGAAGGCGGTGCAGCGAGACATAAAATTTAGCAACAATGGCCTGTACCCAAATTTGTTATTGTTTTTCCACAGGTAGTAAAGCGGTATAACTACTTACGCCGAAGAAAACATTAAAAGAGCATTCTGGTTAGTTAGGACAAAGAACACGGCCATCAGAAAGGCAGCATGGCGGTGTGGAAAGCCGGTGCAAACCCTCTGGGACAGGCTCTCCAAAGGTCGTGAATACTCTGCTCCGAATCAGGGGGCGCCTACCCTTTTCACACTGGAGGAAGAGAGAAAACTCGTCGACCATATCATTAAGTTATCTGAATGCGGTTACCCTTTGTCTAGACGAGAAGTTATAGCCTTGGCCACAGACTCAGCAGAGCTGCTAGGAACCAGACCACCTAATGGCAACAAACTAAGCAAATGTTGGTTTCAAAGATTTATGAGGCGTTGGCCGGAACTGAGGCTGGTCAAGGCCCAAAAACTTAGTGTTAAGAGGGCTAAAGCAACTTCAAAAGAGACAGTGGACAGTTACTTTAAGGAGAAAGTCCTAACTAAATATGATTTGAATAAAAAACCACACCTGATATTCAACGTAGATGAGACAGGGTTGCAAACTGAACATGAACCAACAAAGGTTGTTGGTGGACGTCACCAAAGAATAAACTCCATTACGTCAGAGAGAGGAGCCATCACAACCGTTTTGGCATGTGGGAGCGCACCTCCTTGCCACCTTATTTTGTTTTCAAGGGGAAAAAGGATGACCCCCGGCTGATGAATGGCGCCATTCCTGGGTCAAAATACACTTTGTCAGAAAGCGGATGGTCAAATGGAGCAATATTCAAGCAGTTTTTGGAAGAACATTTTTCCCGCTTCTTTCCCGCATTTTTCCCTCAAAGAGAGAAAAATGAACACGCGTTACTTCTTTATGATGGACATTCCTCTCATATTTCTCTACCATTGGTAGAGTTAGCCAAGCATCATAACATAATATTATTTGTGCTCCCACCACATACAAGTCACGCCCTCCAGCCTCTTGATGTTGGAACATTCAGGCCCGTCAAGTGCCACTATGCAAGTGAATGTCAAAAGGAAATGAGGAGTAGACCGGGGGAGGTCATCACTCGATATGACGTTTGCAGACTAGTTTGTAGGTGATTTTTGAAAGCGGTTACACCTAGCAACCTGATTAACTCTTTCAGGGCCACAGGCATTTTTCCACTGAACCCTTCAGCTGTAAACCCAGACCACTTCAAGCCCTCGCAAAATTTGTCAAGGAAGAAAACCTTCGCAAATATGGCAGAAGGCCAAAAGCAGTTGTATGAGTATTTGCTTTCACAATTGCCAACCCCTAGGGCAACTTTGGAAAAGCCAAAGAGAAAACTGAGTTATCGTCCAGCAGGCCTGGCAATAACAGAAAACAGTATCATCCTGAAGTTGAAAAAAGTGTATGAAGAAAGCAAAAGTAAAGGAAATTGTAGCAAAAGAAAATTGGTATCAGTGCAAGAAGAGGCAGGATCATCATCAAAAAAGTTGAAATCATCTAGCACAGCGGGAGAAAAGGAATCTTCTACCCCAGGCAAACAACATGCTCAAAAAAGCCCACACACCCAGCAACCCTTACTGACCTACCGTACTCCCGAAGAAACCTCAACGGAAGCGGATGATGACGATTCCTGTTGTATCTTTGGCAAATTTTCACCGGAAGGTGTAAGAAATTTGAACTATTTTAAAATTGTTGACTGGGCCCAGCGTGGCTATTGCGACCACTGGGTGCATTTACAATTCTGTTACAAAATGAATTTGGAAGAAGCAAAAAACTCTGTTGTGGGAGTCAGGAAGAATAATTTTTATGCCATCTATTTTATTTGCTGTGACATTCGTTTGTACATCACTATAAACATTACCGAGATTTGTCCGACGAACAGATAAAGCCATAGCCTCATAATCCGTCTCATTTCAACTTCCACTGGACCTCATTTTGTAACAGCGCCAACAGTGAACGAACTTGTAACCCTTTGCGGAGTTCAGTGTAAGGACCTGCAAGTTCCATGAATTTCCATCGCTTGGTGTGGAATCGGTGTAACCCACACAAATTTCATCACGTAGTGAGAGATACTGAGTGAGAGAATATACAGACACAAAGGTAATGACTTCTTATTGTTTCCTTGTCTTTGTTGATTCTATTTTATAACTTTGGTGAACGAACTTCGAGCCCACCATGCTACTGGGTAATGCAAAGGTTACGCAAAGATAATCAAACGTTTCTCGTTCAGCATTTAACTTACTTCGTATTTTTCCAGTAGTAATATAATAGGTTATACATTATATAGTACTTAGTTAATAGTGTCCGTTTTTGCGAGTAATAGAAGCATTGATTTTTCTTGCAGTATCATTTTAGTCTAGCTTATTTACAGTTAGTGTCAAAGGCTGTAGCTAGGCCAAGGCCTAACTGTTAGAGTCCGATCTAGGCCTAGCGTAAGTTACTTACAACCTTAACACCTCTAAGGTTATAAAAAGTTTCTCGTTTTTTTTAACTGCGTATTATTTTGCTTTGTTACAGTAACAGGCCTACTAATAGGCATACTAACCATTAACTGTTAGACTCAGTAGCTAATGAAAATTTTTTCCATCATTGAACTGGTCTAGGATCAGTTTAGAATCCCTGCAGGCATAGACATTTGAGTTTCTGTAGCTTTACACATCAGCAGTTCAGTGTTTTCAGTCTAAACTAGCCTAGCTCACAACTAGCCTAGCATATTTCTAACTTTACAACATAGCCCATATAGGCCTATATGCTATTTCTTTCAACTATACTGTTTCCATTACTGATACAGTTTCCTTAAATTGTGCTGTTCCACTTTCAAGTTTCCATCACTCTTTCCATATTTTAAAACTGCTGTTTCCTTCATTGCTGAATTTGTTGTTTCCATCACTGTTTCCATATTTTTTAAACTGCTGTTTCCTTCATTGATGAACTTATTGTTTCCATATTTTTTAAAATGCTGTTTCCTTCATTGCTGAACTTGTTGTTTCCATCACTGTCTCCGTATTTTTTAAACTACAGTTTCCTTCATTGCTTAATTGATTTTTTGTTGAACAACTGGTCATGTTGTTTTCATATGCTGTTGTTTCCTGTATTGTTTAGCCTGCTGTTTCCAGAAAGTTTACCTATTGTTTCAGCTGAGTTTTACCACTTTATACACAATATACTTTTCCTTATCTTTCCTGTTTCCAGTTCTTGTTCTTCCCATAAATTCTGTTGTTACCATATTGTTTAGTTTGCTGTTTCCACAAAAGTTAAGTTACATCAGTACTTTTCACTATTTTTCCCAATTTCCTGCATACAGTATATGTGCAGCGTTTCAATAATGTCCGTTGCTCCCATGACTAATCACGATTCTAATGTTTTTATGCCATATTCAGCTACAATTTAAATGCATTACTGTTAAATTTTGTGACCTACTGAACAATAATTTAAGTGATCTTTGTTGTCAGCATCACTGAATACAGTAACAAGCTCTTTCCATCATTCACATTATATTCATTGGTGTAGTATGTTATGAAGGTGAATGAAATTAAATCTTGATCTCTGTCTAAATTCTTCACTTCTACAGTACTGCACATTATAAAAAAACATCAATACTTTTGCCTCATGCTTTTAGTTACAGGATCATTTCATTTAGGTTCCATTGTGTTTTCTGACAAAACCAAAGGAAAGCAATGTACAGTGTATCAAATGCTCTCATCTTCTTGTCACATTGTACACTGCAGTCACCAAAGAACTATTGTTCTGCAGATTTAGACAACATCTTAAATTTAGGAGATAAAATGTACTTTGCAATCCAACCAAAGCTGTTACAAGAAGCTTGCTGGTTGCATTTTAATGATTTACCAAAATATTATTCATTTTGTGGACACAGCTTTCTAAATAGCTTTCATCATACCTACAGTGGACTTACGTTCATCATGCAGAATGAATTCTGCTGACAACATAAATACTTACAGCCTTACACATGCATTAAACAGTACATTCCATGAATTTGCAACATCTGCAATTCTTGTCTCTAGTGGCAATGCAGTTGCAATATTTAAAGATCACTTATCTGCCACTTTTTACCTTTTTGACTCTCATAGTAGGAATGCAGAAGGCCTCCCAGTGGTTGATGGCAGTAGTGTCCTTTTGGAATTTCAGTCCCTGAATGATCTGGTTGTGCATTTGAAGAACTCGACAAATTGTTTTGTAGAAAAAAGTGATCAACCAGTTCAATTTGATCTGTACGCTACAAAAGTCAAAACTATCAAAATGCGTACATTCAAACAGTTGCCAAGAGAGCAGCAGTGGTGTAAATTTGGTAGCACAGTCAGTGTCTCATTCGATTGTCATGCTCAAAGACCAACAGATGAATATCCATCACCTAGTACAGGTAGTGATAACAATGACAGGGATTCAAGACAATCCATGTGCCCATTGGAAACAAGTGCAATGCTAACTGTAATTGAACAGTTTTAAGTTTTTATGTCAAGAGAAACCTGTATATGCATGTTGCATTTGTGATAGGGTTTTGTTTGAGAAAGGTGTTAAAAATTTCCTTCCATCCAACCTCGTGTCCTGCGAACATTCCATTTATAACCCAGTTCTTTATCAATGGCAATACTGTACGATTTGGCCAAATTGGACAAAATTGCAAACCTCACCACAGTCATCGTTAAGAACTTCACCCTCAGATCAGACCACCACACTGGCTTTGACAACTCAGACAAAAATTTTCAAAACAACCACACTAGAATTACCAGATCATATTATCAAGGAAGCAACCAACTCTGTACGTCCACCAACACCGCCACCACAACCAATAAAAACAGTCAAGACGTCACCCATCAAGACAACAACATCTGTCAAAGGATCAGTCAAACAGGTATATCTCAAATATTTTGTCTTACCATGTATTATTGCTTTCAATGAAAAGAGAAACCTACGCATCTGTAACGGTTTGTTTTTGTGTTGGTATACCTGTGTGTATGCATGTAAATTTGTGGAGGCGTTGGAAATAACAATAAGTTGGGTAGTCTCACCTCAGGTTGCCGTGTTCTGTGCAGCCCCGTCAATACCGTTGAAACAATATGGCGTCACAACGGAACCTCGTGTCCTCGCGAACGAATCTTAGCTGTTGCAAAAGCGGCACTATGGCTCCACTCAACACTACAGTCCCAAGTAAAGTAATAAATGTCGAGCTGCCAGCTGCTGCCCGACGCACGAGACTGTCCGTGTTGGTGGAACCATGGAGCTTCCGTGTTAGTAGCTCCATGGTGGAACGAATAGAGTGCTTCGAAACGGACACGAGTTGTTGATGAAATTAGCACCGAGATTTCAAGTGGTAGACTTCTAGTAAAATGGCCTAGTTGGCTATGTGATATTTCCACGAAGGTAGCTGGTTTCAGCGAAGCCGGTGGCTTACTTCAGCGTCCTTATGTTGTGGTTGGCTAGAGTAGTAATCACTAGAAGTAGATGTTCCGAGTGCGAGAGCTAGAGTGGTTCTAGTGAGAGCATGCTGTCCGGCACGTGTTGGACTCTCCATTGACTCGATGCAGCTGATGGTGATTGGTCAGAAGTCCTGACGTCATGAGGCTGCTCTCGGTAGCTAATGTATATGTATAAGTAAGTGTGTATGGTGCACTTAGAATGTATGTCCGAAGTGCTTCAGTATTCCCCCCCACCCCTAGATGACTGTAAAGTAATAGAAGTCATCGATAATAACAGTAACTAAATGGAAAACTAAATGTGGACAACTTGTAGATAACGTTTCGGCCAGTGTACCTTTCTGCCTGACCGTGTTGTTGTGGTACTAGATCTATCAGGCGAAGTTTTGAGTATAGATTTATTAGAGGTCGGTTGCTTAGGTGTAGTAGGAGTTTTAGGTTTGGGCGGTGGTTGGGAAGCAGGTGGTGGTTGAGGAGTTGGTGGTGAACTATCAACTAGCTTAGGTGAATCCTCACAATAAGCTACCTTAAGTCTATCTATGCTGACAGTATTCTTACGTCCATTAATATTAATAGTAAAGTACTTGTCCTGTCTGTCAAGGACTTGATAGGGGCCTGAATATGGTGCCTCTAATGGTTTCTAAAAACCATCACTACGTAACCATACATAAGAACAAGTACTTAAGTCCTTAGGTATGTGAGTAGAGCGTGATGCAGGCCTTGTAATAGCAGGACGTAACTGCGACATATGTGGCCTTAACCTATCAACATAGCCAGTATCTGGTACAACGGATTGGGTCGATGGTTCTATAAATTCTGCTGGTAAAACTAGAGCCATCTCGGCTGAACTACATTTGATGTCAGCTTTGTATGCTGAGCGGATTCCTAATAATACTAAAGGTAAAGCTTCAGTCCACGCATGAGATTGAGCATGGGCTTTTAGTGAACCTTTTAATTGTCGATGAAATCGCTCTACCAACACATTTGCCAAAGGATGATACGAAGTTGTTCGAAATCTCTTGCACCCTAGTAAGTTGTTTAGGCTACGGAATAATGAAGACTCAAACTGAGTGCCTGTTTCAGTGGTGATATGAGTAGGTACACCAAACAATGAAACCCAACGGCTGATGAAAGCTTTGGCAACCGTTTCAGCTGTTTATATCCGGAATTGGAATTGCCTCCGGCCAACGAGTAAACCTATCTACAATGGTAAGTATATATGAAAAATTGTTTGAAGGGGGTATGGGCCCGACGATATCCATATGAATGTGTGAGAATCGTCGTCCTGGTGATTCAAACGACCCTAATGGACTCTGGGTGTGTCTGTGAATTTTAGACTTCTGACACCTTAAACATGACTTGGACCATGTGTTTATGTCACGATTCATACCGTCCCAGACGTACCGACTTGAAATAAGTTTACGTGTGGCAGCGATACCGGGGTGTGCCAAATTGTGAAGTGAATGAAAAACAGTGCGTCTGAATTTTGAGGGGACATACGGCCTAGGTACAGCGGTAGACATATCGCATTTGATAGTTTTGCCTGTCTCACGTAATGGTACATCCTGAAGTTTTAAGGAAGATGATCCTAGTAGCTTGGTTAGCTCATCATCTTTCTGTTGTTCAGACGCAATGTCTTCTAGATTGAGGGGTGAATTAGGGGTGTCCGTGATAGTAATAACAGAACACGTGCTGCGTGATAATGAGTTAGCAACGGTGTTGTCTGTGCCCTTGATATGCCGAATATCAGCTGTAAATTGGGCAATGTAGTCAATCTACCTGATCTCTCTAGGCGAATGCCTATCAGGTTTAGCTTGTAAAGCATAAGTGAGTGGTTTGTGGTCGGTAAGTACATAGAATTCACGACCTTCTAGCATATGCTTAAAATACTTAATTGCTAAATAAATGGCTAGCGATTCTCTCCCGAAGGTGCTATAACGCATCTGAGTTGGGGAGAGCCTTCGTGAAAAGAAAGCAATAGGCTTCCATACATTATTTACATTTTGCTGTAGGACGCCGCCTACAGCAACACTTGAAGCATCTACCGTTAAACATAAATCATCAGCGGAGTTTGGATGAACTAAAAGTGTAGCTTCTGCTAAGGATGACTTAATTTTGTGAAAGGCAGTAAGTGCATCGCCTTCTAAAGTAATAAATTTTTCCTTGCGTTTTCCTGCAAGCAAATCAGTTAAAGGTTGTAAAATGGAGGCGCACATAGGTATAAGGCGCCTGTAAAAATTAACTAGGCCTAAAAATCGACGAAGTTGAGTTAGTGTCGTCGGTGCGGCAAAGTAATATGAGGTACCGGTAAGGCTTTAGGGCAAAGATGCGACTAAGTAACTGACCTTGTATATAATTAAGGTGGGCTAAATATTGTAGCTCAAATACCGTTGCACCGCTACGCAGGCCATAAATACTAAGTAAAATATTTGGCAGGTCTTTGAAAAGTAGTCGGAATTATGCACCCTATGTCTGCTGTGAGTATAAGTAGCAGACAATGCAGTAAACCTAAAAACAGTTACAGCTCTTACTAACTTTAGGAGTAGACAACAGGCTACAGTCTACGAGCGAAGGGATTGGAATAAACTACGTGACTAGGTAGCAGTAGCAAAATATTTAGGAATGTTTTCAATGGTAAACGGGTGAGATAATAAGGAAAACGAAGCCCTGTAGTGTAGTGAAAAGACTCGTGTATAACGTTAATGTGAAATGCATGTACAATGAATAACTTTAAAAGTGAAATAGCTCGATGAAAATCTCGAAGACTTACAGTTGTAAAAATTGTTGACACGAGGTTGGTAAACGGAGCTCAAAAATCGCCAGTTTCGTGATTTAAGTGAATCTTGTCTCAGAGTCACCAGTTTTGTGGAGGCGTTGGAAATAACAATAAGTTGGGTAGTCTCACCTCAGGTAGCCGTGTTCTGTGCAGCCCCGTCAATACCGTTGAAACAATATGGCGTCACAACGGAACCTCGTGTCCTCGCGAACGAATCTTAGCTGTTGAGCTGTCGAGCTGCCAGCTGCTGCCCGACGCACGAGACTGTCCGTGTTGGTGGAACGAATAGGGTGCTTCGAAACGGACACGAGTTGTTGATGAAATTAGCACCGAGATATCAAGTGGTAGACTTCTAGTAAAATGGCCTAGTTGGCTATGTAATATTTCCACGAAGGTAGCTGGTTTCAGCGAAGCCGGTGGCTTACTTCAGCGTCCTTATGTTGTGGTTGGCTAGAGTAGTAATCACTAGAAGTAGATGTTCCGCGTGCGAGAGCTAGAGTGGTTCTGGTGAGAGCATGCTGTCCGGCACGTGTTGGACTCTCCATTGACTCGATGCAGCTGATGGTGATTGGTCAGAAGTCCTGACGTCATGAGGCTGCTCTCGGTAGCTAATGTATATGTATAAGTAAGTGTGTATGGTGCACTTAGAATGTATGTCCGAAGTGCTACACATGTGTATGTCTGTGTGTTTGTGACGCACTGCTTGTTTAATACACAATATCTCACAAAGGAAAGTTGTGTCAGTTCTCATACTTTGTATGGCGGTGCGCCATATTAAGCAGAAGAGCCCTGTCAAATTTCATTAAGGTCAAAGATCATCTTATATCACCACAGATCAAGAACCAAAACACCTTGACCACAATATCTCAAGCTAGGAAATATGGATCTTTTTATACACTTATTGGATCTTTTTATACACTTATTCATTCATACCCACTGATTCTGGTCGAGGTCAAAGGTCATTTGAGGCCACCACAGATCAAAGGCTGAAAACATTGTTCTCACAATATCTCATTTCTGAAGATTTTTAATTTATTTTACACAAATTTAGTTGTCCATAAAGTGCAGAACACTTGAGTGTTCCACTTAAGTCCACAAATCCTTCAATCTCCTCTATAACAATCCATATTCCTCACTTCAGGATGAATTACCACGAAAAGTCATAGTAAGAGGTGAAGAAGTCCAAGTATGTACAATCACCGTAGAGGATGATGATGATGCCATAAAGGTGTCACTATGGCGTGAAGATGCTGCCACCCCTATTTCTACAGGAGACTACATAGCAATTAGCAATGTTACAGTCAAATCCTACCAAGGAGAAGTTCAGCTTGGATCTACATCCCGGACAAACATAAAGGTAAAATATCCACTTAACATGCATCACATCTGTACAAATTATTCTTGTGTTCCTAGTTGGGTACATTATGAACATCAAATTAAATTTGGCACCAAGGTAACCGAAATTTTGCTTCTGCTGCAAACACTATTGGACAAAGCCTCAAAACAACTCCTGCTAGGATATATTTCTACCTTCACTGATACTTCTAATCATTTCCTTTTTGTACAACTGGCCACTTCTAAGCTGTGCAAGGGTAGGACATGGAGGGCTCAAGACTGGAATAGGGAGCTCTCAGTGGATAAAAATGTTTAAATGTCTTTGTACGGCCCCACCTTTGTTACTAACAAACAGCTAAGTGCATCATTTCAGAACCTTTATCATCCTTTTAACCCTCCATTGCAGAAAATGGAATGCCCAGACCTACACAAGACAATAAGCATCATTAGGTACATTGAAGAGGAAACCAGCATCCAGCTTCTCCTCAATGATGATACCACTCTCATCATAGACAAATACCTCCTTAAGGCAAACATTAACTCAGAAGAATTTGATGACTGGCAAGAAGCCCTTGACATCTGCCTTCCACTAACACTTCAAGTGACTGTCAGACGTGGCCACATTTACAGCAATCATGACTGAATAAACCACAGTACATGTTTGTAACAGTTTCGGTAGATGTTTGTAGCAGTTTCTGCAGTCTGCCTTTTCATTTATCATTTTATATGGTTCAGTTTTCCTTGATATTTGTCTTTTTCTTGTTATCCTATTAGTCATGTACAGTCTTCAAAACATCCTCTACATCTATATGCAAGTCAACATCTACCAAGGTCCTTCCTCTACTCATAGGTCAGCCAAGAATTTGCCTACTTCTTCCACTAATATTTCACTGATCTCTGTACATTCAAAGTCAACTCCATGATTGTACAGAAAAAGTTAATTCCAGTTTTAAAAGTAGACATCAAACCTTCCCACCCTCTCCCACTAAACATATCTCACCCCTTAAAATAGGCCTACATTTTCCCAGTATATGAACAGGGTACTGTATATCCAGCACTTAGACATCATTCATTTTTTTAGGAAAGGGTTACTAAAATGGTTTTGACAACTCACTCTTCCTCTTCCACCAAAGATTTCCACAGACCAGACCTTATTACAGGGAGGGCAGTAGGACCTACCCGATTCAGGATCTCTTCTCCTTGATAATATATATTCTTGGATGTACCAACACAGCTTTGCTACAGTATAACAGACACTTGCATACACATCACTCAAAACCATCCATACAGCTGTGTCCTGAACACATCACCACTACAAATAGAAACTGCTTCTTCAACACCCCATTAAGTAAATGTATGATGTCTAAAAAGTAACCCATGATAGTTGACTGGAATTAGTTGGAGTTTAATTATTAATTAGTACTTCGTACCCCATCTAAACAATACACCATCACTTTGTCACTTTTTCAAAATACAGAAATTATTATCAGCTTCCACAATTCAAAAAACTACCATATGTCAGCAAAATTTGACAGTGATATTGACACAGGTCACAGTCATCTGGAGCCATCAGGCGAGCGAGGGACCAACACTGAGAGCCTTCCAACAAATAGTTTTCATTAAAGTAACAGTCACAGTTGTATCACTTAGCAAGCACGTGACTACCCTTATTGGTTACATTTTTGATTTTTGTAAAGGCAAAACTCACCAAGGATACAAAAATCCTTTTGGTAAATGAAAGTAAAAGCCATCTATTGTCACTACAAATTAATCTCTACATAACTCTCAACTGCCACAGTTCAAGATTGCCGTTTTGTCCTACTACAATTATAAATGAAAGTAAAAACTACTCTTTTAGTAAACATTCATTCTAAGTCATCTGTCAGTTTTCAAATACCTATCTTCTTTCTGCTTACATATCCAAGTCCTTTAACAATAAAAGGTTCATTCTATTGTTCTTTCATATCATGTAGTATAAGTTTGTTTACTTTTCATTCATTTCTGGACTAAGTTATAACTAGCACCGTTCAAGTATTTCACACTGTTTATCTTTGATACAAGTTCAGTTAATATGCCACCATGGTAATTCAACTTAACATGTCTTTGCCTTTTTTCCCTCCTTCATCTTTATGTACTGTATTACATACTTAAGCCTGAAAAGCTGCATACTTCATTGGCAAGTTTTTCTTCTTGACCAGTACCATATCTGCCACAGGGGGCTGGGGAAAGGGTGGGCAGAGCCCCCATCACAGTTCCAACCAAGAAGATCAGCACAAGCAACTTGTTGAAAAAGGGCAAATGCAATACATGGGGTCTTTGCAAATGAGGTTGGTCAAGGCCATACAAAGAGGATAATGGCCGCCTCCCTCATAACTGGATATTTGTGGCAGTCAGTAAAAATATACTTCCACCCCTTTTCCCTTTTTCCAAGTTTAAAAACCCACTTTTAGCCCCACTTAATTTTTACAACCTCTAGACTCCTTTTGCATTACATAAATTTCATATACTGTATGAGTTTTAAATAAAAATTAAAAGTTAAACATTGCAGCAGTCAGCCAGTTCATTCCTTCCCAGTGCTCAAAAAGACTGTCAGTACTCGCTTTATCACAAACCACCCCCATGCAGCCCCCCAATAATTTTGCCATATATAGTTTTTTTTGGGGGGGGGGAAGTGAGCATTTTATTACAACGAAAGGTCAAAATAAGGACTGCTTAGATACTATTAACAAGCCCAGGAAATTCATTTCCAGCTGTCTGAGGGGTTGGGATTTTTCAAAATTTTCTGTACGCTCCGCGCCAACTGATGGTGGCGCTCCGCTCAGATAGTCAGTCCGACTCAGCCCCCCAAATCAAAATACCTTCCGACGGCACTGTGCGCAGACTAATGCTGCGTCCCATTGAAGTTGTTAAGTGGTGAATTCACCGCGTAATTATCTCATCGCTCCGTGAGGAGGATGAGATATTGTAGTCACTTTGCCTATTGGGCTATATATGGCAATCCAGCTTAAATCGCAATGGTTGCCATGGTAACTGTAAATTATCCCAGGTTACTAGTCTCGAGGTCTAACCCATGGTGAGGTACCCCGGGGTGACTGAAGGTCCAGGGCTGAGAGAGGGGTCAAAACCTGTCCGTGTGTGTGTGTGTTTGTGTGTGTGTGTCCAATTTTGTTTTCTTAATATCTTGTAAACGGCTGGGCCGATTTTCTTGAAACTTGGTAGGATGGTACCTCAGGTAGAACAATTGCATTTTGATACACAACCGGAAGTGAAGGTCAAAGGTTACAGGTCAAAGGTCAAATTCGGTGAAAATCACATTTTCTGCTATATTTCAAAAACGAAACGTTCTCCTGACACGAAACTCTACACATACGATGATTGCATCAAGACCTACCAAAATATGTGGTTGCCATAGCAACAGATGTCAAAGGTCAAGTGGTAGAATGGAACAAAAAATTTTAAAGTGATAATTTGTTCGTAAAACAACGTTTTTGTCCCTCAAACTCCTCCTAGTGGGTTGGACAGATTCTTTTCAAAATTGGTAGGTGGGTACCCTAGGGTGGGAACTTGTGTCTCCCAGACCCTCGGAAGAAAAGGTCAAAGGTCAGAGGTCAAAGGTCACATTTTGCACGAAAACACTTTTTTTCCCTATTTTGTACTAAAACGAAAGAAAACCTTCATTTTACATGAAAATTCACAAGTATAATAGGGTAGACTAGTTCTACCAAAATATGTAGTTTCCATGGCAACCAATGTCAAAGGTCACGTGACAGGGGGTCACATACTTTTTATTGTATTCACTTTAACTCTTAACGGACGCATCCCACAAATCTGAAAGTTTAAGTGTAATAGCCTAGGCATGATACTGTAAGTTGTACCGATATGTGAGGTTGTCATGGCAACCAAGGACATAGTTCACGTTACAGATTATCAACGGTTAAAGTGGGCAAGACACGGCCATAAAAATTTTTGTGCATTGCAAGATTAGATACAGTATTTTACAAATATCATCTCACACCCCATTAAAAAACCCGTACAATTCGGCGTAAATGATATTCGAAGGAAAACTGCGTTCAAAATACAATTTCGAAAAATGCCGCAACACCTCGCCTGACTTTTATGACGCAACTGGCGGCACAAACCCCGCCCTACGGCGCGCATCTAGATGTGGAACTAATGTAACGTTCGGTAAAGTTATGTTATCTTAGCAACCTCATGAAAACAATTGCATCACAATACAGAGTCCAACATACAGAGTGGAAAGCGCAGCCCATGGTGGGGATTCGGAGCAAATCATTGGCCAATATGTTCGTGTGTTTGTGCGCGCGGGTAAAAATAGTTCTGTTTTATTGCAAGAAAGACGCGGTTCGGTCGTTATAAAGAACAGCAATGAATATGTGTGGGCAGACCAAAACAAGCGCGTCCCCACTACGAGCGCGTCTTACTAAGCAGTCACCGCGCAATGCACAATTCACAATGTAGTCAGTGGCCACGCTCACTGCTATTGTAGCACCGTGTTTGCAATTATGTATGCGCTAACACGCGTTACCATGCACATGATTCGATGATTGTGAGCTCCCTGGTACCCATTTTTGAAACGCTTTCACATACGTTTTTTCGCATTAGTTCGAATTTCAAATGGGCTGAGCCTGGCCTGTAATTGGGAATTCAAAACGTCGTATGTCGGTATTTATGGACATAAGTTAGTAGGGAAATCATTCACTTTATGTCAAGGTGTACCCAAAGAACAGTTACCGAGGAACTTACTTTAAAAGATTTTCGGCCGACGCATTAATCTTTTCTGCGTACTGGCCTGTGGCGAATCCAGCCCGTGGCAAGGAATAACCCAAGATATGAAACTGTGGGTGACTAACATTAGGTTAGGCATAGGGCCTACCTATCTTACATATTAGTGCCCTGAAAACTTGGCGGTTTTGAAGCATCGCCAAAAAAGGTACGTGACAATTTCCTTGCCACGGGCTAGGGTTCGCCACAGACCAGTGCGCAGAAAAGGTTTGTGCGTCGGCCGGAAATCTTCTAACGCCACGCGTTCAACATGGCGCACACACCCAGTTTTTTAATTGAGACGCACATGATGCGCATATCAGCGATCCGGGGCACACGTGAAGTTTGTCGTCGCGTCAAAATGGAGAATACGCTCATACAGCTAGTGCCTGAATAATAACAATTACGCACTTGTCTGAAGCGTCCGCGAAAGCGTCTTAGGTTTTAAATCGTTGCTTCATATCCGTATCAGTTAAGTGTAACAGTCAAGCTAGTTTTCTTTAGAGTGTTGCAAGGGGATACCAACATTTTAAAAATAAATTTGTTCCAAAATCTTAGATAAACCTACTAGATTAAAAGGGCAACCGTTACAAAGATTGGGTAGCCCTTCTCCAGTTCTTTTATAATCCGGTGTCAGAATTTAAATATCCAAATGATGTTTTTTGTTTTTGAATAAGGGGTGCGCCTATAGTTCCAAGAACTTGATTGGTCTGTGCCATATTCTTTCCCCTCGCTATCTTACGAAAAAAAAACACTTCCGTCCCTTGGAACGAAAAAAAAAATCGATTCCCAAATGGACTTCAAATAGGAATTTCAAAGGATTGTGGCATGCAGCTTTAGTATGGTAATTTTTCTCAATGAAATTCTACTGTAGCATTAAACAGCACAGATAAAACTTCTAGCACATAAATATTTCAAGTTCTGTAACCAACTTGCGCACATGTTAGCGATGAGATATGCAACTCCGTGGATTGCCCTCTTGTTTTTTTTTTTTCTGCCACACACGATGACAACTTTGTGTTTGCTTCTCTACTGCAGAAACAATAAACGCGGTGAATTCACCACTTCACAACCTGAATGGAATACGGCAATATGTACAGGCTTAATAACACAAGACTCCCATAACTCAATGGCTTCGATATGTACTTGCCTGCAAGCATGGGCATGTCTACAGTAGTTGTTGCTGAAGTCAAGTCTATTTATTTTAGCATTTCCTCCACATGGTCAAGTGCCAAGCTAGGCTTCAAGTATTCAGAAGGGCAGAATAAAATAGGGGCAGTATGTTTTTACACCCATTTATTTTAAATTTCTCAAAAACTTTCAGAGTTAACAAAAACCCTAATTACAAAGTAAAAAAGTCCTTGGGCCTACTGAGAAACTGAACACATTAATGACATGAAAATCACAGTGTTTATTGCTTACTACAGAAAAACTCTGTAAATAGTCACCAATATTTCTCAAGAACTTCCAGTGATTCCCACCCAGCCAGGAAATATCCAATCCTGTAATAGTTGCAAAGTTTATTCAACCATTTTCAAACAAATATATCCTGTTGAAGTAGCATTTAAAATACAAAAATATACCATACCCCAATCAGTTCTCCATCCACAAAGACAATTGGTAGAGTTACAAGGTGACTCTCTCCAAGACGGGCAATAAGCTCCTTCCGATAATCTGAATTCATGAACAAATCTTTTTCTTCATATCGCACTCTATGATTCTGGAAGATTTTCCGAGCCAGCTGACAATCATCAAAGGTCTGCCGTACTATTCGAATACTTGTTGTGTAGATAACAATCTTGCCGACATCTTCTTCAAACATTTGCTGATGAATGAAAAAAGGGTAGATCTCACGCCGAGACTTAAAATAGATATACATCTCTGATACTGTAATGTCCAGCAACCTCTGTACAGTACTTTATCAATATTTAGTCTTTTTGATATTTTTAAAGGAGAAGGTCTTCTTCTCTCTATTCCCATGAGGACTAATGCTCCTTATTATCCTAATTCTGAAGTGGATAATTTCAAATTTTCAACATGTAACAATTTTTCTGTGACTCACAATTTCTAGTTTTGCTGACGTTTATATAGAATTACTCTATCCCTATAAAAAACGAATTGTTCAACTACTAGTCCTCGATGTAATTTAAATTGTTTAAATATTAGAAAGTTGAAACAGGTACAGTACTACAAAGAAAATATTAGCGATGAAACTATGTATGCACAGTAACTTATGGAAGGTGCATAGCCAGGATTTTGTAATGGGTTTTAGTTTAGTGTGACTTTGTGTTCTCTTCCCCTTCGGAGTAAAATCACCCTTTTGAGGTCTCCAAATGCAAAAATTGATTGCAGTGATGACTGTTATTGAATATTTTCGCCATAATTTCTCAAATTTGGATCGATTCCCCCACTCCCACATTTACTACTTTTCAAACTTGATTGGTTCCCCCACCCCCCACTACAGGGCTTGAAAAATTTGCCAATGTCTTGTTGCCTATCAAGGAACCCATTTTTTTAAATTAGTAGTTTTTGGTTGCCCAACATTGCTTTATTGTTGCCCAAATAAAGAAAATATCAAAAGGTAAAGGAAAAAAGGAAATCATTGTAATGCTTTGTTATTTCCTAATAGCTTTGTTGGTCTCTGGCATTACAGTAACAATCACTGTAGCAAGCACTGAGAGCTACAGTACAGTACATTGAGTACTGTAGTAGTTTTATTACAATAGTAAATAGGAAACTTCCAACACAGTGATGATCCGTCTGCACAGTGACTTGAGGTGCTCAGTCGAGCATATTCTGCTGTGCAATTCATTAATTTTTGTTGCAGAAACCATTAGACTAGATGCCCTTGGGCACTCGGGCACCCTATTTATCCAGCCCTGCACTTCTCGCATGACATTTGTATGTACCTTTCATAACTCCATACAAAAATTTCCACTTACCGAACCCTCATGTAAAGGTTGAAATTCAAAATTTGCTATTCCAGCTCTCACTCTATTCTTTACACCACGAACGGTTCCTTTAGAACTTTTAATGTCCACTCCATCTCCAGTGGCTAAGCATCGTCTGCCCACAAATTTCAGAGTTCTGTTCTCATCCACAAATTTTGGAGATGACCTTGGCATGAAATGACTGTACTGACTACTTGTCTCTTTTGAAACATCACCATTTGTAAACATTCGTGAACTACTAAATGAATGTGCAGAGCTTGTACTTGAAGGACTATCTAAGTCAATCCCCTCATTGACTTCTCCTTCGACAATAATATTAAGTCCACCAGCAGGTCCTTTTTGTTGGCCTGAGTTACTTGAGTACGAAGAACTTGCCATGGTCATTAGACTGCAAGATACTTCAGAATGAAAATTTACTTGAAGGAAAAGGCTAGAATCCACAAGTGCTCACAAAATGTTGTAATTACAATACGAAGGTTACTATAGTTGGTTTCTTTGGTTTTCCACTGTTAACTTCAAAATGCCACAATAATGTCCATCTAAAATATCAAACCTGTTAAAAAAGATTCAATGAAAGAGTACCATAAGTCAAAAAATTAAAAAATATGTATTAAACAGCACAAAAAAATGAATTGTAACAGTCTAACTTCCATCTTCATACTGTAGGCCATTCTTGAGCCAAGATATTAAATGTTTAAGTTTATTTACTCAAATTAAAATGTTACCTTAGATAACTAAGGATACCTTATCTTAAGAACCTCAGTGGACGCAGGTCTAAAAGACCTTCACATCCCCATCTCCATCACCATATGTAACCTCCACAAGTCCACAGCGGATGTAGCAATAGCAACCTATGGGCAGATGGGTGACTGCCATGTACTAGCCTCTTACTTAAAATAAACTCCAGATCCATAGTTAAAAACAATCTCTTGGCCAACCCAAAACTTATCCAGAGCCTTCTCAAATTTGAAAACAATAACAACTGAAACTACACTTTCAGGAAGGCTATTCCAAACGTCAATAGCTTTACTTGTAAAACTAAATTTTCTAATAATGAGTCTTGTGTCTGCCTATGACCACGGGTATTTATAAGTGTGCTAAACTTAAGAAACCCTTCTGTTATATCTCTATCATACACCCCTGATACAATTTTAAACACCTCAAATCATGTCTCCCCTCAATCTATGATACAGTTGGCAGTTACATTGTGCAATAATTTGTGATTTCATTGTTGTACTTACTTAAATTACAATCTTTGTATTTCTTTGTTTTTCTAAAAAAAAAATGGCTGCACCTTGTATCAAGGTGTGATAGCACTCTTACTATCATAAGGTAATGTCCTCTCTGTGCAACATGCTACTGTATGCAAGCAAACAGGAGAGTGTTCAAGGTTATAAAATATTTTTTTAATTTTAAATGGAAGCAAAGCAGGTGGTCAGTGTGAGTTGCACAACAAGAAAGTCTCAAATTATTGTGCACTGGACTAATTTGTTTTGTGAGCACAAATCTCAATAAATTTCAACAAATTAATCTTGATAGCTTATACTCAAAGAAAATATCTTGAAATTGGAGTTTTGTACAAGGCTGGCTTTTGAGAAAAATTTTCCAACCGTTTCACTAATTTTAGTTGTCCTAACAAACGTTTGTTGTTGGAAAACTATTTCCAAACATTTTCATTTAACTGCCATGCAACAGACCTTGATAAAAGGGTTTACTGTAAGTAAAAAATTTTGCTATATATCAGCATTTTGGTAAAAATTTTGGCACTGAAACCTGATGCATAGTTCTCAAGATATGAGCATTTTAAAATTATCACATTCTCAACAAAAAGTGAACTTAAAGCAAGCAAATGACATCATATATATTGTATCATCACATTAAAGACCAGTTTTGGTGTTTCTTTAAACTATTTGTCACTGTGACCCTAACTCATACAGTATCATGAAAGCTATAGGCAAGTTGAAATCGGTGAACCAGCAATATTTTTGAAAAAAATTCCTGGGCCTTATGTACCAGGCCACACATGTTGTGTCATTCTCAAAAGTAACACGACAGACGTGTATACGGACACTAAGGCTAGGCCAAGGCCCTACAGTATTTTTGAAAAATCTCTGGGCCTCCCTAAATACAAATAAAGTAAGTGAACTGCTACTGACCACCCCTTCATCCACTGGAGCTCTACTGTCCAACTTGGCTACACCTTCAAAAGTGTGGGGTATTCTGTAATTACTCCAAAGCTAGACCTAGCCTAACAGTCGGCTACAGGGTATTTCCATAAACTAGGGGTCCAATGGGGTTTTTACTGATTTTGTCAATGTAATGCTGTATTTCAAAGACAGGGAATACAACAAACCATTGGTTCAGGTATTTTATTATACCTTACCAATATAAGTGTCTTATGATAACCTAAATATTCAATGTTTAGCATTTTCTAGAAATAGTCTCTCTTGCTTTCATGTCCCCCGTGATTTTGGGGTACCAAAGAAAAAAGTCAAAAGAAGCATTTTTTATGTCATTTTTAATAATCGGCAGTATTTTGGTGTCCCGGTTGAGCAGAGAGTTATGTTGGTATATTTTGTTGCTCGACCATTTACACAAATCATTAAACTTTGGGGTCAATTAAGTTACATGAAAAGATAGTCCCAGAAGGTTAACAGAAAACTTAATTTCATGACTCTTCAACCAAGTATTATATTTTGATGAATATAGAGTATGACTTTTTGGTGTCACCCCCCCTCCCTCCCGCTGTCATAGTTATGTTGGTAATGAGAAACAAAAATTAAGTGAAAAAGAGACATCTTGCTGCATGTTATTATTGCAAACAGTGGTTTACATTATATTTGACTCTTTCCAGGTCAGCTTAACCTTTTTAAAGAATTAAATTAGCACATTTCATCTTTAGAGTAATTGGGATACGAAATCTTTGTGTCCCCATTACCTTGGTTCAAAAATAGAGTGAAATATCTTTCAAATGTCACATATTCCCATAAAGTGATAAAAAATAAGATACTAAATGACAAGTCTAACAGTCTGCAGGTCCCAAAGAGGAAAATTTGTATAATCGAATATCCTTTACTGGTTGAAAATAGTCAAAATTGTCCAAAAAATGCAAAAGTATGGACTTTCTGACACCTGAAATTGTTGACAAAAATGACACTCAATTTTTTATTAAGTTTTGGAGAATTATTTCAAACTTCTTCCATATTTTTTTCAAGAGAGGATCCTAAATCACACTCAACTATGGATTTTCAACTATCTAGGATTTTATTCATTCTTTTTAGAGGAGAATAAAGACTGCTTTTGTGTCCTCTGTTATGTTGGTAAATTTGTTGGCATCATTTGTTTGAATGAGTCTCATCATACATACATAATGTTGTTTGTGAAAATATTTGTACTTTTTTAACTGCTGACTAAACTCTACCTGTGTAAATTTCAACCAGTTCAAATGTTTTTTGACCTCATGTCACACTATTGGACCCCTAGTTTATGGAAATTCCGTACACTGACCTCACACTTTACCCCAGCTAGGCCTAACATTAATTTGCCAAACATAAATTGGCCAACTCGCTTGTTCTATGTGTTTTTGATTATCCTTGTTGTTTTTGGTTTAGTGGACTTTCACTAAAGACACAAAACATGGTTCAGGTTTGTCAAAATAAAGTTTTGCGTTTTGTACCAAATTTGCATCCTTGCACCTCATTAAATTCTTCACATTTTTTTAATGGCGGGGCTTATTTAACCAATCGTTGGTCGAATAAGCACCGCACTTGTGCTAGTTTGACCAATTGTCTGTCAAAGAATGATGGTACACTGTAGCACTATGTATTTCACCGATCTTTGGAGGGTCGAAAGTTTCCGGCTGCGATAATTGCAATTACAAGCTCGGACATTAAAATTGTCTAGTTTCTAGGTGGTATTTTTGCCGTCTGTTAGGCTATCCCTTAATCATAAACTATGCTACTGTGGCGAAAATTTTCCGTGATGGAGAAGGTTACTTGCAGTGGCGTAGCTAGATTTTTTCACGGGAAGGGAGGGAGGAAGAAAGCACTTAAATTTTCTGATTTTTTTCTCATGTAGGCCAAGGTTACAAACATGCGACAGCTTACATTTAACAAGTAACACATACTTGCCACTCTACCAATTTGGGTGGCAGAATACCGCTTTTTGGAGATTTGAACTGGCTATCGATTTTTTAGTCTGATCTCCCAATTTTTGGCAAACTTGCCATAGGATTTACTGAAACTTTCTATATGCTTCAAAATTACACTTTGCTGTCTAAGGGTGCGTGTTTTGCACAAGTCACCTGAAGTGAGCCCAGAAAATGTTCGATTCGTCGATCAAGCTTGAACTGTGATCTATATGGAACAATCGAAACCCGTGCACACACGTACATACCTGTGTAAATGTGTTCTGCAGTTTATAAATATTTTTATATTATTGGTTTTGGAGTATGCTTGTTGCGTGTGGGATCCACATCAGTCCTACTTACGTGATAAGCTAGAAAACACCCAGAGGAGATTGGCTCGTTTTATAAGTTCCGATTTTTCTCGTGAGCCAGGGTCGATGACAGCTATCCTGAAGGACCTAGATCTCCCCACGCTAGCGGAGCGTCGCAAGCAGAATAGACTCATTCTTTTCTCGAAAGGTTTTTTAGGAAAGGATATTGTGTTAGGAATATGAGGAATATTCCAATGGGTACACTTAGACACCCAATCCGGAAAACTAGGGGGATGCACAATCATCACTTTTGTCAACTTTATTCTCCGTCTAATTGTTATAAATACAAATAGTGAAACAGGAGGCAGGGATTATCAGAAGACTTTACTTATGTCAATGCATGGTATTTTTACAGATATTTTGCATGTGATAAAAATCCTACTTTTTTACTCTTCAAGTTCTGGTACCGGTACTACCGGTACCATTTGTGGCGGTACCGACAGTACCAATTTTCAGTGGTACTGTGAAACCCTAGGCCTAGCCTCTTTTTCTTAACGTAACTTAACGTTAGAGCCTAACGTTAGTAGGACTTCAATAAGCTAATCAATTGGTGTGACAGGATTGGGCTTCTAAGTTACACTGTACACATCGATACTTCTGACTTAGCCTAGCCTAAAAAAAATTACAGTCTGGTCGTTGACAGATTTGAAAGCAGTTCGAACTATCCAAAAGACCTATTTCCAAATAGCAATTACAAAGGATTGTGGGATAGAGTTTTGGTGTTTGTCATTTTTGTCAATGGCATTTTACTGTGGTGAAAATTGACTTACACCCAAAACGTATCCCACAATTCATTGTAATTGCTATTTGGAAATAGGTCTATGGGAGAACCGGATTCGTACAGGGCAATTCCCATTACGTAATGTGACGTCAGGAATTCGAGAAGAGTGATCTAGGTTGTGGTTAACGAAGAATCAGATGAGAAGATTTCTTGCATTAGATGTCAGTTTTTTTCTCAACGTTTGTTTTGTTTTATCAGAGAAAGATGTAGGAATGTTTTCGAGAGATTTGAAGGGGTAAAATCTAGTGGAAGGTGAGGAATCATGGACTGTTACGCAGGGGTGGCGCCAGCGGGGGGGGGGGGCGGAGGGGCCATGGCCCCCCGTGGGGGAACACTGCCCCCCCCCCCCCGTCGGGGAAGGTTGGCGATGTCGCCGGGGTGGCCTTAAAAAATTAAAAAATAAAAAAAAACCCGCAATAACTGATTTGCTGAATGGGTGATTTTGAACATCATTTTTTCTGTTATAACACTATTTTAATACATATCGGAATCAATTTTCAATTACTTCTCATGGCTCATAGTTCATAGCTCTGTTAAAACTCATTACATGTACCTTGTCCCATCTTAAATCCGTGCGCACAAGGTCACCCATGACCAAGACTTGTGTTGCAGACCAGGGAGCTGGAAATTCCACGTGCAGACGTAACCAAGGGTGGCACCAGCGTGAACCAGGCGCAATATCCCCGTCGGGGAAGGTTGCTCTTCCCTTGTCGTTGAGAAGATCCAGTTTCGTCGGGGAGCCTTCATCTATAGACCCACGAAAAAAGATGAAAGCCCGATAAACGTTAGTCCCTGGACGATCTTCTTGATTTTTCTTTACTAGTTTTCCTGACAAACTGAAGTCAAGAAGTTGTTCAGGTGCTTGCAGTGCCCAATGGTTTGCCATCTGTCCTGCCCGACAGCCGAATTCGAGCAACGGTAATGACAATCGACCAGGCCGTTTTCAGTCATACATAAGTGTGGGAATACGTCCTGTCCTAATAAGTCTGACTTAAAACTCATTTGAAGCTACCTTGTTGTAACGTGATATATTTTCAAGACGTCGGAAGTAAAATCATTTACTGTCGGGAGTTCGGAAAGTCACATAGAAAATTTCATTAACTTAGTGGTCCTCGTAGTTGAATACAGCGAGGAGTCTCAACAGAGTCAAAAATTGGTATGTTTTCAATTCGGTTGCACAGTTTTTCCACGAGAAAGAGAAAAGACAATTTCATTTAATTGTAGCGTTCTCTTTTATCCGGTTATTTTCTGATCACATAGCAAGTTGGGTTTTTCTATTGAAGCGAAACTTTCATAAATAACGACTGCTTCATTTCTAGTTACAAGTCTGCGAAATGCAATTTCCGGCTTTCTGAGGGTTAGATTTTTAAAAAAAATTCTCTTCTCACCGCGCCAACTTATGATGGCGCTCCGTTTTGACAGTGTTTTGGTCGAACAGATTACTCAGCAGAACAATGCAAGCTTGCAAACTATTCTTCGTTTGAGGGCAATATGAAGTGAAAAATTTATAGCGAAAAAATCTTACAATAAAGACTGCTTTGCTTCTGTTTACGAGCCTGAGAAATGCCATTTCCGACTATCTGGGGTTTTCAATTTTTCAAAAATTTCTGTGCACTTCTAGTTAGTTTTCGGGCAGGGTTACATATCTTCAGACAAAATATACTATTCTACCTCCTACCAAATTTAAACGCTCCGTCCGCATATGTCAATATAAAAAATATGACACTTGAAATATATGGGAAGCCAAACTTCCGTGAGGAAAATTCCGAGGACCTTAGTCTCAAAGATGTTATTCAGAAACCCCAACAAAACTACAAATCACCTCCTACTTGATTTTTCTCATAGGAGAGTCAGATTCTTCCATAAACCCTCAAAATCTGTCATAAAATTACAGTTCTACCAATATAACCTTCAGATTCTCTAATATTTGTTAAAAATGGCAAACTCTTTTTCATTTTCGATGGATATTCCGTACAATAAAACACCCAAGAGAACGCTCTTAATCACTGCGACAATTGCTCTTGACACGCATATCAATGAATATAAAGCCCAAATTTTTCACTGTAACCTTACCCGAAAATTTTTTTCACAAAATTCTAAAACTTCTCAAATATACTGTTAATTTTCAAATCTTCGTTCAAAAAAGGGAAAAAATTTTTCCGGAAAATTTTCAGTTTCGTCTGAAAGCCTTGGTACCTAGGCCAAGTGCGATGAAATGCGTAACCACCAAAAGAATTCAAGCTGTCGCCCATGTAATTTTTTTTGATTTCGCCTATACGAAGGACAGATTCTTCAATTAACACCCCAACTTTTTAATGGTCCATACAAAAGCCAAATTTTGATTAAAAAATTTTTCTTCTTAACAAACTCCAGGTTTTAAAATAATTGTTGAAAAAAACCCCGAAAATTTCGGCGCGCTTCTCGCGCCTCAGATTCTACCAAGTCACGACCTACTGGAACTAATCATTGCCTATGTCGGGAACTCGAACTGCTGGTCCCCCTGTCGGGGAGCTTGGCCCCCCTGACGGGCAAATCCTGGCGCCACCCCTGCTGTTCCGGCCCATGTTCGAACCAATTAACATAACATAACATAACATAACATAACATAACATAACATAACATAACATAACATAACATAACATAACATAACATAACATAACATAACATAACATAACATAACATGACATAACATAACAGGTTGAAGGGCAAAGGAGGGCCAAGGCCCCGTAAGATGCCCTGAAATCCAAACCCTAATCAAAAGTCAAACCACCAAATCTAGACAACGGCGTCAAACAATCAGATTCTACCACAGTCTGGAAGAACTTGTCAATGTTAACCTTAAAGCAGTGAACTGACTTTAAGGTTAACATTGATTAGTTCTTCCATGTTTCAAGGCGAGTAGAACTGGATCGACTTGAATTGGTTCAAGTCGAGCCGGCCACGGCCCTTTTCAGCTGTGGCCCACTGGCTTGTTTCCCTACTGGGCCATTGATTATGGTGGGCACCAATCACAATGGTAGGTTCCATTTTTGAAGTCTTCGGTATGACCCGGCCAGACCTCGAACTCCCGACCTCAAGATCGACTACAAGTCGGATCACAGGCGCTTGGTAGTTGGTACTAGTATAAGGTGGCCAACAATATACATATATAAAACACGTGTTTTAACATGCAGCAGCGGCAAATGATCATTCCGCACGCACAACTTTGATATGAAAAGACCTACCTCCTCTTCTCCAATTTCTGGTATTTCATTTCATTTCAAGAAAATGAATTCTTACCAAGTAATCAACCCACGTCCCTCATAAATAACAAACACTAGTTTTTCCTCTTTCTAGTTGTTCATTTTCTGCACTTAAATTGCAGAATACTACCTATCTTTGAGACCCCACGCAGGGGCACAGTTCAAAATAAGGGCACAGTGTCGTGCGTAGCTGCTGCACAGATGCACCTTCCTGAGTGGTCCATGGGTCTGCGGATGCCGCTTTATTTAATTTGATCTTGCTGCATCTCCCAGCACCGCGACGGAGTTAGCGTCCGAAGAGATAGTTTCTCAGTGTCTCTCAAAAGGGAGAGTAATTCAAATTCAATGTACAATACTCTTAAAAAGGACATACTCGTGTCACAGGATCACTATGGTCTTTCTTTTCAATATCTTCAAGTTGCCCAAATTTGTTAAATGCATTTACCATATCACAATATGGTAAAACAGGATACCAAACCAAAAAGTTCCACAAAAATGAAAAATTCTCTTGCATTTCAAAAATAAGGAAACTTCTCTCCCAACGGATCTCAAAACTTTCAAAGAAAGTTTTCCTGCTACAAAAGGCCTCTTGAAAACCATTGAAATCAGCCTGACGGCAAAATAAAATGAAAACTTCATTAAAAAATCTGTCCGAGGTATAGGACAGAAAAAATAGTTCTTGGCAGGGGCCTAAAAATTCATTGCTACTCCTCCAAAGCTTGCAAGAGTATCAATCCTCAAGACCCTAAAAGGGCTAAAAAGAACAATTGGGATACGATACAACTTGTAATGACTATAACGTACGAAAACTGTCAAAGTTCCGTTTGAAATCCGATTTTTTTCCTTCTTTGACCCACAGTCAAAACTTAGGAGACTGTCTGCCGAACATATACGACAATATAGGCAAAGTATACACGAGAAACCAAAATTCTCAACTGCCTCATATAGAAATCTTCGTCCCTCTTTATCCCCCCCCCCCACCCGGGCCCGATAGGCCCCAATAAAGGAGCCGGCAGAGGAGCCGACGGTCAATTCTCACAGCCACCAAAAGTCGCTTTTTTTCTTATTTGAGTATGCATGACGTCACAGCGTGTGCATATATAATTAGCCAAAACTAGCTGTTGTTAAATCCAAATTTCGACATGAAAAATACATTATCTAACAAAATTATCATTAAAATTACTAGAGAACACATTTTCCGATAGTTTCGCAACATTTTTGAAGTATTTGATACACAAAGCAATGAACTTGAGACGATTTTTCGAACTCGTAAAAACAGTTTTCATTTTGTTCGGAAAATCTGGTTTTTTCGAAAACGAGTTTTTTGGCACGGTGTGCCATAAAAAGGGTACATCAGAAATTTCCGTATCCACCAGAAGAATCTAACATTACCATGAAATATTTCTGAATACGGTCAGGTACTCGCAAAGTTTAGAGCAGGTCTTGACACTGCCTTGCATCGTACGTAAAAAGCCCACTTGCCCGTACTGAGGTGTTTGCATTCGTTGCGCGAAAATGGAACTAGAACTTTTTCTTCTTCTTCTTCTTCTTCTTCTTCTTCTTCTTCTTCTTCTTCTTCTTCTTCTTCTTCTTCTTCTTCTTCTTCTTCTTCTTCTTCTTCTTCTTCTTCTTCTTCTTCTTCTTCTTCTTCTTCTTCTTCTTCTTCTTCTTCTTCTTCTTCTTCTTCTTCTTCTTCTTCTTCTTCTTCTTCTTCTTCTTCTTCTTCTTCTTCTTCTTCTTCTTCTTCTTCTTCTTCTTCTTCTTCTTCTTCTTCTTCTTCTTCTTCTTCTTCTTCTTCTTCTTCTTCTTCTTCTTCTTCTTCTTCTTCTTCTTCTTCTTCTTCTTCTTCTTCTTCTTCTTCTTCTTCTTCTTCTTCTTCTTCTTCTTCTTCTTCTTCTTCTTCTTCTTCTTCTTCTTCTTCTTCTTCTTCTTCTTCTTCTTCTTCTTCTTCTTCTTCTTCTTCTTCTTCTTCTTCTTCTTCTTCTTCTTCTTCTTCTTCTTCTTCTTCTTCTTCTTCTTCTTCTTCTTCTTCTTCTTCTTCTTCTTCTTCTTCTTCTTCTTCTTCTTCTCCTTCTCCTTCTCCTTCTCCTTCTCCTTCTTCTTCTCCTTCTCCTTCTCCTTCTCCTCCTCCTCCTCCACCTTTTCCTTCTCCTTCTCCTTCTTCTCCCAATCCCGAATAGTATTAGGGACAAAACTGTACTTAAAACAATTAGTCCCAGCAGAGAGGGGGGGGGGGCGAAAGTACAAAGCATGCATGTTACGAGAACAACGCGTAGCTTTACAAAGATTAGACAGAGAGATGTTAGCTTGACCATAGATACCTTTGGCAAAAATACTGCAACGTCTGCGGCGGTCAGACAAAGTATGTAGACCTAGATCTTTGAGGAGTGCGGTCATAGAGCCAACTTCACGGGAGTACTCGCCGGATATAAACCTAGCAGATCTTTTTTGTACTCCCTCCAATCTATCTTGGAGTGAAATCTGATGTGGATCCCATACGGAACAAGCATACTCCAACAAGGGCCTTAGTAAACCTTTATAGGCCGCCAATTTATCATCTTTGGAACAAAATGAGAGGTTCCTGCGTAATAGGCCTAAGATCTTATTTCCCTTATTACAAACAAGTTGGATATGTTTGCCCCAGCTGAGATTCTCAGTGATAGTCACCCCAGATACTTAATTGAATCAACCCTCGTCAGATTAGCCCCATTAAGAGTGTAATTATAGATTATTGGGTTATGCTTCCTAGTAACAGACATAACATTACACTTAGCCGGGTGGAATCTCATACCCCAAGTTTTGGACCACTGGCCCAAGTTTATGATTTCCTTCTGTAACTCACTGCAGTCACTGAGATTATTGATGACCCTATAGCAAACACAGTCATCAGCAAACAACCTAACTTCGGAAGAAGCAGGACTAACAATATCATTAATATAAGACAAGAAAAGCACTGGTCCAAGGACAGACCCTTGAGGAACACCGGAAAGGACTGGAGCAAAAGCAGACCTAGTACCATTAACAACAACTGATTGTGAACGGTCAGTAAGAAAGTTATCAATCCAATTTATGACTTGCCTAGACACTAGTGATTTTGGCCTTACCTTGCCATATTTCAAAAATATTTCCACTTTCTTGCAAAATATCGGGATATAATTGAGCAAGTCCAAACTTTCACACAAAATCATAGCAGACAGCCATCTTGGTGCGCTTTTCCTCACAGGTACTGTAGCGACAATCTACCGTGCAGTATACTCTGTCCATGTATAGGAAGTCCGTGGGGCATGAGCTGTCAGCCCAATTTGAAGAAGTGTAGTAGACTGTCCAGCTTCATGATGGGCTGTTGGGAGTCATGTGACAATGTTTTTTCTCTTCAAATGTGAAATTTACCAGAAATAAATGCTTGGTTTACCTTGAATATGCAATAGTAAAGTCATAACATGTAATTAAAAATACTTTGAAGAGAAATAAGAAGAAAATTGTGTTATTTAGCTTCTTCTCCAAAATAAGTTTGGGGGACTGCCCTTTACTTTTAAGATTTCAAATGCGTCGTGGCTATTCGCAGGATATAGCCCTGCGGATAACGAGACAGTCATCGCAATTCCCAGGGCAACAGAGCACGCGCAAAGAGAACTCGATCAGATTGCCTTATTTGTGATCTCATATTGATTATAGCCTAGCCTATGTGTAATTTGCGCGCACATATAGCCTATGTTAGTAATGCCGACAACATGAAGTTTGGCGATGCCTTCGATTCATATGAAGAATTTTACAAGGCATTATTAAAATTTTGAGAAGAATATTACAAAATTAAAGAACTTGAACAAGCCCAATAAAAATGTGTTTGGTATCACAGGAAAGTAAAATTTAAAAAGGAAGGAAATACCCCTTCCCCTTAAACCCCTCACCAGAATAACGATCACTGGCTCATTCGATTAACACACATAACTCTGTGTGGCGCTTCAGAAAAATGAAATGAGGACGGCTGACATATAGCAGGGAGAGGGAGGTGTAACACCTCCCAACATATAGGGTAGTTAATAGATGGCACCTGTAGTAAAGTTGGGCCAGGGAGGTGTCAGGACCTCCCTGGTTGGGCAGACTCCCTGTATTCTCTGTTTTCTGCCCTGTGAATATTGGTGGCGATCTTTCTTATCCCCAGAGCTGAACAGATCATTGGGGATGTCCTGCGAACAGTGATGCATTGCGTCCTTATTTGCAGGGCATTGCCCTGTGAATAATGTTGGTGCTCTTTCTTATCCACAGGGCTGCTTTGCTCTGGGAATAGTCATACCACCAGTGGGATGGGATTTTTGGGGGGGCCTAGGTAACAAGTGGGGGGGGGGGGCCTGGTACCTCCGAGGGTCAGGCACGGCAAGACTATCTAAGCGGAGCGCCACCATCAGTTGGCGCGGAGCGTACAAAAAAATTTTGGGCTTTAAACCCCTCCAGATGGCCGGAAACGGCACTTCCCATGTGTTTTAAGCTGGATGTACCCAGCCTTGAAATACGAATCTCATGTCTGCGATGTCTCAATAATGAGAATAAAAAATCAATCTATGAAAAATGGCAATACATACACTTTTTAGGGACCCCAAAACTGGGCACTTCTGATCTGTGGCCTGGGGGATGAGACTCCCTTTCCCTTGGGAAAAATTGTGAACTTCAGAAGCACGTAGATCGCAAATGCGGCAATATTTGAATCTAAGCGGAGCGCCACTATTAGCTGGCGCGGAGCGTACAAGAAAATTTTGGGCTTTAAAACCCCTCCAGATGGCCGGAAACGGCACTTCCCACGTGTTTTAAACTGGATTTACCCAGCCGCAAATGCGGCAATATTTGAATGGATTTCAGCTTACCTAAGGCAGCACCTCACCCTTTAACAGGAAAACCAAAAGTAGTTGTGTCCCCCTCTGAGAAACTTTCTTTGCGTTAGATTTCCTAGATGCAAAATGGTACTATGTTTGGCAAAACTTTGAACTGATTATAGGCCTGAGTTTTCGGATTTTCCCTTTTTGGGAGCATGAAAAATATGAAAATATTTTTAGTTTTTGTAGAGATTTTACAAAAGACATTCATACTACCAAAGAAACAATGTGCAGTATTTGTTCATCGGTGCATTACGTAGTCAAAATTAAAATACTAAGAATAAATCCCTCAAAATAATTGAACCTCAAAGCAGAAGTATGGATCATGTGGGAAACACATGAAATCAGGACCTTGTGGACATTTTGGAAATCCCCCGGACGCCAGTGCCAACTACTAAAAAGAGGACTTGTCGAAAAAATCGTCTCACAGTGGCACTTTTAATGGGAAGGAGTGAGGCATGACATAGGCCTACTTGTTAAGGATGGAAGGGAAGAATTATCCGAAGGCAGTACCTTACCCTTATCTGCTTACGGCATATTTTGTGTATAATAGAGTATAGGAATGGTCGTGTAAGAGTGGTCTCCAGTGTACGATTGCCTTATTTTCAGTAAATCAATCAGCCATCCGAAAGGCAGAAAGGGTCTTAACCTAACAAAGTCACATTAAAGTTTGTCGTCGAGACTTTCGTTTCATCTTCGAAGTTAAATGCAATAAACGACAGTGCAGATCACAAACGGTAGGCCTGTCTAATTTAGTGAAAGTAGGCATTTTAAAGTTATTGCTTGATTTCATACGTGCGGACAAAATGTGTTTTACTCACATTCATCCATGATTTTTTTTTTTTTAATTTTTGCACATTTTTTTTATTTTTATTTTTTTCAATTACTCTATCAGGACGCAAAAAATCTGGGGGGGGGGGCCTGGAGAAAATCTGGGGGGCCTAGGCCCCCCAGGCCTCCCCCCCCCCGTGGCTACGCCACTGCATACCACTCATCCTTATTCGCAGGGCTTTGCCCTGTGAATAGTGATAACACTCTTCCTTATTCCCAGTGCACAGCCCTGTGAATAAGAATGGCGCTCTCGCTTATTTGCAGGGCATTGCATTGCCCTGTGAATAAGTATGGCGCTCTTCCTTATTCGCAGGGCATTGCCCTGGGAATAGGCCCCACCTTTCAAATGACCAAGGATACATCATCAAGGAACGCCTCTTTTGCATTATTCAGAAGCTTGACGTTCCCCCAGCATGTTAAGTACCTATTCTCCGAAACGCTACATTTTTCCCTGTGGGCGGAGTTTCCATTTTAGAGGATGACGTCACAAACCTCATAACGCTGACGGTGAGGCTCGACTGCCGATGTCCTGTCATGCAGCCGGGTGATGAGAGTATATTTGAAAACGAGGGCGCCGTTTGAGAATGTCCGTGTTGCACAATGTAGAGAATTTTTTCTTTTATTGTTCACTATGTACTTTAGGTATGGGCAAACATGTCTTAATATTAACTGTCGTATGTTTTTATTTATGCTGTGTCCTGATGTTTGTATTGTCATTGAGTGAGTAAGACACGATGGGTAAAACAGGAAAGTCGCGTGAGAAATTGGACGAGATTTTATAAATGACAACACAGTAAACCCTCGTTGAGCACCTTACATAGAAACCCTTTTGATGAGAGGTTTGGAACGGCACTACATGAAATGTTAAAGGCATGTTCTGGAGACAAAATTCGTTAACTTCAAAATAAACAGAAAAATTTTCTCTTTCAAAAGGTGAAAGGCAAAAATCCACCAGAACATGCCTTTAAAGCATTTTCAGCATTATGACAAAGGAAACTTTGAAAGCTATATTGGATAAAATGTTTGAAGATAGAACTTACAGTTCGGGGAGGATTGCAATGGCCTACATATTTGTCAGAAAATGCGCCCAACAATGTCGCGAACAAGGAAAGGGCGATAAACACACCATTGAACAACTCGCACAGTTTCTTGAAGAATACGTCCAAGACCGTTGCACAAACTGGATCGAACACCGAGGAGGTTGGGTAAATATTTTACGTCAGTTAGCTATGAAAAGTTTTATAAAAAAAATGGACGGTGATTAAATTTGTCTGTTTTCTATTTAACAGGCTGACCTTAGTCGAACATTTACAAAAAAGTCACGAACAACCGGAGTCAAGCTGGTAGTGAAAGCGGTCATTATAACGATCCTTGTATATAAATGGTTACGTTTGGCGTAACTCGAATGAGTATAGGTGCGTCCAGAGGATAAAACAGAACACCGGTTTACCCACGGAAGATATGCATGCGAACACCGTAACAATTACAAGAATACATTGTCTTAGTTACCCCAGGGAAGTGTTAGGGTGGAGACACAACGTTCTATTGACTCTTTGAGGCAATGCTTGTTGCTGACTATAATCTTCCTTTTGTTCGCAAATATTTTATCTCAATACCTAGACCAACTAGGATCAGTGATACATTGTCAAAATTCCAGTGAGAGGGCACGCCCTTACGTTGTATCTCGTTAACTTTTCGTTGCCAGCCGTCATGAAAACATATGAAATTTTACACTTTCGTCGTTATTCCTCGCTATAAATGTAATTTCTGTTTATTTCTTTGGAACCTGAACCTGAAAGTCTCGTATTTTCTGTTCCACTCGAAGGTGCTTCCGCCAGAAGGCCCGAAGGGCCGGAAAAATGAGTCAGTAGCACACCAACACTCATAACCAGTGAACAAAACCACCAGCAACAGTCCCATATCCCGGCCTGGCAAAGAAGGAAAGGAAACATGGAGAGGGAGAGAACGATGAACACCACCGCGGTCCCGCTGACAAACCCCCGCAGACCAAGCCACCTCTGGAGACAAGGTTGTGCCATATCCGATGATTTGTACCCTTCTTCAGGGCTACAACCGATGGTTTGTACCCTTCTTCAGGGCTACCGGATGTCTTCTTCGGTGGCTGGACTTCCTTTAGTTCTTCGTTATGTGGCCATATTTTTCCACTTCCTTTTTGTAATTCCCTCTAGGGATGTTTGTCTGAGGTAAATTTGTCGAAGTTTCAGTTTCCCCTTGATAAATTTTCGTGTTTGTCTGTCCTTTTGTCTACATTTTGTGAGGAAAGTTGTTTGTAAGTCTTTGAGTCGCTGTTTGACAGTCGGGAGTATAGCAATGTCTAGGACTTCGTCAGAGGGGTGTCGGTAGTCCAGGTGGTGGGCAATTCTGTATGCCCGTCGTTGAGTCTGTTCGTATTTACCAAGTAGCGAGTCCTTCAGGTGAATAAGCACGGGCGCTGCGTACTCAATAATTGGCCTGGTTATCGTTCTGTAAATCTTCATGGTCGTGGCAGGGAAGGCACGTGGGTGCTCCTTAGTCCCGGCTATACGATAAAGCTGAGAGATTTGCCTGCGCATAGTCTTGGCTTTGTCCTTGTGGTGGTAGTCAAATTCTAGTCTTTCGTCAATGGTCACTCCCAGATATTTGACCCGTTTTGAGTAGGAATGAGTTTGTTGTTTAAAGTCACATGGGGGTCGCGTCGGAGAGCATTAGTAGTCCGAATATAGAGTACCTGGGATTTGTCCGGGTTCAGTACAATGCGACAGTCGTTTCACCAAGTTTCAAGTTGGTGTATGAAATGTTGGAATATTTGTTCGGCCTTGTCAGCAACTTTGGAGGTCGCCCAAATTGCTATGTCGTCGACAAATTGAGATAAGTGAGTACTTTGGTCAGCGTTGGGTTGAGGTATGTCAGCAACGTACATGATGAAAAGGATAGGGCTGAGAGTACTGCCCTGGGGGGGGGGGGAGGGGGGAGTACCCGTCGTAATGTGTAGAAGTCTTGAGAGTGAGTCACCCACTCTGTAGCGAGTCTGTCGGTCTGTGAGGAAGTTTGAAATCCACCTAGTAAAGGTCGTTGGTATGTTAAATTTCCTCATCTTAAGTAGAAGTCCTTCGTGCCACATTCGGTCGAATGCTTTTTCGGCATCGAAAAAAGTCGCAAAATTGTGGAGTCCTTTCTTCCTGGAGGAAGTAGTGTCTTGTATGGGTCGGAAAAGTTGGTCAGTCGTGTTCCTCTTCCTTCGGAAGCCTGCTTGGGAGGGCGGAATGCCTAAGTCGTTGTCTTCTCTCGGGTCAATGTCGGGTTTCGGGAAGTAGGTCTCCGGATAAACAGTCCGAATAAAATTGCAAGTCGGCAGATGTTTTTGTTGAATTTGGGGTCCTCAGGTATAGTATGAACCGTCGGGAAGTAGTCCCGAAAGCAGTCAGCTTTGTCATTGTCGTTAGTTACGGGTAGGAAAACTGCGCTACAAGGTGGCGGTGTGAGTGAAAACGATATCGCGAGACCGAAGGTTCGCGAGACCGAAAATCGAAAAAGATTCACGAGAACGAAAATCAAAAAGGGTTCACTCACGAGACCGAATGTCGCGAGACCAACAAAGAGAAGAGGCTCGCGAGATGAACAGTTTGCGAGACCGAAATTGAAAACTCGCTCTCTATACCAAATCCGTTTGGGATAGATCCGTTAGGTCTAGATCAACGAGTTCTGTTATAGCGACTTCTTACGGTAACAAACTAGCTACAACCTAACATTCAGCGTCAACCGGCTAAAATTTTGCACGTGCAAGCCCAGAACCCCCCCCCCCAACCCCCCCCCCCTCACTGTCGACCTAGGCAAAAAAAACCTTTTAAGTTTTATGCTGGCCGATGATATATTCAATCCGGGCTTACCCGGCTACTATGACATAGGAACACTTGCGATAAATCTACGCAGTGCTCTGAATTTCGGAATAGGTAGACTGTGACAACCTTCATATGTTCGGAATCTCTTGACTTTTTACTAGTCGGGTTTCTGGATGGATAATATTCTAGCAGATTTGGATTGGCTGAAATTTGCTACCTAGGTGTGGATTAAAGTGTGCTCCTAGCATCTGGCCTGTTTCTATCTCCTGTAGGGATACTTCCCAACACCTGGGTTGCACATTTTTTTCAAAATCATACGTGGTGTGTGGGGTAGGATATTTGAGGCAAATAGGGTTGAGAGGAATTTGCGCTTTGCACGGCCGTTACATCAAGTCATTGGCCAGTGCAACAACCAAACCATGCGATGTTGGGTCAACAGTCTCAAGGGTCACAACCTTATCACTATTACCTCACAGGACCTCACTTAGCTCTTGGATGGAGTGGGCATACCTAGTGGCGCCATACGAGACTGGGCTAGAGTCTTCCCCCAAAGTTCCGAAAAATCTCATTTCGGGCAGGAATTTGGGAAACATTTAGGCAGGAATTTGGAAAGAGTTCGGACAGCCCTTTAATTAAAAAAAACGGAATGGTGTTTCAGAAAAATCCTGAATGTGGCCGAAATCTTAAAAAAGGTGTGCCCGAAAAAAGCAAAGAAAAGTCATGTAGTCGAAATAAAATTTTCATGAAAACCCAAGGCAAGATTCCAAAAAAGCGCTACACCTTCGGGCAGTGCAAAAAGCTATATTCGTGACTTCATTTCACAGATAACCACAACACAGTGCCCGTAATTGTCGAATGTCCAAACTCTTTCAACCATTTTCCCGAAAATGGAAAAGTTTCATAAGGGTAACATAGTTACCTCTTGATCTTGTTTACTACAAGACCATATTCTTCAAGGAAACAGTCACAATTCCGAATTTTCTTTACAAAAAAACGGACGAGAGGTTGTTCATGTGCGTACACTACCCAATGGTCTGCGCTCGACCTCTGGCCTGCCCGGACAGCCGAGTTTTTCACAAAGGTACCGGTAATGAATATCGGAAATGGCGTTTTCAGCTACACATAATGATAAACAGTGGTGTGAGAAAATCCCCAAAAGTCCTGCTGAGAATTTTTTGAAGGCACCTTGTAACGTAACATATTTTCAAATACGTTGGGAGAAAAACCATTTATAGTGTAGAGTTCGGGCAGTCACGTTAAAAATTTCATCCATTTAGTTGACCTTGCAGTTGAATTCAACGAAGATTCTTAAAATATTATAGTATGTTTTCAATGCCGTTGCATAGTTTTCCCTCGAAAAGAGACAAGACCATTACATCTAAATGTAGCAGTACCTTTTATCTGTTACTTTTCTGATCATTAGCAATTAGCATTAGGGTTTCATCTCTATTAAAGTGAAACTTTCATTTTGAAGGAAAGCTCAAAATAACGACTGCTTCATTTCTAGTTACAAGTCTGGGAAATGTCATTCCGGCTATGTAGGGGTTAGATTTTTTAACAATTTTCTGTACGCTCCTCGCCAACTGATGGTGGCGCTCCGCATAGATAGTGATTTAGTAGAACAGATAACTGATCAGAACAATGCGTGTTTGTAAATTATTCTTCGTTTTGGGGTAGTATTATGAAGTGAAAATAATTTTATTGCGAAAGAAATATGAAAGAAGCGGCTTCTTTAATTCTAGTTATCGGAGCCCAGGAAATGCCATTCTCTTGTGTCCGGGGGTTAATAATTTTTTAAAAAATTCTGGGCGCTCAACTAAGATAATCTTTCGAGCAGGATGACATTTTTCGGACAAAAAAGAATTCTGCCCCTCCCAAACTGACACGCCTTCGTGCGCCTATGACAATAAATAAAATATAAAACTTCAAATATATGCGAAGCCAAATTTTTTTCCATGATGATAATCAGTAACCTCAACAAAACTACAGATATCCCCCTTCCTGAATTTCTTCATGAGAACCTCAAATTTCTCCATAACACCCCAAAACTTTCATAAAATTACAATTTTTCTCTAATATTAGCTTTAGATTGTTAAAAGTGGCAAAAGTTTCCAATTTCGATGGACACTCCGTACAATAAACGATAAATAACCAAAAGTCAACTCTCTTAATCACCCGGCATACTACCTAACTTTGCTCCTGAAAGGCATATCACTCAATTAAAGAAACCAAATTTTTCATTATAACCTTACCAAAAAAAACTTATTTTATTTTATTAAAGTCCAAAGTTCCTCCATTATAATAAGCTCTTAATGTTAAAAGATCCGTTCAAAAAAGGGAAAAACTATCGGGCAAATTTCTAGTCTCGTCTCTAAGCCTTAGTTCGTTGGTCTTGTACGATTCAATGCGTAACACCAAAAGAATTCCAGCAGTGGCACAAATAAAATTTTTGATTTTTCCCTTATGAAGAACAGGTTCTTCAATAAACACCCAAAATTTTTATAGTACCAACAAAAGCCAAATTTCTTTCAAAAAATTTTAATTTTTACTTCAAATAAACTTCAGATTTTTAAGTATTTGTTAAAAAGAGAGTCCAAAATTTCGGCGCGCTCAGCGCGCCTCAAATTCTGCCAAGTCACGTTCCACCAGGACACAACATCGCCTTTGTCGGGGCTTTGAAATTCTGGCCCCCCTGTCGGGGAGCTTGCCCCCCCTGTCGGGCAATTCCTGGCGCCGCCCCTGCGCACCGAGGATGTTGAGCTAGAAGGGACGGCTGAGAGCTTTGGATAGACGAAACGAATCGCCACCAACAGTTAGCGCGAAGCGTCCTAGAAAACGTCTGGATAAAAATACCCCATAGATCGCCGGAAATCGCCCTTACTTTTAGGCTTCACAAACAACTTTCTTAAAATGATATCGCCAGAATTTTCTTGGAATAGTTGCTTATATTCTTACGGTCAAATTTGGGAGTGAGAATTTTGTAATGACAATTTTTCTCGTGGAATACAGTGGCAATATGTTAAATAATAAAGGCATTTTGGAGACTTCTTGCAAGTTGTTTGCCGTTAGTTTTTTACGTTCTAGAAACAGACGTTTGTGGATGTGAACTTCTCCAGTGTCGAAATCCAATTTGAAGGCAAAAACAATCATACTGTCAATCAGTGGCGGCGATACTTGTGGGCACAGGGAAGTCCCCCTATCGATTTCTAAAAAATAATCGGAAATTTTTTAAATGATCTAAAAAAGGCGTTTAAGATATAGATTTCTGAAGGGGTAGGGTGAGGTGCGTTTTTGACCGAGTGTTGCATCTATTGCATTCATTTTTTTATCACAACAAAATTTTCTCGAGCCCCACGCACTTCAAACCAGTGTTGTTCCTTATTACCGAAGACTTATCTTCGGTAATAAAATCTACTGCCATTGAACTTGGTGATAAGCATGAGCATGAGCTGTAAAAAACCCTATGACGCATAGAAAGGTGCAATTTACGCAGACTTCGGGATTGATAGAGGTGACCTTGATCTTTCGCCTATACACACTTCTGTGCAGGCCTCTTTGGAATTGAGTTCCACCTTCTCCAAAAACGCACCCACCCAGGCTCAGACCAGCCTACGACCCTGTCAGCCTTCCTTTGTAAGCTGTCTTTTATGTATCATATTTCATAATTTTATCGTTGTAATCACAATTTAAGTAAGACTTTACTGCTTTTGTCGACAGGACACTAGAAAAACGGACTTAGAATCATTATTAAGTACCTAGAGATTAAATCAGTGGCAGACCCAGGTTTTGGCGCAACAGGCGCTCGCCTCTCACACACTGGCCGTTATGAGTGTATTATAATATGCTTCACAACCATTATTGTGTTAAATTTAGCACCATTTTGCATCTTAGCTCTCTTCCAAGACCCGCAATTTTCAAAGGGACAAGGTGTACACTCCCCTTAGATCCTCTCTAGGGTAGTGGTAAAATATACCATGTGCCGCTCTTTTGAAAATTCCTGAATGTACCTCTGAGTGATTTAAAGGCAGTCATTCGTCACCCTAAACTACAGTTTCATTATACATATATCAAAACTCTCAATTGGTACAGCTCTTTGATTGGCATCACATTCAAACAATGCATCATAGCTAAATTACACAGCACGGGCACTGAGAGTGCCTTAATTACACACTATGGACTTGTATGGCCACTGGGACAAGCCATGAAGCAATAAACTAGGATTGTGTCTGGATAAAGAGGAGTTTTAGATAGAATGTGGGAGGGGCTAGAAGTAAGTGGGAGAATTGGAACTGTTTGGGATGATGAAAATATGCCTTTAAAAGAACAGTCCAGAGCCACATTTATTTTTAATAGGTTAAACAGGGACATATTCTAAGCTTTCTGGTGAAAGTTTTATTAATTTTATTCATGCCTAGAACATGTTTCTCTGTAACATATCAAAAATAAATTTGGCTCTGGACTACGGTTTTAATGACTTGATCACAAGACTCCGGGGCATTGAAATCGTTTGTCTTATCCTTACGATTGGTACCTTATGTCCATGGTAGCCTTTGTCGAAGAACCTAAAACCATGACAAAAGGATTATTGGGAATAATAGTCTGATGATGGGGAAACCAACCCCCACTCTTTCCAATTTATTATACTGGGTATACTATTATCAACAATTTAATTCCGATTTGTTCTTCTCCTTCTCCCAGGTGCTCCGGCTTTGTTAATCGCCTTAGGGTAGATTAGTTAAGCCAAGGATTTTTTGTTATATTTCAAGGGCCAAACCTCTCACCCCAAACTGCAATTTTGGTACGGGGATACCAAAATTCTCAATTGGCCCATCTCTTTGATTGACAGCTAATTCAAACAATGCAGAGTACCAAAGCTTATATTACACAGCATGAACAGTACTGAGAGTGTTTTGATTATATAAATTGAGTTTGAGTTTTTCTATACTCACCTTGAAGCAATAAACTGAGATTGTATCTGGATGAGGATGAATTTCAGACAATGGTGGGAGGGGCTTCAGTAAGAAGGTTAAGAGAATTGGTACTATTTGGGGTGAGAGAACTGGGCCTTTAAACTGCTGGTATATGTCATTGTATATGTTTGTGATAAAACAAATAACTGATGTGTAGGAAGATTGAAAAATCTGTATCAGAAATCGCGACATAGAGAGGTATAGTAGTGAGCGTTTTCAGAAAGTATGGGCGGTTGGGAATTCCTTTTTAACTTTAAACAATGGTAATCTAGTAATTAAATTATATTAAACAAAAAGTTCGAATAACAATTAGCTGATTATGTACGAGATTATTGTACTTTGAGTTATCGTGCGATTTTCTGTAAACCGCTTTAGTTACTTGTGGAGACTACATGCTCACAGATTTATCTCATTCGTTTCTTTAATTTGTTATCCTGTTCCTTTCTTCAAATATTTAAGTTTATTGTGCTATATATGTATATATTAATTGTTTTGATAATTGAATCTGTTGATTAGGAAAGGCTTTATTCAGTAACATCAAAGTTGAGGGCCAAAGGTTAAATTACTTTCTTGAGCAAGATAAATTTGTTCTGTTTAAAATGCTTTGCAAGTTTAATTCATCTTATTGTAAATATTGTAAATGTTTTATTTATTTTTCTTCTTTTTTTCTGTATGTATATTTGTCCTGTTATGAATAAAGTTGTTCCTTCTATGGGGAAAAAGTGGCAATGTTTTTAAAATCAAAACGAATGGTTCTCGAATTTAACCTAAGTTCCTGGGAATGAAAGTACTTGTAATGCTTTTGTCAACAGAGGAAACCGGGATGGGGTTTTATTTCACTTTTGAATTTTTATCGATTTGTCAATGATTTTCACAACTTGAAAGCGCTACATATATGTGTTCAAAATGCGACAGCTAATGACAATGTAATATGTTCAATGCGCCACCAAGAACCTAGTATTAATTTACACAAAAAAATTACTGGCAATGTGACAGATATGGATGTATTGTCTTGTGGAGCTGTTCAAGATTTTCTAGAACATTATAACAAAAGATGGGATTGTTGTCGCAACGAAACCTGAGTGAGGTTCATAAACAGATAAACGCTGTGTGGCAGATGTTTCTCCTGTCAAAGACTGTTCGGTTTCGCCGAACGGCTCTTTGCCGGAGAGTCCTTAGAGAAAGTACTAACGAAGTAGTGTACGCGGTGTCACGATCTTTTCTTACATGGAATACCTATATATGCGGTGGTGTCGCGAAGGGGGGCACGTGTCCCCTTGAAAACTAGTGCTCCCGTGTGCCCCCCAAATGAGATTTGACATTTTCACAAAAGAAAGATATGTCTTCTGAAGCGAGAGTGTGACTACCAGATTTCGCAGATTTGGTTCTCCTGTGGACCAAAGAGGCAATTATTTTCATTTTCTTAAAAAAAATCGCCTAAACACGTGGGAAATGCAATTTCCGGCTGTCTGAGGGGTTCAGTATTTTTTCAAAATTCTCTGTACGCTTTCCAGCACCGCCATGACCAAACGTTTCATGTCGATTGTAATGTCGTACACAAGGGTCGTAATAATTGGGATTCAACTTTCGGTCGATTTGGGCGCACTTGTAATCGAAGCGATTTAGCACGGCAAAATCTCTTTCTTTGACAAACGGGTTTAAAACCATAGAACAATAACTTTTTAGTGATTGTAAGGCATTTTTTTTCTTGAGGTTTTGTTAAGTGCATTTCGGTTGCAAAGGGAAATGAAAAATTAGGGGTTTTATCCAGTGATTAGCTTGAGCAAAATTAAGTAGAATGTCGGGGTGATTGAAGTTGGGTCTCTTATTGTACCGACTTACAGATTATCCTGGAAAAATTTCCAATTTTTTTTTTTTTTTTTTTTTGGGGGGGGGGGGGGCATTTTTAAGACATGTTTTAGCCTAAAACTTTTATTGGAGATATATTGTAATTTTATGACAGATTTAGTGGTTTTTATGTTTTTATTGAAGAATTTGACATATATGAGAAAATTCAAGTAGGTCGCCTGGGCGTCATGTAGTTGTTGGAGTTACTGAATATCATCATGCAGAGGCCCTAGCATGATGTTGGAAAATTTCCCGGAAAAGTTTGGCTTACTCTTAACATATATTTGAAAATCTGGAGTTTATTTATGGAAAGAATTGTTTGGCAGAGGATTGGAAAAATGGTTTTATATGTAGAGAGAAATTGAAAAAATGGGACTCTTTATTGAAGTTCAATCTGCCCAAAATCAAGACTGAAATTGGTTTAGGTATGATATTTTCTCGTATGCCTACCGTGAAGATGGAAATGTTTGAAAATCTGGAGCTCATCTGGTCTTTTGCAAGGAAAATTGGGAATTTTTAGAGTTTCCTTGGGGAATATATTGTCCTCTTTTAAGCAAAATCAAGAAGATCGACTGAAGGGGGGGGGGGGACTGAAGTTTATCGGGCTTACATCTTATATCGTATGAATGAAGGCTCCCCGATGAAATTGGATCTTCTCCCTGACGAAGGGGGCAGTCTTCCCAAACGAGGGAGACATGGCTCCCGTCCCGCCCCGCTGGCGCCACCCTTGAATTTCCAGGAAAGAGGAACTCCTCCGCACCTCAGACTCCATCCTGGATAGCGATTATTAGTCCACAATTTTGCCCACCATACATTGTTAGGTGCCGGATGCTATGGCAACTGGTAAAGGTATGCGTGTACACTTTTCAATTGTAAAGAAACGCGCACAACATCCCATCATCCACAATGTGGGCGACTATGATGACAAAAAATGGAGTCTACTGCCGTTTTGGGTAATGCTCCACATAAGCAATGAGGTAGGGCTGAAATCCAGTGCCCCATAAATGGAATAAAGGCTGAGGACGCCGCTGAAAATAGACAATGCCATGATCTGGGGCGTGAAACCCGATGTAGCAAACAAACTCAGGTTGGAAAGTGGGTACGAACCCTCTCAAGGAGAACCTAATTAAGAAAAGTTTCCCGAAAGTGAGGAGACTCACGGTTGGGACAATTGAAATCGTTGATCCCGTTTGGTTTAGTCGTAGCACAGGTGATGTAAGTGGAGCGACCACGGGAAGTTGTTGTTGTTTTTTTTTCACAAAACTGCGGTGGAAAGGCCGACGAGATGCGTCTTATCGTAAAGCTAGGTCAGCTCTGAGTAGGGCCATTAAGGACGGAAAAAGGTCGTATCGTCACAAAATTGAGAAGAAATTCCAAACTGGGTATTCTAGAGCTCTCTGGTCGAATATAAATCTCATAACTCAATACAAGGGTCATTCAAATTCAGTTCAGTCTGATGATGCCACACTCCCCGACCGTCTTAACGAATTCTACGCTTGCTTTGATCGTGATAACAATAGTAATCCGTCTCCGGCAAGGTGTGATGATGATCAGCCCCCATTTGTGGTCTGCCACCATGATGTTAGACATTCCTTTCTTAAGCTGGATGAACATAAAGCGCCTGGACCTGATGGTATTACCCTTCTTTTTAAATTGTGTTGCTCCCCATTATCAACCGTGTTTACGGAAATTTTGAACTGGTCACTCCGTCTTTCCACTGCCCCATCATGTCTTAAGATAGCTACTATTACACCTATTCCTAAGAAGAACTTTGTCTCCTGCTTAAATGACTATAGACCAGTTGCACTTACTTCGATTGTTATGAAATGCTTTGAAAAACAGGTTTTAAGATTTTTGAAATCTAAGTTGCCAAAAATATTTGATCCCTTTCAATTCGCATACAGTCGTAACAGGGGTGTTGATGATGCTATTTGCATTAACTTGCATGAAATTTTACAGCATCTTGAGGTAAAGAAATCTTATGCCAGGGTTTTATTTATTGATTTTAGTTCAGCTTTTAATACTATTGTTCCTTCCAAATTGCATTTTAAGTTAATCAACCACCTCAAGCTTCCTATCTCGATTTGTAATTGGATTTTAGACTTCCTTTTAAATTCAAGTTGTAAAAATTGGTAATCTTTCTTCTCTTTTAGTCTTGGACACAGGGATACCCCAAGGCTGCCCATTGTCCCCCCAAATATCCTTTGTTTACATCTGATTGTAAAGCAGGTCATGATAATACTCTGGTTGTGAAGTATGCTGATGACACCACGGTTACCGGTCTTATATCTCAAAATGATGAGTCCAATTACCGCGCTCAGACCGAGTCAATTGTCAAATGGTGTGATGAGGATAACTTGATCCTAAATGTTTCGAAAACAAAAGAAATGGTCATTGACTTTAGAAAGGTCAAACCTGCCATCCCCCTCTTTCAATTAAAGGTACTGTTGTGGAGCAAGTTTCTTCTTTCAAATTTTTGGGCACGCACATCTCTAATGATCTTTTTTGGTCTTTTAACTCGGCTGAAATCCTGAAAAAAAGCCAATCAGCGTCTTTACTTTTTACGTAAATTAAACGCTTTTGGCGTTAATCAATCTATTCTCTTGAATTTTTATCGTGCAATTATAGAGAGCGTGCTTACTTCTTCAATTACTGTCTGGTACGGCCGTGTCAGCAAATCCGACATCAACAAATTTTCCTCTGTTATTCGTTCGGCTGGAAAGATCATCGGTGTTACACTTCCCTTACTTAACTCAAACTACTTAGACAGAACTACAAAGAAAATAGCTAAAATAATGCTAGATCTGACTCACCCTGCTAATAGCTATTTTAATTTCTTACCTTGGAATCGCCGTCTTCGTTCTTTTAAGGGTAATAAACGTTTTACGAATAGTTTTTATCCCGAGGCTGTTAAATTGTATATCTTAGTTGAGTGTTTTTTTTCTCTCTGTTGCTTTGTACCCGGAGCTTGGGGAACTTTCTGATTTTCGATGTCTTTTTATATCATTGACTGATTAATAAATTGAATTGAATTAAATCTTTTAAGAGGTACAGTGTCTTCTACTTACATTATAGGGAGTAAAAACTGTATCTTGGCTAAAAAGTACCTAAGAATTCGTAGCAAAAGTATCGATGACGTTTACAAACTTTAACCCCTCCCACAATTGCCGGAAAATCATTATTATCCAGACACGATTCCAGTTTGTTGCTTGTGGGTGAATATACAAGACCCCAATATGTAGTCAAAACACTCTCAGTACCGGGTACTTGCTGTGTAATATGACCTATATCAGGGTTGTCCAACCTTTCGCAGCGGTGGGCCACATGCAATGGTTACATTGGACGAGGGGCCGCATTCTATATTCGTTTCTTTTCCAATTTTCCCGACGCCCAAGGAAATAAAATGCAATCATTGCGCGTAGCAAACACTGATTCATTTTCGTTTTTGATTGAACAAATACGGTAAGTAAATAAATTTTAGCAAAAATTGATGGTTTTGGACAGAATATTCGGACAAAGTTTTTTTTTTTCATATTCCTTCTGAATCATTCTCAGCCCGCCCCTGTGGACAACAACCCAATGTAGCTACATGTAGCAGACATTTGAAATGAATTATTTCATTCAAAAGTAAGCATGCCATAGCAGACGGCGAAGCCTAAAGTTATCATCAATTAATCTGCTTATTGAATAATTTTGCAATATAGATTATTTCTGACGGGCCGGACGCAACCTTTTCGCGGGCCGGACCGTGGCCCGCGGGCCGTAGGTTGGACAACCCTGACCTATATAGTAATCTACCCTTTTTAACTTGCTGTCAATCTAAGAGCTGTGCCAAATGAGAATCACTGTTGACTACTACATAAATTGCAATTGTGGGTGAGAGTTGACTGAATGGAAAAAGAAATTGAAGTTAGAACAATTCTTCAAAATGTTAGCCACAAAGCAGTAAAAGCACATGTAAATAAAATAACTAGCTTAAAAGACGCACTTTATTTTTTGATGAGTTTATTAAGCTGAAAACATTCTTGATCTATTTTCTAATCCACGAGTTACTACATTTCATAATATTCAAGAAGATTAAGGTTTTACTTAATGTTTGATTATCATCCAGTACCCATAGAACTAAGAGTGTACTGGCTCAACTTTGATTAAATTCCCACGAGCTTGCGGATCCTCAGCAACGACCAGCGGTATTGGAAGCCCAATACACTGTTCCATAGCATCCATACAGAACTAGATTTCCGTCATTCTGCATGACTAATTGACAAGCTTCAGTACGGGCTGTTCTTGAATTCCATACAGCCTTGCCGCCGTACCTGTACAACACCAAATTACCATCAGCCTGGAATCGTAAACCCCCATTGATAGCAATGTGAGCTGTACGTGTGGACCAGGTTGCACGGTTATGAACCTTGCAATATATAACCAAATTGCCATCATACTGCATTACTAGGCGGTATACACCACTGAGCGAGTGAAGTGATTGGCCTTCTGCAAGTGCGGTTCCACGGTTTCCTCTTATACAGCGGTCACCCCTGCAATAACCACCGTGATCAGTACAAATACTTTGAACGGCAGTAACCGACACAAGAATCACACAAAATGAGATGAGCGTTCTGTCCATATTTTCTTTCTTGGGCTGTTCTGCCTCCTAGAAAAATAGAAAGGTTCAATACGGTTATACATGTTTTACGTTGAAAGCGTTAAATTTAGGAATAAAATTAAAATAAATACGGTAATCCATCTAACTTTGACCTGTTTAGAGTTCTCTCACTGACAACACAATTCCGCCCCTTTTGACTTAGTGAATCACCAGCTAGCGTAGCTAGGTGAGAAGCAGCTAACATGTTGTGTGTGACTAACTATTGCTCTAAAAACGCTTGATTTTTGCCTGGTGTACCGGTAAAACTGTTAGGATAAGCAAATGTTCAAGAAACTGTACATATTTTGATGACAATTGCTAACATTGAGTAGACCAAAGTTAGGTGGACGTATTTTGCCATTTCGGTGACGTCAATCTAGGATAGGCACACATTAAGGGAGTTAGTGCAAACAACCATGGAACTAACACTTTGACAAAGCTTTGTCCCCATCACACAACTGGAGTCACTATCTTGACCAACTATCCAAATACCTATAAGGACGTCCCCTTAAAAGGACAATGAATCATACGTTCTGGGGTTAAAAGTTATAGGCCTACGGAACTTTTATTCATCGGCATGAACGGTGGCCAAGATGCACAAACTCCATGAAGTCCCCTATACCAGCTTGCGCATGCAAGCACCAACCGTATTATTATAAGAACGACGTATTATATTATGAAAAATAATCACAGCTTCAAGATTTTTTAATTGTAACCAAGTCTGAAATACAATTAAATTTAGTAGACTATTTTATCTCATGGACGGCTCTTGGGTATCGTGTGACAATGAGCCCGGTCCCATTTACGCACGCCAAAAGGCTCACCAAATATGATGATGTTCTAAAAATACACGTTCATGTACTAAAATTACACGTTCATGTGCCAAAAATATACGATGATGTACTAACTTTGTACGATCATGATGTAAATTTACACCATCATGTACTAAAACCATAAGTTCATCATATTAAATGTTACGATGAACATGTAAAATCACACGTTGTACATCTAAAAACACATGTTGTACATGTAAAAACGTAAGATCATCATGTTATTATTGTCTCTTCCGCATGCCATACGGAGTGAGCCTTTCGGCGTACCAGAAATCCGCCAAAAGGCTCACCGACATCACTGATCTCTATAAATAACCTGGATAGCGCTTGTGGCAGTATTTTTGAAGTCGCCGTGCCGCCATCTTACCACTCCCAAAACACAGAATACGTAATCCCTCTCGGCAACAACTAATGTACAATAAAGCTACGCAGTTAGCAAAACTTCATAAGAAATAGGGCACTTTAGCAACAAAAATACCGTCGTGTGCGGCTACCAATCGACAGTTTAAAAGGTTGTCAAAGAACATTTCACTTGTAAGTGGCTAGGTAGAAACAAAAAATTTGCAAATAACCAGGCTCTTTAGTAGACAGGTGGATGGGTGACCTCATGATTTTCAATCACATGAAAAACTTGTTAATAGTTGGCACCATCAATGGGGCCAGTTAAGGTCCCCGTGGGTTTGGGACGGTTTTGGTTACTTTAAAAAGCATATTTAGACAACTCTTGCTGTTTTCAAGAGGCTGCAGTGCACCTTTATAATGCTCTTCTTTGCAATTTTGGTCAATTAGACCTACACTGAACATCATTTACTTGTTGTTTTGGTTATACCACATTTAAGTTAGTCATCACATTGTCACTGTCTGGCATACGAGGCGGGGTGCAGGGGTAGGGGGCACTTGCCCTCCCTATTCGGGCAATAGCAGTTGGGGAAAAACATGATAAACGGTGACATAATTCGGACAAAAATGTTCTTCCCCCCCCCCCCCCATATTAAGCCTCCCGTATATATGGTCACCGTTTTTTTTCACGTTATTTGAATATCATATTTAGTTTGTTAGTTGTTTTTTGTTCAGTTAACTGATGCATAGACAGGGAGTTGCACCAAACAACAACTCCCTGCAAAGAGTGCATGCCACTTTCAAATAGGGGAAGTGGGGAGTGTGAGTTGGTTGCCGGCGCAAAGTCTTCATCACTAGTGTAACCATTTTAAGACCACATTAATTTGCTGCTGTGGCAATAAAAATTATTAGCTGAGCATATACTTTCCACATTCAACTCTTAATTGTAAAGTTCTTGAAGCAAGTTTCAGCATTTTCACCGACTTGGAACTGCTTATATTGAGTCAAGAAAATTTAAATGCAGAGTGCTAGGCTACAAGTAGAAATTGCCATAGTTGCATGGGGGGAGGGGGTTCGAAGGGGGCAGAGTTACGGGTATGAATACATAGAGACTGGTGTGGGTACTAGTATGGGTTAAAAGAGTGTTTCAAGGTTGTTAAATAATTTTCTGAGAGACTACCTGTGGGCTGTAAGTATGACTGTGTGAAAATACTTATTTTTACCTTGTATCAAGTGCAACTTATTTTTTAATCTATATTTTGGAACTAAAGCAATGAAATTTGTCACATAAAAGTAATTATTTTTTAATTTTGTGATTTAGGTAAGAGGTGATGAAATTACCTCTACTCCGTGGAGCTGCTTTCAACTTGACAATTTCATCATGCACATGTAGGCTATAGGTTACTTACACCTTTAAAGGCTCATTGTGCTAATTTTTAAAACCCCCAAATTTTCTACAGTCCCCTCCCCCACCTGATGCTCCTTCGTCCACTTTCCTCACCCCCACGATTGCTAAGAAGTCAATAACAAACGGTGACTGACAACTTCTGCACACTAATGTACGCTCAGCTGTTAGTCGGTCGCGTAAGAATGGGAGTGGTATGGCTGCCGTCGCGTTTTCGCGGTGACTTCAACTGTTTGTACGTGCTTCTATAGACGAAGCACTATCCATGTTTATTATAGAGATCGGTGACCGACATACGATGATCATCTAAACTCATGCGATGTAGTAAAAGTACACGTTCATGTACTAACTGCTTACGATCATGTATACGTTCATGCACCGGAGGGGCCCATGTGAGTATCGAATGGTAATAGACCCCTGTCAATACTAAGGGCTCAAAGAATTAATGTTGGAGCTATACGACCTGTGGAACTTTTGATTCGATTGGAAATTTCGATGGTACATTGTATTAAATACACCAAAGAGAACAAAAGTTTTTTTTTCTAATTTCCGTGACACAAGATGGCACAGGGGCCTTACATCCCTGTTGATAGAGAAACTTAGTTCAAGAACCGGAAGCACAAAAATATAGGAGCGAAATCCGATCCGATATCATTGTAATTTGACCTGCGCTTTAGTTGTGCGATTTACTAGGAAGTAACTGATTGGTTGACCTTGAATGTACAATATTCGGGTCCTAAAATATCATGAAACATACTTAGAAGAGAAATAAGAAGTAACTTGTGACATTTAGCTACTCCTTCACAATAAGTTTGGGCTTCTGTTTGAAGAACTTGGGCATGCTTAGGAATTTTCTGTGTAATTAAAATATGCTACATTTTTAAGACTCACATGGCTGCTTGAATTTCTACAAACCCCTGCCCGAAATTCAAAGTTTGAAGAAATTTGGAAAGAAATTTCCCCCAGTCTTCCACCTCGAGCGGATATTGGAGCGGACACCTTATGCTTTTGTCATTTTCATTTTTCTGTGTGATGATTTAAACTAAGGAGGTATACTTTCCGCACACTCTTATCACAAAATCATCATTTCACTCAGAGGCTAAAACAGCTTTCATCATGACATGATGAATTAAAAGTATTTGTTGCGGTTGTTGTTTGAACTTGAAGAATCATTAGAAAATGCTGTCCCTTTAAACTGGGCGTAATGACTTGGCCGATTTGTAACAATAGAAAAACTGCAAATAACAAACTGACATTAGATTTTCCCCAGGTGTTCAAAGCCCAAACAAGGACTAGGAGTGTCCCTTACTAAATGGTATTAAGAAACAATGCTCTTTCGTGCAGCTGTAATGGTCAACGTCCTTTTTGTTAATTTCGGAGCATGAAGTACCTATTTGATATGTTATTTCTTTGTCCTAAACATCAATAATTTGACAGATTGGTCTATTCCCGCATTATTTTTTAAATTTTGTTTTCGCTCATCATAACTTCGCTAATTTCATGGTCAAGAAGATTCATTTGATAACTAATTAAGAAATTGTAGTCACAGTAACCGAGACTTTAAAATAAAATTCTTATCAATCTTTATTAAAATGCACCTCAAGTAAAAAAAAATCAAATATATATAATGAATCGCATGAAAATTGAATTTTAACAGTCCATCTCCCATCTTCATAGGACATTTCTGAGCTAAGATGTAAAATGTTGACTTTGATTCACTTAAATCCAAACTCAAAATCCAAACTCCATTCATTAATCCCCGTCACCCCTTCAAATTGCACTCAAAATTCTTGGAGAGCGACTTTTCCCGATGACAGACAAACACGCTTCATGCAGACGGTCTTTATCAACGTCCAATTCAAGCGGTTTTACCACGGACTTCCTAAACACGGGGACAGCATACTACACTAAGTCTTATGCGTACATTGTCGCTACCCTAAGTTAAGAGTTCAGGCATAGCAAGATGGCACTCTGCTATGCTTGTGTGTGTGCAAGTTTGGACTTGCTCATGTAGTTCAAATCAACAGATTTTGCAAGAAACTTGAAATATTTTCGCAATAATGCAAGGTAAGGTCAAATAACTACACGTATTGCAAGAATATGATGTTGTTTCCCATTCAAGTTTAAAGTTTGTTTGAAGTAGGCTAATTACAGAGTCGTTGTCAAATCACGCAAATTATAGCTGCACGGCGGCCATCTTGATGCCACTTTTTTGTTTGAACGGTGGCGACAGACTTTTTCCCACGATCCTCTGTCCATGAATATTGAACGTTCGTCGGTTTTATACACAGAGAAATTAATTGACGACTGAAGAAGGGGGTCTTTCAATATTTAACGTCCCGATTACATTATATGAGATAAAAATTATAGAAAAGTAGTGTCACTTCTTAGAATGACAAATGAGAAACTTGAAAGGGAAGTGGGGTTATATCAGTCACCAGATTTCTACTTATTACACCTTGTAAAAATTTGTTTAGAATAATGTACTCCTTTTCTCTTTTGTTAATTACTCAGGCCATTGTAAAAAAATATTTGTTCTACCTTGTATTTCATTTGGAAAAAAGGTAATAACAAATAGAAGAAGCGAAACGTGTGTGGAATTGATATACATAGTTCTTGAAATATGACTGTTTGACGTTTACTGCAGTCACGTGTTAGTCAGTTAGTGGCCACCAGAAAACAAATCATGTAACTGACGGGGATAGGGAGTCGACGACGGGTAAGATTTTCCTTCTCTCCGCGTAATTTTTTGACATGACTCCCGAATTTGTCTGGATATTTGAGTGGAATTCATCACAATTCTGTTACCCTTTCGTACCCAGATATTGCACCATATTCATTGGACATATCATCCAACTAACTACTGCGTGCCACCTATGGAGTATTGGCACAGGTGCAAATCAGACCTAAAATTTTTTAAATGACAGTAACTTCTATTGAGCTCAAAAGAATGGACATCAATAATAATATGTTCCCACGAAAAATTGTCGCAGAATATGCTTCCAAAGTTAGCTCGTATGTAAGAAGCAAGAGTGATGTCATTTCGCATTCGTGTTGACATGTTAGCCATCTTAATTATTTGTACAAACGAGTAAAAAACTATAGTTTCATATATAAAAAGTAATTTCGATTTAAAAAACAAAAATTAACGTTTAGAAAGCGGAACTTGCTGTTTTAGAAAAGAGAAAAGGAAAATCAAAGTCTAGCAGGAAGAATTTGCTGTTTTAGATAGTGGAAGACAATTGCCTCATACTGTGAAGGCCTAATCCTCACACCCCAAACAGTCTAAATTCTCCTAACCCACCAATTTAAATCCCTCCTACAACTATCTAAAATTCATCCTCATTCAGACCCAATGTCAGTTATTGCTTCATGGTGTGAGGTGTACAAAACGATAATGTGTAATTAAAATACTATCTCAGTCTCCTTTTACCTGCGTAGAAGGCTGTACGGCATGTTCCTTTTTCAGTCGGTGGTTTTGGAAGCTGAGAAAACCACCGTCCACTCCGTGAGGTAAGTCTCCATACAAAGTACGTGCCTGGAGTGTTATTATTTCGAGCTTCAGCACTCTGAATTTTTTGAACTTTCTATCAAAAGAGAGGTGTAACCAATTGAGAATTTCTGTGGCCTATCGTACTATAAACAATAATTGAAATTTGGGATGAAAGGATTAGGCCCTCAAGACTTTGCAAGATTCAGCGATGAAACTAAACCTGCTACATATAGCTATCGGTGACTTCTACCCTCTTCATAAATGTCCATTAAAGGGATGATCGATTGCAAAATCATCGGAAGTCCACAGCATATGGGTTAGATTAGGTTAGATGAAGTTTCACGACCCAGCTTTTAATCAATTGGTCAATTGGCCACGGCATGTTCTCAGTCGTGGCTCACTGACTTGTTTTCCATACGCCATGCTGAGCCCCAAGTACAACGGCGGTATAGGTATATGATTGTGGGAATCCGGATCTGCACGGAGGAGTTTTGGCCTTACAAGATCATGGAACTTTGACATGAGAAGAAACTTCCCAAATCCCTTTGCATGTTCGACTTCACCGCAAAGATCAAAATATTTAACCACAGACCTCTTTTCTTTAAACTTCACTAGGGATTGAGTATGGAATTAAAAAGTGTTAGAAACTATGCACATTCATTTATATGGTCTGCTACATCTAAAAGTGCACATTTCTTATGTTTTGCAGCATCATCCTACCACTACCCTGAAAAATTAAGTCATTTGATATCGAGGAAATTACCCATAGTAATGGGATATTCGGGATAAGAAATCAAAACGACTTGCGGTTAACGATTTTTAGGAGCAGATGCTGGTACTTTGCAGCTATGCTATATAACATTTCAAATTTCCTTATTAGTTACAGTTCTATATTATGAATTTTTTTAGTTTGTTCTATTCTGGTTCTTATTTGTGTTTTTTCCTCATTCTTGGGAGCGCTTTACTCGACAAACACTATGCATGGATTTTTTAGATCGCTTCCCCTCACAATATTTTGATCTCATGTATAAACATTCTACTTTTATTTCTGTACAATGTACCAATCATTATCAAATATTGTGGAAAAACAAATAAGTGAAATGAAATGAAATGAGTTGGAATATTAATCAATCTGTGTATTATTTCGCATATTGCAAAGTTCACGAACATCTTCGGCGTTTTTATAGGAATTAATGGAACCTTTATGCATAAATTACGGAAGGAGTAAATTAATTTGCAAGTAGAGAAACTGGCAATGCTGAAGTTAAAGGGGAAAATAACCGATGTGAGTTATGAGAACTTAAAGGTAAAGAGCAGTCCCCCAAACTAATTTTGAAGAAACAGCAAATAGCACAATTTTCGTCTTATTTCTCTTCAAAGTATCATTCATTACATTTTATGATTAAACTATTGCATACTGAAGGTAAACCAAGCAGTTATTTCCACTAAATTTCAAATTTGAAGAGGAAAAACGTTGTCACATGACTCCCAACAGCCAATCATGAAACTGGACAGTCTACTACACTACTTCAATTCGGGATGACTGCTCCTGCCCTTTAATACCCTTTCGGTCTGAGTATCGAACCTTACAGGATAATCTCCTTGCCTATAGAGCTTATTGGACTGGCATAAATTAAATGCGGTCAATTCTCACCTCAGACCATCCTGTTTTATGACTGGCTCTTGAGAGTCACGTGATAATATTTTTCTCCTTAAATATAAAATTTCGAGGAGTACTATTTGCTTTACTTTGAATAGGCAATATTGAAGTCTTACATTATTTTTTATTGATATTTTGAAAATAAGTAAGAAATTTTTGAGATTCAGCTGTTATTTCAAAATACGTTTTTGGCTATTGCCCTTTAACCCTCAAGGTTTCACACTCCAATAATTTCCCCATTGACTTACACACTAAATTAGCTCCCTTTCGAGGCCGCTGCAGCCTTGTCAAAGTTCGCAGCTATTTCAAGACACCCATCACTTGATAGCTGAAAAGTTTGCCCATCATGGCACTACAAAATTTCCACACCATGACCGTTTAGATTTTGAGCTAGAAGGACTTAAAGTTTTTGTAGGGTACACCCACCCATAGCCCCTTCACAAAAACGGAAAATCTCCGCCATTTGACAGCAATTTTTTAAACAGTCAAAATCACCATCAATCTTACCCAAATTTTCAACATCCACAGTCTGGCAAGTACTCTTTCATATTCATGGACTTTCATCACCCAGCTGGCAGGTTATCTGGACAAAATTTGGTCAAAACCAGAGCTAAAAGAACTACTTCTTTGAGGGTGTGCACTTTACGCTCCAGAAGACTACTCTAATGGAGTAGTGAGACCTCAAGCTGGCTGCATGTGGTAGTCATATGTATTGTTATAGCTTTCACGTGTTGCAAAGGACTGAAGCAGGCGTAGAAATTTCCTACATTTAAGTTTAACACATGCCTTTGTTTTTTTTTCTGATTTTTCAAGTTTAAAGTCATTGTTCATAATATATGACTCATTGATAAAACTGTTGTCTGAGACGGTCGAATGAAGCAACAGTAATTACTAGCATTTCAATTCACTTGAACTTTGTAAGGTAGTCTGACCATTGAGCTACTTTGACAGCCTAAAAAAGCTTCACATTTTGTGAAAAACGGTTACCCGTTCTTCCAGTTTTTTTTAACAGTTTTTGAATCCTTGCCATAATGACGCTTCTTTCATGATCTGTTATGATTTTCTGGAAGCGTATGTCCCAGGACCTCGTGGACCCTGTAATTCTAATATTTTCTTTCATCTTTATGGATTATCTCTAACAATATTAATAGTTTGTTCATTGTGATACCTCAAAAAGTGGTTCTGATGGGTTTCGCAAATCCTGGGCTCAAGGGCCCAAGATGGGCCATACGGTCCATTTTGGTGAAATATTACAAAGGATTTGACTTATTCTCCGTTTAATGCGAAAAAGAATTGACGACCTCTTAAACGATGCTTGCTCAGTGATTTGTCAATGGAATTCATGAATTTTAGGCTTGGACATGTGGGCCATATGGTCCACGTTAAGATAATGTACAAAAATGCTTCTAAAGATTATGTCGCACCATATTCATGGGTCATTACTCGGTTAGTATTTGCTTCATGATGTTCAGGGATTCGGGGTTCAAGGTCCAAAATGGACTACATGGTCCTGTAAATGCTAAACAGAGTTTATGACTGGCCAGTTAGTGATCTTTCATTTTATTTTGGATTTTTTTGGTCACGTTTTTAGTCAACGGTCTTATGTGAGCCCTGTAACGTAACATTTTCTATGCAATCCTGCAAAACTTTTCCTACACATTCCCTTATGTAACGTAATGTCCAAATGATGCCCAATTAGGACTTAGTGAAGTTAGTGGCACCTTCACGGTGTTCAAAATTTTGATTCATTTATTTTTTCCACTTGTTGAAAAACATTTGGTCACAATGGGTTCATGGAATCAAAGACAACAGTGGCAAACCGGTCTAGTATAATGTCACTGTAATAAGCGAGCCAGGTGATTCATCTACACTTGTCGAGTGATTACCCATGCCTCTGGCCTTCATAAAAGTTGTAATTTTTCAGAAAAAAATAATGAATTTAAAAGTGAAAATACTGGAGAGAAGACAGCATTTCCAAACAGTGCTGGGTTAACAGTAGGGCCCACAGGGCCCAGGCCCGTGGCCCCAGATTTTGAGGGGCTCCGAATTATTTAGGTCCCCAAATTTTTGTTGATGCATTTCATCAACTATCAGTTGTTTGCCTTGCAGGATGAAATGTTGTTCTGGACATTATTTTGGGTCCTCTAGATCTTCATGTAAAAAATTTTCAGCAGATTTGTGCCATTTGCAACACTAAAATGTACCAAGCGCAAATAATTAACAAAAGCTTTCAAGGAATGACAGCAGCGATGATAGTGAGAGATGCTACAGCACTGCAACAACATTATGAGAATGATTTGAAAGAAAATCTCCCAGAAGAATTTGAGCATTTTAGTATCTTTGTGAAAGAACTTAACCCGAAAGATGATGAAGGAAAACCGGTGGAAAACCCCTCTGTTAAAATGCTGTATAAGATTCTTATTGACAAGAAAAAGGTCTCCACATTTCCAAATGTGGAAGTAGCAATGAGAATTTACCTTAGTCTGATGGTGTCCAATGCAACAGGTGAAAGGACATTCTCTATGCTCAAACTCATTAAAAGTGAAAAGCGAACATGCATTGTCCAAAGCAGGCTGACCTGCCTTTCCCTAATGTCAATTGAGAATGAGCTGTTGAAAAATCTAGACTATGAAGCGATCATTGACAGATTTGTACGAGCAAAATGCCCCCAAAACCAATGTAAAGCCAATAAGCTATAATATTCCGGTTTTCCTTCATCATGAATAATGATGATATTCTGTAATAATATGAGAACTGAGAATGTGTACTGTAAATGTTTGATATTTTTCCACAGGATGTGAAGTGGACATGGGAACGTATTATGTCTCAGTGAAGGTCCATTCAGAATCAGACTTACATATGTATATGTGTCAAGTACTTCCGGGCATCTGTTATTGACCAAAGACCGATGCCCAAAATATTAAATTTAAATCACCCCATTAAAAACCATAAACTTTTGAGGTCTTCATTTTAAAGTTTTTTTAAATTCGGGCAAATGATATGAAAATTCGGGCAATAGTCCTTCTCGATTTACCAACATAAATTACATACTAAGACCTCAAGTACTCATCAAGATTTCGATGTATTGTGGGCAGTGCCGGATTAACAATGAGGCAAGCGAGGCAAATGTCTCGGGCCCCCCCCCAAAAAAAAATCAACCAATAATATTACGGGTAAATTTATTTGTGTAACAGTATATATCAGTTGTATGTAACAGTATATTTTGGATATCTTTAGACATGGGAAGTGCCATTTCCTGCAATCAAGGGGACGTGTTAGCCCAATTTTTTCTCCGCGCCAACTGATGGTGGCACTCCGCTTAGATAGTGTTAAGGGCCCCCACATACCTAAATCCGGCACTGTTTCCAAAAGACAATTTTCCCCGCAGTACTGGCTCCTTTTCAAAAATCAAGTAATTGAAAAACAAGGGTCATTGTGTAGCCCACTTGTTATTTTGAAGTGTGGTGTCTTTGTCGACGAAGCAGTGGTGGTGACAGAGTGTCAAAATTAAGAGGGCAAACTAAGGGCAAGCGCGGATCCAGAGGGGGATGAGGACGACCGCGTCCTTGAGTCGATTGAGAAAAAACATAAAAAATATGTAATAAAAAAACAAAAAATATAAAATCGGATCTAAATCGCACATTTGGTGAGACATTTCCGGTAAATGGGCAGTGGCGGATCTAGGGTTTTAGAAAGGTGGGTGGCTAGGATTTGAGTTTTGGATATTTCAAAAAAAATAAGTATTTCGCCTGTAATACGGTTGGACCTTCACGCTCTATTCTATGTTCGTACCAGACTGCCAGAATTAAATTAGTCTTTGGTGTTGCTGAATTTAACATTTTAATTAATCCACTTTTAAACATGTACTTTTAAAATTGTTGTTCGTGTTCCAAAGGAAATAATAATAGGAAGACGATAGCATGTGAAAACAATGCCTACTTTTTATTATTATTTTTGGTTAAAAAGGGGGGGGGGTCGTGGCTAGCCACCCTATTCACCCCCCCCCCTAAATCCGCCACTGATGGGGTATAGTGAGGGATGCAAAGACCTTCGTTTAATAGAAACTGAACCATCTTTGAAGCAACTGGACGCTTTAATTAAATGAATAGATTCTGTGTTTTCACATACCTTCGATTTTAGCGCTGTAGATAGGCCTGTCTGGCTGACTTGAGGCGAAAAGTGGGTTTTTAATGTAAGTTAGCTGCAAACGTATGCCAGACTGTCTTACGTTGCTCTAACGTAACACTGATCAATCCAATCGTCTGCCGTATTCAGTGACTTATGACGGTGGTGTAAGGCCTATGTTAACTTCAAAGTAATTTCGTCGGCTGCTAATTATCTTTCGGTTTACGACTTCTAGTATTCGTAAAACCATGGAAGTACTACTCCGAGGTACTGCTTCCCTGATAAAAATTGCCTGAATATGTCAAGTTACGGCAAGCCAGACCAAGGATACATTTATGACTACAACAACCGCCGAAATACATACGGTAAGAATTATTTGTGGCAAACTAGCCTATATCGATGGAGGAGGCAGAACCAGCCTGCCACTGTGTCAGATAATCACATTCATTCACTTGATAGTCCGTCGTCCTAAAACCGTGGAGCTACAAATGGTAAAGCCTTCGCAATTTATTTCAACTGTTTAAGAGAAGCGCTACTGTGTCTCTCATCATGCATTTCTTTTGCTTCTGCTGTTATAGGCCGATACTAATACAGCAGGTGATTAATTATGGTTGTCGCGACTACTTTCTTGCCGAACTTTAAGGGCGAAATTATTCCGGCGAACCTCCCACTTTCTTGTTACTGCACATCCCCTCCCCCTTGTTCACTTTCCATGAGTGAGCGTAAACACTTCGTTATGAACGGGTGGGTGACATTCTTGGGTGAGGTGGGGAACGGATAGTCTTCAACTTTTGAGTCTCGTTCGGGGTAAGTCGGTGGTATTGAGAAAATATTTGTGGGAAATGTCAGGCGGTCAGGTCAGTCTTCAAGTAAAAAAATTATGAATTATGCTGTCAGAATGGCTAAAGTCACAGCCACGCTGCTAGTGTTCTAATTGTTAGTTATTAAAGAGAACGATACAATTGATCATAAGTGATTCATTGATATTAATGCCCATAAATGACTCAGGACCTAAGTCCTAGGCATACTAATGTCCTTCCACAGGCCCACCTTACTTATGATCAGTCTATGGAATAAGCTTAAAGGCTACAGATGTGACCACACGATCGATTCGACCATGCCGTAACGTAATATGTGATGGTAACTGTTAGAAAGGAACACGGGCGGCGATCCTGGGGATATATCCCCCATGAAATTGGATGGGGGATACTGTGCACTATATTCCCACATGAAAACCAACCTTCAGATTCGAAAACTATGTAAAAAGTTAAGTACGCTATTATGAAAACTTCTATAATAGAACGGAAAACTAAACGATTACAAAAATCCACGCTTGAAAATGGCATAAAACCGTTTCTCTAATAATGGAAGGGAACGAATGAATGTTACTTGACAGTTCTGTACGACTTCCATGGAGTAACTAAAACATGAACATATTACAAATATGCTCCAGTATCCTGAATCGCCTATCACCTTCGAAAGTGATCATCCATAAGTTTATTTCTCTGCAAATACGGTACCAATTCCTTACATAGTTATTCTGATAAGGTGACTTTTACATGCAGTAAATAAATATGTAATATTTAAATATACCATCAAAATTGCAAATGAGTTTTTACATAATTGCCTGACACGCCGTAAGGTTTTTTTCCTGAAAGATTTAATTCTGTTACAACTTTGGTTTCTGCCTCTCCAGATGAGTTTTATTATACCGCAGTTTAAGCTCCACACGATTCTTACAGTGATATTTACTTTGAAAATCATTGATGTTATTTTTAATTCCTTTTCGTTCAGTTTTATCGACTTTCTCTCAGTCTCATTTAAAAAAATATTAGAATTATTTAATTCAGAAAACGACTGATGACCATAATCAATTACTAAATATTTAGGCCATCATTAAGCCTTAGAATACTTTAATCCAGAAAATGGCTGGTGATTACAAACAATTACTTTATATTGAGGCCTTTATTAAGAATACTACAAGAGACGTGATTATAAACAGTGTATACACAAAAATACAAATTGATTCATTATACAACTATAAAGAGCCCATGGAGTGTCGTCAAGAAACTTGAAATGCTCACTATGATATGCACCGAAACGCCTTGAAATAACTAAAAATTACTATGGGAATGGAAAAAACTTCAGAAACTTAATCCCCCTTTTTAAGGCAATCAGACAACTTTTACTTTTCTATTCTTTTTATGATAGGCCTTTTTACCTTTTTTTTGAAATACGCTTCTAACAGTTGCCATGATTACATGTTAGATAATCCGGAAAAGGCCATTTCCGGATATCTTGGGCATATTTTGGCCGAAATTTCCTTTGTACCACAACTACATCACCCCCTCCCCCCCCCCCCACACACACCCTTTCAGAGACGGATCGCCGTCCATGCCGGTATTTGTTGGAACGTTTTGTCATCGGTCCTATTGAAAAGAGTAAACAATTACAATTTTATTTGGAACAGCTTGTATCCGACTAAGTATACTGTACAAACAGATCAAGATTTGAAATTTGATTTGATAAAGATACCTTTAGCGGGGCGGGGGTTACTGAACGGCATAATTGTAATTACAAACAAATTTGTTGATCTTTTATCTTTAATTTGCTTTCCATGTGCAAATTAGTCATATGATTCTGCAAATAACTTTTTGAATAAATTCGGTAACAGCCAGCCTACACTTGTTGTAAATAATCGTAAACATTTGTCCACTTACTGGAAAAAACATCTCGCTGCCTTGCAAAGAGCCTCTCAGATCATTAAAAGGTAAACTTGAAGGGATCGCTGATCATTTTTTTCTCAACTCTTGGGGCATTTTTAAATTAATTTTATAAGTTCAAATTGCCTCATACTCCGAGAGCTTCCAGGGCTTCGCCCCTTAGACCCCCACCAGGGCTCAGCCGCTGGGCCCCGCCAGGGAGCCTGACGTGGACCCTGGACCCCACGCGGTTATACCCGCGCTTTGCGATGTAGTGCACATTCGGTGCACTTCGTTCGCCCCCCCCCCCTTACAGCAGCTGCTGGATCCGCCCTTGACTAAGGGCAAAGGATAATTTTGGGGGCGAAACTTTTCGGACGCAGTGCAAAGCCAAGCCAGAAGCGTCCGTACCTGTGGGTTGGGTCCAGGGGAGAAGCCCCGGGAATCTCTAAGGTTTTATCATACTTCTGGATAAAAAAGTAATTCCCTGGAGAGGTATATTATTTTTTCCCTTTTTTCTTAGCCACTAATTGACCTAACTTGCGGAAAGCAAGTGGGGGGGGCATTTACCTTCCCAGATTTTGTCCTTGCCCACTAACGCCGACACCGCGACGAAATTCATTTTCATGATAATGACTTCAAAGTTAAACGACTCTCCCTTACACTTAAACTAATAATTATAAGTTTTTTGTGTCCCTAAGATGGCTATGGGTCAGTCTTCATTAAAGTTAAATTTGAATAAAATTGGATATGAAGAATGGCGAAAGCTTATACTTTTGATTTTTTCCTTGACGACTGGCAATATTCTGTCAATGGGTGATATCATATTGTGATGAGCCTCTGGTAAGAAGCTTACGGGGGTATCACACGAGACAGAAGTTTCATAAGACGAAAGGTCCGTCAAACCGAAAATTTAAATTAGAAAGGGTCCGAAAGACCGAAAGTAAGAAAAGGTTTGCGGAACCGAAAATGTGAAAGGGTTCGCGAGACCGAAAGGATGAAGAGTTTGGCCAGACCGAAAATGACCGAAAATGAGAAAAGGTCTGCGCGACCGAAAATGAGACCCGCAAGTCTGGATGAAAATGTATACAGGTCAGCTGGTTTTTATGTCTGTCTTCCGGACCCTATTTCCTTTTCGGTCACGGTTTCGGCGAACGTTTGGTCTCGTGAACCCCTTTTGATTTTCGGTTTGGCGAACCTTCGGCCTTGTGAACCTCATGATTACATTTTCGGTCTCGCGGCAGTCTCCGCAGAGATCATTATTATCAGATTATTGTCACTACCAACTTTCCGTGAAGTCTTACATAATTTTAAGAAGACAATATGTAGCTCAATGTTGGCAAACACTCGTATCAAATTAAATTGGGGGATTTCCTTTTGTAACAATACTTTTCCAAAGTCCCCACGACTCTCTGACGATAAGCCAAGGGACGAAAACCAGAAAGACTCCCTGATGGAATTAAAATACAAACCTTTTTGTGAAATCCTCCACAAAAGTTTCTAATCATCGACTTTCTTTGTAGCTCTGGTTGTGTGAGTTGTTGTTGGAAAACGTTTGGCAGTTTGATCCGAGATACTGGTCTTCATTGCAACTCGCCACGAATATCAATAGCTGACACATAGATTATGCGCATGGGTACATTTCAACAGGTGATTGGCGTTTGATATAGTCAGTTTCTCGCTCATAAAACTAACTGATGAGCCACTCACAGCCTTCATCCTATAGGGTTCTTCTATTGCAAAACAGGTGCACTACAGGCAACATGCATATGGTTTTGTAATAACTACCGATTCCTACACAACATACCGATAATAAAATATCTCCCCACCTTGTAAGATAATCGCTTAATAAATCACTTGCTTGGCAGTGAGGTTGGAGATTCAACGAAGCAGCTAGGCATTCTTTACTTTTCTAAGTTCACTCACATTAAACAGTTAAACGTCCGGTCAGTTTTAAGTTATTTCGTTCGTTCGTTAGTTCGTTAGTAAGATGGAGTTTTACGGACCAGTTTTCAACCAAGTGGTTCAATTCGAGCCGGCCACGGTCTTTTTTCCAGTTGTGACTCACTGGCTTGTTTTCCTTACTCCATTGCTTATGCTGAGCACCAAGCACAATGGCAGTTAATTCCGTTTTTAAAGTCTTCGGTATGGCCCGGCCAGGACTCGATCCCAACCTCCCGGACTGCAAGTCTGATGCTCTAATTACTGGACCATATAGTCGCTTCATACAGTCGGACCATAACAGTTTTAATAGTACACCGTATGCAAGTACTCAAACTGTGGCCTCACATACCCTGCGCTCGGGGTCACGCCGTGTCCGTGGGTGGATAATGGTGGGTGGATGATGGTGGCGCTACGCTTAGATAGTAAACTCCAGCCCCTTACAAAAGTATCCAGCCCCCCCCCCCCCGCAACTGACACAGGAGTAACACCGAGAGTCGGGGAGAGGGGATTATGTGAGACCAAGCCTTCGTTTTCAACCAAGGACGTGACTCACCTTATGTTGGGGGGGGGGGAGATATTTTTGTTTACGAAGTAAACCAGTGTCATGTAAATTCATGCTGTAAAAAGAAAGATGGAGGTCATTTCTGTCACTAAATTAGTTGGATTGCTCATTTTTGTCACAAACATTGTTTATTTCTTTTCTATTATTTTCATATGGTTCAAAACTTATTATCAAACAATAAATAATATGACTTTTGACCACAATAATATATAATATACTGCATTTAACCTTTTTATTCGCAGTTTTGCCAAAATGTCTCTCAACTCCGTGCCCTGCTGGAGTCACATTTTTTCGAGTTGGGGTGGGGGTGGGAGTTGAGCCACCCCTTGGCCATACCATGTTTCTGTTTTGAACCCATTGCGCTAGAAGACAGTGAACCCGCCATTAAAGCTAAAATAACTCTCTCCGATTCATATCAAACACCCGGTGAATGAAATCACTCATTTTTGGCAAATAAAGCATGCTTCGTCATGACTGTTGTGTTAAGCCGGCGACCTTTTTGTACGGCGCCCCTAAACTTAAGCTCTGTATGTTTTACGTATGGAATGGGGTGAAGGCTCAAATATAGTTTTTTGCTATATTGTGCATTTATAAGTACATGGTTTTTGAGTAAGAACATGGGAACTTCAGGTATTGTGTTCATTTAGTTCTTTTCCTCGTTTTTTCTAATCCACCAACTCCGTTTCACTTCGTAGATAAATCATTTTGTCTTCTCGTTCGTACGTCTGTTGTACTTTCTTGAAATTGTTACAAATTACACCAATTTCGAAGTGCACAGTTTCATATTTTCAGATAAAACAGCAATAGGGCGATATGAAAGGTCTTAACCAGGGGTCCAGGGGACAGACTGTTTCTACATACTTGCGCAAAACCTGAATTGCCCCAGGTAAGCCCTGGTAAAATTCGGGAAACCGTTTTTATCCTAACAAATCTGGTATGTTTAAAATACACAGAAACTCCTAAGTGTGTCCAAATTCTTTCTAAAATTTGCTCAAAAGAAAACTAAAATCATAGTCACGGTAAAATTTCGATGGAAGTTCAAAAGGATTACAAAAATTCTTTACGCATTCTGACAGCTTATCAGGGGCGTCGATCCTGCTGGGCAGGGGGGTCATCGCCCCTCAATGAAAATACTGTGGACATGCATATCGTTTTGCCCCCCAATAATTCAGGCAGATTAAAAAAACAGGCAGAATAAACAAAATGTAACATTGTGATGTACAAATAAGTTTAGGGCTTCTGGAAAACTTCAATTTGAGCCTATTTTAAAGCAATAATACTGCATTTTTAATGCGCTATCTATCTATATTTTGTTATATGCGGTGTACGGGAGTGTGTTGCGTGTTTGTTTGTTTGTGTATAGGTATGTGCTCGCATCCTTGTGAGGGGATTGCTTTTAAATGAGTCGGGTCACGGACACGATCTGAGGTCCTGGTCTTTGGAAAAGTTTTGCCCCCCCCCCCAATCCACAAACCACATCTAGCCCCCTGCAGCTTATGTATGGGATAAGAACTTTCACTCAGCCCCACTTTATAGCCTCGCACGATGTTATGCCTGGAATGGTAGAATATTTGCAAAAATATAAAAAAAGAAGTCTTGCTATTTGTTAATTGCTTTCTTATCTTTTGAACACTCCAAACCTGGTTTGGAGTGTTCAAAAGATAAGCAGTATCGAGGGCGCATGCTAAGTAGGCATAACACGGCTCTGTAGGCTTTAAAGCCGATGTGTGGTGGACGCAAATTAACCAGTCTTGAAACAAGACTACTATTATACACGATAAGTTTACCCCTGGCCACGCAAGAGGTATGACGCCCAGGAATGTTGTGCATTATGAAGTTTTAATTGGAATTCAGGAATTTATTCTATTTTCCATATGCAGTAGATAAACAAATAAGGGCTTTATGTATCAAGTAATTTTTTTATGTCTATTTTGAAAATGTAATTTTTTTACTGTCTTCCCTTGGCCAATTTCTGTTAGTAATTTTTTCGTGGCAGGCGCTGGACCGCCTCGATGCGCCACAAATGGCGCGTGCACCGCAGTTGGGAGGGCCTGATATAGAGTAAACCCCGACATTGTGAGCTTTCGTTGAATTTGCAACAGTAGAAATTACACCCTGGGTAGATGCGCACTGTTTAACAAAGTGTTTCTTAATTGGCTGTTGCCATTGTATTGTATCGATTGTATTCTTTGTTTGGTTAGGGGTTAGGGTTATTGTTAGCCAGTTAGGAATCTTGTTAAATAGTGCGCATCGCCCGAAAGTAATCAGCAACTTGCTTAGTGTTCAAGATCACCCATCCAGTATCTTGAACCCTTTTAGGTTTCTTTGTTTTTGCCTCCCCGACGACATCGTCGTCCTTCCCCGACGGGGAGGGCACATTGAGCCAGCACTACGACCCCGGTATTGCGGATGCCATAATTATCCTATTTAAGCTACATTCCTGTATATGAGGACACGAAGAGGTGCGTTTTCGAACAAGTTGCGGATCTGTTTTAATTGTGTTACACCATAAGCTGACCAGTGGTTCTCAAACTACAGTACAGTTCGCGGACTCAATGGTTTTAGACCTAATCTCAATATCGTCCTTGTTATTAATAAATCAGCATATGAACAATGCCCAAGAAACTCATAAAATGTCATGTAATCCGATATTCCATGCTTTTCATACCCCTCCCCCGGGCTCTGTGCCAATGCATTAATCAGACAAATATAGTCTCGACCTACTAATGAATATGCACAAGTGACTTGACAAGGACTACGCAAAGACCATTCTCCATTTCAAAAATATGAACTTTATTTCAATTTATTTAGGAGAAAAATGTATCCGTACATTAAAGCCACTCTATTGTGAATAAAATATAAATAGGCCTATGAAAGACTTCGCATGTGATTTCAACCTGCAGTCTTAAAACAGGAATTCAAAAGCAAACTATGATCTAAATGCAAACGTTGGTTTCTAAATGAAACTTATTGAACATCTTTGACACCAGAGCAGGATAATATACCCCTCTACCTGTACATGTGCAAAACTGAAAGTGACACATGACATTCCTTGCAGTTTACTTCATCCCAACATTCAAATAATGCAATCAATTCAACTTAAATATCATTCAACCAGTTAGATCTTGTCCTTCTCTTTTTGAGTTACCTCTAATTGCGGTGCACAGCACACATGCTGTAAGGTATGACAAGGTATACAACGAAGTGCTAGATCAGAGGACATCGCGTACAGCTTTTAAAAGCCCCCTTCTCGACTTAGCGTTTTTGTAAAATTGTTTTATGTATGGCTGGGCATAAACTAATGTTGAATGGAGTTTTCTTCAACCAATTATTCTCTACAGTTGTCCAAATAATGAGAGGGGAAAAATTGTAGTCACAGTATCCCCAACTGGAAATGAACTCCTTGGATACGCAATATTAAAGTCATTAAATACGGTGGCCGGATACTTTGAAGAGGAAAAAGACAAAAATGTCATATTTATTGTAGCTGTTGCTTCAAAATACATTGGGGTGACTGCTCTTGACCTTCAAATCCAGTCCTGATTTTATGATATGACCTCTAGTCCCTCTTAAAGCAACATAGAGTAACTGCAGGTATCCAGGTATATGTATGCATAGGTAAGTGATGACGAGGGGAAAGAACATAGGCATACAATGGTAAAGCCTTCGCAATTTATTTCAACTGTTTAAGAGAAGCGCTACTGTGTCTCTCATCATGCATTTCTTTTGTTTCTGCTGTTATAGGCCGATACTAATACAGCAGGTGATTAATTATGGTTGTCGCGACTACTTTCTTGCCGAACTTTAAGGGCGAAATTATTCCGGCGAACCTCCCACTTTCTTGTTACTGCACATCCCCTCCCCCTTGTTCACTTTCCATGAGTGAGCGTAAACACTTCGTTATGAACGGGTGGGTGACATTCTTGGGTGAGGTGGGGAACGGATAGTCTTCAACTTTTGAGTCTCGTTCGGGGTAAGTCGGTGGTATTGAGAAAATATTTGTGGGAAATGTCAGGCGGTCAGGTCAGTCTTCAAGTAAAAAAATTATGAATTATGCTGTCAGAATGGCTAAAGTCACAGCCACGCTGCTAGTGTTCTAATTGTTAGTTATTAAAGAGAACGATACAATTGATCATAAGTGATTCATTGATATTAATGCCCATAAATGACTCAGGACCTAAGTCCTAGGCATACTAATGTCCTTCCACAGGCCCACCTTACTTATGATCAGTCTATGGAATAAGCTTAAAGGCTACAGATGTGACCACACGATCGATTCGACCATGCCGTAACGTAATATGTGATGGTAACTGTTAGAAAGGAACACGGGCGGCGATCCTGGGGATATATCCCCCATGAAATTGGATGGGGGATACTGTGCACTATATTCCCACATGAAAACCAACCTTCAGATTCGAAAACTATGTAAAAAGTTAAGTACGCTATTATGAAAACTTCTATAATAGAACGGAAAACTAAACGATTACAAAAATCCACGCTTGAAAATGGCATAAAACCGTTTCTCTAATAATGGAAGGGAACGAATGAATGTTACTTGACAGTTCTGTACGACTTCCATGGAGTAACTAAAACATGAACATATTACAAATATGCTCCAGTATCCTGAATCGCCTATCACCTTCGAAAGTGATCATCCATAAGTTTATTTCTCTGCAAATACGGTACCAATTCCTTACATAGTTATTCTGATAAGGTGACTTTTACATGCAGTAAATAAATATGTAATATTTAAATATACCATCAAAATTGCAAATGAGTTTTTACATAATTGCCTGACACGCCGTAAGGTTTTTTTCCTGAAAGATTTAATTCTGTTACAACTTTGGTTTCTGCCTCTCCAGATGAGTTTTATTATACCGCAGTTTAAGCTCCACACGATTCTTACAGTGATATTTACTTTGAAAATCATTGATGTTATTTTTATTCCTTTTGGTTCAGTTTTATCGACTTTCTCTCAGTCTCATTTAAAAAAATATTAGAATTATTTAATTCAGAAAACGACTGATGACCATAATCAATTACTAAATATTTAGGCCATCATTAAGCCTTAGAATACTTTAATCCAGAAAATGGCTGGTGATTACAAACAATTACTTTATATTGAGGCCTTTATTAAGAATACTACAAGAGACGTGATTATAAACAGTGTATACACAAAAATACAAATTGATTCATTATACAACTATAAAGAGCCCATGGAGTGTCGTCAAGAAACTTGAAATGCTCACTATGATATGCACCGAAACGCCTTGAAATAACTAAAAATTACTATGGGAATGGAAAAAACTTCAGAAACTTAATCCCCCTTTTTAAGGCAATCAGACAACTTTTACTTTTCTATTCTTTTTATGATAGGCCTTTTTACCTTTTTTTTGAAATACGCTTCTAACAGTTGCCATGATTACATGTTAGATAATCCGGAAAAGGCCATTTCCGGATATCTTGGGCATATTTTGGCCGAAATTTCCTTTGTACCACAACTACATCACCCCCTCCCCCCCCACACACACACCCTTTCAGAGACGGATCGCCGTCCATGCCGGTATTTGTTGGAACGTTTTGTCATCGGTCCTATTGAAAAGAGTAAACAATTACAATTTTATTTGGAACAGCTTGTATCCGACTAAGTATACTGTACAAACAGATCAAGATTTGAAATTTGATTTGATAAAGATACCTTTAGCGGGGCGGGGGTTACTGAACGGCATAATTGTAATTACAAACAAATTTGTTGATCTTTTATCTTTAATTTGCTTTCCATGTGCAAATTAGTCATATGATTCTGCAAATAACTTTTTGAATAAATTCGGTAACAGCCAGCCTACACTTGTTGTAAATAATCGTAAACATTTGTCCACTTACTGGAAAAAACATCTCGCTGCCTTGCAAAGAGCCTCTCAGATCATTAAAAGGTAAACTTGAAGGGATCGCTGATCATTTTTTTCTCAACTCTTGGGGCATTTTTAAATTAATTTTATAAGTTCAAATTGCCTCATACTCCGAGAGCTTCCAGGGCTTCGCCCCTTAGACCCCCACCAGGGCTCAGCCGCTGGGCCCCGCCAGGGAGCCTGACGTGGACCCTGGACCCCACGCGGTTATACCCGCGCTTTGCGATGTAGTGCACATTCGGTGCACTTCGTTCGCCCCCCCCCCCTTACAGCAGCTGCTGGATCCGCCCTTGACTAAGGGCAAAGGATAATTTTGGGGGCGAAACTTTTCGGACGCAGTGCAAAGCCAAGCCAGAAGCGTCCGTACCTGTGGGTTGGGTCCAGGGGAGAAGCCCCGGGAATCTCTAAGGTTTTATCATACTTCTGGATAAAAAAGTAATTCCCTGGAGAGGTATATTATTTTTTCCCTTTTTTCTTAGCCACTAATTGACCTAACTTGCGGAAAGCAAGTGGGGGGGGGGGGGCATTTACCTTCCCAGATTTTGTCCTTGCCCACTAACGCCGACACCGCGACGAAATTCATTTTCATGATAATGACTTCAAAGTTAAACGACTCTCCCTTACACTTAAACTAATAATTATAAGTTTTTTGTGTCCCTAAGATGGCTATGGGTCAGTCTTCATTAAAGTTAATTTGAATAAAATTGGATATGAAGAATGGCGAAAGCTTATACTTTTGATTTTTTCCTTGACGACTGGCAATATTCTGTCAATGGGTGATATCATATTGTGATGAGCCTCTGGTAAGAAGCTTACGGGGGTATCACACGAGACAGAAGTTTCATAAGACGAAAGGTCCGTCAAACCGAAAATTTAAATTAGAAAGGGTCCGAAAGACCGAAAGTAAGAAAAGGTTTGCGGAACCGAAAATGTGAAAGGGTTCGCGAGACCGAAAGGATGAAGAGTTTGGCCAGACCGAAAATGACCGAAAATGAGAAAAGGTCTGCGCGACCGAAAATGAGACCCGCAAGTCTGGATGAAAATGTATACAGGTCAGCTGGTTTTTTATGTCTGTCTTCCGGACCCTATTTCCTTTTCGGTCACGGTTTCGGCGAACGTTTGGTCTCGTGAACCCCTTTTGATTTTCGGTTTGGCGAACCTTCGGCCTTGTGAACCTCATGATTACATTTTCGGTCTCGCGGCAGTCTCCGCAGAGATCATTATTATCAGATTATTGTCACTACCAACTTTCCGTGAAGTCTTACATAATTTTAAGAAGACAATATGTAGCTCAATGTTGGCAAACACTCGTATCAAATTAAATTGGGGGATTTCCTTTTGTAACAATACTTTTCCAAAGTCCCCACGACTCTCCGACGATAAGCCAAGGGACGAAAACCAGAAAGACTCCCTGATGGAATTAAAATACAAACCTTTTTGTGAAATCCTCCACAAAAGTTTCTAATCATCGACTTTCTTTGTAGCTCTGGTTGTGTGAGTTGTTGTTGGAAAACGTTTGGCAGTTTGATCCGAGATACTGGTCTTCATTGCAACTCGCCACGAATATCAATAGCTGACACATAGATTATGCGCATGGGTACATTTCAACAGGTGATTGGCGTTTGATATAGTCAGTTTCTCGCTCATAAAACTAACTGATGAGCCACTCACAGCCTTCATCCTATAGGGTTCTTCTATTGCAAAACAGGTGCACTACAGGCAACATGCATATGGTTTTGTAATAACTACCGATTCCTACACAACATACCGATAATAAAATATCTCCCCACCTTGTAAGATAATCGCTTAATAAATCACTTGCTTGGCAGTGAGGTTGGAGATTCAACGAAGCAGCTAGGCATTCTTTACTTTTCTAAGTTCACTCACATTAAACAGTTAAACGTCCGGTCAGTTTTAAGTTATTTCGTTCGTTCGTTAGTTCGTTAGTAAGATGGAGTTTTACGGACCAGTTTTCAACCAAGTGGTTCAATTCGAGCCGGCCACGGTCTTTTTTCCAGTTGTGACTCACTGGCTTGTTTTCCTTACTCCATTGCTTATGCTGAGCACCAAGCACAATGGCAGTTAATTCCGTTTTTAAAGTCTTCGGTATGGCCCGGCCAGGACTCGATCCCAACCTCCCGGACTGCAAGTCTGATGCTCTAATTACTGGACCATATAGTCGCTTCATACAGTCGGACCATAACAGTTTTAATAGTACACCGTATGCAAGTACTCAAACTGTGGCCTCACATACCCTGCGCTCGGGGTCACGCCGTGTCCGTGGGTGGATAATGGTGGGTGGATGATGGTGGCGCTACGCTTAGATAGTAAACTCCAGCCCCTTACAAAAGTATCCAGCCCCCCCCCCGCAACTGACACAGGAGTAACACCGAGAGTCGGGGAGAGGGGATTATGTGAGACCAAGCCTTCGTTTTCAACCAAGGACGTGACTCACCTTATGTTGGGGGGGGGGGGAGATATTTTTGTTTACGAAGTAAACCAGTGTCATGTAAATTCATGCTGTAAAAAGAAAGATGGAGGTCATTTCTGTCACTAAATTAGTTGGATTGCTCATTTTTGTCACAAACATTGTTTATTTCTTTTCTATTATTTTCATATGGTTCAAAACTTATTATCAAACAATAAATAATATGACTTTTGACCACAATAATATATAATATACTGCATTTAACCTTTTTATTCGCAGTTTTGCCAAAATGTCTCTCAACTCCGTGCCCTGCTGGAGTCACATTTTTTCGAGTTGGGGTGGGGTGGGAGTTGAGCCACCCCTTGGCCATACCATGTTTCTGTTTTGAACCCATTGCGCTAGAAGACAGTGAACCCGCCATTAAAGCTAAAATAACTCTCTCCGATTCATATCAAACACCCGGTGAATGAAATCACTCATTTTTGGCAAATAAAGCATGCTTCGTCATGACTGTTGTGTTAAGCCGGCGACCTTTTTGTACGGCGCCCCTAAACTTAAGCTCTGTATGTTTTACGTATGGAATGGGGTGAAGGCTCACATATAGTTTTTTGCTATATTGTGCATTTATAAGTACATGGTTTTTGAGTAAGAACATGGGAACTTCAGGTATTGTGTTCATTTAGTTCTTTTCCTCGTTTTTTCTAATCCACCAACTCCGTTTCACTTCGTAGATAAATCATTTTGTCTTCTCGTTCGTACGTCTGTTGTACTTTCTTGAAATTGTTACAAATTACACCAATTTCGAAGTGCACAGTTTCATATTTTCAGATAAAACAGCAATAGGGCGATATGAAAGGTCTTAACCAGGGGTCCAGGGGACAGACTGTTTCTACAAACTTGCGCAAAACCTGAATTGCCCCAGGTAAGCCCTGGTAAAATTCGGGAAACCGTTTTTATCCTAACAAATCTGGTATGTTTAAAATACACAGAAACTCCTAAGTGTGTCCAAATTCTTTCTAAAATTTGCTCAAAAGAAAACTAAAATCATAGTCACGGTAAAATTTCGATGGAAGTTCAAAAGGATTACAAAAATTCTTTACGCATTCTGACAGCTTATCAGGGGCGTCGATCCTGCTGGGCAGGGGGGTCATCGCCCCTCAATGAAAATACTGTGGACATGCATATCGTTTTGCCCCCCAATAATTCAGGCAGATTAAAAAAACAGGCAGAATAAACAAAATGTAACATTGTGATGTACAAATAAGTTTAGGGCTTCTGGAAAACTTCAATTTGAGCCTATTTTAAAGCAATAATACTGCATTTTTAATGCGCTATCTATCTATATTTTGTTATATGCGGTGTACGGGAGTGTGTTGCGTGTTTGTTTGTTTGTGTATAGGTATGTGCTCGCATCCTTGTGAGGGGATTGCTTTTAAATGAGTCGGGTCACGGACACGATCTGAGGTCCTGGTCTTTGGAAAAGTTTTGCCCCCCCCCCCCAATCCACAAACCACATCTAGCCCCCTGCAGCTTATGTATGGGATAAGAACTTTCACTCAGCCCCACTTTATAGCCTCGCACGATGTTATGCCTGGAATGGTAGAATATTTGCAAAAATATAAAAAAGAAGTCTTGCTATTTGTTAATTGCTTTCTTATCTTTTGAACACTCCAAACCTGGTTTGGAGTGTTCAAAAGATAAGCAGTATCGAGGGCGCATGCTAAGTAGGCATAACACGGCTCTGTAGGCTTTAAAGCCGATGTGTGGTGGACGCAAATTAACCAGTCTTGAAACAAGACTACTATTATACACGATAAGTTTACCCCTGGCCACGCAAGAGGTATGACGCCCAGGAATGTTGTGCATTATGAAGTTTTAATTGGAATTCAGGAATTTATTCTATTTTCCATATGCAGTAGATAAACAAATAAGGGCTTTATGTATCAAGTAATTTTTTTATGTCTATTTTGAAAATGTAATTTTTTACTGTCTTCCCTTGGCCAATTTCTGTTAGTAATTTTTTCGTGGCAGGCGCTGGACCGCCTCGATGCGCCACAAATGGCGCGTGCACCGCAGTTGGGAGGGCCTGATATAGAGTAAACCCCGACATTGTGAGCTTTCGTTGAATTTGCAACAGTAGAAATTACACCCTGGGTAGATGCGCACTGTTTAACAAAGTGTTTCTTAATTGGCTGTTGCCATTGTATTGTATCGATTGTATTCTTTGTTTGGTTAGGGGTTAGGGTTATTGTTAGCCAGTTAGGAATCTTGTTAAATAGTGCGCATCGCCCGAAAGTAATCAGCAACTTGCTTAGTGTTCAAGATCACCCATCCAGTATCTTGAACCCTTTTAGGTTTCTTTGTTTTTGCCTCCCCGACGACATCGTCGTCCTTCCCCGACGGGGAGGGCACATTGAGCCAGCACTACGACCCCGGTATTGCGGATGCCATAATTATCCTATTTAAGCTACATTCCTGTATATGAGGACACGAAGAGGTGCGTTTTCGAACAAGTTGCGGATCTGTTTTAATTGTGTTACACCATAAGCTGACCAGTGGTTCTCAAACTACAGTACAGTTCGCGGACTCAATGGTTTTAGACCTAATCTCAATATCGTCCTTGTTATTAATAAATCAGCATATGAACAATGCCCAAGAAACTCATAAAATGTCATGTAATCCGATATTCCATGCTTTTCATACCCCTCCCCCGGGCTCTGTGCCAATGCATTAATCAGACAAATATAGTCTCGACCTACTAATGAATATGCACAAGTGACTTGACAAGGACTACGCAAAGACCATTCTCCATTTCAAAAATATGAACTTTATTTCAATTTATTTAGGAGAAAAATGTATCCGTACATTAAAGCCACTCTATTGTGAATAAAATATAAATAGGCCTATGAAAGACTTCGCATGTGATTTCAACCTGCAGTCTTAAAACAGGAATTCAAAAGCAAACTATGATCTAAATGCAAACGTTGGTTTCTAAATGAAACTTATTGAACATCTTTGACACCAGAGCAGGATAATATACCCCTCTACCTGTACATGTGCAAAACTGAAAGTGACACATGACATTCCTAGCAGTTTACTTCATCCCAACATTCAAATAATGCAATCAATTCAACTTAAATATCATTCAACCAGTTAGATCTTGTCCTTCTCTTTTTGAGTTACCTCTAATTGTGGTGCACAGCACACATGCTGTAAGGTATGACAAGGTATACAACGAAGTGCTAGATCAGAGGACATCGCGTACAGCTTTTAAAAGCCCCCTTCTCGACTTAGCGTTTTTGTAAAATTGTTTTATGTATGGCTGGGCATAAACTAATGTTGAATGGAGTTTTCTTCAACCAATTATTCTCTACAGTTGTCCAAATAATGAGAGGGGAAAAATTGTAGTCACAGTATCCCCAACTGGAAATGAACTCCTTGGATACGCAATATTACAGTCATTAAATACGGTGGCCGGATACTTTGAAGAGGAAAAAGACAAAAATGTCATATTTATTGTAGCTGTTGCTTCAAAGTAAATTGGGGTGACTGCTCTTGACCTTTAAATTCAGTCCTGGTTTTATGATATGACCTCTAGTCCCTCTTAAAGCAACATAGAGTAACTGCAGGTATCCAGGTATATGTATGCATAGGTAAGTGATGACGAGGGGCAAGAACATAGGCATACAGGGGTCAACTTTTCTGAGGGGTAGGGGGTGTGTGGAGGCAGACATTCTTTTAGCTTGAATTTAGAATTTTGAGCCAAGTTGCCCATATTTTGATAACACTGTGTGGTTGTCATGGCCTAAAAAAGGACATACTTTGTTTTCTTTGCTCTGTCAACTGTCCAAATAGAGCCATCATTTTTGTCTGGATGGGAGGGGCATATGCCCCCACCCCACCTGGAAGTATGTAATAGTTGGGGGAATCAAAACACTTGAACTGAGGACATATTGTCCTTAAGATAACCCAAACATACATATTTTACCTTAAAAGCACACAAGTTGAACATAAGTTATGTGATTTACACAAGCCAAACAACATTAAAGTGAAAATAAAATATAAAATGACCCACACCTGGAATTAACAACGTCATCAGTAAACTTTATAAAAACGTTAATGTTTCATTAGAAAAGTCTTCCAACTACATACTATAGATTTACTACATTATTCACCAAATGGTCAACACTGTTGGTAATTTATTATAGGTCTATGAGAAAACATTATAGAAATGATTCACAGAAATTAATTGCAGCCTGTTGGCTAGGGGCTGTAAAATATGCCCACGGGCAGTTCCTGCCTGCTACAGTATATGAGACCCATTTAAGGCAAAGTCTTGAATTATATCTGTTATTTTAAAAGGGAAAGGAAATTCCATCCTTATAAGACCAATTTTTATTGGCAAAGAGTGATAAATAATTTCAAATAAGGCAGTACGGTAGCCTTCTTTTCACAAAATAAGTTTCCCTCAGATAGAAATTCAGTTGTTTGTTGCTGAAAAATGATTTGGTCACCCAAACTTCCAACATTTCAAAAGATGCAATGTCCATGGCTCTTCCTGTGTATAATATTTTGAGAAGTTGAAGCTAATGCTGAGGTTTATTGTTGAGACTGAATGATTTGAAAATTATGAAAGCTTTTACTTTTAATTCTTTGTTGAAACACTTTAAATGAAACATTTTCCTTTAAACTTTACTGTCTTATCTTGTGGACACCATTTAACACATTCATGTTTGCATGTTTTTAAATCTCACCTAACTATAGAATGAATCCATAACCCATAAAATAATGCCCAACATGACCATGTCCAAATAGCTGATAATAATGTTTTCCAAATTTTTGTATCCTCTAATGCCCCAACATAATACCCCCACCATTAAATATAAACTACATATGACCCTAGAAGAGAATAGCAAGTTTTAGCCATCTCAAGCTGGCAACTAATAATCCAGAATCTATCAGAGAACTTCCTGTTCAGGTATCTTGAGATCAATAAAGTTTAAGGCATTTTCCCCTTCAAAGACTACTTGCTCAATAGAGCAACAAGGTTGGTTTAAATGGGGATAACTGCCGCAATTACAGCGGCAAGCTTCACCCGAGAAATCGCCCTTTTCTTAGGTACCATTGGCTAAAAGGTCCTATTCAATTCTAACAGCATAAGTTTTAGAAAATTAATTCACATTCAATTCAAATAAACAAATATTTATTGAAGAAAGCTTGAAGTTGTACAATGGAGTAATGTAATAGAAAATAAACTAACCTATATATAAAAACAACACACTATATAGTTTAAATTTCTGAAATAAGTTGGTAATCTACCCAAAAAATATTCACTCTGAATATTTTAACCTTCTAACCATTCAACAACCAGTCTTTCCTGGCTCCCATGACTTCTTCTGTGACCTTGGGTAGACCAGTTACTCAACAAAATGTCACTAGATTTTTACTCATGTTAGAAGTCTTGCTGCGTTTATTAATGCCTTGCAGGCTGGGACATCGGAGAAAACTTGTGACTATCCATCAGCAAATACTCCCCCCACTGAGTGACTTGACTGAGGTAATGCTTGCTTAAGGGCTCAAAAACAACCCCCCCCCCCCCCCCAAAAAAAAGGTTGCAAACCATTTGTCACCTACTATTAAAGTGGATGACAGCTGGCTTTAAAGTACTCCTACAGACAAATCCAATCAGTACTTGTGCTTTGTGACCATAGGCAGCATTAGATGGGTCCATCAAAATTACCATTTTCATTTATTGTCTACATGAATTTAAAACCCTCATATTTAGTGAAATTGAAGGAATCAAGATACAACTTTGTGTGCAACCACCTATGATACAGGTAAGCAAGGTAATTGATGATTAAAAGGTGATAGAACTCAGTTATGGAACCTACTACCATTGTGCTTAGAGCTCAGCATTGTGTGAGATGCTCCACATAAGCAATGAAGTAGCTAAAACAAGCCAGTGAACCACAACTGGAAAAAAAGGCTGTGGCCAGCTGGACTTGAACCAATAGGTTGTAAACTGGGCAGTTAAACTCCATCTAACTATACAGTCAAAGATTTCAGTGCTACACTCCAAAGAAATTTGTTACCCAAACTTGAATATCCCTCCTATGGGCTGGGAGTTGTAGAAAATGTCCATAGTATTACTTACCTGTTAAAAGAGGTCACTAAAGGGAAGAACTATCTGGACTGTCTTTGAAGCTGTATTTAAGATTTACCTTTTTATGGTAGCTGGCTCTATAGAACAGATTTGTGTTGGTATGTCGTTTCATCTAACCTTAACATTACTGTGCAGTCTAAACAGGTTTCGTACTAATTCACACATTCAAATTATGCCCACATGTAAGTTCCTAACCTTTTTAAAATTGTTGCCACATTCAGTGTAGTATTGAATTATAGTTGACCTTGTAATCTACCATGTGCTGCTTTTCTGAAGTACATTGCAAATGCTCTTGGGTTGTAAATACGGTATCACAAACATTCAAAAGTGCATTCATCTATTATGTATTATCAATTCATTTATGTTCTATATATACACAAAAATTGTAAATGTAAAATGATTGTTTAACTGGTCCAGTTTTTCCCTGAGTATAATAATTTCTTACTGCTAGTTCCAGCAAACTAGTGTTACTGCCTTTGTTGCACACTAAAAGTACCTGCAGATTTTTAATAGCCAAGTTGAAAATTTCAAGGGACCCAAATTTCCTTGCTCAGAATAGCTGTTGTCAGTTAGGTTTAATTGGTAATGTTCATTGGGCTATTTAATTTTTTGTCCATTTCAGTAACTTGTCTGATGGAGACAGTTGTCCACTTTGCTCTGCTCAAACACTGGACAGAGGAAGAAACCTCCACCCTCTAAGTCTTCAGGAAAGTGGTTATAAACTGGTTGTCTGGAAAGTTAGGATTGAGATTGATCAAAGACTTTACAGGACAGGGTACTGGGGGGGGGGGAGGGGCTGCAGACCACCAGTTGGCCCAAACCTTGCTCATTCAGGCAGAACTTGATGCTTCAATCCAGCATCGATTGGGGATCTGGAGTTGGGCAAAAAGTCACCACCCCTATTGAAAGAAAGAGTACTGTACTGTGAATATGGAGAGACCAGAACAACACAAACAAACAGAATACACACAGTCTACAAAGTGTATTTTGGATGAATAGCTGGGCTCATTTTACTTTACAAAACTCATTAGTCAATAGCTCTATTACACACCTGAGTTTAAATTGCATCTTGGCCTTCAAATGTACCTGAGATATGAAATGGGTGGATTTCCTAATTTCAATTAGAGGCAAGGCATGTATTGTGGGATTTTGGATATATTGCTATTATATCATGTTGCATGTACAATGTATAGTAATGCCTTCTTTTCCATTAACTCGGCAAGTGAACACTGAGATTTGCAACTTTGTCCATTTCAGGACCAATTGTATGGATGGTGGTCTTTTTGTCAGGAACCACAGATACAGGGGGCTTAATCCACCCTCCAACTTTTTGAAGATGACGAAAAACAAAAGTCCTACATCTTAAAGGGGAAATCCACCTAGCATTTTATGTTTTGGGGGATATTGGGAGCAGCTGCAATCTCACTGTCGCTATCCTGCACCTTAATGCAAACACTTTTTTTGCACATTCCCACAAGTTGTCAGAATAAGCAAAATATGCCTACACCTACAACATATCTTCCAAAATTTAAATTGACTTATAAAATTTGTTGGATCATCCTCTATTTTTCGTCACCCTAAAGGCAATGAGGTTTAATGCAGTTTTGTCCCTGTGGACTACACAGAAATAGTTAGTCTTTGGAGTAAAAATTGCATTTCAATCTGGCATTAAGAAAGGTTAAGACTTCTTTTTTTTGAGCAGTTTTGGTAGCCCCCACTAACAACTGAGCTTAGCAGGTACAGTATGTGATTGTACTTTTCATAAGAGAACATAGAGTACAATACTACTGTATGTGTTGAGCTTCGTTTTTGTATCCTGCATTTAGTCCCGTCATTACATGTGATAACAAATTACTGAAGTTGCTCACATTTTAAACAGTGAATCAGAACGACTGCACTAACTCAATACAGTATAATTTTTGAATAATAGCATAATGAATGCATGGAATGTTTCTTCTACCATTTCACTGTAGCCCAGAAAAGACTTAAAAAATATCTTTTCACAAATTTACAGTATCTACACTTGACTTTATAGATATATAAAATTTCTCTTGCAACAGACACAATATTCAGCAAATGAAAAGCAGTGCTGTACTTCATGAAGTGTACCAAGTCTAGAATTTTAAAATATATTTTAGAGCTTGCAAAGTAAATCTCATCACCCAACACCCAATGACATAGCTTCTTCCACTGTTTGGATGTTAAAAACTGAAATTTATTTATTTGAATACAAACAAATCCCTGCACAATAATTTGTGATACATTTTTGTTTTACAACTCACATGACAAGATTTGTTTTCTGAAATTAATTAAATGGCCTTGAACTCTTCCTGTTGATCACAAAGTCAATTGTGAAGACAAGAGAGAACTTGCATAGTCCAGTCACTTCCTAGCTTTACAGAATGCTGTCACATTTTGTGACACTATGAATTAGCGTTCAGAAAAAAAAAAAAAACAAAGAAACATAAAGCTTGTAATTTGAGTAGTACAGCAATATAATGATATCACAAGTTATTGCAGAATGAAGCATTTCAAATTGGGTCAATGGGTGAATAAACTTTGAGCATTTTATATCTCAGATCATGATACCATGCCACACAAAACTGTTTGTAGATCACACTCAGTTTGCAAAACTGTTTGCAAGGCTTTGCCACCACTGCAAACCCATGTTTTAAAATTGGGGAACAATTGTAATGTAAATTTGTGTTCCAGATATACTGTAAAATATATAAAAAATATTAATATGTTAACTCTCCTCTCACTACCCTCAACCATTTTTTAAATGGGATGGGGGGGGGGGTTGAGGAGGAAGACGACTCTAAAGACTGCACATTCACTCATTACCCAACCACTGTCAATTTTATTCCACACTTCTTGCATTCAACCTCTTTTAACTACATAACTTACACTACACTTCATTTTAATACACATCTATACATTTCAGCCATATTTTTCTCTTTTCAAAAGTTTTTGAATAAATTAACTGTACAAACTATTACCTAGTCCTAAAACTAGGCACCCTGGCAAAGAAAATTATTGGCTAAAGTTGCCTTAGCTAGGCTGCAGCTGCCTTAGAATGCTTTGCTGCAAAAAACTTTGCCATAGCAGGATAAAGATAGTAGGCTCTTGTGACGTACATGCAGTATCTATAACATACTATGTAAAACATAGTATGTACAACAAAGCATGGCTACAGCTACTGCAGCCTGACTAAGCAGTGTTGTAATTGGGCCACTAGATTAGAGACTCGAGTCACCAGTTTTCAAACTTGTAAGTGACTCGAGTCACTGTACTATTTCAATGGGAAATTCCTCCAGAATTCTATCCAGTCACTATCATTTTGAGAGGAAGTGACGCGAGTCATCACTTGTTACAACACTGTGACTAAGGGAGCTGAAGCCTGTCTATTTTGACACTGTGCCCAATATTAAATCCATTACAGCCTCATTTTTGCCTTCACTTGGACATGATTTGAACAAAGTCTTCACACACATTTCTATATTCTCTGCCATCTTTTCACAAGTTCATAATTTCTAGTGACTTTTCTTATCAATTAAAAGAAGGGTCTATGCTTCAATCAAGCTTTGACATGTTAAAGGGGTAATTATTTGAAGCCATCTGGTGAAATTTCATTGAAATCTGATGTATGGTTCTCAAGATAAGAGCAGATTGTCACTTTTTTAACACGAAGTGAACTTAAGGCAAGCCAATATGACATCATATCCTCACATTAATGGGCAGTCTCTTTTGCTTTTCTCACTAAACGTTGCAATCATTTTTCTCCTCAATAATTGGGTAGATGCGCACTGTTTAACAAGGTATTTCTTGATTGGTTGTTGCCATTGTATTGTACGATTGTGTTCTTTGTTAGGGTTATGGATTAGGTTAGGGATTAGGCTATCGTTAGCCAGCTAGGAAATTTCTTGTTAAACAGTGGGCATCGCCCCCAATAATCCCACCTTACTGGAATGTGATTGTATGAGAGCCATGGGAAATTTACAAACTCCATATTTTCTACTGAGAGTTTGTATCACTATTAATGTATATGTAGCTACAAATGACATAACCTCTGCTTGCCTTGAGCTCATTTTGGGTAGCAAATGTAGCAACACCAGTTTGTAAAACCTTGAGAGATAAATGTCCAAATTAAAAGACAAAATTTCACCAAATTATGTAGATCTACTTCTTCTTTTACACATGGAAATTGACCTTTTGCTAAGACCCTTCCTTTAAAGATAAAATAATTTTTTCAAACCTGTCACACCAAGTTCTTTTATCCTCCGTCTAGGTTGTGTGTGTTTGACTTTTAACAGCATCATCATAGGAGGGTAATTCTGAATCATCACCTGGAGGAGGATTTGAGGCAGGAGGGGGCTGGTAAGAGGCAGCAGGGTAGGGGGGTATGCTACTTGCTTCAGGTATTCCTGATGGTTGATATCCTTGAAAGTTAAAAGGTTGTGTTTGTTGACGAGGATAGTTGGCAGTAGTGAATCTAGAGGGATCACTTCTTAGGCTTACAGTAGAGAGTACTTGAACACTTGTCCCTCCAGCAGCATTCTGTTGTCTTTGTCGAGCCCTGGCCTTTCCAGCGTACACACGGAATAAGATTCCCACTGACATGATAATGACCACCAGAAATAAAAAATATGATGGGGAGACACCTGTGTGTGAAAAAAGGACAATGTGATCACAAAACAACTTTCAAATTTTTTGTCAAGCAAGGCTGCAGTTGTGTACTGATTAACATCTGTATGCATGAAAATGACTGTTCTTGCAATTAACCACAGCTGGTGTCCCTTCAATGCAAATGCCTCCTCTACCAAAGACAGGCTTTCATTCCTTCTACCCTGTTTTCTGCTAAAGAAACATTCCTGAAAGTATTCTTGTTGTATGTTATCCCAACTTAAATTCCCTCTCAGTGCCATACAGTAGCAACATCATTTTAAATTTTAATAAACATGAACTACGTATACAGGCTGTTGGTACCAAGGGTTAATTCTTTTTCTTTTTCATGTGAGCAGATATAACATTGGCATCCATTTGTTTGTTACCTATACTGTTTAAAACATGTTCCACGTAAAATACATGGTAATCCCAATTAATTGTTCAACGACCAAACATTTTTGAGATTGAATATTTACTTAGTATTTCTCATTTCAACAAAAGACAAGCACCGCCCTACTGTACCAACAAATACTGTTCTCTTAGAGTATTAAGTCACATTTAACGACTGCAGCATTTTTTGTGACAGGGAGGTCCAGTCTAATGTTTAAACTGTGATCTCTGACAGAACTCAAGACATAAAATTACTGTTGGGCATACATACAGTATTTATTGAGACCATCCACTCACTATGAACATTGACCCTTAATCATTGAAACCAGTGGTGTGTTTAAAAGGGGGCACCAGCCCCCTCCCCTCCGAAGTCAGTCAGGGTGAAATCACTCATTCGGCAGATTTACGGGTTTGAGAAAGAGGAAAAGTGCCCATTCAAACCTTAACACCACTCACCAGCCCCTGTGGAGGAGGCAGAGAAATGGCTGTCAAAGGAAAAAAGTCCCTGAAAATTTGGATAGCTCAAGTACTGAATTGCAAGAACTGCAAGAATTGCCAAGAACTGCATTGCAGAAAAGCAGAAAAAAAATAAAAATAAAAAATAAAAAGGGTCATCAAAATACTTGCCAGTCAGGGGAATCACGTGTTGTGCCCCCCACCTTCAAAATCCTGCACACGCCACTGGTTGAAACAACAAGTGGAAGAAAACTTTAATACTTATGGTCTATTTAGAATGGTTAATATCCACTGACTGGAACAGGTAAGAGACTTTCACTCAATACAACTTCAAATATAGTGCAGCAGTGACCCAGTCAAACATTTAATGTTACTACAACATTGAGACTACTCCAAAAATCAAATGGTAGGTTTCTGGTAGCACCAGTAGTAAAACTTTCAGGAAAGAGGGTGAAAAATGTTTTAGTGGAACATGGTTTACGATACATTACAAAACAAAGAGACAATCATTGAAACTTATTACTTTTGTACGGGTAAAGGGACTTTTTCTCTGATGCACTCTCCCCTCCCTTAGGCCTTACCCAAATGGCAAATTTATTGTAATAAAACAGCATTGTTTCAGTTCTCACTTATGATGTTACAAAATGTAAGCTAGTTGAGAGTCTTGGCAATTTTTTTCAACTGTTATTCATCTAGTGAGGAATTTCCAAGATCTTTAAAGAGAACCTCAAGACTATAATTTTAAAAGTACCTTATAAAGAGCATAACAAATTCACTCTGAGTTATTTAATGTTCAAGTTTATTAACAATTAAAAATAATGCATTAAGCAATAATTTTTTATTTCATCGTTGTACTACTCAAATTACAGTCTTTGTATAGCTTTGTTTTTTTGAAAGTCACTGAATCTTGTGCCAATATGTGATAGTAGGGTTGGGGGGATAGACGAATCCGATTAGGGCTTGTTTTTAGTGACTGTGCGCAGCCATTAGTGGGGTCCATCAGCCTTTAATCATCTTCATTTATTGTCTACGTGAATTTCAAATCCTCATATTCAGTGAAGTTGAGAAAATTAAGATACACTTCAGTGTACAACCATCCATGGAGCAGGTAAGGGAGGAAATTTAAAATTTAAAGGTGATGGACCCTAGTAATGGCCGACTTAATCCAGACCATCACAATCTGTCCGGATTCGTGTATACCGGTACTGATGCCAATACCAGTACTAGAGGTACAGTTAATGAAAACACAGAAGAAGATTTACACAATCAATTAGCGCAGAGGCTCTTGCACGGTTATTAACCCAATCAAACACCCAGATGTATTAATGTGCAGGATAACATGGGAGCCATGCATGGCTTAGGTTCCTTCCCACCCGACTCCCCTATCCGAGAGTTGAGAACCAGTACTGCTTCTATACCGGTTCTGTGAGTTTTACAATACCGGTACCAATATTTTCAAGGTACAGTCCAACCCTATGTGATAGCACCCCAAGACTTATGGGGTGATTTAATTAATTGATGTAGTTAATTAAGTGACTCTGTACCATATGTTGTTATGCAAGCAAACAGAAAGCATTAAAGGTCATTGACCCATCTTCATTTTCAAAGAGAAACAAATCAGGTAATGTGAGTTTTACAAAAAGAAGGTCACAAATTATTGCACAGTAGACTTTTTTGGTTTTGAACATTCCAGAGCCAAATTTATTTTTGATGTGTTAAAGAGAAACATATTCTAAGCCTAATGTCTGAAACACTGCCCACCCCCCCCTCTGCCTGCTGTACCTTACTACATCCATAGGCTGTAAAACCAGCCTCCTCTACAACACCACCAATGTACATTTAACCCTTTACTCTTGTTTGGGTCCTTTTGGACCCATGCGGAGAGCTCGGCTGTCACCCATCTTTACTGTTTCACGCGGAGCTCAAAACTGCGAGTAGCTACCCAAACATTCGGCCACAACAACGAGAGAGACAATAGTTTAAGGTCACGGGGTCATTGGCCTACGGAAGCCGATGCGGGGCGGGCTACATCCGCTTTTCCGCCCACTCCCGAGGCGCGTAAATATGCCCCGATTGGAGCACAACGGTAATGGGTTAAAGGTTGTGTGACATGGAAATCACACAGTTGGTTACATATAATGTGGCAAGCATTAATAACCCAGAAAATTGCTGTGGTTCCCATCAAATGCAATTAAAAATTGACCATTTCAAAAGGTAATCTCTGATTTGCACTTACTCATGTATAAATACATGAGCTCAATATGCAAATCTTGTAATGTCCAAGGAGGGACATGCCATATGTCTAATGTAATCTTTTGTTTTTCCAATCTTCATTTCAAGGACAATTGTACCACTAGAATGACCTGAGTTTTTTATTATTTTGAGAGTTCACTGTGTAACACTTAACACCATTATGAAGAATGTACTTTTGCAAAGATAAAGTAGTCTTTAAAGCAAAGGAAAGAATCATTGACCATTTTCTGGACTTACCAAAGTGTCTCCTTGGTCCTCCTCCGCCATAATCTATGTCATAATCATCATTCTCCTGACAGGATACTTTCAGGTACATATCTGGATAGCATGGGCCTGTAATCACAGAGGTTTTTGTGCACTCTTCAATTCTATCATCATCAGCATAACAATACAGGTACCCTAGCACAGGAGAAGCGTATGTTTCCGTGGAAACATCTCCATGAAACATACCAGAATATGCTGAACCATGACCCAACTGATGACAGACTGTGTCCCCTCCACTTCCACTGCAGACTGGTCCCCAGTGCCCATTTACATAAACCAGGACCAGTCCCTCAAAACGTCCAAACGAGTCTTCGACCACAAGTTCAACATCATACTCTGTAACAATAAAAAATTGTAATGCACTTCAATTGTAAGATGCATCCCAAGGCAATAGTGAGTCAGATGTGTTACAAGTTCAAGACAGTTGTAATGCAGGTGTGTCAATGTTATCCAAATAATGGGTCAAAGAAACCTAATACTGTAGGTAGGGCACAGGCAGGTCAATGCTACCCAAGGCTTCATGCGTCAATGCAAAAATGTTTGACACTCCTATTGTATTTCTTTATTTTTTTTCTGTTATTCTTCTACTTCCTCCAGCTATTTTTAACAGTGTAACCACTAGTGTGACATTAAAAGAAATTTGAACGTCTTTTGTTACCTAAAACTTATCTTCATATGGGTCAAAATGAAATTAAACAAAAAGTGACCAAATAAATTGTGCATCTTTTTTTTTTATATTGTCCTTTTTCAATTGGAAAACCAAAAATTGTTTTGGACAACCAAAATTCTGATGAGAGGTTGTCCAATGAACAACCTAAAAATATTCTTAAAAATCAGGCCTGCAAACAATTACCAGCTTTGCCCTGGGGTCACAAGGTGCACATTTTGACAAGTAAAAAACATGTAAATTATGAAACATGAAACACTCATCAAACTCACTTAAGCCACATCTACAAAATCATACATTTGTTCACAAAGATAGTACTGAAACCAGAAAGCCAAAAGGCTAGCCATTTGTTGCCCAAAGATGAGTTAGGTGGGGAAATTTTGCTTTTGGGCATCTGGTAACCTCAGATGACAATCTTGGAAATTTTTGGAAAATTGAATCTTTTGATGGCTGGCCACCCCAGATGACTTCTGACCTACCCTGAAAACGATAAGGGTTACTTTCTTGACCATACTGCATCCACCTATCAAATGTTAAATCCAACTTTCCCACGAGATATACATGGACAGAGCATGTAACATGTATGTCCTATTCGTAGATTGTTGGCACGGACTGGGGCAAAAAAGGCACACCTTCATACATGCAGCAATCTACAATACCCCATGATCCACTTCTGAAACCAAGACCCAGGCAATTGATCTCTGCAGGCCAACAAATTTCCCCCTAAATCCCTGCAAAATGTTTTTGATTTTTTCCACCTACTGTTTGAATTTTGAGATGCCCTTTTTTGTTGGGGGAGCATAGTGCCCCTCTTCCACTCCTCATATGCCTATTTTAAACAACACATATTCGTGGTAACCTACAGTATAACTAAAAGTAGTACGGGGTGTACAGTTCTTTGTAACATAGCGGTTTAGGGGTCTACTCAATGTTCCCGGGGTTCAACATTCCCAAGGTTCAAAGTTCCCCGTTTTTGTATATCTCCATGACTTGGCGATGATTACAAGGTTCCTTATTCCAGAGGTTCCATGTTCCCAGAAGCGCAGATGTTCCTAAGATTAGGGAATATTGAACTTCAGGAACAGTGAACTTTGGGAACATTGACATATAGCCCTGTGGTTTATGTCTTACCATTGGCTTCAGATGGCAGGCACTCAACATACATAATTCTTCCATAGCAGCTATCAGGTACGGTGTTGAAGGATTCCTCTAAGGTACATTCCTGAAATACATCATGAGATGTGATATTACACCACCCATCATTGTATAATAGATACTTTGGATTATAATCAGCTTTTGTGTGTCCTTCAGCTAATATCGGTGGACCGTGACCAAGTTGTTGGCACACCATACTGGCAACTCTGAAGTATGGATGAGAGGAACGACCATTATCGCACAGCCTATACCATGTGACCCCATCTGACGTCAACTCTACAAAACCTTTCCTGATTTCTTTATCTAAACTGTTGTCCAACCTTGCTGTAACTAAACAAAAACAAAGGAAATATTATAAAACTAAAATTATTAAAACATGCTTCTGGAGAACATGGTGAGCACTGTTTCCTCAACGAAATTAAACATCAGGTCAACACACACAGCATGAGGAAATTTCAGTTTTGTGATATTTTGGTATATGTCAGAGCTCAAAAACAGGCTGGTCAGATGCCTGTGGCATCTTGTCGAATGGCTTGGGAAACAAAAATTCATAAATTGTACAGCAGGACATGCCCAACTGGGTCCCTTAATTTAAGTCTAAAACACTGTATAGTGCAGATGGATCGCCATGTTGAAAGTCACACATGATAAAAGAAGACATTTATTCCATGTTCCCACTAAAAAAAAAGCTACAGGTAGCTGTGTGCACAAGGAACTCTGAAAATTAAGCTTTCAGTGAATACCATTTGCAGAGAACAACAGAAGTATTAATTGATTAATTGACCAGAAAGCCAAAAGGCTTAGTGATTCCTTGCCATCAAATACCTTACCTGCTTTCAAATTGACAGTGCTTGATAGGTTTTTCTGTACATTTTAGGCACAGAATTTTCACAATTTCACCCCTGGTGACCTCAAATGACCTTTGACCTCTACCAAAAACAATAGGCTTCTTTCTCTCAACATGACAAATCTATATACCAAATATGAAAAGTATCTGTTACTCTCATCTGGAGATACTGTGTTTACAAGCCATTTTCAGTGTTTTCACATTTTTACCGCTGATGACCTCAAATGACCTTTGACCTCAGCCAAAAACAAAAGACTTCTTCCTCTCAACATGACAAACCTATATACCAAGCATGAGAAGTGTCAGTCACTCCTATCTGAAGAAATCATGTTTAAAAGCCATTTTCGGGATTTTCCCAATTTTACCGCTAATGACCTCAAATGAACTTTGAATGCTACCAAAAGCAATAGGCTTCTTTCTCTCGACACAAAAAATCTATATACCAAATATGAAGAGTATCTGTCACTCCTTTTTGAAGATATGGTGTTTACAAGCCATTTTCAGTGTTTTCGCAATTTTACCGCTGATGACCTCAAATGACCTTTGACCTCTACCAAAAACAGTAGGCTTCTTCCTCTCAACATGACAAATCTATATACCAAGTATGAAAGTTGTCGGGCAATCCTATCTGAAGATATCGTGTTTACAAGCCATTTTCGCAATTTTACCGCTGGTGACCTCAAATGACCTTTGACCTCTACCAAAAACAATAGGGTTCTTCTTCTCAACATGGCGAATCTATATACCAAGTATGAAAAGTGTCGGTCACTCCTATCTGAAGATACCGTGTTTACAAGCCATTTTCAGTGTTTTCGCAATTTTACCGCTGGTGACCTCAAATGACCTTTGACCTCTACCAAAAACATTAGGGTTCTTCTTCTCAACATGACAAACCTATATACCAAGTATGAAAAGTGTGGGTCACTCCTATCTGAAGATATCGTGTTTACAAGCTATTTTTGAAATTGTCGCAATTTTACCGCTGGTGACCTCAAATGACCTTTGACCTCTACCAAAAACAATAGGGTTCTTCCTCTCAACATGATGAATCTATATACCAAATATGAAAAGTGTCGGACATTCCTATCTTAAGATATTGTGTTTACAAGCAAGTGTCACAAACACATGCACACACACACACCTATACGCGTTTCTGGCGCCTATCGGGGACATGCTCATTATACCCGTCAAGTGGGGATATTCTGTTTTTCCTAGTCAACTGGGGATAATCACAGGTCATAATCAAGGTGACTGGGGATCCTGAAAAATCTACACACACATTTTCACACAAATTCAAACAAAAAACATGGAAACGTGGATATACCTCAGATCAAACTGTAAAGCTACAGGCACTTATCTGACACCCCACTTTGCATTATTTTGGACTTTCTAAAACCGGGGATATCCCCGTTTCGCGGGGTATCCCCAGTTCTACTGTAATTTTCATGCGTGTATCCCCGATTGACCCCAGAAACGCACGCACACACACACACACACACGACATCACCATCGCATAGATTCCTTGCCTGCCTACGGCAAGGAATCAATAATGCACACAGCATATTTTTATGACTTTCATTTCCTTTGGGCAACAGTTAAGCTACAGTATTCTATTGGGCAACCAAAAATTACTGATTTCAGAAATTTGATTGCCGAACAGTGCAACAAGTCATGAGAAGATTTTTCCTGTATCTGGTAACGACTGCCAGTCTATAAATCAGATGCAAAACCTGACCATCAAGATGAGTATACATTACCGAATCGTCGAGGTTAGCTGACGTTGACGAACGATACGATGACTTACTATCAGCTACTTACTTTGACGACCAGCAGTTTTACTCTAATTTTCTAATCGTCAAAGATCGTCAAATCAACTCCAGTAATCCTTACCTAGAGAACATCTACTGATGAGAAGATTACATCGACCGCACTTCAGTCAAACAATGAAAAAGATCGTCATAATCTCGACGGGTTGACAATCTATTGTGCATGTTTTATAATCCTCTCAATACCATCAAATAGTACTTTATAATCTGACACAATAGCTTGCATGACTGGACCACTAAACAGGCCGCCATTCAGAGGAAGTAACAAAATGACAAAAGCGCTTGCATGACACATTAGACTTTTAATGCCATGGAAAGTTTATTGTGCAGCTGTATTTAATCTTGACGATCTTTGACGAACATTTTCTACATCATCGAATTCAACGATCTCAGTTTGCACATAAGGGAAACTTGGGGCTTTAACGAACATTGACGATCTCTGACTATTCGCAACCTGACGATTGTGCTAACCTCGACGAATCAGCACAGTAGTGTTTCATTTCCTCCTTGGGCAATGAGCATCCCCCTCTCACTCAGAAGGCCCAGGTGGTTTCCCAGGTCGAGTCATACCAAAGACTCTTAAAAAGGAACCTACTGCCACTGTGCCTGATGCACAGCATGAGCAATGTAGAAGGGAAAACAAGCCAGTGAGCCACAACTGGCCAAAAAGGATGTGGCCGCTGGACTTGAACCAATAGGTTGGAAACTGGGCCGCAAAACTCCATCTAACAAATCTAACAAATCTTTGGGCAATGAGGTGTAATTAGGCAGAGAAAAACGATTTAAGTAAGAAGGAAAGTTTAATCATGAACAAGGGTCAACCATACAGATGCTTATGACAACTAAAAGGAAAAAAAAACAGTAATTAAGAAATGGTATTACACTTACATATGTTACCACTGACTGGTGAAGAAGAAAATGAGATCCCAAACAGCAACGTCATAAAAACTTCTGCCGAATGCATACTCATGAAAGTCAAAAAATTTGCAATAAATCTTTGGTCCATGTTTTTAACATTTAACTAGTACTGTAGGTCTATCTTCTCAAAGAGTTTCCTGAAAAATAAAATTATGAAAGGGTAATAGAATGAAATAAAATAAGACTAGAACTTTATTTAGCTAATCAAGTCACTGATTAAAATCACAGTTTTAATCAAATGATTTTTTTTTTTCAAAAAACACATAACTCTATTTAAACCACTTCATTTCGAAAAATTTTATTTATGGTCAGAAAAAGTTATTAATAGCTGGTTTATTCACTTAATTCAAATTTGAATGAACATTTTAAAAGTTTACAATGATTAAACACAATGTGCACTCCTATAAGATGCATCAGACCCCATAGACTGTCAATATTTCAGTTAAAAGTGAGATGTACAGTATTTCATTGAAAAAAATTAACCCAATTCACAGAGATCATGCATGAGCCTTTTCCATTAAATTGCTTCAAGACAGTAGGATGACCAATACACAGTATGATTACAGCATGCCAACTTCTCTACCAGTACTGTCCAGGCCACAAGTAGAAAATGTAAGGAAAATATTTATATCAAATGTGTGCGGTTTAAGTTGCCGATGTTGGGGTGATTCAAAGACTGTATGGTTGAAATTCTTGCTCTATGTACCACACATGGGATATAATTTATTGTGGTGCATGTAACCAATCTTCATATCAGGACCTATACGATGCCCAATGAAATCAGATCATGTCCAAGTACTAGAAATATTGAGGCTTGTTGTAAAGTGTACATTGTTACATTCCATACACAATAAAGTTCTACACAATGGAATCAATTGCCAGTTCATTTGCTACCAAACCATTGTGCAATGAGTTCAGTAACAGGCAGTACCAGTTCCATTTTAACCAGGAGTTTCGTTTCTTTTTGTGTATTGTTTTTTGGCTTTAATATACATACAAATAATGGTATAAATATTTCAAAAGAGTAAATGTACATATAAGCAAAAGAAAGTGCATAATGACCACAGGGGGCTTGAGAATGTGCATTCCCTGAATGAGAGAGAGAGAGAAAAAAACAACAACAAGCAGACTTACAAACAAAAAAAAAGCAAAAAAGAAAGTAAAAACAAATACAGGGCAAAGTTAAAAAAGGTGAGAGAACTGTTAGTGAATTGTTTAGACTCCCTAGATCAAAATAATGTACGCATACGCTGTGAAAAATTACAGCAGATTTACAGAACAACAAAACAAAGAGATAAATTAGGATTAAAGAAAAATTCTGGAAACTTATTTCCAGAATTTTGCTGTAATGTTTATGTTTCTCTCTATTTTTTGTTCTGTAAATTTACGGCAATCTAGAGCCATTTTTACAGTGTATAGCCTACGCAATAGTTCTGAAAGCATTGTTGGTAGTATTATTTCAGTTTAGCAATTTTTTTGGAACATATTTTTATTCTCCCACTTTTCTTCACTTGAAATCCCTGTCTTAGTATGCACTTTCTTTTTTATGCAGCACAATACTTAATTGCCATATGGGTCCCATACTATTATGAACCAAGGAGGGGTTGACTTATATGTTCTGGGTATGCACTGGGCACTAGGTATGGTATTGTTCATATTTTCCTTATTTTGATTTTTTTTTTGTTGATATGATACACAAGTCTAGACATTTGAGGAAGCTGAAAACTTCCTTTTTGTACGATTAATTCAGGAGAAGATACTATTAAACTAAACATCCAGGAAATTTTGTGACATTACACATTAGAAAAGCCTAAAATCATTAAAATCTGATTGAAGTCATTACAATCTGATTTTTTTTTTAATTTAAAAAAAAAAAAAAAGCAACCATGATTGTAAACAATATCAAATTTTGACAAATGAACTGTGTAGGTTAGTTGTTCCAAAGAAATTTGAGACAAATTTTGTTAAATTTCCATTCAGAACCACTGATCGATATGTACAAAGTTGGCCAAAATTAAGGTATTAAAGATAATTCTGTGCTTGTTGGTGCAGGGTTGTTTGATCTTAATTGCCCTGGTTAAGATCACTGATTTAAATTGCGATTATAATCAAATGATTTTTTTTTTTTCAAAAAAATCATTGATTTAAATCACTTCATTGGAAAAACTCTATTTTTGGACAGAAAAAGATATTGATGTATGGTTGGTTTATTCCCTGAACTCAACTAATTTGAACAAACAACACAGTTTAAAATGATTAAATTGAATGCACCCCTAGTAAGAGATGCATCAGTATTGACCCCATAGACTGTCAATATTACATTTCAAGTGAGATGTATCTCATTTCGTGGAAAAAACTAACCCAATTCATAGTCATCATGAGCCTTTCTATGAAGTTGGTTGAGGACAGTAGGATCCTCAAAACTGTAAATAGACAGTATCTATAGGCTAGGTACAGCATGCTAACTTCCCCACCAACACTGTCCTGACAACATGTTGGAACTTGTGTATTAAATATTAGATATTTCAGTATAAATACTCTGCGACAGTGTGGTGTAAGGTGACATGTTTTCCATGTACAAGTATTTCCATGGACTGATTACTACTGACCACAGGCTGTTTGAATTAGTACCAGTATGTTCAAAAGGGCATACATATAAGATTGTTAAATCCATATTTAAAACTTTATTGGGCAAAAGTTCTTTACTCAGCGTTAAATTGATAATTGGAATACCTTACCAGATGATGTAGTGTAGTAACCTCTAAAACTGTAGACATATTTAAAGGTAGATTGGATACTTATTGGAAGAAATTGCCTGGATTGTTTAATTATAAGTTATCTTAATTTCTAAGCAGTACTTATTGTCACGTACTATTTGGATTGTTTTTCCTTGCTTTTGAAGCAATGAATTGGCCTTTGGCCAGCAACATCAAAGTTGATGTGATGTGATGTGTGATGTGATGATTATTTAAAAAAAGTTTTTGTGCACATTTCAGATTTTCACAGTTTAAATTAAGGCATGGTAGCATATGACTATTTCCACAGACCTATACAATTTACAAAGCAGTAAAATGGTCAACTTGTGCAATAAAGGGAGGAACAAGCCACGCTTCGATACAGTGGAGAACCTTTTCACAAACCTATTAAGACTCTAGCAGGTTCCTCTTTGTCATGTAGCAAACATTCATAATGAAAGTATAAATTTCCAAACCTGTGTTTCAAAAATCAAAAAACAAGAGATATTTAGCTGAAATTCACAGGGCCTAGGACACTGTGAAGTGCCAATATTATATTACCAACAATCTGAGAGACTTTTTAGGCAAAATTTTTTCTGTACGCTACGCGCAATGACTCTAGAAATGAATGCCAAGTTTTAGCCATCTCTAATTGACCACTCTTAATCCAGAATCAAGCAGAGGTATCTTGATATGGGTTACTTACTTTTAAAGACTGTTTGCTCATTGGATCAGGCTTGCTTGTAAGACAGATTGCAATTTTATGTAAGTCCTTTCCCTTGGGTAATATTGGCTAAAATGTCATTCAATTCTAGCAGCATACCCCTCAGCTCCCCAAATGAAAGAGTCTGGTTATGCCACTGGCCTAACTTCTTCCTTCTGATACTTCAATGCACCCAAATAAGGCATTTGATGGGGGACAGTTGGTGTTCAGGGTGGGTTTATTGGTGTTGAAACCAGTTGTTCATTGCCCTCTTGAAGGTGGCCTCATTTTCCAGTTGGGCTACTGTACACTATCCAGTATGTCCGGGGGGAGATTGTGCCAACTGGATACGGTTCTAGGAAAGTATGAATTGCCAAATGCACCAACACTACAGGGAATATTTTTAAAAGACTGTGAATTTGTCCTAATGTTACTGGAATGGGGGACAAAAATATTTTGAGTAGGGACGGCCAATTTGTTATGTAAGATCGTCACATGACAAGTGGAGAGGTCAGTAATATCACGTCTACATTCAAGAGTGGACCAATTTAGAGAAGACATGATGTGAGTGATACTTTGAGTTCTCTTGAAGCTTCCAGTGACAAACCTACCTGCCCTAGTTTGGATATTTGCGAGTTTCTTTTTCCCTGAGGTAATTTGAGGAGACCAAACTTGGGAGGCGTACTCGAGTTAAGTAAAGAAATTGTGCTAAATTTGTATAAGCAGCTGGTTAGACCCCATCTGGTCTATGCTGCACAAGCCTGGAGTCCCTTCTATGAAAAGGACAAATTGCTTTAAGAGCAAGTTCAGAAGAGAGTTACTTGACTCATACCTGAGGTTAGAAATCTACCTTATCCCCAAAGGCTTAAGATGCTTGGGCTTACCACTTTGGAGCTGAGAAGGATTAAGGGAGACATGTTCCAGGTATACAAATTTCTATCTGAAGGGAATCCTTTGTTAGTTATTTAAAGGTCCAAAGTAATCCTGGGGTTAGAGGCCATTGTAAAAAGCTTGATAAGTCTTTTGCTAGACTTGACATTAGGAAGTTCAATTTTTCTCATAGGGTTCAGGGTATAATTTATCCAGTATCGCATCGCAATTTGCTAAACAAACAGGCCAAGTTGCTACACAAATGAAAACTTGTGTAGCAAATGTTAGTGTGCAACACCCTTGCATTTCCACAAACAATGTGTGAAAAACCTCAAAAATCTTCAAAACTGCTATGCAAAATTTGAATGCTAGATTATTCCCTGGGGTTGTAAATGAGTGGAATGGCCTGTCTGAGTGGGTTGTTAACTCCACATCAGTGCACCGTTTTAAGGTAAATATTAACAAGTTTTTCCATGACTGTGGTAGAATCTAATCTTTCTGGGCTGGTTATGGGTGTTTGTGGTTTGCTTTTGTTTTTTGGGGTTTTGTTTTTGGATTACATGGCATCTTATGGGGTCTATACAGCCCTCCTTTGCCCTTTAACCTGTTATGTTATGTTAAGTTGAGGACGTACATAAATGAAGTAGGCCTTTTCTTTAACATGGAATGGACAGCCATACAAGTAACAGGATAGAAAGCTTAAAGACCTAGTTGCTCAGCAACGACATTATTGATATGAGGGATCCAAGAAAGCTTGGAGTCCAAGGTAACTCCAAGATTACAGGATGATTTAACAGACTCAAGATTTTGTACTGCCAGTTGATAGGTACTAAAGGGCAGGAGCAGTCATCCCAAATTGAAGAAGTGTAGTAGACTGTCCAGTTTCACGATTGGCTGTCTGGAGTCATGTGACAATGCTTTTCCTCTTCAAATGTGAAAATTTACTTGGAATAACTGCTTGGATTACCTTGAATATGCAATAGTAAATTAGTCATAAAATGTAATGAAAGATACTTTGAAGAGAAATAAGACCAAAATGGTACATGTTATTTAGCTTTTTCTTCAAAACAAGTTGGGGGACTGCCCCTTACCTTCAAGCTAGGGTTTTGTTTTCAAGGTAGTGGAGAGAACATAACATTTATTTGGATTAAATTCCATACACCAGTCATTTGACCACTTATATGTAGGGAATCGAGGTCAGATTGTAAGATATTTTGGTCGAGGGGAGATTATATGTGCCGATAAAGAAGGGCATCGTCTGCAAAGAGCCTGATCTGGGAGGCAACAACATTTGGGAGGTCATTTATGAAACATAAATTTAAAAAGAACAGGGCCCAAGGACAGTACCTTGTGGAACTCCAGAACTGGCCAGGCTTTCATCAGAGCTGGTGTGCCCATCAATAAAGGTACACTAGGTACGATTCCGGAGAAAAGACTAAAACCTAATTTAGGTAATTGCCCCTCAGTGCATAAAAACTAACAGTTAGGCCTAGGCTAATAGAAATGATCCCAAAATTGATCTTCATGAAATAGACCCCCAGCGTGCACTTGTGTCAACACCTGACAATCATTAGCCAACCCAGTCCCATGAATGATGTACTCAGTGGCGTAGCCAGGATGGGATTTTTGGGGGGGCCTAGGTAACAAGTGGGGGGGCCTGGTACCTCCGAGGGTCAGGCACGGCAAGACTATCTAAGCGGAGCGCCACCATCGGTTGGCGCGGAGCGTACAAGAAAATTTGGGGCTTTAAAACCCCTCCAGATGGCCGGAAACGGCACTTCCCATGTGTTTTAAGCTGGATGTACCCAGCCTTGAAATACGAATCTCATGTCTGCGATGTCTCAAATAACGAGAATAAAAATCAATCTATGAAAAATGGTGTATACACTTTTTAGGGACCTCAAAACTGGGCACTTCTGATCTGTGGCCTGGGGGATGAGACTAAAGGGAGCCGGTATCTCCCTTTCCCTTGGGAAAAATTGTAAACTTCAGAAGCACGTAGATCGCAAATGGGGCAATATTTGAATCTAAGCGGAGCGCCACCATCGGTTGGCGCGGAGCGTACAAGAAAAATTTGGGCTTTAAAACCCCTCCATATGGCCGGAAACGGCACTTCCCATGTGTTTTAAGCTGGATGTACCCAGCCTTGAAATACGAATCTCATGTCTGCGATGTCTCAAATAATGAGAATAAAAAATCAATCTATGAAAAATGGTAATACATACACTTTTTAGGGACCTCAAAACTGGGCACTTCTGATCTGTGGCCTGGGGGATGAGACTAAAGGGAGCCGGTATCTCCCTTTCCCTTGGGAAAAATTGTAAACTTCAGAAGCACGTAGATCGCAATTGCGGCAATATTTGAATCTAAGAGGAGAGCCACCATCAGTTGGCGCAGAGCGTACAAGAAAAATTTGGGCTTTAAAACTCCTCCAGATGGCCGGAAACGGCACTTCCCATGTGTTTTAAACTGGATGTACCCAGCCGCAAATTCGGCAATATTTGAATGGATTTCAGCTTACCTAAGGCAGTACCTCACCCTTTAACAGGAAAACCAAAAGTAGTTGTGTCCCCCTCTGAGAAACTTTCTTTGCATTAGATTTCCTAGATGCAAAATGGTGCTATGTTTGGCAAAACTTTGAACTGATTATAGGCCTGAGTTTTCGGATTTTCCCTTTTTGGGGAGCATGAAAAATATAAAAATATTTTTAGTTTTTGTAGAGATTTTACAAGAGACATACATACTACCAAAGAAACAATGTGCAAAATGGTGCAGTATTTGTTCATCGGTACATTACGTGGTCAAAATTAAAATACTACGAATAAATCCCTCAAAATAATTGAACCTCAAAGCAGAAGTATGGATCATGTGGGAAACACATGAAATCCGGACCTTGTGGACATTTTACAAATCCCCGGACGCCAGTGCCTACTACTAAAAAGAGGACTTGTCGAAAAAAAATCGTTTTACAGTGGCACTTGTCATGGGCAGGAGTGAGGCACGACATAGGCCTACTTGTTAAGGATGGAAGGGAAGAATTATCCGAAGGCAGTACCTTACCCTTATCTGCTTACGGCATATTTTGTGTATAATTAAGTATAGGAAGGGTCGTGTAAGAGTGGTCTCCAGTTTACGATTGCCTTATTTTCAGTAAATCAATCAGCCATCCGAAAGGGAGAAAGGGTCTTAACCTAACAAAGTCGCATTAAAGTTTGTCGTCGAGACTTTCGTTTCATTTTCGAAGTGAAATGCAATAAACTACAGTGCAGATCACAAACGGTATCTAATTTAGTGAATGTAGGCATTTTGAAGTTATTGCTTGATTTCATAGGTGCGGACAAAATGTGTTTTACGCACATTCATCCATTTTTTTTTTTTAATTTTTACACATTTTTTTATTTTTATTTTTTTCAATTACTTTATCAGGACGCAAAAAATCTGGGGGGGGGCCTGAAGAAAATCTGGGGGGGCCTAGGCCCCCCCGTGGCTACGCCACTGGATGTACTAGAGTCTCGAGTCACCCAAATGCATGCACGCGATGTACAACGACTCATGAGTGATGGTAAGACCAAGTGTACGTACATACACGGCTGTACTGAAGTGTAGAACCAGTAACCAAGGGCAAGGGTAATAGTCTTTCCAAGCCCGAGCCACAGTTACCAAGGCATGAATCGACACAAAAGTCTTGCTCTAGCTGATAAATAATTGCTCCTAAAGGCATACATACCTCGAAAAAAAGGATTAAATAAATCTTTCGTATCACATCTTCGATTGCTGTAATGGCAGATTAGTTTACTATCATATCGTACAACACCGACCATGCAACCTAAGGAGCTGACTTAATATAATTGATGACTTGACTCTTGAGACATAGATATATTCACTATTACATTACAAACACTAATACTGTGCATACGTACTGTACGTGATACAGGTGACGTAGTTTTTTTGGGAAGCTGTCCTAGGACAGAAAAATCTGGTTTTGCGCTCGGTTTTTGGTCTGATGCTAGCTGAAATGGTCCGTGACGCATACGGACACTATACACGCACGTAAGTGCAGAGAGTTCACACTTCGAACAAAGATTCACGAATACGTCTCAGTGCACTACTGAGTGGACAGCGAACGATAACGCTACGCCGTGGAGCTAACCAAGTAACGGCTCTACGGAAGTTGATAAGTGCCATCTCGACGGTCGGAGGGTTTCTTCGAACTTTCAATGGTCATTTTCGAAAACATTTCGAAAATGGTTTGGGGGAAAACGGGGGTGATTCATGTAGGGTGAGTCCGTTCTATCACTATGCTTCTGCTGACCCCGGGGAAATTGGTACTGGGGCACCACAGCCCCGAAAAGGTCCGAAAATTTGCTAAGCATATATATATAGCGTACAAATTGCTAGTACTTTCAACGGTCATTTTGGCATTGCGACTTTCAACGGTCATTATGGTAAATATTTCAAAAATGTTTTGCCGGACTATGGGGATGATTCATGTAGGGGTGGGTCCATTCTATCACCATGCGTCCGATGAGCCGGGGGCAAATTGTCACAGGGGCTCCAAAGCCCCGAAAATGTCAGATAATTTATTTCTATAAGGTGGGGCTATGGTTGGGATGTGTACGTTACTTGCAACATTCTCGTGGAACCGGGACCCTCTATATGTTCACAACTTTATTACGATAAAATTGAAATAATGCATTTTTTTCGCATGTAAGGTTTTGAATTAATAACGAACCCACATTTTGCGCGATCTTAACAGAACAATGCCAGTCAAATTGGGCACCACTATAACTTTTAGAGTAATTCGTTCTCACTTGTTCTCTAGTTTTTTCCGTGTGGTTTCATTTTTATTCCACCTTAGGGTGGTCAGGCACGATAGAGCTATTTTCTGTCGTATATGTACTTCGGTCCGGGTGCACTGTACCCATGCGGGCTAAAGGAACGACTGGGGAAAAAAATAATGCCTCCATGGTACTGTTCGTCGTCCATATTATGTGTGTATGGGACTATGATTTGAGGGTTTTTTTTTTATATTTGTTTTTGGTTTTGTTTTTTGTTTTTGTTTTTTCTTTTTGTAAAGGGTCTACTAGCATAAGCTTTACTTCCTCAGTCCTCCTCCACCGCCTTGTTTAAATGTTGTATCATTTTGTATTTAAACTGTGGAAATAAACTCAAACTCAACTCAGATATTATCCTGGTTTTGCCGTAAGGGCAGGCCGGTTTTGCGATGTGTGTACAGGGCACTTGCAGAGATTCCGAGCCCACAATTACCCCGGTGGCATACTAATGAAAATGCTAAACTGTGGAAACTCTCAGTTGTAGGCTAAGTGAAAACCCCAAAGACCTGACAAATCGCTTGCATAAGATTCATTCAATTTTTTGTGTGGATATTCACTGGGTTCCTTCGTAGACAACTCTTTTATTGGTAAATGCATGGCAACGGTGGTCAAACTTCCTCATTATGCGTTCATAACGGATATCCTGTCTTGTAGTTAGAGAGGTAGCATCTTTGTGCGAACAGGGAGGTGTGATCTAGTTACACCTCCCTGGTAAGATGGGGTAGAATTAAAGACCGCAGATACTTTGAAGTCAGTCGCGTAGCAACAGAGTGCCTAGGGCGGGGCCAACCCCCCCCCCCCATGTTGTTCAGACTCCCCAGACTTTTTGCGTCCTGATAAACATTGTTCCTCTGGCATTATGTATGTCATGTATGTCACTTATGTCACTTGAAAATTCGGCCACAACAACGAGAGAGAGACAATAGTTTAAGGTCACGGGGTCAATAGCCTACGGAAGCTGATGAGGGGCGTGCTACGTCCGCAAATATGCCCCGAATGGAGCACAATGGTAAAGGATTAAGAACGCCTAAAATTCAAAATTGAAACAAGGGACTGCATGCGTAGTATTAGATAATGCCACCGCCTAACCATTTTAATTCATTAATTTTTCTGTGCGTCTCCAAACACAAGAAATTGACAATTAACTTGTATTAGGCAACAATCCTCGACAAAAAAGGTGGGAAAAACATGCAAAACAGGCAATGAACGGATCATTATCCCCCATCACGCCCCATTCAATCTTGTGGCAGCCCAAGGCGTCCTGAAACTTTAACCTTTATACGGGATCGGGGTTTGTCCCATCAGGGACTTGCAACTCCCTGGTCCCATGTATTTTTGTCGAGGATTGTAGCTGGCGTAGCCATAGACATCTTTTATGCATGTGTGTGCTGTGTGGGGTAGGATGGGAGTAGAAGTTTTACAAATGAGTAAAGATATTGTACAGTAGTTACTAAAATTTTCTTTGTTTTGTTCCTACTAATGTATTTCTTTCTTAAAACAGAAAGAGATAGCCCTGGTTTTATTTCTTTACTGGGCAAAAGTCAAGACCAAAACAAGAGAGTAAAAGCATACAGTTGATTTTACAAGCAACCAAATCCCCCCCCCCCCCCCTTTAAGGTCTCCATACAAAAGCAATTTCAATGGGAACTTAGAGTGGCAAATCATGATTTTGATTAGGCATAAATCAAACTTTATACATATAAAAACCATGAGTCATTCAATTGAGAAATTTTGCATTTGTTTTTCTTGACATGTGTGTGATTAATTAAACATAATTGATGTGCAGGTTTTAGATTTTCTTAGTTTAAATCAAAGGACCAATCCTCCGACCCCAAACTACACTTCTTGTGTGGGGTAACAGAAATTCCGACTCAATTGGCTCGGCATTTTGATTGACTGCTAATTCAAACAGTGCAGAACAAAACAGAGCAAAACAGTGCAAGACACCAAAGCTTGTATTGCACAGCATTAACTGCGCCGAGAGTGTTTTGATTACATACATACTCACCCTGAAGCAATAAACCAGGCTGAGATTGTGTCTAGATGAGGATGAATTTCAGACAATTTCGGAAGGGGCTTAAGTAAGAAGGTTAGGAGCATTGGTACTGTTTGGGGTGAGAGAATTGGGCCTATAAAGCATGCATGGTAAGACTATTTCCAAGCATAAAACAGTTAAATGGCCAGCTGGTGCAATAAACGGAGGAACAAACGACGCTTTGACGCAGTGGAGAACCTTTTCGACCACCCTATTTAGACTCTAGCTGTCAAACAGGTCCCTCTTTGGCATGTAGTAAACATTCATAGTGGAAGTATAAATTTCCAACCATGTGTTTCAAAAAATAAGGGATATTTAGCTGAAATTAACAGGGCCGAAGACACTGAGAAGTTCGATTTCCGCAATCTGAGAGGCATTTTTAGCCAAAATTTTCTCTGTACACTATGCGCCAACCAATGATGGCGCTCCGCTTAGAAAGTGTTATTCCTGCTTGCCCCTTCCCCCCCCCCCGACATCAATCTTTGCGCCCCCCCCCTCAGACCCCAACTGAAAAAGTCTGGTTACGCTACTACAAATCTGCAATGAACCGCCCAGTGCACTACTTAAGATATTAGGCTCTATAAAACAGAACAGTAATTTGTGCACAATGCGATTTTACCAATGCACTTGGTTGTTATCTTCAACTATTCTCCTTCAAGACCTAGAAAATAGTGTCATTTATTCCATTGAAAGAGGAAATGGAAAGGTAAAAATTGAAAACGCCCAGCAACAGTTGGGGGAAAAACAAAAGAAATTAGCTGAGACTTAGAAAAATGGTTTAGTCATCACTCAGTTTGATACGTATGCATGGAAAAAGGAAGTTAATTTTCAATGCTCCCAGCTCTACCGTCCGTTGTTGGTAATCCTGTATTCTGATTGGTTGAGCAGAGATCTGTTGTTTCACTGCTCACGGTCAATAAACGTAAAGAAAGTGATAAAGGTAAAGTTTTTCACACATTTTCAGTGGTAGGAATAAACCACATTTGTCTGATCATTACTGTCTCATAAGCCGTCTTGACTCCAAATTTGCAACATAATGGACTCGACGTCGCCTCGACCCTTATTTTGCCAACTTGGAGTCTAGACGGTTTATTATTTATTATAAATGCGACTTATCCCTTAAATATCGGTACCGCCACTTCATTGAGATTTTAAGTCAATTTGAAATATCCCGCAGGTGCACTTTCGTTTTAGTGTTTATGTATAATGAGCCTATGCTGGCATGAAGCAGTTTACTCACCTAAAATGAACAGAATTCAAGAGATGAACATATCGCTCTAATATGGTTTTAATAAAAATGGTTGTTCTGTTTAAAAACATATTTTAAAGGTATTATATAAAGGTAATATATGATCAAAATACTATGGAAAGGTGTAGCTACATACATCCAATAGGACTTGCAATCGGGCGGCTCTTTACAAAAATTAAGGGGTAAAATAGTCATCTGGGGGACTCGATCTACATGCAGTGCAGCGAGATTAGGCATTTAACATTTCAAAAGAAATTTACACTTTTCAATGGCAGAAGAAATCCTTTTTCGACTTTTGGTTCATACTTTCAACGTTTATGTAAAAAAGCACAGGATGGTCGTTCGCAACTCCCCCCTCCCTTGGTGACGTCCATGGATCTTGCGGGTATGAAAATTTTATATATTTTAATGCGTTGCGTTCGCCTGCTTCAAAAGGACCTTTAGCTTGGAATGACAATATGACAATGATACTGATAAATCAGTTCCCATAATCTCTGATAGCACAGGAACCGGTACCTTTCATGTATCCCTACGGCACCCTTAATCCCCACACCAGAATGACACTCATTCAGTGAACTAAAAGAGGCGGTAATTAACCCTGGGTGTCACCTATCAATCGGGGGCACGCCACTTGTTCTCTCTCGTTTTGCTTAAACTGGTGTTCCCTATTTATTTCCCCAATGCCACAGCCTCATCGTAAAAAAAAAAAGAATGTGGATATATTTTAGTCCGCCACCCCCCCCCCCATCCTTACAATTATTTTATCCGCTTAAGATTCGCCTGAATCGCGTCACTGCGGTCCTGTAATATTTTGTATTTGGTCACACAATTTGTTATTATAGTATTTGGCCGGGAAAGAACCACCCCAAAAAAATGTGAATTTTTTTTTTTTTTTTGTCGGCATCTTAATTGTCTCAGAATTCTGACTAAATAACTCAGAATCCTAAGATAATTGAGATGCGAACAAAAACAAAAAGTCACCACTTTTTGTTGTCCCCTCTCGGCCACCGTAGAAAATCGATCAGTGAAGCAGACCAAAAAAGCTTCTATTTCGTGGGACCAAAAAGACTAGACCCGGACCAAAACATCTAGCTTTTTTTGTCCTACCCCAGACCAAAAAAACTAGCTTTTCTTGTCCTAGGACCAAAAAAACTGTAAAACTCCATCTTTTGGTCCCGTCGGACAGGGGACCAAAAAAACTGCCACACCGGTGTAGTTGTGATGTATGCGGTCCAATTGTTTACGTAGCAGGCTGTATGGCAAATGCCTTATACAGTCATGCAGAAGAGGAGCTGAAAAGAAAGCCTGCTCCGCAGGTCACAATCGTAGTTACGCGCAGCCTGCGAAGTAGCGGATATGGTAAGCGAAATGTCCAATAATTAGAAAAAGCAAGTTTTTGATCGAAAAACCAAGTTTTTCAATGCAAAGCGTCCAATAATTAGAAAAACCAAGTTTATTCGATTGTTTCGAAAAACCGGGTTTTTCGATTACCATGGTGATTTGCAGGTACTACTTTCTGTGACCACGACATGTGACCTTGAAATTGATGGGCTATGCAACAACATGCATGCAGCTCAGTACGTACGCACGTCCAGTACATATCATATTGCATAGCTCACGCTCGTAACTTCTAAAGAGGACATCATCAAGAAACAAAAGTGGAACTTAGGCTGGCCAAAATGATACTATCGTTCGTGATTATTAACACTGTTTCGGCACCATTACCAAACAGACAAGAAAGATCGTCAGAACCTACAGTTGCTTCATTCCTCAGTCGACTGCCAAAACTTCGCTCATTTCAACGGTGACGGTAGCCCCCCCCCCCCCACACACACACACACACAAAACGGGAAGGGGAGAAAAACGGGAATGGAAGAAGAGAAAAGGAAAAAGTGGAAAAGAAGGGAAAGGAAAAGGACGCATGGAAGGCAGAGAAAAAAGGAAAACAGAAAAAGACGGGGAAGGAAAGGAAAAAAGGGAAAAGAGAGAAAACAAAGAAAGTGGACCACTAACTATACCATCAAAAGAAATGTTGATCTGCATTCGTGGAAGACTGTTTTGGTCAATACATGAACATTCATTTAGAAAAATATGTGAACATTTCAGACTTAAGTCGCCTAAAGTGAATATAATAATAATATCTGAGGTCCACTTTATCGGAGGACTCGGAAAAACTTTCCTCTCTTGCTCTCCTCATTATACAGAATGCAAAATTTCTGCGAGTATTGACTTTGATCCAGTCATCAGTACATTCAGTAAAATGACCATCTGATTAATGGAACTTAATTATAGGACAATACAGCCCACATTTAAAGACCGTTCATGCAAGAAGACCAAGAACATAAAGGGTCTTTCCCTTTAATGTGTAAAAAATGGATGTTATATATCAGATATTTTGGGATGTTATATGTCAGATATATTTCCATGTTGACATATGAATTGTTAAACTTGAGTTCGTGTATATTTTTCGTTTTACCTGAAGACACCAATGTAAGTGTAAGTGTTGACCATATTGCATAATATTTGCTCGTATTTGGGATGTGAAAAGTAATCTTTTTTAAAGTCATCCCGACTCTCTGTCAAAGGGCCGGGAGGTGACAAGTAATCAAAATTATATTCAGATGGTGGTGTTTGAGGAGGGGATCGGTCCACAACACAACCATAGGCTAGAAAGCGGGCCTGAGGGCGGTGACAACCCCCCTCCGTGAAAAATGAAGCAGCAGAACCATTTCCCGCCCCCTCCCGGGATATAAACCCCCTTTTTTCATTGTTCAAAATCTCAAAAGGAGCAACTAAACTGCGATGTGAGGTGCATTTGGCGTGGCACATAAATCAGTTTGGCAAACTTTTCCGAGCTCTGGAAATGACAAAATCGGATATTTAGTACATGTAACACTACATCATCAAGAGACACCGCAGCTATATTGCCATTTTTGTACACTGTCTTTCATAGAATTCCAAATTTTCTTCAATAAAAGCTCTTGATTTTGAAATATTTTGTCTAAATAGTTCGAGAAACTTTTGAAATGTCATCATAATGTGTCAGTTCTTAGGCCTTAGATTACATTGGGTAGCATCAAAGACTGAGTCGTCGTGCAATGTAGCTTCTTCTGGAAACAGTTTATAGTTTGGTTTCGCCAAACGGCTTTTTGCCAGACAGTCGGGAGGACTTTAGAAAAGAAATCATTCTCAGATTTGCCACCAATATTTGAAAGAGGTACAGGTGCGTCAGTAATCCTCCCAATTCTTTAAACTTCCTCATAGGAAACACAGAAAGCTTACTGCAATACAAGCTCCATATCAACATGTTATTGTTTCAAAATGGCAGAAATTTCGGCGTGCTTGGCGCGCCGTAATGCATCCCTATTACAGTGGTGTTCATATTTGTAAGAAAAATCGGAAAACTGAGGTACTACTTACAAGCTCGAGACATATCATTTCCGACTGTCTGACTCGGGTGTCGCGATTTTGCTTCCGACTCCACTTAACACAACACTTCCCTTGAGGCCACAAATTAACATGTGTACATCATCTCAACAGTTCAAATAGTACAAAATCGGGAAACCTCTATGCTATTGCCTCCCCCCCCCCCGCCCCCGGACAGTCATGTCTGGTTACGCCACTGATTTTGGCCAACCTGAATTCCATTATTTTTTCTTAATGATGTTCTCGGACGTAAGCTATGCAGTATGATATGTATCAATCATTTTGAAGGAGCCGCCATCTAGCATGTCGTGGTCACAGAAAGTAGTACCGGCAAATCATCAAGGTAATCGAAAAATCAAGTTTTTCGAAATAATCGAAAAACTTGGTTTTTCGACCGAGAATCTTGGTTTTCAATCGATAAACTTGGTGTTTCGATCGACAAACTTTGTTTTTCGATCGATAGACTTGGTAGTTTTCGATACAGTGTGTTCTATAATTCGAAAAACCAAGTTTATCGGTCGAAAAACCAGGTTTAAAGATTGAAAAACCAAGAATTTGGTCGAAAAAACAAGTTTATCCGTCGAAAATTCAAGTTGATCGGCGAAACACATGGTTTTGATCGATAAACTTGGTTTTTCGACCGATAAACTTGGTTTTTCGACCAATAATCTTGGTTTTTCGACCAAAAATCTTGGTTTTCCGACCGAAATCTTGTTTTTTTTTGACCAATAAAACTGGTTTTTCGACCGATAAACTTGGTTTTTCGATTGAAAAACTTGGTTTTTGTAATTATTCGACATAAGCGGACGAAGTATTTTCGTTCCGTCAGCTCATCGCTACGAAAAATCAACTCTGCCTTCTGAGCTCCCACATTACTTCCAAAATAGTGGCGTCGATCCTGGGTGGGGGTGGGGACTTACATAAAAGGGGCGTCGATCCTGGATGGGGACTGTAGGCCAAGGGGGTAACATTTAGTTTCCTAAGATGTAAAGTCTGATACGACGGGTAACCTAGGCTACGAAGCAGACATAGCCTGTAGCGTATAGGATTTTTTTTCGTGGGGGAAGGGGGCGAGGGGGACTGGATCCTTTTGTGGGGGACTGGAGTTTACTATGTAAGCGTAGCGCCACCATCAGTTGGCGCGGAGAGTAAAAAGAAAATTTTGGGGTTTTAACACATCCAAGATGGCTCGAAATGGCATTTGCCAGTTTTAATTGTCTTTAATTCTGGTTTTTCTCAGATTCAAACACAATTTTGAGATACTGATTAGCTCAGTTCATTACTCCACTGGACTATGTATCCTAAGATTGCAAATCCGGAATCCTGCTGTATCTTGCACGCAGCCGTTCTAGTGCATGCCTCAGTATAAGGTATTTTCATGGGCGAAGGGGAGCATTTCAGTTTTGGGGCAGATGATTTTTGCTCGAAAAATGTAAATCTGCCCGTAAGACTGTCAAATTAAGCGGAACGCCACCATTAGTTGGCCCGGAGCGTTCAGAAAATTTGAAAACTTGTACCTCTAACTCAGAAAGTCGAAATGACATTTCCCATGCTTATAAATGGGATCCTAGCAGTCGCTATTTGATCAGATAATTACCAGATAAAATGTATCAATACCATTTGCTGAAATGGTCCCGCATATTTTTGGGGGAAAACCACAAAACGGAATTGATAACATGCTAATGAATTTCACTCTATTGCGACTCTTGTCTAAATTCAATATATATTGAAATTATTGTGTGACTGCTCGAACTTTCGACTTTATATGATTTTAATTTTAAAAAAAGGCCTATGGGGATCTTAGCAGTCGCTATTTTGATCAGAAAAATCAGAAAAACCACTACCATTGGATTGGATGAAATGAAGTAAATGATTTTTCTTCTCTCAGTCTATTAGTAACATATATTGACAGAATTGTCACGTTACAAGGTGTGTTTACATGCCATTTAAACACACCTAAGTTTGCTTGACAATTGAATTGTCAAGAAAACTTATGGGGAGACATTCTCACACTGCATCATTAAACTATCAAAAAACAAATTAACCGATTTTCATAACCATTGCCCATATTTGGTTCTAGAGCAGGATAGATGGCAAACTTTTGGGCACCTGAACACCCTCCTGTCTGTCCGTTGAATTAATTTGGCAATTAAAAACGTCCCAGCATTTTTTTAAACCTTTGAACGAATATTCAACCATTTCGGGCAAATTTTGCAAGACTACAGAATGAAGTGGGGATGATGAAAACCTTTTTATCACATTCTACCCAAATGTGTGAAAGATGTTTGTTATTTTCCATGAAAATTATACTTTAAATAGGCCTATGTCGTTTTCTGTTTTTCGGTAAAGGTTTGGAGCTATTAAAATAATCGACTATTTCGGGTATGTTGTGTTACAGAAGATTTAAAAACAGGCTCAAGAATGATTGTTTCTTTTAACTGTGTAAGCCACAGGCTTCCCAAAAGTGTCGCGACTTTTTATCTGTTTGTTTTTCCTAACTAAGTAGGCTATGTTACCCTTACTATTATACTTTTCCATTTTCGGGCAAATGCTTGAAAGAATTTGGATATTCGACAATTTCGGACATTGTGTTGTGATTATCTGTGAAGTAGAAGTCACGAATAATAGCTTTTTGCGCTGCCCGAAGGTGTAGCGTTTTTTGGAATCTTGACTTGGTTTTTCATAAAAATTTTATATGTATAACCTATGTGACCTTTCTTTCCTTTTTTCGTGCACATCTTTTTTAAGATTTCGGCCACATCTAGGAATTTTCTGAAAAACCTTTCCTTTTTTTTTTTCAAAATTAAAGGGATGTCCGAATTTTTTCAAAATTCCTGCCCGAATTTGGATTTTTGAGGAAATTTGGGTCATTCTTCCCATTGCCCCGTCTAGTACGCCATTGGGTATGTCCCTCCCACCCAAGAGCTAAGTGAGGTCCAATGAGGTAATAGTGGTAAGGTTGCGACCCCTGAAACTGCATTGAACCAACATGGGTTTGGTTGTTGCACTGGCCAATGACTGGCAGCAATCACCGTGCAAAGTGCAAATTCCTTCCAACCATATTTGACCCAAATATTCTGCCCACCACACCAAGTATGATTTTGGAATTAATTTGTGCATACAGGAGATAGAAACAGACCAGATAATAGGAGCTCACTTTAATCCACGCCAAGGTAGCCACTTTCAGCCACTCCAAATTTGCTAAAATGTTATCCATCCAGAAACCCGACGAGTGAAAAGTCAAGAGATTCCGAACTTGTCACAGTCTACCTGAATTTAAGAGTGGGCCACAATACCCAGCAACTGCGTGGATTTATCGCAAATGTATCTATGTCATAGTAGCCGGGTAGCCCGGATTGAATATTATCATTGGCCAGCATGAATATAATTTTTTGTCCAGGTCGTCATTGGGGGGTGAAGCTCCTGGGGTGGGGGCTGGACGATTCAGTGGGGGACTCCATCCCCCAGCCCCCCCCCCCCCGTAGCTACGCCACTGTCTGTAGTAAGTATTCGTCTGCAAAATTTCCGGTGCGTTCAAGTTCCACTTGCAGATACAATGAAATTGGACACGCGCCCTATGAAATTACACCTGCCGGTGCCCATATGTTTAAGTTGCCCAAAATTTTTCACGAAAAAGAGTTTTGATTTCACATTGGATCGTGTATACTCAACCTGAAGAAAAAACCCTTTTTTCTAAAAGTCCCCTCGACTCTCTGGCGAAGAGCCAAGAGTGTGCGTCGATTTGGGAGAGACATGTCCCTCCACATTTTGAGTGGAAAACTCTAAAGTAAAAGTCCCCCCTTCTCACTTTATGTGACCTGAAAAGTAACAATTAGTTTCTACAAACAAACAAACAATCAAAAACGCATACATGTACAGCAAGGTTGGTCAAGCGTTGTCCTTCAGTGGACGTAATAGCTTCTTCGGGAAGCAGTTTAAAGTTTAGTTTCGCCTAAAGGCTTTTTGCCAGAGAATCAAGAGGACTTTAGAAAATGGAACTTTGACAAACGCTCATCATACATTCGTATAACGATTCGGTTATTTCGTAAACAGACTATTATCAAAGAAGTAAAATCACGGACGTTTATGTTTGGCAGAATGGACATAATTACTTATTTAATGCTGACATTAAATCGATTTAATGTCAGCATTTCTTCGATTTAATGTCACCATGAAATAAGTTTCATAATGAGCCAATCAGGGCACAGTTTTTTTAAAGTGTACCTCAAGTCAAAAAATTCAAAAATATAAAATTAAGAGCATGAAAAATGAATTCTAAAAGTTCAACTCCCATCATCATGGGACATTTTTGTATAAAATGTTGAAGTTTATTCACTTAAAACGAATTGGTCCGCTGCGCAATAATTTGTGACTCTCTTGTTGTACAACTCAAAGAACCTGCTTTGTTTTCCTTTAAAACTGAAAAATGTTTTTATGACCTTGAACACTTCCTGTTTGCTTGCACAGCATGTTTCACAGGGAGAGCTTAATTAATTACATCACTTTATTAGAGTAAGAGGGCTGTCACACCTTGGTACAAGGTGCACTAACTTTCAGAAAAACAAACAAACACAAAGATTGTAATTTGAGTTATACAACAATTACATCACAAATTATTGCGCAATATATCATTTTCAGTTGAGTGAATAAACTTCAAAATTTTATATCTCAGCTCGGGAATGCCCTATGAAGATGGGAGTTGTACTGTTAGAATCCATTTTCATGCTCCTTAATATGTATTTTTGAATTTTTTGACTTGGGGTACACTTTAATGCCGGCATTAAATCATTTAATGCTGGCATTAATTCGATTTTATGCTGACATTAAATCGAATAAACGTCTACATTAATTATTTAATGCTAGCATTTTATTGATTTAATGACAGCATTAAATCGAATTAATGCCAGCATTAAATATTTAATGCTGACATTTAATCGATTTAATGTCAGCATTGAATCGACCAATCAGGAGGCGGTATTTGCCATCAATGAACTTTAAACAATCAAGTTTGCTTTTAGTAAGGGTAAAAGGAAAAGGCGCCCATATATTCGTACATCCTTAACAAACTGCTTCGAGATGGTGGAACACACAGTACATGTAGACTACCCAGACATGACACCCGTACCCGTACCACCTACATACCAAGATGGCCACACTATCGGACAGGGAACAGTTTATCAGAGACTTTAGACGTGAGGTGGATGATTGCTTGAGATTCGTTACCACCAAGATTGAAGCCAGGCAGGTTCTCAATGAGTTTCCATCAAGGTTTTCCAATTTAAGGCAAGACCTGTGACGCGCTATTGACGGAAGTCTTATAACGCCAACAGAACATGACGAATTGGAGGCACATTTGTCGGGACATGTCTTCCAAAATCTAAAAGTTCATTGATGGCAAATATCGCCTCCTGATTGGTCGATTTAATGCTGATATTAAATCGATTTAATGTAAATTCAATGTCAATTCAATGCTGGCCTTAAATAATTAATGTAGACATTAATTCGTTTTAACGTCAGAAGAAAACGAAATAATGCCAGCATTAAATCGATTTAATGCCAGAATTAAATGATTTAATGCCGGCATTAAAATCTGTGCCCTGATTGGCTCATAATGAAACTTATTTAATGCTGACATTAAATCGAATTAATGCTGACATTAAATCGATTTAATGTCAGCATTAAATAGGTAATTTAAATAGGTAAAAAATCCAAAATTTACTGCAATACAGTTCCATATTTTCAAATGTTTGTTTAAAATGGGGGAAAAGACCCCTTTTTTCTTTCGACTGGGCTGGACACTTAAATCTATGTTTAGCGTTTACTGGCGAATCCAGGATTTGCCAGAAGGGGGGGGGGGCAGTTTGAAAAAGTATTGGGGGTTGCATGTCAGCAGAACAATCTACGCAGAGCGTCACCATTGGTTGGCATTGAGCGATCAAGATTTTTTAGCTTTACAAACCCTACAGATGGTCTGACGGCACTGCCAAATAACAAAACTGAAAAATGGTGCAATTATTTCGTATTTTACTTGCAAAAAACTACGGAAAAATTTCACACTGTCAGACTAAAACCTAGAGTTGTCACTTAGTTTCAATAAAAATGCCCAAGTTAAATTTAAAATTATGCTTCATTTTTGTGTATGTCGCCATCAGAGGATATAAACATGTATAAGCTTACGAGATCTTTTCAGTCTCAGAGAAGGGGACATAAGTTTTTCCGCCCGAAAATGCAATCCTGCCCGAAAGACTATCGCCATCAGTCGCCGCCGAGCGAAAAGAAAATTTGAAAAAAAAAAACACGAAATCTCAGACAGCCTGGAATAGCATTCCTCATGCTCGTATGCAGAACAAAGCAGCCATTGTTTTTAAATCCTACCTGAAAGATTATCCAAAGTGCCGCACGTGAAGGGCCCATTAGTTTGCGTGGAGTGCAGAGAACATTTAGAAAACCCCCAACCTTTAACCAGCAGACCAGAGAGCTGTTATTACAGCTCCCTGCTTAAACACAGTCAGATGTGTCAGAAACGGTATTGCCCGAAAGACGAATCTAATGCGGAGTGCCACCATCAATTGGTGCTGAGTGCTTACAAAATTTTTGGAATCGCAACCCCTCAGACAGCCGAAAATGACATTCACAGGGATTCAAGTTGTAGGCAGAATTAAGGCATCCGTTATTTTGACATTTTTTGTAATGAACTGGTTAAATCAACAAAAAAAATGAAAAGTGCCAAATGATCAAAAATTCGCCTAGATAATTAATTGCGGACGTAGCAATACGATAGCCCAGTACGGGTGCCCATAGCATCCATAAACCACTAGATTGCCATCATCCTGAAGGACTAATTCACAAGCTTCAGTGTTGTCTGTGCCTGAAGCACATGCAGCATGACCTTTAAATTTGTATAACACCAAATTATCATCAGACTGGAATCGTAATCCCCCGTCGATAGCAATATCGGGCCCCTCTGTACTCCAAACTGGGCGCTCATCCTTGCAATATATTACCAAATATCCGTCCTTCTGCATTGCTAGGCTGTATTCACCATTGGGTGATGAAAGCGACTGACCCAACTGGATTATTGCTCCATCACTCCCTCTGACACAACGGTCGTCCTTACAATTACCCGGTTGATCCGTACATACACTTTGAACGGAAGTAACCGCCGCAAGAATTGTAAATAACGAAAGAAGCTTCCCACCCATGTTGAAGGGTATTCTCCTGAAAAAAACGAAAGAAAAAATTATGGGGATATGGAATGTTGGTTTGAAAGGTTTAAAGTTAAAGGGAAGATACAATCACCCCAATTCGAATAAATCAATAGTCTACCCGATCACAAGAGGTGTTGCCAGAATTTGCCCTACAGGGGCCAAGCTCTCCGACTAACATTTCAAAGCCAGGCAAAGGAGATGAGTTCCCAATGGAACGTGACTGGCAGCATTTAAAGCGCATTTGGCCTGAGATTGTTTTGAAGAAAATTTTTAAGTTTTTGTAAGAAATTTTGCTTTTTTTAAAGACCATTAAAATAATCGGGTGTTTGTTGCAAATTCTGCCCTTCATACGTTCAAAATCCAAAAAGATTTATCGAGCGACAGAAATTTGTTTCGGGTTTCGCATTTTATAGTAGGCCTACGAACTAAGCAGTCCCAGATGAAACTGGATTTGCAATGTGCCCGGAAATTTTTACCTTGAACTGTTGAACAAAGGTTTTATTATATATTATATATTGCAGAAATTAATCTCCCTTCTAAGAGCAAACTTAGTAAAATTACCGAAGTGATTTAAGTTGGCTTGGATTTTCATTGTTAGGACTATCTAAACGGAGTTTCAACATTGGTTGGCGCGGAGCCCACAGAAAATTTTGAAAACCTCTAACTCTCAGATAGCAGAGAATAGCATTTCCTGGGATTATAAGTAAAATTTAAGCAGTCGCAATTCTGAGCTTTCGTTTGCAATAAAAATGTTCACTTAAAATAAATTAACAAAGTGATCAGAAGTAATTCCTAATGTTTGATACAAAATGGAATACGATGTACAAACGTGTAGTTACGCGTTCATCAGTAAACTGTTCGACTGAAAAATTGTTTGGAGCGAAGCATGTAGAAAATTTTGAAAAAAAAAATCACAATTTAGACAGCCGTAAATTACATTTTTAAGGCTTGTAACTATATGAATAAAGCAGTCTTATTATTGAGCCTATGTTTGCAATAAAATTTTCACTCCAACAGAAAAAATCAACAACTTGCTAAGTGATCAGAAAAATATCAGATAAAACGGTTTTGCACCTATTCGGGGAAATCATAACAACGCAATTGAATACAGGTTAATGTTTTTTACTCTTTTGTGACTTTTGGCTAAATTCAGGATCTACTTAATTAATTATATACAAAACCATGACAATGGGGGGGGGGCTTATAAGCTACGTAAAACAAACATTGTTCACAAATTTTGATCATTTTGAGCAATAAAAAGTGCATAATGTATTCAAAGGAGGCAGAAAAAAGCAAGAAAAAGAGCTCAGTCTGTGCAAAGAAGAATCCACTTGGGAGGTCGAGAACTAGATAGGGTGAGGAGTCGGAAAAAACTGAAAGTATTTCTTGAACCTTGAAAAAAGGAATAAATGTTAATTTTATTTCAAAACTTGTCAATGATCAGGGTATTATATTAACGGATGAAAAAAAAAATTACTTGATTACATCAAAGATTATTATGAATCAATTAACACATCTCTTGTTCCCCAGAGAGCTTTTTCGAAGATCTTTCAGTACATAATGATGACAATGAAATTATGCTTGTATGTGAAGGGGAAAATTACAGCTGGTGACTGTTTTCAACTGTTATCCTGTATGAAGAATGACAAATCCCCAGGGAGTGATGGGCTGTTTGTTAATTTTTATAAAGTGTTTTGGCCAGTTATTTGTAATTTGGTTGTAGATTTATTAAATTATGGTTATGTCTGTGGGCATCTAACCTGTGAACAAAGCAGGGGCTTCATAACTTTGATTCTGAAACCTGATAACAATTTTATCCGTATATATCTAATTACAGGCCCATAACGCCTTTAGATACTGATTATAAAGTTGGATTTAAGGCTGCTGCCGGTGTCGCACGTTTAAAACATGTTTAACAAAATTAAATTGGACTGCAACAAACTGGGTTCATGAAAGATCGATTTATAGAGAAATATAACCGGTAAGCGCTAGATGTAATTGATTATACTCTTGACGAAGTTATTCCATGTTTTATTTTAAGTGTTGATTTTCAAAAAAGCGTTTGATTAGCTCGAGTGGGATGTTATACACAAATGTCTTCGTTGTTTTAAGCTTGGTAAAAAAAATTGTGAAATCATTCAAAATTGGGTAAAGATGGTTTCATAATACTGAACAATGGTGATTCATCGGGTTATTTTTCTCTGCAGCGTGGAGTAAGGCCGGGGTGACCATTAAGTCCCTATCTTTTCATATTAGCAGCCGAAACATTAGCTTTGAAAGTTTAACAAAATATTATAAAAGGAATTCAATAAATGAAAATGAAGTAAAGATTTTGCAATATGCAGACGACACTAATTTCTTTTTAGATGGTTCTAAGCAGTCTCTAACAGAGGTTATTCGTATTCTTAAGATGTTGAAAAGACTCTTCTGGTCTAGTTATTAACTTACACAAGTGTACTCTGTTTCCGTTGGGTCCGCTTGACATTTACCTAACTTTGTTTTCGTTATTGGTGTTGCTTTGGGCCAATTCAGGTGCTTAGTGCTGTTTTTACTTCTAATAGGGACGACCTTTTTCGGCTTACTATTAATTACAATTCTAAGCTTTCAAAACTAAAAACAATTAATTAATAAATAAAATGTTTACAAGTATGTGCAGTATGATTTCTTATTTCCTTTACCCTATATACGAGTAAAAAAGTAATTTCATGTTTGCATTTCAACAGTTGATTTTAAATTATAATTACTGGAAGAGGAAAAACATACTTTATTCTGTGTAATTATTCCAATTGCTCTTTTTTCCTTGGGAAGAAAAAGATTATTTTCATCTTGAACGTAATAACAGTACAAGCACATAAAACAAAAGTTTGAAAAATAAATACGGTCAATCACTCTGTGCGATGAATATGTAATTAGAGCGAAACAGTGGACATCTTCCTTTTTCTTTTCTTTTTTTTTGATTACTAAAAGAAAACAATAACCCTTCTAGAGTACTAGTTAAAGCTTAAATGTGAGACTGTGATTACAAATGATTTCTCCAGAACCCATACTTTGGCAGTTTGGTAAACTTAGAGAGACGCCAGCGGATAAAATCCGCTCGAATTCGACTTTTATTTCCCTAGGCTGATAATCGCCTTTTGTATTTCAGATCCACGAGTAGCTTTCCTTTCAAGAACATTCATACACCTCCACAACATAAACCTGGAAGTAGAAAATAAATCTAAAAACCGTAGCTTCTTCAATTCTGCTTTATGAACTTTGCTAATTTAGTAGGATTATTTTATTTCCGTCTTTAAGTGCATGTAAAGAGGTACAGTACGGTATTTGCATGTATCTCTGTGAAGGAAAATACAAAGAAAAGGAAAAATCCTTACACCGGGAAAAGAATTAAGGACTGGGGTATGAGTAATGGTATCTGTGCTCGTGACGGTTGCAATGATGTTGTGACTTTGCATCACATTTTTGGGGAATGTCCGAAAGTCTAACCTATCCTAAGTTGAGTAAGAAATATTTTACATTATTTAGTTGGCAGTAATGTAATACTTTAAGCCCACTTGTTTATTTTCGGCTTTCCCGATATTAAGTGCAATAAGCAGGTTTTTAACAGGATCTGGTTTATCTTTTGCGTGACCAAATTTATTCTCTGAAACCAAGATGTTTGCTTGTTTTTGACCTCAAAGTTAAAAATAATCATGAAATACTTTCAGTAATCATCAAAACTGTTAGGGTTAGGGTTGAAGCGGATCATGGAAGGTTTACTAAGGAATTTTTTTAAGTGTGGATAAAGGATAGGTTCGATGTTTCTTTAAAGGGGAAGTTTAACCAAAAATTTAATTTTCATATGTGAAAGAGGAACAAAATCTTCACAGTGTGCTGAAAGTTCCATTCAAATCGGAAATGTATTTCTTGAGATATCAGTAAATGAAGTCAGTAGATTTGTGTTCAAAAAAGAGTTTGAGGGCAGCAGAGCTTATATCACTTCCTCAAATTGACAAGGAATGCTTTGTTTCCCTTTGTTTTATCAGACTGTTGTGTTAACCTTGAAGTTAATAGGAATATGACCTCCCTGTGGGGGATGCAAAGTTTGTTAAATTCTCATGCCACTTATGCAATCACATTTTAATACTATGGAATTGTTGAGGAGGAAATCCAGTATAAAATTTAAAGAAATAAAAAAGACTGCCCTTTAATGTGGGGATGTGATGTCATATGTGCTTGCTTCAAGTTCATGTTTTGTTAAATATGTGGAGACTTTACATGCTCATATCTTGAGAACCGCACATCAGATTTTAATGCAAATTTCACCAAAATGCTTAGAATAAGTATCTCTCTGCTGTGACCTTAAACCCTTCTTTTAAGGAATGGTCAGCTTATCTATTATTTGTAACCACAAACTCCCATTTTGTAACTCAACTTTTTGAATTTTCGTTATACTTGTCTAAGTGGCACTATTCAAGTCAACTGCTTCTTTGGAATTGTCCACAATTAAGAACTGCGCAACTTCCTTATTATATTTCATCAAATTTTGACCTTTTGGTCTGTTAGTTTTTAACTGTAAAGGTTAAAAATGAATATTAATCTATCAATCAATCAATATCAAATATCCGTATATATATTTATTCTTCTACCTCCGTACGTAGTTATCTGTTTTTCTCCTTGGAGGAAGACCTTTATTTACAATCTGACAAACATAAGCCTACAAAACGAAAGTTAAAGATGAATATATACACAAGTATTTAAAGTTTAATACATTTTACATACCTCCGTATGTATATATATGCACAGGATGAGTAAAGTTCTTCCCTTCCTAAAAAAAAAAACATTCCTAACTATGACGAAAAAAAAAATCAGTCGAGTAAAATGTAGACAACTTCTCCTTAGTAAACGCCCTTATATCCTCAATGTGACACGTCTACCAATTCTGTCATGTCGGAAACCGACACCGGGACTTCAACCCGGACGCCTTGCGGCACCACACGTTTGAAACAGACGTAACAACCAGTTGAACTACGAAGTTGTCTCTGCAAACAGGGTGCTTTTAAAACTTTTATACGGCCCCCTTGACACAGCAGGACATGTAAATGTAAATGTTCTGTTACCTACTAAATCAGTAATGCACTGTTAAGCTTCTTGTTTTGGTTTCGCTAATTATTTCAGAATTCTTGGATTTTATGACCTGAAAAGGGGATAAGGTACATACGCAGTTTTCTTAAAACACACAAATGTCAAAACCATGACCCATTTCATATTTACAACCCCCCCCTCCAGGTAATAGATTAGACCCCAGCCACCGGTATCATGACCGATAACTTGCCAAATTTCTAACAAAAATTATTTTTAATAACTGTTCATTCAATATTTTTAACGATCAAATCAACATTTGTTTTACCATTAGTTTTGTTTTGTTAAAATATTTCCTTCGTCGGCTTTAACGTTTTCTACTAACCTACTTACCAGCTTACCATTCTCCGGTTTTGTATACTGGCTTTTCTGAGATCATTTAAGATGCCGAAGTTAGTAATACAGCAATGCCGTCTTATCCTACTTCGCAGTCATAAAGTACTTTATTCCGGTTGAATGGTACCATTATTTGGCTGACAGGGAATTCTTTGATTGAATGGCTGACCTATTCATTTCTTCTTTGATCGATACGACACAGGGACTTTAGTGTTTAACAAGGAATTTCCTAATTGGCGGCTGTTGTCATTGTATTGCATCAATTGCATTTTTGGTAGGGTTAGGGATCCGGTTAAGCATTAACGCTTTTGTTTTCCAGTTAGGGAATTTCTTGTTAAACAAGGCCCATCGGCACATCTTTCGTTGCCTATCTTTCGTTATTATTATAGGTAGGTCAATCCAACACAGTTAGGGCGATGCGCACTGTTTAACAAGGAATTTCCTAACTGGCTAACGATAACCCTAATCCCTAACCTAATCCCAAACCCGAACAAAGATTACAATCGATACAATACAAAGGCAACAGCCAATCAAGAAACACCTTGTTAAACAGTGCGTATCTACCCACACAGTTCCATGCTCTGAAAACAACTGGAAAAAAGACCGTGGCCCGCTCGACTTGAATAGGTTGGAAACTGGGCCGTAAAACTCCATCTAACTAACTAACGGAAGACAGCAGGTATATTCCAGTTGCACTTGACTTTCGGGTCTTCCTTTCTTCCAAACACTGTTGCAATAGCCTTTTCTATAACTCAAGAAATGTTAATATAAAGTTAGTTAGTTAGATGGAGTTTTACGGCCCAGTTTCCAACCTATTGGTTGCCACGGCCCTTTTTCCAGTTGTGGCTCACTAGCTTGTTTTCCCTATTCCAGAGAAAGTTTTGTTGTAAAGGGCACATTGTGTGAGGTTCCTTTTTCTCCCCATATTTTAATTTTGTCCTTGAAATTTAACACTGTTGGGATGTTTGAATATCTAGCGTTACCCTACACCATGTGTACGGTAGAGCATCCGCCTCTCACGGTCAATATCTGATTAAGTAGCAACAACGGTCCAGTCGTCGTGCAAGCATTTTCAGATATACCAGCAGTATATGAAGGAAGTCCAGATTTTCTTACAGGAAACCTAGAATCCAAAGCTTTCTGCAATACAAGCTCCATATCTACATATATTTCGTAAAAGGGGCCCGATTCTCGCGCCACAATACGTCCCCGAGACTGTGGTGTTCACACGTTACAAGGTAGTTTTAAATGAATTTTTAGGCAGACTTACGGGAAGACATCATCACACTGCATCATTATGCCGTAGTTTTGAAAAACAGATTACCCCAATTTGGCTCTGCACTAGGGGCAGGCTAGATGGCAAACTTTTGGGCACTAAACCTGTACGCCCTCCAGTGGCGTAGCTACGCGACGGGGGCCTGGAGGCCCTGCCCCAGTCAATAAGTGTAGCTGGTCCCCCAGATTTTTGGAGGTTAAATATATTAATAGTTTTACAATGACGGAAGACCTATGGTAACCTAAGTTACCGAATTCTTAATTCTGAAAGAGTATTGAACTCCGAGTTTGTTTACGTTAGCCCCATAGCGCACCATTAAGTCTCGCATCTTTCCAAAATTACTAAAATTTTCGGGCGCTGCGCGCGCTTTCGTTGCCACTGAGGCATTTATTATCAACAACGTCTCAAATGTATTCACATTATGATCTCTCCAATTACGTTGATTGTTAATTTACATAGACTCCCAAGTCAAGTCATACCAATGACCCTAAAAATGGAACCTACTGCCGTTGTGTGTGATGCTGTGCATAAGCAATGGAGTGGGGAAAACAAGCCAGTGAGCCACAACTGGAAAAAGGGCCTTGACAGGCTCGACTTGAACCAATAGGTTGGGAACTGGGCCGTAAAACTCTGTTTAACTAACTAACTACATTGGCTGAAGGTGTGAGTATGGAGAGGCACGGCATTGAAGAATGCAAAGCATGATGAATTCATTTGCCTTCCTCTTCTTTTGAATAGATATGTGTAATGAAAAACTCAAAGCTTTATGGGATGACCAGACAGATTAACCTTGGTAATTTACAAATGCATTTTAAGGGAACCGAAGATGGCTCGTTGCAAAGTCTGCATGCAACTTTTTCATAGAAAGATATGATTTTTAATTCAACATTTCAGCTCGCTTGTCAAGCATTCGTCACGGTTCGCACATTTGTACCTTTTAACCATTATTAGGCAAATAAAATTACACTGAAGTTTTTCGTCCAAAACGCTTATCCGAAATTAGATGTACATCTGCATTTCCTGTCTCTAGAGGCTATTGTGAAGGCGTTCGAACAAATAATGGATGTGCTTTAACCGATTTTATCAAAGATATTTCCCAAATTACCAACATTTTCGTGCAAGAATCTTCTGTTTACGACGCTGTTTTTATTCTTCCATGCTCTCTCAAACGCATTCAGACTGTACAACGGTACATGGTTTTACAATGGTTATAATGAAAAATATTGGCCCGCTTTTCTTGCAATTGCCACAATTTATACTCCATGCTTCAGTGGCACCGACATAGATGGAACAGGTGCGCGTGTCCCACCATCAAGTCCCGATATCCCCAATTGCCGCTTAATCGTTATACCTGTAGGGGTGGGGTGAGGTGTAATTTCGGAGGCGTCATGAATTGTCTTTTATCATTTTCTATCACAAAGGGTTCTCGAACTACCCAAATTTTGGCGCGCTCCGCGCGCCTTTGACCTTACCTGACAGTTGTCCTTATTATCAATACCTTCTGATAACAACTCCCGGAGAAACACAGCAGCAAAAGTTAAAAGCTCGGTACGAATCATCAAGTAGTGGTAGAAGACTCAAAATGTGATGTGCAGATGGGCAGGTTTTGTTGTGGAATTAAAACTGTTTTGATGCAGATCTTGAATGCAAGTTTGGCTTGTTTTCGCGACCATTAATCATGCTTCGCACTCCATCTCTTGACCCTTATAAAATTAATAGCACAGTTCAAAAGTATAATATTATACACACTGGCCCTTGCGCACGCAATCTTATCTCTTGTAGCCTAAATATGATTTACGAGCTAGGACTCATATTTTGATATACTTTAATCGCAAATACAGCACCTAATGACGTTTCTATTGTTGGGCCATCCGAGAAGTAACGTGTATGGTAGACAGGTAGATAACGAAATAATAGGGGCATCCTGTATTTCCGTATCCCACTGTAACTTTGTTTTAAATGGTCCGTCATGACTTTTTGTGTTGGCCCCCCATTCATGTGCCAGGTCCCCTAAAAACAAACTCCTGGCTACGTCACTGTCACCCTCCTGTCTGTCTGATGAATTAATTCGGCAATTGTAAACGTCCACGCATTTTTTCAACCTTCGCCAGAATATTTTACCACTTCAGGCATTTTTGTGAGACTACGTTATGAACTGGGGATGAGGAAACCTTTTTCATACACAATCTACCGGAACGTGTCGCAAATCTTTATCCTTTTTATTTTCCATGAAAATTTTACTTTGAACATAGCGTTTTTTGCTTTTCGGGCAAAAATTTGAAGTATTTAGATAATCAGCCTTTTCCGACATTGTGTTACACAAGATTGAAAAAAGGCTAAAGAATGATTGATTCTTTTACGCCATTTTTGTAAACTATCCTTCATTGAATTCCAACTTTTCTTCAATGAAAGCTCTTGATTTTGAAATATTTTGTCTTAAAAAGGACAACAAAGTGTGGGAAACTTTTGAAATGCCATCGGAGAGTGTCAGTTCGTATGCCTTAGATAACATTATGTAGCAATAACGATTCAGTCGTCGTGCAATCATTCTCAGATTTGCCCCCAATATATGGAGGAAGTGCAGATCCTTCAGTAATCCCCCAAAACTTTAAATTTCCACACAGGAAACCCAGAATCCAAAGCTTTCTGCAACACAAGCTGCATATCTACATATATCATCTGTTTAAAAGGGGTAAGAAAACTGGCGCGCTTCGTTTGCACAATTTGTCCCTGATGTTTTTTTACCTTGAATTTACCTTGAAGCGCCACCCTCTCCATGTAGGATCATCTCCGTATGGTTGAGGCTGGCTACTTGATGATAGGAGGCCACATGCCCTTAATGATCATATACTGACCCAGTCCCTCTTTAAAATCATTCACATTTGTATTCTTTACAACGTCATCAGGTAGTTCATTTCCAAAATTTCTTCTAGATTCCAATCTGGTATACTTGGGTCTTATTTTAAAAGAATTACCTCTTGTTCTTTCCTTTCCAATAATTTCTATTAATCCATCCAGTCGATATCAATCATTTTATTGATTATATTATAGAAAGTAAGCAGGTCTTGTCTGATGTGTCTCTGTTCTAGTGACATTAAGTTCAGTTCTTTCAATCTTTCCTCATAAGTTTTTTCCTTCATTCCTGGTATTAATCTTGTCATTCTCCTTTGAACACTTTCCATAAGATTGATGTCTTTCTTTAAATAAGGTTTCCATACTTGTACTGCATAGTCCAAATGTGGCCTAACAAGAGATTTATACAACTTCAGAAGCACATTCTCATCAAAGTTTGTAAAATTTCTCCTTATAATTCCAATCACTCTGTTTGCTTTTTTTACCGATTCTGCACATTGTTTACTAAATTTCATTGTTGTATTCACATATACACCTAGATCTTTCTCTTCTTCTTTACTTTGTAAGTACCTGCCATCCATAACATACTTATACCTAGGGTTGTTATATCCAAAATGTAACACAGAGCACTTGTCTACATTAAACTTCATTTGCCACATTTTTGTCCATCTCATAAGTTTTTCCAAATCCAATTGCAAAATTTCTCTGTCACTCTCCTGTAATACATGTTGTTCACACTTCGGAAAGAAAAATCGGAAAACTTAGCTACTAGTACTTACAAGCCCGAGATATGCCATTTCCGGCTGTCTGAGGGGTCGTGATTTTTTCAAAATTTTCTGTACGCTCCGCGTCAACTGGAGATAGTCTTTCGAGCAAGACTTCAAATTCCAGGCAGGGAACCATTGGCTTACCGTACTCAAATGCTCTCATACCCACCTATCATCAGGTAACTTCAACCATGTCAGTTGTCAGTTGAGTAGCCTGTTTAGATAGATTCTTTAGCTATTGAAGTGTCAAAATGTTATCTATGTTCAATGTTGCAGGGCAGTGACGTAGGAACAGGAGGCAGGGGGCGATTGCCCCCTGACTCGAAAAAGCGAAAAATTCGTAAAATTGCCATTTGAGACACCAGTCAAATACAGTGCGGTTTTCCTAACTTTTACTTCATAAAATTCTGAATTCTTCCCAATGAATGTCCCATATTTGTAATTATTAGTTTAAAAAGGCAAAATTTTCCCCGCGTTTCGCGCGCCTTAAATTACAACCCTCAAACCAGTACGGTAAGTGGTCGCTCATAAAGCAGTCAGTCGTAAACTTTTCCGAGCCGTCACAGTGCCGTTTCCCTAAAATTTTCTTCAATATAGTCTTTTATTTTAAAATATTTTTGTCTACAAAAGAACAAAGTTTCGGGAGCTTTTGGAATGTCAGCGAGAAGTCTCAATCCGCACTCCTTATAAATAACACTATGTAACAACAACGATTTTCAGTCGACATGCTATCTCAGATGTATGCTAAGAGAAAACGTAGATTCTTCGATGGCCCCCCAAATATTCATATTTCCTTACAAGAACTATCCAAACTTTTTCTGCAATACAATCTCCATTATTTACAAATTTGTAAAAGGACCCGAATTTTCGGTGTGAGTTTCTAATACAGAAGTGTTTGCACTTAAGAAAAAATCATATTTATTTCTTATTTAAAGAATGTTCTTTCTCGTAGAAAAAAAGCGAAAAATAGCATCAAAAATGTGCCTCTTGGTCAGTGTCAATCCTTGAAAAGGAGAGGTGCATGCTGCAAAATTGTTCTACCCGCCGCCTACTTTCACATTGCTCCCTACGCCAATGGGGGGGGGGGGATGGTACCCCACTAATTCTACAAATATTGTATTGCAATCGAACAACTTGAAAAATGTGTTCAAATGATACTAAATTTTGCATAAGATTGGATCTGAGGGTAATATTCCAATTTCTCAAAGGAAAAGCCTCCTCCCCCGGCCGGCGATTCAACACTTCAGTTTACCCTGTCAAAATCAAAGTCCTTGACAACGTTCATGTAATGGAAAGATCCCTTTATTCCCATTGTTTTGTCTTTTCTGACTGACACTTTCTAATGAGTGTTGGTTGGTTGGTTAGTTAGTTATTTAGTTAGTTATTTAGTTAGTTAGTTAGTTATTCAGTTAATTATTTAGTTAGTTATTTAGTTAGTTAGTTATTTAGTTAGTTATTTAGTTAGTTAGTTATTTAGTTAGTTAGTTTAGTTAGTTAGTTAGATAGAGTTTTACGGCCCAGTTTCCAACTGATTGGTTCAAATGTTCAAGTCGAACCGGCCAGCGCCTTTTTCCAGTTGTGGCTCATTGGCTTGTTTTTATTCCCTGCTCCATCGCTTATGCTAAGCACCAAGCATAATGGCAGTAGGTTCCGTTTTTAAAGTCTTCGGTATGACCCAATCCAGAGCTTGAACTCCCAACCTCCCTTCTAATGAGTATCTTCTCCGTATAAAACAAAGAAAGGCCAGAAACAATAACGATCATTACTTTGAAGTTTGCAGCATCTTTGTTACCAAGGATAAGCTTCAAGTTAAACGAAAGCCCGTAAGATTAAACTAATGGAATCATGGGCGTCCGCTGAAATTTTTTACGGGGGGGGGGGGGGGGCAAGGTCATTCATGGATGATTGAATTGTGTACACTATCTAAGCGGAGCGCCACCATCAGTTGGCGCGGAGCGTACAAGAAAATTTTGGGCCTTACAAACCCTCCAGATGGCCAGAAACGACACTCGGCGAGTGTTATAAGCTGCATGTACCCAGCCCTGAAACAGGAATTTCATGTCTGTAAGTTTTAGATTTTTAGAATTTTCAATGTAAAAAATTGTTGAAGGGAAATCTGCCTCTCTGTCACGGCCTCGCACGCCTATGCACGATAAAACTTACAACTGTCAAACAGCCTATATAGGCCTATATCCGTTACCCAATTATGAATCATACCCCCCTCCCCATATTCACCTTGTATATACCAGTTACATCCGCGTGTCGCCACTTGAGATCAGCATGGGACCAAACCAAGACCAACGCATTCATCAATAGTCGGATGCCATATGCACACACACTACAAACCTGACAACTAGTACAATTTTGGCATAGTTTTTACAATTATAAATTTCCAATAGATGTCACGAATGATGGTCCCCCAAATTACGATTTCACTATTCAGCATACCATCTTCTCTTTTGCTGTCCCTGGTTAAATGTCCGAATATTTCACGAGTAGAAAATGACGCTGTGAGTGAAGATATTTTAATGATTTATTTTTAATTTTTTCTTATTTCAATTTTTAATTAATTTTTCACAAGTTTGATTTGGGGGGGGGGGGAGTGCCCCCCTTGCCCCCCCCTTCCGGACGCCCATGAATGTAATGCTTAACTTATAGGATATGTTTTGAGTCACTTTGGTGAGGGAGCCCTTCTAGTTGTCTGCTTCGATCGTGATGGAACATGCATCTTTTTTGCACATTATCAAAAAAATCACAGAATGAATTACAATTCTGGTAAATTACGAATAGTAGCAAGCATTGTCAAGTCAGAAAATTTTTAGTTCTCATCTAAGCTTTTTCGAAAATATTATGCGAACAAAATGACGAAAGCTTATAAAAATAATCATAATAAAAAGAGTCCTGATCGAAATAACATACAAACCTCTCTCCGACAATCCTCCGTGAAAAATTTATAAATCGACGGCTTTCTTGGCAGCTTTGGCTTGTGCGATGTTCTCGAACAATGGTTTTAATTTATGTATATTGCAACGCACACGAATATTTATAACTAAAGTTTTGCACATGCGTAGATTTAAGCAGGTCATGAATATTTGATGTATGATTTCCCTTCCGGGTTTATTTTGCATAAAGTTGTCTTTAGCCACTGAAAGTCCACATTTCTAAGACTGGTCGATTGCCACACAGGTACACTAAAGCAATTTGCATATAACTTTCCAATTACGACTTAAAGCAGCTTATGCTGTTTGATGAAAAAAAAAAATAACCTTTATCGTTAATCTTCAATCTTGCTCTTCCATTTGATACCAACCCGATAGAAATCCTTCACGCCAGGTTTTTTTCCGGTGAAATTTCACTAATTAGAGCGCTAATTACAATAGAAAAAAACTTCATCTACTTTTTTCGGCTAAACTCTTATGCAAAGACAAGGGGCTCTTATCTCAATTTGACCAATCACAATGCAAGAAATGAATGACGTAAAATTATGCCTACCCTTTGACACAACGATGTACGTATTGCCAATATATCACACATGTTGTGTACATGCATTACAGGAGTCCTTTCACAACCGTTCGGGCCCAACACAGAATGACAGTTTCACACGTATGTAACCCAAAGATTGTTTTTGAATGCCAAGCCACAGCATCAAATCAAAGAGAAAATGAACATTACCTTGAAACCTGGGACGGATTCAAATAGCACAATCAGCGACAAAATTAAAAACTGAACGATGGAGCCGAAACAAGTGAATAGGAATTTGTCACTGAATCTGGGTTCACAAATGAAACGAACGAATTGTGCGCAGCCGGTTCGATGCGATGTGCAAATTGGACACGTAAAGGCCGTTTGAATAACGTATGTATCAATTGAACGAAATTTCACTGTCTGTTTTGTTTACGTTTTGCTTGACTCCTTCTCAAAATGACCTTCTGAATATGCATCAAATTCACTGGGCGGAGCTAGAGCAAGATAATAAGGCAGAATAGCGTTTGGAAACCGTTGAAATCTTTTCGAATTTTTTCGAATTTTTGCTCATTTTCGGAGAAAAGACTAAAGTACGTTAGTTTTTAAAGCTTTTTACATTTGTATGGAGTGCAGCCCATACATTTGATGAACACTGGAAACGTAAAAATAACAGCATAAGCTGCTTTAACTACCATTCAACGAATAAACTTTTCCCCACCCTTGTGAAATAATCGCTTAACCCAGTACTTGATTGAGAGGGAAGTAACTGATAAATCGACTGTTACCTATACTTTCTTTACTGTTCTACTCTACATCACATTTCCGGTTTCACGAGAAACCTAAGGCTTCTTTTCAAAAAGGACGTTTACAGACATTTGGGTGAAATTGACTTTTTCCATACGACTCAATTGAAATCCCTCAATTTTAAGACATTGAGTTAGATCTTAAAATTTACCCATGCATTCTAAACCTGTACAGTTTTCTTCGCGTAAAAAATGACCAATTTATATAACCAAATAAATGTTTAATGAGTGAGTTATGAACGGTTCGATTCGTTTGTAAAATATTTGTTACGAGGCACTTTTTTCAAATTATTCACAGAAACGTTTCAAATCCATGAAATGCAGTCATCCTAATTTGAATAAGTGAAATAGTCTGCCATGTCCATGATTGGCGGGTGAGAGTCATGTGACAGTAATTTTTTCACTAAATGGTGAAACTTATAAAAGTAACTCTTTGGTTCACCTAAAATTTGTAATTTATGAGTCCTGAAACATAGAAAGCTGCTTGGACTGTTGGATGCGAAGAAATCTCATGTGGCATCGTTAGTTTAAATTAAGTTCGGCGCGATACTACTGCTGCCCTTGCCCTTTAAAGATCAAAACTTCTTGCCCGTCTTTTATGTAAGTTTTGAACATGGAAGTGGCTTAAAATGTACCTCAAGTCACAAAATTCAAAAAATATATATACCAAACAGCATGGAAAAGGAATTTTAACAGTTCAACTCCCGTCTTCATAGGACATTCTTGAGACGAGATATAAAAGGTTCTTGAAATTTATTCACTTAAAACAAATTAGTTCATTGCCTAATAATTTGTGACTTTCTTTTTGCCCAACTCACACTACCTGTTTTGTTTGTTTCCCTTTCAAATTATAAAAGGTGTTATGACCTTGAACATTTTCCTGTTTGCTTGCATAGCATGTTGCACAGAGAAGGCTTAATTACTTCTTGCCGTAAGAGTAAGATTGTTATCACACCATTGGTAGAAGGTGCAGTAACTTTCAGAAAAACAAAAATACAAAGATTATAATTTGAGTCGTACAACAATGACATCACAAATTATTGCACAATGTACCATTTTTATTTGAGTGAATAGACTTTAAAATGCGAATAACATGCATTTTCATACGGCAGTACTCTCCAAGACACATTAAAGATACACCTTCAAACAAAATCAGATGTTATTATTTGTCGTCGAGTAATTATTCAAAGCCACAACTTCAATAAACCGGTTAGTATCCAATGTGGAGACTATGCTCGTGCGCACATCGTATAAATCTTCGAGATAAGTAAAACGTCACCGCACTTATTGCACGCGTTCCCAGAATTTGAGTTGACTTGAAAACTTTTTGTATCGTGGAATCATTCTTTCTAATTAATTCAACACTCTCAGTACATGATGTGTGATATAAACTACAGAACTCTTTTGTCTTTTGCATGAATGTTCTGTCAATGAAAGAAGTGTGCCAATTGAGAATTTCTGAAGACTACTAAAAAAAATTGTAGTTTGGGGGCAGAACTGACTACCGGTACCTTTAGTTACTGCAATCCGCGTATATACCCTTGGGGCTTAGTGGGCAAGGTACGTGCAGTCATGTTGAAGTCTTCAACGTGTTGGTTTGAAAAAGAAATTTCCCTTTTTACGCAAACAGCTGTTATTGATGAAGGAATTTTGTTTCTTCTTTTCCATAATGTTTGCTAGGGAATTAAGGAGTGGCGCCAGGAAATTTCCAATGGACTCCAGACTCCCCGAGAGAGGAGAAGAAACTACCTAGAATCACGGCAAAGAGGAAGTCACCAAAAAAGATGAAGAAGGAAACTTTACTTGTATTTTCGAAGTTTGAAAAATTAGGTTTGGTGAAGGAAACTTGAATATTGATAACCGTCCTTCCAATTCTCAGAGAGGATGAGCCGGAAAATTAAATGCGGATTGCCTCTCCTCTTCCCTGCCTGCTTCCGTCGCTAAGGAGGTCCTTCTATGAAAAATTTTCGACCTTGGGTAACGTATAAGGCCTTAAAACCCAGCATAAAAATTCATTCAGCTTCATGCCCTCTTCATGGTCAATCCCGATGGAAACTTTTTTATATCTTGAAATTCAATATGCAGAGAACATGATTTGTTCCGGGAAACAAGAATGAAAGATTCATTATATCATTCTTTATTTGATAGACTTGCGGGTTAAAAAGACAACGAAATTTAACGTGAAGAAAAATGACGGCTCTTCAGGACTTCATGTTAAAACTAGAAATTGACTAATAATGACAATTGTATTAAAACTAAATTTTTATTACAACAAAGCCAACTTTAATGTTTAATGTTTGCCGTGCTATAAAAAGTAACGCTTAATATAGGCCTTATACAAACCGTAAATATTAAGAAAAACTAAGGCTAAATGTAATTAACGTCCATGTTACAGTTTTAACTGAGAAATAACCACTCTTGTGCACTGTAACATGGTTTAAAATCGCTGTTAATATTATTGGGTAAATGCATGGTAAATACAAACTTGATAACGATGGTGGAGCTCTTGCTAAGGCCTACGGCCAAGGCTATGAATTCAGTGAATTAACCCCAAAATGACTTGAGTTGGAGACGACACTGATTCCAAGCGATGCTTTAGAGTGTGGAGGTCATGTTGCATAAGGTTCGTGCTCAGTTCGTGATGTAATGTCGTTTATGAAGAATTTTATATGAAGAACTCCCCAAAACTCCCTGGTTTGGGAGTCTATGAGCTCCGATCCCTACCTCCTATTGACCTGTGTATATCGTTATTGCCTGCAATAACCGTCTGGCAAAAACCTAATAACACCGTGGTAACCCCTACCTAATGAGGGCGCGCTATACCCTAGCTACTTCCTTCTACGTTTTGGCCGACCCGTGGGAACTAGCACCACGGGAAAAAGACAAACACACACACAAAAAAGAATTCCCCCCTAAAAGAGCTTAAGCTACACAAAAAGAAAAAGGACCGAAAGGCCCAGTCTCACCTTTGGCGGCCGACCGGGGGCCGGCAAAGTCTTGGACCGACGTCATTGGTGCTGGAGATGGCCGCAGGAGAGACCCGTCGGAGTCCTAGGGGTCGGGAGGCGGGAGGTGAATAGGAGGTAGGTATCGGAGCTCATAGACTCCCAAACCAGGGAGTTTTGGGGAGTCTATTTCGATCCTCCCTACCTCCCATTGACCTATGTATCCAGATTAGCACCGAGCGGCAGGCGGGAGGTCCGGACGACGACGGTCTGGAACCCCTAGGACAGCTCTAGCGAAGCCCCCTTCTTGAGAGACCACGTTGGTCAGGTAGCAGGCGACGAAGGTAGACGGTGTTTTCCAAGCTGCTGCCCGGAGGATGTCGACCAATGGAACCCCTCTAAACCAAGCTCTCGATGAGGCGTGGGCTCGAAGTTGGTGGGCATGCACGTTGTCCTCCGAGGAGGAGTGAGGCAGGACCAGGTTGACTAACCATCTTGACAAGGTGTCTTTTGAAGCCGGGTTGTAAGGAGATCTGGGAATCAGAAACAGGCTCTTCGACTTCCTAATTGGCTTTGTCCTCTCTAAATACCATTTCAGGGCCCTGACCGGGCAGACTTTCCTATCCTCGGCCACGGAGGAGGACGAGGCGATGTTTGGAAGGTAGATCTCCGCTTGGGAGAGGGAAACCGTCTCATTCTTAGTCAGGAAGGATGGATCCGGTAGGAGGAAGACCCCGTCTTGACTGAAGCGGATAAACCCTTCTTGAGTGGTCAGGGCATGAAGTTCGCTGCGTCTTCTGGCCGACGCTGCGGCGATGAGAAAGAGGGTCTTGTAGGTCAGTAGTTCCAATGTTGTGTTGTGGAGAGGCTCATAAGGCGGCTTAGATAGTACCGACAGGACGTCGTTTATCGACCATGAAGGAACCAGGCGTTTCCTAGGGGGCCTCTGGTTGAACATGCCCGTTAAGAGGTGAGAAAGGGCCTCATTAGAACCAACAGTTGAGCCGTCCTGGAACCCCTTATGTACGGAAGCGATCGCTGAACGGTAGTTCCTGATAGTGCTCACTTGTTTCCCTTCCTTGAACAGCATGAGGAGAAAATCTGCAACTGCCTCTAAAGGAGCTTCCAGGGGATCGAAATCTCGGTGCGACATCCATTCCCTGAACCTGACAAGTCTCGAGTCGTAAGTGGAAAGGGTTGAGGATCGTCGGGAACCTGCTGCGATGACCGCAGCCTCCTGTGAAAGGCCCTTACTAATGAAACGTCCGATGAGAGTTTCCAGGCTGTCAGCTTGAAGTGCTGGAGGCGCTGGTGCCAGATTTTTCCTCCGGCCTGGGTTAGGAGGCTGCCCCTGAGCGGGAACCTGAAGGGTTGGTCTATCAACATCTCCAGAAGAAGCGGAAACCACGGCTGGTTGGGCCAGCAGGGGGCTACTAGCAAGATTATTGTGTTGGAGTCCCGGAGTTTGAGGAGGACTCGTTGTATCAGGCACCACGGGGGGAAGGCATACCCGTAAAGGTTGTCCCACGGAAACGCCAGAGCGTCGGTCCTCCAAGCTTCTGGGTGAAAGTACCTCGAACAAAAGGTTTGAAGTTTGGCGTTGGCCTGGGAGGCAAAGAGGTCTACCATCGGTCTGTCGAAGATCTGGAAGACGTGGTTGGCCCATGCTTGAGACAGGGACCACTCCGACTCCTGAAGGGTTCCCCTGGACAGGGCGTCCGCCATCACGTTGTTCTCTCCGGCTAGGTGAGAGGCTCTGAGGAGGATGTTGAACCGGTGGCAAAGGTGGAGGAGATCCCATGTCAGCTGGCAGAGAGTGGGTGACTTCGTCCCTCCTTGGCGGTTGATATAACAGGCTGATGTTGAGTTGTCGCAGAGAACCGTAACCTGGTGAGACCTGAGAGAGGTGCCCCACTGAGAAAGGGCCAGTAGAACAGCCTTCAGCTCCAGGAGGTTGATGTGAGACTGAGACTCTTCCGGACTCCAGAGATCTGGCAGGGTGTGTGATTCCCAAACTGCTCCCCATCCCGACAGGGAGGCGTCCGTCAGGATCGTTGCCTTGGGCCTGGACTCCCTGAATGGTCTCCCTGAAGTGATATTGCGTTGAAGCGTCCACCAGGAGAGGTGCTGCCGGACGTCCGTCGAAACCGGAACCTTCTTGGCCAGAGAGCTGGTCGATGGAGAGAAGTGTTTGAGCAGGTGAATCTGGACTGGTCTCATAAAGAGGCGGCAATACTGTATGACGTCGACCATGCTGGCCATGAGGCCCAGCAGACGAAGCCAGAGTCTGGCTGGAGCTTTGTCGAGTGAGCTGAGATGACTGGCCATCTCCAGAAGGGAGAGTACTCGTTCTGGCGACGGAGTTGCTAGACCGGATCGGAAGTCTATCACTGCTCCCAGGTAGGAGACTACCTGGCTCGGAACTAAGGAGGATTTCTCTATGTTGATCACCCAGCCGAGTCCCTCGAGGGTGTTCATGGTGAAGGACGTGATCTCCTGAGCTTCTTGGGCCGATCGGGCGACGAGGAGCCAGTCGTCTAGATAAGCGAACACTAGGATGCCCCTTCTTCGGAGGAAAGCCAGGACGGTCCTTGTTACCCTTGTGAAAACTCTGGGAGCGGTTGAGAGGCCGAAAGGCAGGGCCCGAAAACAGTAGTCGACACCCTTGTAACGAAATGCCAGGAACTTGTGGTGGGTTGGGTGGATCGGGACATGCAGGTAAGCGTCTTTGAGGTCCAGGGATGTTGCCCAAGATCCCTGTAGGAGTGACGGGAGAATGACGGCAAGAGTCTCCATCCTGAACCTTCTGGGACGAATGTAGGCTTTGTTCAGAGGCTTGAGATTGATGATAGGGCGCCACGTGTCCGGCTTCTTTGGCGTCAGGAAAAAGCAGGACCGGTAAAGGCTCCGTGCGGGGTCTGTGTCGGCATAAATTGCTTCCTTCTCCAGAAGATCCGAGATTTCCTTTTCTAGAGCAAGTCGTTGATCTCGGGATTTCGGGACAGGTGTTGTTCGGAAGCATCCCCCTTGAGGAGGGGGACTGGAAAATTCTAGTTTGTATCCTTCGTTCACTACTCGCCGAACCCAAGGGTCCGGTGAGAGTCTCCCACATGTGAGCATATCTCATTAGTCTCCCCCCTACCGCCAAGGGACGAGCGGTAGGGGGGCATCCCTAGGGCTTAGCCTGGAACCGTCCTGATCCCCGGGAATAAGTACGGAAGGTTCCCCTCGTCTGGCGACGGCTAGGTAGAGACGAAGTTGACGGACCAGAGTAGTTCCTTCCGGAGGGCTGGGAACGAGGCTTCCCACGTTGCTGGCGAGCAGCCGAGAAGGGGCGTCGGTCAGGGAAGCTTGAAGATCTAGGAGCTTGACGGGATGAAGCTCTGCCTGGGGATCTTCTGGACCTTGAAGTGGAAGGCTTGGAGAAGGTAAATTCTGCCTTATTGATGTCCTTTCGCCGCTTGATCTCGGTGAGGAGCTGCTCATCGAACTTCCCTCCGAAGAGGTCCGGGCCTGAGAGGGGTAGTTCCATGAATCGGCGCTTTATGTCCGCAGACGGCCACTGAATATTGTCTAGGACAAGTTCCCTTCTCTCCTTGGTGGCTCTCACCGCCACCCTAGAAAACTGGTCGTAAGCAAGTCTGGCCACTGGGCCCAGGATGTTGACCAAAGCGCCGGTGTCTTTCCTGGAGACTTCTTCCGTGCCTGACTGTCTGAAAGACTTGGAGAGAACTTCTGCAATTAGCAAGAGCGAAGAAGTAAACTTCATGCCGGTCCGGGCTGCCTGGAGGGACGAAAAGGCTTTCTTAGTAGAAGAGGAGCGGAACGACCCATTACGGTCCACTGCACCAGCAGTCTTCAGCTTGTCGAGGCAGGAATCCGGAATCGAAGGGGAAGCAAAAAAGGACTTCCAGTCCTCGTCGCTGATATGGAACTCTGAGGTCTGCTTCTTGGGAAAAGCACGCCAGACCTTGGCATTAGCTTGAGCGTCAAAGCGGTCAAAGCACTCCGCATCCACAGGCATAGCAGGTCTCTCCGGTGCCGGCGACTTGTTCAAGGAAAGTCTCGACTTTCTGGCAGAAAAGGATTCTTGAGGCGAGGGATCTTCGAAACCCAACTGTCTCCTAAGGACTTCTACGGCCTTCTCGAAAGCTTCCCTGGAAAAGGACGTTCCAGTCAGGGGGGCGTCGTCCTCGGAGCTATCTAGACCTTCGTCGAAGTGCTCAATCAACTGCCCCTGGTCATCCGGGGAGTGCAGAAAGTCCGACTGGGGATCTTGGGTAGTTGCTTGTAGCTGGGCCTGGTCCGCAACCTGGAGCTGGGTGGGGGCTGGCGTCGGAGTTCCTTGGCTGGCGGGTGGATCCGGAGATGGTTGAGAAGGAGCCGGAGCCTGGGCTGGTTGGGAAACGGCTGAAATGCGGTTCACGGACTGAGTGAGCAGCGATACCAGATGGGAAAGGGCCTCGGTTGGGAAGGAGGCCTCCGGATCACGGCGTCTTCTACGGTGCCGGCGTTCCCTTGAGGAAGAGGATGAGGACGAAGAATGGCGTCTCCTCTTCTTCTTTGACTTAGACCTGTGTCTCTGGCGGCCTCTGCTCCGAAGGCCCTGAAAATCCCTGGTTGCAACAGAGTGTAGACCCGAGGAAAAGGACAGGTCCATGGCCCCGGTAGCGGGGGAATCCTGGGATGGATGGTCCTCGGAAAGTGAATCAGAAGAGGCCTGAAACTCCTGGCCGCCCTGGATCGACTGGCTACCACCAGGGTTGCTGGAAGAAGGCACGGCGGGGCCGAGGCCCTGGGTGACTAGAGCCGAGGAATTTCCCGGATCGGTAGGCGAGCATTCCTGAGAGGATGCCGGAACATTAGTGCCTCGGTGTTGTCCTTGGACCCCGGTTTTTCCTTGGCTTTCCCGGTTGGCCTGGTTCGCCTGAGGCTGAGATGCCGGGGTGTCGGTTTCCTTGGTTTTCCTTGGTTTTCCTTTGGAGACTCGGCAAGCCTGACCGCGCAGTGCTTGGACCGACCTCACTAGTCCTCGGGGAAGCTGCCGCAGCAGGCCCCTTTGCGGACTTATCCTTGGATTGAGGAATATCCTTCCTTGGAGTCGGATGACTGCCTTCCTTTTCCTTGGAAGCCTCGGCTTCCCTCTTACGAGCGGCTTTCCTTTGTCTTGCCAACTCGTTTTCTTCAACCCGTTGTTCCAGGGAATTCCAATCTCGGAAAGACCAGTTGCGGCACACCTGGCAGGTGGAAACCCGGGAGCATGGTCTGCAGGCTGGACAAAGATCGTGGAAGTCCCAGTCCAGGAACGGCCGGAATTTCTTGCATTTCCTGCATTTGGAGGAATTAGACGCTGTGCACAAAGCGATAAGGAAAACAAAACCCCTTCCGGGGAAAGCATTCAAACAAAAGAGACTTACTCGCCGGCCGAGGAGGCCAGCACAATGCAACAATAACAGCTTTAATCGATAAGGATTACTGATAAGATGAAAGCATGCAACGAGAGTGAGGTGAGTTTAGCGAGGCCTAAGCTATGACGTCAAAAGACGATGCAAAACGACAAGGCCTATGCTTACACAACAACCAAAAACACATTAAATGCAGCAAGAAAACCTTATATTAAACATGAAAGAGAACACATAAAAAATCCTACCACATGCATACAAACTGTAAATCCTGTAAGGTAACGTAAACAAGCAAAATGGATAGAGATCGATAAACAACGATTCCCAAACCATGCATGTAAGGAGACGAGAGGGCGGGAACCGGCTAAGGACCAAAAACAAAAGATATAAAGGAAGCCGGCCCGCCGACGAAAACCCCCGAAACCCGTACCACAACCTACACGGACGGGAGGAGAAGAGGGGGAGGGAGGAAGGTCCACCACGGACCGCAATTCCCGGAGCCCGCACCGGGAACAAAATGGCGGCGCGAGACCGCTCCCTGTACAAAGCTACATAGACGAGAGGATCGCGCAAGGCGAAAATCCTCGATACTTAAGCTAAGAGCAAAAAACCCCGAAAAAAAGGCCTGAAAGAAAAAGGATACTCATGGTTTCGGTAGAAGGCGTCAAGGAGCAGTCCATGGCGTAGACAAAAAGGATTGGTCGGAATCACGAAGATTGAACGTAAAAAATAGCGGAATTTTACCAGACGATTTTCCCACACGTGTAAACACGATAAGGCAAAAACGAAGAAGGAAGTAGCTAGGGTATAGCGCGCCCTCATTAGGTAGGGGTTACCACGGTGTTATTAGGTTTTTGCCAGACGGTTATTGCAGGCAATAACGATATACATAGGTCAATAGGAGGTAGGGAGGAGCGAAATAGACTTCAGATGTTCAAGTTAATTTCGCACATCGTTAACGATAAGTACTTCATGATGCAGATATAAAGAAAATTGAAGCAATTCAGGAACTCTTGCTCATTTATTTAGGGGTGTGTTCAGTTACATGAAACTTCACGGCTAAGTTTCTAACCAATTGGTATATAGGGTGCAGGGATCCCCCTGGGGAGGGGGGGGGAAGGGGCAGCGACCGACATTGGTGACCTTTTCCAATTTGGTTGAATTCATGCAATTACTACATTAAAAAGAGTGAAAAATCTGTGTGCATGGGTTTACATAAAGAGGAGGCGGGCTGCACCGGATCATGTAAAGTTTTCCGTGAGAATCAACAATTGATCTCCAAGGGTAAGAAAAAAAGTCAAAAATTGGGAGGGAGTTATTAGTTGATAGTTAGCTATGGCGTGCGCAGCTGTTGCGTTACCAATTGTTTTTTGTAAAATCATAAAGTCAGCTTTGAAAGGAGCATTGCTACAGTCGGGGGGGGGGGGGGGGGGTGGTAGAGAGTCTTTAAGCTGAATTTCATATTTCTTCTGGTCAATATGAAAAGCGGACACGATTGTTTGATTCAGTACAGATGAGCTACTTTCCCCCCAAAAAGTAGTAAACAATTGTAAAATTTATACTATACATTCTATTCTATGCAATTGCATCTGCACTCTGCAAGATGTATTTCATGTCAATAAACTACAACAAATCCCAGGTAACATTTCCATATGGGATCCTTAGCGGCCTCACAGAACTTTGCACCCAGGAAACCTGCTGGACGCAAAATCGTATGGGGCCCTAAGGACCCCATAATGGAATTGTTACCTGAGACGTACATTACTGTGAGGCTCTGTATTGCCATGACTCATATGGGATAGTTTTGGGCCATGTGCGTATAATATGGATGCGGTGCAGGATATTCCGCATGAATGTGAGCTGCATATGGGCCTTTTATGAATCTTGGGTTTAGAATACTACATTGAGCCATGTATGGATTCACCCTGGCAAACGGGGCTCATAATAGGTCACTATCTGGGGTCAATGGTACTGTTAAAATCAGTCAGTCACAATCATGGTACCATGCTGTGAGAGGTTTCACAGTATTAGTATTTGACAGCATCTCAAGAAATTTTAACCCAAGAATTTGCAGTTTTGCTGTAGTATATTTGGAAGACAACCAGTACAAAAATTTCCTATTTTATATATGAATATCATGAAATTAATATGAAAGATGCACATATTTCAGAATATCAATTGCCATTTTCAGTAAAAAAAATGATAAGCATAAAATATAGACACAACAGTAGCATAGCCAGGATTGTGTCATGGGGGGCGGGGTTTGGGGCACGACATGAGGCAAAAGTCTAAGGATTGAGAGAAAAAACCCTGCTATTTTAAGTGCGTTTGCATTGCCACAAGATTGGGTCATGGGGGGGTATCCCCCAAAACCACCCCTGTGGCTACACCACCGAGTCACAAATAGGCATGCATAAAACAAAACCAAACTTATTTGGTTCACATTTTCAAAAGTATGATGAAACAGGTCATTCCAGCCAAATGAGTTCTGCTTTGCATCTGTCTCATGAGTCAGATGCATGAGTCAACCAATTTAATTTTGGCTTGATTTGACAATTCCTCCGGGTGCACCATGATCAAACTGCTCTTGTCCTTCCCTTGCTACCTTTTTCAGCATGCGAACTGGTCATTGGTTGAGCAAAGCTGAGTTGTGTTTGGCTAAAATCAAACTATTAACATGATACAGTATATTGAGAGTACGATATGATTGAACAACTTGAGATAATTGACCATTTGATTTATAGTATAAATCATCAAAGCCTAACATACCATCTCTTACAGGTGAATTGAATGAAAATCAGATCCCCTGAGTACATTTAGAAGTAAATTTTTGATCTTTAATACATGATAGGAAAGAGATGTAAGTAAAATGCAGTAAAATGGTTTAGAAAAATAAATGGTTAAAACAAACACACCATAAAATACCTTTTCATAAATAATAAATATCAACCTCATTCCAGTGACAAAAATCCTAAAAATTACATAAATATATTTTTTATCTGAGTACAAAAAGAAATCAATAAAATATTTTGAATGTAGAATATATTAACCCAAGAAACAACACTTGTGAAAATTCTTGATGTATTGCCAAAAGTCCCATAAAATACTACAAATAATGTACAAAAGACAGGCACTTGTGTCACAACAAACTCAAGTTGTGATGGGGGAGTAAACATCTGAATTGGTACCATGGCCTACTGGACGAGAGGGCTGGTGGGGGCTGCGACACCCTATTGGCCAAAAGCTAGCTGAATTGGGTAGACTTAGGTCCCTCAGTCATGCAGTGAATGGTAAATGGTGGGATCTGGAGTCAGGCAAAAGTCAACGTTTCCCCATGAGAGAAAGAGTCCTGTAGTGCCTTGATTGGTAAATGCTCTTTGATTGGCACAAAAATCAAAATAAAGAGAGTAGCTCATATTACACCAATATGCACAGAAAGTGTTCTGATTTCACATTAGGACCCAATTTGATGCTTACTAGGATAACTTGACACAATGCTAGAATATTTTTCAGACAAAAGCTGCAAAAAAAGTTTCTGGAATGTTTTCAATTGCAAGATTACACAGGCAGACAGCAGTGTTGTAACAAGTCAGGACTAGAGTCACTTCCTCTCAAAATGCTAGTCACTCGATAGAGTTCAGGAGTAATTTCCCCACTGAAATAGTACAGTGACTTGAAACAATGACTCGACTCAAGTCAATTAAAAGTTTGAAAACTGGTGACTCGAGTCACTAACCTAGTGACTCAATTGCAACACTGGCAGACAGCAGGTTACCCTGGTGCATAGGTTACCAGGTTTATTGGTTACCCAGGTGTATAGGTTACCCAGGTGTATAGGCTACCCTGGTGCATAGGTTACCAAGTGTTTAGGTTACGGGCTGTATAGGTTACAAGGGTGTATAGGTTACCTGAGTGTATAGGTTACCTGGATGTATTGGGTACCTGGGTGTATATAGTGCTCAATGTTTTGCCCTCAAAATTGGTAGTGTTACTATTGGGGCCTACCTGATGTTCTTGGGGTTCAATGTTTCCAAGGTTTGATGTTCCCCGTTTTCGTATATTTCTATGAATTGTCGATGATTGCAAGGTTCGTTATTCCTGAGGTTTGATGTTCCCAAGATTCAGGAACACTGAACCTTGGGAACATAAAACCTTGGGAACATAAAACCTTGGGAACATAAAACCTTGGGAACAGAAAACCTTGGGAACAGAAAACCTTGGGAACAGAAAACCTTGGGAACATTGACATAGCCCCGTTCTATTTTATATAGTAATTTTCTGATTGCTTTGTAATTTGTTCATTTTTTTATGTAAATGAACATTTTATTGTAAATGAACATTTTATTGTAAATGAAAGCTCAAAATAACATCTGGTTAGAGCCTACTTTAATACAAACCTGGGAAATGGCAATTTTCTGTATGTTCTGTTGGAATTAAAGTGGAATCTGCTGAGAAAGTCTCTGTCCCCTCCTAAGCATGAATTGAACTAATGTTTTTATGTAATTCTTAACTAAATTCAGGTGCATAGCCAGAAATTTTTCAAGGAGGGAGAAAACCTGTTAACAGTCCAGCTTAGCCTTGAGCAACCCCACCATGAAGGATGAACTGATGGTAATCTGCCCTAAATTTTGCCAAAAATACTTTGCGGATCACTGGAAATGGCACTTTCCATGCAAGGTGTATTTAGGCATATTAGTAGGGCAAGAAGAACTAGAAATATCAAAAAACACATTAATAAATACCAAAAATATGCTCAAGGAGGGGGAGTTTCCCCTTCACCCTCTCCTTGGCTATGCCTCTAATGATATGCATACGACTGAAGACATGATATTAAAACTTGATACCTGCACTAGAATTTCATTTTCATTGCTATTAACAGCAGTAGTACATGCAGAGAACCAAATGCCTTTGTGATAAAGAAATTAACAAACCATCAAAATAAGGTCTTAAACATTAGAGGATGGAAGAAATCCAAAATAATGCCACTTTTTTCAAAAGAAATACATTCATAATATGGAAAGAGTATTACATTTTAGCTCAGGAAAATTTGTGTGAAAATTTGAGGGGAGATGCACTCACTCAGACTGATTTGTATTTACGTAGTGGTCCACTCAATTCTTTAACTGTGAAGAAGATAGGGAGAGGGGAAGGGTGGATTTCTCTTTTTAATACTGATTTCAGTGGGTACAGTAATTTAAGGTGCTATCCTTAGTATTAAAATCTCTTCACGGGGACACTCCAGAGTATTTAAAAAATTTACTGCATGAAGTAACTAAATCAAACTACAGATTACTATCATGTGACAAAGATTCAACACCCCTTACTGTGCCCTTCACACGGAACTCCGCATTTGCTGACAGGTCTTTTTCCGTGTATGGTCCTAAGTTGCGATATGCCCGGCCCTGCCAGACAGCATCAAACGTAGTTCAAGTTTAACAACTTTTAAGACTAAGTTAAAAGCCCACCTATTTAATGAAGCATTTAATACATGGTAGATTTCTTTTTTTATGTGAAGCACCTCAGAAAACCATTGGTTGTGAAGTGTGCTATACTAAGTGTTATTTACAATTACAATTACTCTGTTCTTGAGATATTAGCAATTGAAATTGATATTTTCTACAAAAGTGAACTTGAAGCAAGCAGGTGTGATGTCATATGGATTTACCTCAATGGCCAAAGTCTTGGTTTTCTTTAAAATTTACCACCACCTTTATAGAGCATAATTCTGATATATTGATACAAAGAGCAATGGAATTCTATTTCTAATGGGCAAGATAGCAGAGATCTCTATAATCAATCTCAGGTCCAAAAAAAAAAAGGCTGAAAAATATGGAAGGCATGTACTTATCTGAAGAGATATATACTCTGTTTTAATAAGCCCTTTCATGATTACAAATCGGCCTCCCGGGTCAAAGGTCATTCGGGATAGCAACACATAACAACGCTAGTCGCAGGCCGTCGCCTGTGCATACCATCGTGGCGTTACGTATGCATGCCTACAATAAACAACACTGACATGAACCAAAAGTAGCTTCGAAAAATCACATCTCTAAATGGACAAAACGTTTAGAATCGCCCGAAAGATGTTTTTAAGTATCACTCATAAATTTTCCTTAGATACTGGCTGAGTTTAAAATTTTTGAATGTGCAAAATCTCAAAAAAATTGTCCGTTCCCGTGGAAGTACGAACTGACAGTTCTCAAGCTCTCTGCTAGGCTAAAAACCGTAGGCTAGGCCTAGTCAAGGAATGAACCAGCTGTAGGCTGGTATACCAAATTTCATGAAAAAATACCTAAGCTACAAGAGCTAGGATGAGTATCAGGGGGTTATTTCTACGCTTGAAGTTTTATTACCATGCTACATGATACAAAGGCCTAAAGTAGGCTTCATTCTTTAAGTTCGTAGACGATCGTTCGTTGTATGTATAGTTCGCCTTACTGCTACTGCTATAGCCTAGGCCTAAAAAGTTAAGTCTCGCGGCTTTTTACCTTCATAAAAGAGTCTCACAGTATATCTTTCCAGCACTTGCTTCGCCCAGGCTCAGTTGTAACTTACCTCAGCCCAAGACTGTGATTTGGAGTGTAACTTCATGTAACGTTCAAGTGCTATAGTAATGTTGCACTAACCGTTATACCGTGTTAGCACATGGGTATTCAATGGAGATAGCACGCATAAGATCGATTGAAATAGACGAAAATCATAGGCCAAGGTTACTCTAGGTTTTTTTTTATAACCATAGACCCAAAGCAAAATTCATTCCTAAATCTTACGGAGTAATAGTAGGCCCTCTAACGTGAATTTTAATCTTTTAACCCAAATCCTACAAGTCAAGTGTAATCTTGTGTAGCCTACTATTGCAAAATGTACGTACACACAGTGATACGAGTGAGCGAGTGATCCCGGATGACCTTTGTTCTGTCATGCGCAGTAGTAATCATGAAAGGGCTTATTTTCAATCCTCAAAAAAAAAAATGGTTTCACTATGAAGTATAGTGCAGTTTATGTTTTATAGAATTAAGAAGCAAAATGCAGTCAAACAGTCACTGGATACAATTAAATATGCACACTCGATATGTGTGTGCCATCATTCACTACAGTCAGTCAAACTGCAAACGCATGTTACTCCCCTTTCAAACAAATTTCCTGAGTTTTCCCTGACATAGTTTTTTTGTACACTCCCTGAGGAGTATGTTTTCCTTGATTTACACGAGTGGCTGGAAACCCTGAATTTCATATACTGACAACATTGATTTGTGGCAACCTCCCTCAAACCCCCCCCCCCCCATCACTATTTTGCATCCCCATCAATTTGTACTGTACCTGTTCCAAAATGACTACCTCCTACACATAGCGCAAAATGTACATGTACCATACATATCAAAGTCTCATAGAGATTGAGCATCAAACTTGAAAAATTGCAACAAACAAGATTCCAGGAAGATATATGCCAGGGTGGTGGTTGATGAGTTGGCACAATTTTGTTTTGGAACATGGCACTAAGTCTAGAAATTGGTTGCACAAAAATCTTCTTAAAACTATCAACTTCCCCCCTTCAACTCTTTTTCAAGGTTACACGTAGGTAAGGTTAGATAAAGTTTTATGGTCTAGTTTCCAACCAATTGGTTCATGTCCAGCCAGCCACGACCTTTTTTCCTGTTGTGGCTCACTGGCTTGTTTTCCTTACTTCAATGCTTATGCTGAGCACCAAGCACAATGATAGTAGGTTCTCTTTTTCAAGTCTTCAGTATGACCCAGCCAGGGCTCCAACTTCCCACATCCCGAATGCAAGTCTGATGCTTTAACCAATTTACCATGCAGTTGGTCTGTTTCAAACATTTACTCCCTTGTAAAGCTAGTAACATCAAATAAAGCAAACAATTGTCAGTATTTATCTGTTATTTTATCAACAAAATAGGGCAATCTGTGTCACTTTACATCGATCATAATGACTTGGTTTTAAATCTATTGAAAATTATTATGAAAGTAACAGATCTTAACAACACTCATATACTGGCCATAGTCCCAAGCCGTGATTATTCTTAGTCCTCAAACTTCTCATTGCGACTTATTCATAAACCACCCAGGTAAATGCTTATATCACCTTCTCACAGATAAGAAGCTCCTTGACTTCTTAATGCATCTTCATAGGATGGTAAATCAAGATCATCTGGTAAAGAACGGTAAGGGGGTGCATTGTCTGCTTCTTGCATCCCTGATGCTGGATAACTTTGAAAAGATGAAGGTTGTGTTTCCTGAGAAGGATTGATTGTTGTAGCAATGGAGGGAGTACTGCAATCAACATTTATAGCAAAGAGACTCGTACCTCCAGCAGAAGTCTGACCTTCCTGCTGACCCCTGTTCATTGCAGAAAACACTTTATATAAAAATATAGCTAGAGTAACTACAAATCCCACTAAGGCCAGGTACCCAGGAGAGAAACCTGTAAAAGATAAGAAAATTTTTATGAAATATTCAAAGGAGTAGTTGAGTTTACCTCTAAAATTCACTGACTAAAAGTAGAGGAATGGTACCAAAAACACAAAACTTAGGCTCAAAATTTTTCAATTTTTGTGTAGTCAATTTTCATCTACAGCAATCCTACTAACTGCTTCCATCAGTGGTCAAACGGGTAAGGTGATATCACCATGACTACTTGCTTCTCTCTGTTTTAGAAAATTTGCATAAATCACAGATACTCTGGTGCACCAGCTACATTCAGCTATGATTGAACATGTTGAACACATTCAATCAGGCAGATGACTTATAGACAATACAAAATTCTAGTAGTTGTGACAGTAATTACATTGCCAGGACTATAGGCAACTTGACATCTTGTAACATTATGCTGTTGGTACAGTGGTTGTGTGGCAGTGTCACTCAGGATTTAAGGGAGCACACCACCATGATTTGCTCCACTGACACTATTTTCCCTTCATAACATGCCCCCCACAGCTTGTCAAAGTTCACACCCCACTAAAGCTACCCCTCACATGAAAGCCAGTGAGTTGGCCAATCATGGCACCACAAATTCACTATAAACGAATCCAATTAGCACTTGTTTTTAGTGACTGTAGGCCGCCATTAGTGGGGTCCATCAGCCTAAAATTGTCTTTATTTATTGTGTACATGAATTTCAAACCCTGCATATTTAGTGAAGTTGGATACAAATTAGTGTACAACCATCCACGATAGAGGTTAGCAAGGAAATCGAAAGATTTAAAGGTGACGGACCCCAGTTATGGCTGACTGAAATCAGACCATCACTTGCTGTCCGGATTCGTGTATAGCATGACCATTTAGATTTTGAGATACAAGGGGATGAAGTTTAGGGTCTGTGCACCCTACCCTATTAATGCGCAAGGTAACGGAAAAAACCTCTTTTTCACACCAGATTTTTAAACAGTCTAAATCACCTTCAATTCTTTACTCCCAATTTGGCAACACTCACACATTAACATGTCATCTTTCATATCCAAAACAAAACAACCACATCTAATGAGCTTAACTTGAGCAATTCACACTTAAAGAGGACCTAAAATTGATGGTGTATTTTGGAACTACTTTTCTCAGCAAGGCCGTTCTGCTAATGGTGGTGTGCTCCCTTAACTGCACTCCAAAGACTACACACAATAGTGGGCACATTTTTATAAACACGCTTACAGCTAGCATAAAGTATTTCACAAAAAACTGCAGCATCTTTAATCGAAGTAGATTACGTGAAAAAGCCGTACTGTAATCCTCTCCCACTAAGCAGTCCAAAACCCAACCTTTGGGTGGGTAAGTCGGGTTTCTGCTTGATGTTCTCACATACAGTTTAAAGCATCTTCACCCCTAACATCAATAAAACTGTGATAAAACCAAGTAGGTCTTGTGGTTGCTATAAGCTGTGGGTGTCAATATCGAGAAAAGCCCACTTAACTGCCCAATGGTCGAGTTTTAGACTGTTAAGTGGTAGGCTATTTGAGAAAGGGCTGTCTAACGTAAGGTAAGAGTTGAAAAGATATGTCAAAAACCATTTGGTTCAATATAAATCTTCAATTTATCTTTTCAAGTCACTGTATTCACACCAACTGGATAGTGTGTGTCCAACTTAAATACTGCTTTCGACCAACCGTGTGGTCAAGTCTAGAGCATCCAACTTGTAGGGGACAAGTCTGGAGTTAAACTGCTGGCTGGGTCATGTACAAGACTTTAAAAACTGAGCCCATTACTGTCATTGAGCTTGGTGCCCAGCATATGCAACAGAGAAGGGAAAACAAGACAATGTACCATAACTGAAAAAAGGCGTTAGTCAGCCAGCCTGGTTTAACTGAGCTATAAAACCTTACCTCACTAAATAACCACTTGCACTAATACACTGTGTCAAGTTGTGTTCATTCCTTTAAGAATTACAGTTTACGACTTAGGATGTCACAAGGATGCCCAAAGGCTTGGTGATTCCTTGCAAAAAGGAAAACAAATGGTATAAATCGTTGTATCTAAAGTGATTGCATTTCCTGCTGATTTTTTAGCTTCTTGCCATTTCATCTATGCATACAGCATGTTATGCAACATGTAACTTTGTGCTGCTTCAACTAATTCTGAGCTAAAACCCTCATTCCACACATTTTGACGACTATTTATAGGTCTATCACTCCTCTAACAATTATACTACATGAAGCAGAAAGATATCATGTTTAAAAGGTTTTAACCTAGTGACCTCTGGTGACCTGAAATGGCCTTTGACCTCCACCAGAAACATTGGGATAATATCTAAAAAATATGGACAATGTACATGCTAAGTGTGAGATTGTTACCCATCTGGAGATATCTACTTTACAAGGTTTTTAATTTCTTACCTCTGGTGACCTCAAATAACATTTGACCTCCACCAAAGACAATGCAATTCATCTACTTAGTACTGGCAAGCTACATTTTGTGTATGAGATTCTTCACAGTCACTGATTTTGAGATACTGTGTTTACAAGCAATTTCTAAGGTATGCATGATTTGACCTCTGGTGAAATTTAAAAATTGATAAGTAGATCTTCTGTAATGTTAACCAAGATATTGACAATTTTCTGATTTTTTTTGGAAATCAAAAGGGGGAGGGGGAGAGGGTGGGTAAAAAAGATCTAACCCCCCTTCTTCTGGAACGGAGGAGACTTATAAATTGATTAGTATATCTTCTGTAAGGTAAACCAAGATATTGGCAATTTTCTGATTTTTTGGGAAATCAAAAGGGGGAGGGGGGAGAGGGTGGGTAAACAAGATCTAACCCCCCTTCTTCTGGAACGGAGGAGACTTATAAATTGATTAGTATATCTTCTGTAAGGTAAACCAAGATATTGGCAATTTTCTGATTTTTTTGGAAATCAAAAGGGGGAGGGGGAGAGGGTGGGTAAAAAAGATCTAACCCCCCTTCTTCTGGAACGGAGGAGACTTATAAATTGATTAGTATATCTTCTGTAAGGTAAACCAAGATATTGGCAATTTTCTGATTTTTTTGGAAATCAAAAGGGGGAGGGGGAGAGGGTGGGTAAAAAAGATCTAACCCACCTTCTTCTGGAATGGAGGAGGGGGGGGGGAATCCGCTATTTCCCTCCTGGGGCAGAAACACTGCCTGGTGTGATTGGTCCCCAGTTCATAGTGACTAGAGTTAAGGGTTAGGTTTTGGAGTTAACAAATAGAGTCCGGGGAAACAATCACCTGAAAAACCAAGGGCACTGATGAGACCAGGGACTAATGACACAGGGGACTGATGTAAGGTTACCAGACATCTTGAGTTACTCACACATGTCCGCCTTTACTAGTTTTGTTTGATGTCCATGCAGATGTTAAAAGTTGACCAGACTGTATTGATCTTTTGTATTTCTCACACAATTTGACAGGATTTTTCCTGATTTTGCTTTCAAAAACCTCTACCATTTCATACCTGAACACCCTTGAAAACTGCAAAGATCTCCAGGCCACCCTCACTTTAGACCCCTATCCCAGGTTTACACTCTTTGTCTTCCTTTTCAGAAAAAAAAAAATGTATGGTGACTTTCCTGTGGTAATCCTAGAACAATGAGGCAAGGGACTAGTGAGATAGAGAGTGACTACACACAGGGGAATAGATCTGGTTTGTAGATTGAAGGAGCCAAAATTTCCAACAGCAAGTCACACCCTGGAGGGGAATCATTTATAAGCAATCTACCCACATGAATGCAAGCGCACATGTATACACACACAAACAAATATGCATACACACTCAAACTGAAGTTTTTTGGAAGCCCTAAAGCCATCTGTATTCTGTACACCACAATGTAATATGGTGTTTATTCTGCCTGTTTGTTTAATCAGCCTGAATTATTGGAGGGGGAGGGGGGCAAAAAAGATGTTTGCCCCTTCAATATCTTCATTGGGATGGCAATTGAATCCTGCCCTGCCCAGGGTCAACACCCCTGACTACAGACATTACCCCTTTCTACAACTCACAGGCCTTGAATATTTAAGCATGTGCCATGAGTGGGATTGCACACCATCACTCACCTCAAATCGCTGTGAGGGGTGTGATTTTTTGAATACCTAGATGCAGATTTAGAGCTCATATAAACCTATTTAAGTTGAATAAAACTGGCACCCCTTCAGTGCTACTCTTCTTAATTTTCTGAGGAGTGTAATTTGCAGCACACCTGGAGAATCTAAAACTCAAGGCCTGTATGTACTCACCCCTTCGATCTGAATATCTAGGGACAGAAGAATATTCTTCCCTTACCCCCTTTTTCTCATTCTTCTTGCACCTCACTGTCACATATACATCTGGATCACATGGCCCATCATGCGCATGAAACATAGAGCATGATTTTATTTTTTCATCATGTTTGTCACAGGCCAGAACAGGTGAAGCAAAAGTTAAGGTACTTCCATTTCGGCTGAACGAATTATCATATGTTCTTGGCTGCTTTCCACACTTTATATCCCCAAAACTGACGCCACCATAACCACAGATTGGTCCCCACTGTCCCTGGATATAAATTAGCACCAATCCTTTTTGATATCCAAATGCAGGATCAAGTACAACTTCAACATCATATTCTGTGTAAGAGAAAAATGAAAATTTGTCTTGTACTTAAAGGTATAAAACAATTACAGTAATAGGCAACTCTCCTCCCCAAACTCCTCTGGCTTTTTTTTCAGAATGTTATGGTACCCCTGAACTCGAAATCAAGGTGTAATGGTGACTTTTTGGGGATCAGTTTATTTAAAATGGTTGACATGAACAAAATTGCAGCAAATTTATGGACACAACCAGAATGCAAAAATGCATTGAGGTTTCGATGAAACATACATGCTCTTTTCAATAAAATGCTACATTTCTTGTAACAACTGGTGACCCAAAGTGACAGTACAGTACTTTCAACTCACCATAACACATCCACATACTAATTAGGAAATCCATCCAAGTTTCCTACCTTGAGATATCCCATTTTGATCAGTTTTTCAAAGTTTGACCAATCATGACCCCAGATGTCCTTTCACCTCCACAAAAAACCTTATACAGATCTTCTCACCATAACTCATCCACATACTAATTATGAAATCCATCCACGTTTTGTACCTTGAGCTATCCTAAACAAGGTTTTCTGAGTTTGACCCCCTATGAACCCAAATGACCTTTGACCTCTACCAAAGTCAATAGGGTCTCCAATTGTTTACATTATATACAGTACATGCCAACATATCAAGTTTGAAATCAATCCAAGCTTCCTACCTTGAGATACTGTGTTAAAGAGGTTTTCAGGATTTGTCCCCTCTGACCCCAAATGACCTTTGACCTCCAACAAAATAAATAGGATTCTTCTTTACATCATAACGCATCAATATATCAAGTTTGAAATGAATCCAAGTTTCCTACCTTGAGATATAGTGTAAATAAGGATTTCAGGGTTTGACCCCATGTGACCCCAAATGACCTTTGACCTCTACAAAAATAAATCTGTTTCTTTCTTACGTCATAACGCATCAACATATCAAGATTGAAATTAATCCAAGTTTCCTACCATGAGATATCGTGTAAACAAGGATTTCGGGGTTTGACCCCAAATGACCCTTGAACTCCACCAACAAAAATAGAGACCATCTTCTCATCTAAATGAACATCCACATACCACAAGTGAAATCTATTTAAGTTTCCCACCTTGAGATGTGTTATGTAAACAATGATTTCAGGGTTTGACCCCATGCGACCCCAAATGACCTTTGACCTCCATAAAACCATAGATAGGTGGGTTCTTCCTCACATCATAACGCATCAACATATCAAGTTTGAAATGAATCCAAGTTTCCTACCTTGAGATATAGAGTAAACAAGGATTTCAGGGTTTGACACAATGTGACCCCAAATGACCTTTGACCTCTACAAAAATAAATCTGTTTCTTTCTTACGTCATAACGCATTAACATATCAAGATTGAAATTAATCCAAGTTTCCTACCATGAGATATCTTGAAAAACAAGGTTTTCAGACTTTGACCTCTGGTGATCCCAGATGATGTTTGACCTCCACCAAAATCCATAGGGTTCTTCTTTACATCATAACGCATCAACATATCAAGTTTGAAATTAATCCAATTTCCTAACTTGAGACATTGTGTAAACAAGAATTTTGGTGTTTGACCCATGGTAACCCAAGAAGACCTTTGACTTCCCTCAAAAACAATAGGGACCATCTTCTGAACACAACACATACACATACCAAATATGACATCTATGAAAGTTTTGTGTCTTGAGATTTTGCATAACAATAAAATTTTCAGACCTTGACCCCTGGTGACTACAGATGACCTTAACCCCCATCAAAAACAATAGGGACAATCTTCTGCCAAAAGCATATTTTATACCAAATATGAAATCTATCCAAGTTTCCTATCTGGAGATACCTGGTTAACAACATTTTCACACTTTGACCACCAGTGACATCAGATGACATTTGACTTCCACCAGAAACAACAGTGACCATCTTCTGACCATAACACATCCAAGTACCAAACATGAAATCTATTCAAGTTTCCTATTTTGAGATATTGCGTAAATAAAATTTTCAGACCTTGACCCCTGGTGACTACAGATGACCTTGACCTCCACCAAAAACAATAGGGACAATCTTCTGCCCATAACACATCATATATCCACATATGAAATCTATCCAAGTTTCCTTTCTGGAGATACCAGGTAAATAAGATTTTCACACTTTGACCACCAGTGACTTCAGATGACAAATGACTTCCACGAAAAACACTAGTGACCATCTTCTGACTGTAATGCATCCACATATCAAATAGGGGATCTATCCAAGTTTCCTATCTTGAGATATAGCGTTAACAAGGTTTTCGGACTGTGACCACCAGTGACCTCAGATGAACATTGACCTCCACCAAAAACAATAGTGACCATCTTCTGACTGTAATGCATCCACATACCAAAGATGAAATCCATCCAATTTTTGCTATCCACCTGAAATGTTGTGTTAACAAGACTTTCAGACTTTGACCACTGGTGACCCCAGATGATGTTTGACCTCCACCATAAACAATAGGAACTATCTTTTGACTATAACACATCCACATACCAAATATGAAATCTATTCCAGTTTCCTATCTTGAGAAACCATGTTAAAAGAGATTATCAGACTTTGACCCGCAGTGACCCAAGACCACCTTTGACTTCCACCAAAAACAATAGGGGCCATCATCTGAATATAACACATCCACACGCCAAATATGACATCTATGATGGTTTTGTATATTATGTGTGACATTCATCGAAGTTTCCTAGCTCAAGATATTGTGTTAAAGAGGTTTTGGGGGTTTGACCCCTGATGAACCCAGATGACCTTTGACCCCCACCAAAAACAGAAGGGTTCTTCCTCTGAACATAATGCATCTACTAAGTGTGACATTGATCCAAGCTTCCTACCTTAAAATATCATGCTTACAAGGTTTTCAGATTTTGACCACTGGTGACCCCATATGAACTTTGACCCCCACCAACAAGAATGCAAAAATGCATTGAGGTTTTAATGATACATTCTTGTTCTTTTCATTAAAATGCCACAATACCTATAACACCAGGTGACCCAAAGTAAGCTTTGACTCCACCAGTAAGTAACTGGTTTTTCTTTTTACCAAAACACTTCTACCCCCCTGTACATTCAAAAGCCAAATTTCATACTGTGCCTTAAAATCTTCTGCAAACCAGGTTTTCAGAGTTCGATGCCAGGGGATTGACCTCCACCAAAAACAACAGGTACAGTACTTTCAACTTACCGTAACACATCCACAATCTAGTTATGAAATCCATCCAGGTTTCCTACCTTGAGATATCCCATTGACAAGGTTTTCAAAGTTTCTCAAACTTTGGTGACCTCCAAAAAAAAACAATATACAGACCATCTTCTCATCATAACTCATCCATATACTAATTATGAATTCCATCCACGTTTTGTACCTTGAGCTATCCTAAACAAGATATTTATATTTTGACTTCATGTGACTACAGATGCCACCTTCCTACCAAAACACAGCCACACACTAATTTTGAACTCTATCCCAGTTTTCTAACTTGAAATACAAATTAAAAAGGTTTTCAAGGTTTGACCTTGGATAATCCCATGTAAACTTATGACCTCTACCATAATTAGTAGGGTACACCCTTCCATCATAACTCATCAACAAACCAAGTTCAAAAACAATCCAAGCTTCCTACCTTGAGATATCTTGTAAAAATGTTTTTTTGAGTTGACCCACTGTGACCCCAAATGACCTTTGACCTCTTCCAAAATAAATAGGGTTCTTCAGACCCCATGTGACCCCACATGACCTTTGACCTCCACCCAAAATTAAAAGGGTTCTTCCTTACATCATAACACATCAACATATCAAGTTTGGAATTAATCCAAGTTTCCTTTCTTGGGATATCGTGTAAACAAGGATTTCGGGTTTTTACCCCATGTGACTCCCAAATGACCTTTGAACTCCACCAAAATTAATAGGGTTCTTCCTTACATCATGACACATCAACATATCAAGTTTGAAATTAATCCAAGTTTCTTACCATGAGATATCATGCAAACAAGGATTTGGGGGTTTGACCCCAGATGACCTTTGACCTCCACCAAAATCAAAAGGGTTTTTCCTCTCAGTATTGGGTATCTGTGTACCAAGTTTGAAAACTTTCCAATCTTCCCTTCTCAAGATATCGTGTACCCATGCAAAGTGACACAAACACACACATACACATGTGCACACACACATACACATGCACATACACGCATACATACACACGCACGCCATCATGAATGCATAGGTTTCTCTTTTCATCGAAACCAAAAACAATAGGGTTCTTCCCCTCACTATTGGGCGGGCATCTATGTGCCAAGTTTGATAACGTTCAGACCTTCATTTCTTGAGATACCGTGTTAATGAGCGAAGTATCACAAACACACACGCCAACATGAATGCATAGGTTTCTCTTCCATCAAAACCAAAAAGCCAAAGTTCCAATGTTGTCATGGAACAGGCCAAAATCCATGGAAAATTTCTTACCTTCAGCTTTAGAGGGAAGACACTTGACATAAATAGTTCCAGGTGTACACAAGTAAGTATTAGTTAGAGATGATGATCCTTCTAAGGAGCAGCCTGATACCTCTGCAGCATCCATTGTATTGCACCAGTCATCATTATACCTCACACTGTCATCAAAATTGTGTGACCTGATGTACTCTGCTCTCACTGGTGGACCATGACCAAGTTGTTCGCAAACTACAGAAGCTATCTTGAAGTACTTTGAATCAAAGTGAACATCAGTATCACACAATTTGTACCATTTTAACCCACCGTTGAGAGTCAGCTCCAAAGAACCTTCTCTGCTGGCATTATAACCAGAACTGTCAATCAACCTTCCTCTAACTGAAAGTAAGATAGAATAGAAAAATGTGTAGTTATTATCTTACTTAACCTTAACTTCAGATCCTCTTTGTACCAAGGGGCACATAGATCTCATCGCTCTTTTTCCAAACTACTCTATCCCTTGCCTGAAACCTAGATTCATCCATAAACAAATTCTATTTTCAAAATGGATTTTCTTTATCTATCTGGACAGCTTGTTCTGCATAACTTATTGCCTTTTTTAACAAAATTATAGCCCAATACAAGGTCAGTAAAATGACTGACTCCTTGTCACAGGTGCGACAAGATATTAGGATGCATGGACTAACTACTTGCCAAACGAGTGACAAAAAGTCAAGGATCTTGCCAAAGTGTCCTTGCCCAGTATTTGTAAACATGAATCCCAAAGAAAACATATTTGATAAAAATGGTGAGAAGCTAGACATGGATTTTAGAAATCCATTCTGAAATTAGAACTTGTTCATAGCTGCTCTCCACCCAAACTCTTTTCTTTCAATTTCTACTGTTCTCTGTCACATTGGTTTTGGTCTTTCAACTCTACAGTACCTTCAGGTTAACATGTCAATGCAGTCATACAGTCATATATAGTTGTCCTTATCTTTCCTCAACATTTTTTCCAACTAATTCCATCTTCTTTTTTCACTTTGTGATTGATTTTTCTTAGTACTTGGGTTATGTCATTGAGGTCACCCCTGGAGATGATACTTGGCCAAAAAAATGCATTATTAGCTTCATATTGAAATGAATCCAGTTCCCCTTCATTACTTCTGTTCATATTCCAGGTTCCACAACCACATAACAAGACTAGTCTTACAATAGTTTTGTTCGGCTTAATTTTTGTTTTTTCTGCCAAACTGCTTGAACTTCTATACTTTTTAATTATATTTAATTTCTCTTAAATACTATATCCCGATCCAAGCAACAAGCTGAAGGTGACATGCTCTATCTATCCTGTTAAAAATTTTGATTTTTTTAACCTCTTTTCTTGCCCTTGGGCCCCATGTGGGTTGGGTTGGAGTTTGGGTTAGAGTTTTGCGGCCTAGTTTCCAACCTATTGGTTCGAGATGAGCTGGCCACGGCCTTTTTTCCAGTTGTGGCTCACTGGCTTGTTTCCCTACTCCACTGCTTATGCAGAGCATCAGGCACAATGGCAGTAGGTTCCATTTTTTAGAGTCTTTGGTATGACTCGACCTGGGAATAGAACCTGGGCCTTCCCCGTCAGAGGCAGATGCTCTTACCGTTAGACCAAACATGCGGTCTCCGCATGTGGGTTGGGGGTTCTAGAATGAGCGTATGGTTTTTCAGGCATGTTGATATTGAGAGGCAACTAAAGAGTGGACTTCAAATTTATTTGCATCATATTTGAAACCAAACTTGAACCATTCTTGAATCTTTAGACCAACCTTTTTACCTAGCTGGAACTACATGATAATGCTTTTATGTTGTTGAGTCATTGACTAATTGACACATTTGTGTTGCTGTGTCATCAACAGATGTGTTTTGGTGTGTGACTACCACATTTGTTTTGGTGTGTCAATTAACACATTTGTGTTGGTGTGTCATTTACAGGGCTTGAAAAATTTTCTATTGTCTCCTTGCCCTAACAGGCAACCTGTTTTTTTAAATTAGTAGTTTTTGGTTGCCCAACATACTGTACCTTTATTGTTGCCCAAATAAAGAAAATATCAAAAGATAAAGGAAATTAGGAAATCATGGTAATTGTTTTGTTATTATTTAATAACTTTGTTGGCCCCTAGGGATTACAGTAACAATCACTGTAGCAAGCAATGAGAGGTACAGTACAATGAATTGTAGTGTTACTACGTACAATAGTTAATGGGAAAGGTCCAACACAGTTATGATCTGTCTGCACAGTGACTTGAGGTACCCAGTTGGGCATCTTCTGCTGTGTAATTCATTACTTCTTGTTGCCCAAGCCATTAGGTAAGAAGCCCTCGGGCACTCAGGCACCCTATTTTATGAGCCCTGATTTAACACATTTGAGTTGGTGTTTCAATTAACACATTTGTGTTGGTGTGTCATTTAACACATTTGTTTTGGTGTGTGACTAAACATATTTGTGTAGGTGTTTGATTAATGCATTTTGTTGGTGTGTCAATTAAAGGGACAATCCTCTCACGTACCCAAACTACACTTCTAGTATAGGGTAACGGAAACTCTCAATTGGCTGAGCTTTTTGATTTATTGCTAATTCAAACAATGCAGAGTACCAAAACTTATATTACAGAGAATTGGTACTGTTTGGGTAAGAAAATTGGGCCTTTAACACATTTTTGTTGGAGGTTCATTTAATCCCATCTGGCTAATCAACTAACTAACTTTTGTCTAAGTGATCATAAGGTAATCAAATTTATAGCTCGACCAGTGAGGGTATGTTATCATCATTTATTTTTTTTTCATTTACTCATATCCAATAGTAAAATCTATTCACAGGTTATTAAAATTCAATGTAAAAAATTTGAGTGCCGAAAATTTTAGCATAAAGAGGCCCCTGATGTACTCCCATGGCCTACAGTAGTTACCTACTTTTATTACTCGTACAGTACCACATGCTACTTAGCCAACATATCAAAACTCCACCATGTACATCACTATATTGGTTGAAGCACTTCCAATCATCCTCAAAATATCATTACACCATCCAACATATATATGTATGGTACTGTGTTCAATTCATAAAATTTGACAAAAATGCACTGTAAATTAAGTGTGATTATCATGCAGTACAGTATAGATGACCAAAGTCAATGCACTTTAATATCATGTGATTTGATGTCTAAGTTAACACAATGAAGAAGTCCAATATTGCTCACAGTGTAAAAACAAGTAGGTTACAAAAAGTACAGAGTTACAGAGGCTTTTTAATGCTATATATATCTACTATAGTCAATAAGCCATATCAAAACCATTCATGCAAGGGGCAACTTCAAATTCTTCACTTACAAAACAAAATTGGAAGGTACAGTAGTTGATTGTGTGTGCTGGCAAATACAGAATAAAATTTACCTCAAAAGTACATGTCAATTTGATACCTTCTATAAAGGATGTATAATCAAAGTGTACTACAAAAACACATTACCTAAGCTGTTGCCATTGACTGGTGCTGAAGTAAATGCTATCCAAAACAGGAACAGGATGAAAATCTCTGCTAAATGCAATCCCCAGAAAGTCAGCAACATTGTCATAAATTTCATAGTTCCATATTTAAAATCATCATCAGCATCCTGCCAAGATAACTGATTGAGAAAGAAGTATTTACCAGAATGCCAAAAAATTCATGTAAGGTTTCGATGAAACAATATTCCAAATCAGGCCATGAATTCCCATACATCTTTCAGTCCCTGGTCCAATACTACTTTAGCATGTTGGAATAATAGTCCTATGTTCATATTTGAATGTTGGAGATTTTTTGGAAAATATTGTGTATTATCCTTTGCAAGCAACAGAGAACAATCATGAGCATTCTAAGGAAATTTTGTTTTTGGACACCCAGTGACAACCCAGGAGAAAATTCCAGTCGAAACCTATTAAATAGTTTTTAGCAGGCACAACAGGTAATTGGAAACAAAATCAACAGGTTTTAACAGGATTTTATTAAACAGGTCCCAACAGAAACCTGCTGGCTTTTTCGGTGTAACCTGTTGACTTTCATCACTCCAACAGTTAATTGGAACATTGCCTGTTCAAACCTGTTGATATCTCAACAGGTCTCAACAGGAATTTTCTCCTGTGAATGGATGACCTTCAACTAAACTACAGTAAAAACTATCTACTGTAGGCTTTATCTTCTACTGCATAAATCATAATGAATACAAAGTATGAAATCTATCCAAGCTTTCCACCTTACTGATATGTCAATGATATTCTTCCCACCATGAAGGACTCACATACCAAATAAGAATCGATCAAGGTTTCTGACTTTGAGATACCATTTGGTAAAACTTTTGGAATTTGACCCCTAGCAGTGGTGTAGCCACGGGGGTGGTTTTGAGGGTAAGAAGCCCCCCCCCTCATGACCCAACCTTGAAATGCAAAAAACACATAAAACAGCAGTTTTTTCTCTCTATCCTCAGACTTTTCCCTCATTTTGTGTCCCAAAACCCCCCATGACACCAAACCCTCCCCATGACACAATCCTGGCTGCGTGCCTGACCCCTAGTGAACCCATATGACCTTTGACCAACACCAAAAATAAACATCGGGACCACTTTCACCATAATTTGCATCATACTAAATATGAAATCTTTTGCAGGACATTGCCATGGAAAAAAGGGGTGAAGGTAAAAGGTGATGGCTCACAACCAATTGCTGACAACGGGTCAGGTCATTTGAAATGGGGACTGTGATAACAACTTTGGGGTCATTGGGTGGAGCAGGGAGAGAGTTGCTGATGAGCTGCATTTGCACAATGTTGGGTCCTCCTGCTCTAGACACATGCTACCTTTTAGCTGTAAATTATAAAACACACAGATCATCCTACTCCTACAGTAGCTTCATAGATATATGGTTACTATGTACTATACCTTAACAGCTGGACCTTGATCTAATTATATAGGTGAAGTGTATTCATTGTAACTGAAAAATTTGAATAAAGGGAAGTTGGACACACCATTCATACCAAACTTTTCAGGTATATATACACCACAAAATACTTTGGGCGTGCATCAAGTATTCGTAGCATATTGTAATCACAGTATAATTAAGCCAGTTCGGTAATTTGTTTTGGTGGCTATGTACATGCGAACATCCTCTGAATCCTTCTGGATAAGCAAACCAATGCTGCATCGATCTACACCACGTATTCCAAAATTTGAATTTACGTGTACATTTCGTTAAATGATTATTTTGTAATACTTCCTTTGGGGGTGATTTTCTCAGGCAAGATGAGAATTGTTGGAAGAAATCTTGTGGTAAATTTTAGACTATGGTAAAAGTTGCAACTTGTGAGGGTTGGACGGACCCTAGATATTTAGCATGAATGTAGGTCAGCAAAACATTGTGGGTTGTTGCCGTCCCTTGTAGCTACAACCCTACTTTGTACGTCATTCAAATGCCCGCTTTTTAACTATTTTGTAAAGGAGCCAATCACTGAATTTTTTCAGAATTAAAAAAAGACTCCTGTCTGGCTACAACATATAATACAGTAGTTATAGCTAGATTTCCAATGATCTCCACAGAGGTATATTGCATAACCTGTACATACATATGTAGGGCTACCATGTGTACATATAGGTACAGGTGTATTGTACAGTGTGTTTGTGTTAATCTTCATATACTGTACAGTAAACAGACCTGCCATCCTTTCAATTAGCAAACCTTGAGATTTATGTGAAGAAACCTTGAGTTTGGTACCTCAAATATGAATATTTTTAAAACATTTCTGCTTTCCACAACAGCCCAGTGCAACTGAACGATTTGCATGCACATACCAGGGTTTCCAAATCCAATGGCGGGGTCAAGTTGTGCTCAAAAGGTGGGTCAAGCTCCGTGCCACAGCATTTCACAGCGGCCAGTGAAAATGGCCACTCTTTGCAATGAGTGGCTGAAAGGACAGAGAAAAATTACGGTTTTTGTTTTTTATAACAAATATTTGCCATGAATGTAATAACCTTTGACAAAATGGCTTTTGCATACATATACAGTAATTGTTTACTGTAGACTAAACATATATTTGAAGATGTTGCAGATTGTGTTGAAGAATCTGCCCTGTAAGGTTTTCAGTTAATCATCAGAAAAATTGAAAACTGTTGGGTTAAGACCTACACAACTTATTATGGTTGCTGTTTTTTTCAGACAAAGATTTTGAAATCAGAGGGCTACATAAATTTCAGAAATTTGGAAATTTATGAAATAATTTTTTTCCTTTTTGTAGAGGAAGTTGAGTTTTTTGGAAAAATCTGAAATTCAAGAGCAAGATTAACCATGTAGAATGTTGAGGTGACTGAAGATTGTTTGGCCTGCCTATTGTATCTTACAATAAATTGGAAAAAGTCCCTGACTTGTTTAGCTTCCTTTACAGCCAGTAGACAACAGTACAAAAAACCCTTTCTTTTCTTGTGGGAGTGTGCATGACGTTTCATGAGGTCATAGCTCATTATACGTAATAAGATAAAACTTGTTGTTTTTGAGGGCTTATATATCAGTTATTAGATTGTTTTAAAGTAAACAAATTGCTGAATTTTACTAATAACAAATGCGAAAATTGAATTTTATCAATTACAGGTAACTTCAAGCATTGCAAAGTGCATTTTGGCCAAATTTTGGAAAAGTTACGTAGCTGCTTCTGAATTGTTCAGAAAAGTTGATTTTTCTTATTTAATCCCACTATTACCAATTTCTAAAACTTGCATATTTGATGAAAAATTTCTCAATCTACAATTTTAAATACACTGCTTTTTTAATCATTCTTTAACACAGTCAAGTTCACGGCAAATACGGGGCGATTTGTTGACCAGTAGCTTCGTAAGCCTTCGTGAACAGTCAACCACTGCACTGTTCTCTATTGTCTGCCCATACTGATTGTGCGAAATAATTCGATGCGTACAGCGTATAATGAGTGAACATTGAGTCAACCAGTACCTTAAATCGGTCATGTTCGTAATAATCAAATGAGGGGATGACACTTGTTTTATGACCAACTCAAGGTGCCACTTTGCTACGTAATATCCACTGTATAAAATATAAATTAAGAAGGAGATATGTGAGATTATTTCAACCAAGGGGTACAGCATAAACATGCTAGTAAAGGTTCTATAGACTTCAGGCTTTGTTAAATGAACTTATTGCAAATATGATGATTTCTAGTAAGCAACTGCCGGAACTGTGTCATTGACTGATCTTACTCAGTAGAGAGTAATTTGGCTGCGAGAAGTAGAACTCTCAGGCCAGTTAGGCCTATTTTGGGAGGGGGTATTGAGTGTGGTGGTATGGGGTGCTTCATGTGGGAAAGAGCAAGACTCTCCTAGATTTCCTGTTAAGTGGGAGATCCCTTCATGCATAAGCATTTGGGAAGGTTTTGCCAATTGCCTCTGGAATATATATTTATTGAAATTAACATCTCAGTAAGTAAATAAACCTGGAGGAACGTAACAATGCAAGCAAATGATGCAGTTCATTTCTTGAATAATAAACAATGCACAATGAAAAATTTGTCTTTGCCAGTTTTAGGATTTGATGGAGAAACTATATTTCACTGAGACTGGGCTATCTCTACCCCCTACTTCTCAGTGTGACATGGAATCCTGCCACTGCATAAATTTTTCTACTGATGGAAAAGTACCAGCAGGGTACTAGTTAACTTCCCATCAGTACACTGCTTTAAGGTTAACATTGACAAGTTCTTCCATGACTGTGGCAGAATCTGATTGTTTGGGACTGTTTGTTTAGGTTTGATGGTTTGACTTTGATTAGGGTTTGGACTTCAGGGCATCTTATGCATGGGGCCTTGGCCCTCCTTTGCCCTTCAACCTGCTAAGTGGTATGTTATGTTAGTTGCTGCTAGCTGTTCCCTTAAAAATTCTAAGCTTATACAAGACTGAACTGGGCAGCAACTAGCTTACAGTGTGCAACACTTTCCCACAATATATTCACACACCATTTCAGACTGACTGTTGCAATGTGCAATGCTCAGTCCAGAATGACAAGCAAAAATATGCAATTCAACCGCACACTATTTTAGTTGCAACTCTCACATTTGCCCACACATAAAGTATGGATTTATACAAAATATTATTGTGAGTCAGTATATCATGGTAAGGAGTAAACCCAGCAATTGCACATGACCTTTAGGCCTTGTACTTATAGGTCTTAAATAAGCTTGCATATGCTACTTATTGATAAAATTTTTGTTGGGCATTGTGACTTGAGAAAATCACCTAAATGTCTGGAAGACTTACCTGAATTCATTGCATAAAGCAAGGCTAACAAGAAACATTCTAGCAGCACATGAACTGAAAAATGGTACCAATCCAGTCCTCTGTCTGTCCCCATGCAGGCTACTGCACTAAGTGCAGAGATTTAGCAATGCACTGTACAAAACAAGCACACAGTGACACATAGCACTGCACTGGGCCTGACAATTCCTGTGTAAATAGGTGCCTTGAAAGACACTAGAAAGAATCACCATACACGTTATACCAATTGGAACAGCTGTTCTAAGGATTCCGCAAAACACTAACATTCCATACAAACCTGAGCAAATGTACATGGAAACTACTGAATTTCAAGTGAATTTTCTAAGCACTATTACTGTACACCACTGTATGATCATTTCCAATCGCAAAATTGATGCCAATAGGAAGCTAAGACTCTTTTCTCACTGATTTTACCAAGTTTCTCCGTTTTTATTCTTTAACGAAGTCACGGCAAATATGCAGCAACTTTTTAAGCCTTGAAAAAGGCTACCTTATTTCATTATCTGATTTCTCACTTACTATGATCAATCGAAAAATGTTCTAAGTCTTTCTAGGAAAATAAGACTTTCGATATCATGTTTTTGTACTTTGTTACGCCTTCTAAATTGCATTATTCATCAACGTAAACCTAAGGATACATTCAGTATTAGTTCTGCCAAATGTCATCAGTTGCTTCAATTTTGGGGGGCAGGGCTACAAGAAAACTTAATTTTCAGCTCATTATTAAAACTCACCCGTTGTCCAACAGCTGTTTAGGCCCCATTAAAAAAAATATTTTTAAATCAAGAACTGCTTATACATTTAAGATCAAACATTTTGAACTTCATACAGAAATGTTGAAACAAACAGGTTCCCTTCAAACAAAATTTGCATAAGTTGAAGTGATATTTCCTTCTAGCCGTGTACCTTCCCCCCTCCAACAAGCGCCTGCCAAATTTGATTGTATGTAGAGTTAAACTTTAAAAATGACGGAAGATGTAACAGTAGTGTGACTGCATTTCATTATTGTCCAGAGAAATATGTTTTGACCAAATTGGCTATACAGCAGAACTTACGAAGCTTCCCAAAGTTTGAAAGTTGCTTTGGAAGTTGTGAATCTTGTATAATTTTAAGAAGAGGAACGTAGAGTTATGATTTTAAGGGAAATAAACAGTCACAGGGAGATTTGACATAGAAATTGGAAAGAAACCACAGTACAGAACGGTTCCTTAAACTACCATAAGGGTTTTCCATTTCCCCTGGTGATAGAAAATACATTGTCTATGGCCTGTGAGTGCACTGTTGAACAGTGCATACTGTATATTATTGCATGGACATACAGTACATGAGTGATATTGTGGAACGGAAAAGGGACAAATTCATTTCAATTCCTTCCTGGGTGTTAATGTCTGTGTAAATATTTTCACCATCCACACATCCTAACAGTTATTTTCGTTGGCGATTAAAATGTATATACCGGTTTCTAGTACCGGTAGTAACACCCCAAATATCTTCAGTATTTTTATTACCTGTACAGGGGTACCTCAAGTGCCGGTATTCATGTCAATACCAGCATACCTCCAAACCCTTACCTAATACTATGCGTTCACGTGTATCCATGTATGGCGTAGGTTACAGCCACTGATTTTAAATTAGAACCCATTAAAGAGCATGAGAAATGAATTCTAACAGTCCAACACCCATTTTATTCATAGGACATTCCTGAGCTGATATGTAAAATGCTAAAATTTATTCACTCAACTTAAAGTGGTACATTGCACAATAAGTTGTGATGTTATTGTTATATTACTCAAATTACAATCTTGTGTTATTTGTCAAGTTACTGCACCCTCATACCAAGGTGTGATGGCACTGTTACTCTTATGGGTTGGTGTGATTAATTAAGCCTTCTCTGTGCAGCATATAGCCTACAGCATAAATATGCAAGCAAACAGTAAGTGTTAACACTTTTAATTTTGAAGGAAAACAATATATGTAATGAGATTTGTACAGCACGATAGTCACAAATAATTGTGCAATGATGGACTAATTTGTTTTAAATGAAAGATTTCAACACTTAATATATCCACAATGAAATGTGGATGGAATCTGGATAATTCATTTGACAACGTCTAGGCCCATTTTTAAAATTGGATCTGGACTTGATGTACACTTGAAACCTAACAACTGAGGGCTTGCGTCCTGATCATTTACAAAAGAAACAAACAATGTACTAACAAATAATGTGGCTAAATTTACCCACATGCTAAGTAACGAGCTGGAATTTGGTGCCTGGGCATGAAGGGTAACGTTGAGTGAGCCCATCTGTAGATTCTTTTAAGAGTCAGCTCAGCTCTAGTTGGGTTAACGTACCCAATTACATGACCACTTATTGGGTTACATGTATATGCATGGTTAATAGGGTTACATATGCATAGTAATACTGGGGGGCCTTGTCCCAGATCTTGCTGGTTTGGACAAACTGGAATCAACTATTGCACTAATAGGGATGACTAATTTAATTAGAGTCATGCTGTGTTCTTGCCGATACTCAAATATCCGCCGATCGGCGGTATTTTTGCACTTCAAAAAGCACTAACTAAGATAAAATTTCCTCCAATTTCTACTCCGAACATCTTGTTCAAACATATGCATCTGGTGTAAGGCCCAAAGTGAGTTGAAGTAAGTGGAATGCTGACCAGGCAGGATTTTCTGTCAAATAACTGGCACATGATCAAGGAAAGGCAAAGAATAAGCCCTTCGGCCAGTACACCTCATGTATTTTAATGGTATGTTGTGTCGTTCCCAAAATAACCCACTTAGAATTATGCTTCAAAAATTATTACACAAGTCTGTAACATTATTTTGAGAACAACTCTCATTGTATCCTAACAAAAATTAGTTAAAAGTTATTTCCTGATAAATAATGGAACAACCTCTTAAATGCAAACCGACAAGTTCTGGGACAAGATCCATACTGGGTTAGCGTTAGGGATTGAGTTAGTGAATTAGATATGATTTAACAACACACCTACACAAATGTGTTATATAGTGTCATACTGTTCAATACTTTTCAAGTCCTCCCATTAGTCACCTCTTACGACAGGCAGGGAATACGGCGGGCATATTCTACAACCCCCAGCTCACAGGGGAAGTTAGATACATAGGGGCCTATACATAACATAACATAACATAACATAACATAACATAACATAACATAACATAACATAACATAACATAACATAACATAACATAACATAACATAACATAACATAACATAACATAACATAACAGGTTAAAGGGCAAAGGAGGGCTGTAAAGGCCCCATAAGATGCCCTGTAATCCAAAAACCCCCCAAAACAAAGCAAACCACCAACACCTAAAGAGCCCAGAAAGATTAGATTCTACAACAGTCATGGAAAAACTTGTCAATATTAACCTTAAAACGGTGCACTGATGTGGAGTTAACAACCCACTCGGGCAGGCTATTCCACTCACTGACAACCCTATGAGAGAAACTGAACTTCCTAATGTCAAGTCTAGCAAAAGACTTTTCAAGCTTTTTGCAATGGCCTCTAACCCGAGGATTACTCTGGACCTTTAAATAACTGCAAGCTAACAAAGGATTCCCTTCAGATAGAAATTTGTATACCTGGAGCATGTCCCCCCTAATCCTTCTCAGCTCCAAAGTGGTAAGCCCTTGCAAGCAGCTTAAACCTTTGGGAATAAGGTAGATTTTTAACCTCAGGTATGAGTCGGGTAGCTCTCTTCTGAACTTGCTCTAAAAGCAATTTGTCCTTTTCAAAGAAGGGACTCCAGGCCTGTGCAGCATAGTCGAGATGGGGTCGAACCAGCTGCTTATACAAATTTAGCACAATTTCTTTACTAAAACTCTTAAAATTCCTCCTGATCAACCCAAGCACCCTATTTGCCCTTGCAGCAGTAGCTGCACACTGCCTAGATGACTTTAAATCTCCTGTAATAACTACCCCAAGGTCTTTCTCAGAAGTCACTTTGTTCAAATTAGTACCATTCATAGTATAATCATGGTGGGGATTCTTAGAACCAAAGTGGAGGACTTTGCACTTATCAGCATTAAAAGACATTTGCCAAGTCTGAGACCATGAAAATAACCTATCCAGATCTTTCTGAAGCAATAAAGAATCATCCTTTCCTCCAACCTTCCTATAGAGCTTTGTATCATCAGCAAACTTACTCATACTGGAAGTGATAGAGCTATCAATATCATTTATGAAAATCAAGAAAAGAAGTGGGCCAAGAACAGAACCTTGTGGTACACCACTTGAGACTTCTTTCCAGGAAGAAAAATTTCCATTGACAACAACTCTCTGAGACCTACCATTGAGCCACGAGTTGATCCACTGAGCGCACTTGCCTATGATGCCTAACCTATGCAATGTGCATACCTATTCATAGGAAGGCTACTGTATATCATGCTGCTAGAATTGAATGGTGCATTATAGCCAATATATTACCAGAGAAAACACCGTTTTCCAGGGTGTGGCTTACCTCTATAATTGCAATAGTTAATCTCTTTCACAAACAAGATTACTCCATTGAGCAAACAATCTTCAAAGGGGTCAAACCCTTGATCTCAAGATTCCTGAACAGGAAGTTCTCTGATAGATTCTGTATTAAGAGTGATCAACTAGAGACCGATAAAATTTGCTATCGTTTCTAGCCTTATGTGCCACTGGGTACGGAAACCCAATTAGTATCAGCTCTCGTCCTTAAACATTCAGAATTGGTAGCTTTGTTTGCATCAATGGGCTCCCAGCAAAGCCCTAATTTACAGTATGCGTCGGGTCCTAACTCAGAAAGAAATTATATAGGCTATGTGGACATAGCCTAAGCCCAGCCTTATATGCCTAACATTTGGCTAGTAGCTTATGTTGTGCATCATCTAGTAAACCTCAAGCTTTTTTCATTCTGCTAATTAGGTTTGGATAGTTGGGGAATCTTATGGGGACCCATTGAGCTTTGAATTATCGGTTAGGCCTAGGGTATACCGGCTCGACTCTAACCAATTGGCTGGAAACTGGGCCGTAAAAGTCTATCTGACTAACTAACCTATGTTAAAATATAAGCCTCCGCATACGGTAACAGGGATTGTTAGGCCTAGGCTATAATAAGAAAAAGTATGCGGATACCGCAGTGTAAGTAATTCGTTAGGCTACGATACGCTTAGCATAGGACTAGGTTGCCGCACTGTCCGCACCGTCATTCTGTCAATGGCCTTGCACAAATCATGATATTTACTTAATTTTACCTCTTTTAATTTTAATGAACGTTCTTATGACGTTTTCTTATCTGCTAATTAAAAGAAAGATTCATTTAAACTAAAATCTTAATCACCTCCAAAAGCGGAAACCCGGCGCAAGAACTTTCACTTAATAGTTAAGAATAGTGGCGCCACATACGTGTGGGGATTCCCCCAAAGAATTGGCCTCTTCACGTACATTGCTATTGGCTTGTTTTGCAGGTGTTGTCATAGATAGGTACTACACCGAACATGCTCCGAACATGATAATGTTGTACTAACAGGGACTCACACAACTAATACAAAAGTTAGTACGTGTACATAGATCGACAACTTTGACAGTGACTACATGGTAAAGAGGTATATGCAGAAAGATTACTTACAAACCACAGGCGGCGATCTCTGGGGGATTGGGGGAGGGGATATATCCCAGACGAAATTGGATGGGGAGGATACTGTACACTATAACCCCCCATGAAAAAAGCCTTTAAATTTGGAAACTGTAAAAGATTAGTATACTAGCTATTACGGAAACTTCTTTAATAGAATGCAAATCTAAAAGATTACAAAAGTCCACCCTTTAAAACGTAACACAAACCGTTTCTCTAAAAATAAAAGGGAACTAATGAATGAGTCTTGATAGTTCTGTACACCTTCCCATGGAGTAACTAAACCATGAACACATTACACAAATGCACCAGTATCCTCAGTCGCCTATCACCTTAAAAAGTGATCATCCAAAAGTTTATTTCCCTGCTTGAAATAGAAGGTACATATACGGTATCCATTTTTTACATACACATTCTGACAAGGTGACATTTACATGCCGTGAAAGAATATATGATATTTAAATTCCTTTCGGTTCAGTTTTATCAGGGAGGTGTTAGTACATGTACATAGATCGACAACTTTGACAGTGACTCCATGGTAAAGAGGTGTATGCAGAAAGATTTCTTACAAACCACAGGCGGCGATCCCTGGGGGAGAATTACTTAAAGGCAGTCATTCGTCACCCCAAACTACAGTTTCAGTATACATATATCAAAACTCTCAATTGGTACAGCTCTTTGATTGGCATAACATTCAAACAATGCATCATAGCTAAATTACACAGCATGGGCACTGAGAGTGTCTTGATTACAATTATGGACTTGTGTGGCCACTGGGACAAGCCATGAAGCAATAAATTAGGATTGTGTTTGGATAAAGATGAGTTTAAGATAAATGTGGGAGGGGCTAGAAGTAAGTGGGTTGGGAGAATTGGAACTGTTTGGGATGATGAAAATATGCCTTTAATATTTAGGATTTTATTACTGATACTAAAAGAGTCGAAGTAATATAAACAGTGTGTACAAAAATATAAATTGATTCACTACTGATACTATTATAAAGAGCCAGAGGAGTGTCGACAAGAAACTTGACATGCTCTGATATGCACCTACACCTGTTGAAATAACTAAAAATTACTATGGATATGGATGATATACAATCTAAAGAAATCAATGAGATTCAATGACAGTGGCGAATGTAGCTACAGGGGGCAGGAAGGTGATTGCCCTGCTGGCTTTTAAAAGGGAAAAATTCGGAAATTTGCCATTCGTGAAATCAGTCAACTGCAGTGTGTTTTTCCCAACCCTTCAAGTTCATAAAATTCTGAATTCTCTCAAATGATTGCTCCTTCTTTGTAATTATTTGTTTCATATATGGAAAAGAAATTTTTAGTTACTGCGTGCAGTCGTGGTCCCTCATAAATCAGTTTGGTAAACCTTCATTTCTCCTTCATTAAATTCGGAATTCTTTCCAATAAAAGCTCTATATTTGTAATTAGTTGTTTCCTTAAGAGAAGCAAAATTTTCCACGTGCTTTGAGTGCCCAATTTTGCAATCTCTCATACAGTAAATGCTCGCTCATAAATCAGTCTAATAAACTTTTCAGAGTCGTTTCAGAGTTGCTACAATGCCGTTTTCCAAAATTTCCTTCAATACAGGCTCTTGATTTTGAGATATTTTGTCTAAAAGGGCAACAAAGTTTCAGAAACTTTTTAAAAGTCATCGGGAAGTCTCAAACCACGGCCTTAGATAACATGTATGTATCAATAACAATCTTCAGTCGTCATGCCATCTCAGATATATGCTAAAAGGAAATGCAGATTCTTCAATAATCACCCTAATTTTGAAATTTCTTTGCAAGAAACCCAGAAAATAAATTATCTGCAACACAAGCATTATATTTACAGATACTTGTTAAAAATACCCCAACTTTACGTCTCCAGTGCAGTGGTGTTTACACTATATTCAGAAAATTTGGGTGCTTCCTTCCCTCCCCCCCCCCCCAGTCTACCTATCACACAGGTCAAAACTGATAATATGAACTTTGAACATTTGGTGGCTAGAAAATAATTGATTTTATTTATTAATAATAGGCCCTTCTTTGTTTGAAATGCGTACAAGGCAGGCTACTACCTTCCTCGAGAGACTGGAGAAAAGTTGAGCTTAGTGGAAGTCAGTTTTAGAAGCCATACCATGCAATTTCTCACTCACTATTTAAGTGGAGCGTCATCTGATGGTGGCGGGGAGTGCAACAAATGGTGGCGATCCGCTTGGGTTTCTCTGGATCATATGTAGAATGGCCCTTTCTCTGCTCAATATGGAGGCTAGAGCAGACATACGGATGAACCATTTTTCCTTTCTACCGCTTTATACGGTAAGAGGTTTTAGATCAGGGACAGCAATCGTTGTGTGGCGATTGCGACCTGTTCCACCTATTCCACCTCAAGCTCTGCGCAGATTTTGGAGAGGTCAAGAAATTGTGAAAAACCATAGAAAATGGATCTTGAAGCAGAATTCAGTTTAATATGAAGTGCCAAAGTTAGAGGAAAGTTTAGTGTAGAACTGTAGATAGTTGAGAAACCTTAAAACTTCACGTTGCTTTATAGTTGAAAGGTTTGCGAAGTGTGATTTTTGGTGATCTGGGAGGTGGCCTTTTGCCCCCCCCCCCTTCCCAAAATTAGGTTCCCAAAAAGGCTCCTATCTAACCAGAATGCAAAAATGCATTGAGGTTTCGATGATACATACATGCTCTTTTCAATGAAATGCTACATTTCTTGTAAGAACTGGTGACCCGAAGTGACCTTTGACTCCACATGTTAGTAACTGGTTTTTCTTTTAACCAAAACATTTCTATATTCAAAAAGCCAAATTTCATACTGTGCCTTAAGATATTCTGCAAACAAGGCTTTCAGAGTTTGATGCCAGGACCGTGGTACCAGATGACCATTGACCTCCACCAAAAACAACAGGTACAGTACTTTCAACTCAACTGGTTTTTTTCTTTTAACCCAAACAATTCTACAAATTTCATACTGTGCCTTAAGATATTTCGCAAACAATCAGCTTACATCATACACATCAACATATCAAGTTTGAAATGAATCCCAAGTTTCCTACCTTAAGATATTGTGTTAAAGAGTTTTTCAGGATTTGTCCCCTTCTGACCCCAAATGACCTTTGACCTCTACCAAAATAAAAAGGATTCTTCTTTACATCATAATACATCTACATATCAAGTCTGAAATGAATCCAACTTTCCTATCATGATGTATCATGTAAACAAGGATTTCAGTGTTTGAACCCCATGTGACCCCAAATGACCTATGACCTCCACCAAAATTCTTGGGTTTTTCCTTACATCATTACGCATCAACGTATCAAGTTTGAAATGGATCAAAGTTTCCTACCTTGAGGTATAGTGTAAACCAGGATTTCCCGGGTTTGACCCCATGTGACCCAAAATGACCTTTGACCTCCACCAAAATATATCCAGTTCTTTCTCACATTATAACGCATCAAAATATCAAGTTTGAAATGAATCCAAGTTTTCTATCTTGAGATATTGTGTACACAAAGATTTTGGTCTTTGACCCCCTGTGACCCCAAATGACCTTTGACCTCCACCAAAATATATCCTGTTCTTTCCTACACCATTAGGCATCAACATATCAAGTTTGAAATGGATCAAAGTTTCCTCCCTTGAGGTATAGTGTAAACCAGGATTTCCGGGGTTTGACACCACGTGACCCGAAATGACCTTTGACCTCCACCAAAATATATCCAGTTCTTCCTCACATTATAACGCATCAACATATCAAGTTTGAAATGAATCCAAGTTTTCTATCTTGAGATATTGTGTAAACAAAGATTTTGGTCTTTGACCCCCTGTGACCCCAAATGACCTTTGACCTCCACCAAAATATATCCCATTCTTTCCTACATCTTAACGCATCAACATATCAAGTTTGAAATTAATCCAAGTTTCCTACCATGAGATATCGTGTAAATAAGGATTTCGGGGTTTGACCCCACATGACCCCAAATGACCTTTGACCTCCACCAAAATCAATAGGGTTCTTCCTTACATCATAACGCATCTACATATCAAGTTTGAAATTAATCCAAGTTTTCTATCATGAGATATTGTGTAAACAAAGATTTTGGTTTTTGACCCCCTGTGACCCCAAATGACCTTTGACCTCCACCCAAAATATATCCCGTTCTTTCCTACATCTTAACGCATCAACATATCAAGTTTGAAATTAATCTAAGTTTCCTACCATGAGATATCGTGTAAATAAGGATTTCGGGGTTAGACCCCACATGACCCCAAATGACCTTTGACCTCCACCAAAATCAATAGGGTTCTTCCTTACATCATAACGCATCTACATATCAAGTTTGAAATTAATCCAAGTTTTCTATCTTGAGATATTGTGTAAACAAAGATTTTGGTTTTTGACCCCCTGTGACCCCAAATGACCTTTGACCTCCACCAAAATCAATAGGGTTCTTCCTTACATCATAACGCATCTACATATCAAGTTTGAAATTAATCCAAGTTTTCTATCTTGAGATATTGTGTAAACAAAGATTTTGGTTTTTGACCCCCTGTGACCCCAAATGACCTTTGACCTCCACCCAAAATATATCCCGTTCTTTCCTACATCTTAACGCATCAACATATCAAGTTTGAAATTAATCTAAGTTTCCTACCATGAGATATCGTGTAAATAAGGATTTCGGGGTTAGACCCCACATGACCCCAAATGACCTTTGACCTCCACCAAAATCAATAGGGTTCTTCCTTACATCATAACGCATCTACATATCAAGTTTGAAATTAATCCAAGTTTTCTATCTTGAGATATTGTGTAAACAAAGATTTTGGTTTTTGACCCCCTGTGACCCCAAATGACCTTTGACCTCCACCCAAAATATATCCCGTTCTTTCCTACATCTTAACGCATCAACATATCAAGTTTGAAATTAATCTAAGTTTCCTACCATGAGATATCGTGTAAATAAGGATTTCGGGGTTAGACCCCACATGACCCCAAATGACCTTTGACCTCCACCAAAATCAATAGGGTTCTTCCTTACATCATAACGCATCTACATATCAAGTTTGAAATTAATCCAAGTTTTCTATCTTGAGATATTGTGTAAACAAAGATTTTGGTTTTTGACCCCCTGTGACCCCAAATGACCTTTGACCTCCACCAAAATATATCCCGTTCTTTCCTACATCTTAACGCATCAACATATCAAGTTTGAAATAAATCCAAGTTTCCTACCATGAGATATCATGTAAATAAGGATTTCAGGGTTTGACCCCATGTGACCCCAAATGACCTTTGACCTCCACCAAAATCAATAGGGTTCTTCCTTACATCATAACGCATCTACATATCAAGTTTGAAATTAATCCAAGTTTTCTATCTTGAGATATTGTGTAAACAAAGATTTTGGTTTTTGACCCCCTGTGACCCCAAATGACCTTTGACCTCCACCCAAAATATATCCCGTTCTTTCCTACATCTTAACGCATCAACATATCAAGTTTGAAATTAATCTAAGTTTCCTACCATGAGATATCGTGTAAATAAGGATTTCGGGGTTAGACCCCACATGACCCCAAATGACCTTTGACCTCCACCAAAATCAATAGGGTTCTTCCTTACATCATAACGCATCTACATATCAAGTTTGAAATTAATCCAAGTTTTCTATCTTGAGATATTGTGTAAACAAAGATTTTCAGACTTTGACCCCCTGTGACCCCAAATGACCTTTGACCTCCACCAAAATATATCCCGTTCTTTCCTACATCTTAACGCATCAACATATCAAGTTTGAAATAAATCCAAGTTTCCTACCATGAGATATCATGTAAATAAGGATTTCAGGGTTTGACCCCATGTGACCCCAAATGACCTTTGACCTCCACCAAAATCAATAGGGTTCTTCCTTACATCATAACGCATCTACATATCAAGTTTGAAATTAATCCAAGTTTTCTATCTTGAGATATTGTGTAAACAAAGATTTTGGTTTTTGACCCCCTGTGACCCCAAATGACCTTTGACCTCCACCCAAAATATATCCCGTTCTTTCCTACATCTTAACGCATCAACATATCAAGTTTGAAATAAATCCAAGTTTCCTACCATGAGATATCATGTAAATAAGGATTTCAGGGTTTGACCCCATGTGACCCCAAATGACCTTTGACCTCCACCAAAATCAATAGGGTTCTTCCTTACATCATAACGCATCTACATATCAAGTTTGAAATTAATCCAAGTTTTCTATCTTGAGATATTGTGTAAACAAAGATTTTGGTTTTTGACCCCCTGTGACCCCAAATGACCTTTGACCTCCACCCAAAATATATCCCGTTCTTTCCTACATCTTAACGCATCAACATATCAAGTTTGAAATTAATCTAAGTTTCCTACCATGAGATATCATGTAAATAAGGATTTCGGGGTTAGACCCCACATGACCCCAAATGACCTTTGACCTCCACCAAAATCAATAGGGTTCTTCCTTACATCATAACGCATCTACATATCAAGTTTGAAATTAATCCAAGTTTTCTATCTTGAGATATTGTGTAAACAAAGATTTTGGTAATTGACCCCCTGTGACCCCAAATGACCTTTGACCTCCACCAAAATCAATAGGGTTCTTCCTTACATCATAACGCATCTACATATCAAGTTTGAAATTAATCCAAGTTTTCTATCTTGAGATATTGTGTAAACAAAGATTTTGGTTATTGACCCCCTGTGACCCCAAATGACCTTTGACCTTCACCAAAATCAATAGGTTTTTCCTTACATCATAACGCATCTACATATCAAGTTTGAAATTAATCCAAGTTTTCTATCTTGAGATATTGTGTAAACAAAGATTTTGGTTTTTGACCCCCTGTGACCCCAAATGACCTTTGACCTCCACCCAAAATATATCCCGTTCTTTCCTACATCTTAACGCATCAACATATCAAGTTTGAAATGGATCAAAGTTTCCTACCTTGAGGTATAGTGTAAACCAGGATTTCCGGGGTTTGACACCACGTGAACCGAAATGACCTGTGACCTCCACCAAAATATATCCAGTTCTTCCTCACATTATAACGCATCAACATATCAAGTTTGAAATGAATCCAAGTTTTCTATCTTGAGATATTGTGTAAACAAAGATTTTGGTCTTTGACCCCCTGTGACCCCAAATGACCTTTGACCTCCACCAAAATATATCCCGTTCTTTCCTACATCTTAACGCATCAACATATCAAGTTTGAAATTAATCCAAGTTTCCTACCATGAGATATCGTGTAAATAAGGATTTCGGGGTTTGACCCACATGACCCCAAATGACCTTTGACCTCCACCAAAATCAATAGGGTTCTTCCTTACATCATAACGCATCTACATATCAAGTTTGAAATTAATCCAAGTTTTCTATCTTGAGATATTGTGTAAACAAAGATTTTGGTTTTTGAACCCCTGTGACCCCAAATGACCTTTGACCTCCACCCAAAATATATCCCGTTCTTTCCTACATCTTAACGCATCAACATATCAAGTTTGAAATTAATCTAAGTTTCCTACCATGAGATATCATGTAAATAAGGATTTCGGGGTTAGACCCCACATGACCCCAAATGACCTTTGACCTCCACCAAAATCAATAGGGTTCTTCCTTACATCATAACGCATCTACATATCAAGTTTGAAATTAATCCAAGTTTTCTATCTTGAGATATTGTGTAAACAAAGATTTTGGTAATTGACCCCCTGTGACCCCAAATGACCTTTGACCTCCACCAAAATCAATAGGGTTCTTCCTTACATCATAACGCATCTACATATCAAGTTTGAAATTAATCCAAGTTTTCTATCTTGAGATATTGTGTAAACAAAGATTTTGGTTATTGACCCCCTGTGACCCCAAATGACCTTTGACCTTCACCAAAATCAATAGGTTCTTCCTTACATCATAACGCATCTACATATCAAGTTTGAAATTAATCCAAGTTTTCTATCTTGAGATATTGTGTAAACAAAGATTTTGGTTTTTGACCCCCTGTGACCCCAAATGACCTTTGACCTCCACCCAAAATATATCCCGTTCTTTCCTACATCTTAACGCATCAACATATCAAGTTTGAAATGGATCAAAGTTTCCTACCTTGAGGTATAGTGTAAACCAGGATTTCCGGGGTTTGACACCACGTGACCCGAAATGACCTTTGACCTCCACCAAAATATATCCAGTTCTTCCTCACATTATAACGCATCAACATATCAAGTTTGAAATGAATCCAAGTTTTCTATCTTGAGATATTGTGTAAACAAAGATTTTGGTCTTTGACCCCCTGTGACCCCAAATGACCTTTGACCTCCACCCAAAATATATCCCGTTCTTTCCTACATCTTAACGCATCAACATATCAAGTTTGAAATTAATCCAAGTTTCCTACCATGAGATATCGTGTAAATAAGGATTTCGGGGTTTGACCCCACATGACCCCAAATGACCTTTGACCTCCACCAAAATCAATAGGGTTCTTCCTTACATCATAACGCATCTACATATCAAGTTTGAAATTAATCCAAGTTTTCTATCTTGAGATATTGTGTAAACAAAGATTTTGGTTTTTGAACCCCTGTGACCCCAAATGACCTTTGACCTCCACCCAAAATATATCCCGTTCTTTCCTACATCTTAACGCATCAACATATCAAGTTTGAAATTAATCTAAGTTTCCTACCATGAGATATCGTGTAAATAAGGATTTCGGGGTTAGACCCCACATGACCCCAAATGACCTTTGACCTCCACCAAAATCAATAGGGTTCTTCCTTACATCATAACGCATCTACATATCAAGTTTGAAATTAATCCAAGTTTTCTATCTTGAGATATTGTGTAAACAAAGATTTTGGTTATTGACCCCCTGTGACCCCAAAGGACCTTTGACCTCCACCCAAAATCAATAGGGTTCTTCCTAACATCATAACGCATCAACATATCAAGTTTGAAATTAATCCAAGTTTTCTACCATGAGATATCGTGTAAACAAGGATTTTGGGGTTAGACCCCACGTGACCCCAAATGACCTTTGACCTCCACCAAAATCAATAGGGTTCTTCCTTACATCATAACGCATCAACATGTCAAGTTTGAAATTAATCCAAGTTTTCTACCATGAGATATCGTGTAAACAAGGATTTTGGGGTTTGACCCCACGTGACCCTAAATGACCTTTGACCTCCACCAAAATCAATAGGGTTCTTCCTAACATCATAACGCATCTACATATTAAGTTTGAAATGAATCCAAGTTTTCTATCTTGAGATATTTTGTAAACAAGGATTGTGGGGTTTGACCCCATGTGACCCCAAATGACCTTTGACCTCCACCAAAATCAATAGGGTTCTTCCTTACATCATAACGCATCTACATATCAAGTTTGAAATTAATCCAAGTTTTCTATCTTGAGATATTGTGTAAACAAAGATTTTGGTTTTTGACCCCCTGTGACCCCAAATGACCTTTGACCTCCACCAAAATAAATAGGGTTCTTCCTCTCAGTAAGGGGTATCCGTGTACCAAGTTTGAGAACTGTCAGACTTTCCCTTCTCAAGATATCGTGTAAACAAGCAAAGTGTCACAAACACACACAGATACACACATACACACACACACCTATACACACCTACATACACACATACATACACACACACGCCATCATGAATGCATAGGTTTCTCTTTTCATCGAAACCAATAAATGGTAATGCACTGTTGAGACAATCTGAAAGTGCCACTGTGACCTGTGAACAAACTTGTAGTTATTCCCCACATTCCATACGAGTTGAAAAAGTAGTTGCGGATTCCAGATCTGTTGACCCAGTACACCCTATTGCAATGTCTCTTTAGGGTGAATATGAAATCAACAATCTCACAGTCAAGTCCCAAGCCCCATTTTTGTACCCATGATGATGGGCATACTTATGGCAGTAATTCTGAGGCCTTTATATGGGTAACTGATATAGGGTAAAATATGAATGCAGTTCAAAACATTCCATGCAAAGGTGTACAAGCTAGGCAGGGCATACCCTCTCTCAATTTGGCAAAAGTGGTTGGTCCATTTGGGCAAAACATGCATGAGCAAAACATGTTTAATGGTGCCATAATTCAGGCAAAAATTCCTCTTGCCCCCACACAAAAATTACTCCAGGCCTGCTGCATACAGATGATTTCACAAATATGTCAGCTTCCCATATATTCCTTTTTTGAACCTTGAACACAAATTTAATGGGCCCCATACACATTCACCCATAGGGGTCCATAAGGTTTGCTACCTAGGACCCAGTGGTAATGTTACAATCAGACATCACTTATGGTACCATGCTATTTGACATTCCATGGTAAACAACAGCATTTGACAAAGTCTCAAAAAAGAAAGTTGTAACTCAAGAATTTGCAGTTTTGTTGTTATATATTTGAAAGACTCTGTGACTTTAATATGAGTAAAAATTATTATGAGAGACCAAAGTATTTCAGAATGTTTATTATATTAGTATACAGTTATTTTGAAAGACAAAAGTACTTCAGTATATCAATTGCCAAACTCTTAATGTTCACTACATAGATACAGATCGAAACATAACATTTAGAAACAAACAAGAGCCCAAGGGCACTATGGTTCCTTGCATTAAAGATGATATTGTATTAAGGTAGTCCCAAGGTAAGGCATAATTTGCACCTTTAACCCCAATGACTTTTGGCCATCACCCAAAAACATAGGGGCACATTAAATTTCAAAATCATACAAGCACTTGCCGTTTTAGAGAAATGGAACACTAAACTTTTCAAATTATCACACTTCACACTGCCCACTTCCATGCGACAAATACATTCATCACCTTTCACTAAAATGTCATTTACTTGAGTTTGGGGTAGTATAGGAGGTTAGTTAATTGCCTTTTTGGTCAATCTCAACAATTCAAATCCAGACCTTAAAAAGAAGTCACAAAGGTCAAATACAGTCAAAGTAGATCAAAACTGATTTTAAATAAACACAGTCTCTTCTGCACCAAAGAAATTTAACAGTCATCTGGTCATTCCTGACCACCAAAATTTATGATGGATGACTAGAAATTATGTCATGGTTGTCCTTTAGACTACCCAATGTGTTTGCCTGAAAAGCAAAAATAAGGAAAAGCCCACAATTCTGCTACTAAAGGCAGCCCGATAGTGATTTATTACCACCAATTTCTTCTTCACAATTTGGCTAGAAGACCAAGAAACAAACATAGCTCTGTAGAATCTAATAAATGACTTTCAACTTGACCTTTTAACCTAAAGAGGGTGTTAGAAACAGCATTGTAGTCCCTAGGGTAAAAGCAGAGGTAAAGAAGAGAAACTGCTTTCATATTTTACTATTGAAATTGGAATCTTAGCTTGCACTGTGAATAACTTTATTCAATACTGTATGTGAGGAAAAGGTTGTTTTTAATAACAATTGCATTACTGTCCTGATTGTTAACTAAACTGCTTTTAGACTGAGAGGGGGTTATAATTCTTCTTTTCTTTTATACATTGCATTTGTCTAAAGGCATTAAACTTCAGCTGGACTTTCAAACCAATTGAACAAAGACCCAAAGAGTCTTCACATGCACTTTACTTAGACGAACACAACTTTCCATTATTTCCACTATGTTACTTGGTTATTGAGTAATTGCACCGCATACCTGGCATTGCAATAGGCCTACATATGACCTACATGTACACACTAGCCTGTCATTTAAATGTCAGTAACTCAAGTAACGAACATTGTAGGAGGGTAGTGTAATAGCCTTTTTGGTTCGTCTGATCAAGACAAATCTTGACGTCACAAAAAAGTCACAAAAATGTCACAAAGGTCAAAAGGTCAAATGAAGTCAAGTGAGGTCAAGGGGGGTCATCACGTGCATTTCACTTAGACGAACACAAATCTCCATTACACCACCCCTCTAAAATGTTTCAGTGGCAAGATATCAATAAAACATTACTTTTTGACCTTTTGACCCTTTCCAATTATTTTGGTTAATGTACCAACATTTTCACCTCCTACCAATCTAACTTATCCTAAAATGATGCCACTGCTCGAACAACGGATACTGAGTTACAGCTACTAACAGAAATTCAGTTTTTGGCCTCTGGTGATCACCAGTGACCTTTGACCTCCACCAAAAACGATAGGGCACATCTACTCCACAACATCTACATACATACCAAGTTTGAAAAAAATTGATCACTCGGTTATTGAGTTATCGCACCACATACCTCGCATTCCAATCCGTCACATACACACACACACACACACATACACACACATACATACGCCAAGGTGACTGCATAGGTTCCTTTGTTACACAAGGAACCAAAAAAGGGCCAAGGCCATGTTTTAAAATCCCAGAGGTCTGTAACATACATTGAAAAAGCCTTGGTATGAAAAGCCATTTCGGCAAAATGTTGTCATTTCATGCTATCACATTCATTTATTCACAAGGTGCAATATTTCCTTGCATTCGTTGCATAAGGCAGTAAAGTTTTATTGTCACTTGAATGCTTGCTTTACAATTTCTCAGGACACAACATGATGAAACTGTGTCCTCCTTGCAGTGTTTGTCAGCATGAAGTAATGTACTTTACTGAGTCTGCTCTGGGAAAGTGGTACCTACAGCTATTGATTGATCGGGTACCCAGTTGTGCCTTGGTTGAGATGTCACATGGAAAATTAGAACATGCCTCTCTGTGCATGTGACATCACAAATCTTATTTAACCATGCTGCTAGCACAGTTTGCATTGGTCCATTTTGGACTCATGCCATTGCGTAAGGAAAATGGCATCACTTAAATGACCTTACACATAGACCTGTGGTAAAATGCTCCCTACCTCCTTGCAAATGACAGAACATCCATCCTTCACAACTATTTCAGCAGTTCTTTATCACTGCAAGAAAAAAAAGACTGTGGGTAGCATATTCTTTGCAATGTGTTTCTACACTGGGCCTACTACAAGCAGGCCTGTTGATGGAGCAATGTGGCAATCAATCATAGTAGATAGAGTGGGATCCTTCACCCCTTCCTTATCCAACCTTTAACTGGAACAGTTGCATAACCAGGAAGAATTCTTCACTCTAAATACAACCAACAGTTAAGTCAAATTTGTTGGTATAAGAACCAGAATTACCAAGTTTATGGCTAGTTTTTTCTATGAAGTTTTTAAGTTGGGTTCACAACAAAGTCCAAATCTGCAGAGTTCTTCAGGGGGGATGCAGAATTTTTTTCCAGAGTAATGGTGGAAGTTTTATATCAATGGAAAGTCCCCACAAATGGCTCCCACCCATCATATGTTGTAAGATAAAAAAATGTCTTGCTTGCCACACTCCTGCAACAGGTGAAAGCATTGGTGTGGATCACCTTAAAGTGTACCTCAAATCAAAAACTTAAAAAATATATTTTGAAGTGCATGAAAAAGCAATTCTAACAGTCCAACTCTCATCTTCATAGAACATTCCTGAGCTGCGATACAAAATGTTGAAGTTAATTCACTTAACTTAAAATGGTATATTGCACAATAATTTGTGATGTCATTGTTGTACTACTCAAATTTCAATCTTTGTATTTCTTTTTTTTTTCGGAATGTTACTACACCTTGTACCAAGGTGTGATAGCACTCTTGCTCTTATGGGGTGATGTGATTAATTAAGCCCTCTCTGTGCAACATGCTATCCAGGAAAACAGGAAGTGTTCAAGGTTATAAAAACATTTTTTATTTTAAAGGGAAAAAAAGCAGGAAATGTGAGTTGTACAACAAGAAAGTCACAAATTATTGTGCAATGGACCAATTTGTTTTAAATGAATAAACTTCAACATTCTATATCTCAGCTCAGGGATGTCCTATGAAGATGGGAAATTGACTATTAAAATTCATTTTTTATGCTCCTTTAAATACATTTTTGAATTTTTTGACTTGAGGTACACTTAAAGATCTTTCACATTTAGATAAGGTGGGGAATCAACATGTTAAATTCCCCCTGACAGTCTGTGACAGTCACAAAAAACTGAAGGAAATTGACCATTCTGATACAATCACTCAACATAAAGACCTCTGGCCACATGTACAGTAGTTAGTTAGTCAGACGGAGTTTTACAGCCCAGTTTCCAACCTATTGGTGCAAGTCGAGTCAGCCTTTTTTCCAGTTGTGGCTCACTGGCTTGTTTTCCCTACTCCATTGCTTATGCAGAGCGCGGAGCATCACACACACCGGCAGTAGGTTCCATTTTTAGAGTCTTTGGTATGACTCAACCTGGGTATCGAACCCGGGCCTTCAGGGTGAGAGGCCAATGCTTTACCGTTAGACCAAACACACGGTCTCTAACCACATGTAAGATGATGGGCTAGCCAGTTGTAAAGTTTTCATACCACTCACAATCTACATGAGAGCTGACTGCTTAGCAGACACTGACTACTCCTGCACTTCTATTGGGTTCATTTATAATACCAAGAGTATGTACATCAAAACAGAAATTTGTATAAGACCAGCTGCTATGAAGGTTAATATGAGAGTTGCCAAGATTTTAAGAAACCAGTTCACCATAGTTGAATGGAACTGAACATTGGTCAAGCAGAGCTGTGATGTGTTTGGCTAAAAACAAAGTATTAATATGATACAAAAGTGAGAATATAATATAATTGAGTGACTTAAGATCATTGAACATTTGACCTCTTTGGTAAAAATCATCACATATGAAGATATGTTACATATGAAAATATTTTACGAGCAAATTGAATAAAAACAGATTGTCTGAATTAATATATGTAGAAATAAATGCCCTGTCTTGAATACATAATAGGCCAGAAGTGTAATGAATTTCTGTCAAAGATCAGCCATATGGTTTCAAAGAAAAAAACATGGTAAAAACAAACACACCTTAAAATAACTTTTCTAAAACTAATCAACCTCATTCCAATGACAAGCCTCTAATAATTACATAAATACATTTTTCACGCCATACTATCAATAAAATACTGCCAAAAAGTCCCATAAAATACTAAAATTTATGTCCAAAAGACATACACTTGCATAACCACCAACTAATGTTTAAATATGGGGAATAGATATCTCTATTTAGTACTGTTGTTCAATTAATACAAAAAATAAAATGAAAGAGCACCAATGGTGCAGAAGCTCATACCTCCAGCATGAAGGTATTACAAATGGAGAAAGCTTCCTCATTTTCTTTGAAACAATCATGCCCATGTTGGGCCTTGGACCCACTATTTCTGAACACCCTGAAAGGGCCACTTATTGAGCATCATTATGAAAAACCATCAACAGTGTATAATTGAGAATCTGTATGAGGAAAATCATTTTGCAGAATTCCACAAAAACGGCCAAAATTTCTGAACACTGCAGATAGCCCACTACCCAAAGAACATTACATCCATGTATCAAAAGAGCTCCAATTTTAATTGAAGGGAAGTGTTATATATATATTTTGAAACATGTCACAAAATGTACAACTAGGACTTGAATGAGATTTGAATGAAAAATCCCTGAACATCCCAAAGGTACCACTAATTGAATATCATTATGATAAACCATTAACAGTGTGCAATAAAGGTGGAGAAGAATTTTGTAGAATTTCATAAAATGGGCCATTGGGCCTGCAAAAGATATTGGGTCAAATATTGCTGGACACCCCAGACAGCCCACTGTTCAAAGAACATTATGTCCAAGTTTCAAATAAATCCATGAGAGCATGTGGGAGGAAAAGTATTGGGAACAAATTGTGGACATGCATAGATAGAATGATGGTGTATGATCACAATCGGCCACACCAGCATATTGTTATATGCTAGAAGAAAAGGCAGAGTAACTCACAATGCACAGCTTTCACAGAAAGTGCTCTGATTTCAAATAATGATTTCAAATAACTAGGCTTTGTATGCTCAGCAGGAAAGCTTTACCCAAAAGCTAGAATATTGTTGGCACGGAAATGTTCTGGAATGTTTAAATTACCAGATTATGGGCAGACAGGAGGGCACCCAGGTTACATACAGTACTACTTGTAGAGGTGCTCTTAGTTTTTCCCTCAAAACTGGTATAGGTACAGTTTATCTAGTAACGTTCTGATTGAAATTTGCTAATTTTTTAGTTATTGGAATATTTTATTGAAAATAAAAGCTCAAAAAAAAGCTTACAGCCTACTTATAAGCCTAAGAAATGCCAATTTTCTGTATGCTCTGTGCCAACTTAAAGGTGGGCCACTGCTTAGTGTACCCCTGCCTGTCCCTTATCTAACACAAGAATATATTGAACTAATTTTTAATGTTTTTATTAACTTTATTCAGGTACATAGTCAGGATTTTTTCAAGGAGAAGGCCAAACCTGTCAACAGGCTATTGTTAGCATAGAGAAGCACCACCAAAATGCCAGGGGTAAGATGGCACTATGCCACTATGCAAGCAAAAAAATTAGCCCAAAATACTTAGCAGATCACTGAAAATAGTACTTTCCAGGTCTTGTAAGTTAGATTTAAGCACACTAGTAGGCTAGTAGGACAAGGAATGTCATCAATATCATAAAAACACATTAATAAATTTATACCAAAATAATGTTCAAATAGGGGGAGTTTCCCCACTCTCCTTCACCCAATCCTTGGCTATGTCCCTGATTATATTGCATATGACTGAAGACATGATATAAAAAAAATTGATATCAATACTAGAATTTCATTGTTGACATCAGTGCATGCAGAGAACCAAATGCCATACCATCAAAATTAGGTCTTAAACCTACAGTAGGATGGTGAAAGAAATCCAAAATAATGCCACTTTTTTCAAAAGAAATATGTTCATAATATGGAAAATTGATACCAACATCCATACAAATATCAATACCAAATACCAATATCAAATACCAGCCTTAGAAGTCTAAAACTCTGAATTTTTGATGGGTATTAAAAAAAACTTCAGACTAAAATCGGAAAGGGGGATCCTTGAGTGCAGTAGGTATGTTTTATTGACATGAGAAGCATAATACAGCCAACCATTTACTGGATGCACCCCACAGTTACTAGATGCAACAGTATATGCACACTCAATACGTGTGTACTGTCAATACTGGAAGTCCACATGCAAATGCATGATACCTCCTGTCAAACAAATTCCCTGAGTTTCCCTAATGTAGGTTTTTTTTCTTAAATCCCCTGGGTTTTTTCCTGTCTCATAAAAGTATGGTTTCCTTCATTTTCTTGAGTGACTAGGAATCCTGAATTACATAAACCGATAACATCCATCTGTCTCTTCCATTATAGGCTAACTTGCCCGATACTTTAAAAACCCGGATTTCAAGGCCTTTTTCCGGGTAATTGCAGATAGGGTGCCAGAAGACTCTACTGTATGAAGATATAGCCCATGACTACATAAGGAATATTTGTTCTGTTATCTCAGTATAGTCAGTCAATAAGCAGAGTGGTCACTGGTCAGTGGGATATGAGAGCATTATTTACACTGTTGCTATACGGAGAACATAGGGCTGGATTTCATCATGATCCTCCTTTCCCAGCACACTCTCTTGCACCCATTTGTACGTATTCCCAAATGACTTATTCCTACATACATGACACAAACTGTAACATTTACATGCATACAGTATTACCAATGTCCCATGCGGACTGAGTTTCAAATTTGAACAATTGCAACATACCACAAGATTCCAGGGAGATGTATGCCTGGGTTGTGGTTGATGAGTTGGCACCATGACCATTTGGTTGAACATGACACTGTAAGTTCCCTAAGAAATGGGTTGCAAGCATATTTGTTTAAACCTACTTACTTTCTCCCTTCTGCTTTGTTCCAAGGTTAGGTTAGATGAGTTTTATGGCCCAGTTTCTAGCCAATGGGTTCAGTCCAGCTGGCCACACCCTTTTTTTCACTGTGGCTCACTAGCTTGTTTTTCTTACTCCATTGCTTATGCTGAGAACCAAGCACGTTCAGTATGACCCGGCCAGAGCTTGAACTCCCAGTCCCTCGACTGCAAGTCTGATGCTCTAACCAATTGACCATGCAGTCTGCTGTCTGTTTCAAACTCTAACTTTCTTGCGAAGCTAGTAACAACAAATAAAGCAAGCCCAGCAGTCACATTATTTATCAGTTATTTTATCAACAAAATAAGGAAATCCGTGTTACCTTCTGTCATAATGACTTAGTATTTACCTACAAAAGTTTTGTATGAAAGGTTCACTATGAAAGTGAAAGAGCTCGATGGGTGCAACACTCACAATGGCCTTAGTCCCTGTGGCCTATTTTCTAGTGATATTTCTTAGTACTCGACCTCTCATAATGACTTGGTTATAAAACCACTCCTGTTAATGCTTTCTCCACCTTTCACACAAAACTAGCTCCTTGCATTATGAGTGCTTCTTCGAAGGTGGGTAATTCAGGATCATCTGGTAAAGAAGGGTAAGGGGGTGCACTGTCTGCTTCTTGCATCACTGATACTGGATAACTTTGAAAGGACGAAGGTTGTGTTTCCTGAGATGGATTAATCGCTTCAGTATTGCAGCCTCCATTTACATCAGAGAGACTAATACCTTCAACAGAACTATGACCTCTCTGCTGACCCCTTTTCTTTACACAAAAAAGACTTAATAAAAATAAAAGCACACAGACTGCAAACCCTGTTAAGACCATGTGCCAAGTAGATAAACCTGTGAAAGATAAGAAATTTTTTACGAGATAATTAAAGGAGTAGTTACATTAGGCCTCACTACGTTAAAAAAATGTGTGATAAATTTTCATCTACAGCAATCCCACTGGATACTTCCATCAGTAGTCAAAAGGGCGGGCTAACACCACCATGATGACTTGCTACTGTCCATCACAGGCAATTTGCATAAATCACAGATATAACTGATGAACCAGCTACACTGAACTGTTATTGAACATGTTCAACTGAGCAGATCACTTCAGATGCTACAAAACTCTCGTTGTGACAGCAGCCAGCTAGCATAGGACATAGCCTGGGTGACTTCTTGTCACATGGAATTTTTGGAAGTTGTGGCCGTGTCACCCTGGAATTTAATGGCACATCAAGGGCTTTAGGCAAAAGAGGGCCCACTACTGTTGTTTTTTCAGATCACTGCATTCTAAACAGCAAGAAACTAAGCATCCAGATTAAAAATTATTTCTTCTCATTGGGGAACTCCAAAAGACTCAAGGTCCAGGAGACCAAAGGTCTGTTAGACCAAAAATTTAAGTCAGAAGGCTGGGGTCTGCAAGACCAAAAGTAAGGATAGGTTTGCAAGATCAAATTTGGAAAACGGTTCACAAGACCCGAAAAGTGAAAAAATCACAAGAAAGAAAATGACCAAAAATGAGAAAAGGTCCACAAGACCAAAAATGAGAATAGAACTAGGCCACCAAGCCTGAAAATAAATACAGGTGAGCAGGTTTCTAACTCTGGTCTTACCAACCTTTTCTCATTTTCAGTCTCACAGATCCTTTTTTCTTTTCCACCTCGCGAACCTGTGATCTCATGAACCCTTTTTGATTATCAGTCTGGCGAACCTTCCGTCTTGTGAACTCTGTTCCATTTTTGGTCTTGTGGACCTTAGGTCTTACTGGCAGTAATTGCACTCATGCTGTAACTTAAAATTTCATGCAAGTACTCTAAGCCAAAGGTCCTTCCTTAAAAATAACAGGAAAGCAAAAGGTCAGAAATCTTTTCATAAAGTGATAGCATATTATGCAGAGTTTTGAATAAGTATCTTGCAGTTTTACCTATACATACAATACCTCATATTCAACCTTTATCTTTTAGCTGCAGTAACTTACTAAGTCCACTCTGAATGAAGACCCTCTTCCCAAGCATTATATGACAACTGTTAACGAGTTTGGTAATTTGTTTTGGTGGCTATGCAGTTTGTACATCCTCCAAATTGTTCGGTTAAACAAACTAACCCCCCCACCAAAATACATATTCTGAAATTTTAATTTATACAAGAACATTTGTGAGATCATTCTTTCTCAATTCATCCACAGCACATGGAAGGATCTCAAGTGTGGTTTAGTGCTGTGGGTTGAGTTAATTACTATTGACAAATAACCTAGTAACCAAACAAACAATACATGTATCAGTGCAATGGCCGGAGTACAAGGCTACACAGAGCCCAATCACATAGTACATCTTGGACTTGCACAAATCATCATATGTGAAAAACGACTACTATATCTTCTACAAGGTTCGCTCTGTAGTCCCATATGCCATATGTCCCCATCTCATTTTGTCTCATCTGTCCCTATTTAGCTTGATTCATCTCATTAGTCCCCTAGCTCTGTCTCCTAAGTGACAATTTCACTGGTGCCCCTTCATTGGGATTAGTAATCATGGTGAGAGTTTAGAGTTGTGGGGGGGGTAGGGAAAATGATTACCGGAAAAACCAGGAGGACTATTGACATGGCAGCTGACCAATGAGATGGGACTTGTGATACAGGGAACTGCAGACATTATAATCCTTCTCTATAACTTACCCTTTGGTTTTGAATTGCCAGGGTTGGAAAAATTTTCTTCATACAAGTTCTCTCTCTCCTTACATCTCACTGTTGCATATGCGTCTGGGTCACATGACCCATGATACAGCTGATGATATGTAGAGCATGATTCTATCACTGTATCATATTCGTAACAGATCAGTACAGGGGGAGAATAAGTTAAGGCAGCTGCATTTCCAACTAAAAGATTCCCATCTTCTTCACTTGGCCCATAATCTGGCTCTTCACATTCTACAAAATTCTCAAAATTGACACCACCATAACGACAGATTGGTCCCCACTGTCCATTAATATAAAGTAGCATCAATCCTTTACGATAACCAGATTCAGGATCCACTACAAGTGCTGCATTATATTCTGTGTAAAAGAATGAAGTAATTGAATGAAGGTTAGACAATGAAGAGCTGCACAATACACTATTATATCAGGGACAGATTCATTTTCAGAAGTTTTTTATTCATAAGGTTCGTTATTTATAACAGTTGATATTCATAACATAGTTAAGGGTAAAATTAGGTTCATTATTCATAAGATTGTTCATTATTCATAAGGTTCATCATTATTCATAAGGTTTTTCATTATTCATAGGGTTTTCTATTCATAATGGAAAAGAACTTAAGGTCAATTGTTCATAATCGTAAAAAAATTCAATGTTCATATCAAAATGGGATTCATAATTCATAATAAAAAGGATTTGTTATTCATATATCTATAAAAGATTCAATTCTCATAATCAAAAATAAGGTTTGTTATTTATAATCCAAAAAAGGGTTGGCTATTCATAATCGGAAAAGGGGTTCGTGGTGGTTCTTAATTGAGATAAATGTTTCGCTATTCATACTCCCTTTCCCAAAATTTGGCTAGTCCCTTTGAAAGGCCAATTACAACCAACATAGATAAACCATGTAGAAATGCTGTCAACATATTGTAAACAAGACATTTGCCTTTCAATATTATTCCTGAAGGATAGGTTACCCTGTCCCAAGATACAGGAAGCAGTTAAGCTGGAAATAGCTTTTTTCCTTATCATGAATATCAAACCCCTTTTCTAATTATGAATAATGAACACTTTCTCCAGTGATGAATATCAAACCTTTTTAACAATTATAAATATTGAACCTCTTTTGCTATTGTTATGAATAACGAACCCTTTTTCTATTATAAATAACAAACCCTTTTTTCAACTATGGATAGCAAACCTGATTAACAACGAAACTTTTTAACAATTATAAATAACGAACCCTAGTATGAAAAATGAGCCTTATATATGACTAAAGAATCTTCTGAACATTGACCTTTATGAATAAAACCCTCATGATGAATATTGGGTAGACCCCACTGTAGCACAAGATAATGCACAATCAGCTGGTTTAACTCGAGTGACACTCAAGCTAAGTGTCCAGTTCAATCGCATAAAGTGACAGTACCAACCTCTGAGAGTGCATTATATGTGTTACTGCAGTGCATCTATCCAGTACAACATGTTTAACATCACACAACAACATTTTCATTTAAACCAGAATGCAAAACTGCATTGAGGTTTCGATGATACACAAACGTTCCGTTTCAAATAATCCCATCATGTACCATTATCTTCTCATTCAAATGTTCAAAAAATAATTTTGTTTTCCTACATGACCTTCACCTCCACTAACAAAAATAGGGATCATCTTCTCACCATAATGTGCATCCACATACCATGTGTAAAATCTATTAAAGTTTCCCACTTAGATGTGTTAACACCTATTAAACAAGGTCGTCATTCACATTTTGACCACCAGTGACCCTACAAAACCTTTAACCTCTACACATTGCAATTTCAAAAGGCTTCGAGCTGACTTAAAGAAATGAAAAATAGGAATCATGCAAACCTTCTTTAAAAGTGGACCCCCTCATGCTAGGGCAACCCTAAAAAACCATGGTACAATTAAGAAATGACATAATGATGGTTTTGATGGTTTTGTATAATTACCTGCAAAAAGTCTTGAGAGTTCACAACACTGTAAACTAAGGACCCTCTCCCCATCCTTTCCAGCTGAAAGGTTTAATAATACTTTTAAGACTTTGATGAGGGTTAGATTTCAGTGCAGAGGTTTGAACCAACCCCATTAATACTGCAGAGTCGAGACATTATTTTTCAATGACACTTCGTAACACTTATATATATGGGAGGACTTTTGAACAGCTTCTCATAACACTAATATATATGGGAGAATTCATAAGTTTTCCCCTGCTGCAGATACCACCCTGCTACCAAAATATGCTGCTGCATGCTTTATATCATGTTCTAGAACAAATAAAATATTGGTAGGAAAGCTAAATTTCCCACTAGGCTAGCCTAAGGATATTACACAGAAACATACATGTGTAGAATAGGTTCCAAATGTACATATATGCTATACATTAGGCAATGGCAAAAGTGCCAAGACATTAGTCATGATGAAGAAAATTACATCGCAGGGAAAAACTTTACACCTAAAGCTCACTAAAGTACTGCAGATTGTTGTATAAGGGTTTTTTACCAATGCCTTTTAAACATTTTTGATGTTCTTGGCCAAGTGGATTTTTGTTGATCCTCTTCAGTACTCGACTCTGCTTTGTGAAAGATGTAGCATTGGCTAGGCCTAACTTATTCCTACGTTAAGCCTAGGCAGAAAGTACTAGCCCACTTGCTCATTTGAACTATACAATTTAAGCCTAAACTTTTCAGTTTAGGGAGCTAGACACTTTGAGATTTCAACAAAGATCCTTAACATGTTAAAAGAGCAATTTTTGGAGGATATTCGTAATTGCGGAATCGAGGGTGAAAATGGTAATTATTCCACCTAAATCAAGATACTTGGCATCTCTGTAGGGACCATCTCCTAACTTTAACCCATTCACATTCCAAATATGAAATCTATCCAAGTTCCGTACCTTGTGATATTGTTGTCCCCAGATGACCTTGATGATCCTCTGACTATAATGCTTATGAAATCTATTCAAGTTTCCTCCCTTGAGATATTGTGTTGACAAGATTTTCAGACTTTGACCCCCAGTGACCCCAGATGACCTTTGACTGCCACCAAAAACAATAGGGACCATCCTCTGACTATAATGCATCCACAAACCAAATATGAAACCTATTCAAGTTTCCTCCCTTGAGATATTGTGTTGACAAGATTTTCAGACTTTGACCCCAGTGACCCCAGATGACCTTTGACTGCCACCAAAAACAATAAGGACCATCTTCTGACAATATAATGCATCCACGCAAACCAAATATGAAATCTATCCAAGTTCCCTATCTTGACATATTGCATTTAAAAAGGTTTTTCAGACTTCAACCCTGTTGACTCCATATGACCTTTGACCTCCACCAAAACTGACAGGGACCATTTTCTGACCATAACTCATCCACATACCACATGTGAAACTTATCAAAGATTCCTATCTTGAGAAATCACGTTAACCAGATTTTTTAGAATTTGACCCCTGGTGACCCCAGATGACCTTTGACCTCTGCAAAAAACGATATGGACCATCTCCTGACTATAACTCATCCACATACCCAAATATGATATCTATCCAAGTTTCCTATCGTGAGATACCGTGTAAACGATATTTTCAGACTTTGACCCCCGGTAACCTCAAATGACCTTTGACCTCCACCAAAATCAATAGTGACTATGTTTGATAATAACACATCCACATGTTAAGTATGAAATCTATCCAAGTTTGCTATCTTGAGATATAGCATTAACCAGATTTTCACTCCTGGTGACCCCAGATGACCTTTGACCTCTGCCAAAAACAATATGGACCATATCCTGACCATAACACCTCCACATAATAAAATAGGAAAGCTATCCAAGTTTCTTATCTTGAGTTATTGTGTAAACAAGATTTTCACACTTTGACTCCCGATGACCCAAGATGACCTTTGACCTCTGCAAAAACAATAGGAGCCATCCTCTGAAGATAACCAATCTACAAACCAAATATGAAATCTATCCAAGTTTTCTATCTTGAGATATTGCGTTAACAAGGTTTTCAGACTTTGACCCCTGGTGACCCCAGATGACCTTTGACCTCCACCAAAAACAATAGGGTTCTTCCTCACAATATGGCACATCTATGTACTATGTTTGAAAACTGTCAGACATTCCTATCTTGAGATATCGTGTTAACAAGCAAAGTGTCACAAACACATACACTCCTGCGTGAATGCAAATGACCTTTGACCTCCGTCAAAAACAATAAACCATCTTCGATGACCATAATGCATTTACATACCAAATATGAAATCTATACAAGTTTCCTATCATTGAGATATATGAATAACAAAGTTATGAATATTGGCTAGACCCCAGATGACCTTTGACCTGCACAGGACAATGCACAATCAGCTGGTTCTTCCTCTCAAGCTATGGGGCATCCATGTATCAAGTTCGCATAAATTGTCAGTACATTTCTACTCTTGAGAGTGCATTATATGTGTTACTGCAGTGTCACAAACACACACACACACACACACACATACACACATACACACACACACACACATACACACGCCATCATGATTGCATAGGTTTCTCTTATCATCGAAACCAAAAATGGATTAAACAATTTTTTATTTGATATAACCTACATTTAAACAGCACAATCCAAAGTTAAAGGGCACATTCCAAAATGAGTGCTTTTATCCTGAACCATTCATTTCATATGAGTTAATCAAGGGATAACACAATCACCCATGACTGCAACTAATGGACCAATATAAGTTGAGTAATACCAAGAATGAATAAACTTGCTACAAACATTTAATCTTGTCTTTATTACTGTGGCACTGTTTTTTATTGTAGTAAAAATTCTCCTAGCCAACATGCCCATCTGGGCCCCAACTGGGTTTCAGCTGGGCTACTTGCTGGGCCCCAGCTGGGGCCCATCCATGTTTGTCAGGTGTTCCCACGTGCAGCCCAACTGGGCTAGCCTTTCCCAGCTGAAGCCCAGCTACGCTTCAGTTATTGAAGGGGGGCACAGCTGGACTTCAGCTGGGAAAGGCTAGCCCAGTTGGGCCCCACATGGAAACACCTGACAAACACGGATTGAACCTATAAACTCCGTCCTCTATGATTTGTATTTTTATTTGGAATTCTAACTTAAAACCCTTAACAAGCTACAGTATAGTAAATTACTATGTTTTCAATGCATTTTTACAAAGTTGTTACCTTTGACTTCTAGTGACCCCAAATGACCTACAACAAACTTCATACCCTTTTTGGAGAAAAAATGAAAATTGTACCAACGAGGTGGACATGTGCTTTGAAGTTTACAAACAACTTTGATCAATCCAAAATAGTCCTCTGTAATCCCATGCTTTTTCACATTGGAAAGCAGGAAGATTGTTTGCTTCAAATAGCAGAACAATTGGTTTCCTTCACTCTACTTATGCTTCGACTGCATCTGGTCATTGATCCCAATCCAAGGTCCCCATCCAGGTCCCCATGCCTGATTCACCGGGTATTTGGTTAACAGAGTTCTAAATTAATTGTTTTAGTAATGTACTTCCATGCCTTAAGAACCCAATATGTTATATGAATTGTAAAGAAAGTGGACAACGGCAATTATTTGAACTCAAGCAATGCCTTGAGGTAGCATTCAAAACAAAGTACCAACTGAACACTGCATCGTCTCAAGCCGGGCTTTGCCTTGAGACTATTCAATTTTAAGTCTGTGAGCATGTCCCTCAAAATAAAGCTAATTTCAGCTGAAAACCACCTGAAATAATGAAATAATCCAAGGAGTAAGACTCCAGAAGGAATATAATACAAAATGGATAGAATTTCCAAATGGCCAAATGTGACCACTGTTTTTTCAATCATGTAACCAAGTACAAGATGTAGTGCCACCTTCATGTCACACCTTCACTGCAAATTTTCAGTTTATAGCGAAAATTGACCATACCATGCTGTTTCCATTGTGGTAAAAAAAAGTGGATTTTCTAAACTCAGTAATCTATTGTTCAATTGAGGTATATCAAGTTTCCAAACCTACTGCTGGAGGTCTATTATTACCACTTCACCGAGCTCCTAGTCCACTTAGGTTGCAAAAAATTTCACAGTTCTTTGGGCAGGATTGTAATCAAAACCCCCTCTGCGTGCTCTGCATACTGTGGCTAGGATTTCTTGACTTGGATTAAATGTCTTTGCATGGAGTATTACTGTCTGTCAATCATCAAATTGTGTAATTGGGCAAGGAAGGAAATCAATTGCATTTTTTTACCGCAACCATTTCATCATGACAATGCAGACAATGAAAGGTTTTGAAAAGAGACACAGACTTTTCATCCCAATGTACCACATAAGCTCTATCCACTTCGCTGTGTGAGCAATAAGTGTAGGTCATTCCTAACTTGAGTTAAAGTATTGTGTGTTTATAATCCTTTGGGGTTTAACCACTGGTGACTTAAAATATCTATTGGCTGATTCACCAAAATTGTCAGGGTTTTTCATCTCAACATGTATGATAAATTTATACATCAAATATGAAAGGTGTTAAACCTTCTTACCTTGAGATACAGTGTTTACAAGGAGTGTCTCTAACACACACACATGCACAAACACCCCCACACACAGCATCACCATCACATAGATTTTTCATCTACCTTTGGCAAGGAATCAAAAAGCAGAAATCTGCTGATGAGTGGAAACGACATTTTGCTTAATATGTCTTACTGTACCTTCAGCCTCAGATGGAAGACACGACACATAAACGGCTCCAGCAGTACACCCGTAAGAATTGATTAAAGCTGATCCATTCAACGAACAGCTTGATACCTCAGAGACATCAACATTGCACCAGTCATCATTATACCTCAGACTGTACCTTCTGTTAAAATTACTTAAGTTGATGTACTCTGCTTTCATTGGTGGACCATGACCGAGTTGTTTGCAAACTACAGAAGCAATCTTGAAGTACTTAGAGTAAAAAGGCTTTACGTCAAGATCACATAACTTTAGCCAGTGTAACCCATCATCTAAAGTCAGCTCCAGAACACCTTTGTTGTCAGTATTTCCATCATCACCCAACCTCCCTCTCACTGGAAAAAGATAGAATAGAAAAATGTTTTATTATCTCCAGGTGAAAATAATTTTTTTCAAGTCCCTCTGACTCTCTGGGCAAAGAACCAAAACAACATGTTCAATCTATCCAGGCCTGCAGTTAAAAAATTATTTTAACTTTACCTTTCTTTTGTTTTAGTTCCCCCTGGGGGTTTGGGTTCTAGAATGCACCCATGGTATTCCCCGATTGCTGTAAGAGAAGATTCCCTGACTGTTGTAAGAGGTGACTTAAGGGGAGGACTTCAAACTTATTTGCATCATACTGTATTTAAAACCAAACTTAAACCATTCTTGAAACTTTGTGAATTTTATTCTAACTGAAAACTATGTTTTTCTAACAGATTTTTTACTAGTTAACATTTCGTTCGACACTGGTGCTTCTTAAGTACAAACACTGGAACATTAGTAGCCTAAAATTGTCTGAAGACGTGTAATATAATCATTTCAGGTCAAACTAGGTCAAATGAACCAATTTACTGTACACCATTAAATTTTAAAATAGCATAGTCAAGATTCAGGTCAAAGGTAAAATTTTTTACTTTTTGGTTCCTTGTGTAACAAAGGAACCTATGCAGTCACCTTGGCGTATGTATGTGTGTGTGTGTGTGTGTGTGTGTGTATGTATGTATGTGACGGATTGGAATGCGAGGTATGTGGTGCGATAACTCAATAACCGAGTGATCAATTTTTTTCAAACTTGGTATGTATGTAGATGTTGTGGAGTAGATGTGCCCTATCGTTTTTGGTGGAGGTCAAAGGTCACTGGTGATCACCAGAGGCCAAAAACTGTTAGTAGCTGTAACTCAGTATCCGTTGTTCAAGCAGTGGCATCACTTTAGGATAAGTTAGATTGGTAGGAGGTGAAAATGTTGGTACATTAACCAAAATAATTGGAAAGGGTCAAAAGGTCAAAAAGTAATGTTTTATTGATATCTTGCCACTGAAACATTTTAGAGGGGTGGTGTAATGGAGATTTGTGTTCGTCTAAGTGAAATGCACGTGACGACCCCCCTTGACCTCACTTGACCTCATTTGACCTTTTGACCTTTGTGACTTTTTTGTGACATCAAGATTTGTCTTGATCAGACGAACCAAAAAGGCTATTACACTACCCTCCTACAATGTTCGTTACTTGAGTTACTGACATTTAAATGACAGGCTAGTGTGTACATGTAGGTCATATGTAGGCCTATTGCAATGCCAGGTATGCGGTGCAATTACTCAATAACCAAGTAACATAGTGGAAATAATGGAAAGTTGTGTTCGTCTAAGTAAAGTGCACGTGAAGACTCTTTGGGTCTTTGTTCAATTGGTTTAAAAGTCCAGCTGAAGTTTAATGCCTTTAGACAAATGCAATGTATAAAAGAAAAGAAGAATTATAACCCCCTCTCAGTCTAAAAGCAGTTTAGTTAACAATCAGGACAGTAATGCAATTATTATTAAAAACAACCTTTTCCTCACATACAGTATTGAATAAAGTTATTCACAATGCAAGCTAAGATTCCAATTTCAATAGTAAAATATGAAAGCAGTTTCTCTTCTTTACCTCTGCTTTTACCCTAGGGACTACAATGCTGTTTCTAACACCCTCTTTAGGTTAAAAGGTCAAGTTGAAAGTCATTTATTAGATTCTACAGAGCTATGTTTGTTTCTTGGTCTTCTAGCCAAATTGTGAAGAAGAAATTGGTGGTAATAAATCACTATCGGGCTGCCTTTAGTAGCAGAATTGTGGGCTTTTCCTTATTTTTGCTTTTCAGGCAAACACATTGGGTAGTCTAAAGGACAACCATGACATAATTTCTAGTCATCCATCATATATTTTGGTGGTCAGGAATGACCAGATGACTGTTAAATTTCTTTGGTGCAGAAGAGACTGTGTTTATTTAAAATCAGTTTTGATCTACTTTGACTGTATTTGACCTTTGTGACTTCTTTTTAAGGTCTGGATTTGAATTGTTGAGATTGACCAAAAAGGCAATTAACTAACCTCCTATACTACCCCAAACTCAAGTAAATGACATTTTAGTGAAAGGTGATGAATGTATTTGTCGCATGGAAGTGGGCAGTGTGAAGTGTGATAATTTGAAAAGTTTAGTGTTCCATTTCTCTCAAACGGCAAGTGCTTGTATGATTTTGAAATTTAATGTGCCCCTATGTTTTTGGGTGATGGCCAAAAGTCATTGGGGTTAAAGGTGCAAATTATGCCTTACCTTGGGACTACCTTAATACAATATCATCTTTAATGCAAGGAACCATAGTGCCCTTGGGCTCTTGTTTAACTTTTATTGATCTCAAATGTCACGTGATTCTCAAAATCTGTATATCAACTAAAAGACAATTTCTTTGGATGTATTTTGAGAGGTAGTTTGCAACTCTTGGGTTTCTAGATGAAAAATAATAGCCATTTTACTTTCCCCTACCCCTTAAATTTTTTATTTTTCAGCACCCTGACTCTTGGCAGATACCCCGCTATACTTCCCCAACCCACCAGAAGATATCCATATACCTGATTTTTTCTGTTTACAGACATGTCAGGGAATCAAAAAAACATGGTGGTATTAATGACCATTTCAGGTGGCACTTGCCTCAATCTGAAGCTGGACTAGAAGTATAATTCAGAGTTTTCTTTTCATGATGTAAACTAATAACAAAGTGTGCACTCTTTTTAACTAGAGCAGCTATGCTGCAGAATCTAAATACTTTTATGCATGATCAATGTTAATCATGAAGCATGCAGTGGAATGATGTGTTTAAGTTTTTCATGATACAACAGAAAAGAGCAAACATCCTTTTGGTGATCAGGTACAGTATAACGCATAGAAACGAAATATGACACAAACTTTCCATATCACAGTCTGCAGTACATATTGTTTAAGCTACTGTTCATTACATCAAACAGCCCTTACTAAAACTGCCTACCACTGAACAGCCTAACACCTGAATTTTGGGTGGTAAGTCAGGTTTTTTAATTAATTTTTAACACCCACTGTTTATGGCCAATCCAATGCCTACTGGGTTTTATCATATTTTTACCGATTTTAAGGTTGGCGTACAGTAGCTATAAACTGTAGGTGCAAACATGATCAAGTAAAAACCTGACTTAACTGCCTTAAAGTCGGGTTTTAGACTGTGCAGTGGTAGGCAATTTTACTAAGGGCTATTTCATGTAATGTGGTGCACTGTTGTCATTCAAATATTTATAGCAGAGATTTATAATATCCTGATACCATACATTTTTATGCTAAAAATTAGAAATGTTATCAATTAAAACAAAAAAAAAACAATAATGATACCTGTACTTTATATAAAATGATCTTTGTAAAACACACTAACGCTACAAAGCACAAGTAATTATCCAGCTTGATGGAGATCAGTCTTATAAGAAAAAAAAACTTTCTGACAACTTCCAGCAAAACAAGTTTTCCTACTACTACTTTCCTACCCGGCCTATTTTTCCTAACATCAACCTCATATCTCTTATAATCTCACTGAAACCTCTTGGTGAAGACCACAGCTTTTGAAGACTGAGAGTTACTGGTATCCTGTAAATGAACTTCTCCATTACAAGACAATGGCTGGGCAAACATCTTAGTCAGACCAGACAGGATCATCTTAACAGTTACCCTATGCTTAACAGAGGCTTGAAGCCAAAGACAAAATAGCAGACTAAAACATACACAATTGCATGGTGGGAAAAAAGGAGAATAAAACAATGGGCAGAAAAGATATTTTTCTTTTGCACAACTTTTTGACTTCTTGTCAGAGAAAAACTAACTTAATTATCAACCTATCAGATTATCAAGTTGAAATTTTGACTGTAAAAAAGTATGCTCTACAAGATATTATGATCAAAATGTAAACTCTACCAAACATGGCCATGCTGAAAAGGATTTTAGCTTACGACTAACAACCGGCTAGTGTGACAATATCTCAATACACCATGAATACCACAATGGATATTAACACTATATCAATACTCCAGCAAAACATTGAGAGTAAAACATTGTCACATGGTCATTAAAGGCCCAATTTTCTCATCCCAAACAGTACCAATTCTCCTAACCTTTTTTTATCAAGCCCCTCCCTCAATTGTCTGAAATTCACCCTCATCCAGACACAATCTCAGTTTATTGCTTCAGGGTGAGTTTAGATAAGCTCAACATGTATAATCAAAACACTCAGAACAGTTCATGCTGTGTATTATATGGTAAACTAATTGGTACAGGTACTGCATTGTTTGAATTAGCAGTCAATCAAAAAGCTGAATCAATTGAGAGTTTCTGTTACCCTATACTAGAAGTGTAGTTCGGGGTGAGAAAACTGTCCCTTTAAGACTAAGACACAGTTAAGAAACAGGACATGACCTTTAAGAGACTATGATGAAATAGGACAGCTAGTCTACTATACTAATGCACTTCTCCTTTAAATAGAAATTTTCTGAACAATTAACTCCAGCTGAATTGACAATAGGCTTCAAGTATCAGTGAAAAGTAAAAATCTTCAACATTTTTTAAGAGATTTCTGCTCCAAGTACGTGATGAAAACAAGAGATGATGCGACAAATATAGGAACTTCCTGGATAAACAATGACCCACCTTTGCGCAATGTCCTCACACAGCAAAACAAGCCGTTTAATGGATACTGTATTAGCACTGCTGTAGAATCAATTTGCTTTCAGCATGGAACTTGTCCTAGACACAGTATTCCATCATTACATGAAATAGCCCTTACTAAAACTGCCTAGGCTACCACTACAGTAAACAGTGTAAAACCTGACTTTTGAGCAGTTCAGTCCAGTTTTTACTTGACGTTCGCACCTACAGTTGATAGTCATGTACTCCAACTCTAAAATCACTAAGAATATGATAAAACCCATTACTGTAGGCATTGGATTAGCTATAAACTGTGGATGTTAACATCAAGTAGAGACCAGACTTACAACCCAAAAGTCGGGTTTTAGATTGTTAAGTGGTAGCCAGTTTTAGTAGGCAGCCCCCTGGTTTTAGTAAGGGTTATTTCACATAATGATGCTTTTAGGGATATCTGCTATTTTAATAAAACTGTAAACATAGGACACTAGGCAACCATCAGAAATAACAGCTGAACACTGGTCTCATGCTGGAATTTGCCTTGAGGCTCTTCATTTCATTTGGTAGCATGCCCCTCCAGAAAAAAACTTTTAAGTTGAAAATCATGTAATAGGCCTACTGTATAACCAAATTATCCAAGGAGTGAGACCCCAAAAGGAACACCATTTAAACAAACAGAAATGGCCAACATGGCCAAATGTAATGTACCACAGCTTGCCTAATCATGTAGCCAATCTGCACAAATTGCCATCTTAATGTGCCACCTTCACTGCACATTTCACTACAACTGAACAGCTACTGCAGATGATGAAAGCAGAGAGGGACAGACTTTTCACCCCACAGTATACCACATAAGCTCTACCGGGCCCACTTCATGGGTGGAGCAAATTTTAATGCAATTTCCATGACCAAAGTCAATACACTTCTGTGATTTGATGACTGAGCTCACATAAAGAAGTCCCATTGATTCAAGGTGTGAAAGCAAGTAGGTTGCAGTACAACATTACAATTAAAACTTTAATGCATCTACTGTATAGCCATATCAAAACCATTCATGTGAGAGGTACATTTAGATTCTTCTCTTGACAAATTGTAGAGGTTTTTTATTGTGTGCAGGCATACAGCTAGAGTAAATATACTTCAAAAGTAAATGTAAACTTAATGCCTTCTATAAAGGATACGTAATGAATCTGTACGGAGACATGATACAGTACCTGAGCTGTTGCAACTGACTTGTACTAAAGTAAATGCTATCCTTAACAGGAACACGATGAAAATCTCCCCAAAATGCATTCTCCAGAAAGACAGCAGCATTGCCATTCATACTTCCAAATTTATACCGTACTCAGCATTCTGCCAAGACGCCTGGGTGAGAAATACTGTAAATAAGTTATAAATAATGAAAAAAAGAGAAATAAGAATTTTCTGTAGTAAACTTGAAAGTCAAAAGGTTTAGAGTCTGGGAAACATTGCTTCCCTCCTTGATAATGTCTGTGCGAACATTGCAAAGCTTTATTTGATAGCAGCTACGGTATGCCAATGTTCACAGGGTTCATTTGGTTCCAAGGATTCGAAACTGTCTTCACAGTACAATAATTCCTGCATGCTGGAAACACTAATGGAAACATCAGGCCCTATGACTAATGAACTTTACCACCATCGTTAACCATTGAAATACTGTAATACAAAAGAAGGGGACACTGGACCCAGAAAACATCAGGTAGGCCCCATTTGACAATGTTTCATTTTTAACAGTACTGAACATGCATGCAGATATTTAGTCATCAAATGTTTACAGCCCATTCTCAATTGGCTCAGCTCTTTGATTGACAGCTAATTCAAACAATGCAGAGTACCAAAGCTAATACTGTATGTTACACAGCCTGAATGGTACTTTGAGTGTTTTGATTGAGTTTTTCTATACTCACCTTGAAGCAATAAACTAAGATTGTATCTGGATGAGGATAAATTTCAGACAATTGTGGGAGGGACTTAAGTAAGAAGGTTTGGAGAATTGGTACTGTTTGGGGTGAGAGAACTGGGCCTTTAAACTGGGTCGTAAAACTCCACATAACCTTATCCAATCTAATCCATAAAGTGAAATTCAAATGCTGATTATCCATGGTCAAACATCAGCTGTGTGTTTTAAATTGTAGGCCTTGGCAGGCCTTGAGTTTTAGATTCTCCTGGTGTGCTTCAAATCACACTCCTTTGAAAATCAAGGATTATGATAGACCTGTGCTGTTTTCAGGCTTCAGAGAGATCCACCAAAGTATATAGGCTTTATAGGAAAAATGTTAATAAAAAATATAGGAGTACAGCATATTTTACATGAATATACAGGAAAGTCACATCCACTAGCTGTCCTGTTCTAATAATTTAAATAGCCACTCTGCAGAAGTACTGGTTCTTTTATAGCAAGGTCATTGTGTGGAAAAGCCTTTACCGTAATCCACTCTACCTAAACAGTAAAAATACATGACATCTGGATGGGTAAGGAGGGTTTCTGCTTGATGTTCTAACCTACAGTTTATAGCCAATCAATCCCTAAAATCAATAATACTATGACAAAACCAAGCAGGTCTTGGGATGGCTATAAACTGTGAGTGCCAATATCAAGGAAAACCCGACTTACTGTCCAAAGGTCCGGTTTTAGAATGCTTAGTTTTAGGCTATTTGATTTAAGGGATACTTCACAATATGGTGGACATACATGCATGTGAATATAGCTTTGGAAACTGCAGTGTTCTTCAGCTGTAAATAGTAAATGCTTAGAAATGTGACCAATATTGAGGGAAGAAAGACAAACAGCACCACACTGGTTCCTCTAAGAAATGATGCATTGGTCTAAATACACACAAAGGATTAAAAAATTTGACTGATATAAACTGTCAGATTTGTGGAACTGACAACACATCAAATGTGGGAACCAGAAAGCCAAAAGGCTTAGTGACTCCTTGCCACTGAATTGTTTTTTTCTAAATTGACAGTGCTTCATAATAAACCCACAAAGTATACAAGCTTCCTAAATTGAAATACAGGATCATGCAAATTGAGTTCAGAGATTCTGACCCTGCAACACCCAAGATTACCTTTGACTACCTACAAATAGGGTTCTACTGGCTATATCAAATCCCCATAATACAAGTGAAATTTTGCAGCATCCAGGACTCCAACCATGAGGTTAGGTTAGGTTAAATGGAGTTTTAAGGCCCATTTCCCAACCAACTGGTTCAAGGTGAACAAGCCATGGCCTTTTTTTCCAGTTGTGGATCACCGGCTTGGTACCCCTACTCTATTAGTTGCCTTTCTTGAGATACTGAGTAAGCAAGTCTGCCAAACTTTGACCTGTGCTGACCCCAAATGACCTTTGACCTCCAAAAAGTCAACAGGGATCATCTACAAAATATGGCCAATTCACACAACAACACTTCAGCATGTAACAGAGAGGTGTAACATGTAACAGTTACACCTCTCTGTTTGGATGTCTCTCTCCATATATTTTCTAATCTAACCTATTCTCTAGCCACCACAAACCTAAATGCATGTACTTTAAGGATCACACACTAGAGATACCTGAATGAAGGTAAACTCAATCTATGTATTATAAAAGTATCTTAACTTGGGGGCCAACATCTTCAAAGAAAGCATGGTCTGTCATAAACACTCTTGTCAAAGGTAAAAAAAGACACAGTCTCCTGTTACTTTGGTTTTTTGCAATGGCTTTACATATTCTGATAACCATGGCCTTGCTATCACTTTCAACGAATACTTTTTTATCCATTGGTAGTATTCTCAGCCAAAATCTGTCTTCTTCTGTTAGTCCCTTGAATTACTTGGGAAATTCTGTTCCTACAACTATATTCCTGTCACCTGTTTCTGCAGATGAAATCTTTAAGTATGTCAGTGCACTTAAATCTAACAGAGCTCCTGGTTTTGATAAAATCCATCATAAGAATATTAAGTCGGCTAGCCATGTTCTAATTCCTGCACTTGTCCATATCTTTAACAATGTAATTCAACACAGAGTTTACCCTGATGAACTAAAGATTGCAAAAGGTTATCCCCCAATCACAATTGGAAAAAGGTGACCCCACTCTTCCTGAAAATTGTACACCAACCAGCTTGTTATCCTGTTTCAACAAACTTCTAGAGACGGTTATTGAAAGACATCTGCAGCAATTTCTTACAAAAAATAAATCTTTTACGATTTCCACTTTGGTTTTAGAGAAGGTCATTCAACAACCTGTGCTTTTTTGGAAACTGTTAATACCATTCAGTCACACTTAGATATCGGTAATAATGTATTAGGCTTATACCTAGACATTAAAAAGGCTTTTGATATGTTGATCTCTCTGTTCTTTTAAAAAAATTACATCACTATGGTATTTGTGGAACAGCATATGATCTCAAGGCTAGTTACTTACATAACAAAAGAAAATGTACAAACGTAAATAATATTTATTCAACCTTCTTAAGTGTATCTACTGGTGTCCCACAAATATCCGTCCTAAAACCCTTGCTGTTCCTTGTTTATGTCAACAACATTTACAAAGCAATTCCCAAGTCCCAACGTTTCTACTCATTTTTTTGCAGATGTCTTTTTGTTTGATAATGACTGCAGTCAGTTAATTGCTAAAGGTAAACAGACTTTAAAACAGCTCAAGGACTGGTTTTGATTGTAATAAACTTACTCTACATCAAGGGAAAACTAATTACACTATATTTCATGCTAAAAATACCAGTCATTCCTGTTATGATGACTTTATTTTTGATGGTTTTACAATATGCAAGTCTTCGTGTATGAAGTATCTTGGATTAATAATTGATGAAAAGCTATGATCTCTGTAAATCCCTTGTTAAATATATCTCTTTTATAATTTAAGGAGTACTCTTTCTGAAGCCATTGCAAATCAAATCTAATTCGTTTGTTTATTCTAAGCTGAGGTATGCCATTAAAGTTTACAGTACTGCTAAAGTGTTGTATCTAAAGCCTCTTCAAATCCTACAAAATAGATTAATTAAGGTAGTTAAAAACAAACCTAGGTGTTATTCTACTGACCTCTTGCATTGAAATAATAATTTAAATTACTTATATGATAAAGGCCATGCATTTTTTCTGTATGTATTGCTTTGTATACAACCATTGTAAAAGTAAGTTGCCCACTACAATTCCTGAAGCTGTTAGGCATTTTAATGCTTGCAATTATTCCATCACCGACTACTAATAACAGAAACTTATTTAATGTAACTCATTATAATACTGTACATGGAAAACAGCTTCTTCACAATTATTGCTACAACCTATGGCAGTCACTCCCTCAATCTGTCAAATCTGCTAAGTCTCTTTTTAAAAGTAAATTTACCCAATAACTTCTCAACAACTATCAATAAAATACCTGATTCTACACTATGTTATAAGACTCCATTATTCTTACTCTCTCCTCTAATCGGTACTTTTCTTCCTTTCTCCTTCTCTCTACTCTTTCTTTCTTCTCTTCTCATCTTCTTCTTTGTTACTTTGTTGCTTTTAGTATTGTTTTCTTGTTGTATATTTTTGTGCTTTTTCTCTTTATGGTCACTATACTGTAGCTTAGATAATAGTCTACTCTGTTTATCTAGTGTCCTTCATACGTATCTTATGTCATATTATAATCTGCACAACTGAATTGTACTGTAGAGTATGTATACTTTGTAAAACATATGTGAAATAAATTTGAAATTGAAAATTGAAATTGAAGAGCAACAGAATACAGAACTGTCCCAACATTTTAGCTTGAGCATGAAAATCCTTTTGTAGGCCTTTAAATCTTGAGGTGTGAGAGTACAATTGCTTGCCATCACTCACCTCAAATCACTCTGGGGCCTTGTGGGTGTACGTGATTTTTGCACACCTACAGTACTTACATGAAGAATGTTATATCAAATAAATCTATTGAAGTTTAATAAACAGAAGTACACCTACCACACAGAAACTTCTTAATTTCTTGAGGAGTGTGATTTGTAGCACATCTGGTAATTCTACAACTCAAGGCCTGACAATGTGTGATCAAAAGGCTGCGCATGCACCAGTGCTCACATTAAAGAGAGATAGGAGGCTAATTAGACCAGCACCTGGGAGGCATTGTCAGTGTGAAAAGGTCCTGAGGACACCATGAGATGCATGTTGAAAAAGAAGCAAAGAGTTGCAATTTTAACAATTTTTGACATAAAATTCAGCTACAGTATGAGACACATGAATTAATTTTCCTCAAAAGCTGCATTTTAAACACTGCTAAAATACTGACATTGTTGGAGAAATATGACTCATCTTTAGTTGAAGGGCAAATCCACAGTATTTGAGAGCATGGAGCTATTACGTAATGATTGCTCCATGATACATTTGTACAGTATAGTATGTAAAGTGTACAGGCTGTGAATCGAAGCATGGGTATTGACAAAACTTGCAGATCTAAAGCTCTTTTACATGCCTGTCCAATTGGAATGATTGACCAATCAAATTGATTTTTGGCCAGCACAAAAGAATAATTCATCTTCTTCACAATGGCATAATTTTATACAAATTTTTAAACCTCTTTAAAGAGTGTAGAACTGTTTACTAACTGAAAAAGGGATATTCCAATTAAAGACCAGTACCTCCAAATGAAAACTATAGTGGAAAAGGAGGAATTTCAAAATTGGAGCAAAGTTTTGAAATTACCTTTAAATGTCTCGTCTCTGGAAAACAGGAATTCATCCGGCGGAAAATTACATTGTACAAGAGAGAATAACAAACAGTCCAGAAACCATTTTAGGCAAGAGGAAAAGTGGTAAAAAGCACCTTGTAAAAAGGTGCCTACTGCACTAGTAACCCAACATGCATTGAATTGAGGTTTATCAGTGGGGCTTATTTTGTGTTGCACAGGGACATGGAATGATTTCTCAACTAGTCCATGGCTAGACCAAACAGCCCACCTCAGTCCCACCCTGGTTAGGCCTGAGGCAAAAAATGTTTGGATCTCTGTGAGACTTATTTTGAGATTGACAGAAAATCTGTGCAACTTGCAATTGGCAAATCTATGGTACATATGATCCTTCATAAAGTGAAGTGTCCATGAAGTAATTTGCAGAAAATTGAAAAATTTATCTTTCCATAAACTTTTTGACAAGAATTGTTCTGTCTCACAAATAGGTACTGTAAATAAATCTAATACTTCCCACAGACTGACATCACATACTGACAAGGATATAATAACTTCCTATTTGTTTTCACATATAAGTAAAATCATGGTCACTGTTGACATTTGTTAGAGACAGGGCTTTGTTGATTCACAGTACTGGTGAATCGGCAAAAATTGTAAAGTGCAAAATTTTGGCCGGGAAAATTAAACAAATTTTGCACCATTTTGCATGTAATCCCCTTCTGAAATGCAAAACCCCTAGCTCCCCTTATACCCCTTTCCCAGGACAGCAATCAGTGGTGCATTATATCAGTAACATTTGGCAATGTGGTGCTTCATCAGATTTAATTGAGGAAACCTGCCCCAACCTCATTACTATGCATGCGTAACCCTAACCCTATAAATGTGGGTACGGAAACTCAATTAGAGCCACCCCTTTAACTTTATTGATCTAAAGATACCTGAACAGGAAATTCTCTGAATAGATTCTGGTAGTTGCCAGCTTGAGTCGAGATGGCTAAAACTTGCTAGCCTATTCGCTTCTAGCGTCATGAGAAAGATCATTATGATTTTGAATACAATTCTTGTATCATCAGAAAAGAGCCAAAACTGGGCAGGCTAAGCTTATTCTCAATTTTTTGGTACGAATTACAACAACCAACATTGGCTACTGTGCTTAGGCTAAGGCTAGGCTTAACATTAGGGCCTGCTATGTGCAGTATATTAAATAGGCCTAGCTAATTAGGCTAGGACAGGTCGCCGCACTCCTACGTTGATGGCTTCGCCGCACAAAGAACTCATGTTTTTTCACCTTACACGTAATTTTACCTTTTTAAGTGTTAGTTTTTAGCTTCGGAAGAAAGTTCTAATAACTTTTTCCATTTGCTAAATAGTAAAAATATTCATTTAAGCCAAATAATTGCCTCGAGCAGAAAACCGGCGTAAAATATTTCAGTTGATTGCGATTCTTGCCGTTACGTGTGGGAATTTCCCGGTCGGCTTTCTGCCGTATTTGCATGTGACGTAGTTTGGTAGCAAAGTAGGTACACACAACTAATATAAAACTTTGGCGTACATAGATTGACAAAATTACTATTTGTCGGTTTTTGCTTTACTGTGCAGTAAAAGATGTGAAATTCTTGCTTCCATGCAGTTAACTAGCAACTCTTAAAGGCATATTTTCATCATCCCAAACAGTTCCAATTCTCCCAACCTACTTACTTCTAGCCCCTCCCACATTTATCTAAAACTCATCTTTATCCAGACACAATCCTTGTTTAGTTTCATGGCTTGTCCCAGTGGCCATACAAGTCCATAATGTGTAATCAAGACGCTCTCAGTGCCCATGCTGTGTAATTTAGCTATGCTCCATTGTTTGAATGTGATGCCAATCAAAGAGCTGTACCAATTGAGAGTTGTGATATATGTATACTGAAACTGTAGTTAAGGGTGACGAATGCCTGCCTTTAATTGTCTTTCGTAGTGGAACTAGTCTGGTCATGGTCGTTGCTGGGACAACTCCCGTAGGGGGAGGGGGTTAAGATACTGCCTATGGATAATGGGGTGACCCTGGTAGTGCACAGTCCGACGAGTGCGCATCTGTATTAATTAAAATAACATGTAAAAATCCTGAACTTAAGTCTGTAAGTGTGCATTCGATGGTATTCTTTGTATTATGTCAGTCCAAAGAACATCACATTCGATGCGAAGAGAAAACCATGTGACGTGCTGGAGTGAAACAGTTGTCATCGCCCAGTCTGTTCAGCAACAGTGCAGACATATGGTTTATTGAGTAACTGTACCTTGTAAACAATGTGCTGTCTTCTTTCACTTGTGGAAAATGACTGATTTCTATTCAAATATTCGGCTGTCATGATCAGATGGTCTTACCAGAATTTGCCGCGGTGGGTTAGTTAGTTAGTTAGATAGAGTTTTACGGCCCAGTTTGCAATCTATTGCTTCAAGTCGAGCTGACCACGTCCTTTTTTCCAGTTATGGCTCACTGGCTTGCGTTCCTCACTCCATTGCTTATGCGGATCATCAGGCACAATGGCAGTAGGTTCCTTTTTTAGAGTCTTTGGTATGACTCGACCTGGGAAGCAAACCCAGGCCTTCCGCGTGAGAGACGGATGCTCTTATCGTTACTAGACCAAACACGTCATCCTTGTCGAGGTGGGAATTCACTGCCTCGCACAATATGCCTACCCCGATAAGAATGATGGGTCTCTCCTGTTCGTAAGCGAGTGTTCTGTGCACAGGCACCCAATATTGTCGCATTCGCATGACATTTTTGACATTCTGAGATTTCTATTCAACCCTTTTCTCCAGAGACTTTGCCATTTAGGTGCACAGAGGGTATCCCTATGCTCTTGGAATAGCATACCTGTACTGCACCCTGCCAGACTGTCGTTGTTTTAACTCCAGCTGATGTCTTCATGACCCAGGTCATGCAAAAGCCCCGATGCTGGACCGACAGAATAAGATTAATAAATTTCATTGGGTAAGTTGTCGCCTGGCCCACGAGGGCTTCGACATTGCTGGGGTAATTGCTCTGCGATGATGGCATTACTTCATACACGAATTTTATTTATAGTAGGTATCCAGGTTACATTCCATATGGGACCCATTCTTGGCCCATACGAAGTCAATATAATTTTGCAACCTGGATTAATAAGGGACCTATGTGGACTAGTCCACATGACCCATATTAGCCATAAGAGATAGCTCTGGGGCCAATGTAAATGACTGATATGTGGGGAAATATGGGTCGGTCCTACATTATCCCCCGTATCCGTGGGCTACCCATTTCCAGCCCTTAACGGGATTTATCTTTGGGGCAGAATTAAATGGGTGTAATATAGGTTTATCCATATGATGCCCATTTAGATTTGTTCCCTGAATACTTGCAATAGAACATGTCGCCAGATCATCTCCAGTGACTGTGAAGTCAGTAGTGTACCTGGAGATAAGAAAAGGGATTGGAAGAAAATAGACTATGAAGAACCACTAACGACATCCCTCTCAATGTGTGCCGTAACTAATCTGAAGAAGATTATACTGTACAACTGGGCCAATGGTAAGGTTCGATTCTAAAGAGGTGGAAGTGGTTGGCGGTTATGTGTATTGCCTTGCACGTAAAAGTCACCAGATGAAATCCTTATGGACTCAGACGAGTTGGAAATTTTCTGGAGGACTAAATTTCACTTGCTGAGAGTTGCTGTTCAACGTGGTGCTGAGAGGGCTCAAATTAGTACATTTTAATTTGAGAATCTGATTTGTCCGTTTCAGAAAGTTGTCCGATTCAACAAAATTTAATTCCTGAACTAAAGAGCAATAGTCAGGAGCGGATCCAAGGGGGGGGGGGGGGGTGTTTTTACGGCCTCGGCCCGCCTTTTTTCGCCACATCAACAATAAAACATATGGGGAATTAGCACAGCAACTTCCTCACACCCCTTGCTGATTTCTCTCAAGTCAGCCCCCCTTTTTGGAATGTCTGGATCCGCGCCTGATAGTTGACCCAAATATAAATTTACTGGGGTGGTGTAACGTGTACATAAATAGAATTAATTCAAAAGGGCTCGGAAATGTTACTTTCTGTGTTCTGAGATGTATTTTCGTCAAAAAAAAGGTAAAAAGAAGAAGAAAAAGAATCCTCTGCGCTCCACGCCATCTGATAAGGTCACTCATTTTATATAGGCCTAGATTAGTGTATGTGCTATCATAGACATTATGACATTATGCGATCCGTCATTCATTAAAGTGTTGGACCATAGACCTATTTCCAAATAGCAATTACAATGAATTGTGGGATATAGTTTTGGGTGTGCGTCAATTTTAACCACAGTAAAATGCCATTGACAAAAATGACAAACACCAAAACTCTATCCCACAATCCTTTGTAATTGCTATTTGGAAATAGGTCTATTGCGTCACCCGTGTGTATAAATGTCTCAAATTATGCCATATATGGGAGTGATACATTTTACCTGGTTAATTTCTGATCATTTTGAAATTTGCCAATGTTTTATTGAAGAGAACAGGTCTTTTGCAAACGAAAAATTCAAATCAACGATTGATTTTTCTTACAAGCTTAGAAAAACCATTTCCGAATGCATGAAGTTGCGATTTTCAAAATTGTCTGTACGATCCGCGCCAACCTGCAGTGGGTGCTCCGCTTATGGTCTTTCGGGCAGCATAAAACATTTTCTTTCCCAGCCAAAAATGTCCTCCTCTCTTATAGCTGTACATGTGATAGAGACTGGAACGCCCTTAGTCGGACTCCTCCTCACACTATGAAAATCGATCAAACACATATACTGGTCATCAGGTATCAGCCCCCTATAACAAGAAACCCTGGTTCCACCCATGATGACTGCAAAGTTTTGACCTATGTTACATAATATCACAGATATGTTTCGAGGTCGAGGATGTTTCAATTTGTACTTTTGCTTTTGAATATTCGGGTATTTTCGGAGTAAAAGGGCGTGCGTACATGCCGTACAATGTCGTACGCCCGCCCATGCACGTGACTGCATCACCCTATCTACAATATGAGAGTGACAAAAAATACCGATAAAAATGTTTTCTTCTTGTGCTTGTTCACGTTGGCTTAAGAAGTCAGTTTGTAATATACTTTATACTTTAGTTTGTCAAGTAATAACTATGACTTTTATATTCTTTCTGTCGTGTCCCCCACGCAATTTTTAAATGTAAGTCGAACCCTTGACAAATATGGAGTAAAAAAGAAGGCTTCACTGCAGAGATTTAGAATTTAAAAAGTTAAAAAGTTAAATTTTTTTAAGAACTAAAGCAACAATTCAGTGTGCAATCATTCATGATGCAGTTAAGCGAGGAAATTGAAAGGCTAAAGGTAATGGACCCCAGTTGTGTCCGACAGGAATCAGTCCATCACTTGGCTGTCCGGATTCCTCTATCAGTCTATAGGGAGTGTAACAATGCCCATCCGTTTATTTATCTATTTCATTCATTTATTCTTTTATTTGGTGAGAGTATCACTTATTAGATAGACGCTCGAAGCGAGATGTAAAATTCGGGCAGGCTTTTGGGGCAAAAAAAATCGGGCAGCCACTTGCGTTTTAAACATTATTGAGTATTAAACATAAGCATTTTTTTAATTACTCAGGGAAGCCCCTAACTCTCAAACTATTATGCCAGAAATCGTACAAAGACATGCCCGAAAAAGGAAAAATCATAGACAAAGTAAAATTTTCATGAACAGCAAGATTACAAAATATCGTTACACTTTTGCGTAGCAAAAACAAAATGTTATTCAAAATTTTACAACACAATGCTCGAAATGGACAAATATCCGATTTCTTTCAGGCATTTGTCATTAAATAGAAAAGTATCATAGACAAGGTAGCATATTTAAGAAATAATCAAAAAGATAAAAACATTGCGACACATTTTGGAAGCAATGAGCTTATCGCTTAAAAGACACATTCATTCCTCAACCTGTTTTCTGCAACACAATGCCCCAAATGGCCGATCATTTAAGTTCTTTCAAAAACTTGTCCCCCTAACAGAAAACGCTTTGTTCGGATGTCAAATTTTCATGGAAAAAAATAACAAAGATTTTCGACACAGTCGGGCAGCTTGTGAAAAAGTCTTTCTTCAGTCTCACTTCATAGTCTTGCAAAAATAAAAAGTAAAATGTTCAAGAGAAGGTTGAAAAAGTTCTGGGATGTTTTCAATTGCCAAATTAATTATACGTGGAGAGCAAGGCGTCGTAAGCCTAGTGCACAATTGTTTGCCATCTTATCCTGCCCCGGGTCGATTGTTTTCATTAACGTAATGGATACAGGGTGAGAAGTCTGTCTGAAAATTTGCTAAACCAATTCGTAAAGTGATATTTCTCAAAATGAGTAAGAAGTGAAATCATTTTAGTTGGGGGATCGGGCAGTCACATAGGTGACTGATCACATCAGTCCATCTTTATTGCAGCCAAGAGTTGTAATAGAGTAGAAAACGTTGGTATGTATTCGACTCCGTTGTGTAGTTTTCTCCGAAAAAAAACAAGACCAAATTTTATCAGTGGTTGTGGGCACATTTTATCTGGCCATTTTCTGATCCCTCGACAAGTTACTGATTTTTTTTTTATTTGCTGCAGACGAAAACTCAAATGACTGCCTCGGTACATGTAACAAGGTTGGGAAATGACACTTGCAGACATCTGAAGGATCACGATTCTTGGAAACTGTATGTTTGCTCCGTTTAAAGAGAGTCTTCGCCCAGAATCACATTTGTCTTGCAAAAATTCTTCTGCCCCCAAATTGAAATGCTCCGGTGTGCATGGTGTTAGAAATAATTACCTTCAGACGAACCCGGAGAGCAAGTGATGGTCTGATTTCTGTCGGACATAACCGGAGTCAATCACCTTTTAATCTTTCAATTTCCTTGCTTACCTGTATCATGTATGGCTATATACTAAATTGTAGTCCCTCAATTTCACCGAATATGAGGGTTTGAAATTTGTATAGACAATAAATGAAGACGATTTAAGGTGATGGACCCCATTAATGGCTGCCTAGTACAATCACCTTACACAAGAGCTGATCGGATTCGTCAATAGTAATCAAAAGCTAGTTCCAGGCTTTTCATTCCTTTTTGCTTTCGGAGAGAGATTTTCGAAAAATCGGATGGCTCTTTTTTCAACATACCGCGTCATTTTTCAATTAATCTTGGTGCTTTACCTAAAAGACGGATTGATGTACCTTATACCAAGAGTTAGGCATGTTTATGTAAAAACAATAACCAGAGGTGTGGTGCTTTACCTGTATTTTAAATGCCCGCAGGAAGTGATGGTTTACAAGAAGACTATCTAATCGGAGTGCCACCTTCAGTTAGCGCGAAGCGTACGGAGAATTTTGAAATGTCGTTACTCCAGAAAGCAAAAATTGGCATTTCCAGGCTTGTAAGTATAATTGAAGCGGTCTTCCTTTTTAGCTTTCGTATGCAATAAAATTGTAGTAAAATTTTCATTTCAATAAAAAAGATGAAAACATGCAAAATGATAAAAAAGCAGGGTCTATAACGTTAACTATACTGCTAGCACGGAAAACTCATACGAGTGCTCCAAATCCTTTAAAAAAAATTGTCTGAACAAAACAACGCATTATAATAATGTAAAATTTTCATGAAAAATCTAAACGATTACAAAAATCGTGATTCTTCCGAGCAGCTTATAAAGCAATTATTTCTCAGCCTCACTTCTCAGTCTTTTTCAACACTTTGCCCGAAATGGAAGAAAATTCGGGCGAACTTGTAACATTTTCTGAGATGATTTCAATTGCCAGATTGTACAGGAAGACGGGAGTGTACAGGTGTATACAAGTGCTACAAAATTTGCCCAAAAAGTGGTAGTGGCATATTTTATGTGGTTTGTAATATTCTGATCATTTTGAAGACTAATTTGATCGTTTTTATTTAAATGAACATGTTATTGCAAACCAAAACTCAAAATAACGACTACTTAGATTCTATTCGCAAGCCTGGAAATGCCATTTCTTCCCGTCTGATGAGTCGCAATTTTGAAAAAATATTCTATACGCTTCGCTTAGACTGTTAGATACTCTTTCGAACAGATTTATATAATTCGGGCAAAACTACCCTGCCCCCAAACTGACTGCTCCTATACACCTATAGTCTAGCTTCACGTAGGGTTCCTTTAGAAAAAAAAACTTCAATAACCCTTGGCCTCTGAATATGTTAAGCCTTTGCGAACGGGGGGGGGGGAGTTTTCACCTGGTCAATATGGTCATTTGCCACCCTTTTCCCAGCTAAGTGACCCCAGATATACCTCTGCAGACGATACAGATTTTGAATGGAGGAAAAATGCAGTCACACCAACTTAAATTATGATACCCTTTATCCTGTTTAATGAATGTGTTTTTTGTTGTTTAGTTTTTTTTTAATCATGCGACAATATTTTAGCTCTTAAGGTGTGAATTTACTAGGGTGCTTTTACACTAGATCCGGATCTGATCGCTTGCGCTGGGTCTGATCCACTGCTCGAGATTAAATATTTAGTGTAAATGCAGATCAAATCCGGATCTGATAGCCCGATTTTGATCCTAGTATGGGGGATCAGACCCCGCGCAGGCGATCAAATTTGTAGTGTAAATGCTCCCCGGATCAACGGTGACCCGAGATCAACGGTTACCTTTTCTCGACTTACTGCCCACTCATGTGTTTTCCTTTTTTGTTTTTATTTACATTTTGATGCGCTCGCGCGTGTTGTTATATTTCGTAATTCATTTGGAGCCACTTTCGTTGAAGCACAGAGGAGGACGAGACAAGTGTAAATGTACCAGAATCAAGCCATACACGTAGTTCGATATGCTGATAACATCGGACGATCAGATCCGAATTAAGCGTAGAAGCACCCAAACAGTTACTGCTTATTCTTTACCTTGAATATGCACTGTTGAAGTACTTTATAATGTGAAAGATACTTGAAGAAAAGGTATACGGAGAAATTTGGCAAATTTGACTGTAGTTGTTTCAAAATAAGTTTGGGGTAAATCCCTTAAAGTGGAAGTGGAGAATCTTTGTGGAAACTCTTCGGGTTTTAATAAGCATTTTAATTACAATCCACGTCAGGTCTTACGATCACTACAACAAAGACCTCTAGCTGCTCAAATTCGGCCTGCATTTGTTCAACATTTTGAACTGAGTATTTTACTGATCCAATTAACTTTCTTGGTATTAGGTTCACACATAACGGTGATGACCTCGTCCCTCTCGCATGAAAGCCGTTTGAAGAAATAGTCTACAATTTGTACACTGATGTAGCAACATCATGACTGCATATTCAACTCACTAGATAGTGGCGTACGAAAAAAAAGGGGGGGGGGGCATTGGGCCATGTCCCCCCCCCCCTCACGGATCCTATTTTTTATCCTAAAAGTTTGTAGCCCTACTTTCTTAGCACAGATATTACTTCAAAAGGTAGCATATGTGGCAACAGATTGCATGTAAGGGCACAAAATCTCTCAAAAATTTTCAAAGGGGAAGGATTGTCTCTGCAATACCCCCTCAGTTATGCCATTTCTTAATTCCTAAAAATAAGCAAATTTTGTCAAATTCCAAATTTTGCTTGAAAAAGTAGACTCTGTAACACTCTAGTGGCACTGAATGCCTTTGAGGACATCTACCTTTATAAGAATTTTTAAAATGGAGGGGCCCATCCCTTAGACTCCTTCCTCAGCCGGCATAGACGTGAGTGACGGGCACATGGAAGCGGAGGGTTCAGGTGTGGTGAGCAATGATGTGTAATTTATCATGCCAGAGATGTTAGAGGTAATATCATTAACAGTCGGGAGTTCTAGCAGTTACAGACAATTTCATTAATTCAGCGGACCTTGAATTTAGCCAAAAGTCACAATAGAGAAGCATTAGCATATTTTCAATTCAGTTGTATAGTTTCCCCTAAAAGAATCAAGATCATTTATAAAATAGAGGTATAACACTTTATGTGATAATATTCTAATCACTTAGCATGTTGCTGATTTTTTTGTTATTGCAAACAAAAGCTAAACATAAAGATTGATTTGATTCTCTTTCCCAAGCATGAAAACGCAATTTTCGACCATCTGAGGGGCCGAAATTTTTCAAAATTTTCTTTACGCTCGGCGCCAAGTAATGGTGGCACTTCGCTAACATAGTCTCTCGGGCAAAGTTACATTATATTCGGATCAAAGTATGTTTTAATAAGATTCTGCATGATCACTTTGCAGTTTGCAAAATTATTTTGAAGTGATCATTTTATTGCAAACCACAAACGAAGATAGCGACTCGTTAGATTCTTCGAATAGGTCTGGAAAATGCTATTACCGACCATCTGGCAGGTGTGATTTTTCGAAATTTTTCGCGCCAACCAGTGGTGGCGCTCCGCTTAGATAGTCTTTCGGGCAAATTACATTTTTTCGGGTCAAAGTATTACTTAACTCTCTGATCATTTTGCAGTTTTTCGAAACTTATTTGGAAGTGAGCATTTTATTGCAAACGACAAACGAAAATAGCGACTCATTAGATTCTTCGTGTAAGTCTGAAAAAATGCTATTTTCAGCTATCTGAAGGGTCTGATTTTTCGAAATTTTCTCTACGTTCCGCGCCAACTAATGGTTCCGCTCCGCTTAGATAGTCTTTGGAGCAAAATGACGTTTTGCGGCCAAGAAAAAAACAGCAAACTGAAATGCCTTGCGTTCGCTTATGCCGATCGATGTTGTTTTATGTCTGTTCCTACAAGTATGCAAATTTAAGAAAAAAATTCACATCGAAAGGTAGCGTAAATGGCATTAGATTGAATATAAAGACACAAAATTTTCAGTTTTATCCTCATGAACCACCACAATTCAACATTTACCACTGTTCCTGTCAAAGTCGAAAATTTTGCACCATTTTGCATCTAGGCTCCCTGAAAAGGCCAAAAATTTTGAAAGGGGAGGGGCACCCCCTCCCCTTACCCTTACACCCCTCCTCTAGACCGGCGATCACTCAACATACTGCATCCCCCACCCCCTTCAGAGAAATCCCGCGTAAGCCACTGGCGCTAGAGAACGCTTCTTAAAGTATCCCCATTTACTACCGATGTAAATTCCTCCTGTGCCTCCTTTTCAACTCATCAACTCCTTTTCACTTTGCAACCATTGGTTCGTGAGCATTTTCAAGATCGAGGACTGGGCGTCCAAAGGGGGAGCAAAAATCAACGTAACTTCAGGCTACTCCCGCTCTCGACGGACAATAAGTAGCAAATGTGCAGCCGTTGAGGATGTTTTTCATTACGACCAGGCCCGTAGCCTCGAGGGAGATGAAGAGCACATGGCCCTTTGCAATAAAATGCTTGCATTACAAGATAAAAAATATTTCCCATGCAGCCAGATACAGCACCAAAATTACACTTTTACAACTGATTATGCCAAAGATGAAAAATATTGTACCATTTTGCATCTAAACTTTTTAAAAAGCAAATGCTCTCCCTTCCCTTATTCCCCTCATCAGGCCCACAAAACTAAGAAGCGGTACCCCCCTCCCCTTTCCCTTGGTTGCTATGTCCACAGCAACATCATCTCCATCAACGAACCGTCACTAACCGTCGGACATCCCTCCGACGAACCGCCGAAATTGCCTTCCCGGCGGTCGGAGCACCGATCAAGGTTTGCTCCGAAGGAAGTGCATTTGGCCAACAAAACATCATGATTTCAGAATGAAGTTGATCACAGTGACAAGTGCCCGAATTGTGAGGTAAGGACGTTTGATTCTCCAGACAGACGTGTTACTAGGATATACCGGTACACCGGAAAATATTCTCCATTGAAACCGGCTAAACTGCAAAGTGGTCTGCCAAATGTGATGACACGTGTTGTACTTGAGATGTCAGGAACTACTGATTTTTGTGGTTATCAGTTTGAAAAGGAAAGTATGTATTAGAAACTTTCAATAGAGCCTTGGCAAAGTTTGAGTTTGTGCTGTCCTGGTGTAGGGAAACACCACTGCTTTTTGTGTGGATTGAGATGCAAAATGGCGCCACTCTTGAAACATTTTGAAACATTCCTGACGGGCAAAAGGGGGTGCGCTCCTGTTTACCTGATTAGCTGTTTTTCAGACTACTGTAAGAGGTGGGGCCATATCCTACTACTTGGTCGAAGACCTTGAAAATACTAGCCAAGGACATGACAACTTAAATCAACCGACGTACGGAAACGCTTCTTCAAGGAGAATATGCATGCCATTCGAATGTTGGCTATTGCCCACTCAGGTCGACGATCGAGAGTTGTTTGGATATCGTCAAGAGGTTTTAAAGCAAGTCACCAACCCCCCCCCCCCCCCTAAAAAGAACTATTTTACTCTAATCATACCAGAATTCTCAGTTGTGGCACAACTCCTCGGTTTCATCAAACGACGGCACACTGAAGGGGGCTGAAAGCTATGGAAAATTATTTCCGAACCCTTCCTTACCATACAGAGATGGCAAAGATTTTGGTAGAAGATGACAAAAACCGGATCGGAACCGATCAGAATTCGTTGTAGTGTGACGTAGTGACCCGAGCTTAAGAGACGATCCAAGCATTGCCTAGTCTTGGCCAAGTCTCTCCACAGTACATCATAGCGTATTTGCCTTTTTTCTAATACGCCCTCTATCGGTCTATAAAGGTATCGCTTCTCAACGATACAATTAATAGACCGATAGAGGGCTATTAAACAAAAGGAAAATACGATATGCTGTACTATGCTGCAGTAGGGGATTTTGAAGAAAAAGCTGTCAGCTCCCCGCAGAACACTCACGTGAGACTTGGCCAAGTCTAAGCATTGTCAGGTGAGATCCTTCTATATAACCAGAAGGATTCAGAGATCTAAGGGTAGACCCCTGCAGTGGCGTAATCAGACTTTTTTTGGGGGGGGGGGGGAGGGAGAACGACAAAGTGTCTGAGTGCATTGATGGGGCAAACAGTAATGACACTAACTAGTTCGAGAGTCACCATCAGAGGTCGCGTAGCGTACAGAGAAAATTTTGGCTAAAACTCTTAGATTGCAGGAAATGGCACTTCAATTCTCAGCCTTTCGGACCCTTTTGAGTTTCAGCTAACAATTATTCATTTTTAGAAAACATGTTTGGGAATTCACACTTCTACTAGCTGCAGCACTATGACTATTGTGGAGGGCGATTTTCCAAGATGAATAGTGAACGGGTCACCACTCTTTATGTTGCACGCAAAAGGACGACCTGCTGGAATCTTAAAGGCCTGTCCACACAGGATGCGTTCCGTTCCGTTCCGGATACGACACGGCACGTCACTTTTATCACTTTGCACGTAAATCAATGGAACCGTCCACACAGGATGCGTTGCGTTCCGTCACGATCGATGCGGAAAAAAAGTTGACGTATCCTTCCGGATGCGTCAAATTTTGGCAAAGTCCATGTGCGTTCAGAAACAGAGTTGACGTACGGAAGCATGCGTCAACTTTGATTTCTTTCATGTTTTTCTTTCATGAAATGCAATTTAACGGGATATGGATGCAAAATGGTACTATGTTCGAGCTTAAAATCACAATGAAACGCCTGTAAAATAAGTAGAAAAGCTCATTTTGGGGGCATTTTTTCCCAACATTGGGAATGTATACGTAGGCCTATGATTCTTTGGGTGCCCACTACCCTTGCGATATTATTGACTTCGGTAGTGGAAAAACATTGTATTCATTGTTGGAGCGGTAGGCAAGGGAAGTCTGGACACTAGACATGGCTGCACAGGGACGTTTCACGGCACACGAGAAAGTAAAAATATACAATTTAGTGTATTTAATCAGTGGCGTAGCTTCGGGGGCTTATGGGATCGAGCATTTCTCGTCTGTGGAGAATGAGAGCCGCAATAACTACAATCTTGGACAAAACTGGATGGGACACCCCCCGCTCCCCGTGCAATGTTGGAGATAATTAGGCCAATTCGGGACGCATCATTTTCTTTGCGAACCAGCCGTGACATTGTCCTGGGGGACAGGGGTTTCGCAAATCTCTATTTCCTGTAGGACACAACATTTTAAAGGTGGGGGGGGGGATAGAGGTCGTGCAAATACCACTCGTCACCATAAACAACATGATGACGTGAGGTGTCCCAACAGTTTTGTCCAAAATTTTAGGTCGTCGTCACCGCTAGAGTCACTCATGGTAGTCATATTGAATATCGTGAGTGACGGTGCCTGTGACCGGTTTGCTGTAACTTTACCACGATTTGAATACACTTTTTTGTCAGTCAGCATGCATTGTCATTTAAAACCAAACACTGCATCTCAAAATGACGCATCGAAATTGACGTAGTGTGAACGCATCTTGTACAGACAGGCATGCGTCTTGACGTATCCGGAAGGATGCGGGGAAAAAACGTGTCGTATCCGGAACGCAACGCAACGCATCCTGTGTGGACAGGCCTTCAAGGCCTGTCCACACAGGATGCGTTGCGTTGCGTTCCGGATACGACACGTTTTTTCCCCGCATCCTTCCGGATACGTCAAGACGTCAATTTCGATGCGTCACTTTGAGATGAGTGCGTAGTTTCCAATGACAATGCATGCTGATTGACAAAAAAGTGTATTCAAATCGTGGTAAAGTTACATCAACCGGCCACAGTCACTGTCACTCACGAAATTCAATATGACTACCATGAGCGACCATTAGAGATTTCGTCCCCTTGAAGGAACGACAAAATTGCCTTCGCCTGCTTTAGGGATTATATCTCCAGATGTCACATTTTTGCGGTCAACTCACTTGCAGTGGACAACAAGTGGCTCGAAGCATAATGACATAATTTTCGCAGTTATAGAAAATTATTCGCTAAAACTTAACTTGATGGATAACTTGACATTAAAACGAATTTTAAACCAGAAAAATCGGTCCAGGTTTGGTGGAATTATAGAACATTTTTAGCACGAAAACTGAAACAGAACAATGGTCAGTTCTTGTCTTTCGTGCAGGGTAAATATTTGCGCCGACTAAGCAAACAATCTCTTGTGGTTAAATGACGTCAAAAAATCGGCCAGTTCGTTCCCTGGTCGGCCAGTTCGTTCCGCCGTTCTTCAAGCGGACAGATCTTCTCATGCACTAGCAGTGACAACGACCTAGCGATTGCTCCACAGACGTGAAGGGCTCGATCCCATAAGCCCCCGAAGCTACGGCACTGATTATATACACTAAATTGCAAGGGCGCAAATCCCGGGGGGCAAAGGGGCCTTCGCCCCCTCAAGTGAAAAAGTGGGAGGGCAAATCGTAATTTGGCCCACCAAAATTTGAGTAGACCTAAAAATACGGTCACCTTTTTTCGTTCGAAATAGTTTTTCTGAAGCTTCGAAATGCTAGAATACAAGAGCCTCCGGAACCCCCCACTGGAACCCCACATGGGCTTTGCCCCTGGATCCCACCAGAGGCCCTTTTGGGGCTTCGCGCTTCGAGCTCGTGGTGTCCGCCACGCATGCACAGTTTAATACTCATGGGCACATCATAAGCATTTTCGCCCCCACTCTCAAACAGAGATTTGCGCCCCTGCTAAATTGTATATTTTCTCGTGTGCCCTGAAATGTCCCTGTGCAGTCAAGTCTAGTAGTGTCCAGACTTCCTCTGCCCACCGTACCAACAATGAGTAAAACGTTTCTCCACTACCGAAGTCAATAATATCGCAAGGGTAACGGGTACCCAAAGAATCATAGGCCTATGTATACTTTCCCAATGTTGTGAAAAATGCCCCCAAAATGAACTTTTCTACTTATTTTACAGGCGTTTCATTGTGATTTTAAGTTTCCAACCAATTGGTTCAAGTTGAGCCGGCCACGTTTTTTTTCCAGTTATCGCTTACTTTCCCTCCTTCATTGCTGAGCAGCAAGCACAACGGCAGTCGGTTCCGTTTTTAATGCTGTAGGTTTCACCATGAGCATCATTGCGTCGTACTGGTATGCTATTTTTGCGCAATTGAATGATCAGGAAAGCTACTTCATTGTGCCTTTAGCGTGTAATGAAGCTCGTATCCTGATTCATGATTCACATGTATATCAACTAAGCAGACACATTTTCTCGTTATTTCATGTTTCACTGCATACCTAAACTTTAATGCTTGACCTGAATCAGAAACAAGATTTGCAATTCTCACATGTTTAAAAACTCTATCAAATGGCGACTTAAACAATTTGCCAGTTTGGGTCAATTTCTACTTCAGTTGTTTGTTTCACACTCTTATTTCGTTCTCTTAACTATGTATCAGTAACCTTAACCAAAGCAAATTCTTCAACTACATATTTTCAAGGGGTATTTATGAATTATTTTTCTGCAAACACCTTTGACCAATACTTGTTAGCCTTAGAATTTCATTTTTCTTAGGGGGGTGGGTGGGGAGGCATTTGACTGCGGGTCTCCACCTCTGCTTCCCCTCTGGTGATACCTATAACCATTGCGTCTCATCCCCAGCTCATGGAAAATTCTGTTTTAAGGTATATTGGGTTAATTTGTAGGGGGTACAGTATCACCACAACACAATGCTTATTATTATTAGAAGTTTCAGTTCTAATTTTCAGTCCACACAAAAAATCATGGACAGCAATATACTTGGGGCAGGGGGGACACGTCCTCCATGTTTTGGAAATACACCCACTAGCTACAGATTTTTACACTAATTTAATAACAGAAGTGGCCATACGTCCACCCCCCGCTCCCCCGCCTCCAAATGCAGTGGCGGAGCTGGGGATTTCGATCAGACGGGGTGAAAATGGTCTGCAGGGGCGCTTTGAAGGAGTAAATACCCTGAGCCTCAGCACGATCGAAGCCACGGCTTTTCAGACTTTCCATTTGATTTGCTGCACATGGTAGAAGACTACTTTGCCATTTCTCTTCAGCAAGTTTTTCTATTAAAACATGTTTAAATTTTCTATCCATGGGCCTCCGCAGAAGAAAATTCGGGGAGGGGGCACAATTCTTTTAGGGGGAAAAGCTCGGCGCCACCATGAGTTGGCGCGGAGCGCAAAAAAATTTTGGCCAAAGATGCCTATCAGATTGCATCTCTAAAGCCTATTAACCGCATAAAAAATAAGGAAAACACCGAGTGAACTGTTAAGAAATGTTGATGTTAATTTTTCTTCGTCTTTTTCTTTATGTGTTCTTAATTCGTTTTTTCAGGTTTTTTTATTTTCCAGGGGAGGGCAAGTTCCCCCCTTGCCCCTACCTGCGGACGCCCATGTTTCTATCCCTCTCTTTCACATTCTAGTATGAAGGCGGTCATTATATTTCATATTACTGTCCGGTCTCGATTTAAGATTTTAATGTAACAATGGCTACTTTGTGAAGATAAAGATTAAACCTGCTAAAGCTTAATAGCAAGCAAGGGGAAAAGTTATGGAAATTAATCACCGTTAGGTGTACATTTTTGGCATCTGAAAATCAAGATGAGTACACGAAGAAACATTAATTGACGTAATTTACATCATGTGACCACTCTGAAATAGCCATTAATTAAGTACATTGCAAGAAATAGCCAAGGCAAAAGGTCTGCTTGGCTCTCGAGATACCGAATTCATGATAAATAGAAGTATAGCCTAAACCTAGTAGGCTTATTAGATGCAATTTTCGGGCTTTTGAGACCACGGAAGTACAGAAATAGGCTTTTTTCATGGGATTATCGTGCAGTGACAGCCATTTATCATGAGAATGGTCACTTGAAGAAAAGCGAAATGGAAAGTGCTCATTAAAACTCTTAAATCATTACCACTATGATAACAGTTTTATTTCATGTACAACCTGAATGTTTTCTTCAATTGATTTTGAAAAATGTTGTGGAAGCTATTTTGGTATCTTTATAAACTCTTTTTATTGTCTGTGTTGACAATTATCCTTGACAACAAGAGGGATATTTGCGCTACAATTATTGTTGCGCCCTTTGAAACATCTTTTATTGGCCAGGAGGGTAAATTTAAAGTTAGTTTCTGTATTTTGTAAGCTTATAATCACGCTTGGCGTTGAAGAAATTAACTTAGCACAGCGTATAAAGCATGAAGATACGCTTCGGCAAAACTTATCCCCGTGTTACAGAAGATAACCCTTTTCATCAGAATAAAAGGCAGATAGAACAGTTACTGGTGGCTGTTTGAGCATTTAGGGTGCGTTTACACATGATCCGGATCTGATCCGGGTCTGATTCACTGCTCGAGATCAAATTTGTAGTGTAAACCCAGATCAGATCCAGATCTGATCGCCCGATTTTGATCCTAGTAAGGGGGGAGGATCAGACCCCGCGCAGGCGATCAAATCTGTAGTGTAAATGCTCGCCGGATCAACGGTGAGGCACGGTACGGTATGCATGGTACATGTACAAGGTCTATTTTTTGTTTACACTTTGGTGCGCACGCGCGTGTGCCTGTATTTCGTAATGCGACTTCCGCTTAAGCACAGAGGAGGATCAGAGTACGAGACAAGTGTAAATGCACCAGGATCAAGCCATGCACGTAATTCGATACACTGATAACATCGGGCGATCAGATCCGGATCAAGTGTAAAAGCACCCTTAGTTATCTGGGCCTTAAAACAACCATATAAAATTGTGTATTTTACCAGTAATGGTGCAAGATTAAAGTATGTTAAAAAGCTGAAAAGGGCGCTGACAGACGATTTTGGTCCGTCAGGGGGGCGGTCGCTCCCCTGACCATATGGCAGCTACGCCACTGTCCAAATGGACTGAAAATTGACTTTACTACAACAAGTTACCACATGAAACATTCTTTTGTATGTAGGATATTGTCTAAATTTGTAGAAGTAGGTGAATTATGACAATTAAACCAGCTAAATGTGCTCCTTTTAAGGTTAACGCTTTAATAATGAGTATGTCACAAACAAAATCCCAAGAAATTTGTTAGCAAATAACTAGCTAGTTTGTTGTAATATATTTGGAAGACAACTAGTAATAGTAATTATGAATATAAAGTTAAAATGAAAGACCAAAGTATATTGAATAGCAACTTGCCAATCTGTACTTTAATGCATAAACATACCATCTAGAAAAAAATATTTTAAAATCCAAGTTAAAATGATAGCAAGAAGTTGAAATATAAAAAAGTGTACCCAAATAATGCCATGCTATCTTGTTTAACATGATTAAATACCTGTACCCTTGTTACATATGACTGAATACCCCCCTCCTCTACCCGGCATTCTTTATCATTGCACAAGAAAGAATGTGGTAACACCACAGACTTCCTATACATCGACAGAGCATACTGCACAGTAGATTGTCGCTGCCGGACATTTGAGAAAAAGTGCACCAAGATGGCTGTCTGCTATGGTTTTGGGTGAAAGTTTGGACTTGCTCAAGTAAATTAACAGATTTTGCAAGAAAGTTGAAATATTTTCGAAAAAATAAAAGGCAAGGTCAAAATTAATACACATATTGCAGGAATGTGATATTGTGCACCATTCAAGTTAGACTTTTGTTTAAATTATTACAGACTCATCGTTAAATCATACAAATAATAGCTTCAGGGCAGCCATATTGGTGCGCCTTTTTTGTCCCAGTCGGTGGCAACAATCTATGGATAGGACGTACCGGTACACGTTACCTGCTCTGTCCATGTATATAAGTCCCTGGGTAACAAATTATTTGGACACTGTTTTACATTTCATGCACTTTGTTTCCACTTTCAAGAAGTCTTGTCAGTGGAGTTATGGGCCAAATAATTATGACACCGTCTGTAAGAGAGAGAATTATATGATTTATTAGTCTCACACAACTTTCACCCACTACTTTTAATTTTAATGTTTTACCAGTCCAGCCACCAGACACTGCCAGGTGACAACAGTGCATAATGTAAACTAGCTGCATAACTTTATTTGGAATAATATTTCCTCACCCTAAAACCTTACCTTTGAAAGAAAAATAACGGCTGAATCAAAACATCAACTACAGCTGGTACACTTGGAACATGGTCCATTAACTGTTGGTTTGTGAATAGAGATTATGCTTGTGACATCAGTGCATTTCAATTTGGTATGCTGGATGGAAATGATCAAAGGCAGGCGTTGTGTTACTGAAACACGCCCCCCCCCCCCCCCCCACAACAGCACCTTAGTAACAATGATTGTAAAATGGACGCTTGGATGGAAGAACAGAGAGATGCCCAACGCAGGGATGTAGGTGCATAAGCCCTATAGCCATTATAATTGATTGATGTTCAAAACTAGCTAAATGATGTTTTCACTGAATTTATAGTTACCTCTTGCGGGGGAAAATCAACATGTTCACTAAATTCTGTGATAGTCATAAGACTGAAGCAAATTGACCAATCAAATACAATGATTCAATAACTGACAGCCATATATGAGCTATTCAGTTCAGGGTTAACTGTAGGCAAATTTGAATGCTAGGTTATTGTGTAATCTGGTGAAAGCACCTCACCCCCAGCTCCAATGGCATCTATCCCATTTTTCAGTCATGAAATTTTTTATTCTATTTCATTTTACTATCAGGAGTTAATTTGGGGCTAATCTTAGGTCCCCTTAGGCAGATTTTGGTAGGTGGGGAGAGGTGCATTTGTTGGGAGAGCTGGGTGGGAATATCAAGTGCTGAGTGCAGCTGCCCTGCACCACCCACCATAGCCACAACCCTGATTCAGTCATATACCAAGCATTGCTAACAGCGTATCTGACAGTTGCCTGCTTAGCGGACACATACTTCTACTGGTAATCCTGCATCCGTATTGGCTGCATTTGTAATACCAAGAGTATGTACATGAAAAGAGGTGGACATTTCCAACTAGCTGCGATGAAGGTAAATGTGTGTTGCCTTGAAAGTAAGAAACAAGGTGACCACAGTTGAATGAAATTGGTCATTGCTTGGTCATGCAAGATTGTATTGCATTTTGCTAAATAAAAACTATAAATATTCATAGGATACAAAAGTTGAGAGTATGATATAATTAAATTGAACATCAAATCCACATTTGACCTATGTGAAATGAAGGATATGGACGATATTCCTGATTCTTAAAATAATCAAAAGAATTAATTGCGAGACAAAAATGAATTAAATGTTACATACTCATTAAAATCATCTTATACAAACATTATGAACTGTTACTGTACAAGCTAACTAGGTGTTGAAACGATCCAGATATATATTCAGCAATACATGGTCAGTCTGGAATATATGATACACAAGAGATACTGTATAATAAGTTTTGTGCAGATACATTAAGTTACGTGGTTTTAAAGAAAAATACATGGTTATAACAAACACCTAAATTTTTAAAAAATATCGACCTCATTCCAAAGACATCTCATAATTATATAAAAATATTTTTTTCATCCGAGTACAAAAGTAATACTAAAATATTGCAAATGTAGAAATATATTTACCTTGAGACACCCACTCACAAAAATTCTTGATGCATTACCAAAAGTCCCATAAAGTATTACAAATAATGGAAGAAACACTGGCAGTAAGTTTTTCTTTTTTTATGAGGGAAAAGAATTGTCAATTTGTAGGCTACTGCTTTTTCATTGATATTAAATCAAAGGATGCAGGGCAGTTCAAGTTACACAGAGTTAGGAGTTTTACAGCCCAGTTCTAACCAATTGTTTTAAGTCAGGGCAGCAACAGCCTTTTTTCCAGTTGTGGCTCACTGGCTTGTTTTTCCTACTCCAATGCTTATGAAGAGCATCAAGCACAGCGGCAGTAGGTTCCTTTTTAAAGTATTTGGTATGACCCAGCCAGGACTCGAAATCTGACCTCCCGACGTAAGTTGGGTGCTCTAACCACTTAACCATAGAGTCGGTTACATAGACTGTCACCTTACAGAGAGTGCTCTGATCCACACAAGGCCATGTATGCTCACGAGGATATATAAACTCCTAAGCAATTAACAAGGATTTTAACACTTTCTATGGAATTAGTTTTTATGACCTTGATAAGACCTTTCCAGAACCAAATGCAGACTGTCCATGACCTTTCTCGTACCATTGCATACTGGGCGTTGTACTGCCCCATCTGTTGTAAGAGGTGGCTATATACAGTTCTCATGTGATGTAACAGTAGAATTTCACATGGCGTATCACAGCCATGTTTAAGGGCAAGGCCTATATGCACGTACAGGTTTGCCCTCAAATATGGCGGCTGATAATGCCTAATTGTTACATCACTAAGAACTATCTTTAAGGAAGGACCTGAACAATTTTTGAACCATACTTTAAACCAAATTTGAACTTGAATCATATCTGTACATTTATTTGCAAGCCCTGAAATATTGTGAGAGATACTTGGAAAAGAAATAAGAATTTGAGATTTTGCACTTACCCTATCACTTCTAAGTCAGTGTTGGGGGACTACATGTATGCACTTTTAATACAATGTTGTTTCCCAGCCCATACCCCCAAAAGCATGTAATAGTGTCCCAGCAGTTTACAGAAGTAAGGCAGTAAACACCATTCACTGATCACAGTAGAGGCTCAGTTTGTTTGCAATACCAACAGAAGTCACAAATATGGGGAAATATGTGCAGGGGCCCCTCCTTTCAATACAGCACCTTATTTCACTATAAGCCTGATCTGTTTGCATGTCATTCAACCTCTTTTGCTTTGCAAATCCTTAAATATAAACATATCTATTGTTAATACAGTACTATGTGAAACCATCTGGATTGCACACCTAAATTCAGTTTGATATAAAAATCTGTAACATGGCCGGCTCCCCTATGAAAGAGGACAAAAAATAAGCTGTAGAGGGGAAATGTAAAAAATGTATGCAGTCAATGGTAACCGGAAATTTTCAAAGGGGTTAAAAAATTTTTAGGGGGAAGGCTTCCCTCCTATCTGGCTAGGAGCTTAATTTTCTAAAATAAGTAGATTATTTATGATACTAACAGTAGGTTCCATGCAACATTGGTATCTGCTTTATTCCTTATATCCTGGATAAAATTCTTTGTACCCTGCTTAACTGTTTTTGTTTTGCAAAATCTCTGACCTTGTTGATAACCCCTTGTACATACTAAGTAATGGGGTGGGAATAACAATTCGGTGTCCCACAGCTGCAAAAAGGCTGAGGGCACTACTAGATTAAACCACAGCATTATCAATCCTGGCTTAAAACCCTGTCTAACCTAACCAAACAAAACCTACTGCATTGCATCTCTGACCTTGTTGATAACCTGTTGTACATACTATAAGCAATGGGGTAGGGATAACAATTCAGTGTCCCACAGCTGCAAAAAGGCGCCACTAGATTAAACCAGAGCATTATCTATTGTGGCTTAAAACCCTGTCTAACCCAATCAAACCAAACCTATTGCACTGCACCTAGTCCTTGAGTATTAAAGTGCACCTTTAAAAAGTGTACCAAAAATTAAAAAAATATTAATGAACATAAAAAATGAATTCCATCAGTCCAACCCCCATCTTTATAGGACATTCTTGAGCCAAGATATAAAATGTTGAAGTTTATTCACCTAAAACAAATTGCACAATGATTTGTAACTTTCTTGTTGTACAACTCACATTAATGTGCTTTGTTTTCCTTTGAAACTAGAAATGTTTTTTTGACCTTGAACACTTCCTGTTTGCTTGCATAGTATGTTGCACAGAGAGGGCTTAATTAATTACATCATCCTACAGGAGTAAGAGTGCTATCACATATTGGTACACGCTGCAGTAACTTTTGGAAAAACAAAGAAATACAAAGATTGTAATTGGAGTTGTACAACAATGACATCACAATATTGTGCAATGTACAATTTTAAGTTGAATGAATGAACTTCAATGTTTTATATCTCATCTCAGGAATGTCCTATGAAGATGGGAGTTGGACTTTTAAAATTAATTTTTCATGGTCTTTAATTTATATTTTTGAACATTTTGATTTGAGGCACACTTTAATAGTCATACCCTGTTTTTAAAATGTGTACTGAAAAACAAAACAGTTGGAACAATTATTTAAACTTTTTACAAGGTTAGTGTGCACATGGCTAGCATTCCTGAAATGACATTTCATACATTTTATAAGTGTCTGACTATGCATTTGATCATCATAATAAAGGGTTAGGTAGAGCAGGGAGTCTGTCACAACTACCTTGAGCATCAGAGAGTTCAAGGTGGTGAATGACAACAAGCAGGGGTGGGGCTGGGTGGGGGAGTGCACATATGTCAAGTGGCAAAGTGGGGACCTCAAATGCTGTGTTTCACATTTATGTGAGTTTTTCCCTGTCCAAGTACTCCTAATTTTCTAAGCAGACTCCTGGGCTATTAGTTTGCCAGTAATTTGGTTATCTACCCAGAGATGTTTCTACAAATTGTACAAAATATGAGCACTCATTGGCATGGGTGACAAGTTTAAAGGGAAAGCATAATATTTCTTGTACAATAAATGCTTCAAATGATAAGCAGACTTTACATTGGACAGTAGTTTATAGAGACCTTTTCAGTCGAAAACACAATGCCATAATGCTATATAAGTACTGCAGTGACCAGACACTTATCTTCAGTGTAAGTTGTTTGTTCAAAGAGTCAGTCAGAATTTGACAGAGAATATTAAAGGACCAATCCTCTCACCCCAAACTACAATTCTTGTACGGGAATACCAAAATTCTCAATTGGCTCTGCATTTTTATTTACAGCTTATTCAAACAACGCAGATTACCAAAAGTTAGATGTACTGAGAGTATTTTGATCAAACACATTGAGCTTTTATACTCACCCTGAAGCAATAAACCTGGATTGTGTCTGAATGAGAAGGAATTTCAGACAACTGTGGGAGGGGCTTAATAAGAAGGTTAGGAGAATTGGTACTGTTTGGGATGAGAGAATTGGGCCTTCAAAAGAAGGTTTGAGGTCACAATCAAGTTTTGATATATTAAAGGGGTACTTTTTCTAAGCAAACATTTCGGTGAAATTTGCACTGTAGTCTGATGTGTGTTTCTCAAGATATAAGCAGCTAAAGTGGTCAAATTTTCAACAAAAGGTGAACTTGAAGCAAGCATATATGACATATCCTCACATTGATTTACAGTCTTTTCTTTTTCTGTAAACTCCACAAAAAATTTTTTCCTCCACAATCCCTTATTATCTCAGAATGTGATTGCATCAGTGGCATGAAAACTTTACAAACTTTGCTTTCCAAACAGCCAGGCCCTGTCTCTTTGAACTTCCAAGGTCTAAACAAAAGTCTGAAAATGCAAACGGAGCAAAGCACTCTTTGTCAATGTGAGGAAGTGATGTAACTTTAGCTGCCTTTAAACTCACTTTGAAACACAAACCCTTTGACTTCACCTTCTGATATCTTGAGAAATACTGATCCAATTTGAAATAAAGTTTCACCCCACTATGTAGATTTGGTTCTTCTTTCATGTATAAAAATTAAATCTTTGCTTAGACTTCCCCTTAAACCTTATGTTCCAGCACTCCATTTTCCCTTTTGAAGAGATTTTTTACCAGAATATAGAAACACTGAAGAGGTCTTTCAGGTGAGAAGAAACTTACTTTGAATTTGTGTTAATTACTGTTAAATAAAAAATTCTGAACATATGTTGAGTAAAAATATTCAACACAGATGGAAGACTAGACAGTCTACACTACACTGTAGCCAATCACAGTGTAAGATCATGATCACAAATCATTTCACTGTAGCCAATCACAGTGTTAGATCATGATCACAAATCATTTCACTGCAGCCAATCGCAGTGTTAGATCATGATCACAAATCATTTCACTGTAGCCAATCACAGTGTTACATCATGATCACAAATAATTTCACTGTAGCCAATCACAGTGTTAGATCATGATCACAAATCATTTCACTGTAGCCAATCACAGTGTTAGATCATGATCACAAATCATTTCACTGTAGCCAATCGCAGTGTTAGATCATGATCACAAATCATTTTACTGTAGCCAATCGCAGTGTTACATCATGATCACCAATCATTTCACTGTAGCCAATTGCAGTGTTAGATCATGATCACAAATCACTTCACTGTAGCCAATCGCAGTGTTACATCATGATCACAAATCATTTCTCTGTAGCCAATCACAGTGTTAGATCATGATCACCAATCATTTCACTGTAGCCAGTCACAGTGTTAGATCATAACCACAAATCATTTCACTGTAGCCAATCACAGTCTTAGATCATGGTCACAAATCATTTCACTGCAGCCAATCACAGTGTTAGATCATGATCACAAATCATTTCACTGTAGCCAATCACAGTGTTAGATCATGATCACAAATCATTTCACTGTAGCCAATCACAGTGTTAGATCATGATCACAAATCATTTTTGTTTAATAGTTTTAAATCAATGTACAAATGTAGTACAGAACTTGTGTTGTGAAAAATTTGTAAAAGCAAACTCTGAATATTGCTTTAAATAAGGGAGTTTGGTTAATCTGTCTGAGTATGTGTATACTGTGGAAATTGTTGGGAAAATCAAAACAATCCCCCACTTACAGCACGTATTCCAAAATTTGAGAAATTTGCCAAATCATTCTTTTGTACAAAAGTCTCAACAAAGGTTTCTTAATGCATGGTTGTGTGCAATGGATGGCAAACTGCATTTTTTGTGTCAAAACGTGTACTTTAATATGCTGTAAAGTCACATTAGGACCCTTTTATGGAGCAGTGATAGGCTGGCCACACTTAAAGACATAGTATTGTATGTCTGTTCTGTATGCAAAACGGAGAACACAGCATACAACGAGCTCAGCTCTGCAATTCTACTTGCCTCCCACAAATCCATGGTGAATGAATTAAAAAAACTTGCTTGTAGGTGGCATGTTTTTTCAAGAACAATGGGCTGTATTCCAAAGTAACCAAATCCAGGTGTCACCTTCTATGGCCTGGTACAAATAAAGCTGATGCCACAGGCTGATCCAACTAAATATACATCTTATCAAACATGAGTTGACTCTGCAAGGGCACTAGCTAGCTAATAGTGTGCACTGGCCTTAATTCCCCATTTGGTAGTGACTTTGCATTATTTATCAATGGTATAAGCCCCCTCTCACACCTGGACAGTGTTGAGTTAAAATTATGTCTTTAGTGAGAGTTGTGTGGGAGGACTTGGAGTGTATTAAAGTTCTTCAAATCTTACGACAATGAGCATGAAATTCTACAAAATATTAGGTCATTTGCACGAGAGATGGGTGTGTCAATGCAAAAATTGTTTGCACTCCACATAAACATTGACTAAACTTGCCCGGTGGTATAAGGGGGCATCTTACAGTTGATAAGTGCGTAATTCTGTATACTAATTTCAATACAAATTACTTGCAACCCCTCCTCACCCCCTCCTCCCCTCTGGCAATGCATATTTCACCTTACTCACTGCTATGTAGCCCTTTGACCTCTGACTACATCTTCATAGGAGGGTAAATCAGGATCGTTTGGTGTGGGATAAGGTGGAACAGAAGGGTAAGGGGGTGCACTGTCTGCTTCTTGCATCCCTGATTCTGGAGAGCTTTGAAGTGAAGAAGGTTGTGATTGCTGACGAGGATAATTTGTTGTAGCAGACCTGGAAGGAGCACTGTGACTTCTATTTACATTTGAAGAGACAGATGGTACACCTCTACGTCCAACAGAATTCTGTCCTCCCTGCCTAGCTCTGGCCCTTCTAACAGCAGACACTCGAAATATGACAAACATGACAACAAAGACACCCACCATAAAGGACAGATACGAAGGAGAGAATCCTGTACGGGAAAAAAATTTGATGACATAATTAAAGAAACCAGAAAGCCAAAAGGCTTAGTGATTCCTTGCTGCTGAAATGTAAGGCCTTTTTTCACATTGACATTGCTTCCCAATGTTTTTCAATTAACAGGGCTCCATAATGTGCCCACAAAGTACACATGCAAGGCATCCAATCTTCCTACATTGAGATCCCCCTTGCCCATTGTGAACCCAAATGACATTTGACCTCCACCAAAAACTTCTGGGACCATGTATTCACTATGTGCCATCTACATGACAAGTTACAGGACCCTACAAGTGACCTTTCTTGAAAGACTGTGCAGGAAAGCTTGTCAGGCTTTGAACATGCTGACTCCAAATGAACTTTGACCTTTGGGAAAATCAATAGGGATCATCTACTAAATATGACCAATCCACACACTAAATGTGAGCACAGTCACATGTACCATTCTTGAGATACCGTGTTTACGAAGTTTTGACCTTTTGACCTCTCATGACCCCAAATGACCTTTGACCTCCACCAAAAACAATACAGATCATCTACTCAATATGGCCAACACACTCGCCAAATATGAGCACAGTCACATGTACCGTTCTTGAGATATCGTGTTTACGAAGTTTTGACCTTTTGACCTCTCGTGACCCCAAATGACCTTTGATCTCCACGAAAATCGATAGGGATCATCTACTCAATATGGCCAATGCACACAGCAAATACAAGATTAGTCACAATTACCCTTCTTGAGATACCGTGTTTACAAGCAATTTCTAAGGAATTTACCTATTGACCTCTCGTGACCCCAAATGACCTTTGACCTCCACGAAAATCGATAGGGATCATCTACTCAATATGATCAACCCACACACCAAATATGAGCATAGTCATATGTTCCGTTCTCGAGGTATCTTGTTTACGAAGTTTTGACCTTTTGACCTCTCGTGACCCCAAATGACCTTTGATCTCCACCAAAAACAACAGGGATCATCTACTCAATATGACCAACCCACACACCACATATGAGCATAGTCACATGTACCGTTCTTGAGATATCGTGTTTACGAAGTTTTGACCTTTTGACCTTTTGACCTCTGGTGACCCCAAATGACCTTTGATCTCAACGAAAATCGATAGGGATCATCTACTCACAATGGCCAATGCACACACCAAATATGAGATTAGTCACACTTACCCTTCTTGAGATACCGTGTTTGCAAGCAATTTCTAAGGAATTTACCTATTGACCTCTCGTGACCCCAAATGACCTTTGACCTCCACGAAAATCGATAGGGATCATCTACTCAATATGACCAATCCATACACCACATATGAGCATAGTCACATGTACCGTTCTCGAGTTATCATGTTTACGAAGTTTTGACCTTTTGACCTCTCGTGACCCCAAATGACCTTTGATCTCCACCAAAAACAACAGGGATCATCTACTCAATATGGCCAATGCACACACCAAATATGAGATTAGTCACACTTACCCTTCTTGAGATACCGTGTTTACAAGCAATTTCTAAGGAATTTACCTATTGACCTCTCGTGACCCCAAATGACCTTTGACCTCCACGAAAATCGATAGGGATCATCTACTCAATATGACCAATCCACGCACCAAATATGAGCATAGTCACATGTACCGTTCTCGAGATATCATGTTTACAAAGTTTTGACCTTTTGACCTCTCGTGACCCCAAATGACCTTTGACCTCCACGAAAAACAATAGGGATCATCTACTCAATATGGCCAACCCACACACCAAGTATGAGACCCGTCACAGTTACCTATCTTGAGATATCGTGTTTACAAGCAAAGCGTCACATACACACACACATACACACACACATACACACACACACACACACGACATCACCATCGCATAGATTCCTTTTGCCTACGGCAAGGAATCAAAAATTGACTTTCCCTCCAAATTTGAATAATGGGAAGCACAAAGTCAATTCTAAATTTCAATCTATATGTGATTAACTTTCAACTACAGTAGTCTTACAAAACACTTCTATCAGAGGTCTAAAGCTTGGTCCACACCATCATGACCACCTGCTACTCTCCATCATAGAACCAGAAAGCCAAAAGGCTTAGTGATTCCTTGCCATAAAATACCTTACCTGCTTTCAAATTGACAGTGTTTGATAGATTTTTCTTTATATTTTAGGCACAGAATTTTCGCAATTTTACAGCTGGTGACCTCAAATGACCTTTGACCTCTATGAAAAACAAAAGGCTTCTTTCTCTCAACATGACAAATCTATATACCAAATATGAAGAGTATTGGTCTGGAGATATCGTGTTTACAAGCCATTTTCAGTGTTTTGGCAATTTTACCACTGGTGACCTCAAATGACCTCCACCAAAAACAATAGCGTTCTTCCTCTCAACATGGCAAATCTATATACCAAATATGAAAAGTGTCGGTCATTCCTAACTAAAGATATCGCGATTACAAGGTTTTCGGTCTTTGATCTCTGGTGACCTCAAATGACCTTTGACCTCCACCAAAAACAATAGGCTTCTTCCTCTCAACATGGCAAATCTATATACCAAATATGAAAAGTGTCGGTCATTCCTATCTCAAGATATCGCGATTACAAGGCTTTCGGTCTTTGATCTCTGGTGACCTCAAATGACCTTTGACCTCCACCAATAACAATAGGGTCCTTCCACTTAACATGGAAAATCTATATACCAAATATAAAAGGTGTCGGTCATTCCTAACTCAAGAAATCGCGATTACAAGGTTTCGGACCCTCTTTGATCTCTGGTGACCTCAAATGACCTTTGACCTCCACCAAAAACAACAGGGTTCTTCCTTTCAACATGGCAAATCTATATGCCAAATATGAAAAGTGTTGGTCATTCCTATCTCAAGATATCACGATTACAAGGTTTTTGGTCTTTGATCTCTGGTGACCTCAAATGACCTTTGACCTCCACCAAAAACAATAGGGTTCTTCCTCTCACCATGGCAAATCTATATACCAAATATGAAAAGTGTCAGTCATTCCTGTCTCAAGATATCACGATTACAAGGAGGGTCACAAACACACATGCACACATACACACGACATCACCATCGCATAGATTCCTTGCCTGCCTTCGGCAAGGAATCATAATGGCATTAAGTTGTAGTCATTCTGGTGCACTAGTTGCATCCAACCGGGATAGAACATGTTTGATGAGGTTGATGACTTAGTACACAATAGAACTGTACACAGTTGTGGGGCTACCGGTTGTTTGTCCCCCCTGTTAGTTCGCCCCCTAGTGGAAGTCGTTTTGCCCCAAATACTTTGAGTTTGACATGGAATAAAGTGCCCTTAAAATGCAGTTGTGTAGTTGTCATAATAGTAATTTTCACAAGTTACCACTGTTGGCAAGAATGTGACAAAAAACAACCAATCATATGTCAACTGACCTGGTATTCTCTTGCACGTCCAGAATTAATTAAGTTTGACATGCAAGTTAAGAATTTTTTTAAACCATTTTCGATTTTTGCACCATTTATTGGAAATTAGAAATAAAACCAAACAAAACAACCACAAGATGGGATGTGTGAATGTTTAGATATCTTTTTCTTAAACATTCACTCGTTGGAAAGGGACCTGCTTCAGAAAGATTAGGGGGCGAACTGGTAGGTCTTCGAGGGTGAACTGGCAGGTCTTAGGGGGCAAACTGGATAATGCTTGGGGACAAACTGGTTAATGCTTGGGGACAAACTGGTATTTAGGGGGCAAACTGGTTGGGGGCGAAACGACCGGCTACCAGTTGTGGGAACAGCACACTACCAGGACTACAGCCAATGCAGTCTTTTGCAGCATGGTGTACTTGAAGCAGTAAGACCCTGGCTTGTGCACTTTAAAGTGTACCTCAAGTCCAAAAATTCAAAAATATTCATCATTTCTAACTCAAGATATCGCAATTACAAGGAGCATCACAAACACACATACATACACACACATACGCACACACACACACACATACACACAACATCACCATCGCATAGATTCCTCGCCTGCCTTCGGCAAGGAATCAAAAAGGGATCTACAGTATGCATCAAGTTTGAGAATCGTCAGACTTCCCACTCTTGAGATATCAAGCAAAGTGATAACAAGTTATGTGTTACAAACACAGGCATACACACACAAGTTGAAATAACGTTCTTTCTTAAAACCTAATATATTAATTCTCTCATTTCAAACACTTACAATTTTCCTAACCTACTTATTTAAGCCCCTCCCACAACTGTCTAAAACTCATCCTCATCTAGACACAATCTCAGTTAATTGCTTCAGGGTTAGTATACAAGACTGTTGAATTTTCCTTTGAGGACATGACATCCAAATGTTGTTTAGGTCCCCAATCTGAATTCAAAACAATCACACACACACACACACATACACCATCATAAATTAATAGATTTCCCTTATATCATCAAAACCTAAAATCTTCTAACTTGCTCATACTGTAATTTGAGAGAAAAACATGGGAACTAATGACACTTTCAGGCCAATGGTTTATAGAAAAGATTTCTCTGAAGGGTGCCAAAACTAAATATCGGACTGAAATATTCTTTTAGATTGCTTCTGAACATATTAAGGCTTCCCATAACATTATAACAACTGCAGTCCTTCACTAGCAACAACAACACATGATACAGCTTTGCCTCTCTGTCAATTAAACGAGGTAATGCCACCTCTCCCAACAACAGATGATTTGGGCAAATAGTCCAGAATGCATGGCATTCTTGCAAAATGAAAATTGGAGGTAGGGTGAATAAAAAGCCTTCCACTTCTGCCACTAACCTCTCAATGCTGACATCAATGAAATTGGGGAGGGGGAGGCTGCCATTCTGTACAACCATGACAACATATTAAGGAGTTTACACAACCAACCTTGCCCAGAACAGTACTGATTACAGACAAGAAAGCAGAGGTTCATTTCCTGAAATCGTTATCCAAAATTGTCAGTGTTGATTCTTTCGGAAAACTTCACACCTGGAGTGAGTCTTTTGTTGCCTTTTCTGTTTTGCATGCATGTTTATGCAAAAAACTACATTTACGTAAAAAGGTCACAAATAACCTACAAAATCTCCCCACCCTTGGCCTTGCTAGCCATGGTAATCATGAGTAAAATTTTTGTCAAGCAAAACGAATGTCCTTACATTTTTCTCATTACTTGTAATTTCCTGAAATGAGGAAACTTCCTGAACCCTTACATCTTTGGAAATCATATCTGACACTTACCACCTCTTTCAGGTTCTGGATCCTCTTCAACATAAGTGTATGGCATGCAGTTCACTGTCACATACAAAGGTGGAACACAAGACCCAGTTAGCCCATGTTGTAATGAGCATTCTTCTATTGTCTTGTCAAAGCTGTCACAATAGAGGTATCGTAAAACAGGGGCAGCATAAGTCAAGCTACTTGGGTCTTCACCGAATGGATACTCAGAAATCGGCCCATAGCCCAGTTCTTCACATACTACATCTGCAGCACTTCCAAAACAAATTGGTCCCCACTGTCCATTGACATAAATTAGTACCAAGCCATCACCATGGGCAGATGCAGGATTGCTACGTACAAGTGCAACATCATATTCTGTGAAATAGAAAAATTAATTTTTCTTAAAACTTAACATAAAACCTGCAGTTAACTATAAGGCAGATACAGTAGCTGCCAACCTGTCACCACAGAAAAAAAGTACTTTTTTGGTACAAAAAGCATATTTTAAGGGCAAAAAAAAGGATTTTTAGCACAACAGAGCAAAATGGCATTTCCCCCAAATAACCTGCTTTAGCAACCATTATCATTTATGACCATCTTGTTTCAGTGTTAACCAGGTTGTTCACTTTCAAATGGGTATACACATTTGCATGTAAGTACATGGAATGACTCTTGTTCTTCTTCCTTAATCGGCCTCAGATCTTGAGCTCCTTTTTGGTACTTTTCTAGAATCTCATCTGAGAATTTAACTTGGTAACATGATAAGATTCTTGCTTGATTTTGTCTTTTTTTAGGTCAAGAAGTTCAACAGTTTAATCCTGTGCCTAGACTTGGTCTGTATAGAGAAGGGTGTAGGATAAATTTTTAGGACTGGTCCTATGCACTACCAGAGTGTAGGCCTATACCCAGCTGCTTAGTACAGTAGCCTAGGCCTAACATACTAGGTTATGTGAGATTGGATCATCACTTAGCCTAAAATTTTTATGCTCATGTTTGCCTTGCATAAAAAAGGATCCCACACTGCATGATTCTACTTCATAACAAGCAACATAGTGCCAAGCTATACTCTGTGAATTAGTTCACAGGAATAGGCTAGGAGCAGGAATCTCCATACATAGCCTTATTGGTAAAGTAGTAAAGGAAATCAACTACCACAGAAAATGCACCATACAAAAAATTGCTGAAGATAAGCAAGTGATCATCCTTGTTTTAATGCACTGATACAGCTCACTTGTTGTTTGTGTATTCTGCTCTTAATGTTTGTTTCCTACCTTTAGCTTTGGCTGAAGTTTTTGACGTCATGACCCAGTTATTTCTTCATCATATCCACAACAAGCGACACATCATACTGAAGTTAATAAACATGAGCAGCATACTGAGTGTGAGAAGTACACAAAAGTATTGCTACTGTGGGCAAGCTTACAGTTTGTACCCTCTGTGTGATATCGTCTATTTTGATGCTATGTGACGTGTGCCCATGCAGCAAGCTGTAGAAATCACTTGCAGAAGGCTAGCACAACAATGCACATGCTTGTTTTTACAGAGAGCCAGATTTGAACACCCATAGTACTCAGAACTTTCAAAAACTGGCATTTTGCAGAGCAAAACATACAAACGTATTTTTCCTGCAAAAAACGTATTAATACACTAAAAATGTACTAGTCGGCAGCTCTGATAAGGTAACATGACAATGAAATTGGTAACTTTTGAAGTTAACCAAAATGCAAAAATGCATTGAGGTTTCGATGGTACATAAATGTTCCATTTCAAATTAATTCCATCATGTACCATTATCTTCTCACTTAAATTATCTTCTCCCTCAAATGTTAGAATACCATGTTCAAAAAACCTTGGCTAACAAAAATAGGGACCATCTTCTCACCATAATGTGCGTCCACATACCACGTGAGAAATCATACTAAGTTTCCCACCTTAAGATTTGTTGACACATATCAAGGTTTTCTTTCCCATTTTGACCTCCAGTAACCCCAGATGACCTTTGACCTCTGCCAAAAACAATGGGGACCATTAAACTATAGGTTAGAAAAAGCACTACTCTGCTGAGCTATTCCATTTACATAAGAATAATGTCAGGGGTGAGAAAAATTAGGATCAGTTCTTGATTTAGTGTCTGTAGCTACAAGGGTCAGCAAGAGACAGAGGCACCCCACACTGGTTTTAGGTGGACCGATACCCATGCTAACTAACACGAAGCCCTTCCAAACCCCACAAATTCCCACTATTGCCATTAATCTGCTACTATAGGAATTTACCACTAAATATCTTCCAGCAATAACCAACTTGCCCAAGAAAAACAAACACAATCAAAGTTTTAAGTACTGCTTCAGTAATAAACAGTGATAAAAGATGGGGGCAATGCCATTTTCTGCCATCTGGAAAGTATGTTTTGGCCAAAAATTGCACACACAAATTGATTGTGTTGCTAGAGTGAAAAGTTTTAATTTTATTTCTGTCCCACATTACAATCTTCCTAGCTAGGATTCTAGTGCTGAATATACCTGCTAGGACAAATTATATTTCAAGTTTTTTCCCTTTTTCCATTTTTTTTCCTTTTTTTTTTCTTTTGCAAATGTTAACCCTAGACATTTTGGCAACCTGAAAACTTCATCTTTGCAAGTTTAGGAGTACATCCTAACATCCAGGAATATTGCTCCATAGTTATTTTAGAAATTTGCAAAACTAAAAAAAATTTGAATGAAAGTTTTTAAGTTCCTTCTTTTTTTAATTGTTTTATTAAAAATAAAAAAGACAACCCTGAACTGAACAGTGGGAAAACACATTAAAGGCTCAATTCTCTCACCCTAAGCAGTACCAATTCTCATAACCTTCTCCACACATTGCCTGAAATTCTTTTTCATCCAGACACAATCTCAGTTTATTGCTTCATGGTAAGTATAAAAAGCTCAATGCGTATAATCAGAACAATTTCAGTACAGTTATATGCTGTGAAAGATAACCTTTGGTACTCTGCATTGTTTGAATTAACTGTCACAGGGTTGAGCCATGTAAGTAATTCCCTACAAGAATTGTAGTTTGGGTGAGAGCATTGGTCCTTTAAAGAACCAGTATTGATATAGTTCCATTGCCTTACCTTCAGCTTCTGGTGAAAGACACTCAACATAAACAGTTCCATCAAGGCACCTGTCTGGGACAGTGAAAGTAGATCCATTTAAAGAACAGTTTGATACCTCTGTGTAATCAACATTGCACCAATCACTTTTATACAACAGATACTCATTGTCAAAATCATATGAACTCAGGTACTCTGCTCTGACTGGTGGGCCATGACCAAGTTGTTTGCAAACTACAGAAGCAATCTTGAAGTATTCAGATTCAAAGGAATCTTCATAGCATAATTTATACCAGTTCACCCCACCATCTAGAGTCAACTCCACCAAACCTCTTCTAGTGTTAACATCCACACTGGCATCCAATCTTCCTCTAACTGAAAATAAAATAGAATTAACTTTCATTAATTCCAAATGACCAAAATGCAAAACTGCATGCAATAAATATAAAATTCATTCAAGTCTTCTATTTTGAGAAATAGACGAATCTGGACAGCAAGTGATGGTCTGATTTCAGTGGTCCATAACTGGCGTTTATCACCTAATCTTTAAATTTCCTAGCTTACCTGTATCATGGATGATTAAACATGGAATAGTATCTTGAATCCCTCAATTTCACTTAATATGAGGGTTTCAAATTCATTTAGACAGTAAATAAGACGATTTAAGGCTGATGGACCCCACTAATGGCTGTCTACAGTCATTGAACAAAAGTGCTGATCGGATTTGTCTGTAGTGTTTACAACCAAGTTTTCAGTTTTATACACTGACCAGACAAGACCAGATAACCTTCAACATCCACCAAAAACAACAGGGTTCCTTCTCTTAATATGGTACATTTATACAAGTCTGAATATTGTCAGAAATTCCTACCTTGAGATTTTGCACTAAAAAGCAAAGTGACACAAACACAACCATACTGTACATACATACTTACAATCACCATTATGAATACTGTACATAGGCTTCTCTGATCATCGAAATCACAGATTCTTTTCCCACTTTACCTGTTTATTATTTGACAACGCATGTCAGGTTTCATGCAAATTTCAACTTAAAGAATATTTTGTTCCCTTTTCACCTGGATCTTGTAAGAAAAACAAATACTCCGCACCACAGAGGCCGCGGAACCAATTTTGAAGTGTGGGGGCTAAACATTGCAGCGGCCCAAAATGTCCAATAACATAAATGCAGTTTAAGGTGGCCCATAATGCCTATAGCAAAAAAATGCAAGTGCTAAGGTGCCCCCCCCCCCCGTCTCTGCAGTCCCTGCACCATGTCTTTCAAACGGAGTCTCAATACCCTTTTCACAACTCAAGATATTTCACTTTTAAGATTGGTCATTTTTGTTAAAAAGTACCTCTGCTTTTCGACAAAGCTACAGAAAGTTATGTAATGTGGGCATGTGGCCTCAAATTCCCTTTAGTTTTCTTTATAATTCAAGGTCCTGTTTGTCCCTGAAATTTGACTGTTGGAATGTTTGAATATCTGTTCCTGTACATTTTGTGTGATCTTTTACCTTATGTAGAGTACAAGCAACAATCTTGCTTGAGGCAGCATCAAAATTGAATGTCAAATTACACCACAGATTTCTCATGATACCTAAAACCTCAAGAAAAAAATTGCAAAAATCTGTACCTCCCACATGCTACAGTAATATGCTATTGAGATGCAGTTTTCACCTCCTGAAAGAGAAAATTTTTCTGCATATTTTGAAGGAAATGATTTTTGTCTCCAGAATATGCCTTTCATGCTCATGCATGTCCCTCTAACATTTTGAAACTTGATTTGACATATTAGACCCTTCTTAAAGTCCATTGACTCACATCAGTGACTACTTTCAACCAGAATGCAAAAATGCATTGAGGTTTCGATGATACATACATGCTCTTTTCAATGAAATGCTACATTTCTTGTAACAACTGGTGACCCAAAGTGACCTTTGACTCCACCTGTTAGTAACTGGTTTTTCTTTTAACCAAAACATTTCTACAAATTTCATACTGTGCCTTAAGATATTCTGCAAACAAGCTGCTTACATCACAACGCATCAACATATCAAGTTTGAAATGAATCCAAGTTTCCTACCTTGAGATATAGTGTAAACAAGTTTTCTGAGTTTGACCCCTATGACCCCAAATGAACTTTGACCTCTACCAAAATCAAAAGGGTTTTTCCTTACATCATAACGCATCAACATATCAAGTTTGAAATCAATCCAAGCTTCCTACCTTGAGATATTGTGTTAAAAAGTTTTTCAAGATTTGTCCCCTTCTGACCCCAAATGACCTTTGACCTCCACTAAAATAAATAGGATTCTTCTTTACATCATAATACATCAACATATCAAGTCTGAAACGAATCCAACTTTCCTACAATGATGTATCATGTAAACAAGGATTTCAGGGTTTGGACCCCATCTGACCCCAAATGACCTTTGACCTCCACCAAAATTTCTTGGGTTTTTCCTTACATCATAACGCATCAACATATCAAGTTTGAAATGGATCAGTTTCCTACCTTCAGATATAGTGTAAACCATGATTTCCGGGGTTTGACCCCATGTGACCCCAAATGACCTTTGACCTCCACCAAAATTGGTCGGGTTCTTTCTTACATCATAACGCATCAACCTATCAAGATTGAAATGAATCCAACTTTCCTACCATGATGCATCATGTATACAAGTATTTCTGGGTTTGACCCCACGTGACCCCAAATGACCTTTGACCTCCACGAAAATAAATTGGGTTCTTCCTCACATCATAATGCATCAACATATGAAGTTTGAAATGAATCAAAGTTTCCTACCTTGAGATATAGTGTAAACAAGGATTTCAGGGTTTGACCCCATGTGACCCCAAATGACCTTTGACCTGGGCCAAAATATATCTGATTCTTTCTTACATCTTAACACATCAACATATCAAGTTTGAAATGAATCAAAGTTTCCGACCATGAGATATCGTGAAAACAAGGATTTCGGGGTTTGACCCCATGTGACCCCAAATGACCTTTGACCTCCACCAAAATCAATAGGGTTCTTTCTTACATCATAACGCATCAACATATCAAGTTTGAAATTAATCCAAGTTTCCTACCATAAGATATCGTGTAAACAAGGATTTCGGGGTTTGACCCCATGTGACCCCAAATGACCTTTGACCTCCACCAAAATCAATAGGGTTCTTTCTTACATCATAACGCATCTACATATCAAGTTTGAAATTAATCCAAGTTTTCTATCTTGAGATATTGTGTAAACAAAGATTTCGGTTTTTGACCCCATGACCCCAGATGACCTTTGACCTCAACCAAAATAAATAGGGTTCTTCCTCCCAGTAAGGGGTATCTGTGAACCAAGTTTGAAAACTGTCAGATCTTCCCTTCTTAAGATATCGTGTAAACAAGCAAAGTGTCACAAACACACACACATACACACACACACACATACATACACACGCACGCCATCATGAATGCATAGGTTTCTCTTTTCATCGAAACCAAAAGCAACACAGTTGAACTGTTGAAGTTTGCAAAGGCAATATGAGTGTTCCAGGGCCCCAAGTAAGTGACATTTCTAACAGCCATGACCATCAGGTCCTTTCTGATGGCTGTGATGTCCATCAGTTAATGTCCCTTGAAATAACATAGAGTGACATCCATTTTGCTCATTTTGGCTGTGCCCTTTTGTTTTCAGCCCTGGTGTTCACATTTATACTGTATTAAAAACGATCAACAGTAGAGAGAGAACAGTAAATTGGCCTTATTAGTCATTAATTTATCATAACTGGAGGTAATCTACTGTATATCATTTATGTGAGCATGATGGATATGGACCTAGGGCAGTGGTTTAGTTTAGTTTACAGCCCATTTACAGTCAGGCCAGAACCTGCATTCTTTCCAGTTGTGGCTCACTGGCTTGTTTGCCCTATTCCTTTTCTCATGCTCAGCACCAAGTGCAATGGCAATAGGTCCCATTTTTAAGGACTTGGTACGACCAGGTACGATGAAGGTTATTTTTTTTTTCATCAAACAGCACAACCTGCTTTAGCATGACAATGGAACCTTGGTCTATAGCCACTCATACCAGAACTTGGCCATGATCGTACGTGTTTATTACATAAATACTCAGGAGTATTCCACATATGCTAAGAACATGAAGAGTACAAACAAAAAGGTTACCTAAACTGTTACCACTGACTGGTGCTGAAGTAAATGCTATCCCAAACAGGACCACAATTAAAAACTCTGCTAAATGCATTCTCACGAAAGTTGGCAACGTTGTCATGTATTTCTTTGGTCCATATTTATACCATAATCAATATTCTTCCAAGGAGATCTGCATAAAAAATGAATAAATAAAAATGATAACAAAAATAAGGACAAAATAAGGAATTTCCTGAAGGAAACCAAAATGCCAGAAGAATTACTGTCTGCCTACCGCCATGATACTTTAAAGGGCAAGAGTCGTCACCCTGACTTGATGTTGTGTGGTAGACCATCCTGTTTTGTGATTGGCTCTTGCGGGTCATGTGACAATATTTTTTCTCCTCAAAGTTCTGTTAAAGGCCCAGTTCTCTCACCCAAACAGTACCAATTCTCCTAACCTTCTTACTGAAGCACCTCCCACAATTGTCCGAAATTTATCCTCATCCAGACACAATCTCAGTTTCTTGCTTCAGGGTGAATATAGAAAAACTCAATTTATATAATCAAAACACTCTCAGTACCGTTCATGCTGTGTAATATAGGCTTTGACACTCTGCATTGTTTGAATTAGCTGTCAATCAAAGAGCTGAGCCAATTGAGAATTTCGGTACCTGGGTACCAAAATTGTACTTTGGGGTGAGAGGTTTGGCCCTTTAAATTGGTAACTGCTTGATTTATCTTGGATATGAGATACTGAAGTTCTCAAATATTATGAAAGATACTTTGGAAAGAAATATAAAGAAAATTATAAAGTTAAGCTGTTGGTTCAAAATAATTCTTCTTTAAGTCCAACCAATGTCCCCATAGTGGTTAAATCGGCTACACTGGCTCCCCCATTAAGAAATAATATGTTGCCAAGATTAACTGTTCCAAAATTGAGTGAAAAAATTCCAACCAATGCTGCCAGCTAGCCTAAGCCCAGCTCCACTGTGAAGGAATTTATAGGGTAAATAATGGGATTTTCAATCAAAGGGTTTTGGTTTTAAAAAACAAATCAAGCAAAGTCATTGAACTAATCCACCTTTGTTCAACTCCCCCAAAGCCTGTACTTACATTCTGTCTATGTCCTTTGCATTATTAACCTGCTTTGTGTCCCCATTACTTAAACTCATGCTGGTGACCGTACCTTTTTGGTGCAGCTCCATCTCTGTTGAACAGTCTCCAAGATGAATTAAGGTGTTCACCCAGTTAACTTTGTTTTAAGACTAAGCTAATGTCATATACTAATTTAATGAGATGTTCTCTGTGTAAAGCGTCGCCAAACACACATTATGATGGCGGCGCTCTATTAAGTCATTTATTATTATTATTAGTTTTCACGTAATTTGGGATGTAATGATGACAAAAGTGGCAGAAAATTGGCCATTTTCAACCCACCCTCCCTACTGAAGAACAGTCAGATTTATGGTAAACTGAATATTGTAATGGTCATAAGTGGAAATCACCCAGATGTTGTGTTAAAAGTTACCACTGAATGTATCACTTACATTTGGTAAACGACCATTAATTACACCACTTATAATTAAAATTGATCAAATTTCTGTAATTTCAATGATTTAATGCAGATTAAATACTAGGTGGTCGAAAATAGCCTGAATGTGCCCATCCCAGTTAGGCCTACCCGTTAGGGCCTACAATCTTGGACAAAACTGTTGGGACACTTTGCCATAATATTCCTAAATTTCAGTTCAAAGGCTTACATGAATCCCCCTCCCCACTCCCCCTTCCAATGTTGCGCTGAAAGAGTGACAACATGCCCTGAATAGGCTAACTGTGGCCAACATTGCTAAGGAGAGCGGGAGTGTCCCAACCAGTTTTGTCCAAGATTGTCTGAGCTCCAAGCGTATTACTTATGAGAACAAATTCAATGGAAAATGGTTACTTTTGGGGCTGACTTTTTTCAGAAAAGTTTTTCGGAGGCTTATAGGTCTGAGGAGTTTAGCCTAATTAAAGTAGCATTTAGAACTGTTTTAATGTGTTGTTTGATTTAGAGTTCGATCGATCATCTGTTAAGTAATTGGCACTGGGCTGATTATTCCGTTATCGGTAAATATTCGGCATCGGTAAAATTCTGCCATTCAACCGATCATTACCACCGGTTATTTGCAAACTGGAAAAGGGGGCTAAATGTACTTGAAACTTGCTCTTAGTTTTGTTAAAATTCCCGTATTCTCAATCCTTCAACTTCCCGCCAAAAGGGGATACACTGATAATCACAAACGTATGAATTTTACACATGCCATGGGAATGATTGTTTGATATTTTCAGCTAAAACCCAGGTAGTGTTACCTGGAATTCGATTAAGAATTGCATTCAAGGTGTGCTCCTTGATGTTTTTACCCCCAAACAAGGCATCATGTTTTGCTCGGTGACGTCATATGCATACGATCCATTGCAAACTTTAAATTGGCCCCTGCATCGTGATTGGTTCAATTGCATTGATTCTAGCCAAGCCAATCACAACTCGCACCTTCGCCTATGTGATTTAGTGTGTGAAAATCCTCGGTCTCGAGACAAGTTTTCCCATTGAGTTTGTGTTTTGACCATAGCACTTCTCATGCTTGTATAGCAGGCCAGCAAAGCCAGGAGAGCCCCGTGATAAATTCACCATGAAACGGCATCGCAAATCTCTGCGTACGTGGATTTTTCGGGGATCTGACTTACTTGCATTTCAGTTGCAGATTTTTTTTAAACAAGACGTAAGTTTTGGACAAGAACTGCTAAAAATATACATGGATATTAATATCCGAAAGGAACAATAAGGTATGTTAATCGGGTGCAACTGTTTTGCTGCACAGAACTGCAAAGATTATCGTGATTGTTCTACATGGGTTCGTTAAAGCGGGAGAGTAGCTACAGTACATTAACGCAACTACAATGCAACAACGCAGCACAGTAAAAGAATGCAAATGTTCCGACATGATTGGGGGATTAAAATTAGACTGAGCATGATGTTGGCCTTAGAACTAAATTATCACAGGGCATGTGACATCACCTTCAAACAATTCTACAATATTAACGGTTGATTTGTATCTCCACTTTTGAAGTGAAAATATTATGCCTACAAAAAGATATCCCGTTTGTGAAACGAACGAAACTATTCTCAATATTTTCCACCCTGGACTGGTTATGGTAATACGATGTACATGAAGCAAGGGTCGCATACTAAAGCGACAGACATGTGACTTCCCTCTTTCTAATAATCGATTGTTAGCTTAAGTAATCGATAATCAGGTATTACTGATTATAGCATAATCGGTCGAACACTAGTTTGATTCATTTGTTTACATTTATTTAGGGTCGGGACGATCATAAAGAAAATACTGTTGCAGGTATTGGCAGGGACTTGCAGCTTGTAATGCCATGGGCAAAGGTACCGGCAGAACGCCTACCAATTCTACCTCGTAATCCAAATGCAAACCCAATTGAAAACATGTTTAAACTTGGAGAAGGCAATTTTAGAACCAATGTGAATTAACATTTGAAATAGGGAAGAAGACTTCTGAATTTTTTCAGGCCCAGGTAATCGCCAGGATATGTTCTATACATAACCAAAAACAGTTTCTATCATGCATAGAAAGTCTGACTCCTTTTGAAAGCTGGTGGTAAGGAGCCGAGACATTAACTGATTAACTGAAAGAGTGCCACGATCTGCCATGAAATGTTAAAAACACATATGAAAGCAAAGCTTTTAATTATAACGATGGTAGATCATTAGTAAAGGCTGGTTTTTGGCATATTTTGAAGCAAATTGCACTCCTGTGACTTCTTTTTTCACGTTACATGAAACTGGTCATGCATGCTTTATTCCCTCTTTGAACCGAGACAATTTCATTGCGTTTTGCTTTCAAATTTGCTTTCAAAATAAATGGTAGACAGTTAATTTGGTTAACCTATCATTCACTGCCGGTCTTGTCAAGTTCGCATGTACGGCATATTTTTGTCTTGTGAGAACATACATGTACGGTAAATTACTTTAAAATGGAGTAGGCAGGATACAACAGTGCCTCTATTCTCCAAAATGCACTTATCAGGTAACACGTCACCGTTTTGAATAAAGTAAAATACATAAACATGGACATCTCTTCAATGTTCTCTTTATTTTTACCTGCTAAGACAATGTAAACCAAAAGCAGGTCACTGTTGAAAACAGCTACCTGAACGATTGGGCGCTTTTAACTTATGGGCAATTCCACAGTAACGCCGTGACGCTTTGGAAGCAAAATTCACATTTCAAGTGCAAATAACTGGAAGAGCTTTAATGTTTGGAACAAACTTTTATTTCAATTCTACTCCTTCTATCACAAAGTTAATTAAAAAAATGTCTTTTCTTCAAAAAGTGCCCTAAATATAAAAATATGAATATTAATGACTGTGGTAACGCCGTGACGCTGAAAAGGACATGCAGTTTTGGACCACTCACAAATTGTTAAAACCCTGTGAAGTTTAAGGACTTTTTGCAGTTCCTTCATATTAAATACACTTTATAGACTGTTATCTATAACAGTTTGGTGAAATATAAAATAAAAAATTATGATTTTGGTAGATATGATAAGATATAAAAAAAAAATGGGGTAACGCCGTGACGGTAACGCCGTGACCAAAGCCTGACTATATGGGAAACGCATGTTAAAAAAAATAAGTTAGTAAACTGACAGGAAATGGTGATATTGATAGTCAGAATATTTCTAATGCATTTAGAAATCAGTAATTTAGATGTTTTAGGAATATTTGCTTTGAATTTGTGAAAGAAAGTGGAAATTTTCACTTCGGACATACTGTAAGGTGAAAAATGAAGAGCTATATAATCTACACACAACTCCGGTCAAAATGAAATCAAGAAGAGCGCTATAGCTAGGCCTACTGCATTAGAAATGACATTAACTGTGAAAGCTCCATATATTAATACAGTATAAATGCAGTTCCACCTCATTGGAAGAGCAAATATTCCCTTCATAAAGGGTATTGAATGACTTGAGTCTCAAGTTTAATATCGTAAATTTAGTGTAACTTTTAAAAATCTAAATGTATGCCAGTTTGTAGCATTGGTGCAATCATATAAATTGCTTTACTTAGGCTTGCAGTGAGTTTTAAATCTCCAAAATAGAACAGTATTGGCCAAACATGTTGGTCTAATATCAATAACATTTTTAAATAAACTTAGGTTTGTGTCCTCAACTTTGACAAATTGACCCTCTCGTTGCCTTCTCCAATCGCCACAAAATATTTGGTAGTGTACTGTACAGAGCTTCAAGTGTACTACTGTAGGACACTTTGTAGATGATAAAAGACTGTTTTTACATTGTTTTATTAAAACAATCTTAGAACAGAAAGAGGAAAATAGTCATGCTCTCAGTCAGTGTGCCATTATCTTGCCTCCCGAATTGGAAGGTTCTGTAAAGTGATAGAGTTCTCTGCATTAGACTGCTTCACCATTTTGGATTGTAATATACAGTAATGGTGGTGTCTACTATACTTTACTGCATTGTCTGTGTGATTGTTTCTCCTGCTGCTAAGCCTATGCTTGTTGTAGATTTTCTGTTATCCAAATCTTTCTAAAATAATGGTTGTTATGCTCAATAGTAAACGGGGAGTGTACCATGGATTGACTGGATGCTATAAACAGGTGCTAGTCACTACTCAATCTAGCAGACCACTATAGCTTCTGAGCATAACAGGGGGACTGCCATATCAAAAGAAAGGTTACAGTTGTGCTTTTCCTCTTTGTACTATCACAGTGTAAAAAAAGTTGTCAAACAAATCTTTATCATACAGTAGGTGCTGTTACTTCAGTACCAGCAACCAAAGTGACTCTAATTGTAAGTCCCTATACAGTAAATAAGTGCCTGTCACGGCAGCATTGTCAATGGGCGTTACCAAAAAGTAACGCCGTGACATACTTCTAATTGGTTTAATTAATTAACTATGAGAGAAATCATGACTTTAGTGCATGGAAGTTGTAGGCCAGGGTGGATGTGATTTGCATTATAAGAAATATTTCACTCTAATTTGTGCATCTTACATAATATTAAAAATTGCGATATTTAGGGTAACGCCGTGACATAATGAGACAACTTTAATTAGTTGCTCGTTAGTGTGATGGACATTGATGAAATCATAATTTGATTTCAAATGTTGTAAATGTATGAAAATAACTCCATGATAGAGTATGAATTCATAGGAAAACCTCAATTCAGTTGTTGCTAGAAAGCATTTTATTGTTCCATATTTTGCGAAAATATTGACACTTTGTTTGCTGCTAATTAATTATGCATGCAAAATGACTTAATTTCGTTTTTTTTTATGAACCATTTATTTTATTGGAAAATTCAACTTTTTAGCTTCAATTTGATACCAAATTTACTAAAATTGGAGAAGTTTTAAAATTTGATGGTCATGTCCACTTTTGCATGGAATTGCCCTTATTCCCTTTTGCAAATCAACCCATCAAGACAAAGTGACACTTTCTACTGTGTGATGCGAGTAGTCCTAACTTCTCGAAATTCTCAGACAATCTTGGACAAACTGTTTGGACACTTTGCCATGATATTCTTAAATTTCAGTTCAAATGCTTATGAATCCCCCTCCCCCTTCCAATGTTGCGCTGAAAAGTGACTGTAGGCCGGGGTCCGTTAGTTTCCGCCCTCGCTACTTTCCGCCCGTTACTTTCCACCCCTAAAAATCTTTGGGCGGAAAGTTATGTTTGAACTTACATGTGTTAAAAATAACTGTTAACTTCAAATTTCAAATCCAAGTACATGACAACAATGAAATTTGTGGATAGGCCTAAAACTTTTTCAGTATCCTCATCAAAAAGAATGAATTGTATGACCTTTTTTCTAAACGGCAAGTCTGGTCACAGACTCGTATTTTTTTACATATAAGTAGGCCTAGTCCGCTTGTCTATAGGTAGGCTTATACTGAGTTTGTGAACAATTGTTCACAGCACTGAATACCGTATATCTGTACGTAAGTACGTATTAGTACACTGAAGTCTACAGCGAGAATGTTGCTTGGAAAGACGTCAACATGGCAGTAACTGGCGTCGTGTTGAATAGTAAAAGACATCGATGAAGTTTGAAACTGTAAGGAAAAGTTGATGGAAACTTCATTTGACAAAAGTACCACTGAAATCCTATTCCATTCCATTACTTTTTGCCTCCCAAAAAGATGTTTTCTGCTAAAGATACAGTAAAAGGGGCGGAAAACACCGTTTTTGAGGGGCGGAAAGTAGCGAGGGCGGAAGCTAACTGTAACCCTGTAGGCCTATGCAGTGAATAGCTTACTGTGGCCAACATTGCAAAGGGGAGCGGGGTGTCCGAACAAGTTTTGTCCAAGATTGTAGTTCAGGCTAAGTAAGCCCCACAGGTGCTTGGTTCTAGCCTAGTATTAGTAATCTTCTTCTTCTTCTTCTTCATCAAGACGGTGAGACATCCAAAAGGACATTTATACACCGCGTACGTGCCGTGTGATCAGTCAGGCCCTCAAAGAGTTTGTAATGAAATCCACTGGCTTTGGGTGACTTATGGCCCCCGCAATAAGACTCTCTGGGAGGTTATTCCAATGCCGAATAGTATTAGGGACAAAACTGTACTTAAAACAATTAGTCCTAGCAGAGGGGGGGCGAAAGTGCAAAGCATGCATGTTTACACAGATTAGACAGAGGGATGTTAGCTTGGCCGTAAATACCTTTGGCAAAAATTATAAGTCTGCAATGTCTCCGGCGGTCAGACAAAGTATCTAGACCTAGATCTTTGAGGAGTGCGGTCATAGAGCCAACTTCTCGGGAGTACTCGCTGGACATAAATCTGGCAGATCTTTTTTGTACTCCCTCCAATCTATCTTGGAGTGAAATCTGATGTGGATCCCAGACGGAACAAGCATACTCCAACAAGGGCCTTAGTAAACCTTTATAGGCCGCCAATTTGACATCTTTGGAACAAAATGAGAGGTTCCTGCGTAATAGGCCTAAGATCTTATTTCCCATATTACAAACAAGTTGGATATGTTTGCCCCAGCTGAGATTATTAGTGATAGTCACCCCCAGATACTTAATTGAATCAACCCTCGTCAGATTAGCCCCATTAAGAGTATAATTATAGATTATTGGGTTATGCTTCCTAGTAACAGACATAACATTACACTTAGCCCGGTGGAATCTCATACCCCAAGTTTTGGCCCACTGGCCCAAGTTTATAATGTCCTTCTGTAACTCACTGCAGTCACTGGGATTATTGATGACCCTATAGCAAACACAGTCATCGGCAAACAACCTAACTTCCGAAGAAGCAGCACTAAAAATATCATTAATATAAGACAAGAAAAGTACTGGTCCGAGAACACACCCTTGAGGAACACCGGAAAGGACTGGAGCAGAAGCAGACCTAGTACCATTAACAACAACTGCTTGTGAACAGTCAGTAAGAAAGTTATCAATCCAATTTATGACTTGCCTAGACATCCCCAAGGAGAATAACTTTGTCTTAAGTAGTTCATGAGGAACTGTATCAAAAGCCTTCTCAAAGTCCAGGATGAAGACATCAACTTGTTTATTTTTATCTAAGGCGGAGGTCCAATCGTCCACGACGGACAGTAACTGTTTATCACAACTATGATTTTTTCTAAATGCATGCTGTTTAGAGGAAAGGCTGTTATTTGCTTGATAGTGATCCATCATATTTGAGCTGATAATATGCTCAAGTAGCTTACAACATATACATGTACAGTATGAGAGACACGGCGATAGGTGGATGGGAGAGAGCTATCGTTCTTCTTAAAAATAGGACAGATATTTGCCTTTTTCCAGTCCTTGGGGACTTGAACCCAAGTAGTATAGCCTAGTAACTGTATAGGCTGGCCAACAATATAGGCTTATAAAAAACATGGACCAGCCTAGCCTATACTACGCCTATACTAAGTTACAGTGCGCCTGTGGCGGCCTAGCCTACTCTGACGTTAGTCTAAAGTCTAAGCTCTAAGCACAGGCGCGCGTTGGTAGCATAGGCTGGCCACCACTGTACATTTGTAATTGTATGTAATACCTAGGCCTAGGCTAAGTTAGGCCTAACTTAGTTTTGCCCAGCCTATAGCTACTAGTACCGAGCGCCTGTGGTACTATTACAGTATCACACTTGGGCGCAAGGAGCAGCAGCCTAACTTCACACCGGTCAAAGAATATGCAGTTTTATTTTCAAAACCAAAGAGATTTCTTACACTGACAAGGACAAAAATACCTCAAAAATGCATGGATTTCCTATCACCAAATCATTAACGGTCAAGGTTAGTAAATGATTACTGATATTACATTCTGTAAGACTCGACTTTGCTCCACGTCGTTGTAATAACAGATAAGTAGTAATTATTTGTATACTATACCATAGTCAATAAGGGACTATAATATGGTAGTAGTACAGTAGCTAGGGAGAGGACGTCACCGTATTCTCTGAATGGGAAAAAATCTTTTGTCATCATTTCTATTTTTGGCACACCGTGTGACGTAAAGTGAATACGTCATATTCTACAGCATACAGGCATCCTAAATCCTGACATTAATTCGATTTAATGCTGGAATAAATTCAATTTAATACTGGGATGTATTCAATTAATGCTGACATTAATTGCAATTTTTACTGGGATATATTCAATTAGTGCTGGAGGTGCTATATTCCATTTATTACTGGGATAAATTCGATTTAATACTGAGATATAAAAACCGCCTGTGATTGGCTGGAATTTGTACTGGGATAAATTCGATTTAATTGGTATTAATTCGATTTAATCCTGGTATTAATTCAATTTAATACCAGTATTAATTATACAGGTTTTGTTCCACACGGCTTGCCATAATCCTAAGCGTGGGATTTCTGTATGCCATGTTCTATCACCTAGAACCCCTTTGCCAGTCGAAAAACCCTCTAAGCCGGGCAGTAAAATACCGCTAACGCATCCGGTTTATGACATGACCGTTAGATTTGGTATATAGGCAATTTTTTGCTGAATATGGTAGTTTAGGGTGTGTATTTTAAGAAACTGACAGGTGCCACCTTGACACTCTTAGCATTTTTTCTTTTGACGTCATAAGCCATGCCCACATTTTTACATTTACGACTTATCTAGTGTAAAGTATCAGGAATAGACATGTCATGTTTGATATCAAATTAAAGCTTTTGGCACATTGAATCTAAATATAAAGGTTACAAGACAAAAAAGTTCCAACGGTTTACCTTTATGTCATTTACGATTATAAAGTCTACCTCTAGGTAGACTCATGGGACTCATGGTAAAATTGCATAGGTTAGGCATAAAGGCAAGTGTGCTCAGTTGATCAATTCGTGGTTCAATGGTAGGTCTCAGAGAGTTGTAGTCAATGGCAATTTTTCTTCTTGGAAAGAAGTCTCAAGGGGTGTACCACAAGGTTCTGTTCTTGGCCCACTTCTTTTCTTAATTTTCATAAATGATATTGATAGCTCTATCACTTCCAGTTTAAGTAAGTTTGCTGATGATACTTAGCTCTACAGGAAGGTTGGGGAAAAGGATGATTCCTTATTGCTTCAGAATGATTTGTTATTTTTATGGTCTCAGAATATACAAATATACGAAATAATTATTTCGAATATACGAAATAATTATTTCGAATATACCGAAATAATTATTTCGAATATACGACATATTATTTCGAATTTACGAAATATTATTTCGAATATACGAAATCATTTTTTCTTGCATGTCCCTTTACGGGCTCCATAGTATCAAGAATTCTATTCACAAAAAATAGAAAGAATCCCGATCCCCCAAAAGGGGAGAAACTTTGTGCTAAGTCAAAAGTTTCGAATCAAGTGTAAAACCATAAAAGGGCGAATTAGAATTGCCAAATTTTGTCTGAAAGCGAAAAACCGAGCACTTCATCAATAACCTATCTGATAGATATCTATTAAATGAAAATAAAGTAACTCTAGGTAGGGGTGTAAAGTGCCCGTGAGCCAGGATATCAATCCTTCTAGTCCTCAAGGACCATTTAAAACAATGAGAATATGATACGTTCTGTACAAAAGCCAAAGAGCTGAAACAAACTTGCCGTGCAAAGACATCGCATCGTGCACTTATTATCAAAAGATCCGAATCTCTGTCCAATTTTTCGACACCACCGGTCCTAGCCGTTGATTGGACACCCAAACTGAATAATACCTAGTTAATTATTGGTTTAAAAGAGACGGTGAACTGGAAATAACTTACGAGGAGAATGAAGATTGCTACCTTGATTCTCTCTTCGAGGCGCTCTAAAAGAGTAAATTCTATTGAATTAAGACCAAGACAAACTAAAAACTCCAATTACTCAGTGTGATGAAGTTCAACATCTAAAATCCAAAGCAGAAACATGTCTAGACTAGTTAAAGGAAGTTTTAGAAACCTAACAGGGCGGTACTTCAAAGTATCTGTGGTTTTTAATCCTTCTTCACAGCACAAATTAGATGTTGTCTGTCTAATTACAAGACATAATATCCGTTAAGGACGCATAAAAATTGAAAACTTGAAACAAGGGACTGCATACGTAGTATCAGATTATGCCATTTCCTACCTATTCTAATTGATTTGATACCAAACATGATGTGTTACAACTTGCACGTTTTATTTAAAGCCCTGGACGTCATTTGAACTTTTATGGCCGTAAATGACCTATATGGTGACCTTTCCTTGCGTTTTATTTTCTTCCTTTATGTTTACATTCCATTTGCAATAAGCTTTAATTTGATACCAAACATAATAAACTACATAGGTCACAATTAAGAGGTATGTGAAAAAGACGGCGTGGCATATGACGTCAATAAAGGAATTATCCAAGGGTGAAGGCGGCACCCATCTGATTCTTAAAGTAGACACCCTATATACTACCACTTCTTGGCTGATGCGCACAAGGTGTTTCTTGATTGGCTGTTGCCATTGTATTGTATCGATTGTATTCTTTGTTCAGATTAGGGACTAGTAAGGGAATCTTTTGTTAAACAGTGGGCATCGCCCCCGGGACACTTTCAGCAAAAGATTACGTATATACCCCACTTGACGGTCACCCTATGGTTCTTCTTGACTAAAAAAAACATCTGATAAACATGTGTCTCTTTACAAAACTAACTTATCTTCACAACACAAAGCGCACTTAGAAAGTGGACATAAATTGAAAATTGACTGTAACCAAACTTAGAGGCAGATTAATCAAAAATTTTCGCTGTTCTCCCGTAAAATTTTTGTTTGAATTTGCATACTTTAAGCAGTTTAGGAGTCCACTCGAAAGAAAAAGAGCATCAGTGATCGGCATAGGCGTACGGAGGGCATAGTCCAATACCCCCCCCCCCCTTCGGCGTACGTCACTGGTTCCAACTTCCAATTCTTCTGACCTACTTACTGAAAAGTTGTATCCTCATCCATAAACAGCCTTAGTGTGATCAAACCACTCCCAGTGTAACCGCTATGTAGTATGAGCCACAGTTTTTAAACTTGCTGTCAATCAAAGAGCTGTGCAAACTGAACTGGTTGACTACTACAAAAATTGTAGTTTGGGTTTGGGGAGACTTGGCTGACTTTAGTAACAAATATTTTACACCTAATATTTTTCTACTTTATTACTTAAAGGCCTAAAACTCTCGATCATCCTAATTGGTTCCAATTCCCCTCAGCTACCTAGGCCAACTTACTTCAGGGTTGGTTGGAATTGGAAACTGGGCCGTAAAACCCCAAGTAACTAATTTACTTCAGCCCCCACAATTTTCTAAAGTTCATCTTCCTACAGACGTAATCTAGTAGTTAATTGCTTCAGGCGGAGTGTACAAGACCCAAATGTGTAATCAAAACACTCAGAACAGTATATATGGTGTTATATCATGAAGCTGCTGGAGACTCAACTCCCTGGTATAATATTTTATGAAGTTGCTGTCAATCAAAGAGCTGCGGTCAATTGAGAATTTGTGTAGACTACTACAAAATTGTGGTTTGGGTGAAGGATTAGACATTCAAGTAGTATAATGGTGTCCCTAGACTTTCCATTCGAAGGAGAACTTGGGGAACACGAATTTGTAGGGGGCACTGCTTGACACTACTCATGGCGCCGGGCGCCACCAAGCGAAAAGTGCGAATTTTTTTCACTGGTCTAAAAATTGTTTTCATGGTAACTTAAATTCAAGCAAAATTTCATTGATTGTTAAACTAGTGAAATACTAACAAGCTGCCAAGAGCGGATCCGGTTGACATTTTGAAAAGGGTGGATGGAGGGATGAACTTTAGAGAAAGCAGTTGATGGGCAGTAAATGTGATTAAGGAAAGATAAAATCCTGCCCGGAATATTTCCTGAGCTGAGCACCACCTTCAATTGACGCAGATCTGGGGCGTTCAGAAATTTTTTGAAAAAAAAAACCCTCAAACAGCCGGAAATGGCATTTTACGGGTGTCGTAGGCAATTTTTTTTTCATCTGAAGAGAATAAAGATTGCTGATTTTCCTTGTGAAAAGAAGAATCAAATCTTACGAACTCTTTAAGTTGCACTCTTACCAGGGAGTTTTAGGAAGCAGGATACAACGAAAACTAACAATTTGTACTTCAAAACGGCTTTTACATTTTTTAGATCACATCACGGTTTGACTCACAGATCTATAGCTGTTTCTACTGTATAACCTCTTTTGACTAAGTCCTTTTGATGACTATCTCTTCCATTCTTTTCCAGGTAATCACTAAACAAAGGCAATTGTCTGCATATAGACCTAGTTCCAAATAGCAATTACAATGAACTGTGGGATATAGTTTGTGTGTGTACGTCAATTTTCACCCCAGTTAAATGCCATTGACAAAAATGACAAACACCAAAGCTCTATCCCACAATCCTTTGTAATTGCTATTTGGAAATAGGTCTATGCTTTGACTTGGAGGTTCATTTCCGCAACGGTGAAGCCCATAATGAAAAGTTTTGGGAGAACGACTTTATAACAAAATTGTGCGCCGAAGTACTTTGCCCAGAAAGAGACGCTGACTTTAAATGAAATAATATATCGTGTCTGGTATAGCGTCGAATGGCATAAATTTCATAATTTTAGATGACGGCTGGCAAGAAAATGTTAACGAGTGTAGCCTTCAGAAAGGAATGTGTCTCTTCATTGTAGTTTCGATAGTGCGTCACTAATCCTCGTTGATAGAAGCTTTGAGATAGGTCGAATTGGGGGGATAAGATAAAGATCAGTGGCGTAGCCACGGGGTGGTTTTGGGGGTTGAACCCTAACCCCCCATGATCCAACCTTGCAATGCAAAAACACCTAAAATAGCGGTTTTTCTCTCTCCCCGTGGACTTTTCCCTCATGTCGTGCCCCAAATCCCCCATGACAAAATCCTGGGCTACTGGTAGAAATTACCTTCGCAAAACAAGCATATTCTCAAAGCAGATAACACTGAACGTTGTTTCGGGCCCGAAAAGTTTAAAAACTCCCTGCTTTGATTACAACAGAGGTTTTTGTTTGTTTGGTTGGTTGGTTGGTTGGTTGTTTTTGAAAATGCCAGATCTCAGTTGGGGGTTCACGAAGGGGGCACAAAGTTTTCCAAGGGGTACTTTACCCTGCAGGGCCCCGGCCCCCGGCCCAAGTTGGCGATGTCACTCAAGAAAGAGCATATGGAATTCCCGTTATATGGCCTATATTTGCATTATTTACCACGGCATAGAGCACCATTTCCACATTTTTAAAATTTCGGGCGTCTCACGGGCTTTCGGTGTAAGTAATGTTACTCACAATGAATAACGACGAATCAAATGAAGGCATAAGTAGTCAAAGACAGCTTTATAGGGAGTGACCAATCAGAAGCCAGCATGAGGATGACGTCATGGTTGCCAGGCAATGGTCAAGGTTACGGTTATTCTCATCACTAACATGACCAAGTTGGGGTCAATGTCGAAAGGACTGAGTCAAGTTCAAAGTGATTGTCAAGGGGAAAGGGACTGTTTGGAGGTGGAATGGAGGGTTGTTGCTTGGCAACATGGAAACATTCTTTTGATCGGTAAATAAGGATGGAGGGATTATCAGCTGGCAAGAAGTCTACCTACAGCAACGACTAAGGTAAGTTTGGGGTGATAGCAAATGTTAAGGTGATGTTGCTAGGCAACGTATCAACATTTGACTGCTGACAATCGAGGATGGGGATATAGGATGGAGTCGGATCATAAAGGGCCCATTGAATGACACATGACACAACATAAAAACGAAAAAAGAATAAAGTTTGAGTGCAGCTCTGTTTATTCCTATTCACATCACAAGAGATACACTTTCTCGTAACATGCACTACTTTGGTTAATACATGTCGTGGCGACGAAGAGACAGGCCCGGCCTGTTCCTGTATAGGTCATTTCGGATTCTTATGTTACAGAAAAGGTCTTCAGGGCCCCAACCAACGCCCCAAAGCGTGAAAAGCAACCAACCATGATTCTTTCCTCCGATCGTATGTCTCAGTCACCAGAAAATAGGTCGCAGCCTATGTGGTGCTGATCTCATCAAGACCGAATGGACTTTTTGAGACTGCATCTCTTTTCCCTTTTTTGTCTACTCTACCACAGCAAAACAAATATTTACATATGTCACGGCACACAAAATATTTAATTACAATGAAAAAAGATAGCATACAAAAGTCGAAGCAGTTACATAGTCATAAGATGTGCTGTAAATGCAAAAACATCCCTATCGTTTCTTTGCTGATCGGTATCAAATCTACCAGTGATGGTTTCCATGGACTGGCCTCTACAACGATGAAGCAAATAATAGATACAATAATGTCCACACACAGAGGATGAATGTCCTTGTAATGGTTTTGGATTTATCTGAATGATGCCACCATTTCTACCTAAAAATGATTGAATGGAATTTTCTTTGGGTGGTTTGCCGTATGAGTCAAAGTATTCCACAGGACCACGCTTTGGTAGGTAGATAGCAATCCAGTGCTCTCCCGGACGATGGCTTGGATCCGTGTTCACGACGAGGGCAGCTGGGCGCTGCTTCAGAGGCAGTTGTGGGAGATGATCAGAGGAAAACACACCATGAAACGCAGGTTGCACAAAAGGATCACGGAGCAAAATGTTTGCTATCTCTCCACCATCCATCACTTAGTGTAATCGTAGCTGATGTTGCGGACTTTGTCAATTTCGATCACGTTGTCAAATTCTGCATACACGATCACGTTAATGGTTCTGGGCAGTGCTTCCGCAAAGTTCATTTCCAGCCGCAAGTTACCTTCTTTCACTAAATTGAAGTGTCCTCCATCTGAAAGGTCCGGGGAAAAATCGAAAGCAAATAATGTGTACCCCGCAGGGTATTCTTCTCGACTGATGCCCACGCTTTCGTCTCGGTAATTTTTATGCGTTCCTGTGAACAGGGTAAAGTATGACCTGACGCTCTGGGCGGCAGCATCATCCGCATCGAAATGCGGTTTTAGTGGTTTGGTCGGAATCTGCACACCGTCGTAATAGAGTGCTAAATTATTGATGCTATTGTGTTTGAAGTGGAACGGATTCTTGGTGTAAGAACCATTAAACGCATCACTGTCTACACAGGCTATGACAATGCGTTTCGGCAGTTGTCCAAGGAACACGTGATCCTCGTTGAGACTGAAATTTCCTGCTGGAACCGATAGAATTTTGGTTTGTACCCGTCGAACCGTATATTTGGCGGTGTCTTTTTCCAGTGCCTTGGCGTGTGCAATGAGGACAGATGGCGCAATTTTGACTTTCCGCACGAACAAAGAGACTTGTTGTAACATGACTCTGTATTCTGGATTTTGCCCCGATGACATGAGAACAAAAGAATCTTTACTCGGTGTTAGTTTTAAACGTAGGTCCACGCCACTGAGTAAATACTTTTCTTGACAAAAGATATCACTGTGCAGTCGTCCAATCAGTTCCACCTCTCTGCTTCCATTCGTGAAACGACTTCGCTTTTTTAACCCCATGTTAACAGTAGCGGCAGGTGCGCCAGGGTCAGCAGCATCCATTTTTCCTGCAGTGTCTTTGTAAAAGAGGGCGCTCGTCAATTGATCTACCTTTGTTGGATGACTATAATTTAACAGCGTTTCGATCATAGCACGATAAGGGTAGGTTGACGTTGCTGAGGAAATTTCTCTTCCATTGAGCGCCACATCTACTTGACCGAAGAGTGAGTGCAGGAAAAGATTGACAGGGCCCACGGCATCCTCTTCTTCTAGAGCAGATCCATCTTTTTTCGTGATCTTGGCGCGAACGTATAGTTGTGTTTGATCAAGATCGATGTATTCTTCACCAGAGCCTGACACGTAAAACTCAATGGGTCCGCCTGTATTAATACTAGACAATGGTCTGTACTCTTTCCAATCTCCTCTTTCAATACTGGTCTGTGTCGGTGGTATGGTAAACAAATCGAGTTCGGATTTAGCACATTCGCAGGAGTGATCGTGAACGAGTGCCATGATGATTAATCAAAAATGTCAGGAGTAGGTCTTGCCACTTTCACTGCTTTTGACAGAGTGACGTGAGAACGGGAGGATTTACGCTTTAAAGGCTTTGACTGCATCCTTTTTCTCGGTGGCGATTTTCTTTTCACTTGGCGTCCGATGTGGTGTAAAGTGTCAGTACCCATTTGCTTCAACCGTTGCTTGGCAGACGACTTGACGTTTTTCCCCGCCAGCACATCCTCGGCCAGACCCACACCTGTTTGAAGAGCTTGTCGCCCTACAAATTTGGCTCCTTTCTTCAGCAGAGGCACTGCCATGCGCATAACGCCACCGAGAATACCCCCAAGTCCGTGCCCCCTTTGCAAAGCTGGACCCGAAAAAACGGGTAAACCTCTGCCAGTTTGATGTAGGTAATAGTCTTCGTATAAAGCGGCTTCTGGGTGATACAACGTACGACCCATGGTTTACAAGTATGATGATCGCTTCTGTCTAAAGTGAAGTTTCACGATGACTCGCCCTCGTTCAAATGACACTTTCTTCCCGGTGTCATCCCTTATATCAATCTCAATGGTATCAATGACACTCTGTCGCAAGGGATAGTAATGTGGATTTTGATATTCAATGTTAGTGGTATCTCCAAAGTCTCCATTCACCGGGACCGTTTTTAATAAAGGCGCTTTCACATGTCCGACGACTTGCGATTCTATAATATCTGTGTAGACAAACAAATGATGGACAGCATTCAAAGCAGCAGGATATGGCGCCTCTGTTGTTGTTGTTATAATACAAGGATCATCAAAACCGAGCGTGGAACAAATCTGTCCTTCTAAGAGTAACTCGTGGCCAGGTTCAGGTGTGATGGTGACTTTGCAAGTAGTGTCATTGTATGTGATGCTGTATAGATCTCTCAAGTACCCAGGAAGTAAATGGCTTGCCACGCCTTCTATGCGTCTGAAGTGGCGTCCTTTAAGGTCTATCTCTCGAAAGCTGCTATCCTGCTCACTTCGGATAGATATTTTACTGCTGTTCGGACTCAAAACGTACCATGAATGAGGATAAGCTATTTCCACGAGACCAACTTCCCATTCACCTGACAGTTGAAGTGACGTCGGCAATTTGACTCGATAATTTGACAGAGTGTTTTCTGGATATACATCCATGGAGCTATTACTGGGAAGTGTCACGTAAAAAGCCATCATGAAGAATGACGCATATTACACAGTGCTTACAATTTTATAAGGTTGCTCACCCAGCTGTTGAATTTGGTTGGGTATCCCTTCCATTTGACAAAATATTCGGTTTTCCCTTCCTTCGTTTTACGTCTACGAATGACCTTTTCAATACGGTACACGTTTGTACCATCTTTGGTTACCTTCTGCAGTTCATTTTCATAGAAGGTGCCTTGTAACCATTCACCATCCCAATCCTTTATGCGATAGACGACGGGATGACGTGGAAGGCGCTCGGCGATGGTAAAGAGTTCTTCTGTCCAACGTGGTAAATAACCTTTCAGAAAGGGGCGGGTCATCATGCTGATACGAACTGTATCACCAACTTCCAATTGAAACGTGGGTGCCGCCTTCTGTTTTGTCGGGTAGAGCCGTCTCCACACTTGCAAACTATTTTGAGGGCTGACGTCATGTGGAGCCATTCCAATACTCCGGTGGTGCGATCGATTGTAGGCCTTAACCAGGTCATCCAATATGTCAACGTACTTGAGGGTATTGTTAGCGGTAAAATATTTCCACATGCGACTTTTCAATGTGCGGTTGAACCTTTCAACAATACTTGCTTTTGTTTCGTTGTGTGTTGAAAAGAGATGAACTTCATGGTCTTTCAATAGGTCTTTGACGTGCCGGTTGTAAAACTCTGAGCCTTTGTCGGTCTGTACTTTCAAAGGTCGACGTCCGGAACGGAAAATCGTTGCTATGGCGCCCCTGAGGGATGTACGTTGTTTATTTTTCAATGGTACAACCCAACCGAACTTCGAAAATACGTCTATACAGGTCAACAAATACCTGTACCCTTTACTGTACTTTGATAACGAAGCCACATCGACCAAGTCGGCCTGCCATTGCTCATCAATGCCAGACACGGTCACACGATTTCGTGGATAATAACGGTGAGATGGCTTGTGTAGAGTGTACGTTTTCTGTTGTTTCAGCCACGCTTCCTCGTCTTGTTTTCGAATCGAAGGGTGCTTTTTCTTGACGGCTCGGACAAGAGGTGTGACGCCCGTGTAACCAGCGGCGTGCGACACGTCGTAATATACTTTGCGAAGAGTTTGTTCCATCCTTTTGGTCAGCATGGTCCTGTATGACAATCTTCCCTGAGCAGCACGCACAGAAAATACGAATACGTTGCAGCCAATCACGAATTAAAATGATTGGGTCCCGTCCACTTATGCAGTCCATGACGGCTATGAACACAATGGCTAACTTTTTACTACTGGCTTTGTTTTATAACGGTTCCCAAGTTAGTTTACGAGACGGTTGTCTCCTTACTCCTTTTCTGTTTGGCGTCTTAGGCGGCGTGTTTAAATGGGAGGCCACAGCGTACACTTCATCGGCGTCTCTGAGTCGTTGTATGGTTTTTCTTCGCTCGGGATTTCCGACGAGTTCTTCGGGTATGTTCAGGTCAGCTAACCATTGAGATAAAGTCTCATGGCCTCTAGGTTCAAATGACTGTCTTTGACGCATTAAATCATTCACCAGGTCGATGACATGACTATGTTTAACAGCCTTATCGTTCATTTCAAGTTCACCTTGTGGATTCCAGGTAATGCCATGACCTTTGAAAAATTGTAGTAAGCGGCCGGCTTTTGCTCGATACTTTGTGGGCACACTGGCTATGATAGCATCGTCACTCACGTGATTCTCTCCTGCATCATATACAGGAGACATGACGTCTTTCATGGACGGTATTTGTTTGTAATGAACGCGTTGTCGTCGCAATGCCTCTTGGTAAAGTTTGGCCTTCACGTCATCATCAACATCTTCGTTCTGCAAAAGGTGATCAACCTTGTCTTCTAGACGTCGTTGCCTTTGTAAACTTGGAGTCTCCTGGGCCCTCATGGTCTTTTCCATTCTTGATAATACATCGTGTATTTCACGGTCTGTGTTGGGTGTTTGCCATTTGGACAGCTCCGAGGGATCGATGAGCATCATTTTCTTGGCATACTCCATATCAGAGTTTTAATTGCTTGATGATGGGTAATAACATAGACTTAACACAATGCCCTCCCCCTTTTTGCTTGAACACTTTACGCTTCTGTGAAAGTGACACCTTTCGATCCACGAGTTTTCTCAACTTGGCTCGATGGCGTTGCAAATGTAATTTTTCGGATGGAGCTAACTTGACGTTACCTTTCAGAATGTTCAGAGCACATTCACATAAGCAAATCAAGAGGGCGTTATGGAGACGCTTCAGGAGGGCACTTCGCTGTTGAGTAGTTCCTCTAGTCAAAACATGCAAAAACGGTGCTTGTTCCGTCACACGTCGTGACATGATGACAAATGACGGAAGGTAGGCATGTCGTATGAATTTATTGATGAATGGCGCGATCCCAGCATCGAAGCCCTACTGCTGAAACCATCAGAATCATTGTGACAACTGAAGGTCTTGTTGATTCTTGAACGTGTTCGATCCATGGGTACCAATCAAAATAATGTTGCCAAACAATACCAAGTACTTGCTGAATAATGTCATTCATTAGAGGTTGATTCGTGTCTCTCAAGTGCCAGCGTCGGCAGAGATCGGCCGTAAATACCAACAGTGTGAGAATACGGTATGGATGCATAGTAGGCTGCGTCATCACTGTACTGGCTACACAGCTGATGTCATGACGGGCTCGGTCGATACGAATAGACTCCCAATCTATGCGTTGATATAACGTCGTCTCCTTTATACGTCTAGCCACCTGACGGCCTATTTTTATCCACGAACTGACTTCCTCGGTGAGATCTGTGTTACCATGTAAATTTAAGTAGTCCAATAAAATGACAGTGGTAAAGTCCTTGTGAAGTTTATCTTTGCTTGACATAGACATAGTGGTTAGCATCTGTGGGAAAGATATTTGTTCGTAGCCGCAACCTTTCGTCCGTCTCGGGCTTGAGGTCGATAAATAAGTATCCATAAGGCTCAATCGTGGCATCACGGTAGGCTTCTTGCATGAAGCGAATGTTTCCTGGATACATTTGCTTAGCCAAATGAGTGATACTAGAGGCATCCCTCGGGTTTTTAAAGACTACCAAGTAATGGGAATTTAGACTGATGGTGCGACTCTCAGGACCTTGTTGAAACAAATTTTGTAACAGCACAATGACAGACAAGTTCTTATGATGACTTCCCTTGGTAAAGAGATGAGTGACGTTTTGATTACTTTTGATTTCAGTCATCAAGTCGTCCAAAATAAATAGGTTGGTGCTTTCACGATCGATATAGTTGTCGAAATCGGTGGGTACTCCTTCAACAAAGCGAACATTTGGAATAATCCTGGAAATGTCTACATAGGCCTTTTGAAATTCCCCGTAAAACCAAACGATATTCTCTGGTACCGGATGAATCATGGTGTGCCGATGCTGGAGCAAATGTGTGACCCACAATGTTTTTCCGCTGCCAGTAGGTCCAGCGACTAAACACGTAAATGGATGTTTCAGTCTTGCATCCATGGCAACGAATGATGAAACATGACAAAGTCTTACGTTAATAAATTGTTCTGGTTCTTCAGTAACCATACGGTAATGTTGTATAATCCTCACGCAGTGCTCGCTTGGTGTACACTAGTCGATAATCCTTCCTGAATGATCTTGAAACGACCGTTCCAGGATTTAGACGCATGATTTTTCTTGGGTAATGAACAGATAAATTTGTAGTTTGGTCTGTTTGCGCGCTCGTCAGAGTTGGTAGAAGCTGTCGCATGGTGTCAAAATTAATGCTTTGTTCAGTTGAAAAATTCAAGGTGATGCCCCTGACTTTGCATACTTTTGGTGATGACTGTTTATCTGGACAATGCACTTTGTATGCATAGTTCTTGGGTCCCCCAGAAACAAATTCGGTGATGTGGCTCCCTTCTCCGTATGGTTTTCTAAGCTCATCGGTCATATCGCCGAGAAAGTTACCAATTGGAGGGTCCCACGCGTCAGGTGTACTCACGTAGATAATGGAATCGGTGTCAAAGTACAATACGCGCCTGTCTAATTGCTCCAAATATGAATATAATTTCAGTCGGGCTTGAGCCGTGGTAAATGCCGCTACGAACACATTCGTATTACTCCCTACTGTTATGTATTCATCGTCGTCTTCCCATTGCAATTGTGCAACATCATCTGTTACAAAGCGAACATTATTGACAGTCTTTGCTTGGTCAAGCAGCAACTCCATGTAACTCGCCAAGTTGTTAACGAATGTTGTTTGAGGCAAGTTTGACCGTTGGCCAAACTTTCCCCAAAATGAATTCAGCATCAGCTTTGCCAGAGCCCTCTTCCCGTCGTTCTTGACAATGGCATCTCGATCCAATTGGATCCCCTCCTTTTCTGTATACTCTTCTAGGTATCGCAATTTCTCCTGCTCCGACTGACAGTGACTTGGCCATCCGTCTGCCTCTTGTTTCAGTTTTAAAAATGTATTGATATAATCGACAAACAAGCCACCTTCTTTGGAGTTACGGTCATACTGGGTTGTTTCTTCAAAATGCCACACTTCGAAAATTTTTAACAGCTTGTACCCTTTCTGCAAAGCTTTGTGAAGTTCAAGACTGACCCAAGTACCTTCCAAGGCGCGTTCAGCATCCGAATGACGACAGGTTGTCTGATTTTCTTCGGCAGCACACTTAGCACACAGTGCAAACAGCAACTTCCCGTTAATTCGTTGAGGTAGTACAGGGTGGTAGAGTCCGCGTGGTGGCAATACACGGCACTGAATGAGACCAGTGTAATCAAACACATCTCCAAATTTTCCTGTAATAATTTTGGGATGACCAAGAGGGAATTTACCGTATTTGCAGACCCATGGATACAAAGAACAAACGTCAACGTAGCGGATTTCTTCTCCAGGGCCAATCACGTGATGAAGTTTAACTGCATTGGTTCGACCACCAAAGAAAGCATCTCGTGGCTGTAAGGGTTGTCTTACTTCAATACCATCAACAAATGTTTTCATATTGGGGTTGCTCCTGACTTGTGTTTCGTACTGACATTCCCATATTTCGTGTACTTGAAAACCTTTCTTCCTCAAGTAATCAGCCCTAAACATAGTGTTGTGATAGGCTTCTTCCATGGTCACGTCGCTGCCAGGAACACAAGACTCTCTATTAGGTCTGCAGGTTGGACAGCCATGCCAGACACAACCATAAAATTCCCAGACTTGGTCACCATGGTAACCATCCACACGATACTGATCAATTTGTTTCTCGCCACCTTGTCTTGCATGGTGTATGACGATGCCTGCTTCCTTCTCAATCCAGCGCAACCATTTCAGTGCTTTGACAGATTGCTTGTACCGTGGATTGTAGCCTTGGTGGGGTACAATGGCGATGGTCCCTTCTTTCAAAAAATTCCTTCTAAACACCCGCATGCACGTGGAGGCAATCGTCATACATTCTTTGAAAGGATCCACTGCTGTTTCCTCTATAAATAATTTACGAAAGTGGATGCAGCCTTGGCGCAGTAAATCGACATCACTTCTGCAGTAAGCTGTCATTTCATCCTCCATATTAAATACTCTGTCAATCTGACTATTGTACCAATCCAAAAACAACTCCCTCCCTTTGGTCGTCATTTGATCGGGATTGTAGAACGATGCCGAAGGCCAAGGTCCAACATACTTTTCATGTTCTTTTGTATTGAATAAATACGGAAAGTAACCCTTTTTAAGCTCTGTCAGTCCAAATGTCTTGGGAAAGGCACTCAGAGGGATAGGGATAAAATTGTACGAATCAATGACTTTGCAGCGTTTGTTCAACTCGAGACTCATCAGTTTACTGCCATTCATGATCACATTTTGGGGAGGTAAACCGACATTGTTCAAGTGTTGTAATATAAACTGCCCATCGTACCCACTCATATTGTGGGCAATAGCAATGAAATTCGGATTATTCAGTAATAAGTGACACAATGAAGACAGGGTTTTCTCGCCTTTGAAAATGAATTCCCGTTGGCCGCAAGATTCGCAGTCGTTCTGAATGTCATTGTCCATCACACAGTTGTCACACACACGATGCACGACGCAAAAGTTTGGTATGTGATGAAAGGCTTGACTGTCGTCTGAGCACACATCTTCTTGTCGGCATTCAAAGTCAAAAAATATAAATCCTTGAGTAATCTCCTCAGGTTCACGATCCTTCTGTCGAATTGGCTGCATAAAACATTGGTGACCTATAGGCATTTGCATTTGACAGGCTCGACAATAGGATAACCCACATTCGTGTTGATCTTTGACGGATTTGCCACATCCGTCACATCGTTTCACCCAATCACAAGTTGACTTTGGGCGAGCGCTTTTCTTGGTCGTAGTAGGCTTAAACTTGTGTCTTTCATAACATACCTGACTCTTAAAATATCGTTGGCATTCTTGACAGAATGTCCAGGATTCAAATTGGCAGCCATCTTTAGTGTTTTTAAAACATCCAGTGCATACATTCTCACAACGGTGCCGTTCGTGCTTACAATAACATTTGAGGCATCTCTCACATATGTAATTGCGGTCAAAAAAGCCTGGAAGAGACGTGACGACATCGAAGTGGCCTTGTTGATATAGTACAAAGAGTTTTTTGTCATTCTCTGGTCCTTTAAACACAATGGGATCCTTCGGTAAACAAGAAATGACTAATATTTGATAATCTCGCAAATACTGTTGAAAGCGATCAACTTCGTCCAAGCCACATGGCCCCTCAGGTACACCTGCATTAGCATGAAGGGCCTTGGCTAGCGTGGTTTGTTCACCGAATCCTTTTCTGATATTCTCCCAGTTGATGGTTCGATCATTCTCTTTATCTAATCTAGCCTTTGCAGTGACAATGGCTCTTGCCAAACACAGGTCATCCTTGTTATTGATGGTGATCACTGATTTCTTTTTCTTCATCAGCCATTGTCTCAAGTTTGTACAAGTATTGACACGGCCTGTCCCATTCGCCATATCTACGTGAAGGACATTCAAAAAGATACCACCGTCCAGCGTAAAATCTGCATTGGACTGAATCACTTTTTCAATGTGACGAAACATGCTCTCCACAGTGACCTGGTCTCGCCGCATGAGAGGTACCCACACAGAATGGGTCAACGAAGGAGCCGATAGTTCTATTCCTACGCGATCCTGTGGGGCAAAGCCATTCAAGAGCTGATCCAGTAATGTTCCCATAACATCATGTAATGCAGACAAAGGGCTGCCATGTTGCTGGACCAATCGTTGTAAATTGGACTCGTGAAACATCACTCTGTATTCGTTAGTTGTCGTTTGAAAACGTTTGAGACGTCTCGTACGTGGTGCTTGTACAGTAAAACAGGCTTCCGGAGCAATGTCTATCTGTGGGTTTTCCGAATCCTCAGTAAATGCATCCTCCAGAGTGACGTTTGAGTCGGCACCCCCATACTGATTGGGCTGATCATCATTATCTTCAGAGTGATAACGTTTTCTAGGTTGCTCTTGGTCAATCCTAATTATTTGACTAGGATGATGCCACTGAGACTGTCCCGTCTGCGTGTTAAAGTAATAAGGCCAATCGAATGTACAGCTCCATTGAAGCGTCCAACCTTGCTGACATAACTCTTCAGACAGCTCCATCCGGTTTTCTGTATGTACAACAGTACAATACTATTTTCAGGAAACGGGAGCGTACGTGTTCACCAGGCGACGATCAAGTGAGAAAATAACGTCTATCGGTTGAACGAGCTTTTTAAATGACACCGTTATGTTGTTGTATTACCATAGTGATGCGCATCAATATTTTGATATAGTGTTGTTCACAAATAGGTAGTCCGCAATATCTTCCGCCAATATTATAAAAATATTCCATAAATGTTCCACAGATATTCCAAAATGATATTTCACATATATTCCACAATTCCTCAAATATTCCACAATTACTTTCCAAGTATTAGTGAAAAACGTATATATCCATATGTATAGAATCCAAAGTGTTCGACGCCGTGCACCTTAAAAGAGTTTTCGTTATGATAATCCAATTATATTCCAAAAAACAAACAAAATAGGCTTATGGTTACTTCTGAAAATTACTCCTCGGAATGATTCTGTATCCTCGATGAAGCATATTTTATATTGTCAGTCCTCGTGCTTTTTTTAGTAACACACGTCAGCTCCACAAATACAAAGCTACATAAAAACTATTTTTAGTAACACACGTCAGCTCCACAAATACAAAGCTACATAAACACTATTTTAGTAACACACGTCAGCTCCACAAATACAAAGCTACATAAAAACTATTTTAGTAACACACGTCAGATCCAGACATTAATAATGATCAAAACATGATACACTAAACGACATAAAATGATCGGTTCAGCAGTAAAAATAGTAATACAGTAACCTGGTGAGAAATATCAATATCAAAATCCTTGAGATGACTAGTCTAAAATTCAGTATTCACTAGGCCTACATTCAATGTTAAGATGAAAGCAGTACAATTTGCCAAGTTATTACCTATTCATTTACGATTGACACACATTGAATAAGATAAAAAAATCAAAGTTGCCATGACGACGCGACTTATATCTGATAATACCAGAAATTACTTGGTAGACAAGGTTTGAAAAGGTCAATAACAGTCCTTTCAGGTAATCGGATAATGACATTACATAGGCTACACTGTAAGCTGTCGATAACTACAAGTAGGGATCCGACACCTTGGGGACTCGAACCCCCGAATCTGAAAGATTCCTCCAAGCGGTGTTTTTTATCAGTAGAACCGACGCTTACGGCTAAGATTATGTAAGTGTTTGACGTGTTTTAAAGGTTCACGAAGAGTCATGATCATCATTTCATTTTTGTCCGTCGTTAAAGCAACACTGATCTTACACCATGGCATCTTCATGGCAAACCTTTATCGATTCAAAAGGAAACATGTTTTACTACAACCCTCTCTCCCAGGAAACCAGCTGGGAAAAACCTATTGAGGGAAAGCCCATGCAGCTCCAACTTCAACCTAACCCAAGGCCTCCTACCGCTTTCTCAAAAGTAACCAAACCTGTGAAGCCTTCTCATAACTGCCCGTTGAGCAAGACTGCATCTGTGACTGTGAAACGTTTGGGCCAAAGGATATATATTTGTATACAACGAACCAAATCAAGAAAGAGCCTTTCTCGACGAGGAAAATGTGTCTACTTAAACCCTGATGAATGGCAAGAATTGTACCATGCCGGCAATGACATTCAAGACCTACTGCGTGATATGATATGAAAAAAGACGGAAAGAAGCACTTACCAGTCTTACGAATCCATTAAAATCACAGAGAACAAATAGTAAAAAACACTGTTGCCGTCACACCTTTATTGCGAACATAAGTTTGTTCTGAAACAATTGCTTTATGATCTTGACAATTGTCATCTTCCAATAACTTATAAGTGTAGGTTTCATCTTTATACCATCCAAAGATATTCTCAACTTTTATTTGCATACTCTTGGTATTACAGGGACGTTCCCGTAGTTCACACGGAAAACACATACCGGACAGTCTTTATTCGTTCAAAAAGTTTTAAGTTGTTTATGTTATTATTTCCTCCGATTACGAATCATGTCACCACAATAAATTCCACTTTTCCTATTAAACAGCTTATGTACCTTGGTCTTTTTGTGTACTAAACCAAGTTGTTTGAGTTTCTCGCAATGCACTCTTCTGTACAGTGACTACAACCAAGGGATAACGTCTGTAGGCCCTACAACTGAATGTTCATGTACACATTGAAACAGCCCTTCTTCTTTGTCACATGACCTAAGACCTCGACCTTGACCGTTGCCTAGCAACGATGACGTCATCCTCATGCTGGCTTCTGATTGGTCACTCCCTATAAAGCTGTCTTTGACTACTTGCATACGTACATTATTCATCTGCCAAAACAGATTGATTGCCAGTGTGCCATATGCATGCTAGTGAGAGAATGAAGGAGACAGAATTCACGTGACGGTATAAACGACATAGAAAGTTCAAGTTACCCAATTCCGATCGCTTGCTATTAATCCAGAATCTATCGGAGAGCTTCCTATTCAGGTACATCTTCAGATAAATAAAGTAAGGACGGTTAGAACACCTTTAAAGGCCCAATTGAGCAAGCTTGTCGGTAAAAGAATCAACTGCTATCATTATAGAAACAAGCTTTACCCGCCTTTTTTCTTCCCTAATTGTGTAAAATGTCCTATTCAATTCTAGCACCATGGATAATACAAAGCTGGAAAATTCTTTTTGAATTGTCTGTTTCATGAAAACTTTAAACCATTATTGGACTGATGACCAAGAGAGCCGATTCGACGATTCTTCACGATTTGTACTTTACCTTATGACTATCATTAGGTACGGTAAGGTTAGATGGAGTTTTAGGGCCCAGTTGCCTCACGTGGTATCGACATGACGAAAAGGTTGCGACTCCATCCATCAGTTTCCTGAATATCCTCCCTTTTAGAATATCCCTATTTGAATTTCAGGCAGACCTATGGGAAGACGCTCTCGCACTATACCAGGGGTGGCGCCGGTGGGGGGATACACCCGTGCGTCCATGACAATTAATAAAATATAAAACTTCAAATATATGCGAAGCCAAATTTTTTCTTCCGGAGAATGCTCCAATATGGTCCGAGGGCCTAAATCTGCATGATGATATTCAGAAACCTCAACAAAACTACAGATCACCCCTACTTGATTTTCCTCATGAGATCCGCAGATTCCTCCATAAAACCCCAAAACTGTCATAAAATTACAATTTTTATCCAATATTAGCTTAAGATTGTTAATAAGAGCAAAATTTTCCAATTTCGATGGATACTCCGTACAATAAATAACCAAAGCCAACTCTGTTAATCACTCGGCATACTACCTAACTTTGCTCCTGAAAGGCATATAACTTAATAAAAGAAACCAAATTTTTCATTATAACCTTACCAAAAACCAAATTTTCTTTCATTAAAATCCAAAGTGTCTCCATCATGATGAGCTCTTAATTTTGAAAGATTCGTTCAAAAAAGGGAAGAACTTTCCGGGCAAACTTGTAGTCTCGTCTCAAAGCCTTAGTCAGTTAGTAGGTAGGTCTTGTACGATTTAATGCGTAACCCCAAAAGAATTTCAGCTGTCGCCCATATAAGTGCCTAACGTTTTTCATTTTTCCTTTATGAAGGACAGATTCTTCAATAAACACCCAAAATTTTGAATAGTATATACCAATAAAAGCCAAATTTCTTCCATAAGTTTTAATTTTTACTTCATTAAACTCCAGATTTTTAAGTATTTGTTAAAAAGAAAGCCCAAAATTAAACTCCAGATTTTTAAGTATATGTTAAAAAGAAAGCCTAAAATTCCGGCGCGCTCCGCGCGCCTCAAATTCTGCAAAGTCACGTTCAACTGGGACATAACATCGCCTTTGTCGGGGCCTTGAAATTCTGGCCCCCTGTCGGGGAACTTGGCCCCCTGTCGGGCAAATCCTGGCGCCACCCCTGCACTATACCATTATGTCATTTAAAACAACCTACCGGTACCTGATTTACTTTATCGTTACACAAATAGGCGGGTTCGGTGTCTTTCCGTTTTGTTATCTTGTTTGCTTGTTTGTTACGGGGTAACAAACAAACAAACGACAGTTCCTCACATCCCCATTCTGCTGGGGAACCAACTCATATTGGTCATATAGGCGACTGAATTCTGCATTTAGGCAGTTTCGATGGAGAAAATTGTCCGGTGCCCGGGAAGACGCCGTGTCCATCTCAGTCAGGGAAACTCACCTCCCCACCCTGTCTCACAACATAGATAATATATACTTCCCTAGTTCGGAAACTTAACGAGTACCTATACGCACACGCGTACAAGCCCGAGCAGGTAGTATGTTGAGAACTTCAGAAAAGTGCGTCACGTGACATTGATGGTGCACACGATCGAATCGCGTGTAAACACTGCATTAACAACCAACAGAAATAAATACAAACAGTACCAACGAATAGATTGGTGTTTGAGTGAACTGAATTGCCAAAAAGTAAGTGGTCACCTTCGCATGCACCCAAAGAGTCCATTCAAGTTCTTTCCCAGCCAACATGCCCAGCTGGGCCCCAACTGGGTTTTAGCTGGGCTACTTGCTGGGCCCCAGCTGGGGCCCATCCGTGTTTGTCAGGTGTTCCCACGTGGGGCCCAACTGGGCTAGCCTTTCCCAGCTGAAGCCCAGCTAGGCTTCAGTTATTGAAGCGGGGCACAGCTGGGCTTCAGCTGGGAAAGGCTAGCCCAGTTGGGCCCCACGTGGGAACACCTGACAAACACAGATGGGCCCCAGCTGGGGCCCAGCAAGTAGCCCAGCTGAAACCCAGTTGGGGCCCAGCCGGGCATGTTGGCTGGGTTTACCTAGCTGTGTTGGGCCTATTCTAAAATACGAGACACTGCGACGAGCCTGTGAGTTCACTTTGCAACCGGAATATGTCGTGTTATCATATATGTGTTAGCCTGTGTTGGCTTAACGAAACGAATAGCCAGCGTTCGTCCCAGAGAAATTAGCTGTTTAGAGAATACTACAGTATGTACCTGCTAGCATATTACGATACGTAGTAATGACGAGGGTTCCCAGTCGTTTCGCCCCCTTGCTAGTTCGCCCGGTCATTTCTCCCTTTTGCCAGTTCGCCCCCAATTGGAAGTCGTTTCACCCCAAATACTTGAGACTTGCCTTGATAATGTACATCAAAACAATGTTTAATTTATGGTAAGAGTATTATGAAATTTGGTGATATTCTGACACGGCAAAAACTAAAACAATTCTCCGGCAAAGTTGCATAACCCGCAGTTTCAGCAATTTCTTTATTTCTGTTGCACAATTTTCGTTTTGCATCATTTATTGGAAATAATTTGTAGTCCTAAAACAAAAATAAATTAAATATAATTAAAGGTGTACGAAATCAAAGTCATATGAACGATGTTGTCAACAAGATGAAACTCGCGCAACTATAAAGGCAACCTTCAAAACAATCAGTCGCACATGCACGAACGTATGAGTTGATACAAATGAAATGCTTGTTTTAATTTTACCATCTAAAATCAACCTTATTCCATCTCCAAAGAGAAGCAATTAAGATATTTCAATCTATTAATATCGTTTTTTAATAAAAATCACGGGCAGGGAAGGAAACTTACACAAACAGATTAGGGGGCGAACTGGTAGGTCTTTGGAAGCTAACTGGTCAACTGTAGGGGGCGAACTGGTATTTAGGAGGCGAACTGGCAAGGGGGCGAAATGACCGGCTACCATATGCACTGTATAACTGTATACTAGCTGTACCGTTTGTACGGCAACCACGCGCATTACGACGTGCACAATGTCTGTCGTTTTTCAATGAGTTGGACTGCTTTGTTTCTTTTAATTGTGACATTTACCAACATCATGCCCAAATTTTACCCCTCCCCTCGGGTGGGTCACAGACGTGTTTTAAAAGCCTTTTCGACTATCTTAGACACTATGAGAACTTTATTCTAAATTGTATAATACAGTACTGACCATTGCTGTGCTAGCGGGATGTGCACTCTCACAGTCACGTGACCGCTAAAAATTCAGATTCCACCATACTGCCTTCACACACTGAGTTTCCCAACCAGGGTAAAGTATAATAACTATGCTCGCTCACACTTATGGAAAAGTTTGTACACAAAACGACAATTTACTCATTTAAAACCAAAATTTCTACATTTGTTCAAAGTAAGTTTAATGCGCTATGTCAACAAACTGCGCCGTAAATAGTTATCCCTTTAAAAATGTTAAAACGGTGGCATCACGAGGAAAATTTCCAATTTTAGGCAGCGGGCCGTACACGAAAAAGTGCTTTCGTTTTTAACTTTCGTGACGCACATCTGAAGGTCGGCATAAAAATTACCCACGAAGGTCAATTTTAATCTTTTGAACATAATATCAATTACCACAAGCGAACGAGTTGGCCTACGAAGAGAAATTTGAGGTTAAATTGTTGGCTTTTTTTGGCCAACATTCATTCTAGATACTAGTTCCACGAATTTTCTGACACGTACAAAATCTGTACATGCTGGGTATAGTGCACATTGCAGTGGTCAGTGAAATTGATAGGGATAAACTTTTATGTCAATTAATTGACAGGAGGGGGAAAGCAGGGGAGTAGGAAGATTTTCCCCTCATCTGAGGAAAGGTTGAATAAATCAGGAACAGGAACGAGAGATGATAGCGAAGGGATAGCGAAGAAGGAAAATGAAATAGGACAAAACAAGAATAAGAATTTGGAATAGAAAAGAGGAAGAAAATAAACACACATGACATGAAAAACCAAGAAACAGAGAGAAGAGATGCGTTCAGTAAGGAGACCAATAGATGATTCACATGATATTGTTTAGCCAAGTGTGGTTTGCAGTTGAGTTATGAGAGAGTAAATAACCGACGGCATGGCCGTCAAGTGGTTAAAGCATCCGACTTCAGGCGCGGATTAAGGGGTGGGGGCTTACGGCCCCAGCCCTCCCTTTTTCGCCACATCAACAATAAAACATATGAAAAATTAGCAGTGCAGCTTCCTTTCACCCTTTTTTTCTCTTAGGTCAGCCCCCCTTTTTTGAATGTGCTGATCGGCGCCTGGACTAGCTTGCAGTTCAATGGGAGGTCGGAAGTTCGAGTACTATTGGCCGGGTCATACTGAAGACTGTAAAAAAACACCTACTGCCATTGTACCTGGTGCTCAGCATATAAGGCAATTGGGTAGGAAAAACAAGCCAGTTAGTCACAAGTGGAAAAACTAGTCCGCGGCGGCTTGACATAAACCAATTGGTTAGAAACTGGCCATATGGGTCGTCACGTAAAACTCCGTCCATCTTACTAACTTGAGAGGATAGGCCTAATTTGGACAGGCTTTACGGCCAAGCAGAACTTAATTCCCATTGAGATCTTTTGTCCAAATCAACAAAAGGTTTCAACGGTTTCCAAATGGTAAAGGGTTTTCAAAAGGGTTTTGTTTACAGTGAAAAGGGTAATTGGCAATTTTGTAATTCCCTTTGAGTTTTGACCAATTTCCATCATCTACCAAAGGGACTGCCCAAATGCATAGGGTATTTACAAAATGTATCACTTGAAACCCTTTGGGTTCAAAGGGTCTAACCCAAAAGGGTTCCAAATGGAATTTTCAGCTGGGCTGCCAAAAAACTTTGACTATACCTAAAGCTGTAAAGTATAACCTTTTCTATTGAGCACGCCTGCATGATTTGAACCAGCGTCGAATCTCCATGAAGCCTTGGTCGTTCACTCCAAGTATAAGTTCAAACTATATGATCTATCATCAAAGAACCAATCTCAAATTTCCTGCGTGAAACTTAGCATCATGTAGTAGAACTGATCGCCAGCATCTCTACCAGGAAAAAAGGGAACCGGATGGTGGGCTAAAGTTTACAAAATGTGAAAATCCGACCGGGGTGAGAGCTGTATGAATATATTATCTTCAGTCAGGTGGAGAGGGGTACAAGATTCCTAGAGATATAATCACAACAACCAGTGGTTCGAACCTGCCACTCATTCATATGCTTGATATTTTGCATGTATTTTATAGGTAAACATTCCATTTGGAACCCTTTGAGCACAATTGTTTTGAAATGGTAGGCCTACCTTTCGAAAAGTAAAAAGAAAAAGACTTTTTTAAGCATAGGGGTAGGAAGCGGGGGCTGGGGAAGAAAGCCTCCCCGGCACCCCAGTGAAAAATGAGGGGCGGAAGCAAGATTCCGCTCCCCCACTTCCCGTGTCAGAAACCCCTTCAAAATCTCAAAAAACAGCGAAATTTCCGGCGCGCTTTGCTCGCCGCATTATGCAGCATAAGTACACTAGTTCTCCCTAATAGACCAGTTTGGTAAACTTTCCTGAGCTCTGGACATATCAAAATCGGATATTTACCATTTGTGTGACACCACATCATTAAGAAACACCGGCAGTTATGTTGCTATTTTTGTGACCTGTCTTTCATAAAATTCCAATTTTTCTACAATTAAAATTCTTGATTTTGAAATATTTTGTCTAAAAGGACAACAAATTTGGGAAACTTTTGAAATGTCATCGGGGTCTGCGGGGTCTCGATTTTTCAAAATTTTGTATACGCTCCGTGCCAATTGAAGATAGTCTTTCGAGAAAGACTTCATATTCCAGGCAGGGAGGCTTTGGCCTACCGTAGTCAAATGTTCTCATACACACCGCATGCGGGACATCGAATCCAGAGTAGCGCTTGCAGTGACCTTCCGTATATCTTTGTCGCACCCGCACCAAGTTCAAACGAGTTTCAAGGATTGATTTGTATCTGACTATTGACGGAATCCAATTCAGTCATAATTAGATACCAAATGACCATCGGTCCAACTTTAGTAAAGTTATGCTCAACTGAGACTAAGATTAAAAATGCGGAAATAGTATTAAAATTTTTTCAAGTTGATATATTAAAAAAAAAAAAAACATATCAGGTACCGTCATTTCAAAAAATACACAAAGGCGTACGGGAAGAGGCGGATCCTGTTTGCCGCGAACTGAATATTTTTCAAGTCCTATTTTGCCCGGCCGCATGTCAACCCGGTCCGCTACACGCCGAACTGACTAGCTACTACATACTACCCCCTTGCCCTAAAATACATGTAAGTGTCACTGCCCTGAAATAAGCACTTCCCCTGATCTGGGAGGAGTGCAGTCCCCTTATCCCCACCTGAATGGTCTACGCGCCTAATAGCATGAAAGATGCCAAGGTCTGCTTGCGATTTTCTATTGAAAAACCAGCCCCTGTCTAAAGCTATCGGCCATGTCATGACACCAAGTCTCCAGGAGCAGGAATTTCTGATGAGATTTTCTGCCAGAGAGATCAAAATTTTAATACATGGCTACTTTGTCGAGTGTCGCAACAAGCATTTTATTGGGAAAGGGCTGATCGCTTTTACAAAATGTGGTCAGTGTACTATATTCAGTTTGGGACCAGAAAATTTAGTACACGAATTCCGATATTTTTCGGAAGGGAAACCGTTCCCAGCCGCTAATAACAGCTCGACCACCAAATTTTAAGTAAGTTTGTAGCGGTTTAGGATTTTTAGATAGCATGTGAGTTATGGCTAAGCCGAATTAAAGCTACAACTATTCCCTAATAACTTGAGAACCAACACACCCCAGATGCCGGTGCCGATTATAACCTATTACACGAAATACAGCTTGGTGACATTCTCGCCCGTATTCGTATTGTTAACCTTTCAGATTTCGTCGTTCCTCGATACAAAAATGATACTAGATGGGTTGAAGGGTATTATTCTTTTTTCAGAGATCGGAGTGATGCAGATTGTACAATTTGGATCGGTATCCAGCTCGAGTTACTCATTCGCAGTTAACGTTACGCGTGAAACCGACGTAGCAGGGACATATACAGCTCCTCGTTCGCGAAAAAGTGTCCTTTTTCTTTCCACATCTTTTTACCGTTTTTAATCCCACATACCAAAAATAGCATTAAAATATGTTTAATTATTCAAAAATTTAACATAAAAGCCCATTTCAGATAATTAAAGTGCCTTAAGAACATGATTAGAGGCTGCAGCTGTAGTTTTAGTACTGTTCGAGGAAAAGTTTACGTAAAACGTGGAAGTTGTGTGTCTATCTCACCTTCGCCAGATTTTGAATTTAAAGGGATATTTTTACTTATTTTTTCTTGATCTATAGGCCAAACGGATCGCTTGTGGTAATTGCATGGGTTATTATTTCATCTTTTACCATCGATTCGTATTTTTTCCAATCAGACCCTCCGAAGTGCGTCACGAAGTAACACGAAAAAGCAGGACAGATTTTGGTCTATTTCGGTGGGTGTTTGCCCGTCGAACAGTCCAGTGCAACAGAAGTAAAGATCGCACCAATAGACGTACGAATATCTTTATTAGCAGTGGTTTTAATAAGGTACATCCCTTTCACTGAGTGTGTAGGATTAGAGTCCACAAAACAATATTTGAGAAGATGCGTAGCGGCGTAGCTTTGAAACGCAAAGCATGAAGCCAAAAACAGGTGGGCCCAGCGGTCCTCCTCATGTACAACCGCCGGTGGGGTCCAGGGGAAAAGCATCGGTGGAAGACCAGGAGGCAAAGCCCAGTCAGAAGCTTTAGGTTTTCAGTATTTTAGAAGCTTTAAGGAGACTGTCTCGAATGAAAATTTTCTAATCTAAGGGATGCACTTACGGTTAGTTTGAGCACTGAACTACTGTATGGAAGCAGCTGCCGGGGAGAGCACCTCGCTTGTTTGAGCAAAAGATTTCTGGGAAAAAATTCATTGGCTTCGAAATATGCACCAAAATTTTCTTTTAAGAGGTGGAAACCACCTCAATAGTATACAATGCGTTCGGAAGATACTATAATTTTCAAAGCAGTGCAACTTTACTGATTTATTTGACATTGTATTCAATTATAAAGGGCAGGAGCAGTCATCCAAAATTGAAGAAGTGTAGTAGACTGTCCGGTTTCATGATTGGCTGTTGGGAGTCATGTGACAATGTTCTTTCTCTTCAAATGTGAAATTTACCAGATATAACTGCTTGGTTTACCTTGAATATGCAAAAGTCATAAAATGTAATGAAAGTTACTTTGAAGAGAAATAAGACAAAAATTGTGTTATTTAGCTTTTTCTTCAAAATAAGTTTTTTTTTTTTTTTTTTTTGGGGGGGGGGGGGAGGAGATTGCTGTTTACCCTTAATTTATAACTTAAGATGCCGCTGTAGGACCAGAATGCAACACATTTTGCTACACCCCACCGATTGTGTAGGAGGGTAAGGTAAAATCTACAGGAAAAGATATTCAAACATTCCAACAGTATCAATTTTCAAGGACAAGCGGGGCATTTAATTACAAAGAAAAACAAGTAATCTTGCAAAATGTGCCCACATTACACTTTCTACGGCTTTATTGAAAATTGAGGTATTTTTTACATGAGTGACCAATTCACAAACTAAGATTTTGAGTTATATGAAAAGGGAATTGCTAGAGGGTTTAGTGGATATGGTCTGGAATATTTTTGTCTTTCTTGCGAGACCTTAAATTTCAAACACTTAATTAAAGGTTGAAAAGAACTGTTTTTCTTACCAGTAAAACAAGACGAACGTCTAGACGAGTTGCGGTGCCGACAAACCAAGTCGTCTTGTACTTTAAAGGTGATTTTATATTTTATGGGGACAAAAATACCGTTCCAAAATACTTGTATTATGTTTGCCCAAAAGCAGCTAAGTTTAGTTCCACACTTGTAATCCAGGAACATTGTTCATTCACTTTAGAAATGTGGTTGAGGTGGAACGTGGAACACACCAAAGAAATACTCGATTGCCGGTATAATGAGGTTTGCTCATTTTGAACTCATAGTTGACAGTAAATCAGAAAAAGATGATACAGAAGTTGATTTAGAACTGTAGAAAGAGCAAAACGTCTCATCAGATAACATTTCAAACGTCCTTTACAAGCTGTTGCTTGTGCATTCAATATAAGGTATCCCTAATGCCCCGGCTCCTTAGTAACTGCTTGTACAGCATGATGGTTTCTGATAAAAGATGGTAAAGCGCCAAAGGCTCAAGACAGACCATTCGACCAAACAGGCGTAAGTCAAAATTGTATTTTAAGTAGTGCAGTTAATAAGGAAAAACATGCCATTTGTTTAGCTGTTTAGTGAATACAGGTAGAGTACACTGTTATGACGTAATGTTGGAAACGATAATGAGTCTGTATGACAGTAACGTTGTAGTTACTTGGTTGAAGATGGATTTATGTTAATGAACAAAAGAAAAAAATTGAATGCTGAACATAAAGAATTTCTAAAGATTAATGGTTTTTAAAAGTTCTGTACGCCCCGCACCAAGTTTACTCTCAGCTTTCACAAAACTATAAGACAACTACTCTTACATCACTAAAATTTATTTCTGCCGCCCTCCCCCTTGCTCGTACATTAACGAAACATCTCAAGCCCAGTCACAGAGAATACGTTAGGATTTGCCCACAAAAAAAAATCAAACGCAAAAATCGTGTCATAAATATTTCTTTTGCTTGTTTTACGGAAAATATTGAAGATCTCAGTTTCACTGAAAAGATCCGACTAAAATTTCGATTTCTATAAAGATTAATATAAAAATTGTGGTTGTTTAAGAAAAATTTAGGTTTTCTAATAAAACAATTGTTGTAAGTAACATCATATAATAACAAGTTAACGAGAATCAAAAGAATTTGTAGATATCTCAGATTTACCATAATCTTTACGAATGATGAAATAAAAAAAAAAAAAACACCAAAACAGCAAAGTAAAAATTCCTTTGTCAGCGTTACTTACACCTACATTCTCTCAACATAAATGTTAACATGATGATATTTCACTCTAGCCTTAGGCCTATTGTCACTGTTTCTCCAATTTATATTAATCCCGTACATATACGTCACTACTAACCCTTCGCCAGTAACTTCTTAGTTCAGTAATGTATATAGACACTTGAACGACGTTGACCTCCACAAATCAGAGAACCGAATCAATCACTTACAAATCATAAAAGATAAATTGCAACATTTATACGTCCCTTCATGAAACCCGAATACCAAAATATCGATGTCCCTAGTTTATAACTATTAGGGGCGATTCGTCTGTCATCACATCATTAAACAATCTCGCTTCTTCCTACACTCTATATCAAGAACTTCTTGTCGCCTTTCTGACGGTGACTTCTTACTACGGAAGAAAACTGTTGCCATTGCACTATATGAAAATTGTTTTAATAATTTCCATGCATTTCTTTTTCTAATAAAAATAATTATATAGCAAGTTTATGTACGACCACGGCTCGCAACTGATCAAACGATAACCTAAAATATGTAAAAGCAATAAGAAAGCCAGGTCTATGAATAAGACTGCACTGTCCAGTAAAAAACTCCGTAAAAGACAAATTTCATCATTCCAACCACCCATATGCAATAGCTCAACAAATCACTTTCACAGAAAAAACGGACTTTATGAAAAATAAACGTTTCGCTGATAACACCACAGCCAGTGACATAACAAATAAGAGCATAACTAGCTTATAAATAAGTGCTTTGCTACTTTACCATTTACGAAATGAACCACCTGGCTAAAAATTTACAATTGCGAAATTTCTTGTACCTGTTCAAAACTTCGTTGTGTAAGCCAACAATCTAAACCCTCTACAAACGGTCCAAATTTAATGTTTACGTTCGTTTAACATAAATATAAAAAAATGATAAGGCAATCATTTTTAATTGTTTTACAGTGACGTTAATCCCGGAGAAGGCAAGGGATGTCTTTGCTTCCTCAATAAAAAAAGAAAAGCCAAACTGTCATATGGCCCCCCAAAATTTTAAATAACCATTTCAAAATCAAGACATTTTTGACAAGAGATGAACTATCCATGGCCTTTAAAAAGACCAAATCAGTTGGTTTTCAAGGGCTTCGCCCCCAACAGAAGACCCAAAGCAGTCCCTGAATGATTGTGCAAAACCTTCATTCATGCAGACCTCTTCCCAATATCTCAAACAGATCACCACCCAGCGTAATAAAAAATGGTTGCTCTCATCACATACAAATATAAAACGAGATATGAATGAACATGTTAAAACCCTACCGTGACTACCCTTTACATTAAACTATTTGTTCATGTTGACACTTCTTCATCTTATGATGTGCTCTTCTCCCTAAATGTATAAATATCCCCAAGAACATTCCCTCTGAATTTGGTTTTTTAAGCATTCTTCTTTAGTGGAGCTTCTGAGCAATGGCAGCTCGTGGTGTAAATATGTGGAGGGGTACATAATGAACTTACAATGACTTGTCCTAAATAATGATGATTATCTTTTACCCCTGAAACCAATAATGCCAAACACCGAAAAAAACAATTACCACCCACAACAACGAAAAAATAAAATGTACATGTAGATCTTTCGGAACGTATAAATAATACATCACGATCGTCATGTTCCCTACTTTCCCCATCATCACACCTCTGACTCTTTTCATATCCACTAGAGCCTTTTTTGGTTGCGGTGCCTGCCTTGCAGGCAGCACCGCAACTAATGCAGTTACTCTCGCGATGTCAATTTCTGACTTTTCCGGCACTTTATTTCTATCTTCTTGTAGATGCTTTGTGGTATCGAAATACGGTTTAGTGCAATTTGTAGGGATGGTACTTCTCTTTCGTGTTTTTAAGTTTTGGTGGAAATATGACTTTCGTGAGAGTGTAAAATTGGGGTTTTTTTCATGTAAAATTTGGAAACGTGTTCTATTTTTAGTAACAATCTTGCGGAATTATCTTCATGGTCCAGCATGAAGCAGGCACTGGATTCAACCTCACTTTGGGTCTACCCTTCGATTTAGCCTCACATATTGAAGCCAGCACTGGACTCGGCCTCACATTCACAATATCCAAATGTGAAGCTGAATGGGTATGAACTTTGAAGCCAGCACAGTATTCATCGTCACGTTCGTCCAGTACATGATCATATTATGAAGCTATCCAGTGATAATTCCACATTAGCAAAAGGGAGCATCTACGCTGATGGTATCCATAAGTGGCACCAATTTTACGTACGACTTCATGTAAACTGGGAGTACGAAAATAAAATGGGCTGCCTCTCTGTTTTCGTTTTCCCTATTTTTCTCCGGATTTTCAGTCAAAATATTCCAAAAAAGTCAAGTTTAAAAATTCTTGCCTTCCACATTGTTTTTTTTTGTCCCAGATAGCGTGCTTTTTCGCAGAGATCAGTACATAGTGACAGCCACAAAATTACAGTGTTATTAAGAACTGTGGTTACAGCATGACCGATCAGTATGGCAATAGCTGAATAGCCTACATGCTATGTCAGTGTGTTGTGAGAACAGAGACGTTTTTCGTTTGGCTAGTCTTGCCGTGCCCGTTTTGTCATGTAAGAAGAAAGATAAAATACCTAGCGATCCTTCCTGTGGATGGCTCGAGCCCCCTTAAACACTCCCACCGACTTGAAATTCTACTGGTTTTCACAATTGAAACAAATTCCCAGAAAGAATCTGATACTGGGTGATATGCGTATGGGGGCAGTATAGATGTAGGAAAGAGCCATGGAATTTGCAGTGGACTAAAGTCTTTTCTTATTATCCAAAATTTCAAAATGCACACGAACGACGACTCGTTGTTGCCAGAACATGTGACAAAAATCAGCCTCTCCCCTCACGCAAAAGAATGGCTATTGCGACGAAAGAAAAACATTCGAGAGAGAATGAGAAAGAAAAATACGGAAAGAAAAAGTTGAAAGTCATTCCACCATGTCTCCAACTGGTTGGAAACTGGACCGCAAAACTCCCATCTCACTAACTAACCCCTCAATGTCTCACAGTCATTATAACAGCAGTAAGGTGAGGAAGCATGCGCCTTTCCCTTTCATCCAGGGAAAAATAAAACAAAATCGATTTTTCTGGGAAGGGGGCAAAGAAAAGGAGTTAATTAAAAAGGGTATCATAAAAAATATGTCTGTCCTCTGTAAAATTTCTAAGAAAAGAACCACTTACAAGTTATAGTCAAACTGGGGTCGTCTCGAATAACTCCTACGTCGTTCCTGCTTTTTAGTTGCGGTGCCTGCCTTGCAGGCAACCGCAACTAATGCAGTTACTATCGCGAAGTCAATATCTGAATTTCCGGCACTTTATTTCTATCTCCTTCTAGATGCTTTGTGGTATCGAAATACGGTTTAGTGCAATTTGTAGGGACGGTACTCTCTTTCGTGTTTTTTAAGTTTGGTGGAAATATGACTTTCGTGAGAGTGTAAAATTGGGGTTTTTTTCATGTAAAATTTGCAAACGTGTTCTATTTTTAGTAACAATCTTGCGGAAAAACCAGGTCTGTGTGTACTCTGGGGAATAATATGTTGTTTAATTTAACACAGCGCCATCATTTTGGTTGTTTTTTTTTATTCATCGAGGTGTTTAGTGAATTTTGAGTATTTATATGAGGATTTCTTTGTAGAGACTTTTTCTTTCCAAGTGACATGGTCGGGGTTGCTGTGGAGTAAAAAATTTGATAGTTTAGAGGAGTTTTGTTCACTGTTTTTTTTTCATAAAGTAAGTTTCTGTTGGAGGGAAACATTGTTATTGGTAGGTAAATATTATTTGTATGAGTTGGCGAGTATTAATATTCGTGTTATATCAAGGTGTCTGGTCATGGTAAATTTTTTATTTTAAAGTTTAAAATTATGTGGAGAATATAACAATGCCCAAGAAGGGCCGTTCAAAGATTTTTTTTTTTTTTTGTAGAAAGGAAAGGTTGGCAACAACGAAAAAGAAAGTATGGGGGTGAATTTCAAGATAAAAGTTATGAAGGGGAGAAAAATGATGATGTCAGAGTTGGGAACAAACAACAAGACGAACGTCTAGACGAGTTGCGGTGCCGACAAACCAAGTCGTCTTATACTTTTAAGGTGATGTGACGACTGTTAGCTACTAATAGCTTTTGGACTTTGGGCATGGACTCTACTACTGTAACAAAGAAGTATATTTGCCTTTTTAAACAGGATATTCAAGGAGGTTTCCCTTCATGGGCTACTTCATTTTCTGTACAATTCCCGCCAACCTATGGTGGCGCTCTGTTTAGAATAATCATCCTTCTTTCAGAGAGGTTGAATCCAACTCAATGCCACAGAGTGCACTCTAAAAACACTATGGTGAACTATGCACCGACTCAAACGTATCGTCAGAAAGTGACCAATTAATGGTTAGATTTGACCATGAATAAGTAAATTTTGACCAAAGTTGGAGGTCAATGGTTTGACCATTGTTTAGGTCGGTGCATAGTTAATTAAATCAATGGTTAATTCGAGGCAAAGAGATGAACGAACGATTTGGCTAAAAATTTAGAAAAATCGGCCCATGTTTGTACAGGGTTTAGACTGTTGGCCCAATCAGCCTGGGGTCCAGGGGGCCGCTTTAAGGGTCCCTGGTGGGGTTCAGGGGACAAAGCCCTGGTAGGGGTCCATGGAGGGCTGGGTACTTTTGTAGGGGGTGGCTGGAGTTTACTATCTAAGCGTAGCGCCACCACCAGTTGGCGCGGAGGGTACAAAGAAAATTTTGGATTTTTAAACCTCCCAGATGGCTAGAAATGGCATTTGCCAGGTTAATTTGTCTCTAATTCTGGTGAGAAAGTTTTTTATTTTTCAAAGATTAAAACACCCTTTTGAGATACTGATTAGCTCAGTTCATTACTCCACTGAACTATGTATCCTAGGATCGCAAATCCGGAATCCTGCTGAATGTTGCAAGCAGCTGTTCCAGTGCACGCCTGAGTGAAGTATTTCCAGGGGCGTAGGGGAGCATTTCACTTTTGGGGCACAAGATTTTTGCCCGAGATGTGTAATTCTGCCTGTAGGACAGTCAAAGCGAAGCGCCACCACTGGCTGGCGCGTAGCGTCCAGAAAATTTGAAAATTCGTACCCCTCAGACAGTCAAAAATGACATTTCCCAGGCTTGAAAAGGGGATCTAAGCAGTCGCCTTTTTAAGTTTCAATTGCAGATAAACGTACGTTCGTTCCAAACTAAAATTCAGCCAGAAAGACTAAGCGGAGCGCCACCATTAGTTGGCGCGAAGCGTACAAAACATTTTCAAATATCCGACTGCTCAGACGGTTGAAAATGGCATTTCCCGGGCTTATATGGGGATCTAAGCATTCGCTATTTTGAGTTTCTTTTTGTAAAAAATGATCACTTGAAACTTAAATTCTGCTATGAAGCGGTGTTAGTGGAGCACCACCATAAGTTGGGACGAAGCATGCAGGAAATTTTGAAAAACCTGACCACTTCAGACAGTCAAAACCTTTGCTTATAGGGGGTCTTAGAAGTCACTAATTCGAGGGTCTGTTTGCACAAAAATTGTTCATTTGAAACTTAAATGCTGCTAGGAAGACTATCTGCGCGGAACTTCACCGCTGGTTGACGCGAAGCGAACAGAAAATTTTGAAAAATCGGACCCATGAGACAGTCGAAAATGACATTTCCCAGACTTATAGGGGGATCTAAGCAGTCGCTATTTGATCAGAAAATTACCAGATAAAATGTATCACTGCAAATCGATGAATCCCGCATCATTTCGGGGAAACTACAAACCGGAATTGAAAACATGCTAATGAATTTTAGTCTATTGCGACTCTTGGCTTAATTCAATATATATTGAAAAAATTGTGTGCCCCAACTTCCTACTATATATGATTTTACTTTTGAAAAAATTAAGGCCTGTGGGGATCTTATAGCAGTCGCTATTTTGATCAGAAGAATCAGATAAAATGTACCACTACCATTGGATGAAATGAAGTAGATGATTTTTCTTCTATTAGTAACACTTATTGACAGAATTGTCACGTTACACGGTGTGTTGAAATGAATTTTCAAGCAGACTTACGGGAAGACATTCTCACCCTACATCATTAAATTATCGAAAATCAGATTACCCGATTCTCATAACCATTGCCTGTATTTGGCAATAGTTGCAATAGTTGAACAAATCACTTTAAAGAGAAAAATGGACTTTATGATGAATAAGTTAAACGTTTTCCTGATAACACCACAACTAACTGACATAATTATAACAAACTAGAGAATAATTAGCTCATAAATATCTTGCGAACTTCCCATTTCCGAAAAGGGCAAAGAGATGAAACGAACGAGCCACTAAGCTAGAAATTTACAGTTACGAAATGTCTTGAAATGTTCAAATCTTCGTCCGTAAACCAACAATTGTACCCTCTGTGCACGGTCTAATTTTAGTGTCTACGTCACATAACATAAGCTGATAAGGGTCAACTTATAGTAAGCAGAAAGTTGCAACTTCCCGTATTAAAGGGCCAAACTTTTCACCCCAAACTACAATTGTATTGCAGACGGGTTGTTGGAATGATGAAATTCGTCTTCTACGGAATCTTTTACTCGACAGTTTATTCGTATTCATAGAACTGTCTTACTTATTGCTTTTACATATTTTAGGTAATCGTTTCATCAATTGCGAGTCATGGCCATACATAAACTTACTACAATGACAATATTTTCTTCCGTAGTAAAAGGACATCGTCAAAGAAGCGACAAAAAGTTCTTGCTATAGAATGTAATAAGAAACGTGTCTGGTTAATAGTGTGATGACAGACGAATCGCAGCCAATAGCTATAAATTATAAACATCGACATTTTGGTATTCACGTTTCATTATAGGACGTAAAAATGATGCAATGTATCTTTATGATTGATTACTGGATGGTTCGACACTCTGATTTGTGAAAGACAATATGGTTCAAGTTTCATTAAATGCTGAACTTAGAAATAATTGGTGAAGGGATACTAGTGACGTATATGAACGGGACTAATACCAGGGAGCTGCTTCTAAAGGCAGCTCCCTGCTGTGACCTTTTTTGAATATAGTTCTTCTGTCAATGCAACCATGGGACGACCCCCATGGTTTTTCACGGACACGGATGAGTGATATGTATGACATTGCAGTGAAGACAAAAGGTAGCACACCACTAATTCAAGGGGAATCCCGGCGAAGCAGGTTACCCTACGAATTTAACACCCTAGAAAAACTTTTTTTTTTTGGGGGGGGGGGGGGGGAGATTAGACCATGTTAGTGAAGAGATGTGTTCAATTTGTGATCTCTATGTGGTAGGAAAGTAGTTGGAAGTAAAAATTCAAAGAAAATTGAAGGTATTTCAGGCATTTTTTGCAATATATCCTTCCGCGATGCAAAACGGCATTTTGAATGAGTCAAAAAACAGGAACCTGACTACTCTATTATACAGGCCCTTCTAGCGCGAACTCAACATCGTGTAAGCAAGTAATGGTGGTGTTAGTAAAAGAGGGGCAGCAGACCCACTTACCAGAAGTTGTTCATCCTTTTTAAAACGGGTCTTCCTTTCCTAAGTCATTGTTGTGTATCTTGATATCCTCATTTTCTATCAGCCAGCGATCAGCAAGAACAACACTTCTAGGCCTAACATTTTCAGAAAAAACAGCCGTTTTATAAATTAATTTCCTCTTAAATTTGACAAGAATTACTTGGCTCTCTTCAAGTCTTATAGGTAAAGTTTTAATTGTTGTCACCACATCAGACGGGACATTAACAACATTTCCCTTAATACTAAATTGCCCTCCTCGAGGAAGCTCACGCAACTGCATAAAAGGTGTTCGCAAAGCGACCAACCTTTCTTCAAGACGATGTAATTTCAATTCTTCTGGTATCTCATACATTTTCATCTTATTATCTCGACTTAATAACGGAACTCTGCCTTCTTTTATATATTTTCAACAGGTTTTACAGACCCATCCTTTATCTATACCTTTTTCCTGCTTACAAATACTAGTATTTCCACTAAATCTAACTAAATTCACCCACAGTGCACATTCTTTATACCATAACTGCTCACAATAAAAGCAAACATATGTAGGCCCCTCCATAATTTTATTCCAAAAGCGATGTTGCAATTCTCTAATTGGACTTTCCTCTTCTTTTCTAAATTGACGCTTACGTATTTGTTCTCTAACCATCATTTTAGTACTATCACTTTCAATACCCACACTATACGTTTTATCACAAAACCTTTATTTTCCCAACATTTATACCTATCTTCACCCAGCCAACATGCCCAGCTGGGCCCCAACTGGGTTTCAGCTGGGCTACTTGCTGGGACCCATTTGTGTTTGTCAGGTGTTCCTACGTGGGGCCCAACTGGGCTAGACTTTCCCAGCTGAAGCCCAGCTAGGCTTTAGTTATTGAAGCGGGGCCCAGCTGGGCTTCATCTGGGCATCAGCTCGGGAAGGCTAGCCCAGTTGGACCCCACGTGGGAACACCTGACAAACACGAATGAGTCCCAGCTAGGGCCCAGCAAGTAGCCCAGCTGAAACCCAGTTGGGGCCCAGCTGGGCATGTTGGCTGGGCAGTCACTCCCATAGACCCTTTCACTAATATATGATTACTCCCCTCATTTAAACAAACATCTGCTCTCTTCACATTACTTTGCACTGACATTTGATAACGCTCCTCTTCAAATAAAATGTCTGCTCTTTTCAATATGTTACATTTAACACCGAAAAATTCTTCACTATGTTCATTAACACAACTCTTCAACCAATTCTCTATAACGCTGCTCTCATGTACAGACTCGTTATCTTCTATTTCCAACACTACGTCATCATAATGTACTCCACCTGTATTGACTAAATAAATGGCACGTTTTTCCCGATTAACTACGCTACTTAAAATACCACTTTGAGGATAACGTACCCATTTCCATGTAGCATTATGTTCTATAAAAGTATATATATCAGTTTCCAAAAGTCTTGCAGCTGCAAATATTTCAATCTCTGTAGACCATACACCATCCCTATCCATTCCAGTAGAAGTAACATATTCTTCCTTAGTCTTTATTGGTACCGGCAACTCACTCCTACACAATGAACTTACAATGACTTGTCTTAAATAAAAATGATTATCTTCTACCCCTGTAACCAGTAATGGCAAACACCGAAAAAAAATTACCATCCGCACGTACTTTTCACACGAATCGGCCTACTCTCAACTGAAACACATTTTCCTATTTCAATAGACGGCAAATCAAACTCCCCAGTTTTCACAAAACCATGTTTAAATCTATCAGCACAAGCTTCCTAAACGTTTTTTCTCTCCAACAGCTATCAACAACGAAAAATTAAATGTACATGTAGATCTTTCGGAACGTATAAATAATACCTCACGATCGTCATGTTCCCTTCTTTCCCCATCATCACACCTCTGACTTTTTTCATATTCACTAGAACTTTTTGGGGGGTTTGTTCCCAACTCTGATAGCATCATTTTTCTCCTCTTTGTAACTTTTATCTTGAAATTCACCCCCATACTTTCTTTTTCTTTGTTGCCAACCTTTCCTTTCTAAATTAAAAATCTCTGAACGGCCCTTCTTAGGCATTGTAATATTCTCCACATAATTTTAAACTTCAACATAACAAATTTACCATAACCAGACACCTTGATATAACACAAATATTAATACTCGCCAACTCATACAAATAATATTTACCTACCAGTAACAATGTTTTCCTCCAACAGAAACTTACTTTGTGAATATTGTCGTTAGTGAGAGGAATTCACACAGCCCTTTAGAGTCACAAAAACAGTGAACAAAGCTCCTCTAAACTATATCAAACTTTTTACTTCACCGCAACCCCGACCATGCCACTTGAAAAGAATAAATCCCTACAAAGAAATCCTCATATAAATACTCAAAATACTTAATCTGTAATGAATTAAAAAAAAAACAACCAAAATGATGGCGCTGTGTTAAATTAACAAACAACCTTTTCCCCAGAGTACATACGGACCTGGTTTTTCCGCAAGATTGTTACTAAAAATAGAACACGTTTCCAAATTTTACATGAAAAAAACCCCAATTTTACACTCTCACGAAAGTCATATTTCCACCAAAACTTAAAAACACGAAAGAGAAGTACCATCCCTACAAATTGCACTAAACCGTATTTCGATACCACAAAGCATCTACAAGAAGATAGAAATAAAGTGCCGGAAAAGTCAGAAATTGACATCGCGAGAGTAACTGCATTAGTTGCGGTGCTGCCTGCAAGGCAGGCACCGCAACTAAAAACCAGGTCCGTATGTACTCTGGGGAAAAGGTTGTTTGTTAATTTAACACAGCGCCATCATTTTGGTTGTTTTTTTTTTTTTTTTTTAATTCATTACAGATTGAGTATTTTGAGTATTTATATGAGGATTTCTTTGTAGGGATTTATTCTTTTCAAGTGGCATGGTCGGGGTTGCGGTGAAGTAAAAAGTTTGATATAGTTTAGAGGAGCTTTGTTCACTGTTTTTGTGACTCTAAAGGGCTGTGTGAATTCCTCTCACTAACGACAATATTCACAAAGTAAGTTTCTGTTGGAGGAAAACATTGTTACTGGTAGGTAAATATTATTTGTATGAGTTGGCGAGTATTAATATTTGTGTTATATCAAGGTGTCTGGTTATGGTAAATTTGTTATGTTGAAGTTTAAAATTATGTGGAGAATATTACAATGCCTAAGAAGGGCCGTTCAGAGATTTTTAATTTAGAAAGGAAAGGTTGGCAACAAAGAAAAAGAAAGTATGGGGGTGAATTTCAAGATAAAAGTTACAAAGAGGAGAAAAATGATGCTATCAGAGTTGGGAACAAACCCCCCAAAAAGTTCTAGTGAATATGAAAAAGTCAGAGGTGTGATGATGGGGAAAGAAGGGAACATGACGATCGTGAGGTATTATTTATACGTTCCGAAAGATCTACATGTACATTTAATTTTTCGTTGTTGATAGCTGTTGGAGAGAAAAAACGTTTAGGAAGCTTGTGCTGATAGATTTAAACATGGTTTTGTGAAAACTGGGGAGTTTGATTTGCCGTCTATTGAAATAGGAAAATGTGTTTCAGTTGAGAGTAGGCCGATTCGTGTGAAAAGTACGTGCGGATGGTAATTTTTTTTCGGTGTTTGCCATTACTGGTTACAGGGGTAGAAGATAATCATTTTTATTTAAGACAAGTCATTGTAAGTTCATTGTGTAGGAGTGAGTTGCCGGTACCAATAAAGACTAAGGAAGAATATGTTACTTCTACTGGAATGGATAGGGATGGTGTATGGTCTACAGAGATTGAAATATTTGCAGCTGCAAGACTTTTTGGAAACTGATATATATACTTTTATAGAACATAATGCTACATGGAAATGGGTACGTTATCCTCAAAGTGGTATTTTAAGTAGCGTAGTTAATCGGGAAAAACGTGCCATTTATTTAGTCAATACAGGTGGAGTACATTATGATGACGTAGTGTTGGAAATAGAAGATAACGAGTCTGTACATGAGAGCAGCGTTATAGAGAATTGGTTGAAGAGTTGTGTTAATGAACATAGTGAAGAATTTTTCGGTGTTAAATGTAACATATTGAAAAGAGCAGACATTTTATTTGAAGAGGAGCGTTATCAAATGTCAGTGCAAAGTAATGTGAAGAGAGCAGATGTTTGTTTAAATGAGGGGAGTAATCATATATTAGTGAAAGGGTCTATGGGAGTGACTGCCCAGCCAACATGCCCAGCTGGGCCCCAACTGGGTTTCAGCTGGGCTACTTGCTGGGCCCTAGCTGGGACTCATTCGTGTTTGTCAGGTGTTCCCACGTGGGGTCCAACTGGGCTAGCCTTCCCGAGCTGATGCCCAGATGAAGCCCAGCTGGGCCCCGCTTCAATAACTAAAGCCTAGCTGGGCTTCAGCTGGGAAAGTCTAGCCCAGTTGGGCCCCACGTAGGAACACCTGACAAACACAAATGGGTCCCAGCAAGTAGCCCAGCTGAAACCCAGTTGGGGCCCAGCTGGGCATGTTGGCTGGGTGAAGATAGGTATAAATGTTGGGAAAATAAAGGTTTTGTGATAAAACGTATAGTGTGGGTATTGAAAGTGATAGTACTAAAATGATGGTTAGAGAACAAATACGTAAGCGTCAATTTAGAAAAGAAGAGGAAAGTCCAATTAGAGAATTGCAACATCGCTTTTGGAATAAAATTATGGAGGGGCCTACATATGTTTGCTTTTATTGTGAGCAGTTATGGTATAAAGAATGTGCACTGTGGGTGAATTTAGTTAGATTTAGTGGAAATACTAGTATTTGTAAGCAGGAAAAAGGTATAGATAAAGGATGGGTCTGTAAAACCTGTTGAAAATATATAAAAGAAGGCAGAGTTCCGTTATTAAGTCGAGATAATAAGATGAAAATGTATGAGATACCAGAAGAATTGAAATTACATCGTCTTGAAGAAAGGTTGGTCGCTTTGCGAACACCTTTATGCAGTTGCGTGAGCTTCCTCGAGGAGGGCAATTTAGTATTAAGGGAAATGTTGTTAATGTCCCGTCTGATGTGGTGACAACAATTAAAACTTTACCTATAAGACTTGAAGAGAGCCAAGTAATTCTTGTCAAATTTAAGAGGAAATTAATTTATAAAACGGCTGTTTTTTCTGAAAATGTTAGGCCTAGAAGTGTTGTTCTTGCTGATCGCTGGCTGATAGAAAATGAGGATATCAAGATACACAACAATGACTAAGGAAAGGAATACCCGTTTTGAAAAGGATGAACAACTTCTGGTAAGTGGGTCTGCTGCCCCTCTTTTACTAACACCACCATTACTTGCTTACACGATGTTGAGTTCGCGCTAGAAGGGCCTGTATAATAAAGTAGTCAGGTTCCTGTTTTTTGACTCATTCAAAATGCCGTTTTGCATCGCGGAAGGATATATTGCAAAAAATGCCTGAAATACCTTCAATTTTCTTTGAATTTTTACTTCCAACTACTTTCCTACCACATAGAGATCACAAATTGAACACATCTCTTCACTAACATGGTCTAATCTCCCCCCCCCCCCCAAAAAAAAAAAGTTTTTCTAGGGTGTTAAATTCGTAGGGTAACCTGCTTCGCCGGGATTCCCCTTGAATTAGTGGTGTGCTACCTTTTGTCTTCACTGCAATGTCATACATATCACTCATCCGTGTCCGTGAAAAACCATGGGGGTCGTCCCATGGTTGCATTGACAGAAGAACTATATTCAAAAAAGGTCACAGCAGGGAGCTGCCTTTAGAAGCAGCTCCCTGGTATTAGTCCCGTTCATATACGTCACTAGTATCCCTTCACCAATTATTTCTAAGTTCAGCATTTAATGAAACTTGAACCATATTGTCTTTCACAAATCAGAGTGTCGAACCATCCAGTAATCAATCATAAAGATACATTGCATCATTTTTACGTCCTATAATGAAACGTGAATACCAAAATGTCGATGTTTATAATTTATAGCTATTGGCTGCGATTCGTCTGTCATCACACTATTAACCAGACACGTTTCTTATTACATTCTATAGCAAGAACTTTTTGTCGCTTCTTTGACGATGTCCTTTTACTACGGAAGAAAATATTGTCATTGTAGTAAGTTTATGTATGGCCATGACTCGCAATTGATGAAACGATTACCTAAAATATGTAAAAGCAATAAGTAAGACAGTTCTATGAATACGAATAAACTGTCGAGTAAAAGATTCCGTAGAAGACGAATTTCATCATTCCAACAACCCGTCTGCAATACAATTGTAGTTTGGGGTGAAAAGTTTGGCCCTTTAATACGGGAAGTTGCAACTTTCTGCTTACTATAAGTTGACCCTTATCAGCTTATGTTATGTGACGTAGACACTACAAATTAGACCGTGCACAGAGGGTACAATTGTTGGTTTACGGACGAAGATTTGAACATTTCAAGACATTTCGTAACTGTAAATTTCTAGCTTAGTGGCTCGTTCGTTTCATCTCTTTGCCCTTTTCGGAAATGGGAAGTTCGCAAGATATTTATGAGCTAATTATTCTCTAGTTTGTTATAATTATGTCAGTTAGTTGTGGTGTTATCAGGAAAACGTTTAACTTATTCATCATAAAGTCCATTTTTCTCTTTAAAGTGATTTGTTCAACTATTGCAACTATTGCCAAATACAGGCAATGGTTATGAGAATCGGGTAATCTGATTTTCGATAATTTAATGATGTAGGGTGAGAATGTCTTCCCGTAAGTCTGCTTGAAAATTCATTTCAACACACCGTGTAACGTGACAATTCTGTCAATAAGTGTTACTAATAGAAGAAAAATCATCTACTTCATTTCATCCAATGGTAGTGGTACATTTTATCTGATTCTTCTGATCAAAATAGCGACTGCTATAAGATCCCCACAGGCCTTAATTTTTTCAAAAGTAAAATCATATATAGTAGGAAGTTGGGGCACACAATTTTTTCAATATATATTGAATTAAGCCAAGAGTCGCAATAGACTAAAATTCATTAGCATGTTTTCAATTCCGGTTTGTAGTTTCCGAAATGATGCGGGATTCATCGATTTGCAGTGATACATTTTATCTGGTAATTTTCTGATCAAATAGCGACTGCTTAGATCCCCTATAAGTCTGGGAAATGTCATTTTCGACTGTCTCATGGGTCCGATTTTTCAAAATTTTCTGTTCGCTTCGCGTCAACCAGCGGTGAAGTTCCGCGCAGATAGTCTTCCTAGCAGCATTTAAGTTTCAAATGAACAATTTTTGTGCAAACAGACCCTCGAATTAGTGACTTCTAAGACCCCCTATAAGCAAAGGTTTTGACTGTCTGAAGTGGTCAGGTTTTTCAAAATTTCCTGCATGCTTCGTCCCAACTTATGGTGGTGCTCCACTAACACCGCTTCATAGCAGAATTTAAGTTTCAAGTGATCATTTTTTACAAAAAGAAACTCAAAATAGCGAATGCTTAGATCCCCATATAAGCCGAAATGCCATTTTCAACCGTCTGAGCAGTCGGATATTTGAAAATGTTTTGTACGCTTCGCGCCAACTAATGGTGGCGCTCCGCTTAGTCTTTCTGGCTGAATTTTAGTTTGGAACGAACGTACGTTTATCTGGTAATTGAAACTTAAAAAGGCGACTGCTTAGATCCCCTTTTTCAAGCCTGGGAAATGTCATTTTTGACTGTCTGAGGGGTACGAATTTTCCTTTTCTGGACGCTACGCGCCAGCCAGTGGTGGCGCTTCGCTTTGACTGTCCTACAGGCAGAATTACACATCTCGGGCAAAAATCTTGTGCCCCAAAAGTGAAATGCTCCCCTACGCCCCTGGAAATACTTCACTCAGGCGTGCACTGGAACAGCTGCTTGCAACATTCAGCAGGATTCCGGATTTGCGATCCTAGGATACATAGTTCAGTGGAGTAATGAACTGAGCTAATCAGTATCTCAAAAGGGTGTTTTAATCTTTGAAAAATAAAAAACTTTCTCACCAGAATTAGAGACAAATTAACCTGGCAAATGCCATTTCTAGCCATCTGGGAGGTTTAAAAATCCAAAATTTTCTTTGTACCCTCCGCGCCAACTGGTGGTGGCGCTACGCTTAGATAGTAAACTCCAGCCACCCCCTACAAAAGTACCCAGCCCTCCATGGACCCCTACCAGGGCTTTGTCCCATGAACCCCACCAGGGACCCTTAAAGCGGCCCCCTGGACCCCAGGCTGATTGGGCCAACAGTCTAAACCCTGTACAAACATGGGCCGATTTTTCTAAATTTTTAGCCAAATCGTTCGTTCATCTCTTTGCCTCGAATTAACCATTGATTTAATTAACTATGCACCGACCTAAACAATGGTCAAACCATTGACCTCCAACTTTGGTCAAAATTTACTTATTCATGGTCAAATCTAACCATTAATTGGTCACTTTCTGACGATACGTTTGAGTCGGTGCATAGTTCACCATAGTGTTTTTAGAGTGCACTCTGGGGCATTGAGTTGGATTCAACCTCTCTGAAAGAAGGATGATTATTCTAAACAGAGCGCCACCATAGGTTGGCGGGAATTGTACAGAAAATGAAGTAGCCCATGAAGGGAAACCTCCTTGAATATCCTGTTTAAAAAGGCAAATATACTTCTTTGTTACAGTAGTAGAGTCCATGCCCAAAGTCCAAAAGCTATTAGTAGCTAACAGTCGTCACATCACCTTAAAAGTATAAGACGACTTGGTTTGTCGGCACCGCAACTCGTCTAGACGTTCGTCTTGTTGTTTGTTCCCAACTCTGACATCATCATTTTTCTCCCCTTCATAACTTTTATCTTGAAATTCACCCCCATACTTTCTTTTTCGTTGTTGCCAACCTTTCCTTTCTACAAAAAAATCTTTGAACGGCCCTTCTTGGGCATTGTTATATTCTCCACATAATTTTAAACTTTAAAATAAAAAATTTACCATGACCAGACACGTTGATATAACACGAATATTAATACTCGCCAACTCATACAAATAATATTTACCTACCAATAACAATGTTTCCCTCCAACAGAAACTTACTTTATGAAAAAAAAACAGTGAACAAAACTCCTCTAAACTATCAAATTTTTTACTCCACAGCAACCCCGACCATGTCACTTGGAAAGAAAAAGTCTCTACAAAGAAATCCTCATATAAATACTCAAAATTCACTAAACACCTCGATGAATAAAAAAAAACAACCAAAATGATGGCGCTGTGTTAAATTAAACAACATATTATTCCCCAGAGTACACACAGACCTGGTTTTTCCGCAAGATTGTTACTAAAAATAGAACACGTTTGCAAATTTTACATGAAAAAAACCCCAATTTTACACTCTCACGAAAGTCATATTTCCACCAAACTTAAAAAACACGAAAGAGAAGTACCGTCCCTACAAATTGCACTAAACCGTATTTCGATACCACAAAGCATCTAGAAGGAGATAGAAATAAAGTGCCGGAAATTCAGATATTGACTTCGCGATAGTAACTGCATTAGTTGCGGTTGCCTGCAAGGCAGGCACCGCAACTAAAAAGCAGGAACGACGTAGGAGTTATTCGAGACGACCCCAGTTTGACTATAACTTGTAAGTGGTTCTTTTCTTAGAAATTTTACAGAGGACAGACATATTTTTTATGATACCCTTTTTAATTAACTCCTTTTCTTTGCCCCCTTCCCAGAAAAATCGATTTTGTTTTATTTTTCCCTGGATGAAAGGGAAAGGCGCATGCTTCCTCACCTTACTGCTGTTATAATGACTGTGAGACATTGAGGAGTTAGTTAGTTAGTGAGATGGGAGTTTTGCGGTCCAGTTTCCACCAGTTGGAGACATGGTGGAATGACTTTCAACTTTTTCTTTCCGTATTTTTCTTTCTCATTCTCTCTCGAATGTTTTTCTTTCGTCACAATAGCCATTCTTTTGCGTGAGGGGAGAAGCTGATTTTTGTCACATGTTCTGGCAACAACGAGTCGTCGTTCGTGTGCATTTTGAAATTTTGGATAATAAGAAAAGACTTTAGTCCACTGCAAATTCCATGGCTCTTTCCTACATCTATACTGCCCCCATACGCATATCACCCAGTATCAGATTCTTTCTGGGAATTTGTTTCAATTGTGAAAACCAGTAGAATTTCAAGTCGGTGGGAGTGTTTAAGGGGGCTCGAGCCATCCACAGGAAGGATCGCTAGGTATTTTATCTTTCTTTTTACATGACAAAACGGGCACGGCAAGACTTGCCAAACGAAAAACGTCTCTTTTCTCACAACACACTGACATAGCATGTAGGCCATTCAGCTATTGCCATACTCATCGGTCATGCTGTAACCACAGTTCTTAATAACACTGTAATTTTGTGGCTGTCACTATGTACTGATCCCTGCGAAAAAGCACGCTATCTGGGACAAAAAAAAAACGATGTGGAAGGCAAGAATTTTTAAACTTGACTTTTTTGGAATATTTTGACTGAAAATCCGGAGAAAAATAGGGAAAACGAAAACAGAGAGGCAGCCCATTTTATTTTCGTACTCCCAGTTTACATGAAGTCGTACGTAAAATTGGTGCCACTTATGGATGCCATCAGCGTAGATGCTCCCTTTTGCTAATGTGGAATTATCACTGGATAGCTTCATAATATGATCCTGTACTGGACGAACGTGACGATGAATACTGTGCTGGCTTCAAAGTTCATACCCATTCAGCTTCACATTTGGATATTGTGAATGTGAGGCCGAGTCCAGTGCTGGCTTCAATATGTGAGGCTATATCGAAAAATAGACCCAAAGTGAGGTTGAATCCAGTGCCTGCTTCATGCTGGACCATGAAGATAATGCTTGATAGCCCTCCCTGGGCCCTTATGCTGCTCACTTTGGTGATAAGTTCTTGCTACTAATTGTAGCCAAATCGCCCAGTCCCTGAACCTCTGAACATTAGTCCAGCTTGGGACATAGCACAAAGTCATTCAGCAGCAAGGCAAGGCTAACCAGAGGGGAGGCTTGACCACCTTAATGACAGGGGAGGGTGGTGAGGAGCTAAATTTTTGAAGGTTTGACAAAATAAAGTTTAAGTAGCAAGCCGGTCATGTGAAGGTTCTACAACACACTCTGCCTTGGTCTTTTATTGTTATGGCTCTTATGAAAAAAGGACACTATTTTTCTTCCACTACTGTGAAATTTGCTAGGAGTAACTGTTTGGTCTACATTGTTTATGCAATATTTAGGTCTCGACAAATCATAAAATTTATTTGGAAGAGTTGGTGTTGCAAAACAGGTTTGGAGTGAGTGCTTTTGCTATTGCACTGGAAAAGTAGGTATTCATGTGGAACAGGGTTGTCACCAGACAATTTTGAGAGCCAGGAAAATTGTGAACACTGTTCTGGGGGAGCCGTTTCAGACCCCTCCACTTTGACAAATTATTGCAGATTGGAGAGTGCTTACAAAAGCAATTATCACTCAAATCTAAAGAATTCTAAGATTTTTATTCAGTAAGGATAAGAAATTTGTGAAAGACGTCAATGCTGAAATTGATGGCAAGTACAGGGTGGAGATTTTCAGAGCTGGGTAGCACTGCACGGCACAGCCTGGTGTGGTGACAACACTGATGTGGACAGAGGGGTTTAAATAACAGCAAGCCAGAGGGTCAAGCAACGAAAGAAAACATACAATGAATCTAAGCAACCCCAAAAATTAACAAACGTCTAAACTATATACAGGTGTAATCAATTTGATTTTGAAATTAGTTTTGATTTTATCATTTAATGCCTCCAGATGAGGAAAGCGAGGAACGCTTTTGAAACTTGAAAAGCAAATGAAAACAAAAATTTTTCTATCATACCCGTCTTCTTTTGACGCTCTTGAAATCAATGATTAACTCACATGGATTACACAACATGGCAATGATGAGCAATGGTAATACAAATTTATGGTGAAGGCATGATGAGAAAAATATTCCACTTGTTAAAATAAACAAACATTGTATAAACCTCCCAAAATAATTATTCCATGTTTTTAACTACAATAATGATATTGCATACAAATCTGTTGTTATCCTAGAACATTCGAGAGCTGTGGAAGGATACACCAATCACCATGCTTCTCCACCATTGCCACAAGTGCCATTTTTTTTAATAAATGGTTAAGGGCAAATAATGTCAATGGACCAAACAGTTTCTTTGAAATTGGCCACACCAATTAGCCTTATTGCAAAATGTCAGGTTTTTAATCATTTTATGATTCTGAAACCAAACTATGAAAAAACAACCAAACACAGCTAGCCCACTGATCCTGATCCCAAATGGAGCTCCAATTCTGAAACAAATTTAAGAAGTTCGAGAAATTCATTTGTCAATAGCCTTTGCCTTTGGGGGAAAAAAAATGTAGTTCGCTGTCTGTTGCAAAGGCCATAAAAAATTAACCTCCACAAACAGCCTTGACACCATTCTATATTTATACCATAGCTCTATTTCAGTCTGAGGTAGTACCATAACAATCAAACTGTCTACCTAGCTCCCTCCCCCCTCTTTCCCCCACCCCACCCTGCTTGTTTTTAACTAAGCCAGTTTTCAACCACCAGTGGAATGTCTTTTAGTTCTACTCTTTGAGCTTTTGTGCAGTTAATGCCTCTTCTTATCTACAACCCATTGTTCATACCAACAGCAATAAAATTTCTCCTGTATAAGTTCTATTGATCCTGTTCTGGGACCTTGTTCAAAACAAAGTTTCAACAAAGGTTTCCCCTGGTGCCCAGCCATAATTGAACCATTTGGTCTGGTATTTCCTGTTTTTCACATTTTCAAAAAAGGAGATATCATATGTATGCCAACAAATTCCAAAGATCAAATACCAACATGGTAACAGGTATAGCAATAAACACAGATTTACAGTGCCCTCTTACCCTGTTCAACCCACCACAGATGACATATTCTCAGTTAAAATGATGTAATACACATGTACCTTTGCACAAAAACACCATTTTTATTTTAGTGACAACTTTTTGCACTCATTTTTGGCTTACTTACTTTGGCAAAGAAGTAAAGAAAACTTATTCTTCTAAATGAAAAAGACAATCCATGAATTCTGCTAAGAGTCCCACCCAGCATGATTTGTAACTCCCCCCCTCCATATCATATGCTAGCATAATTCTCAATTAAGCCTTTAAGTAATTTAACAGACACTTAACTAGCATTTCTCTTCCCAACATTAGTTCCCACAAAAAGTTGGCAGCAATGTATCTTCTTGCTTTTGAAATTCATGGCAGAAGCATTATTTCAGAATATGTTCCCAACAATTTATGTCATCCAAATTAGTACTGATGTATTCTACCATGGAGTAAGAGATATGTTCCATTTACTTCATGTATCTGCAAAACAGTGTCTACATTCCCAAAGGAATCATTAACCACTCAATTTAGTGACCTTGTTACATCTAACTCAGTGCTAATTTGAACTACTGTCAACAAAACTTACCTAAATAAACACAAAATCTCTCCAAAATTGATATCAACCTATATGTCTCTACTTACTAAACTGCTTAGCTAAGGACTAGAAAAGATAACATAAAAGGTAGAAATGAAACTCAAAATGTTTGCCACAATTTTATCTTCTAACAGCCTATAAATCTCCTCCTACAACTCTTTCTGCAAATTTTTTTAAATGTGCGTTCACATTAAAGTAGGAGTTTGCTGCATTTTGTGTTGGACACAGAAATTTCATCCCAAGACAAAAGGGGGAAATTTTTCCCATTCATCCTGAGAAAACTTACAAAGTCCCACCCAAAAAGAGCAACATATTTCAGTTCTGATGGTATAGTTCCTTCCACTGAGAAATATTTTGTCTTGTCTGCAGCCACAAGAAGACTTTAAAGGGCAAACTTGCACACAAACCTCTCATTTAAATGTCAAATGAAAAGACAAATTGAGAAATAGTTGCATGCAGTGCATCACTGGTTTAAGTCAATGGTGATGAGTACCACAACCTTTATACAATTTATCAGTGCAACACATGCATGAATAAAACACAATTGAACCAGAGTAATCCTATGCATGTCCACAAAGGCAGTTGTCATGGTGATATAAGATGACTTGTGACACAGCCTAAAGTTTTGGATGATTGAACTTGTCTTTTATAAGGAAAGTGACAAACATATTTAGCACTAATGAGCATACAATAGCTGTCAGAGGAACAAAAGCTCATCCCCCCTCCCCCCCCCTCCTCCACATACCCACACTCATGAGACCACATCTCTCATCACAACATCTTCATAACCAAACCCATACCTACTTTGTTTTGAGCATTTATCAGCCAGGAATATATACATACATTAACAGAACATAGAAAACCCCCTGCCCCCTCCCCTTCTCCAAGCAAATGACCCAATATCCCACATCGTAAGAAATTCAGGGCAACTAAACGGCAAATCTACTGTCTTGTAATCTTTCCTTTCTTTTCAAAACACAGGAGTATTTGTAACAACTTCAAAGGGTCTCTGATAGTAGCAGCCTCCACTACAGTTATTTAACATACTGTTTACCAACAAACAACATCACAAAAGTTCTTCACTCACATTGGGTAAGAATTTCATGATATACCTATATGTACAAAAACCAATCCAAAGTATCTTAACACAATGAGGATATGTTTACTGGGAATCAGCACACAGCATACATATCTTGGATACCCTGTTGAGACAATTCTATGAAAACATTCAGCCTTTTTTCTTATGATGATTGAAGCTTCCTGTCAGCCTCTTTCAACCCACGCAAGGTGTTGAATTGTTTGGCTCTCAGACGACTCCAGATCACATGATCATACAGTCCAAGGATCTGAGCCGCATTGAGGGCAGCAGCCTCTGGTGACATCACTGTACCACATCCCAAACCTACCAAAAAAAAAACAAAAGCAATTACATATTCTTACAAAAATTATTACATGTATCTTACAATGAATCAGGATGAATTTGAAGAGCAGGTCTTTTATCCTCCATAAAATGGGTAGAAGAGTAAGATGACTCTTAGAATCACCCAAACTAGTCAAAAATCTAAAAGGTTGTTACTTTTAATATGGGACAGCATGCTTGGTCTAACGGTAGAGCATTCACCTCTAACACGGGAGGCAGGGGTTCCATTCCCAGGTCGAGTCATACCATAGACTCTAAAAATGGAACCTCCTGCTGTTGTGCGTGATACTCCACATAAGCAATGGAGTAGGGAAGACAAGCCAGTGAGCCACAACTGGAAAAGGGCCGTGGCCAGCTCGACTTGAACAAATAGGTTGGAAACTGGGCCGAAAAACTCGATTTAACTAACCAACTAACTACTTTTTATATGATGGTATCACTACTGATAATGGAGTGTTAATCTGCAGAAAATATAGTAACTGTCAACCATAGACTGGCCCCCAGTGTTGTGGGGTTAAAACTTGGCAGGATCCTAATACCGGTAAGCTGGGGTTACAAAGGCGGATGGAAGTAAGTAGGAGTGTGACATGACACTGTCAACTACAAACCTGCTAGGGGGGGAAACTTTGTCATGGAAGGGGGCATGAGCCACCACTCACATTTGATACCAGTTCAGGCCTAGAGGGCAATGCCTTAACATTGCTAATTAAACACATACATGGGAGAAGGCTATGGCTTTTATATTATGTTGGGGTGGCTAATCCATTCCACAGTAAGGACCAAATTAGGCTTCTTTTGGAAGCCAGTTCAGATGGGAAAACTGTAGATTGCTTTTGTATGTAGGCCATTTGACCCAGCCATTTAACTCACTCCAACCTGAACATAATCTTCTGCTTAGCTCCATCCCTTCAAATGCCAACCTGTACCAACTCTGTCACAATACATTCCAGAGAAGGACAAGAAGAACTGTGTTTCTTCAAGGTGCAATAGGGAAAAGGCAGTGGCCCAGAAAATTGTACCAGTGCCTACTCCACAACTACACATCTATTTCAGTTTTGCCTGATCTGGTTAACAATTTCCAGTCAACAACATAATCATAATATCCATATGAAAAATAATTACCTGAAGGAAGTCGCAATGAAGACCAAATATCCTGAGCGCCCCAGTCAGCCTTCACTGGTGGACAATTGATCACTGGATAGGTAGCATTACCTGACAATACTGGACCTAACCCATTACTTCGACCAGCTACAGCAATAAATACAACAGGAATTCCAAGACCTGTAAAAATGGATATAAAAAGACTGAAATGGTAATCCATCAGATAAGTTGCTCAATCCACAACTGATTCCCTCTCTCTCACCCCACATGAAACATCCTCTCCTTTCATCCCCATCAAATAAAAAAGGAATTCCACGACCAGCAAAAATGGATATAAAAACTGTGTAATGGTACATCTGAGCACAGGTTGCCTATTCAGCAACATCTTCCTTCCCCCTATGCAGAGTGTGTGTTTCAATGTCAACCTTTCCTTCCCTGTGGGGGAGGGGCAGGAATTTCAAAGTGCTGATGCATTTTTTTTCTCTTTGGATTCCACTTTTGTCAATCTCTCACAATACTAGCTAGGATCTAGCAGGGGCAAATATTCATACAAGAGAATGTCTCCTCTTTCTTTCAGCTTCAGAACTTTCCATCAAGCAATTGGATTATAGAAGCTAAGAGCATCCCTTCAGCAAAAGACAATTGTTTGCAATAAAATTTTTAAATGGCAGACACACACTTCTAAATTTTAAGAGAGAAGGAAAACCTGGGAAAAAACCTTGGAGGTGAGAGAGGTCAAACACTATGTAGAGCCCCTCCTTAATTTAAATAGCACACTGTGCAGAATTTACAATTTGGAAACCACAGGGTTAAGTTGCCCTGAAACCTGCTAGAAGCAACTTAAACTGAAGATAATTACCAACCCATTAACATCTTAGATGCCTCACACACATTTCTAAAGTTAATGGAAGTAAACTTCTGGGTTGTAGACTGAGCAAAAACCCATACAGGCAATCACAAACAACTTCCAATTTCAAAATGGATTTCTAAAATCCATGTTCTTCCATTCATGTCAGGGAATACAACCCCTGTCCATTTTTGTGGTGTAAAAGCTAAATATTTCAATTTTCCCATACCCCACAACTATTTACCAGTAATATTTTCAGCATTCGCTCTAAAACACAGAAGATGTGTGTGATATAACACATTTACAGCTGTCCATTTTGGAATGGAGAACCCATTTTGAAAATGGAATTTGTTCAAAAACTGCCTATGTAGAGTGCCATAATCAATTACAGCATGGTGTATTTTGGCTGTTGAATCCTGCCTACATATTACATGATGTTAGAACACTTTTTTAAATAGTATTAGTAAAATTAAAGACAGACACTAATTATGCCAAAAGATATGCTTGCTTGGGAGTTCCAAGCAAAGTTCGTAAATGATGATTACTCTTTGGTTAATATCAAATTCAATTAAAAAACAGGAACTGAGAAAGTGCTGTTAGGCAAAAGGACCTTGTACACATGTTTTATTGAAAACATAAACTTGGTTGGTGCATGAAACCTCCACTGAAAATGTGCTGATTAGCCAATATAGGACCTTGTATGCTCACTTAGATATATATTCAGACTAGCTATACATACATGAATGCTTTACAAAAATGCATTTCTAATCCTGTCATAATTAGTTCTGCACTATATATTTGAATTAAAGAGATTTGTATCCCTGATTATACTGGTAGGGGAATTAATGTGTGTAAACGTTTTGATTTTAAGGAGGTAGAAACAACTCCAAGGCTACCCTCTGTATTTTAATTAGCACTATACCACGAAGAGGGTGTAACAAGTACATACTAACAGGCTGATTTAAAACCATTGTAAATCATCTTGTTACTTGCACAGAGATGCAGAAAACCAACAAATTTGTATGAGACCAAGTGTTAGTAATCAAATATACACAACGACCAAAAATTCAAATTGCCTCCAACCATTTTTGATACAAATATCAAGAAATCCTGAGTGTAAACAGTCTAGGATTCCCTTCCTCAATGTTCCAGCTTGCAAAATTCAAGACTGAAATGCCCATACACCACGCTGTTACATGCATTTTTTTAGGTGAGGCAGTTTATTAGATGAAGCTCAAACAAAATCGTTTTGGACTACCACAGTCCTGTTATCAGACAGACCAATGGACTGCTTCTTTTAAAAATATTTTTTGAGCACTGTGATAACATTTACTGAAAATGCAGCTCCTATTCAACAATGTATGAGCTAGGATTTAAAATTGAGGAGAAAGGTTTCCTCCTTCAAAAGACATGTAAGGGGCATTTTCATTTCGGAAGGGGGGATGTTTGAAAATCTGAACACAGTCACAAGTGAATTGCCCCTCCATAAAATTTTAAACTTTGTGTAATTTTGAAACCTGATGCAGATATCACTCAATCATTATTTCTCAGTTTAAAACCAAAAAAATGAAAAGTTATTTTCCCTAAGTATGACTTATAAATCTCCATACAAACTGTTCCTTTAGGAATGTGTAACCTTATTGTAACATCTTATACACAACATGGAATACATGTAAATTCTTCATTGTATACCAACTTATGTACACGTATCCAATAACACAAATATAAGGGGGGCCATTGAGAGATGTGTATGCGCATCTCAAAACGCAAATGGGAAATATATTTTGCCTTAATGTTCTGACGGTATCCCACTTGCATGAAGTGGCTGTATTCTGCTAAGAAGGACATGCCTTGAAAACTATACTAGTAGGTATCAGTTTACTGCTTCAAAGCGAGTAAACAAGTCCACATTGTGTTATAAAAATACTTTCAGTAAAGTGCATGTCGTATAAGCTGCAGTACTCTGCAATTTTTGAAAATTTTGCTGTCAATCAAAGAGCTCTGTCACTTGAGAATTTCTGTAGATTTATTACAAAAATTGTAGTTTGGGGTGAGAGTGGATGGCCTTAAGACAAAAAAAAAAAACAAATACCTTCATAGTGAGCAAGAATGTTCATGGTCTCAGATGTCCCTTTGTGTGCTGATGAGACCCTCAGCTCACATGGAACACCAAGCTTAGCACACTCCTCCTTGATCTTTTCACAGTGCGTGATATCGCTGGGAGATCCCATAAAAACGACTGCCATACCCCTTGGTTTTGGAATGATCAACTGTTAGAGGGAATAAATAGAACAATTATTGAAATTATAACCATGAAGTATCATAGTGTGATCATGTCAAAATGTAGCAGTTACTGACTGGCTTGTTACTGGTTCATATTTTTAATAGAGGTGAGCTCACATCACGGTGGGAAAGTTGGGAAAATAAGAGGCTCCTTCCTGGAAAAATTGGGCATGTTAAGGAAAATTTTGGAAATAGAAGGAAAATTTCCCTTTTCTGTACATGAAAATATACAGAGAATCAGTGAAAATTTTACTCCCTGAAAAATGATTTGACTCCCTTCCTGGTATATAAACATTCTTTCAGCCATGGTGGCCATTCTTTTTGCATTCTGATGGATAATCCGACTGTCAAGTATGTTATCCTCTGTTCCCAACCACTATGCTGAATGTGCCAGATTCCTATATTCTATGTTCAGAGATCAGTTCACTTCCAGAACGGCATCTTAATGTCTAAGGTTTTGAAGTGACTACAATTTATACATTTAGTAATCAGATTCATGCAAAGAGAGCCCTTCAGAAAGGTTCTACTTACATCCAGCTTATCAGCAACCCACTGAAAGTTTCTTTTGACCTGTTGGAGTGCCTCATCAGTGACCTCTTTCAAATTTCTGTAAACCTGCTTGTCTTTCATGAGCCTCTTATCACCTGATGGCCACAGACGCCATGAATCACTGTCGATAACATCAGCTAATACAATTTCTCCTTCACAGAAAGCAAGAAAGAACATACATTTGAAAGCATTTGTCATCTATGCCCCTACACAGCATGGTACAGGGCATTCACCTTCCAACTGGGGAAAAAGGGGATCCATATGGGCAAAAAAGATATCAAAAGAAATAAATTATATACCCTTTTTTGCAAGGTATTCTAAATTTGGACAAATATTATCCCTGTCTACTCCACTTATATTCTGGCATGACCCAGTCTGGGAACTCAAGCCTGGACCTCCCAGGTGAGAGTCAGGATGCTCTACAACTAGACCAATCACCCAGTCTGACATATATGAGAAAAAAAAAACATGGAAAAAAATGGAGCAGTGATCATGAGAAGAAATCACAAAACGTGTAATGGCAAAAACTTGCAAGATGTTTATGTTAGAGATTCGTTCCATATACATTTTTAAAATTCCAAAGATGACCAGGATTTGCTCGGTCTAAAACACCCATCTAACATTCAATGTTTCCTTCCAAGGGGGAAATTGTCCTCACCATTTCCAGTAGAATGAGGGCCAAATCCTCCTTCTTTTCTTTCCATACAAATGAACAAAGGAAATGTCAGTATCTTGGTTTCTTATCTAAGAGGAGGACACCTTTCAGCAATAATAAACTTAAATAAATAGCCATGAAAACCCTTTAGATTACACCACTTATAGGCCTTGAAGTAACCTTTTACCCCTCCAACCCACCTGTAAATCTTTAGTCAAAAGCACCATCCATTTGGACTTGGGGCTTGGAAGTAATAAATCCCCCCCCCTCCCCCTGAGTTTCTGATAGAATCCCTGACATGTGAGTCACTTTATTACACAGTTCCTACAGCTCAAGACTTGTTGAGCCCACAAAGTATGTAAAATGATAATTACAGGAAAAACAGTAAATTTAGTTTGCATTTGCTTGTGTGCTTTGAATACTTTGACAGAAAACAGGATAATTGACCGGCATGGAAGTCAAAAAGAGGAGGGGTTTGCCATGGACACCAATTGATTTTAAGTGCAAGGAATTTACTAAAGGTTTGATCACAGGTGCAGTTGTTTAGCAATTATTTGTCACACAACAATAGCCCTAGATTTGTTTAAATTAGGTTGCATGTCTCATTTTCGACCAGTTGACTTAAAAGAAGGGTTTAAGGTCACAACAGGATCTGGTATGTTAGAGGGGTACTCATTCTAAGCATTTTGGTGAAATTTGCATTGAAATCTGATGTGTGGTTCTCAAGATATGAGCATGTAAAGTTGTCACATTTTCAACAAAAAGTAAACTTGAAGCAAGCACATATGACATCACATCCCCACATTAGAGCACAGTCTTTTGTTCTTCTTCAGACTTCAGACTTGATTTTCTCCTCAACAATCAAACATTATTAAAATGTGATTGCATAAGTGGCATGAGAACTTTACAAACTTTGCATCCCCCACAGGGAGGTCCTATTTCCTTTTTACTTCAAGGTCAACAAAACAGTCTGATAAAACAAAGTGAAACAAAGCATTCCTTGTCATTGTAAGGAAGTGATGAAAGCTCTGCTGCCCTCAAACTTTCTTTTGAACACAAATTTACTCACTTCATTTTCCAATATCTCAAGAAATACATGTCCGACTTGAATGAAACTTTCACCACACTGTGTAGATTTGGTTCCTCTTTCATATATGAAAATTAAATTTTTGCTTAAACCTTCCCTTTAAGTTCAACTGTTCACTGTCTTTTTACTAGTTGTGGCTCATTGGCGTGTTTTCCCCACTCAAATGCTTATGCTGAGCACCAAACACAATGGTAGAAGACTCCTTTCTTCGGTATGACCTAGCCACAGGGTCAAATGCCAGACCTCCTGCATGCATGCCAAATGCTTAAACCACTTAACACTTTCAGCCTTAATGAAAAAGTCCATTATTTGAGGCTTTAACATAGTAATATCTACCTTTGGCATTCACTCCAAACTCTATCTTCATATCAATTAGACTGCAATCCAGTGAAGCCCAGGCTTTCTCTAAAACTTCAAAGATGAGTACTGTTGCTCTACTCATAACATCTACCTCATGAGGACCAATAAGCACACCTCCACATTTCATCTTGTTAGCAATCAGCTGTTCCTCTGACCACTGGGGATCCCCAGCTGCATCATCCTATGAAACAAAATTAACATGAAGGAAGTATTTAACAACACTTTCTGGGAAACCAATTTTCACGAACTTCTTCTTGATGTCTTAGATAAAAGTTTTCAACTATTACAGTAAAACATTAAAACATAAAGTAAAGAGAGCAATAAATTTCTATGTTATGAGTAAAGTAAGAATACATTTAATGTCATAAATGAGAATGAAACAATATCACTTTGCGACTATGCCATAAACTGACTTGTTTTTATTTGGGGGACTGAAAGGGGAGGGGGGCTTAGCACTGAGTGATAGGGAAAAAGCAGACATGACACCACCTAAGTGTAACATTAGTAGTAGTGTAGGGTATGGAGAAATTTGGCCAAAATGCCTCTCATATTTTGCTGGAAATGACACTTAAAGTCTCTTTTGTCCAAATTGAATCCAAATCTGCAAGATACAAAGGGAAAAAGAAGTTAATTAAACCCCACACCTGCCCCACCAGGCAGGCATACAGGAAACGGCTCCAAGCGGACCATGGGCCCAGGCCACAAGGAATCCAGCAAGGAAGGAAACATGCAAGGTAACCAACCTTCACAGGGGACCAGAAGTTATAGGGGAGGTAAGTAGGAGGGAATCAGATTTCATTCTTCCAAGGATGTCTGTGAATTTTTGTCTTTTACATGTTTGGCCCAATAATTTTTTTAGCCTTCAAATTTCATTTAGGGAGGAGCAAGCTTGAAGGCATTTCACTTGGGGATCCTGCCCCCAATCTGGGTACACCATTGCTTAGTGAAAAATTCAATTTTTGCAGGACTTCAACCAATATCCCTGACTTTCAAAAGCTGTTCCACGCCTTGAGAGGATTTTTGAAATTGTCATGATGTGTACAGGGTTTTTCTGACCATGGCAACCCTGTTTTAAACTGTCTTACATGAAAATTTCCATGAGAAATGTTCAGCAAAATTTGAGATGAAGAGAATAATTAATATTGAATTATAAAAGAAAATGTCTTGATTTTATGAGAGGAACTGCCAATATTGCACTTTGCGGAAACTTGCAATTGCAGGATTGTACACATATTTCCCTCAATTTAAGAAGTACCTGTAAACATTTCCAGTTAAGAACAGAGAAATGTTGTATTATAACTATGACATACTAAAATGACTTTCATAAACTCCCAATTACTATCTTGTTTTTTGAAATATACTGTACATTATACAGTCACAATATGTGAAAATTAGAGCAAACAAGAAGTTCCATTACATAGGCTTTATGAGTACAACATAAAAGAGGGTGCTGGCGGCGTCACATGGCAAATCTCATTATCAGCATACTCAGTTGAGTTCACTTCCAAGACCTCTAAATTTTGAATTTCTTTATACATCCAGACTTTAAGCAGTTTTCTGCATGATCTGAGAAAGTGTATTGACACAATTTTTCAGAACTCTATTGAATAATTAGCTACTCATGAAACAATTACTTCATGTATGTAGTAGATGAGGACTAAGTTTTACCCTCTGTCATTATTTCCAGAAGAAAACTTCACAGGTTCATAAAAGTTTGATGCATTTCAAGAACCCAAATATTATTTAAAAAGGTCATAAAGAATAAACTCACCTTAAAAAATATTTCTTGCTTGGGAGGGGAGAATCGGTAACCCTCTTCTACTCCAACATTCCTTTTCAAGAAAGATCCTGTGGCAATCCTTCGTGTGACCCACTCTATGGGAATCATATCACACTTTTCGGCAATAAATGCAGTCTCATTTACTCTCCGTACAAAAGCAGTTTTCAAACCTATGGCAATAAAATTCAAAAATAACAATTTTGGTTTTCAATCTTTGTGTTGTCAAGATTGTTGAAAAGGAAATTTCCATAACAAAAATTCTGAAACATTGACTTTGGCAGTTTAGAGACATGCTCGACCTCTGGCTTTGCCCAGGGCTTTATTTCCCATTTGGCCTCTCGATTTCATAGGCTACAGGGGCCAGGGAAGCCCCAAATTTGAAGGCTTATTTTGACTGTTGTCTGTCCCCAATATCTGCTTCAGAAATGTGTCCCTGGAGTCATGTGACAATATTTTTGTTACTTGCAGTATTTGTTAGATTAAGGAAGGCTAAAGTGCTTAACTGTAGGTTTTGCTTATAAATAATAGATGTTTAAAAACATTTTCATGGTAATTGTTACACTATAGATAACAATTACTATGAAAATGAGGGAAAAATTTACAGTTTTACCGATTTTCCTTTTTGGGTCAGTTGTTTGTTACCATGGCTATCACAAATGTTAACAAGTTCCCGACAACATGGCATTAAAATACAGAGGCCAAATGTTGTAAGAACAAAACAGCACCACTTTGCATCCAGGGATAGTACCCCTTCCAATAAGACAAATTTTCAAAAGGAGGAGGGGACTTCCCCTCTCCCAGGACAATGGTCAGTCATGATTTCATCTGTTGCCTGAGATGAAATCCTAGCTATGCCCTTTTGGCTACATCAACTCCATTGTACAGGAAGATCTTTTGATTTCACACCAGATGGGACCTACGACAGGTTTTTCTCAGCTGCAAATGTATGCTATTAATTTCGGCATCTACAAAAGATCTGTCCTATTTTCATTAGTGCAACTAGATCATGCCAGATTAACAAGTCCATACAGCCCTCAGGGCAGGTGACAGTTCCCCCAGGGCAGGTGACAGGTTTCAACAGAAAATTCTAAAACACAAAGAAAGCAGAAAATGATGCCATGTGTATTAAAAACTCAAACAGTTGTCCACAAATTATTGTAGCTGCTATTAAAGTGCATATATATAGCTGTATGTCACTTACATCTAGTGAGAAGGACTAGTAACTGTAGGTAACAAAGTGCTTACTGCTCAGCATAAGCAATGGAGTAGGGAAAACAAGCCAGTAGGCCTCTCTTGAAAGTATAGTACAGTAAGTTTGTGGTTTGTGCATGCTAGTATTACAGTACAGGCAAAGCCAACATAGGTTCAGAAGTAATACAGGCCTTGAGTTTCAGGATTTGCTAGGTGTGCTACAAATCACAAGTTCCCTAGAAAATTCAAACTTTGATGCAGTTTCCTTAAATCCATATATCTATTTAGCAGTGCAAAAAATCACTCCTCCCACAGGCCTTGAGTTCTAGATTTTTCAGTTGTACTACAAATTGCACTCCTGGGTAAAGTGAGGAGTGTGATAGGTGTGCTGTTTTACTAAAATGCAATTGATTTATATGAGTTCCCATCTAGATCTAGGTGCGCTAAAAAACACTCCTCAGTTGTGCTTCAAATTGCACTCCTCGGTAAAGTAAGGAGCGTGATAGGCGTGCTGTTTTACTAAAATGTAAATGATTTATGTGAGTTCCCATCTTTATCTAGGTGTGCTAAAAAAACTCCTCACACCTCACAGTGATTTGGAGGGAGTGATGGTGTGCAATCGTACTTGCACGCCTCAAAATTCAAGGGTTGTTCTCATAGTGATTTAAAGTGAGGGATGACATGCAACTTGCTCTTGCACATTTTTAAATTTTAGAGTCTGGAAATACCCCTCCATCATGCAGACAATCTGGCAGGCCTGAATTTTGAAGGGTGAGAGTCCAATCACATGCCATCAATCTTCTTAAATCACTGTGAGGAGTGTAATTTTTTGTTTACCTACAGTAGATGAAGGTGGGAATTCATATAAATTCATTAAAATTTAATAAAACAGCACACCTGCTATGCTCCTTAATTTCCTGAGGAGTGTGATTTGCAGTACACCTGGCAAAACTCAAGGTACATCAGGACAATACAGTAATTAATTTCCTAGGAGGGGAGGCGGAGGAGGTTTCATTTGTCTGTCATGTAGTCATGGGTGGAAAAAAGTTGGGAAGATGGGAGGCTCCTTCCCAGGAAATTTGGCCATCTGGAGGAAAATTTAGGCAACTGGAGGGAAATTTCCTATTTCTGTACATGAAAACATAGGGGGAATTGTGGGAAATTTAACTCCCTTCCAGGGAAATAATTTTATTCACTTTCTGGGAAATAAACATTTTTTCCAGCCCTGCATATAGTTAATATACCTCCAGATATAAATCTCTACAACCTTGATGGTAATTGGTAACTAGCCGAACTTGCCCAACATGGTCCACTGGCACAGAAAAGTGATGCTACTTGTTTGTGGACCCTTAAGAACTTTCCATAGGAGCAGTCATATTTACAGAACATCATTTTACAAGTTACCTCATGGGTACCCATGGGGTACCCATGTAACCCCTGTATGGAGGGAAGCACTTGAATTAAAGGAGTGGTCGACAATTGTCAGTGTCAACTAGACCAATTCTAGCTGTCAGTGCCAACTGATAGAGATGGGAAAATTTTTCAAGAGGCAAAACTGTCCAAGAGATAAGGTTAGGGGAGGGGGTTGAAGGTAAGGGTATGTAAGGTGCCAAATTAATTCAAAGAAGCTAAAATCACAGAGAAATTCAAAGTATTTAATGAAAACAAGTTGAAACAAATTTACCTATTAATTCCAAAAACTCAAACACCTTGCAAGTAGTTGCAGTAGATATTGCTGCTTTTCCTTCTAAATCATTTACCCTTTGAGCATTGTTGGCTGAGATTCTATCCTTCGAAAGAACATACACTGTAGTTTCTGAATGGTCATAGATAATTTTTGTTTTCCCTTCATTGAGCTGTTCTCCTGGTTGGTCTGAAAAACAATTGGAAACTATTGTTATAGTTCTTATCATAATAATCATTTCATGAAGACCAAATACAGTATAAAGTAATAACCTCTTACAATTGATTTTGTCTGACCTTAATTACAGTAAATTGAAACAGAAGTCTAGGGCTGTGAATGTGTAGCGATTAATTGCTAAACGATGGCATGTGGAATAAATGTTTAGTACAAAGTTAAAAGCGATTAATCACAAAACCTGCTTTTTGACATTTTTTTATCCATTTGTATACTCTGATGATCCTTGGTTTTTATCAAATGAAACATTCTGGGCATATCTGAACCTTGCAGGCTTCAAATTTTCAGAATGATTTGATTTTACCATGCAAGATAACAACTATTATTATTTCTGCATTACATTCCTTACCAACCGCTACATACTAAAATTATGTTTTTTGTGATAAGGTAATCGCGATTAATTGCTAAATGATTGCAAAATTTTGAGGTTAAACGTGTAGTTATTTTGCTACACCTTTACAGCCCTAGAGAAATCAGACAAGCCTACACAAGACGTACAGTACTTATTAGTGTTTGCACAGGTAACCCGGGTACCCTCCCGCCATCTTATTACCCGGGTGCAAATCTACTACCCGAATCTTAAAAAAAATGCATGCAAAAAGGATCACCCTGTTAACGCCATTGCCCACGGTAGTGGACTAAATTTTTTTGGTAAACATTCTGAGAATGAAGAGAGCCCCTAGAAATTTTGTGTAAGTTTGAAGTTGTCTGTACTTTGTTTTTGAAGTTGAAATTTTTATCAGCATGTGGCCCGATCGCGCTATCGTCACGTAGTGGGTTACTTCTCACACATCACATGTACATCGCTTATAAACTTACAGGCAAGCAAGCTATGACGGCCGATTCAAAAACACATCGTACTGTTTCACACAGACATAGCAAGACATACTGTATCACCACCGCCCAGCTTGCAAAGAGAGTGCCCATAACGTTCGGCATGCTTTGTAAGCTGAGCCTTGCACGCACAGTATATACGATCATGTATGCCACCTCAGTATAATCCTCGAATATTTCTTAATGGTTAAAGGTGTCAGTTTTATGCAAATCAACACTTTGCCGCTATTTGCAAAGTAAAACGACATCAATGTAATAACACCGTAAACATTCCCCAATTTTTTTTTTAAAACAGGCCAGTACATATTACGTTATTTTGCATCAAGATGGCGCTCGAGCAGACTACGAAATTTATTTGTGAAAGCTAAGTTACCGTGCCTGGATGTCAACACGAGGCTAGCTACGTAAGAACGTAAATACCCCATTACTGATAATTCCAACGCACATTGCATAGTAGTGTGAGGGAAGTTCACAAACATGACGTCGTTTAGGTAATATCTGATGTGCAAGAGAATACCATAATACAAGGCTCTGATTAGTTGATATTTTTAAATCAGTGTTTTAAAAGGAGAATCTTCGAGCTCTTAGTATGCTGGCTTTTCGAGTAGGGAAGCATCCCAAAATTCAATATCAAATTGATATAGGCCTTATAATTTTCTTTTTTGACTGTTTTCTGTTTTGTTTTTTTTTACTTGTCATTTTGATCTAAAACAAAATGAGACGATGAAACCTTCTAACAAATCAAATGTTTTTGAACTTGGGAATGTGATCGCTATACCTATCCAATACAGAAGTTAATGTTACCATGCATGTCTTATGGAGCATGCCAAAATTGTCAGATCTTTTTGTCACCGTAACACCGGGTAACCCGGGTGCCCGACGGGTATGGCCATCGGGTACCCAGGTCCTAATTTTTAGTACCCGTGCAAACGCTAGTACTTATATGGTCCCCAGGTAAACTTGGGAGAGCTAATTATAGGAGGTATGGATGGTTGCTGGACAACCCAGTGTGCATTTCGTGCACTCCAACACGAAGATCTTTGGCGTGAGCACGGGCTCCTTCTTGGCATAGCTGCAGGCAAGCTGTACGACCAGTGTGCCGGTCAATACCCGTCGCATAATAAACATACAGTATACTGCGCTATACAGTACTTATATTGTCAATGAATGGTAAATGAATTGCGCACATGTATACATAAGTATGTACAATCACATACAGATCGCTACTAACTTTGTGTGTACCATATACTGGTTCATGCATTGCCAATGTATGATGACCATGGATACATCACGTACATGTATACTGTACATAAGTACGCACGCCTGCAGATTGCTATGTAGCATTGAATGTGTGCAAAAAAATTGCGGCGTATGATCACCAAAACCTTGGCCTACCTTCAGCATGTGCTTTACATGGAATGCACCCTGGTGGACAACACCAGCAACCATAAGTTTTGTTCCTTTTTTGGCAGCTATGTTACACAGTCTGTTCTACATGAAAAAGGAAGCATTGACAGCTACATACTGGGTCCTACCCTGTGCAAGCAACAGTCCTCTGCAGGTAGCGGACCACTAACTCCAATACTCCTGCCTGGGAAAGTGTTTACTGACAGAGTAAGTGCCTTAAAAATTTTATGGGATGTTGTTTGTGACTGTGTTACTTATGAAATATGATCCTTTTTGCATTTGGATTTTGTAGACAATGACTTGAAATACAGGCTGTGCAAAATTCAAGGCAATTTGACCAATTTTAGTGCCACTTTTTGATTGTATTACTACACTCTGTAAAATGCCGTTTTTGAGTAGCTATTTTGGTGGGAAACACATACCTATCATTCAAAGCTCTCTAGCTCAAAATTTCAATGGTCATGGTATGGAAATTTGAAAGTGCCATGAAAGCCTGCATTGTGAGCTTCGATCAGAGGGGTAGCATGTCCTGCTTGAAAACTTCTACTGGTAGCTAGGGGGCACCAAAGTAGCCAACTTTAGTGAGTCAATGGGACATGTAATTAGTGGCTCGCTACCTGCAAGCAACAGATAATAACACAGGCCTCACATCTCCAGAAATTGTAACAACTATTCTCCATTCTTGCAGAAAACTATTGGAGAAAATATCCTAACAGGAAAAGATTTAAACGTAAGAGTAATTAAGTTTATTTCCATGAAACTAAGGCTGGACAATTACGGGAAATGATCATGCAAAATGGATTGCCGGAAAGTAATTTGAGAATTTCAGGAAATCCATCTTTACAAAGTGGAATTGCTGGAAGAGCAGTCATGAAACTTATGAAACTGGCCATGAGCCCTTGATGTCTAATCTTTCAAAGCTACATCAGGCTCAGAAAGTTGCATTTGAAGGATTGTTGAATGTACTTGAGACTTGAATGCCAAAATAGTGCATGTGACTGAAAGTTGTTCAAGGTTTTGGAAGAAGAAAATTTTAGCTTAGAGAGCAAGAGCAGTCACCCTAACTTGAAGTAGGGTTGTTGCACTAAAAATATGACAAACCGAAAAATATCAAACTTCAAGAATTTGAGTGATTCACATTGTTAGGTACCCTTTTCTAAGCAACCATACCAAATTTAACAAAAATCCGACCAGGACTTTTCAAAATGTTATAGATTTCATGTCTCCATAATCCTACCGATTTCTCCAAATTGCCATATGCTTCAGTGTTAAGTTCTGCCTGCAAAAGTTGGTCAAAAGCAACATCGTATCTGCTCAATCAGACCCTTTGATTATTCATCACTTTGTTACATACATCAGATGTGCTGGCATGAACGTGCAACATAACTGGGCAAGAAACTTGGTGATCACGCGTCTGTGTCATGATAGTTTGCGTTCTGTGTACATACAATGCACTAACAAGTCATACCTAGCCTGCTTACACACAGTCTACGCTATAGCAGTCCGTATATGTCCGTGTGCTACTATCTATAAATTGGCATTGCATGCACAGGTATACACAACACGGTACTGTAAGTAAGCATATTGGCAGGAAATCCCTTGTTGCTAAGCTGAACAATGGGATCATACATAACCATATGAATGTTAGCTCAGTACAAAAGATGTAGGCAGGGATCAATGGGCAGTTTCAGGTCTTGATTTTCAAGAAAATTAATGGTTGTCCTTGGGTCAACCATATCAACATATTTAGTTGTCCGAAATGAAATTTGGTTGTCCAAAACATTTTTTGCACACCTGTGTACAAAACTGTGAGTGTGTTCATATTCAGTGCAATTGGTTTTCAACAACGAAATGATGTGATGTTTGGTATCTAGACAAAAACATTGTTTAAGTCTGAAATATTGTATGATGGAAAGAGTTGAAATTTTGAGTTGATAAAGTCTTGCAGTCAGAAAAAAAGTTAACTGCTTTTTAATTCTTACTGAGAAAAAGTGGTTGTTCATCAGACATGGAATATGGAATTTTGGTTGTCCCAGAAAACTGGACAACCATGAAAATCAAGCCCTAAGTTTCATTGAAATCAAGTATGCATCGGGGTTGAGCAAAAATTCAATTTTTTTTCTTCGGAAATGGAAAGATCATAAAAAACACTACAAAATGATACCTGGAAGCCAGTGCGAATATTTCTGGAACCCACTGTATTCATGTCACCAATGTTTCAAGCCTAAAAATGGCAAAGAAAAATTATTTTTGGTGATCGCTTCCCTCCATTATAATGTAGAGTTCCTTTTCTTCTTTGTAATGATATAAAGGTTGTAGGGGTCTAGGGTTCAGCCCCAGTGCAGGTGCAAGTTGTAGGTGGCTATATGTGGGCTTTTTCGTGTGACCAAAACACTCTTTTTGACTGCGCACTGTGTGTGTTTGGATGTGACAATCTAGCCTGCTGTAAGCAGGCTATTGTGTTTGCGTTTAAAAGTCTACTACATTCAAAAATCAAAAATCTTACTTTCACTACTAAAAATAATACTTTGAGTCTTTCAATGGCTTCACTGTTGCAGAGTCAACGTTTCCAACTAAGTTACATGGCATACCTACGGTATACAATAGCCTGCCAACTTTCTATCGAAACTCATTTATGACCACCAAATATGACGTCACGACAAAAATTAAAATACTTAATTATATCTCGCGTAATAGGTAATATTTATGCATCGAACATATGGCGGAGTACACATTTTCCACCTACAAAAGCTAATTAGGTTGTTTGCCGTTCGTTGTACGAGGTGTATGTACCAAAATACACTATTCATACTTGTTTCGTGCACCACGTGACCATCTCAATTCTCATGTTTACTAATTCGTCCCTCAAAATGCCGAATCCCTGTAAATGGAAACTGGGCGAAGATTTGCAGACTCTGTATCTTATACTGTTTAGAGGGGTGTATTATGATTTTGAGGGAGCACCATCTTTTGGCTACTAGGCCTAGGCCTAAAGAGTCTGCTCTGCAGGCTGGCGACAACCCTACTTGAAGCAGGCCTAGGCCTAGTACTTAGTATGGTAGACTGTCCTCTTTCATGATGGACTCTCGAAAGTCATACGCCAATATTTTTTTACTCAAATGTAGAATTTACCACAGCCTAATTGGCCTAGGCCTATTGCTTTGTGTATATGCAATATTTTATAGGCTATATAGGCCCTAGGCTACTAGCATACGCCTAGGCTATAGGCCTATAGCTAGCCTAATGAAAAATACTCTGAAGGGAAAAGAAAATTGTGAGGCTTAGCTAGGCTAGGCCTAGGCCTACTGTTTCAAAATAAGTTTGGGGCAACTGCTCTTGCCCTTAGCCTAAATGTGTCAGCTGCAGCATGAACTACCTTTTAAAAGGGTCTAGGCCTAATGTATAAGGTAAGCTGGCCTATTCTACTATAGGCTAGGCTAGGCTTGTTAGATTCCACCCTTGGTAGTTGCCACCAGTTACTTTCTGTCCCCTAAAAAGGCAAGGCATAGGCCCTGTGTGAAATTCGTTAAATCTCTGGCTATAGCCTAGACCCACCAGCCATTTTTAATCGTTTAGGTGAGGTTGTCATTGGAACGGAGTTGAAACAGTCGCCGAGGTCTTCCCCGATTTGAAGTAGTTTTGCAGTGTGCCGCGAGGTTGCAGTACAGTAAAGACAAAAAGCTTGTAGGAGTTTAGCATGTGCGTGTACAATGCCGATAGGTTACACAAGCTGTACCCTATTCAATGAACAGCGTGCTATTGAGTGCGTTATGGTAATACTACACTAGCAACCCACATGACACCATGTGACAGTATACAAACTGTACACCCGCGAAATCTGTGATACGGCCATAGAGCAGGATATAGGAACTAGAGTACGGACTCCCAATGGCGCGTACGTAAATCGTCTGTGATTGCATGGAGACACGGCATCCACGTTCACTCTGGGCATGACTTGGGCAAAAGTCACGTGGGGAGCGATCATTTGTGTACGAACTGTATGGCAGAAATTGATTCGGCCAATTCCTGCGACTTATTTGTCCTTGTAAAATTGTATTTCATCCTAAAAAGTGGCATAAGCTGTTCGCTTTCACGCGTAAAGATATTTTCTAACTTTTCACGTCAACAGAAATGGTCGGCAAGGGGCTGAATTTGCTTTTCAGTGATAAAAAGAGCAACGTTCGAGGAACGCACTCATGCAGGCATGGACAACTCGCCCTTGTAAGACAAAACGGCCTCACAGTTCCAAGTGCTTTTGTAGAGTCGGACAACTCGGTACCTACTAAAAGCATATAGCCCTTCATATACAGACAATTCGGCGTCTTATATAATGAAGCTGGCTACTCAGACAGCTCGGCACCTAATGAAACTCCGAACAGAGGAGACAACTCGTCCCCAAATGAAGTCGCAAATGTGGGCCATATCCTAACATTCCAACATTTTTCTCATGTTTGATTTTACGAATTTTCTGTGGAGATTGAAAAATGGACATTAAAAAGGAAGGCATATTCTTCTACTAAACTGAATACCTGGGTCACTGGGTGGGATGGGGTTTTTATCATTTTTTTTTTTCTTTTTCATTCTCAAATTAAAAACTATGCCTAGTAAAGTAGTATAGACTGAGCAGCACAAGTAGCATGACGTGACTGATGTTATTTTATTTTAGTAGCTGGTCAGCTGTTAGTCATATGTTGTAAGTGGTTGACTGAAAAGATGAACCAGAATATTTTTGCCAATTGAATCAGTCAGCTTGATATACAGTGGGTAGAAAAGTTACTTAACGTTACTCCCTTCTACGGCTGACTTAAATTTTGCATGAAAGCGACTCATTGAGCCTTGTGAATTAGGGGCACCTAATAAAATACTGTAACTACAGATGCCAAACTGAAAAGAGAAGGCTTGAACAGACATTCTATCTTTACTACGTACACTGTTTTATTTTTGTACCCTTTTTCTTCCTTTTTCACATACAGATGTTTTTAATTTACAGCTATAAGGAATAATGATGTAGTAGGGCTACAGGTGTAATTTCTTTCTAATCATTTGAAAAGGAGTGCAAAATTTGGGAAAGGGACGACTAGCTGGCAATAGCCACAGTGCACCTTTGAATTTTTTTGAAATGTCACTCCACAATTTCTCACGGTACCTTCCAAGGTGTAGGCTGCAATGTGGCCGGTACCATATGCAAACTACTGCACAGCCTAACTAAAGCCAAACTAAAGCCTACTATATGTGTCTCTTGTATAAAATACTTCTCAGCTTGTCATATTGGCAACAGTGAGCTTGAAGAAACCAGTGTTGTAACCGAGTCACTAAATCTAGTGACTCAAGTCACCAGTTTTCAAACTTTTAAGTGGCTCTACTCGAGTCATTGACTCGAGTCACTGAACTATTCCAATGCTGAAATAACTCCTGAATTCTATTGAGTCACTATCATTTTAAGAGGAGTACGTGACATGAGTGCTGATTTGTTACAACACTGGCAGAAACTTGAAGCACTTGTTTACTGGCATGCATAAAGAGTAAGAAGCAGAACATGAATATAGGCCTACATGTACAGTATACATTTGTCTGATCCACTTCTTCTTCAAACAATGTTAAATAGGTTCAATTCTACCAACCATTTTAGTCCAATCACAGTCACATGTTACAGTACTTCTCTAATTTCTCTGGGCACTTGGAAGTCTTTAAAACTGTTGTCAAGTATAATAAAGAATGCAGTCTTTCACCAGCAGCTGACATTATTGCTTCACATAATTTTGCTTTGGCTTGTTGTTGCAACTGTCCAAACTCCAGTAATTGCAAGGTATGGTGATCCAGAATTAACATTTTCTTTCAAAATATTCAAGGTGTACTTGATGATAATTAAAAGTCAGTTGACACTTTGTAGGTTAAGTGAACCTGGACTTAAAAGATGACACCCAAGCAGTTCCAATTCTCTTAACCTTCTTCAATAAGCCCCTCGATCCCTCCTCTGCCTAAAATTCATCCTCATCCAGACACAATCTCAGTCTGTTACTTCAGAGTGATCATACTTGATCCCAGCATGTAATCAAACATTCTCAGTACAGTCTGTATCAGTTCTGTACTCTGCACTTTTTGAACTTGCTTTCAGTCAAAGAGTAGAGCCAATTGGCAATTTCTGTCTTTGTTCACTTCATTATCTGCTTGTGTGGCAGATGCCTTTAGACATGACCACATCCAGTGTAAAGTACAGAAAACAGTCCATGGCCAGCAGCACTATGAATCTGACATCCCTTGGTTTTCTCCCTGCAAGTGCAAGAAAAAAATGAAACCATCATCAGTTTCTGTTTGGGGTCAAGATTATGTATTAAAACCAAATGCAACCCGTAGCATAGTACACATGTATAGTAGCCTACAACTCATGATTGGCATCAGGTATTCAATGTTTTTTTTCTTCTTCTTTTAAGTGTTGGTAAAAGTAAGTTAAACTGCATCAAGGAATTAAACACTAACATATTTCACCATTTTCCCAAGTAATGTACCTTTCCAGTGCAACAGAATCAAGCTTGATTAGGCTCCAGTATAGGCATTGCCTAACGTTACACATGTACATAAATTTTAGGCATCAGACCTTAGTCAGTTAAAAATTTGGCTCCAAAAATTTGTCTCAAACATACTTGGGGACTGTAGACACCCAACCCCCTGTTAAGAGTTTTAAAGAAAGTGGCAAAGTATGGTTAAAATTACTGCAACCCTCACCCTAGCAGACCAAAATTGCATGCCAGCTCTTTTTAACTAATGCCCTACTGTTTTACAGCCTGCTGCTTATTAATAACACGCCCTGCAGGCCATTTTTGCCCCATCTGACCTAAATTCCTAGCCCCACCAGTGTTAAAAGACCTCTTGCTTATATGACATCTCATTGCATCGTGAAAAGGCTCCATGCACAAAGCTTACAGAAGGAGAGTGGATTATTTAGATTCAGAAACTAACCAGTAACGTTAGGCGTAATATACTGTATACTACGTATATATAGGCCTATTGCATACTAACTGTGTTACAAGAACATGTTCGCACTAGGTGAAAAAAATGCGTCTTTTTCAACTTAAACAAAAATAAAATACCTAACCATCACAAGAAACTTACAATTTATGAGAGATACTACATCCTCCTCCTTTTCTGATAGAAGTAGATGATTTTAGAAATCAAATTTTTGGACGTTCATGTGCATGTGATTTGTATGAATCTCTATGTAAGCGATGCGTCTGTTGCCCAGATAGAATATGGGTACTGAGTGCCCATGCGATCACAGCTGTTTTGGGGAGTCCGCCCTCCAGTTCCTATTATCCTACTGGTAGCGGACCACTAACTCCAATACTCATGTCCGGGAAAATGTTTACTGACAGACAAAGCGCCATAAAAAAATTATGGAATGTTGTTTCTGACTGTGTTACTTACAAAATATGATCATTTTTGCATTTGGATTTTGTAGACAATGAGTTGAAATACATACTGTGCAAAATTCAAGGCAACCTGACCAATTTTAGTGCCATTTTTTTATTGTATTACTCCGCTCTGTGAAATGCCGTTTTTGAGTACCTATTATGGCGGGAAACATATCCCTATCTTTCAAGGCTCTCTAGCTCAAAATTTCAATGGTCATGGTATGGAAATTTGAAAGTGCCATGAAAGCCGAGATTGTGGGCTTCGATCAGAGGGGTAGCATGTCCTGGTTGAAAACTTCTACTGGGAGCTAGGGGGCACGGAAGTAGCCTAATTTAGTGTGTAAGTCAATGGGACTTATAATTAGTGGCCCGCTACCTACTCTATGGATACGGCCTACCCATTTCCGGTTACCCACGTGCAGTTTTGTGTACAAACGACAACATGAACAGTCCCAACTAAAACATTACCGTGGCTCTGAAAGGACATTTTGATGCTTCGACTTTTCGGAAGGTTTTTTTTTTCAGTTCAATATTTCCTTTTTTTTATTATTTTTTTATTTTCGACAATGCGTCATGCGGGGTTTTTGCCGATTCGATGCAAGGTCAAGGAAGATTTGTAAGTGGTTAAAGTCTGGATAATGCATCAAGTATTCTTCCGTTTTGATTGTGATTGTAGTTTATTTCCAAAATTAGGTCATTAACAATTTTGCCAAAACTATTACGAGAACATTCAGTGGCGTACTTAAACCTTTTCAAGTATTGGTGCCAACTAAATTCCTATTGAGACCTGTTGAAATTCCAACAGATTTTAACAGGTATTAACAAGCAATATTGTTCCAATTACCTGCTGGAGTGATGAAAGTCAACAGGCATATCATGGGCGTCCGCAAGTGGGGGGGGGGCAAGGGGGTACTCCCCCCCCCCCGGAAAATCAAACTTGTAAAAAAATAATTAAAAATTAAAATAAAAAAATAAAAATAAATCATCAAAATATCTTCACTCACAGCGTCAGTTTCTACTCGTGAACATTTGACCAGGAAAAGCAAAAGAGAAGATGGTATGCTGAATAGTGAAATCGTAAATTGGGGACCATCATTCGTGATATTTTTTGAAATTTGAAACTGTTAAAACTATGCCAAAACTGTATTAGTTGTCAGGTATGTAGTGTGCATAAGGCATGCCACTATTGATAAATGCGTTGGTCTTGGTTTGGTCCCGTGCTGATGTAACTGGGATATACAAGGTGATTATGGGGGGGGGGGGGTAGGGGGTATGATTCATAATTGGGTAACAGACATTGGCCTATATAGGATGTTTGACAGTTGTAAGTTTTATCGTGCATAGGCGTGCGAGGCTGTGACCGAGAGGCAGATTTCCCTTCAACATTTTTTTACATTGAAAATTCTAAAAATTTAAAAATTACAGACATGAAATTCCTGTTTCAGGGCTGTGTACATGCAGCTTAGAACACTCGCCAAGTGTCGTTTCCGGCCGCCATCTTTAGGGTTTGTAAGGCCCCAAATTTTCTTGGACGCTCCGCGCCAACTGATGGTGGCGCTCCGCAATGACCTGCCCCCCTTGTAAATATTTCTGCGGACGACCATGGGCATTTTCACTACTAAATTACATAGACGAAACTAAATACCGTGTACCCCAAGTTTCTGGAACGTGTGTGTCATGGGTATCACAGGAGAAGCCTGAAATATTGGTTTTATTTGCATTCATATTTTGGCGTAAGGTTATTTGCTGTGCATGGTTTTGAGGGTCAGTTAGTTAACAATAGTTATATAGTTACAGATAGGTTTAAACAACTGGTTTATGTCGTGCCAATCACAGACTTTTTTCAAGTTCCATTGTTCGCTGGCTGTTTGCAATAAGGGTAACAGAATTCTTGGTATACTCCGGAAGGAATGTGTCCTTCTGTTCTCGTAACGTTAAGTTAGCAGCAGCTTATTAAGGTCTTCTCCGCCCTGGATCCACACCAGATTTATTTAAAGGATAAGCTATAGAAGGTTTTCAGAGGAGATCGACTCGTTTTATCAGTGGCGACTTTTCTCGGGAACCAGGGTCTATATGACATCGATCCTGAAGGATCTTGAATCCCTACGCTAATCTAGCGTCGCAGGCAAAATAGGCTAATTCTGTTCACTAAAGGTTTCTTTGGTAAGGCTCATATTCCAATGGACAGACTTAGGCACCCTATCCGTAGAACTCGCGGAAAGCATATAACCTCAATTTGTGTCATGCATACTCTAGAACTAACTGCTACAAATTTAGCTTTCTAACTAATACTGTTAAGGATTGGAATAGTCTCCCAGCTGATCTCACCGATAGTAACCAGGATAAAGACCCGGTAAATTATTACCAGTTTTGTTAGGGCTTAGCGGGGTGGGGCACCTCCGACTCATGCGTGGTGAGGGAATTTCCGATTGTGCGGGATGTGTCACCATTTCCGAAAGAAGAAGAAGAAGAAGAGCACCGAGCACTATGGCACGGTAGGTTCCGTTTTGGAGCATCACCCAATTCACATATTAGTTTGGGGAAATTCCCCAAATTTGTGACGTCACAAAATTTGATATCAAAAAATTATCACGTATTTAGTAAAAATCGGTATCAATTATGGTTTATTTTTCAACTAAACATCATTTCGAAAAATTTCCGATTCAGCTTACCTCAATTAGTGGCGGCAACGGGATTTCAAAGTGGTGGGGCCGGGCAATGGAGGGCAAAGAAATTGCTGGGGGCAAACAACAATTTCGCCCGAAGGGCCACCAGTCTATGCAGGTAGGGTTCACAGCCCCGCTTAGGGGTCCAGGGGTGAAGCCCCGGAAGCTCCAGGATTTTAGCATTTCTCTGAGTCAAAAATTAGGCCTCAGGATATAATCCATCATCCATTCAGTGCAATGGTTTCAAATGATTTTATTGGAATTAGTCGTTCCTGTTGCCGACATGTATGTATACATGCATGTGATAGTGTAACTGTGCCAAATGTCCTTGAAATGAAGTTTTACACATAGGCTTAAAGGACCAATCCTCTCACCTCAAACTACACTTCTTGGGGTAACAGAAACTCTCAACTGGCTGCAAGCTCTTTCACTGGCTGCTTATTCAAACAATGCAAATTACAGGGGCTTATATTATATTATAATATACACAGCATGGACTGTGCTGAGAGTATTTTGATTATACACGTTGACCTTTTCTATACTCACCCTGAAGCAGTAAACTGTGATTGTGTCTGCATGGATGAGGATGAATTTCAGACAATTGTGGGAGGGGCTTAAGAAGGTTAGGAGAATTGGTACTGTTTGGGTGAGAGAATAGGACATCTGTTGTGGTAAAGTGACTCACAGTGACTGAGTGAGTGTTGCTGACTAAGCCTTGTTTTTTAAGGTCTCACTACTCCATTAGAGGAGTGTTCTAGAGCGTCAAGTGTTCACCCTCAAAGAAATAGTCCTTTTAGCTCTGGTTTTGACCAAATTTTGTCAAGATAACATGCCAGCTGGGTGATGAAAGTCCATGAATATGAAAGAGTACTTGCCAGAGTGTGGATGTTGAAAATTTGGGTAAGATTGACGTTGATTTTGACTGTTTAAAAAATTGCTATCAAATGGCGGAGATTTTCTGTTTTTGTGAAGAGGCTAGGGGTGGGTGTACCCTACAAAAACTTTAAGTCCTTCTAGCTCAAAATCTAAACGGTCATGGTATGGAAATTTTGTAGTGCCATGATGGGCAAACTTGTCAGCTATCAAGTGATGGGTGTCTTGACATAGCTGTGAACTTTGACAAGGCTGCAGCGGCCTCGAAAAGGAGCTAATTTAGTGTGTAAGTCAATGGGGAAATTATTGGGGGTGTGATGCCATAAGGGAGCATATCTCAATTAGCAGGTGTGCGGTATTAATGCGTCCGTTTGTTCCCCCTCAGATAGAGTCCCCGAAAGTGCGCATTTTTTGGTATGATGTGGAATAGGATGGGGTGTTTTGTAATTTTTTTTTTTATGAAAGTATATTTAATGAAGTACCATTGGTGAAAAGATGGGCTCAATTGAAGCAGTTTCGTGGAAATTATGGGCTTTAGAAGCTGGCGGAGGCATAACAAACAAGGCTCGGAAAAGGGTGATTGAACTTTGAGCTGAAATACCAAAAAATCTTCACGGTCATGATATAGAAAATTGAAAATGCCACAAATGGTCAACTTACTTGTAAGCTTTCATGTGAGTGGTAGCTTGCACCCGGCGAATACTTTGACAAGCTTTTTGGATTTAATGTATAAGTCACTGGAGGAATTGGTGGGGATCTGCTTAACAGGCATGGTCCTGAAGGCAGGAATGGTGTATGCAAGCAACTAAATCAAAAGTCTATGCGTAATGACTACACAAAGTGTAGCAGTTTTGGTATCAGGCTAGTGGGCCAGTGGGTAGCCCAGAAATAGCCACTGCACAAGCTCGCACTGCACTAAAAGTTTCAATGACATGAAGTTATATAAACTATTTTACTTTGAAAACTTTGGGAATAGTTCAACCCGTTTGGAGGGGTGTTTTTGAATCACTTTGCCTAGAAAACTAATGTCATGCCACTGTACTTTAGAAGCTGAGTGGAGGACAACCGGGGGCAAAAGTTCTTGCCGGGAAAAATGCCCCTCTTGCCCCGCTGGTGCCGCCACTGATCGGCATCAATTTTAAAAATAGAAATAAATTAAGCGAATGATCGCGTAGTTTACATTAACTTTTCGATATGGTATTCCACGTGGCTATGCTATGCCTTTTGAAGAGCTGCTTACTATGCTATGCAATGGACTCCAAAACTTTAAATGTCTGTGAAAATAAGTTTTCGGCTGGTAGTTTGTCTTTTACCAAACAACATGAGACAATGATCTCTCCCTCAGGTATAGAACCTTCGCATCACTTCCCCTCCCTCAGCTCCTAAACCGAAATATCCTTCTGATGAGACCTATAATTTGTCACCCAGAAATATACGAGTTGGTTATCGCACCTTCGACCCCATTTTTCTTGTGCTCTTGTCTATCGCAGTCTCACCAGGTCACGGAAAGGTTTGTCCTTTATCCCATCCACTAAACATAATACCAGAGATTTAGGTTTTCAATCAGAATAATGTTGAAAGTTGAAACCTCTGATAATTAGGCCTATTTAGAAAGCTTCTTCCTGAATGCTCAATAATTTGTCCATGCGACTAATCAGTAACCTACACTAAAAAATATTAAAGAATTTTGTGTAAAAAAACGGATACTCACGAAAATGAGTATTTTCGTGAGTATCCGATTTTTTTGTACAAAATTGTTCGAACATTTTTGAGTTTAAGGCTTGCCATGGCTTCATCCTCTAAAACAGGTATACCTGTCCTGGAATATAATTTTCACCCATAAACATACTGAAGCCTCAAGTTTGTCTCCCCGGACTTTGTCCCATGCGCCTCCACCGGGACGTTGTCATTGGAGCCTATCAGAGGCCTTATATAGGCCGACACGCTGAAGCCTCGTTTCCAACTCCCTGCTGAAACTCCCACTTTGAAGCTTTGAATCACTCTTTTTACCGCCAAAATCTTTTGCTCTCTACCCCCTACCAACAAGCGACCTCTTGTTGCGGATATTGAGAGGAGCATCTGGATCAACAAAGGGCCCGTATCTTAACAAGGGACTTGGATACAGGGGAAAATTTGAATTGATTCATATTGCTCAAATTTCTCAGCTTGGAGGGCCAACACTCACCGCATAGCACTTTCCTCTTATGCCTACTAGTATCTAAGTTCCAAGTTTACTAATCAATTAAAGACAAGAGTAGCTCCACCAATTTTCAGTGGTATAGTAGACTGTCCTGTTTCATGATTGGCTTTTGAGAGTCACGTGACAATAATTTTTCTCTCCAAAAGGGAAATTTAAAAGAAGTGATGATTTACATTGAATCTGCAATTTTGAAAGCCTAAAATATTATAAAAGATACTTTGAAGAGAAATGTGATATTTAGTTGCTACTTCAAAACAAGTTTGGGACGACTGTTTTCCCTTTAAGATCCTTACGGATTTTCGTCAATAATCTGCGTGTTCTTGAGCATGCGCGCAGTTTTTCATCAGATGTCGTCCTCCACATATGATACCATATGTCTCGAACATTGGCGCGTAACCAAGAGTTTGGGCTCCGGTCCAAGCTTGAAAAAGTAATGAAAAAAAACTGTGAGGAAGTGATTGCTAGATGATACTACAACTGAGATATGCCTACAAGTTGCTCCACTTTGCATCTTAGAACACTGTTTTTCTTGTCCAAAGGGATGGGTTCCTCCTGCGGCGCCCCCCTCGAGCAACTTTGCTTCGGTTCATTGTGATCCCGAAATTTCAGGTACGATTGTAAAATGGTGATTAATCCATAGGCGGCGGAAGATGTTTTTTATTGGGGCACAAATTTCCGTAGCCGACGTAATGGTGACGCCGTAAGGCGTGCTGGTGTGCGCGAAGCGCAAAACCTTATTGACGTGAGGTCCAGGGACCCACTTGAGGGCCTCTGTTGTGGTCCAGGGGCTAATCCCAGATGGGGGTCAAGGAGAGAAGCCCCCGGAAGCTCAGTGTTTTAGTGATTTGAGAGGCTGCAAACTGGTTGAAAACCATATTCAAATTAGGGATTCTAAACTATGAATTTAATTCAGGAGTAGGGTGAGGTAAGGGACGAGAATGGAATCGTGAAGTACCATGGCATTTGATTAAGGAGTAACATACTTTAGAGTAATTTTAGGGGGCAAAGCCAAAATGTTAATTGAAGCTACTCAAAACTTAAAATGTGATTCAGTGATAATGTGAGACACGTCATTTTTAAGAGATCCAAAGTGTTTGTCATGGGGACATTTTATCAGTAGGGAGTTCTAATAACAATTCCAAGGTAATATGCGTGGGGTCCAGGGTCCCGCAACAGGGCCCCTGGAAACTCTGACATTTTAGGCTTTTTAGTGGATTTTATGGAAGCAAAAAAGGACCTTTGTATAGGTATTTTTTAATGATCCTTAAAGGGGGATTATTCCTGTGGCAAATGCGTGTTATTTGGGCCAATAAGAGGACTGAGGAAATTCCCCTTGCTCATTATGTTTAAAAGGCCCTGGTTTGAGATGAAGGAAGAAAATTTGAAGAAGAAGGAAAGCTTGCAAACATTTTTGTTTTACCTGTTTGAAGGGCGAAAGTAAACTCTCCTACAGGTTATCGTCAACGTGGGGATCCCGGGCAAAGCCCTCGGAAGCTTTGCAACTTTTTCAGTCTGGAAAGTAATAATTGAGCCAAAGAATATCCGATATGTAATGAAATCAACTTTAAATTTATTTTGGGCCATCAGTTACTGGGGAGGGGCTACGTCCCCCAAATCTCATAAAAAATATGCGGGGCAGGCCCTCTGCCCCCCCCCCCCCCCCGCTTTCGCCTCCTATGTAATCATGTCAATTTTGAGAAAAATCTTAGTCTATTTGTGTTGCACTAACAAGTGACTAAAGGCATCCGTTAAACTTAACAGGCAGTGAATGCCATCCAGTAGCGTAGCCAGGAGCCCAGGATTGTATCATGCGGAGGGTATTGGGGCACTACCAACTTCCGATTTCTTTGAAATAAAACTCCATATTTTTAATTACTTGTTTAAAAAAAAATCCGCTCTCTTCGCGCGTTCCGAATTGCGATCTCTACTATACAGGAAGTGCTCGCTAATAAATCAGTCTGGTAAACTTTTCCGAGGCGCTACGGTGCCGTTTTCCAAATCTTCTTCAGTGTAGGCTTTTAATTTTTAAATATTTTGTCTGAAGCAGCAAAATCTGGGAACTTTTAAAATGTCTCCAGAAAGCCTCAATCCACAGGCTTAGATAGCATTGCATATAACAACAATGATCTTCAGTCGCCATACATACAGTTTCAGATATAGTAAATCGGAAACGAAGATATTTCAATAATTTCCCGAAATTTTCAAACTTCCATACAGGAAATTCAGTCTAAATTTTCTGCAATATATAAGCTCCATTGTAACAAACATTTGCTAAACCAAACTTTCGGGGCGCTCCGCGCGCGACACATTAAGTCCCTACTGTAGTGTTCACACATTCAAAAGAAAATCTGGAAATTTGGGTGTTTTCCCCCCTCCCTTCCCCCTCTCCCTGCCCCCCCCCCCCCAGTGGGAAAAGTCTAGCTACGCGACTGTATGAATGATCTTTCCCTCGCTTATCCTTCTCGCATATCCTTCCATAAGTCTTGCATGCCAGAGGTTCGGGATAATAGTAAGGAATTCCAGGGGCGATGCGCACTGTTAGACAAGAAATTTCCTTACTGGCTAACGCTAGCCTAATCCCAACCTAATCCTAATCATAACAAAGAATACAATCGATACGAAACAATGGCAACAACCAATCAAGTAACACCTTGTTAAAAAGTGTGCATCTACCCGAATTCTTGGACAAGTAGAATTTTACATAACAAAGTTACTGCACTGAATGCGTAAGCAGTTGTAACCACTGGCTTCTTGGCTATGCCATTCAAGATAGGAGACATTTTACGAAAGGATTACCTTTCTTAAGAGCAAGTTCAGACTAAGAGGACCACTCCTCTTATTATACCTAAGTCTATGCATCGGCCATCTATTATTGTATCGGGCTTTAAGGCGTCTTTGGTTAACTAAAGTTAAAAGAATTATACGGGGCCCTGATCCATGTTTTCAAATTACTCTGAGATGGAATCTTTTGTCATCTTTGTAGCTATAATGCAAGGTTCAATGTACCCTTTTTCGCCGGTTGTAGGTCGATCACTTCCATTTTTAGAAGTACAAGACTATGCATTTAATTAGGACATTCAGGATGACACTCTAAGAGCAGTTGAGCAAAAAATACTCAATGTTGGAGAAATATAGCACATGCCAAATTTTTAAGAAGGCTTTGCTAACTATATTTGGCAACTTTCATACAATAATTTGGGGAAATCATGATGTTTTGCACAACCTTGAGAAAATTCATGATCATGTGCTATGTTTGCTCAACTGTTTTACCGTACAGTTTCTACTATACACTCTTAAAACACGCAGGTTAGATTTAAACAATATTGTGGTCACAGATTAGCCATTACCTGGTTAAAGAAACCGAGGAAGACTGGTTAAAAAAATGTTAGTTTTGACCAACATTTAAAATCCTTTATCAATTTTACCAATGTCATGTTCATATTGACCCATCTTTCCTTGTCATTTTAACCAGAGAAAAGTTAGTTAATCTGTGATCACGATAAACGTGTTCTAGAGTGATTTTATAGTAGTAGACGGTTACAGGCTGAAGGAGAGTGCAAAACGTTCTCTGGGATGTATTAAATTGAGACTATGGGTGTACAAGTGGCTATCGTGCTCCGAACTTTTGACGGAAAAATTGGAAGTCGTACATTTTATATAGCTGGTCATTTCCTGGTAGTTTTGCAGTTTACTCATTTTTAGTCAAAGTTGTATTGCGAACGAAATCTCAGACTGATTAAGACTTCTCAGGTTTTACTTACAAACATATTTTCGGTTATCTGAAGTTAGCGATTGAGATTGTTCCCTACGGTTATGGGGACGCTCGCAGATACCAGTACGGTCGCCGGACGAATCTTTTTTCCGTCCTTCCTCAGCTCCGTATCAAGAAAATGTTGGCTAGCCTGGTGACACACCTGCCTACAAAGGAACTGTGACTTTAAAAATTCGGTACATAAAATATGGGAATAAAAAGGAAAAATGGAAAAACTCGAAACCGTAAATATTGAAATAACACATCTAAATGGAGAAATATAAATACATAGACATCAGGGCCGTGGAGAAAAACTACTGGGGTCTGGGGGTGGGTGGTAGTTCCCGAAGGAGAAGTGTTTTTTGCCCCAAGGACTATTTAAGCGAGGCACCACCATCAGTTAATTGGCGCAAAGCGTACAGAAAGTTTTTCAAAAAAAGGACCGCGCCTCACAGCCGGCCAAGTAATTCCATGTCAATTCGAAACAGTCGAAACAGCTTTCCAATGAAACACTCCTACCAGCATGCATTGCCGACCGCCTTGGACATATCAATGTAATTATCCTGATAATTATAGTGGAATGAAACACAAAGAAATGTGAATGTGGGAATAATTAGCCTCCAATCTGTAGGGCCAATGGGCACAACGTCTCTGATAGTGACATTAAAGACATGCATTCGACGGACTAGGAAACATGAAAGAAGTCGAAACACAGAATTCATGAAAATGTCTTTTTAGAGCCACGGTATAAAGTACAGCGAGTCAGCCTGCTCACATAGCGCATGGGGAATATGTACCTATGTACAGTATAGTCAGCTTTGTGTAATTACCGTACACCTGCCACCGGTCGGCCGGCGTTTTATATTGTGTATGTTAGTTATGCGATTGCGAAAAGGGATTTCGGATCGACTCCCTGAGTTAGCTAACTTTTACTATTACAGTTACAGTAATAAAACCTGATAAAAGGTCTATTTTCATCTTTGATAATGATATATTCATTGATTTGTTTTCCCTTGACGAAGCGGACATAATTATGCACAAGAGTAAGATTGAGTGAATCGTAAGTATTGTAGAATGAGGACCGAGCCCGTGGTAGGCTAGCGTTAGGATAGGTAATGACTACGTTAATGTTACTTCTTGACATGAATAAGCCAGTATGATTCGATCGATGATTAGGCCAAGGCCTAGCCTACGTCTAACTGACTTGGGCTAGGCTAATTGTTTTGTTGTTCAGTAGGCTAAGTAAGGTTACCAACATGACCTTGGCCTAGGCAAAATCTGTACCCAAATCTAAAAAGAGACTAAGTCGGGGATATTGTAACACTCAGTTTAGAGCCCTCAGCTCTAATTTAGAATCTGTGCCATGAACTTGCGTAATAGCTGTAGGGTTAGGGGTTAGCCTAGGCCTACGTATGCATAGTATTAGTAGGCTAGTAATCAAACCTCCCAAGTGACCTGCATTTCACTGGTTGGACCCGCATTTGGATACCCAAACCCGCTGACTCGCCAAGCCCTCTGAAAAACCCGCATTTCAAATCCCCGTAGTATTTCTAGTTAGAGAACCACACAAATTAGCAAATAATTCATCTTACCAATGACAAATTCAGTAAATCATATCTCACAGCACATTCAACTGCTCGCTGTGCTATAATACAATGCATAGGCCTAGGTACGTACGGAACTATGTTTGCTGTCCCAACATTGTTATCGGCTAACCTTCGCAGCAGGTATGGAATATATTCTTGTCACTGCCAAAATAGTGTAATAATGTTGTACAACGCCACATTCAATAGGGAAGGCAATTGCCCACTTTGTGGGTCACAGGCGGGACTTGTCCCAGAGTTGCCTGAAAGTTCTGGACTGTCTTGACAGTTCTTGACGTTCTTGGCTTATGTTTCCATGGCTAGAATGCCATGCGAGATGTAGGTAAACATTGGAAATCACCGGCAGCACGTACGGTATGACCGCCGGTGACATACATAGTTGACGTTTGCGAACTGTGTCGGTACCGCACTAAAATTTACCTCAAAAATAACGATTGGATATTGTGACTAGGAGAGGTTTTAGTCATTGGGTATTTGTGAGAATCTGCATAATATTATTTTGGCAAACTCTCAAAACAATATTTTTCTAGGTTACCGCAAAAAATTCAATACTGTACTGAACTTTTTTGGCGGTAACCTAGTGACATTGTGTTGACTGATTTGCCAAAGAAGTGCCACCATTTTGCGTGTAGGCACTTCCCCCTCCCCTTATACCCCTCCCCCAGGCCGGAGATCCACCAATAGACAGATCAGATGGACCCACATCTAGCCTCTTTGAACTTGGGAGCTATGAGTAATAGGGTTAGGTTATGTACGCATAGTAATAAGGTTAGGGTTATGTACGCATAGTAATAAGGTCAGGGTTACGTACGCATATGTATAGGGTTGGGGTAGGCCATATGCAGGTGTATGCATGCAAAGGAACTGTATATGCAGGGGTAGACCTAACTTATACGTACAGCATACGTATCCCATACTGTACATGTATATACTGTCAAGTACATACATACTTAGCTTTAGGTACACGTATACCTATAGCTATATGTAATAGATAGCATTATTAGACAGTACTTATATTATTTTTAACCCCTCTACCGGCAACGGCGCTCGTAGCGCAGTAGGCAAGGAATAGCTATACCGCTAGGGTTAATGGTTCGGGTCCCTGTACTAACAATGCTTTTCTTTCTTCCACAGCACTAACCATTCACTTCTTTCCACAGCACACACTCATAGCCCTGTTTCCCGAGTGAGGAAAAAAAGAAAAAAGTCTTTTACTTAACCCTTTACCGTTGTTTGGGTCCTTTTGGACCCATGGGGAGAGCTCTGCTGTCACCCATCTTTGCTGTTTCATGCGGAGCTCGAAACTGCAAGTAGCTACCCAAAAATTTGGCCACAACAGCGAGAGAGACAATAGTTTAAGTTCACGGGGTCAATGGCCTACGGAAGCCGATGCGGGGCGGGCTACGTCCGCTTTTCCGCCCACTCCCAAGGCGCGCAAATATGCCCTGATCGGAGCACAACGGTAAAGGGTTAAAAAAGGAAAAAAAAAATTAAAGGGCCAAACTACTCACCCCAAATTACAATTTTGGAACCCTGGTACCAAAATTCTCAACTGTCTCAGCTCTTTGATTGACAGCTAATTCAAACAATGCAGAGTGCCAAAGCTTATATTACACAGCATGAACCGAGCCCTCAACTTGTCATGGACCTATTAGTCCTAACGTTAGGCAGTAAGAATAAGAGGAGGGGGAAAGGGGGGGTAGCTTTAGCCTTGGCTAGGCCCCTAACTAGGCTAAGCCTAAGTAAATGGTGACGTCAGATGGTGCACCATCTAGGCCTTCCATTACACCAAATTGGATCAGCAAAACATCATGAATCTTTTGTTCTTCTTGAGCAAGCACAGGAATCTGTGTGATCAGTACTGCTATGGGTGTGAACGTGTGAAGAAGCTGAAATGTGTGTGTCGCATGCCAGATGTGTGTCACTTGAAAATTGAAATGTCTGTTGTCAATTCTTAGCCTAACCTTGGCCTAAGGCTAGGCCTACAATCCTTGACAAAAAACATGAGATAAACCCTGCTCCCCATTCTGGAAAGTAAGTTTACCAATTGCCAAAGAAAACGAAGACTTGGGTATTGTCATTTCAAACGATTTGAAGCCTTTTAGGCAGTGCGCAGCAGCTGCTGCTACTGTAGGGCTAATAGGGTGCTTGGTTTAATCAAGAGGAATTTCAGCAATTTCAGTAAAGATATTGTGCTAACTAAAGCAGTTGGTTAGGCCACATTTTGATTATGCTGTGCAGGCATGGAACCCTTTTTATGAAAAGGACAAGTTTATTTTAGAGCAGGTTCAGAGGAACGCCACACGGCTTATTCACAATGTGCGTAATCTCCCTTATCAAGATAGGCTCAATTGTCTAGGACTTACTTCTCTCAAGTTAAGAAGGATTAGGGGGGATATGCTGCAGGTTTTCAAGTTCCTTTCTGGTTATGATTCTCTGTCTAACTGTAACTACTTAGAGATTTGTGCTGATCCCCGTGTTCGTGGCCATAATAAGAAGCTGGTTAAATTTTTCTCTAGACTTGACATCAAAAAGTTCAGTTTCCCTCATAGGGTTGTCAATGAGTGGAACAGTCTCCCTGAGTGGGTTGTTAATTCCACTTCAGTCAACTGCTTCAAGATGTAACATTGACAAGTATTACTGTGACAGTGGCTGGATCTGATTGTATTAGGTTTGTTTAGTCTTTGTTTGGATTAGGTGTTGGTTTTGGGTCTGTTCTATAGGGCATCTTATGGGGTTTTTACCCTCCTTTGCCCTTAAACTTGTTATGTTATGTTATGTTATGTTATGCCACTTACCTTTTCTGTATTTGTACGCCAGACTATCATGAGAGTGTAAAGAAAGTCTGTGTCTCAAGGTCTGTGGGTTTCTGCCCTCAGTAGTTTCCGCGCGTTACTTTCTGCCCCTAAAAATCTTGCCAGGGCGGAAAGTAATGTTTGAACTAACGTGATAAAAATGACTGTTAACTTCAAATTTCAAATTAAAGTACAAGACAACAAGGAAATTTGTGGCTAGGCCTAAAACTTTTTCAGTATCCTCATTGAACATCATCGAAAAGAATGAATTATAAGACCTTTTTTCTAAACGTCAAGTCTAGTCATGGACTTGCATCTTTTTACGTATAAGTAGTCTGCTTGTCTATAGGTAGACTTATGCTGAATGTGTGAACAGTTGTTCACAGCACCGAATACCATATACCTGTACGTAAACGTATAAGTATACTAAAGTCAACAGTGAGAATGTTGCTTGGAAAGACAGGTTTTGCATTGAATAGTAAAAGACATCACTGAAATTTTAAACTTTAAGGAAAAGTTGATGGTATCTTCATTTGACAAAAGGACCATTGATATCACATTCCATTCCATTACTTTCCGCCTCCCCAAAAGATGTTTTTTGCTAAAAATAAAAGGGGCGGAAAACACCGTTTTTTGAGGGGCGGAAAATAGCAAGGGCAGAAACTAACTGTAACCCTGTGTTTCAGTCAATTTATAGATGAATCGGGACAGCAAGTGATGGTCTGATTTCAGTGGGCTGTTACTGGGGCCTTTTGCTTTTAATTTCCTTGCTTACCTGTTTTATGTATGGTTGGCACTAAATTGTATCTTGATTCCCTCAATTTTACTGAATAGGAAATTTTGAAATTCATGTAGACAGTGAATATGAAGACAGTTTAAGGCTGATGGACCCAATACTGTAATGGCTGCCCACAGTCACTAAACATGAGTGCTCTTCAGATTCATCTAATTTATTTATTGCGTCATCACTTGCAGTTGCAGGCTACAACACATTCCATGTAAAGCTCATGCCGAAGGTATGCCAAGAATTGCCAAGAATTGGGATTTTCTGTGCACATACACTGCTACATATATAGCAATCTGCAAGCGAGCGCAGTTACGTACAGTATACTGTACATGTACAAGTGACGCATACATGATCATAATACATTCACTGTAGCCCACAGGTTGTGTTTGTTAGTGTACCCAACTCCATTTCATGGTATGCCGATACGGTAAATCGATAAGGTGTTTGTAATTGTATGCCACGCCAACAGTGTTGTACCTTCCCAGGCCTGGAGCAGTGAGGTACAGTGTATGCCAAATTTATTGGGGTACATTTTTATATGCCAAAGATCTTTCTGTGAAAGGCCTTACTTTTCAGTATGGCCCCCTCCCCATATTAATGTTGAAGTTTCAAGATGCTTTGGGCTGCAGCAGAATTGGTTTTGTTTCACTGGACAATCTGTCAGAAAGTAGTAGAACCAGAGGACATAAGCTAAAATTTCAGAAACACTATTGTCAACTGGATATTAGGAAGTAATTTTTTAGTCAGAGAACTAATATTATGGAATGGAATAACTTGCCACAAGAAGCTGTAAATGCTGTGACAGTCAATGGATACAAAAACGTAATCCATCCTATTTTACAGAAAAGACAGGGGCTCTACATAAGCCAAAAATGGCTGTCTGCCCCAGTTTTTATAACCCCATTGGTAGTTACTGCCGGTGGGCTCCGATGAGTTACGGTGAGAATATTCAAAAGATTTTGTTTAATGTTCACTTTGACATGCGTTAGGGATACAAATGAACAAGAGGGATGCCACACAGTCTGACTTGCAGGTAACTCCTGGTCTTGCCTAGCTTACACCACCCAAGGTGAAATTCCATGTGACAAAACCCATTTGAAACCATAACTTAACTTACTAAAAAAAAAAACATAGTAACACATAGTAATAGTTTAGTAAAGTATGCCCTTTTTTTCAAATTTTGTGTCTCCTTCCTTTTTCAAATACATGTCAACCTTATTACTTAAAAATTGTTCTTTTATAAATGTTGAAGTCACAATTGATGAGAGGGGGCCTCCTGTGTCACCTCTGTCACTGTACCTGCTGACCAATTTCGTTGTTTCAATCATTGAACTTAGCAGTGGCCAAGATCTGTTCTTACCATGCAAATACCACTTGTAGGCTGTTTGAAGTACAACTGTTTCAGTCACAACAAGCTAATCATCTAATCATGTGTCCTGTGAAATCATAAATGCCTTGAGAGATAATCCACCTTTTTTATAAGGATCCCTCTATAATGAACACTCACTTCATTCAAAGAAATTGAAGTAACTCTATGGTCAGTATTGCCTACTATACAAAAGAAGAAATAGGCTTTACTCCCATTCTTTTCCTTGATTAATTAGTTGGTCACACTGTACGTAGTGTAAAGTACAGTATTGAATTTGCAAGAGGTATAAAATCAAGTTTAATTGTAGTATGATTGTGGGCTTTCAGTGCAAACATGCAGTGAGTGGTTGCTGGTGGAGTTGTAAATGCAACTAAATGTTTTTGCAATACTTGAACAGTTAAGGTACATCATGCAAGACATGCAAATGATGTTTATTTTTAATCTTGCTGATAATTACCATGTAATATGTAAATATTGTAATATAATCTTGAAGCTGTCTTGATTTTAGAAATATTCATTCATGTAAATTTGTACATCTATCATTTACCTGTTGTGTACTACTTTCAGACACTCTTTTAATCTTTTATGTTACTGTTAGGTTGCAAGTTTTCCAATTTTTTATGGTCCTTTCATACCACTTATTTACCTTTGTGAGGTAAGTAGGTTTTGTGGAAGCAGATTAATCAATAATTGATCCAATTTTCTCTTTTCAAGGTAATCAAGAGAACCAAACGATATTTTGTGAACTATGCAACAGCTTTGCTGCTCTACAGACCAGAAGGAATGGGTGGAAAAAGTCAGGAAACTGGGAAATAGAGGCATTTAAGGGGAACTCTTTGCAATTGGAAGAATGCTTCCCTTTTTTGTACATGAACATATTGGGGGAAATTATGGAAGGAAATTTTACATCCTTCCTTGGAAATTATTTTGCTCCCTCTCCAGGAAATCAACATATTTTCCAGCCCTACCAGAAGGTTATGCCTATAAGTTGAAGTGTAAAACTCCAACAAATGAAATTAAATCTAAGTTTGCGTAGTTTGAATTTAACAACATTCTTGAGGTATATGCTACACTGTAGATTATGTAATTCTGTTCTCTTTTTTTTTTTTCTATGACAGAGTATTTGAAAAACCATATGGAAATCTGGACCCAGAATTGTTAGTATCTTTGAATTTATAGAACAACTTCATCACTTTTCAAAATGGCATTAAAAAGATGTCACAGCCCTGATAGAATCGTAAACTCTAACTTGGATGAAGATTTAGATGGAGATGACTATGGTTTACGAGAGGCTTGTGGTCTGTTTGGATGCGTTGCGGCTGCCAATACACAGCTTGATGTCCCACAGTTACTAGCCCTTGGTTTAACAGCCCTGCAACACAGGTATTACAGGATTTTAAATTCAAATTTATTTTTCATTTCAACTTTGCAAAATTAGCAAACTGAAACAAACAAGATGCTCCAATCAGGGTTGCTATAGTTATGGAAAACTTGAAAAAGCCATGAAAATTTGGCAAATTATTCCAATGTCAGGAAAAGTTTCAAAACTTCAGGAATACTTTGTGAAGTCCTGGAAAAGTCATGAAAAATTTCACTTTTAATATCAAATTTTTACTGTCATTCTCCTCACCTTCAGATTTTTTTTTTTCACTTTTAATACCAACATCTGCACTGTAATTCTTCTCACTGTCAGATGTTTTGTTGGAAGAAAACTCATTCTTTCTTTTCTCTCTCCTGTGTCAGCCTTCAATAAAAAACTAGAAAAATACTAGAAAGGGATGCTAAATTTTAGCCTTCCCTAGATGACCATTCTAAAGTTAGTAATCCACAATCTATCAGAAAACTTGCTCCTGTTCAGCTCTATCTTGAGATAAAATAATAGGGATTGTTTTATGTATTCTAGTGAGACTTGATGTTAGTGATAGATTTCTTCACTGAATAACAGCTCTTTAAACATGACTTAAACCTCTTTAAAGACTGCTTGCTCTACAGAGCCAGCTTATTTGCAAAAGAGATTACTTGTTACAATTAAAGAGAATTTGGTTTATATGGCCTCTTTGTATGGTATAATTGGCCAAAATTTTCCAGTAGCATGATCTTCAGCCCTTCTGAAGAAAAAATTGGCTATGGTGAAAAAAAATTCAGAAGTAAAAATTGATTATAAGCAGCAAAATACTCTTAACTTGGGCATTAAAACTTCAAATACGTTGATTAACTAAAGCCTCTGTGTCCCACATTTTCATGCCTCTGCAATATATTTGCTAAAGTCATGGTAACTTGCTTTGGCATTTTCTTGGGGATTTTCAACTGCTGAGGCTAAAATACAGAAGGGTTGAACTTTAAAAAAGGAAAGAAAGAAAATGCTCATGGAGTTTCTGGTGTGAGGTCTTCTTGTACATTTACTATGTTTAAACAGAAATGGTTTCAACAAAAAGAATGGAAATACAAAATAATGAAAAAATGAAGGAATCAGGTCATTATATTTTTTCATGAAATGAAGTTTTTGAGATATCATGAATGAGTACTTAGCATTAAAGTTTGTTAGGGGGGAAGGGAGTTCCATAAGCAAGGTCTGGTGACAGGAATTTTATGTTGGGAAGGTGTGAGCAGAAAATGTATAAATTTATTTATATAATAGTAGGGTGGCTTAGCAGATTTAACGTTACCGGCCGGACAAAAGTACCAAATTTGGCATGGAGTTTCTTTTTGACCTATCTATTGATTTTATCCGTGGAACCCACGTGATGGGTTCCGATTTTCCAAGATGGCAGCCAAAATCCAAGATGGCCGTCAGAAAACAGGAAATATCATATATCTGCCCGCAAAAATCGGAGATAAACAATTGAGGGGTCAATTTAGGTGTTTTCGGGGTTACTTAAACTGATGCTGGGCATGGCATTTTGCTTGGGTAACCCACTCTCAAGATGGCGGCAAGAATCCAAGAAATGAGGGGTCAATTCAGGTGTTTCAGGGGTTACTGAATTAGATGCTGGTCGTGGCATGTTGCTCGGATAGCCCACTTCCAAGATGGCGGCCAAATCCAAGATGGCCAACAGAATAAAGGAAATGCCATATATCTGCCTGTACAAAACAGAGATGAACAAATGTGGGGTCAGCTCAGGTGTTTCAGGGGTCACTGAATTAGATGTGGGACATGTTATGTTGCTCGGGTAACCTACTTCACAGATGGCAGCCAATGTAACTGAAATACAGCAATTGATATTGTTAAAGGTCAGTAGAAGTTTAAATTTTAACTTAAAAGATCGATTTCTTCTGATTAGTATTGAAAATCCAACCGTCATACTGACTTTAACTCGATGCAGTGTGAAATGAGACAGACCTACTCTTTTTCAAACTTTTTGTGATGTCGAGGGAAGGCTAACGACCTGTCCTGTGTAAAGTCAATGCAAAATTCACATTTTCAACTTTGCCACATGAGAATGGTGAATTTCATTTAAATGAAAAGTCACAGAATTTTGAAGAATTTACATATGCAATCATTCATTTACTTTTAAGAAAACATTAGCTTACACTTTTCGCCTATGTAGAATAAAAAATCAGCAGTAATTAGACCTACTTTGTAAACTCAATAGTGACATTCATTTCGTTCCGCTCTCTTGATGTCAATGGACCCAGTTACTGGATTAAGATAACACAAATGTAAAATGAGTTTTCATATTTGGGATTATGAAATAAGCACTTTTCATCTAGGGAAATTTCAAAGCAATTTACTGCACGTTAACTGACGTTCAAAAATGTAAGTTTACACTTTAACTGACCTCAGGCTTCAAGTGCATCTAGTAGTAGTATTCGGGAATTCTATCTACAATGTTTCAATACGTTTCTCTACAAGAAAGTCTACAATTAATTTATGTACCTTATTTTGTTGAACATCTGCACCAACAAAGAGATGTTCGAGGCAGATTTGCTTTTCTGCATTTGCACACTGTACAGGCCCTGGGGCAGCCACATTTCACGAATTCTCTGCAGGCTTTAGACGCCTCTGGAGTGGTAGACCAGACAGGTTCCCATTTTTCACCCAAGCATAGTCGGTTGGACATGAATTCGTTTTGTTGAGATAACATGCATGTTGTCCAAATGCCAGCCTGGTACACTGCCCTCCTAGTGTGCTGGAGTAGTGCATTTTGAGTAGATGGTATCTTGTCAGTACTGTAGCTTGCCCTTTCTGGCTGAATAGCTTCATCTGGGCACTGTTAACATTCATGAGGTTACTTGTTTTGTCATAAACTGCGACAACTAGTCTTTCGATTCTTTTAAATGATTCAGAATGTAAGTCAAGATGCTCAAACGGGTGTGCGGCTAGATGAATGAAAGCATCAGTAACTAAATGCTGATGTCGTGTCACATCCTGACAAGGAGTGGAAAACGGGCAAGCCACGTTATTTATGTTCTCCAAGACGGGCACAAATTGCATTGATGCTGTAATGAGTGTAGTTTTTGCCAGTTCCAAATATACCCACAGATCAGCATCAGCCTTTACCTGGGAGAGGTCATGGAACATACCAGCAAGAATAACGACGACGTCTGTAGCCACAGTTCGCACCTGGATGGATTTTGCTCCATTCCCCAAAGCATGTTTCACTTTGACCACAGTCCTAGCGTCTGCCTCTTCCTGATTGCAGCTGGGCATTTCGATTTGAGTTCCAACACATGTAACATGCTCTCCAGCTGTGATGTATATCGAACACCCAGGAGAGATACGGCAATCCTCGACCTTTGACGACAGTAATTCGAAGAGTTCCTTGTTAACTGGATCACGGAAGAAGTCATTCCAGTTGCCTGGTAGCTTGGTGTCACCTGATACTTTCATACGTACACCTATGCCTCGTTTCTCCCTGGTCCCCTCCTTCATACTATCTGGACGGTAATTATCCCACACACCCACTCGCTTTACGTCACGCAGCTGATGATCCAGATGGGGTATAAACACGTCGTCCGCATATTCTTGGAATGTCGAGACATTTGTTACAGGCAATGAATGTACTGTCACAGCACCATCCAGAACTTTGTAGTCATATGATACAGGTGCCTCTGTCTGGTTTGGTTCTTCTATACATTGTAACAGTTGACTTTTGGTACCGGACAGATTGAGCTTTCCAAACTCAGACAGGAATGGATGATACGAATAAACTTCGTGTGCAAAGAATTCCCTAATGCCACCATCTCTGTTTTGAAGGGAGATGTATAACTGGCCAAAATTGCCACATTGTTCTCAAGTACCTTCACTTTCTTCCAATCCTTCGATGTAACTTTGAGCTTTGTTGAGAATAGTGGTAGTGAGTTCTTTGCTCTCCTATCATATATAGAGTGACTACGATCCAAGAGCGCAGTCGTAACATACTCTTGATACTTCTTTATGCCTATGTCTTCCAGTGTACGGATTGTATTCACTACCGCCTCATTCGCGCAGTTACGACTGTCAAGTGTTACCAACTCTGCGAAGTCAGCCAAGAAGGAGTTTCCCATGTGGCGCATTGTATTAGAAAAGTTATCGACCTGTAGCTGGAAGGTTCTCTGTGCAGCAAGTCCTTGCTCATGGTGTTCAAAGTTAGTGGGGTTTTCCAGATCATCGTTATAAAAATGTACATTCTCGCACTGTCTAAGAAGTCTGGCAAGCTCGGGTCCAGCTGTCATCCAGCGCATGAAGGCGACTGGATTCTCAGTGAGTCCTGCTGCACCACCAGATGCCTTCACCACTTTATTCTCCTGCTCATGAGCTTGCTCTATTGGAATCGCAGAGTACTGGTTTTGTCTTCAATTTATTAGAGTTACACACCCTGTATGTTAAACGGCTTAAGGAACTGAACATAATAAAGACTATCAACAAAACCAGACTTAAGGAGCAGTTGCTTGAATGGTTCTCCGATGCACAAGCACAACATGATGGCCGGAACATCGTTATAATACTCAAAGATGTAATGAAAAACATGATTAAAGATGCCCTGAAAAAACGTGACTTTACTGAGGATGCAGATACTAGCACAAGCAGCAACAATCATTAGAAAGGATATATTTAATCATGAAGGATTCCAGTTCACCGGTCAGTTTTCACCTGGTTGTCAGGAGAAATCATAACCATCAAGTCTACGGTGTCTCGTCTCCATGATTCTTAATGGTCCAAATCTGATAGAGAGTGATGATTCACAAGTGTGCCTAACTGTTGGACAAAACATCGTCCACAACGTGAAGAAACGTAAACCTAATTCGACTGCGAAAGTCTGGCACACTCTGGACAGAAAACCTCCACTACCAATTTACATTGGCCTAAATATACACGCGCTGACCATAAGTAAGAAGATAATCCAACAGTTACACCAGATGGATATCAGTGTTTCATACGACAGAGTGATGCGGATTGAAGAGTGGCTCGCTACAGCAGTATGTGAGAGGTTTGAAGATGACGGTGTAGTAGCTACTACTATTCTGCGAAAAGGACTCTTCACCATGGGCGCTTTTGACAACCTCTATCACAATCCAAGCGCAACAACAGCCACAGCATCATTTCATAAGACTGGCATTATTGCATTCCAGTTTTTAAGCACTGGGGAACCTGGTGTCATCAGAGAACCTGTCACATTACCGCCATCAAGGGCATATGTTCACTTGCTCCCAGACCATCGTGCTTCTGTTCCTGTAGTTTGGTTAAAATCTACAGATGTTGAGAACGTACCAGAGAGTATTAGTGAACCTGTTACGCTTGATCTGGTAGATGCAAAACGTGAAGAATATGATTGGATTGAACAGAGTCTTCAACATATCAGTGATGTGGAACTGTGCAAGACAACTTCTCTTACATGTTCTGCTTATCACGTCACTCGACATCAGCCAACATCAGAGCTAACGGCAATATGTGCACTGCAGCCTCTCTTGTATGAAAAATCACACACACCAGCAATGATTAAACATGGCATGGATGTACATCGGCAGGCAACAGAGTATCTCAACCCAGGACAAATCCCAGTGATAACTTTTGACTGACATTTCGACATAGCCAGCAAGTTCAACAAATGTTCTTGCTTCATTCATAACATCATCACTGTTTATTGTTGCCTTCTGTAAACCTTTGCATCGAAAAAGCTCCACATAGGTTCAATGAATAATCGTCAAGAAACGTTGGCCTTGCTATCACTTAGCATGTGATGTTCTCAGAATATATGTTGTGTTTATGTAGGGTCCACAATCTTGCAAATCAGGTAGGTATTCACAGCGGGTTTGTTTACCCTAATAACAGAGCTGACTCACGATTATCAGTCGTACCCATAGCTGCCATTAGTATTACAGGTTTGCAACTGTGTTCGCTCACAATCGATCACACCTTAAAGTTCCCCCAACTTCTAGAAAAGGCTTTCTGAGACAATGCTAATATGTACAATTAGAATACCAGCCACAACATAGGCCGATAGCATGGGCCCCTTAACCAGCTTTACAGGAAAAATGGGGGGGGGGAGGGTGGGCAGGCGAGTGTTCTGATTGGGTTAGCAATTGTTTCGACTGGGGCTGGGGCATAAAATTTTCTTCAAATATCAGGTTTACAAGTTTTAGTTTTCATCTGGTGGAGCAGAAATATTTTGGGAGTGGGATATTCCCCCCCCCCAATGCCATCCTCCCCATGTTGGGGCATTGCCCCGAAATTCCCCTTTCCCCGTGGCTACAGGCTTACTATAGTCAGGGAGCTAGCCCAGTTTCATTAACACGTTTGAGAACGCAAGATTTGATTGTCCAAATCGGTGAAGGGAATGAATATATATGAAATTTTCTTTTTTGCATGCGGCCATCTTGGATTCTGGCAGCCATCTTGGAAGTGAGTTGTCCGAGCAACATGCCATGGCCTGCAACTGTTTCAGTGACCCCCAAAACACCTACATTGACCCCTCAATTGTTCATCTCCGATTTTTGCACGCTGATATATGACATTTCCTGTTTTCTGGCGGCCATCTTGGATTTTGGCCGTCATCTTGGAAAATCGAAGCCCATCACGTGGGTTCCACAGATAAAATCGATAGATAGGTCAAAAAGGAACCCCATGCAAAATTTGGTACTTTTGTCCAGCTGGTAACGTTATTGCTAAAATTTGTCGCTAAGCCACCTGACTATAAATATTTATTGAACAGTCAGATTAATGAGTACATAAATACATTTTTTCAATGAAACTGAGTTTAGATGAGGCAAATGATATTATTCTGCTGTTCAATGGAAACTGTTATCTGCCTTTCACTGAGGTAATTGATTGTTTGCCATCTTTCATCTTTTATCTTCATACAGTAATTTGTGAATCAAAATGTTTTCTTCTGTACCCTCCGTAAGACTTAAAGTGTACAAAATCCTGTTGCTGTTAAACAAGTCAGAAAGCTCTGTGATACAGAAGTTATAGGCTGTTAGCTGGCAGTTGTTTTAAATTGTATGTTTTACATTATGATGCCTACAGACAACTTAGCTCTTCATGGCAAATAAAAGCTCATGTAAAACTTATAAGTCTACATGTAGTTCTACTGGAAGAAAACTCACCTTTGACTTGGGCAGGGATCAAATCTGGGACATTTCCTCCCACTTAGCATCGATTGCGGCCACCTTTAACAATTAAATAGTTGAGCTGATAACCCATAAATTGTCTTAATGTAGGTATTGGAGTTTTCCTGTATGGACAGTCTTTCATTCAGCTACAGCACATGTAGCTGCATTATCAAGTGGTTACAGCAGCCAAGAGGCCTGGAGTTTTGAGTCTTAGCTGGGTCATATCAAAGACAAACATGCAACATAGTTTCCATGTTGGGCTTGGGGCTCAACGTAAGCAATGAAGTATGAGGTAGAAAGAAGGCAATGAGGCAAAAAGGTCGTGGCAGACCTAACTGAAACCAATTGGTTAGAAACTGAGCCATAAAACCTCATCTTATTAGTGTAAGTAGGGCTTGGTGCTCGGCATAAGCAATGGAGTACTAGGGGACACAAGGCTGAGCCACAACTTGCAAAAAGGTCATGGCCGACCTAAATGAAACCAATTGGTTTGAAACTGAGCCTCAAAACTAAAACCTCATGATCATCTTACTAAGTACTGTAGTAACTGACCTTAAAGGATACAGTACAACAAGATAAGATGGGACTTATTTTTAGATTACAGCTGTAGTGTTAGTCTTATCATTACATAAACAATCTTTTAAAATATTCATGACAGTGTCTTTGGTCTAGCAGATGTGCATCTGCCTCTCACGCAGAAGGCCCGGGTTCCATTCCTAGGTCGAGTCATACCAAAGACTCTAAAAATGGAACCTACTGCTGATGCGCATGTTGCTCTGCGAAAGCAGTGGAGTAGGGAAAACAAGCCAGTGAGCAACAATTGGAAAAAAGGCCATGGCTGGTTTGACTTGAACCAGTAGGTTGGAAACAGAGCTGTAATTCTCCATCTACCTAACTAATTTAAAAGATTCATTTAGTATTCAATTCATCTCAGCAATCAGTAGCAATTACTCTCAATTGAAGGTCAGTGGAAGAATTCAACCTCCCCATCACACAGAGAGCAGACATTGTGCAAAAAAGTTAATTATCAACCAGCTGTGTCAAAACATTGTTACTATGGTGACAGCAGGCCTGGAGTTGTAGATTTTCCATTTATGAGCTACCTCACAAGTCAAGCTCCTAAGGAAATTTAGGAGTGTGGTAGGCATTTGTTTTATTTAACTGCAACAGATTTAAATCTGATCTATGTGTAAAAATTGAACTACTCACAGTGATTTCACAGTGATTTGAGCTGAGTAGCAGTGTGTGATGGCACTAGCAGCATACCTCAAAATCAAGTCCTGTAACAGACTAAATGCTATGTAATTCGTAAATGGTAGATCATCCAGTGTTGATGCATTAAAAAATAATGTTACGTTGATCATCATGCATGAGGTTTTGCTGACTAGTTAAAAAACCTGAATAGAGCAAATCAGGTGGTTTAGGGATCTTTGAGAGGAATGTTTAAATGTCATGTACTGTGTTACTCTCCAGGGTTGCATCTAGAAAGATTCAAGTGTAGGATGCAAATTGCTTCAGTGACTATCTAGTGTAGACCAAAATTGGGCTTGACAAGCTTGTAACTTTTTCTATAGATCAGAGTTTTGGTGATAAATTTGTAGCCAATTTATAGCAACATTGGGAATTTGTGAGGACATAGATCTAGTTTTGCCAGAAGTGTGAAAAAGTTGAAACAGCTGTTGCAAAGAACTTTGTGTTTGCTGTGTACTTTTCTAATAAAGTGCAACAGGGTTCATAACGGGTTTTTCTCCAGGTGGCTATTGTTAAAGGAGAACTGCTTGCAGTTCAATTGGAATTAGTCTGGATGTCTATCATGTATGGTTTCGATGAAAGAGAAACCTATGCATTCACGATGGCGTGTGTGTATGTATGTGTGTGTGTGCGTGTGTGTGTGTGTACGTGTGTGTTTGTGACACTTTGCTTGTTAACACGATATCTCAAGATAAGAATGTCTGACAGTTTTCAAACTTGGTACATAGATGTGCCATATTGAGAGGAAGGAGCGTATTGTTTTTGGCAGAGGTGAAAGGTCATGTGGGGTCACCAGGGGTCAAAGTCCAAAAATCTCTTTAACACGATATCTCAAGATAGGAAACTTGGATAGATTTCATATTTGGTATGTTGATGCGTTATGGTCAGGAGATGGTCTTTATTGTTTTTGGCAGAGGTCAAAGGTCATCTGGGGTCACCGGGGTCAAAGTCTGAAAGTCTTGTTAATGCAATATCTCAAGATGTCTGCCTATCAATCTATGTATGGCTTTTGTGGCAGTCAAAAGGGCATCTTGAATAACAAAATTATTTTTTGAACATGCTTGTTAAACATTTGAGTGAGAAGATAATGGTGCATTATGTCAAATTTGAAACAGTACATTTATGTATCATCAAATCCTCAGTGAATTTTTGCATTCTGGTTTATGAATTACTCTTGAGAATCATGTAATAATATTTTTGTTAAGGAAAATTTATGAAAAATGTAAAATCATTGTTTGATGTTGGATACATGTGCAATACTTACGTCCTTAAATAGTTAAAGGTACTTGGAAGAGAAGAAACAAGACAAAGTAAGTGAGAATTAGCTGTCATTCTAAAACTAGTGTGTGGTGCCTGCTCTTTTCCTTTAAATGTTTTGGGAGAACAAATGCCCAGCTGTAAGTAAGGGAGAAGTTCAAAACAATAAACTGCTATGGGGACCTGTGTAGAATCTGCATGAGCCATAACTTTCATATTGCATTTTCCAACAGTAATGCCCTATTGTAAAATTGTAAGTGATTTTTGAAATTTTTGGCGGCACTTTGTTTGCCTCCCTCATTGTTTTTGAGTAATTGTAGCTTCTGCAAGGTAGTGCTGCCACTATCAAATTTTGAAAATGAAATTAAGGAAGACTTCTAAAGTAGGCCTATTTTAGAGTGGTGAAGGAATATGTACAAAAATGATGAAAGCTGAATATTGAGTGGAACTAATTGCTGGTGAAACGTGTACTGTAAACTGGTTGTAGCTCACCAGCCAATCACAGCTTAAGCAATGGTTAATACAAATTTGTGTGTATTGGTGCATGTTATTAAAGGCTAGTGTCACATTAAAATGACAAAGTTGGATATTTGATGCATGGTAACAAGCATTAAAAACCAAGAGAATAGCTGCAATTCCCATCAAATCCATCAAAACATTGACCCATTATATACGGGAATTTCTGATTTGCACTAAACCATGAATAAACATATGCAAATAATATGATGCTATATGTGGCTAATGGTTTTTTTTTTTTTTTTTGTAGTCTTCATTTCAAGGACAGTTGTTACATTTGTATGTCCTAACAGTTTTTTTTTGAAAGCTGAAACTGTGTCCTTGAAAATCATCAGCATCATGCCAAACCGTAAACTATCTGATAAATAATCTGATAAATTAAGAGATAATAAATGTGAGGTTAACAAAAGAAATGTCCATAATACTCAACATCCCATATCATAATTTTTGCATGAGGAACAACTGTTTTGAAGAGGTATATTTCGAGAATGGTAAAAGACACGGACATAATTTCATCAGAATTTTCCTTAGAAATAGCTACTCTTTAACACTCAAGTTCAATAGTAAAGTCAGTGTTTTTTGCTGACATGTCACACTACCTTTGAGTCAATGGCAGTCTTCATTAGTTTGAATTATGTTCTCAAACACTGTCTTTGTCATGGTTTTGCCATATCCTCCCCTCCCCCCCCCCCCCCCCCCCATCATGTGGTCAGTGCACTTTCTGTTGTGTACTTCTTTAATGTACAGTACTGCAAGTTTTATGATTGTTAAAATTTTAATAAAATTTGCCCCATTAAAGTGAACAATTACAACCAGTTGATTAAGTTCATCTGAGATGTCACATTTGTAAGATAACTGGTTTTGTGGATTGAAGAAGGACTTCTTTGGGAGTATTTTGCTTGATAAATTTTCAAAACCACTTTTACATCAATTGCATACATGCTTGCTATTTTGTCCAAGCTACTGCAAAGAATGATGTTATGCCCATGACCAGGACTGAAAAAAGAAAAAATGTTTATTTTCCAAGATGGGAATGAAATTATTTGAATGATTTCCTAGTGAGGGAGTGCCCCCTGCAGACTGGCGGTTTGAGAATAATAATTTCCACAGTATTTCCTGCCTGTCATAAGAGGCAACTAAAGGGAAACCAAACTTAAACCATACTTGAAAATAAATTTAAACTTCGAACAATATCGAGTGAACTGACACTATATTTCACATTTTTGTTGGTGTGTTGTAATATCTCATCTAACTAAGTAACTAAACAAGAGAAGGAATAAATTACCCATAATTTTCCCCATCTTTTCTTGTAAAAGAAAGGGAAATTTCCCTCCCATTGCCAAAATTTCTGTCCAGATGCTCAGATTTTTTGGGATGGATGGATCCACCCAGCTTCCCAATCCCAACTTTTTCCACCTATGCTCATAGCCCTTAGAGTAGATTGTACAAATTGATATTTATTCATGGTTTTATCTAAACAGGGGCCAGGAAAGTGCAGGTATGATAACAGGTCGCTTGGACAGTCCAACTTTCAAGAAGCATATAGGGATGGGCATGGTCAGTCAGATCTTCAAGGAAGAAATTTTAGCCAAAATGAGGGGTGATTTAGGAATTAGTCATACGCGCTACTCAACTGCTGGGAGTTCTGCACTTATCAACTGTCAACCCTTTGAGGTGGAGACTCTCCAGGGCAAGATTGCTGTAGCACACAACGGTGAACTGGTCAACTGCAAGTCACTCAGACAAAAGGTACAGTATGATTTATTTTATCCATATTTATTGACTGACTTATCTCTTAAGCCACAGTCACTCTACATTGAATTTGGTTCAGATTTTGATTCTGTTTTTGGAATTTTTTGTTAATGTCTTCTCCATCTCTGGTTGGAAAGGGCCAAAAATTTCTCAACCAGTGCAAATATAGGTCTATGATTTGCATCGAATTTCTATAAAAATGAAAGGCCAACTGATTTTTTTTGTGACATCACACCTAAATACTTTTTTATTGGACAGCATACTCTGATAAAATCTGTTTACCGATGTACCATCACAAAATAGCATTCATGAATTTAATTTTCATGTGTCTGCAGTACAACTCATACATTTACACAGGTTGACAAACTTTTGGCTCTTTCCAACCAGAGATAGAGAAAATTTAAACAAAACTTACTTAGATTGGTTTGGAATCTGATCCAAATTTGTTTTAGTGTGACCACAGCTTTATGCATCATTCACATGGTATCCTTGACATATGCAATGTTTATAGTACATAAATGTGCTCCACTGTCATTTCTGTGATGGCGACTGTTAAATTACACACCCTCAGTCACAAAGCTGACCTACAGTTTGTGTCTAATGAATATGTAAAATGTTCATCAGAAACACAATTTTGTCAGATTTGCCTATATTTTGTGAAAGTACCTGTCTCAAACTCTACCTGAACCATGAGTTAGATGCAGTTTTGAAGAAACTTTGCTATTTATTATTTTTGCCATTATTTTTATTTCTAAAGCTTTCTTGTGGTCACTAGTATATGCAAGTTTACATGCAGGTCTTTATTTTCAGAAATTTCACGGTTGTCCAAAGCACTTTTGGTGAATATACAAAACATTGTGTTTTGTGAGTACCTACGGCATTGTGATGTTTTGTTGTTGAAATTTGCTGAAACGTGCATGTTCATATATCATTGGTCTTGGTTACACAGAATACATGCTGGCGAAATAAAAACTATAGTAAGTCTGATGATAAAAGTTGAAAGAGTTGATCAGTAAGCAGGAGTAGTTTTGAATCAAATCAATCTGCTTTTTAATTCTTATTCTCACCACAAAAGCAATGGTTGTCCTTCAGACTTTTGGAGAACCAACCTTTAACTTTGGGTTACCGATATGGAACTTAAGTCTTCTGTCACCACCAGGGAAATTGATCCCTGAAATGCCGGTTGTTATCCTCTCAAGGGTCAAACTGAAATGTTTTATAGGGGTCATTCCATGTCAAATCACCCAGTTTTTGAGAAAGTTGTTGCTCGACCGACTCAAAAAATTCCCCAAATATTTGTACGTGTAGACAGTGATGAAAGAAGCATATCTTGAAAATTTTTGCGAAATTCCTTAAATTTTGACTGAATTAAAATTTGTTGAAATTTCACAAATCAGTGGCAAAATGACATTTTGGCAATTTTGAGGACAGATGTGTCTTTCCCCCAAAAAATTTTTAGAATTTTTGAACTTAACCCACATTGACCTTTTTGACCCCAAAGGAGCACCATTTTGTGCGACGGTGCAACTTTGCAAGGTGAAAAATCTAAAATTAAAGCACCTACAACTGTTAAACTTTGGCTTTTGAAAGAACTTTGTAAACCCAATAAACAGCCAAAAAGACAGTGACTTTCCATGTCTCTGTCAGCGATATTTGTGCCCCCAAAATGCTCCGTGTGCCATAATTCAGTAAAAAATGGGGATTTTTAAGGCTACATTTCTTCAGATTGAAACAAAAGAAATCCCTGAAAGTTTCATTCTGCTTTTTTTGTGTACCAGACAACTATCTCCAGAAATTACAGGGCTCTGGGTATTACACTTACAGAGATATTGATCCCTAACCTTGGCCAATCGTGTGATGAAAATTGTCAAATATGCAAATTTGGGCCACTTTAGGAAGCAGTAACTCCACAAATCAACATTTGAAAAGCTTCATATTACCTGTTCTATGGGATAGTTTAATTATGCTTATATCATTAAAGGGCTGGTGGGTTATGTATTTGCTGAGAAATTGGTCCTCAAAATTGACAAAAATGCCAAAATGTCATTTTGCCACTGATTTGCGAAATTTCAACGAATTTTAATTTGGTCAAAATTTGAGGAATTTTGCAAAAATTTTCAGGATATGCTTCTTTCATCACTGTCTACACATACAAATATTTTGGGAATTTTTTGAGTTGGTCAAGCAACACCCTCAGGTGATTTGACATGGAATGACCCATATATGATCTTATAAAGTCTGTTAAGATGAAAAATGTTAAACTTATGTATTACCTATAAATTTGGCACTGGATGGTGGATTTTGAAAGGTTTCTCATTTCACTGGAGGTCAGCCCGTGAAAATGTGATATATAATGGTATATTAATAACAGAATGGCTGTATGATCTTCATAATTGGTATTTGGCATGTTGGTGTCCCAAAGTGGTTACTCCATAGTTTCTTTTGTAAGGGTTACCTGCCTGTGAAACTATGAGGTCCCTAGAATTCATTCTCCTTCAGCTGCAGCCCCCTCCCCACCTCTGTTTGATTTATGCACATGGATCTTAAATATTTATTTTGTGCTTACTGAGATTTTATAACATTAATTTATGAAATTTTGATCAATTTGACCTTTGACATTGCAGTGGCCCTGAATCACTTAGCTTTGTAGTTGAAGTGTCCCTTGAGATTTGAAAAAGAGCCACCCAAAATGGTTACCCATATTATACTGAAATAAATTGAGGGCGCTATTCATTTTTGATTCAACAGAGCCCTTTAGTTTAATACAGCTTTGTTCTTCCGCCCACCAAAAAAGAACAAAGAAAAACAAGCAGTATAAAAACAAGTAAATACTGCTATAGAGATTATGTATGTGATGTCAGTGCGTTTCACTAGATGGAAATGATCAAAGGCAGCTGTTGTGTTACACATGCACAGCAGCACCTTAGTAACAGTTGTTGTAAAATGGACCCTTGGTAGAAACAGAGACATAGGTGCATAAGTCTTGTATTAGCTACCTCATTCTACTGTACAATGTAAACCGTGAGAGCAAAAGAGGGCATGGTTGTGGTATATACAGTGTAAATATATTTTGAGGTGCCTTGGTGGCAATAAATGTTTCCTTAACCCTTTACCCTTGTTCGGATCCTTTTAGACCCAGACGGGGAGCGCGGCTGTCACCCATCTTTACTGTTTCATGCGAAACTCGAAACTGCGAGTAGCTACCCAAAAATTTGGCCACAACAACGAGAGACAACAATTTAAGGTCACTGGGTCAATAGCCTACGGAAGCCAACGCTGGGCGTGCTATGTCCGCTTTTCCGCCCACTCCCGAGGCGCGCAAATATGCCCCGATTGGAGCACAACAGTAATGGGTTAAGTGCAGTAAGGGTTAAAGTACCATGGCATCAGTAATGTTATCAGACATGGTCAGAATTTATTTTATAATATGTATTTTAACATTTCCTCAGGTATTAAAGCATGGTATTGGACTTTCTACAAGCTCTGATTCAGAAGTTATCACACAACTCCTGTGTAGTACCCCACCTGATGGAGAACCTAACGGTGCCAACTGGGTTGCAAGAATTAAACATTTTATGAATGAGTCCCTTATGGCATATTCAGTACTCGTCATGTTTGGTTCCAGCGTATATGCTTTCAGAGATCCATATGGTAATAGGCCGCTGTGTCTGGGTGCTTTACAAAGAGCAGGTCTTCTCAGTAAGTAAATCTAGTAATATAAGCTGTATTCTTTAATTTTCATGCCAGTCTGTTTTAAAAGGATTAACCATTTTGTAAATAGTGGACATTTTTCACAAATTCTTGCATGTCTAAAATCTCTGTTTTACAAATACCTGTTAAACGCATCTGATATTGGCAGCAGTTTTCAAACTTTAGTCACAATTATAAGTCACACCCATTAGTCACACCCTTAAGTTGGTGACTTGGAAAATGTGTGATTAAAGGTTTCAAATTGTGTACATTCGTGCTTGTAATTGCTACAATTTTAGTAGACCTTATGTGATGATGTCACAGAGCAAAGCAAGCCCCCTCACTTTGAGGAAAGTATGCATCTTTGCAAGTTCCTACAAAAAATGACGGCTGATTTGTGAACCAATTGGCTGCTACAAGTGCAAGGCAAAGTCTTCAGTGTGAAGGCCTCTGCTTGATTGATTACCTCCAAAGTGATTTTAGGTGAATTCATTGCATAAGGTCTATTGCAAATTAACCCTCTATTGCCCCCATCCAGCCCCAGGATCTTTGTGCATATTGAGGTTGGACAGAACATAGGAGATAATACGCCTTGATTCAGCATTCATATGCTCGTTACCATGTGACAGCAAACAATGGCTTCTCTTGTCGTTATGGCAGAGGTGAAATTTATACTTTTGTGTTTATCAATGCATGCCATGAATTTAAAGGATTATGGTATCTTCTGGACTTATGACAAAATTAACAGCAAGTTTCAAGTTTATTTGAGCCTCCTTTCCAGTTTGCAAACAATCGCTGGTAATGATTGGTTGGATGGCAGAATTTCACCCATGCCGGTTATTTGCTGTTTATAGAATATAATTGACCTTATGCTGATTTGTGGTTGGCTGTTCATACAAGGAGTGTATGTTACCCTGAAGGCAATTCTCAGCATTATTGTATGAAATTCAGCCATATTTAAGTAATCACAGTTAACCACTAAACGATTGCAAAATTGTGCGATTAAACATTTAGTAATTTTACTACACACTCACAGCATAAAGATTGCAGCATGGTATGCACAACACCAATAATAAGCACCAATAATGCATGTGTGTTAAAATTCCCTAAATTAAGTGTTTTTTCATGTTCATTTAGTACTGTGAAAAAGTGCAAATAATTTATCTATAATCCTGGAAAAAAACAGATGAAACAATTTTTTTTTTTATTTAATGACAATTTTCACTCCCTGGGCTGTGAGCTCAACCCTTCAGCCCCATCAATATTTTACCCTATTTTTGACTTTAACAACTTTGAGTCAGCATCTAATGTGGGAGCAGAAGTTGTTTCATTTCCTTTTGCCAGGATCATACTGTACCTTTATTTTATGTTTAACATGCTGTAAATGTTAGGTACAAACAACAATTTTTTTTTTTTTCCAACATTCTGCTCCAAATGGAGCTGTTTGTTTCCTGAGCTTTAAAAAAATCATCAAAATCAGACTAATCTGATTTTCTGAGTACAAAAATGTAATAAAATAGTAAAAATCCCACAAGGCAACAGCTTGGCAAAACTAATGTTAATCTTTAGGTACACAGGATGATTTTCACAAAGACTGGAGATATCTAGAGATAGGTGAGTTTTGCTTGCTGGACAATTGTGTGAAGGAAGGTGAACACTTGTGCGCTCCTTACACACCCTGAATCATTTGCTACATTTTCTGTTTTCTGAGATGACGGTGTTGGGAAATATGCATTTGTTGTGTGCTTAGTCAAGAAAAAATGAGTATTTACTGTTTTTTGGTATGGTAGTGTTTTGTTTATCAATTTTTATTAAACTACTGCTTGGACAAATGCATGGTAATGAAGATGTTAAGATACACAATGATTCTGAAAAAAAGCGAAACCTGCTTGACTAATGCTCATCATGCTTCGGGCCTCGATTCGTAATCGACACCCATGGTTTCGTGGTGAATTCTGTTGCTAAGGTAACGTTTTGTTAACTTGCTTTACATTCACGCTATATGCGTCGTAACAAGTCATACAAAGACTGTGGTTAACATTAACAGTGTCTATGCCTTTATAAGTGAGGCGGCTCAGTAGGCAACTTGATACCTTTTACCTTCGCTTTACGACTCTGAAAGTTGAAAATAAATCTCAAACATTGGCGACATGCTACTAATTTGTGACACCAACTTTTGCATAGTTGAACTTAACGTAAAATGATGTTTCTACAGCAAAAAATTATTGCTGTTCCTTTAGTCTTCAAGAATTGCGAGGGAAAATACACCTCTTCTGAGATTTTGAAAATCTCCAAAATGTTGTCGCCACAGTGCAGCGGCTGACCGTCGGAGACTTAACCATTTTGTACCTTGCTCTTGCTTTCAAACTGGCTGAAATTTTGTGCAGGACATGTATTAGACCTTGGCCTCTAGTTAATAAATACTCTTAGTATCTAAACCAAAAGAGTGCCCTCTATTTTCTTTCCCAGTTCATGTTGTAAATTGTGGCAGTATGACAGTATGACTACAGTAGAACAGTAGTAACTATAAAAGTTTAAGTTTAAGCACAAAAAAAAAATTTTCACATGTGCAAAAAGAATTAATTTCCTCTCTGTGTGGTGAAATTTCCATTCAAATCGGATGCGTATTCCTCAAGATATAGGCAAATGAAGTTACTAGATTTGTGGTGTGAAGAAATATTTACAGTAGGGCAGCACTTGCTCTTGCTTTCAAACTGGCTGAAATTTTGTGCAGGACATGTATTAGACCTTGGCCTCTAGTTAATAAATACTCTTAGTATCTAAACCAAAAGAGTGCCCTCTATTTTCTTTCCCAGTTCATGTTGTAAATTGTGGCAGTATGACAGTATGACTACAGTAGAACAGTAGTAACTATAAAAGTTTAAGTTTAAGCACAAAAAAAAAATTTTCACATGTGCAAAAAGAATTAATTTCCTCTCTGTGTGGTGAAATTTCCATTCAAATCGGATGCGTATTCCTCAAGATATAGGCAAATGAAGTTACTAGATTTGTGGTGTGAAGAAATATTTACAGTAGGGCAGCAGAGATAATATCACTTTCTCACACTGACAGGGAATGCTTTGTTTCCCTTTATGTTTCAGACTGTTGTGTTGACCTTGACCTTAAAAGAAAAATCACCCCCCTATGGGGATTGCAAAGTTTGAAAAGTTCTCATGTCACTTATGCAATCATATTTTGATGATATGGGACTGTTGAGGAGAAAGTAGGCTGTAAAGTTTAAAGAAAAAACAAAAGACTGCCCATTAATTTGGGGATATGATGTCATATGTGCTTGCTTCAAGTTCACTGTTTGTTGAAAATGTGGCAACTTTAGTTGCTCATATCTTGAGAACCATGCATCTGATGTCAATGCAAATTTCACCAAAATGCTAAGAATAAGTACCCCACTAACATATCAAAACTTGATATGATCATAAACCCTTCTGTTAAGGGTGAGGGGAGCATAACTGTAGCTCTAGTCTACACAGCTTTCTTGCAAAATGGCTTCAAAACTTCATTCAGCATGATAACATTAATAAATGCTGGACAAGCTGTGAGGTGAATATCAAAAGGGAACCTTTTGTTTCATTTAAAACAGCACTGTTCATTTTGGTTTAATGCTCTTCAAAAATGCATTTCAAATCTTATTTCTGAAACATTGTTGTACAGATTTTTATTGTCACAGCACTTAACAAGTGAATCCATACATAGTGTGTGTGTTTCCTGCTGAGCTGTTGGGTAAAACATTACTGGCAGTTGGTCAAATATAAGCTTTGTTAGGGAAATTTTACAGAGCAGTGGGTAATTTTGTGACAAACTTGGGTAATTCTCGTGCCCAACTATTTAGCAAGCAGGATGCATAATCATCCTGGGTAAAAAATTTCCCAACAGTTTCTACAGTGTAAAAAACAGTAATTTCAGAGAAATGGTCGTAAGTCCTGATATTTACAGCATGTATGTTTCATAAACATCTGTGTAGTAGATTATAATAAGATAGGAATAGATAATCACATGATGAAGAAAGCTGAGATTTAATAATGTATAAAAGAAAAAAATATACTTTAGATTGATCCTTCAAAAAGTGTAATCATGAAATTGTACAATCCTCACATCGAACTTTGTGCCACTTGTCGTTGTATCACTGTACCCATCACTTCATGAAATATCTTCACTCATTTACCCATAGCACTGTACCAAGATAACGAAATTCAGGCCAATGGGCTGTCAGGTTTGTAATATTCACTTCCTTCATAAGTTTCCATGAAATTTTTATAACTTGAGAATTGTTTGTGTCACCTTGGTAACCAATCTGATGGAGGCATTCCACAATACTAAACAGCACAATACCAAAGGTCCAACACGGCAGAAAAAAATCAGGAAGCTCCTTCGTGGGAAATTTTGCCACTCACAGGAAATTCTGATGTGCCAAAAACTGTGGCAATTCGAAAAAATGGAATTATGATCAAAGCAGCATGTCAGTGAAATGTAATTGATTGCTATTGCAATTGAAACCTTCAATAAGTAAACCTTTTAATTTACCAGCTTGCTCATGGAACCTTGTTAATATGTGTTATAAACATTACTGTGAACTCCTGGTCCTGGTCTTCCACTTGTTGCCTTCAATCTGGCTGTGACGTTTAACCGGTGCTGAGACACAATATTTGCTAACTGTTTGCCATTGAGAAAACCTGGTGTCAAGAATTGATCATATCATTTACACCCTGTCTGGAAGTGCAGTCTACTGTGTCCTGAAGGGCCATTTCCTGCAATCTGAGGGCTTCATTTTGCCAAAAATTTTCCAACACACTTTGCTTGAACCCACAATCACTCTCCACTTAGACAGTAAAGAATTATAATCTCACAGAAAATAATTTCTCCTTGCTAGGACACTTTTTTTTCCCAGCCCTGGGAAGAAGATCAAAAATGTGAACAAGAAAAGGTTTAAAAGGCTGAAAATATGAAACAGTCCACAACTGATAAGACTTGAAAATAAGGAAAGTTTTATCAGACTGGAAATTAGACAATGATCATAAGAAGGAACATGAGAAAAGGTATGGAGGTCGAAAGAGAAAAATTTGAAAGAAGTACTTGTCTTACAGACCTTTGGATGCCTTGGCTTTTTCTTGTTTTGGATTGCGTGTTTGATCCAGCGGTAGAGCATTCGCCTCTCGCACGGAAGGCAGGGGTTTAATTCCCAAGGCGAGTCTTACCAAAGACTTTAAAATTGGAACCTACTGCAATTGTGCATGATGCTCGCATAAGCAATGGAGTAGGGAAAACAAGCCAGTGAGCCACAACTGGAAAAAAGCCTGTGGCTGGTTCGACTAGAATCAATAGGTTGGAAACTGGGCCGTAAAACTCTTTCTAACTAACTAACTTATCTCATTTTGGCCTTTCAGACCTCTTGTCTCATTTACACTTTTTGCCTTTTGGTCTCATGAACCATCCTCTTAGTGAACGTTTTTATTTTTCAGTTTTGCAGAACTTTGGTTCTTGTGAACCCTTTCTGATTTTCTGTCTCACACAAATGACCCTTGGGCTGCAACCAATTTGTTAATTCTATTTTTCATCAGTTTGGCCACGTCTGAGTCCCTTTTGTAAAATGTTTTATAATCCTTTTACTTTTTGGATCAGATGAAAAAAAAAAACTCTTTTTGAATTCTGGTTGTTGTTTCAGACTTGCAAAACATGAGGCCTTTTTTGAACCAGTTGAATAGAAAAGTTACAATCAACCTAAAGACAGTCATTTTACAGTGCTATAAGATGACTCCAGTGATATAGAAAACCTGCGTTATCTTATAAATTTCACTTTTTTTTCATTTTAAGATGATGTTTCTGATCCAGAAGGGTGGGTGGTATCATCAGAGTCCTGCTCATACCAATCCATTGGTGCAAAGTTTGTTCGAGAAGTGTTACCAGGAGAGATTGTTCAAATCAACAGCAGTGGTATTAAATCTCTTGCCATTGTTCCGAGACCTCGGAATGACCCTCCAGCTTTCTGTATCTTTGAATATGTGTACTTTGCCAGACCTGATAGTGTTTTACAGGGTAAGTGTTTACAAAAATGTAATTGTATTCTTTTAAGCTGCAGTCGCATTACAATGAATTCGGATCCGATTCTCTATAAATTTTTGTTGAAATTTTCTCCATCTCTGGTCAGAAAGAGCCAAAATTTTGTCAACTGGTATAAATGTATGAGTTATGTGTGATGCTATGAAAATAAAAGGTTAACATATTTTTTGTGACGTTGCACTGACATACATGTTTTATCAGACAGGGTAGTTCAATAAAATCTGTCTGATGATGTGACGTCCCGAAATATCAGCATATGTTTACTTTTCACAATCCTGTGGTTTTACTAATGTCATGACATATATTGGCAAATTTTGGGTCCTTTCCGACCAGAAGTAGAGAATAACTAAATAAAAACTCACAAAATAGGATAGGAATCCCATCCAAATTTGTTGAAGTGTGACCACTGCTTTTGTTTGGGTCATGACTACCATGACACAGGCCTCTTTTTTCCCAAAAAAAGTTATGGACAACTGAAAATAGTGTAATGGTTGCCCTAAGATTGTCCTTTGGGCAACCATTATAATATTTTAGTCAACCACAAGGAAATTTGGTTGTTCGCAACATTTTTCGCACAACTGCAAAACAATGAATGTGCTCATGATATGTTATTGCAGAATGAAAAGATGTGATGTTTGAGAGACAAAACACCAAAGTCTGAAACATCGTATGATGGAAAAAGTTGAAAGAGTTGATAAATTAGCAGAATAGTCTTTAATCATGTAAAAGCAATCTGCTTTTTAATTCTGAAGGAGAAAACAAAAATGGTTGATGGTTGTCTGTTGGACAAGCAACTTAACTTTTGATTGTCAGTTTGAAATTTTAGTTGTCCTAGACAACCATGAATATTGACCTCTGCTGGCAAGGCATCACATTGACTGTAGTCCTGGCAGTGTGACAGAATCTGCAAATTGGGTTTCATATTAAAGCTGTGACCTGATCAAACATGTTCAACTGTAGTTAGATGCTGTTGCTACTTTGCTAGCCTGGTCACATATGCCTACTTTCTAGTTGTGGCAGTGTCTCTCAGGTTTTCAGGCAGCAGTCATAGGATGGGAAGGGGAGGGGGGAATGAGGGTAGGGTTTTCAGGCAGCAGTCATGGGATGGGAAGGGGAGGGGGGAATGAGGGTAGGGTTTTCAGGCAGCAGTCATGGGGTGGGAAGGGAGGGGGAATGAGGGTAGGGTTTTCAGGCAGCAGTCATGGGATGGGAAGGGGAGGGGGGAATGAGGGTAGGGTTTTCAGGCAGCAGTCATGGGATGGGAAGGGGAGGGGGAAATGAGGGTAGGGTTTTCAGGCAGCAGTCATGGGATGGGAAGGGAAGGGGGGAATGAGGGTAGGGTTTTCAGGTAGCAGTCATGGGATGGGAAGGGGAGGGGGAAATGAGGGTAGGATTTTGGTATGCTATGGTGTTTTTAGCTGTGCTCCAACAGGATAAACTGGTTGTAAATGGGGAAGTATGGTACTCTCTTAGATACTTGTCATTCACCACTGCTTTATTTTATGGACTTTTCACTGTAGGCTGCCAAATGGAACCTACTGTCATTCTTTGTGATGCTTGGTGTTAGCAATGGATTGGGGGAAAAGAAGCCAGTTAGCCACAACTGGAAAAAAGGCTGTGGCCAGCTCGACTTGAACCAATGGGTTGGAAACTAGTTGGTAAAACTCTAACTATTACTAACTAACTCAACATGGTATTTCCTTGCAAAAAAAGATGTTTTGGAAGATTTGTATCAACAAAAATAATTGGATTCTATGTTAAATTTATTTCTAAAAAGACATAAATTTGCATAAATTATGGCCTTTGAAAGTTTGAATTTTATAGTAAAAACATTGTATTGTTAAGACATACTGACAGCCTATAAGCATCCCCCAATTTACAGTCCCTGAGATAATAACCCTAGGACCATTAATTCTATGCCTGTAAGCTCTTTGGTTCATACATAACTTCAATGACTGGTACCATATAATCAAATGTGATACCTAACATACATGAGGACTGGTATTCTCAGGCAAGATATATCTAACATTAATTGAATAACTAGTGACTCTATCAGGTAAGGTGGCACCTTACATAAATTCACTCTCCCTAAGCGTGAGTTAAGGTGATACCTTACAGGAATTCAATGACTGGTATCATAAGGAAGCATGATACCATAACATAAATTTAATGACTGCATTATCAGGCAAGGTGGTACCTAACATTAATTGGGTAACTGGTGACGCCATCAGATCAGGTGGCATGTAACATAAATTCACTACCCCTAAGCATGAGTTAAGGTGATTCCTAACAGGAATTCAATGACTGGTATCATAAGGAAGCATGATACCTAACATAAATTTAACGACTGCATCATCAGGCAAGGTGGTACCAAACATTAATTGAATAACTGGTGACGCCATCAGATCAGGTGGCACGTAACATAAATTCACTACCCCTAAGCGTGAGTTAAGGTGATACCTAACACAAATTCAATGACTGGTATCATAAGGAAGCATGATACCATAAAATAAATTTAATGACTGCATCATCAGGCAAGGTGGTACCTAATATTAATTGAATAACTGGTGACGCCATCAGATCAGGTGGCACGTAACATAAATTCACTCTCCCTTAGCGTGAGTTAAGATGATACCTAACACAAATTCAATGACTGGTATCATAAGGAAGCATGATACCTTACATAAATTTAATGACTGTTTCATCAGGCAAGGTGGTACCTAACATTAATTGAATAACTGGTGACTCCATCAAGTAAGGTAGCATGTAGCATGAATTCACTTTCCCTAAGCATGAGTAAGTTAGTTCGTTAGAAGGAGTTTTACGGTTCAGTTTCCAACCTATTGGTTCAAGTCAAGCCGGCCATGGCCTTTCTTCCAGTTGTTGCTCACTGGCTTGTTTACCCTACTCCATTGCTTATGCTGAGCACCAAGCACAACCGCAGTAGGTTCCATTTTTAGAGCCTTTGGTTTGGCACGCCAAAAGGCTCACCAAATGTGATGATGTTCTAAAAATACACGTTCATGTACTAAAATTACACGTTCATGTACCAAAAATATACGATGATGTACTAACTTCATATGATCATAATGTAAATTTACACCATCATGTAATTAAACCATAAGTTCATCATGTAAAATGTTACGTTGTACATGTAAAGTCACACGTTGTACATCTAAAAACACACGTTGTACATGTAAAAACGTAAGATCATCATGTTATTATTGTCTCTTCCACATGCCATACAGAGTGAGCCTTTGGGCGTATCAGAAGTCCACCAAAAGGCTCACTGAATGTGATGTAGTAAAAGTACACGTTCATGTACTAACTGCTTACGATCATGTACTGATTTCATACGCTCATGTACTGTTTGCTTACGTTCATGTACTGATTTCATACGATCATGTACTGATTTCTTATGATCATGTACTGACATTAAGTACATGATCGTATGAAATCAGTACATGTACGTACGTACTTGAACGTGTAATTTTAGTACATGAACATGTATTTTTAGAACATCATCATATTTGGTGAGCTTTTGGCGTGCCATACTTTGGTATGACTCTACCTGGGAATAGAGCCCAGGCCTTTCCAGGTCGAGTCATACATGTACCTAAGACTCTAAAAAGCATGAGTAAAAGGTGCTCACTGAGTTAATATCAATAGTTATGAGAGTGGTAAAAGGTCACTTCAAGATGACAATACTCCTAGTTGTCATAATAAGTCCAGGTTTCTTATCCAATAGTATGTACAGGAAAAGTTAAAATTGTGAATTTTGTGGTGTCCTGACTTGTAACTGTTTTGTGCATAATTTGAAAAGTGTCTGGTCACAAATTTTGAGAACCGAATTGAACCAATAAGTACTCACTCATAAGACAGTAATATGTCAGTAAGATATGGGGATTGTCTTAGTTTGACCATTTGTCATTAATATGTGAAGAAAACGGAACAGGTTAAGAAAAAGTTGTTGAATTTCATGAAAATGGGCTGCTTAAAGGTTATAACTAACATGAAATTAATCACTGGTATCATGTTACGAAATATAGCCTTTTAGGAGATCCGTCATAGCTACCACTGTTTTTAGGGCAAAACTGTGGTTGCCAATTATAGTACTCAACCCCTGGTTCATTACTCCAATTAGCTGCTTCAATGTGAAGCAGTTTGATTACTGTTCTGGTACAATAGAAGCCCAACAACTTTGGGTGGTTCAGATAACAACTTACAACAAATTCTAAAATAAGTAATAGCAAAACAAGGATGAAATTACTTATACTGCACAGAAGGACTATATACGCTTTCAGTTTATTCTGAGATAAACTGCTATCAAATGTCAACCTTCATGGTCATTTTCAAATGTTTAAATGGGCATATAATTGGTACTGAGAACAGTTCTTGAGGAGATTGAACATAGGGTATTTTTCTTCAAAATATCAGGTAAGACAGTACTGAAATGAAAGTTATAATTGGTAGCATTAGGAAAGGTGATGTTTTAGGTGAATTTAATAGTATTATCATATAAGGTGATTCGTAAAAGGAATTTCATGTCTAGTAGGATCAGACAGGATGGTACATGCAATCAATGACTGGTAGCATCAGATATGCTGGTGTTACATAACCTGAATTTAATGAGATGTATCATTACTCCACCAGGTCAGATGGTGTACTCAGTTCGCATGCGCTGTGGTGAGAAATTAGCCCAAGAATCTCCAGTTGATGCAGACATTGTCAGTACTGTGCCAGAGTCAGCCACACCTGCAGCTTTGGGATATTCTAGGAAGGTAGTTCTTTAACTTTTTGCTATGGAAGCGGGTCCATCCAGCCATACTAAGCTATGTACTGTATTACATGTACACAGGGAGTATGAGTGGGTTTAGCAAAATACTTAGATGCACATATAAAAACTATCTCCTCTTCAAGCCTGTTCCATGTCCAAAATAGTGAAATCATAGGTGTATATAACAATGGTTAATTATCGTATCACAGCAAAAAGTGTGTGAGAAGGAGTTCAAGGCTTATTCTGCTGACTTTTCACTAGAGCCTCTTAAGAAAGACAAAAATATTCCTGTCCATATCATTCAAACACGTCACTATACCCTTTTTCTGACACAAGATGTCTCCCTTTAAAGATCGGTCATTTTTGGAAAAAAAAATGCATCCACTTCACAATATAAACACTAATGTGTGCACATTAACCCAGATTTCTTTTGTTTTTCTTTATATATTGAATGTCCTCTTTGATGTGGCAAAAAAGAACATAACCATGCACACACTTTAGCCTAAAGTGAACTCAGAGAAATCAGCTTGAGATTTAGGGTTCACGTCGATGGCAATGTATTGATTTTTCCGCAAAATTTTGCACCGATTTTGTTCAACAAAACTATGTGATCTGCACTGATAAATGCATCCTGAGCAATGGAATGTTGAAATCTGTGTATGCCTTAGGGGCAAGATAGCATCCCTAATGAATTCAAGGTCAAAATAATGTGTTGAAAAATAAAGAAAATGGAATTAATGAGGGTCAATGTTCATTCAAGATGTCATACCTTTGGTGTAAGCATTTGGACTTTAATCTACAGTTAGAGTAGTATTGAGAAGATATTTTCATTTGGATATGTTACACACTTGTATGTATGCTCAGTATTAAATGCTTACAGTATACTATGTAAAGAGCTCATTTCAGGAATCAATTTTGTGGAAAGCAGCACTAACTTCATCTGAGAGAAATGCTATGCCACTGTTAGATGTGAAGCGTATTTTAAACGCTTGTTAGTCCAACATGAGTAAAAGTGATGTTTGAAGTGTATATCATGATTTCTTTCAAAGTAAATTAATAACCAAACAGGTCATTACATCAGAAGAGTTGATCCACTGCATAAATTTGCTGCTCTAGTATGACCTTGTGCAGTTGTGTGGTGTTGGCTTTTTTATATAATATATCAAAAGTAGCATGCCTGTCATTCTTTAAGTTATCTAATCCCAGAACTTGACAGTTTATTTCTTAACTGAGGGTTTGAAGAGTTAGTATTTCCCAGTAACAGTAGACTGAGTATATGTTTCATCTCTATTCTTCTATTTAGTCTGGTGTGCCTTATGCAGAGGTTTTAACGAAAAACAGATATGTCGGGAGGACCTTTATTCAGCCGAGCACAAGATTACGACAGCTGGGTGTAGCTAAGAAGTTTGGTGCCCTTACCGAAAACTTCAGAGGCAAAAGGGTTGTATTAATAGATGATTCTATTGTCAGAGGAAACACCATCGCACCAATTATTAGACTTTTAAAGACAGCTGGAGCCGCAGAGGTAAGACTACAAAACATTTTATATTCTACACGAAAGAGACACCAAGGTTCTCTCTATGAGTGCTGGGTAGTATGGTTCATGAAGTGCCATCTTGGTGGAAGGTTCTAAGGGAATGGGGTGCCCACTCCCACTTGAGAAAAGTTTGTATCTTTAAGGGGGATATATTCAAATTTGGAGGTACCTTTTGTAATTTCTGAATTGATATATGCATTAATCTTTCAGTCAATGTTTAATATGTTTGATGATATTTAATCTCAAAAAGGGAAAGATGGTTAGTAACTGCATTATGACCGTTTCCTGCAATTTCCTTAGGCCTCCAGTCATTGGAACTGGAAGGGAGCCTGAAAGTCATGTTCGTCAGATAAATGCGGGGGTAAAACTTAATCAGTGCCCTGTAATTCACCCCGGAAAGTTGCACAAGAGCACTCAGATTTATAGTCTAGGTATTTTCATGAAGTGTTGATTCATCAAGCTTTCTTCTGACCAAAATTATCACTATCACAACTCTCTTTGAAATGGGTCAGGTTTGAATTAATGAAATGCATTGCACAGCAATCCTTTGTACAGTAACACTACTAGAGTAGCTATCAACAAAGTTTGTTTGTGTGTCAATTTCATGTGAAATTGTCAAAATGTTTTAAGCAGGATTTACTGTGTTTTAAGTTCCATTACTTCTCTGTGTAAATTTTTGAAAGAAAGTTTGTGCGAAAGTTTCTCTCGCACACACAATTAGTATAACACCACAGTATGCTACTATAAAACTAAGTATAATAGAGGTCTGGAGATTGAGTTGTTCGTGTGTTAAGTTTGCATGTTTAGGAAGGGTCTTCAGGATGCAGAACTCCTTCAGGAGATTTAGTCTGGGGTAGTCACAGGACAGAGGAAAAATATTTCATTTTTTATTTACAAATTGAAAACAATTGTGTTCTTGTTTTTTATACAGGTACATATCAGAGTTGCATCACCCCCTGTGAGGTATCCATGTTACATGGGCATCAATATACCCACAAAGGAGGAACTCATTGCCAATAAATTAAAGCCTGAAGAACTAGCAAATTACTTTGGTGCCGACAGTGTCGTTTATTTATCTATAGACGGTTTAGTAGAAGCTGTATCCGAAGGTATGAACCTATCCTATAAAGAAAAATATAACTCACACCATTGCACAGCTTGTTTGAGCGGACACTATCCTGTGACACCGGAACTGTGGTGAGCTACAGAGTCATTCAGCTGCACACGTTTTTTCAACAGATGTTTGCAAAAAGGATACAATGCACATTTTACCTGATCATAGATGGTGTACCACTGTCAGTCTTCTTTTACATGTGTCCTAAATGAGTTTGTGAAAGTAGTAACTTTGTTGCAATGGTAGGGTTTTCCTGTTTGTGTTGCTTTCTCATTTTTGTACCAAGAATATCTCTGAAAATACTGACCAAAGGTGTAGAATACGTTGCCCTCTGAAATATGCTTCTATTGGTAAGAATATTGTTTTAGAAATACTTTCCTTTCAGACATTGAAATAGGCTTATAATTATAGAGGCTAAATACAATTCAAAGATTTCATAGAAGTTCATTTTTACATGTTTACTTTGAAATAAATTTATTATGTTTTTTAGAGGATGAAGAAAATGGCTGTTTGGCTGATTGACTGTTTCCAGAGTGTCAAGGTCAAGAGCAACCCCCCAAACTAATTATGAGGCAACAGCTAAATATCACAATCCTCTTCTCATTTCTCTTTAAAGTACAGTATCTTTAATCCTGTTTTATAACTTCAATATTGCATATCCAAGGCAAACCAAGCAGTTATTTCCAATTAATTTCACATTTGAAGAGGAAAGTGATTGTCACATGACTCTCAACAGTCAATCATGACTCAGGACCATCTACTACACTGCTTTGATTTGGGGTGACTGCTCTTGACCTTCAAGCAAATTTTGCAAATAGGATTTCATAAATGGCATTCAATATCTAGTATTGTATATACATTTATTAGCAATTAGCATTGTGCACCGAAAACATTCCATTCTGATTGGTTAAACACCAACTGGTTTTCTCTGACACACTGTCAGTTATATTCAGACAGGTGAAAAATATGCTTATCGACATAATTTTGTTGGTAGAAGAGGGATAAACTTCATTTGTTCTAACATTATTGTTCATGAACCATCAAAATTCCAAATTTGGATAAATAACAGTCCCTGCTCCACCTCGTCCATTATTTTGAGACATTTGTGGTCTGGATAGTTCACTTACAAAGAAAAGCTAATATTACTAGTTCTTGTATTCATCAATAAATTTCATAAAAACAGTACACCTAGTATTGGTACCATTATCAGTTCTACAGCTTTAAAGAAGAGGTATCAAATGAAAAAGAACATTCAAAAGAAACAAAGAGGTTGATCAATGTTTTCCCAGTATTGGCTTATGTATATGAACTGATTTCATACGTTCATGTACTGTTTGCTTACGTACATGAACTGATTACATAGGATCATGTACTAAATGTGTACGTTCATCAGCACATGTACGTATGAAATCAGTACATGTACGCAAGCAAACAGTACATGAACATATGAAATCAGTTCATGATCGTAAGCAGTTAGTACATGAACGTGTACTTTTACTACATTGCATATTGATGAGCCTTTTGGCCGACTTCTGGTACGCCAAAAGGCTCACTCTGTATGGCGTGCGGAAGAGACAATAATAACATGATGATCTTACGTTTTTACATGTACAACGTGTGATTTTACATGTACATTGTAACATTTAACATGATGAACTCATGGGTTTAGTACATGATGGTGTAAATTTACATCATGATCGTATGAAGTTAGTACATCATCGTATATTTTTGGTACATGAACGTGTAATTTTAGAACATCATCATATTTGGTGAGCCTTTTGGAGTGCTTTATCAAACAAGGTAAAAATTCTCCAGTTCTCATTTCTTGCAAACACAAAACGCTATAATCCTCCCTTTATCTGACTTAAGTTTTTCTGTAACAAAGAATGTCTCTTAGTTTGTGCCAGATGTGATTATACTAGGCAGAGACATTACTCAGAGGGGAAGGGGTTGCTAACCCCAACCCACTGTTTGCCAAAAAGGGACCCTGGCAGACCAAAAATGTTTTACAGTGCAAAACTGAAAAATAAAATATGAATGCAGCATTCAGTGACAGAAGTAACATTGATTTACCCTTCCTTTTACAATATGAAGTCACATGGCACTAATTGATTTTACATACAGACCTACCTTCCCATAAATCAAATTGAGTTATGCCCCCTCGCAACATGCAAAGCTGTTTCCAGCTACAGTAACACATTGAATTAATAATAATTATTGATTTATATTATGCAACAGATGCATGTATATTGACATTAATTGACACACGCCTTAGAAAAGAAAGTGTGATGGTGATATTTTTACTTTTGTTTGTGCATTTTTTGTTCACACTTTTAGATTTCAGTGTGAAGTAATACCAGGGAATAATTTCATGCTCATAATTTGTAAAGAATTTCAAGGTTTTTTGAGCTTTTCTGTCACGAATGCAGAAGAAGCCGCAATGTTGTAACGTGTGGAATCTACTATGCAAATTTGCATTTTGTATTAATCCATTATTTTTAGCAAAAAAGCAATTCCATATAAGATACCAGGCATTTTGTTTAATAAAATATGCTTATTCGTCAACCAGAAAGTTCCAATTCTCCCAACCTTCTTAGCTATAGACCTCTCTCACACCTGTCTAAATCAAATTTTCATCCAGATGGGATCCCAGTTTATTGCTATAGGGCATACCCTGGCAAGTAGAGAAGACTTATGTTTGTTTAATCAGAACACTCTCAGTACACAATCTGTAATATAAGCTTTTCTACATTTTTTTGAATTTGAAGTCAGTCAAGGAGTTGTGCCATTTTGAGAATTTCTGTAGACTAGTAAAATTGTGGTTCAGGTGTCAAACTACTGCCTTTAAATTCATACTTTGGATGTGATGTATATTAAGAATAGCAATGTTTCAACAAGCAGGGGTGTTGTCTGGATATTTGCTTGGATTTGGCCAAGTGCAGGCCTTATTGTCAGTCTGCCTGAATGAACGGGTGCCCATACTCTCCTTTGATAAATGTCGGAATACCTTAGTACTTCAGATGAAATGGGATGAAACTCTTAGCCACATTTTCAGTCCAACTTTTCTCATTCCATTACAAAATAATTCGCTCAAATTCAACGGGGAGGGGGAATGGTGCCCCTGGCCTTCTGTAGATATGCCAATGACGACAAGAGTCTACAATCTGAAATCTCTGTTAGTTTTTCATTTCACAACTGTTTAACCATTGAAACAAAAGTTACATATACTTGCAGACAGGCCTTTTCACAAATTCCACTCCTCTTCGGCAGAGTCTGTAAATAGGGACATAAACAAGGATTCTATCATTCTTTCAACACAAATCAAGTAACTGAATTTATTTTAAAAGGTATTATACATATGCTGGTCCATTTAAAACCATATAGGGAAGTGAAGGGAGGGCAGCATTGTAGCTGAGGCCTTTCTATGTGAGGGTGGCCTAGAATGTGCAACACTATATGTATGATGGCTGGAAACCCAGAGACCAAGGCTGATGATCTTGAGTGCACCACTAAGGGAGAGCTCTGACCTTGGTTTCATTTCTTGTGCAGCTGTTTAGCTGTCTTTGGGTCTACAAAAAAAACCTCCCTCAAATCATTTTATTTTTCCTACAATGGTTGTTTGCTTATTTCCCTTTTTATCCCTGAAGTCATTGCATAGATGGTGAAAAGGCTTACTGTGAAAATTAATGGACTACAAAATTATTACCAAAATTCTATTTATAGTGTCAATTACCTGGGGGTCAATTCAATATTTAATTGCACATTTTCTGTTGTGTCTCCATATCATAGTTTGATACTCATGTTACTACATGAAAGATTTGTGAATATTGCTGTCAAGTGTGTTAAATACTTTGATGTGTATATTCAATAAGTCATGTGCCCAAATAAAAAGGAGTTGTTAACAGAATGTTCATTTGTAAATTTAAATTGAAGGAAAGGGATAGGAAGAGAGCAATTATTGAACTACGTTGCTTTATTTTACATTTATGCAGACCATGTTACATCATAATTTATACACAAATGCTGTAGTCATGTCTTGGTGAGATTGATTGGCCATTTTGTAGGGGACTGGGGGAAGGGGCTTACCCCTCATTTTGTTTTTCAATTTGTACCATGAATAATTGTATTCAATTCAAATTTGCACCTAATGTTCAACATTTTGGACAGTTTACGGTAATACATGATACAGATATATACTAGAATACACAGAAGAGGAAGGTGTTGTTTCCTCTCACATGACTGTTGGATTCATCTCTAGACCTTACCCATTTATAACCTTCTTTACTTTGGTCAGAGGTACACCTGCTGTTGCATATATTGTAATATGCACATGCACATCTTGCATAAACCCTGTATGCTTGTTTTCATAGGCATGCAGGGGGGGGGGGGTTGCAGGGGGCAACCTCCCAATTCGGGCAAAACAGTTGGTCCAGTCGAGCAAAATATGATAAAAGATGCCATTATTCAGGCAAAATTTGCTCTGCCCTCCCCACAAAATTTATCCCTGTACACCTATGCTTGCTTTGTTCAGTTGAAGGAAACTTGTATGTAATTTGAATTTTTGTTGCAAGTAGGGGGTGGGTATCATTCTTCATTAATGATTAGTTTTTAGATTTGTTGCAAGTATTTGTTGTAAGTACAAAATGCAGGGGCATACAAAAGAGACATACCAAGGAGCTGTGGTTCATTTTGGTCCAGGTGTGGTACTACAGAAAACACAGTGCATCATTTTATTGATAAGATACAATTTGATTTTTCACAACTTTGGTTGAGGATTTCTGGGGTCAAGAATGGGTTTGGTACCCGTGGAATCCACATTGCACACAGTATCATTGTGTTTGCCTGGGTGCATAGGCGCTTGCCCCAAGAGCAGGTGTTATACCACTCTGAAGATAACAGGAAACGAGAGCAGGGTTGGACAAGGAGAGGCTCTGATGTCATGTTTGCTTGCTTCAAGTTCACTTTCAGTTTTAAATGTGTCATATTTGGAGAATGAAAAACTATTTTTTTAAGTTTCAGCAGAATGCAAAATATGAAGTAAATCCATTCAAAATATCCATACTTTTCAAATGATTGCATGTTTGCATTATCCAGTTTGTACTGTTTTGATTTAAATTTTTATGCCCTGCATACAGTAATAATGCTCACCTTTCATTGGTCCATTACAGTCACATGTCCGTGTATTGTCCCAAAATAAACCCATAGTAATGGGTGAACCACTCCATTTTAAGCTGTTCCATTTTATTTGGGTTGTGCTATTGAAACCACTTCTTTTTTTAATAATAATATTGTTGTGTATGAATTGACATGGTTAAACAACTCTGGAGGCTGGCTGGACCTGTGTATTACAGGTAAGAAAATGGTTGACTCTCATTGGTTAATAGTACTTTACCTGGATTGAGAGGGTGCACAGCATTCTATGCATTCATCCCATCATGCATTATCCCTGTGTTTAATGCATAGTCCATCAACACATGAAATGGCCCTTAGTAAAATTGTCTCCCACTACACAGTCTAAAACCTGACTTAAGCACTTCAGTCGGGTTTTTACTTGATGTTTGCACCTACAATTTATAGCTATTTCAACCTGAAAATCGGTAAAAATATGATAAAACCCAGTGAACATTGGATTGGCCATAAACTGCGTGTGTTATAACAGTCAATTAAAAACCTGACTTAACACCCTAAAGTCGGGATATAGCCTATAGGCTTTTTAGTGGTAGGCAGTTTAAGTAAGGGCAATTTGACGTAATGTTATTGTTTTATCATTGAATAATACATTATATCATACTTTTGTTGACTATTTTTCATTTTGTATATTTTGATGCAATACATATGCACAAGCAAAGATAGGTCATTTCAACACAAGTCTAAACAAATTTTACATTTGTTTTGTTTATGGGAGTTTTCACCTTGTTACTACAGCATTATATCATTCTTTTGAAGAATGCACTGTTTTTGTTTAATGTTGTTTTCTTCATTTGTATCTCAAAATTTCTCAGGCATTGTGTCCTTGTACCACCAAAAAATAGTGAAGCTCAAATGTGCCATTATTGGATTTGCCACACACAAACTACATGGTTACACCATTCCACTTTCATTGGCCATTTTCTTATTATCACCAATCATGGAGTTAGCAATCTCTTTAAGTTGCCATCATGGTAACAGCATTCTCTTTAAGTTGCCATCATGGTTATGTTATTCTCTGTAAGTTGCCATCATGGTAATATCTTTCTCTTTAAAAAGAGTTGGTACATGTTTTGTGAAGATTGTAATTTTTAGTCATCATAACAGCATGTTGGCACATATAATGGATGAATGTTGTAAAAAAGTGGTTCTTAGTTGTGGGGGGGGGGGGAGTGGTATGTGCAATAGGGGGACTGGGGGCCATGGCCCCCCACCTCTGTATGTAGTCGGGGGAAACAACCCAGTCTGGGGAATTTACACGGGAGCAGTTCCCTTTGAATTGATCTCCACCTCCATGTCAGCCGAGGGGATGGACATACTGGCCCCCACCTCAAAAAACCTGCGCATCCCACGGGGGGGGGGGGGTAGAGGGTGGGGTTTTTACTGCTGAAGATAATTTTGATATTTCAGGGTAGGGATATGTATTGATTGCCAATTCTGTGCATTGTCTTTATTTACTTGTTTCAGCTCTGTAAGTGTACTCCAGAGTCACACGAGTCATGGAGTTAGCAATCTTTTTATAAGTTGCCTTCATGGTAACAGCATTCTCTTTACTTTGCCATCATGGTAATAGCATTTTTTTTGAGTTGCCGTCATGGTAGTAGCATTCTCTTTAATTTGCCCTCATGGTAATAGCATTCTCTTTAAGTTTCAAAGGAATCTAAGCAGCTGAATGTCTGTGGGTTCAATATTTCTTACACCATTTGCGGAGAAAAATTTAGATGTTCACCATCATTGGAGAAGAGCTTTGTTATGTTTTTGTTATTTTCTAAGAGGGAAATTTGAATTATCATCGTTCATGTCAAAATTTCAAACTCCTATTGATTGGATTGCACATTAAAATGGTCCATTTTAGGTATCTCTAGTAACAAGGTAATAAAGAAATTATGAATTTACTTTTTATAGAAAATACTGGACTTAAGTTATTCAAAGCAGTTGATGAGGATAAGTTTTCCTCTTATGCTTAAAGTTGGCAAATTTTGTAGGTACATGTTTTGTGAAGACATTTTTAGTCATCATAACTGCATGGTGGCACATATAGTGGATGAACCAGTGGTTCTTAGTTGTGGTGGGTGGGGGAGGGGGTGGTCGTGGGGGTATTTACTACTGAAGATAATCTCGATATTTCGGGGTGGGATTGCTGATTCTGTGCAGTATATATTTTTTCATTTCTGTAAGTGTACTCCAGAGTCGCGTGATCTGACACTATGATGAATGTAAGTTACACTGTAGTATGCCTGCAATAAGAGTACCTGTCATCTTTACAGTCAACTCTCATGTGTTGGAGATAATTAGGCAGAAGCCCTAGGGGCTGCAGAGTCAGAGGGGCTCGGGGGCTTTGGCCTCCTCACTTTTTGCCATAGACATTTGGGACCACTTTAAATCGAGGGCTTTTATTTTTTTGAACATATTGGGCCGCTTGTATGTTTAGCCACTCACATCAAAATTGGCGCTGTGGCCCCAGAGTCCATAGGGAGACTCTTTTTACTGTGAGTGTTATGTATTCAAATTACACTTTTGATATGTTTAAGGGGGATGCATAGGGTAGCTGATTGAAAAGGGGTAATGAGGGCATGTGCATCATAAAGAGGTTAGGAACCACTGATTTAAAGCATTATTGTTGCTCGACTTTGTGAATGAGCAATTTAGACAGGGTAAAAATTACAATGTGTGTACAGCGACTCCTCATTTTGTACATAGTCTCCACTTTTTAAGAAAATAAAATTTCATTTTCAAGAAATTTGTAGTAGTTCTGCTTCCTCTTTGTATACACTCAAGCTAAGTACTGACTAGAGATTTGTGCACAGTTTGCAAGTCATGTATTAAATACAGAGTGAATCTGCTTGTTCAAATCTCAAAATACAAATGTGAGGGGGTGGGTCTGGCTTGATGGTGCTATTTTAAAGCATCAAATTTTCAGTACTTTATATCTACAGGTGACCGTAGACACAAAATTTGCGATTTTCTGTGACTAAATTTCAGTTCTATGCGATTTATTCGATGACTTCCAATTACTTTCCACAAACCAAAGTGTTATAAACCAGTTGAAAAATTTTGTTCTTTGAACTGAGTCACAAAGTCCATTGTACCTTGACAACCTACCGCCTTGTCTTTGTACGCAGGTGCATAGCCACAGTTTGCTCGTCGCAGTCTACCCCTGCTCTTACGTTGGCTGCGTTGGTTAATAACAATGTGGATATTGAAGGGTTGTCCATATTAAACAGGCATGAGGTACTTCCACTTTTTAGAGGAAATTTCCTCTTTTTTTACTTTTCCTCTTTTTCATTTTTTCATTCCCCTTTTTTGCACTAAATTGCCCCAAAGTTTCTGTCATAATCTCAGCTATCTAACTTGCACAAACAGCACTCAGAGTTCTATCTAAACAGAAATCTGTACTTTAATGACATCAATACCACTAGGGGCACTTAAACTTGCTCCTGGGCTTCAGCCCTGATGTGTACCTCTACATTTTCCTCCCATTTTTAGAAGTCCCATGCTGATCTCTGATTAAAGTGAACAACTGCCTCGAAGGTAGAGGTGTATCAATTCATCTTTCCAAGATATATTGCCCGTGAAGTTGTAAATAGCTCCCAATTGGCTCAAAGTGTTGGTTACTTACCAGTTTAGAGCTCCATACACCCTTCAACATTCCGGATTTTATTTCTAGCTCAAACTTCCATCTTTTTACATCCTTTTTGCTTTATCTTGTCAAAGGGAAATTTTTTTCCGTGAAATCCTGTTTTTTTTTTTTGTTCAAATTGTACAATTTTCCTATTTTTCTGAGACGGGAAATCTGCCACTGTATTCAAGACTTAAGGTACGTAGACTAAATCCATGACATCATTCGTCATGGGTGGAAATCGCTTGTTCGGCATAGCTCGTAGAACAATGAAAAGGAACGGAAATACAGCGGCTTCTGAGAAACTAGTTGCTTTGTGCGGAGTACGTTACTGTGGACCACACATGAACCACAGAAAAAGTGCTCAGAATGCCGAGTCAGTAACAGAATTATAAATATAGGAGAGGAGGGGGCCTTGAGGTCGATCATAACTCCATGAACACAGTTTCACTCAGGCCTACTTCGAAAAGTGGAGGTAATACCTCTATGGTTGGAGCATGGAGGTACAGTATTACAGACTCGGATGCATCACATAGGCCTATTTTATTGAAATATGACCGTGTGACGGTTTTATGAAGTTGAAAAATAGTTACATTTTTGGAAGAAGGTTGGCCAGGTGTGCCTTCCCTCTAAGTCTGCCCACAGTATGATGGTAAGTCTGCCCACAGTATGATAGTGCTGATCGTGCTCTGGGCCTCTGAGGCTGATTATTTCATAATTCCAGGAAGGCCACTATGTGACAGCCAGCATACAGATATTCACCAAGACAGATCAATATTGTTCATCAATTTTATGATTTAAATTCACATTTTTTTGGCGTGTTTGGCACTCAAACAGGTGTCCACAAACAGCTATACTTACGGTACTAATATACACCAACCATACGTTACTCCAAGAGTTCAAGGTGAATAATCAATTATTTGCCAAGTTGTTCATTATAATCTCTTGAAGGCTGCACCAAGTTTCCCACTGGAATCCGAAACGTCCATAATTTTGATTGCGGAGAACGAAAGATTGAACACCTTTCAATGTTACCTGCTTGTTGAAAATCCGTTTTTACTAACGACGAACTATTATTGGTTGCATGATAACGTATCCACCGGGGTCCCCTGCCTGTTTTGACCGGGAAGTTTACCTCAAATCACGTAGCTGAAAAGGAGCAAATTAAAAAGGGAGCAAGGAAAAGAAGGAAAAGAAGAGAAAAGAAATTGGGTAGAAGGTATGGAGATAAGAATATTTAGCTTCAGATCACAGATGTGACTGAGAATTTCTGATCCTTTCTCCGGAAGACTCATTAGGTCATGGTAAAAATGAGCTAAATTCAAGATATACAGGGTGCTGAATTGATTAAATTGTTTAGGTGAATGCCTGCACTATCGAATGTAAGTGGCTACTTCTAACTCCTATAAAAAATATCACATTATGAGGTGGGCATAGGGTGAATTTTCAGGAGGACGTATGGCAAGACATTCTCACACTATCATTATTGATTGAAAAACCAAATTACCCGGCTTTCTTTACCCTTGTCAGATTTCAGCCCTAAGAGCAGAATATTGATGGCAGACTATTGGGTACTGCACCTGTAAATCTTCTGTCTCTCCGTGAAATTTATTTGGCAATTGAAAACGTCCCAGCACGTTTTATCAACCTTCGCCCCAATATTTTCCCATTTCGGGCGAAGATTTTGAAAGTCTACAGTATATAGTGGGGTCAGTGGCGTAGCCACGGGGTGGGGTGGTTTGGGGGGAGGGGTAGGGGTTTAAGCCCCTATGACCCAACCTTGCAATGCAAAGAACACCTAAAATAGCGATTTTCTCTCTCTGTCCTTAGACTTTCCCGTCATGTCGTGCCCCAACGCGCCCCCATGACACAATCCTGACTACGCTAATGAGTCCTGCGGAAAATCTTTTCTCTCAAGGCTCCTGAATTGGTCTCAAATCTTTGCTGTCATCTTTGTTTTCTATAAAGATTTTACCCTGCGTGTTCTGTTTTCGGGCCACGATTTGAACCTATTCAATTATCGGCTTGTTTGAGCACTATGTAAAACAACATAAAAAAAAATAGACTGAAGAATTATTGTTTCTTAAAAAGAAAAGGCTTCCTAAATGTGTCGCGATTTTTTAACTATTGACTTATATAAATATTCTGATGGGGTATGTTACCCTTACTGTGTTACTTTTTTATTTTTAGGGTAACTGTTTGAAAGAAATCGGGTGTTTGACCATTTTTGGGTATTGTGTAGCCAAAGACTGTTAAGTAGTGTTCACGAACTATGGCTTTTTCGCGCCGCCCAATTGGGTATTGAATTTTTGTAATCTTGTTGATTTTTCATGAAATTCTAGCGCGTCTGTGATTTTTTTAATTTTCTTCCGTTGAAGATTTGGGGCTCGCTTAGTTTTTGAAAAAAACATGCCATATTTTTTCAATTTCAGGTGGCTACCTCGTTTTTTCGATTTCCTGCCCGAATTTCATATCTGTCGGATTTTGTGGAGGGGCAGTCTACCCTGCCCCGCCAAGTACGGCAAGCTTATGATAGTTCCTGCAATCGTATTAGGCTGACAATGATCAATTCAGATTCTCAGTCATACAGAAAATTATCTACCCGTTTCGTATGGATGTATAAAGTGTAAAAAAAATAATATATGAAAAAAACTGTACATACATTTTGCATGGGAAAAATTTATCACAGGTATCACGTCTCTAGCAAATTTCACTTTGTTCATGTAAAAAAAAGAAAGTTTAGTACTGTCTAACGTAGATAAGAGGCCTGCTCATTTTTGAAAGAGTAACCTAGCTAAGATTGTGATTAGAAATTAAGAACATTTTAAACGTTACCGGGCTAGAGACTACACTAAATGTTTTTCAAAATGGCCGACAGCCACCATCTCGGATTTAGGGAGAGAAATGATACTAAAACTATCATGAACGGCCTCACTCCACGGCGGAATTTGCCACATTAGAAATAGTCAAAATGACAGCACATTTGCTGCCAAATGGCTGTAACTCGTTGCTATGCAACAAGCCAGACTAGCATCAATTGGTGAAAAATTACCAATGCTAATATATTGAGCAATTCTGCACCTTTCAGTATACACATTGTACTGATTATTTCAATCCAAGATGAATGTTCAACTTGAATGAATGAATGAACGAATGAATGATGAATGAATGAATGAATGATGAATGAGTGAATGATGGATGAATGAATGGATGAAAGAATGAATTGGAATAAATGAATGAATCGGAAGGAATCGGAATGAATGAATGAATAAAATTATTTATTTCCAGCAAAATATCAAATGTAACAAAACAGATAATACAACTAAAAGGTTAATGCCAGAAAGGGAGTAAACAGAAGTTGTATAATTATAAATTGTTTCCTCTTGAACACAGAAGAACGGAAAAGAAGTGAAATGATATTAACCCTTTACCGTTGTTCGGGTCCTTTTGGACGCAGACGTAGAGCGCGGCTGTCACCCATCTTTACTGTTTCACAAGGAGTTCGAAACTGCGAGTAGCTACCCGAAAACTGGGTCACAACAACGAGAGAGGCAATAGTTTAAGGTCACGGGGTCAATAGCCTACGGAAGCTGATGCGGGGCGCGCTACGTCCGCTTTTCCGCCCACTCCCGAGGCGCGCAAATATGCCCCGATTGGAGCCCAACGGTAAAGGGTTAACATTTGCGTTACACAAGGAGGCAGTTATATAATAATAGTTAGTCATGACAACACTCGCAATTAGACTTTATGAATCGAACTCAATTATACTAACATAATGATTACAGAAGGTTTTAAGACAACAATAATTTTGCTTGTACATTCTTTTGAAACATTTTAAAGTCTTGAATTTCTAGAGTTTATCATCAGGTGAATTCCAAATTTTGATTCCTGCAGTTGATAATTTTTTTTTTCTTGTTCTAACATGAATGTTGTTTGAAGTTATGTTTCCGTTTGGTGTTACATCTGTCATTACCTGCTAGTACAATTTTTTGAAGATTTGCCGGTAATATGTTATGGTATCTTCTGAACATAAAAATACTTTTCCTAAAATTCATAAGTTGTTGAAGGCTTAGAGTTTTCATATCATTGAAAAGGTGAGAGGTATGGACTTAATAATTAACAATACAAACTATGCTTGTTACCTTCTTTTGGGGAAAGAATAAATGGAGCGGTATAAGTATATGGAAAATTATAAGTGAAACCCCGTACTTCAATACAGTAGTTAAAATACAGGAGAAAACGGCACAACGGAGGATAAAGAGTGTCTCAGTATGTAATGCATGGCTTGCCTTAAGTATTACTGCAAGCTTTAAGAGTTTTTTTTGATAAATTAACAGGTTCTTTCTGATCAGATTTCAATCAATTAATCAATACACGTTAGAGTTTTGTATTTTTTTTTTTGTAACATAAACTCTTTCAATAATTATGCTATCTTTAGTCATTTTTAAGTCAATAGACACACAATGAATGTCAAAGAACATCACCAGGAGAAAATTCCTGTTATGACCTGCTCAAATTCCAACAGGTTTGAACAGGTATGAACAGTCAATGTCCCAATTACCTGTTGGAGAAAGAAAGTCAACAGGCGTGAACCCAGCCAACATGCCCATGCTGGGCCCCAACTGGGTTTCAGCTGGGCTACTTGCTGGGCCCCAGCTGGGGCCCATTCGTGTTTGTCAGGTGTTCCCACGTGGGGCCCAACTGGCTAGCCTTTCCCAGCTGAAGCTCATCTGAAGCCGAGCTAGGCTTCAGTTATCGAAACGGGGCACAGCTGGGCTTCAGCTGGACTTCAGCTGGGAAAGGCTAGCCCAGTTGGGCCCCACATGGGAACACCTGACAAACACGAATGGGCCCCAGCTGGGGCCCAGCAAGTAGCCCAGCTGAAACCCAGTTGGGGCCCAGCTGGGCATGTTGGCTGGGAACAGGTAACACTGAAAGAGCGAACAGTTACCTGTCGGTACCTGCGAATATCCTGTTAAGACCTGTTAATTTTGTTTTCATTTACCTGTAATACCTGTTAAAACCTATTCGACAGGTTTTAACTGAAATTTTCTCCTGGGACAGAGTTGGTTTTGGGCATGAGAGATAGCTTATTTACTTCAAACCACACACTTAACACTTTCTATCGTATCATTTATAAGTTATAAGAGCGTAGGAATATTCCCATGAGCCTAACAAATATATTGGTATCGTCAGTGAAAAGAACAAAGTTAAATGAAGATGATACATTTCAAATATGATGAATGTAAAAAATAAATTGCTTAGGAGCACAGCGTACTTCTTGACAATCAGAACAAAAAATGTTAAATTGTACAGGAATATTATAACACTTCGTGTGTGTGTGTGTGTGTGTGTGTATGTGTTTTTTTGTCCATTTTTTTTGTTTCCTTTGACATGAAGAGGAAAGAAAATTAAAATTGAGAGCATTTTGCAAAGTAAAATAATGACGAATATGACGTTAATTGTTTTACTGCAAGTAAAAGCAATTTGGTAAACTAAGGTGCTGATATCTTAAATTGAATAGCTGAAAGATTTAGACATCCCTTAGTACGCAAACATTATTCTTCCTAAGTCCTGTGCAACCCATGTACCAGGAGGCGTCCTTTTGCAATGCAGCCTGTTTCTTTGAACAGGATATTGAATGGCAGTTTTCAATACAGATGACTGTTACATAGTGTTTTTATTTGAGGGATTATTTTAATGATAAAGAGAAAATGTGGGACATGAGTTCAAAATCAAGTATTCCAGTCATCATTTGCCTGCGTAGCAGACTGTAGGGCATATTCCTTGTTCAGCCATATCCCCACCAAGACTGCCAAAGTGAACACCAAACGGATATTCATAGAAATATGTGGCATCGATACTGGATGAATGTTAGTGAATATTCACAAGAAGGAAACATCTGATCCCGTTTAAATCATGCAGTAGCCGATGTTACCCACAGAGTTGATATGACATCGTAAAGAACACTTCCCGGTTGTACCCACTGGACAGTTGGTTTTACAACGCAGTAGTGATCCGATCAGATTTCAATCTAGTCCTTCAATTCAGAACAACAAGAATACACACACTCGCTCAAAACAATAGCATAAAAAATAAGGCAGGACATGAATAAGTCATGTTATGGTAATGAAGTTAGCGTCTACAATTGGAAGCAGGCCTCTTCGTTTTGGCGGACGGTGGTTTGCGAAGCCTCGAAGGGAGCGTGAACAAACTGACGATACACTAAAACTAACATATCTTGTGTAGCCTTTTAGTGTTTTCCTAGCTTTTACTAGAAAGTTTGCTGTTGAAAATTGGTGTTAAAAAGCATAAAAGTGGTCCAGTTTCGATTGTGGGTCTAACACTCGAAAATGAGAACATTTTACAGGAAATTTATCTTTCATTTATAGTGACATTCAACTGGAAGACGCACCATGGGGTCATGAGAGGATATGACAAGAGGGAAGCTTTATCCAGTAAGGATCAAGGAACTCGAACCTGCGTCAGAAGTTTCAAAACAATGTCTGGAACGAAAAGTATGGACCCGCAAATAGCGTCGAAAAATTTGGGATTTTGCTCACAAAATACTCAAATATTTGCTTCATGTTAAGAAAACGGAAAAGGGCTCCCAGTTTTCAAACCAGACAATTCCAATTTTCATACCTACACTATTTCTAGTCCCTCTCAAACTGTCTTGAGATCTCGTTGTGCATATGCAAAATTACTTTGTTCATAAAATTATCCTAATAGTCCTAAATATGTAATCGCTATGTATGTTAAATAATGTCAGGTACCCTGAACCCTTGACTTTGATGATAATGAAAGATCATTCAGCTCAGCAAATGAGAAGTTTGTTTTTCCAACAAACATGCTTAGGAAAAAGCATCGAATTTCGGGAGATAATCCCTTCAATGCTTATCATTGAGACGCTTAATACATTCCACACAGTACAATGCTGAGTCTGAATAACGAATCTTACAAACGGCAGCGAAAAGAGAACTTTCATGTATTCAATATCTTGTTTTAGTATAAGAACGTTTGCACGGACTTCTTAAAATGCTGTTTGTAAAAAACTATCTTTTAATTCATCAACATACCTCAATCTTGCCTTAATCAGTATAAACCAAACGTAAATGAGGAAAACGCGTAGCGCATGAAAAATTGCTATTAAAAACAAGATGAACCGGAAATTAGAAGACTGACACGTTGTTACATCAGTCACAAAATATATTGACTAGCCTACTAATTATAACAAAATAGTGAATCGGCTACAAAAATATTTTCTTCATGCCAACTGTTGGCGGACAGATGATGTCCCCTCAAAAAATATTGAGAACATGATCGTCGCCCATGGGTTCACATGATCGTCGCCCATGGGTTTACGAGAAAGTTCACTAGAAAGAAGGCTCGCGAGACCAACTCAAAAACGGAGCACGAGACTGAATGTCTGGAATACCTAAAATGAGGAAAGGCCTTAGAGACCGGAAATGAAAGCGACCGCTAAAACGGATATCTTTCTACAGTTCTAGTTTCGTTTGGCGAAACTTCACATTTTTAGGTGCATGTCACGATCTTTTAGATATATTTTCTTTTCGGCCTCTCTGTCTCGTGAGATTCCCCAGTTTGAAGTTAGGGATCATGTAGACAATTCTTCTCATGAATGTATTGATACCAAACTTTTCTCAACAAATCGCTTCTTTTAAACCCGTGTAGCGTAAAGGTGTTTGGATCTTGTAAGACACATTCATCGTTTCGGGTGAAAACTCTGAATCCTGGGTTATCTCTTGGTCGAACACCAATTTGCTTAATCAAAAATCCCAGGTAAGCGTCGTCGATTGGAATTAAAGATGTACGTATGGACCTTCTATAAAGCTCTGGAATGACGTCGGTCGACAAGATGTACGAACCACCAGAGCAATAGGGTGGATAATATTCGCCGAAGTAGACACTTTCATTCACAAAGTATTTGCTTCTAGGGTCTTTAATACGTGTGCTAAAAGAAAGTTTAGGTCCCACATGGAAACGTTTCATCAGTGTCGTTTTTTTCCTGTCAGATTCCTTAAGTAGGTACAGAACAATCCTTTGCCATGCTACAAACATGTCCTCGTCACCTTTGTAAAGATAACCTGCATCGGGACAAAATTCTGTGACCCATTTTAAACCAAGCACAACTTTTAGAGTAAGATTTTGAAACGATTCATCAAAATTACCTTGAATAATGTCTCCATATTTCCGAAACTCTTTTTCTATCTTTGCTTGTGTTTCATTAATATTTTGGGTTGGTTTACTTACCACGAATGCAAGTCTCACTATTCTGCCATAAAAAAGTTTCTGCAGTGAACCCCATGTTTCTCGGATAGCTAGACGTTGCTTGAAATTACCTACATATGAGCTGATGAGAGCGACGATGAAAATTCTTCTGTCGTAAGATTTGTAAGTTACAGAACAAATGGTCTCATTATTAGTAATGTATTTTAGAACTTTGTTAAAATATGGTTTGTTATTTTTAACTCTAGGAAGAACCATATCAAGGTCTGGATTATAACATTGCCTCAATTTTGATACGTTTGTCAAAGATTTCCATTCGTCCACTGGGTCGTCTGTTTGGAAGGTGTAAGTTGTGTACGAGGAACGTATCCAACAATGGGGTAGCCGCCAATTGGCTGATACAAACGACGAATCTGGAACTATTTCAAACTTAGTTTTTTGTGCTAAAATTCCAATGTATATATCTGGACACACAAATAGAGTCACATTCCTAGCTATGAGTAAAATTTGTTTACTAAGTGAGGATGATATCGTAAAACCATTATGAAGTGTACAATATGCTGGATAAACACTTTTGTTATAGAAACCCTCACTTACGTAGTAATAACTTGTTTTATCTCTTATTGGTTTCCTACCTCTGAAAACGTAACCACGCCACTGACCAATCCCTGGGTTTCTTTGAAACGTTAGTTTCTCCACTAAACGATTGACGTGAACGTAAGTTGAATCATATCCAAAATAAATATCTTCTACTGATGAATGAGATGTTAGTACATAATACATGGAAAATAACAGTTTAAGTGTATCGTTGACTTGGTTATCCGTGAAGTTCCCGATGATAATATCACCGAACTCTTCCTTCTCTATAAGGACTTTACGGTTTTCGTCCCACGAGATTGATTGTCCGAGAATAAACCATACAGTTATGTTTTGAACCACAAGTGATGGGTTCGCCCATGTTTGACGGATTGCTTGTCTCCTTTCAACATTAGATGGAAAAGAAAAGACACAGAGTACCACTCTTACTCCCTCTGATCTGTTTTTGTGTACGGACAAGTCATTATGAAGTGTTTTGAAAGCTGACAAAAATAACTGATCGTTCTTAAAACGGGCTTTGTGCCAGTCCTTCCAAGTTTCATTTTCGCACTTTACTTCTCCATGGTTATGAAAAATGTCTCGAACACGGAATCTCTTTGAAAGCAAATTATTCACGCTAGGTTTCTTGACAAAATGAAAAGAACAAGCCAGGATTAATATGAGAACCGATAAGTAGATAATACAAATTATCCGTCTTAAGTAAAAACGCATTTTTAATATTTTCGATGTACAAGCAAAAGGAGTTCAATCTTCCGTTTTCAGCCGCAATTGAAAATGTGGACGTTTTGACTTCCAGGGCTTTTTATTCAAAATATTATGTAGAATTTTATAGCAACAAAGCGGTACTTATAATTTACTCTACGCTTACAATTCTTGAAGAGGTTGTGTGCGTGGCTGCTGTTTTGTATGCTTATGTTTGTAGTCACTTGTTTGACGGAGTGTAAAATATGCCAGCTAAAACTATGTCGTACGACAATGTCCTCCAAATGTGGTAATAATATCGATTTGTTTTTAACATGCCACAGTCGCATAGAAGTAAATGTTATCTAATCGACTAGGTGATAACAAACTGATACGCAACTATTCACCACGACAGACAGATAAATATTATTCTTCAATAGTACTTATTTTTATTACAATATACCTTCAAATAAACGCCCCCCTTTTCAAAAATGTAACGCTCCCGGGGGCGTTTATTACAGAATATACGGTATGTTTTTTCGCTTTCGAATTTCAAATGGTCTGAGCCTGGCCTGTAATTGGGAATTCAAAACGTCGTTTTTCGGTATTTATGGACATAATTTAGTAGGGAAATCATTCACTTTATGTCAAGGTGTACCCAAAGAACAGTTACCGAGGAACTTACTTTGGCCGTGTCGTCCCCACTTTAATGTTTTGTAACTAGCCTATTTTTCATCAATGAATATAAATAAGCTAGACTCCTAGGTTAGTACTTCGTAGTAGCAGTCTCAAATTCTTTTTTTCACTAGCTTATATGCTGCAGTGAGATTTTTAAGTTCCTGCTCGCACTTCCCTTGATGGCCCTTTTATCTAAAGTGTTCTCATATGGTTTATGCAGACAGTTGTTTTCAATCCAAAGTTGCTGTAACTGTTAGGCCTAGTAGTATGAAAGTTGAAGTCAAACCTAGGGCTAGACTTGAAATCTGAAGCTGGTTAACGGTATGTAGGCTAGGTCTGGGGCTAGACCTACGCCATTCATAGGCTTGAGTTATAACCCAACATATGAAACTGTGGGTGACTAACATTAGGTTAGGCATCTAAAGGGCCTTTCTTACATATTAGTGCCCTTAAAACTTGGGGGTGCTGAAGCATCGCTAAAAAACGTACGTGACAATTTTCTTGCCACGGGCTAGGATTCGCCTCAGGCCATAGAGCAGGATATAGGAACTAGAGTACGGACTCCCAATGGCGCGTACGTAAATCGTCTGTGATTGCATGGAGACTCGGCATCCACGTTCACTCTGGGCATGACTTGGGCAAAAGTCACTCGGGGAGCGATCATGTGTGTACGAACTGTATGGCAGAAATTGATACGGCCAATTCCTGCAACTTACTTGTCCTTGTAAAATGTGTATTTCATCCTAAAAAGTGGCATAAGCTGTTCGCTTTGACGCGTAAAGATATTTTCTAACTTTTCACGTCAACAGAAATGGTCGGCAAGGGGTTAAATTTGCTTTTCAGTGATAAAAAGCGTAACGTTCAAGGAACGCACTCATGCAGGCAAGGACAACTCGCCCTTGTAAGACAAAACGGCCTCACAGTTCCCAGTGCTTTTGTAAAGTCGGACAACTCGGCATCTACTAAAAGCATAGCCCTTCATATACAGACAATTCGGCGTCTTAATGAAGCTGGCTACTCAGACAGCTCGGCACCTAATGAAACTCCGAACAGAGGAGACAACTCGTCCCCAAATGAAGTCGCAAATGTGGGCCATATCCTAACATTCCAACATTTTTCTCATGTTTGATTTTACGAATTTTCTGCGGAGATTGAAAATGGACATTAAAAAGGAAGGCATATTCTTCTACTAAACTGAATACCTGGGTCACTGGGTGGGGAGGGGTTGTTATCATTTTTTTTCTTTTTTCACTCTCAAATTAAAAACTATGCCTAGTAAAGTAGTATAGACTGGGCAGAAGTGGCATGACGTGGCCGATTTTATTTTATTTTAGTAGCTGGTCAGCTGTTAGTCATATGTTGTAAGTGGTTGACTGAAAAGATGAACCAGAATATTTTTGCCAATTGAATCAGTCAGCTTGATATACAGGGGGTAAAAACACCTTCTATGGCTGACTAAAAGTTCGCATGAGAGTGACTCACTCAGCCTTGTGAATTAGGGGCGGCTAATAAAATACTGTAACTATAGATGCCAAACTGAAAAGAGAAGGCTTGAACAGACATTCTATCTTTACTACATTGTTTTATTTATGTATCCTTTTTCTTCCTTCTTCACATACAGATGTTTTAATTCACAGCTATAAGGAATAATGATGTAGTAGGGCTACAGGTGTAATTTCTTTCTAATCATTTGAAAAGGAGTGCAAAATTTGGGAAAGGGACGACTGGCAATAGCTACAGTGCACCTTTGAAATGTCACTCCACAATTTCCCACTGTACATTCCAAGGTGTAGGCTGCAATGTGGCACCATGATAAGCAAACTACAGCCTAACTTGAAAGCCAAATTAAAGCCTCCCTTACCAGACACGAATGCATTCACTTTGCCTTCAACATTGCATTACAGTATACTATGTAAAGAGCTCATTTCAGGAATCAATTTTGTGGAAAGCAGCACTAACTTCATCTGAGAGAAATGCTATGCCACTGTTAGATGTGAAGCGTATTTTAAACGCTTGTTAGTCCAACATGAGTAAAAGTGATGTTTGAAGTGTATATCATGATTTCTTTCAAAGTAAATTAATAACCAAACAGGTCATTACATCAGAAGAGTTGATCCACTGCATAAATTGCTGCTCTAGTATGACCTTGTGCAGTTGTGTGGTGTTGGCTTTTTTATATAATATATCAAAAGTAGCATGCCTGTCATTCTTTAAGTTATCTAATCCCAGAACTTGACAGTTTATTTCTTAACTGAGGGTTTGAAGAGTTAGTATTTCCCAGTAACAGTAGACTGAGTATATGTTTCATCTCTATTCTTCTATTTAGTCTGGTGTGCCTTATGCAGAGGTTTTAACGAAAAACAGATATGTCGGGAGGACCTTTATTCAGCCGAGCACAAGATTACGACAGCTGGGTGTAGCTAAGAAGTTTGGTGCCCTTACCGAAAACTTCAGAGGCAAAAGGGTTGTATTAATAGATGATTCTATTGTCAGAGGAAACACCATCGCACCAATTATTAGACTTTTAAAGACAGCTGGAGCCGCAGAGGTAAGACTACAAAACATTTTATATTCTACACGAAAGAGACACCAAGGTTCTCTCTATGAGTGCTGGGTAGTATGGTTCATGAAGTGCCATCTTGGTGGAAGGTTCTAAGGGAATGGGGTGCCCACTCCCACTTGAGAAAAGTTTGTATCTTTAAGGGGGATATATTCAAATTTGGAGGTACCTTTTGTAATTTCTGAATTGATATATGCATTAATCTTTCAGTCAATGTTTAATATGTTTGATGATATTTAATCTCAAAAAGGGAAAGATGGTTAGTAACTGCATTATGACCGTTTCCTGCAATTTCCTTAGGCCTCCAGTCATTGGAACTGGAAGGGAGCCTGAAAGTCATGTTCGTCAGATAAATGCGGGGGTAAAACTTAATCAGTGCCCTGTAATTCACACCGGAAAGTTGCACAAGAGCACTCAGATTTATAGTCTAGGTATTTTCATGAAGTGTTGATTCATCAAGCTTTCTTCTGACCAAAATTATCACTATCACAACTCTCTTTGAGATGGGTCAGGTTTGAATTAATGAAATGCATTGCACAGCAATCCTTTGTACAGTAACACTACTAGAGTAGCTATCAACAAAGTTTGTTTGTGTGTCAATTTCATGTGAAATTGTCAAAATGTTTTAAGCAGGATTTACTGTGTTTTAAGTTCCATTACTTCTCTGTGTAAATTTTTGAAAGAAAGTTTGTGCGAAAGTTTCTCTCGCACACACAATTAGTATAACACTACAGTATGCTACTATAAAACTAAGTATAATAGAGGTCTGGAGATTGAGTTGTTCGTGTGTTAAGTTTGCATGTTTAGGAAGGGTCTTCAGGATGCAGAACTCCTTCAGGAGATTTAGTCTGGGGTAGTCACAGGACAGAGGAAAAATATTTCATTTTTTATTTACAAATTGAAAACAATTGTGTTCTTGTTTTTTTTACAGGTACATATCAGAGTTGCATCACCCCCTGTGAGGTATCCATGTTACATGGGCATCAATATACCCACAAAGGAGGAACTCATTGCCAATAAATTAAAGCCTGAAGAACTAGCAAATTACTTTGGTGCCGACAGTGTCGTTTATTTATCTATAGACGGTTTAGTAGAAGCTGTATCCGAAGGTATGAACCTATCCTATAAAGAAAAATATAACTCACACCATTGCACAGCTTGTTTGAGCGGACACTATCCTGTGACACCGGAACTGTGGTGGGCTACAGAGTCATTCAGCTGCACACGTTTTTTCAACAGATGTTTGCAAAAAGGATACAATGCACATTTTACCTGATCATAGATGGTGTACCACTGTCAGTCTTCTTTTACATGTGTCCTAAATGAGTTTGTGAAAGTAGTAACTTTGTTGCAATGGTAGGGTTTTCCTGTTTGCGTTGCTTTCTCATTTTTGTACCAAGAATATCTCTGAAAATACTGACCAAAGGTGTAGAATACGTTGCCCTCTGAAATATGCTTCTATTGGTAAGAATATTGTTTTAGAAATACTTTCCTTTCAGACATTGAAATAGGCTTATAATTATAGAGGCTAAATACAATTCAAAGATTTCATAGAAGTTCATTTTTACATGTTTACTTTGAAATAAATTTATTATGTTTTTTAGAGGATGAAGAAAATGGCTGTTTGGCTGATTGACTGTTTCCAGAGTGTCAAGGTCAAGAGCAACCCCCCAAACTAATTATGAGGCAACAGCTAAATATCACAATCCTCTTCTCATTTCTCTTTAAAGTACAGTATCTTTAATCCTGTTTTATAACTTCAATATTGCATATCCAAGGCAAACCAAGCAGTTATTTCCAATTAATTTCACATTTGAAGAGGAAAGTGATTGTCACATGACTCTCAACAGTCAATCATGACCCAGGACCATCTACTACACTGCTTTGATTTGGGGTGACTGCTCTTGACCTTCAAGCAAATTTTGCAAATAGGATTTCATAAATGGCATTCAATATCTAGTATTGTATATACATTTTGTTGTACTTGCTGTTTATTAGCAGTTAGCATTGTGCACCGAAAACATTCCATTCTGATTGGTTAAACACCAACTGGTTTTCTCTGACACACTGTCAGTTATATTCAAACAGGTGAAAAATATGCTTATCGACATAATTTTGTTGGTAGAAGAGGGATAAACTTCATTTGTTCTAACATTATTGTTCATGAACCATCAAAATTCCAAATTTGGATAAATAACAGTCCCTGCTCCACCTCGTCCATTATTTTGAGACATTTGTGGTCTGGATAGTTCACTTACAAAGAAAAGCGAATATTACTAGTTCTTGTATTCATCAATAAATTTCATAAAAACAGTACACCTAGTATTGGTACCATTATCAGTTCTACAGCTTTAAAGAAGAGGTATCAAATGAAAAAGAACATTCAAAAGAAACAAAGAGGTTGATCAATGTTTTCCCAGTATTGGCTTATGTATATGAACTGATTTCATATGTTCATGTACTGTTTGCTTACGTACATGAACTGATTACATAGGATCATGTACTAAATGTGTACGTTCATCAGCACATGTACGTATGAAATCAGTACATGTACGTAAGCAAACAGTACATGAACATATGAAATCAGTTCATGATCGTAAGCAGTTAGTACATGAACGTGTACTTTTACTACATTGCATATCGATGAGCCTTTTGGCCGACTTCTGGTACGCCAAAAGGCTCACTCTGTATGGCGTGCGGAAGAGACAATAATAACATGATGATCTTACGTTTTTACATGTACAACGTGTGATTTTACATGTACATTGTAACATTTAACATGATGAACTCATGGGTTTAGTACATGATGGTGTAAATTTACATCATGATCGTATGAAGTTAGTACATCATCGTATATTTTTGGTACATGAACGTGTAATTTTAGAACATCATCATATTTGGTGAGCCTTTTGGAGTGCTTTATCAAACAAGGTAAAAATTCTCCAGTTCTCATTTCTTGCAAACACAAAACGCTATAATCCTCCCTTTATCTGACTTAAGTTTTTCTGTAACAAAGAATGTCTCTTAGTTTGTGCCAGATGTGATTATACTAGGCAGAGACATTACTCAGAGGGGAAGGGGTTGCTAACCCCAACCCACTGTTTGCCAAAAAGGGACCCTGGCAGACCAAAAATGTTTTACAGTGCAAAACTGAAAAATAAAATATGAATGCAGCATTCAGTGACAGAAGTAACATTGATTTACCCTTCCTTTTACAATATGAAGTCACATGGCACTAATTGATTTTACATACAGACCTACCTTCCCATAAATCAAATTGAGTTATGCCCCCTCGCAACATGCAAAGCTGTTTCCAGCTACAGTAACACATTGAATTAATAATAATTATTGATTTATATTATGCAACAGATGCATGTATATTGACATTAATTGACACACGCCTTAGAAAAGAAAGTGTGATGGTGATATTTTTACTTTTGTTTGTGCATTTTTTGTTCACACTTTTAGATTTCAGTGTGAAGTAATACCAGGGAATAATTTCATGCTCATAATTTGTAAAGAATTTCAAGGTTTTTTGAGCTTTTCTGTCACGAATGCAGAAGAAGCCGCAATGTTGTAACGTGTGGAATCTACTATGCAAATTTGCATTTTGTATTAATCCATTATTTTTAGCAAAAAAGCAATTCCATATAAGATACCGGGCATTTTGTTTAATAAAATATGCTTATTCGTCAACCAGAAAGTTCCAATTCTCCCAACCTTCTTAGCTATAGACCTCTCTCACACCTGTCTAAATCAAATTTTCATCCAGATGGGATCCCAGTTTATTGCTATAGGGCATACCCTGGCAAGTAGAGAAGACTTATGTTTGTTTAATCAGAACACTCTCAGTACACAATCTGTAATATAAGCTTTTCTACATTTTTTTGAATTTGAAGTCAGTCAAGGAGTTGTGCCATTTTGAGAATTTCTGTAGACTAGTAAAATTGTGGTTCCGGTGTCAAACTACTGCCTTTAAGTTCATACTTTGGATGTGATGTATATTAAGAATAGCACTGTTTCAACAAGCAGGGGTGTTGTCTGGATATTTGCTTGGATTTGGCCAAGTGCAGGCCTTATTGTCAGTCTGCCTGAATGAACGGGTGCCCATACTCTCCTTTGATAAATGTCGGAATACCTTAGTACTTCAGATGAAATGGGATGAAACTCTTAGCCACATTTTCAGTCCAACTTTTCTCATTCCATTACAAAATAATTCGCTCAAATTCAACGGGGAGGGGGAATGGTGCCCCTGGCCTTCTGTAGATATGCCAATGACGACAAGAGTCTACAATCTGAAATCTCTGTTAGTTTTTCATTTCACAAATGTTTAACCATTGAAATAAAAGGTACATATACTTGCAAACAGGCCTTTTCACAAATTCCGCTCCTCTTTGGCAGAGTCTGAAAATAGGGACATAAACAAGGATTCTATCATTCTTTCAACACAAATCAAGTAACTGAATTTATTTTAAAAGGTATTATACATATGCTGGTCCATTTAAAACCATATAGGGAAGTGAAGGGAGGGCAGCATTGTAGCTGAGGCCTTTCTGTGTGAGGGTGGCCTAGAACTTGTAACACTATATGTATGATGGCTGGAAACCCAGAGACCAAGGCTGATCTTGAGTGCACCACTAAGGGAGAGCTCTGACTTAGGTTTCATTTCTTGTGCAGCTGTTTAGCTGTCTTTGGGTCTACAAAAAAACCTCCCTCAACTCATTTTATTTTTCCTACAATGGTTGTTTGCTTATTTCCCTTTTTATCCCTGAAGTCATTGCATAGATGGTGAAAAGGCTTACTGTGAAAATTAATGGACTACAAAATTATTACCAAAATTCTATTTATAGTGTCAATTACCTGGGTGTCAATTCAATATTTAATTGCACATTTTCTGTTGTGTCTCCATATCATAGTTTGATACTCATGTTACTACATGAAAGATTTGTGAATATTGCTGTCAAGTGTGTTAAATACTTTGATGTGTATATTCAATAAGTCATGTGCCCAAATAAAAAGGAGTTGTTAACAGAATGTTCATTTGTAAATTTAAACTGAAGGAAAGGGATAGGAAGAGAGCAATTATTGAACTACGTTGCTTTATTTTACATTTATGCAGACCATGTTACATCATAATTTATACACAAATGCTGTAGTCATGTCTTGGTGAGATTGATTGGCCATTTTGTAGGGGACTGGGGGAAGGGGCTTACCCCTCATTTTGTTTTTCAATTTGTACCATGAATAATTGTATTCAATTCAAATTTGCACCTAATGTTCAACATTTGGACAGTTTACGGTAATACATGATACAGATATATACTAGAATACACAGAAGAGGAAGGTGTTGTTTCCTCTCACATGACTGTTGAATTCATCTCTAGACCTTACCCATTTATAACCTTCTTTACTTTGGTCAGAGGTACACCTGCTGTTGCATATATTGTAGTATGCACATGCACATCTTGCATAAACCCTGTATGCTTGTTTTCATAGGCATGCAGGGGGGGGTTGCAGGGGGCAACCTCCCAATTCGGGCAAAACAGTTGGTCCAGTCGAGCAAAATATGATAACAGATGCCATTATTCAGGCAAAATTTGCTCTGCCCTCCCCACAAAATTTATCCCTGTACACCTATGCTTGCTTTGTTCGGTTGAAGGAAACTTGTATGTAATTTGAATTTTTGTTGCAAGTAGGGGGTGGGTATCATTCTTCATTAATGATTAGTTTTTAGATTTGTTGCAAGTACAAAATGCAGGGGCATACAAAAGAGACATACCAAGGAGCTGTGGTTCATTTTGGTCCAGGTGTGGTACTACAGAAAACACAGTGCATCATTTTATTGATAAGATACAATTTGATTTTTCACAACTTTGGTTGAGGATTTCTGGGGTCAAGAATGGGTTTGGTACCCGTGGAATCCACATTGCACACAGTATCATTGTGTTTGCCTGGGTGCATAGGCGCTTGCCCCGAGAGCAGGTGTTATACCACTCTGAAGATAACAGGAAACGAGAGCAGGGTTGGACAAGGAGAGGCTCTGATGTCATGTTTGCTTGCTTCAAGTTCACTTTCAGTTTTAAATGTGTCATATTTGGAGAATGAAAAACTATTTTTTTAAGTTTCAGCAGAATGCAAAATATGAAGTAAATCCATTCAAAATATCCATACTTTTCAAATGATTGCATGTTTGCATTATCCAGTTTGTACTGTTTTGATTTAAATTTTTATGCCCTGCATACAGTAATAATGCTCACCTTTCATTGGTCCATTACAGTCACATGTCCGTGTATTGTCCCAAAATAAACCCATAGTAATGGGTGAACCACTCCATTTTAAGCTGTTCCATTTTATTTGGGTTGTGCTATTGAAACCACTTCTTTTTTTAATAATAATATTGTTGTGTATGAATTGACATGGTTAAACAACTCTAGAGGCTGGCTGGACCTGTGTATTACAGGTAAGAAAATGGTTGACTCTCATTGGTTAATAGTACTTTACCTGGATTGAGAGGGTGCACAGCATTCTATGCATTCACCCCATCATGCATTATCCCTGTGTTTAATGCATAGTCCATCAACACATGAAATGGCCCTTAGTAAAATTGTCTCCCACTACACAGTCTAAAACCTGACTTAAGCACTTCAGTCGGGTTTTTACTTGATGTTTGCACCTACAGTTTATAGCTATTTCAACCTGAAAATCGGTAAAAATGTGATAAAACCCAGTGAACATTGGATTGGCCATAAACTGCGTGTGTTATAACAATCAATTAAAAACCTGACTTAACACCCTAAAGTCGGGATATAGCCTATAGGCTTTTTAGTGGTAGGCATTTAAGTAAGGGCAATTTGACGTAATGTTATTGTTTTATCATTAAATAATACATTATATCATACTTTTGTTGACTATTTTTCATTTTGTATATTTTGATGCAATACATATGCACAAGCAAAGATAGGTCATTTCAACACAAGTCTAAACAAATTTTACATTTGTTTTGTTTATGGGAGTTTTCACCTTGTTACTACAGCATCATATCATTCTTTTGAAGAATGAACTATCTTTGTTTAATGTTGTTTTCTTCATTTGTATCTCAAAATTTCTCAGGCATTGTGTCCTTGTACCACCAAAAAATAGTGAAGCTCAAATGTGCCATTATTGGATTTGCCACACACAAACTACATGGTTACACCATTCCACTTTCATTGGCCATTTTCTTATTATCACCAATCATGGAGTTAGCAATGTCTTTAAGTTGCCATCATGGTAACAGCATTCTCTTTAAGTTGCCATCATGGTTATGTTATTCTCTGTAAGTTGCCATCATGGTAATATCATTCTCTTTAAAAAGAGTTGGTACATGTTTTGTGAAGATTGTAATTTTTAGTCATCATAACAGCATGTTGGCACATATAATGGATGAATGTTGTAAAAAAGTGGTTCTTAGTTGTGGGGGGGGGGGAGTGGTATGTGCAATAGGGGGACTGGGGGCCATGGCCCCCCACCTCTGTATGTAGTCGGGGGAAACAACCCAGTCTGGGGAATTTACACGGGAGCAGTTCCCTTTGAATTGATCTCCACCTCCATGTCAGCCGAGGGGATGGACATACTGGCCCCCACCTCAAAAAACCTGCGCATCCCACGAGGGGGGGGGTAGAGGGGGGTAGAGGGTGGGGTTTTTACTGCTGAAGATAATTTTGATATTTCAGGGTAGGGATATGTATTGATTGCCAATTCTGTGCAGTGTCTTTATTTACTTGTTTCAGCTCTGTAAGTGTACTCCAGAGTCACACCAGTCATGGAGTTAGCAATCTCTTTAAGTTAAGTTGCCTTCATGGTAACAGCATTCTCTTTACTTTGCCATCATATTAATAGCATTTTTTTTTGAGTTGCCGTCATGGTAGTAGCATTCTCTTTAATTTGCTGTCATGGTAATAGCATTCTCTTTAAGTTTCAAAGGAATCTAAGCAGCTGAATGTCTGTGGGTTCAATATTTCTTACACCATTTGCGGAGAAAAATTTAGATGTTCACCATCATTGGAGAAGAGCTTTGTTATGTTTTTATTTTCTAAGAGGGAAATTTGAATTATCGTTCATGTCAAAATTTCAAACTCCTATTGATTGGATTGCACATTAAAATGGTCCATTTTAGGTATCTCTAGTAACAAGGTAATAAAGAAATTATGAATTTACTTTTTATAGAAAATACTGGACTTAAGTTATTCAAAGCAGTTGATAAGGATAAGTTTTCCTCTTATGCTTAAAGTTGGCAAATTTTGTAGGTACATGTTTTGTGAAGACATTTTTAGTCATCATAACTGCATGGTGGCACATATAGTGGATGAACCAGTGGTTCTTAGTTGTGGTGGATGGGGGAGGGGGTGGTCGTGGGGGTATTTACTGCTGAAGATAATCTGGATATTTCGGGGTGGGATTGCTGATTCTGTGCAGTATATATTTTTTCATTTCTGTAAGTGTACTCCAGAGTCGCGTGATCTGACACTATGATGAATGTAAGTTACACTGTAGTATGCCTGCAATAAGAGTACCTGTCATTTTTACAGTCAACTCTCATGTGTTGGAGATAATTAGGCAGAAGCCCTAGGGGCTGCAGAGTCAGAGGGGCTAGGGGGCTTTGGCCTCCTCACTTTTTGCCATAGACATTTGGGACCACTTTAAACCGAGGGCTTTTATTTTTTGGAACATATTGGGCCGCTTGTATGTTTAGCCACTCACATCAAAATTGGCGCTGTGGCCCCAGAGTCCATAGGGAGACTCTTTTTACTGTGAGTGTTATGTATTCAAATTACACTTTTGATATGTTTAAGGGGGATGCATAGGGTAGCTGATTGAAAAGGGGGAATGAGGGCATGTGCATCATAAAGAGGTTAGGAACCACTGATTTAAAGCATTATTGTTGCTCGACTTTGTGAATGAGCAATTTAGACAGGGTAAAAATTACAATGTGTGCACAGTGACTCCTCATTTTGTACATAGTCTCCACTTTTTAAGAAAATAAAATTTCATTTTCAAGAAATTTGTAGTAGTTCTGCTTCCTCTTTGTATACACTCAAGCTAAGTACTGACTAGAGATTTGTGCACAGTTTGCAAGTCATGTATTAAATACAGAGTGAATCTGCTTGTTCAAATCTCAAAATACAAATGTGAGGGATGGGTCTGGCTTGATGGTGCTATTTTAAAGCATCAAATTTTCAGTACTTTATATCTACAGGTGACCGTAGACACAAAATTTGCGATTTTCTGTGACTAAATTTCAGTTCTATGCGATTTATTCGACGACTTCCAATTACTTTCCACAAACCAAAGTGTTATAAACCAGTTGAAAAATTTTGTTCTTTGAACTGAGTCACAAAGTCCATTGTACCTTGACAACCTACAGCCTTGTCTTTTTACGCAGGTGCATAGCCACAGTTTGCTCGTCGCAGTCTACCCCTGCTCTTACGTTGGCTGCGTTGGTTAATAACAATGTGGATATTGAAGGGTTGTCCATATTAAACAGGCATGAGGTACTTCCTCTTTTTAGAGGAAATTTCCTCTTGTTTTACTTTTCCTCTTTTTCATTTTTTCATTCCCCCTTTTTTGCACTAAATAGCCCCAAAGTCACTGTCATAATCAAAGCTATCTAACTTGCACAAACAGCACTCAGAGTTCTATCCAAACAGAAATCTGTACTTTAATGACATCAATACCACTAGGGGCACTTAAACTTGCTCTTGGGCTTCAGCCCTGTGGCGTACCTTCACATTTTCCTCCCATTTTTAGAAGTCCCATGCTGATCTCTGATTAAAGTGAACAACTGCCTCAAAGGTAGAGGTGTATCAATTCATCTTTCCAAGATATATTGCCCGTGAAGTTGTAAATAGCTCCCAATTGGCTCAAAGTGTTGGTTACTTACCAGTTTAGAGCTCCATACACCCTTCAACACTCCGGATTTTATTTCTAGCTCAAACTTCCATCTTTTTACATCCTTTTTGCTTTATCTTGTCAAAGGGAAATTTTTTCCGTGAAATCCTGTTTTTTTTTTTGTTCAGATTGTACAATTTTCCTATTTTTCTGAGACGGGAAATCTGCCACTGTATTCAAGGCTTAAGGTACGTAGACTTAATCCATGACATCATTCGTCATTGGTGGAAATCGCTTGTTCGGCATAGCTCGTAGAACAATGAAAAGGAACGGAAATACAGCGGCTTCTGAGAAACTAGTTGCTTTGTGCGGAGTACGTTACTGTGGACCACACATGAACCACAGAAAAAGTGTTCAGAATGCCGAGTCAGTAACAGAATTATAAATACAGGAGAGGAGGGGGCCTTGAGGTCGATCATAACTCCATGAACACAGTTTCACTCAGGCCTACTTCGAAAAGTGGAGGTAATACCTCTATGGTTGGAGCATGGAAGTATTACAGACTCGGATGCATCACATAGGCCTATTTTATTGAAATATGACCGTTTTATGAAGTTGAAAAATAGTTACATTTTTGGAAGAAGGTTGGCCAGGTGTGCCTTCCCTCTAAGTCTGCCCACAGTATGATGGTAAGTCTGCCCACAGTATGATAGTGCTGATCGTGCTCTGGGCCTCTGAGGCTGATTATTTCATAATTCCAGGAAGGCCACTATGTGACAGCCAGCATACAGATATTCACCAAGACAGATCAATATTGTTCATCAATTTTATGATTTAAATTCACATTTTTTGGCGTGTTTGGCACTCAAACAGGTGTCCACAAACAGCTATACTTACGGTACTAATATACACCAACCATACGTTACTCCAAGAGTTCAAGGTGAATAATCAATTATTTGCCAAGTTGTTCATTATAATCTCTTGAAGGCTGCACCAAGTTTCCCACTGGAATCCGAAACGTCCATAATTTTGATTGCGGAGAACGAAAGATTGAACACCTTTCAATGTTACCTGCTTGTTGAAAATCCGTTTTTACTAACGACGAACTATTATTGGTTGCATGATAACGTATCCACCGGGGTCCCCTGCCTGTTTTGACCGGGAAGTTTACCTCAAATCACGTAGCTGAAAAGGAGCAAATTAAAAAGGGAGCAAGGAAAAGAAGGAAAAGAAGAGAAAAGAAATTGGGTAGAAGGTATGGAGATAAGAATATTTAGCTTCAGATCACAGATGTGACTGAGAATTTCTGATCCTTTCTCCGGAAGACTCATTAGGTCATGGTAAAAATGAGCTAAATTCAAGATATACAGGGTGCTGAATTGATTAAATTGTTTAGGTGAATGCCTGCACTATCGAATGTAAGTGGCTACTTCTAACTCCTATAAAAAATATCACATTATGAGGTGGGCATAGGGTGAATTTTCAGGAGGACGTATGGCAAGACATTCTCACACTATCATTATTGATTGAAAAAACCAAATTACCCGGCTTTCTTTACCCTTGTCAGATTTCAGCCCTAAGAGCAGAATATTGATGGCAGACTATTGGGTACTGCACCTGTAAATCTTCTGTCTCTCCGTGAAATTTATTTGGCAATTGAAAACGTCCCAGCACGTTTTATCAACCTTCGCCCCAATATTTTCCCATTTCGGGCGAAGATTTTGAAAGTCTACAGTATATAGTGGGGTCAGTGGCGTAGCCACGGGGTGGGGTGGTTTGGGGGGAGGGGTAGGGGTTTAAGCCCCTATGACCCAACCTTGCAATGCAAAGAACACCTAAAATAGCGATTTTCTCTCTCTATCCTTAGACTTTCCCGTCATGTCGTGCCCCAACGCGCCCCCATGACACAATCCTGACTACGCTAATGAGTCCTGCGGAAAATCTTTTCTCTCAAGGCTCCTGAATTGGTCTCAAATCTTTGCTATCATCTTTGTTTTCTATAAAGATTTTACTCTGCGTGTTCTGTTTTCGGGCCACGATTTGAACCTATTCAACTATCGGCTTGTTTGAGCACTATGTAAAACAACATAAAAAAAAATAGACTGAAGAATTATTGTTTCTTAAAAAGAAAAGGCTTCCTAAATGTGTCGCGATTTTTTAACTATTGACTTATATAAATATTCTGATGGGGTATGTTACCCTTACTGTGTTAATTTTTTATTTTTAGGGTAACTGTTTGAAAGAAATCGGGTGTTTGACCATTTTTGGGTATTGTGTAGCCAAAGACTGTTAAGTAGTGTTCACGAACTATAGCTTTTTCGCGCCGCCCAATTGGGTATTGAATTTTTGTAATCTTGTTGATTTTTCATGAAATTCTACCGCGTCTGTGATTTTTTTAATTTTCTTTTTCGAGCACATCCGTTGAAGATTTGGGGCTCGCTTAGTTTTTGAAAAAAACATGCCATATTTTTTCAGTTTCAGGTGGCTACCTCGTTTTTTCGATTTCCTGCCCGAATTTCATATCTGTCGGATTTTGTGGAGGGGCAGTCTACCCTGCCCCGCCAAGTACGGCAAGCTTATGATAGTTCCTGCAATCGTATTAGGCTGACAATGATCAATTCAGATTCTCAGTCATACAGAAAATTATCTACCCGTTTCGTATGGATGTATAAAGTGTAAAAAAAATAATATATGAAAAAACTGTACATACATTTTGCATGGGAAAATTTATCACAGGTATCATGTCTCTAGCAAATTTCACTTTGTTCATGTAAAAAAAAGAAAGTTTAGTACTGTCTAACGTAGATAAGAGGCCTGCTCATTTTTGAAAGAGTAACCTAGCTAAGATTGTGATTAGAAATTTAGAACATTTTAAACGTTACCGGGCTAGAGACTACACTAAATGTTTTTCAAAATGGCCGACAGCCACCATCTCGGATTTAGGGAGAGAAATGATACTAAAACTATCATGAACGGCCTCACTCCACGGCGGAATTTGCCACATTAGAAATAGTCAAAATGACAGCACATTTGCTGCCAAATGGCTGTAACTCGTTGCTATGCAACAAGCCAGACTAGCATCAATTGGTGAAAAATTACCAATGCTAATATACTGAGCAATTCTGCACCTTTCAGTATACACATTGTACTGATTATTTCAATCCAAGATGAATGTTCAACTTGAATGAATGAATGAATGAATGAACGAATGAATGATGAATGAATGAATGATGAATGAATGAATGATGAATGAGTGAATGATGGATGAATGAATGGATGAAAGAATGAATTGGAATAAATGAATGAATCGGAAGGAATCGGAATGAATGAATGAATAAAATTATTTATTTCCAGCAAAATATCAAATGTAACAAAACAGATAATACAACTAAAAGGTTAATGCCAGAAAGGGAGTAAACAGAAGTTGTATAATTATAAATTGTTTCCTCTTGAACACAGAAGAACGGAAAAGAAGTGAAATGATATTAACCCTTTACCGTTGTTCGGGTCCTTTTGGACGCAGACGTAGAGCGCGGCTGTCACCCATCTTTACTGTTTCACAAGGAGTTCGAAACTGCGAGTAGCTACCCGAAAACTGGGTCACAACAACGAGAGAGGCAATAGTTTAAGGTCACGGGGTCAATAGCCTACGGAAGCTGATGCGGGGCGCGCTACGTCCGCTTTTCCGCCCACTCCCGAGGCGCGCAAATATGCCCCGATTGGAGCCCAACGGTAAAGGGTTAACATTTGCATTACACAAGGAGGCAGTTATATAATAATAGTTAGTCATGACAACACTCGCAATTAGACTTTATGAATCGAACTCAATTATACTAACATAATGATTACAGAAGGTTTTAAGACAACAATAATTTTGCTTGTACATTCTTTTGAAACATTTTAAAGTCTTGAATTTCTAGAGTTTATCATCAGGTGAATTCCAAACTTTGATTCCTGAAGTTGATAAATTTTTTTTTCTTGTTCTAACATGAATGTTGTTTGAAGTTATGTTTCCGTTTGGTGTTACATCTGTCATTACCTGCTAGTACAATTTTTTTGAAGATTTGCTGGTAATATGTTATGGTATCTTCTGAACATAAAAATACTTTTCCTAAAATTCATAAGTTGTTGAAGGCTTAGAGTTTTCATATCATTGAAAAGGTGAGAGGTATGGACTTAATAATTAACAATACAAACTATGCTTGTTACCTTCTTTTGGGGAAAGAATAAATGGAGCGGTATAAGTATATGGAAAATTATAAGTGAAACCCCGTACTTCAATACAGTAGTTAAAATACAGGAGAAAACGGCACAACGGGAGGATAAAGAGTGTCTCAGTATGTAATGCATGGCTTGCCTTAAGTATTACTGCAAGCTTTAAGCTTTTTTTGATAAATTAACAGGTTCTTTCTGATCAGATTTCAATCAATTAATCAATACACGTTAGAGTTTTGTATTTTTTTTTTGTAACATAAACTCTTTCAATAATTATGCTATCTTTAGTCATTTTTAAGTCAATAGACACACAATGAATGTCAAAGAACATCACCAGGAGAAAATTCCTGTTGAGACCTGCTCAAATTCCAACAGGTTTGAACAGGTATTAACAGGTATGAACAGTCAATGTCCCAATTACCTGTTGGAGAAAGAAAGTCAACAGGCGTGAACCCAGCCAACATGCCCAGCTGGGCCCCAAATGGGTTTCAGCTGGGCTACTTGCTGGGCCCCAGCTGGGGCCCATTCGTGTTTGTCAGGTGTTCCCACGTGGGGCCCAACTGGCTAGCCTTTCCTAGCTGAAGCCCATCTGAAGCCGAGCTAGGCTTCAGTTATCGAAACGGGGCACAGCTGGGCTTCAGCTGGACTTCAGCTGGGAAAGGCTAGCCCAGTTGGGCCCCACATGGGAACACCTGACAAACACGAATGGGCCCCGGCTGGGGCCCAGCAAGTAGCCCAGCTGAAACCCAGTTGGGGCCCAGCTGGGCATGTTGGCTGGGAACAGGTAACACTGAAAGAGCGAACAGTTACCTGTCGGTACCTGCGAATATCCTGTTAAGACCTGTTAATTTTGTTTTCATTTACTTGTAATACCTGTTAAAACCTATTCGACAGGTTTTAAATGAAATTTTCTCCTGGGACAGAGTTGGTTTTGGGCATGAGAGATAGCTTATTTACTTCAAACCACACACTTAACACTTTTCTATCGTATCATTTATAAGATATAAGAGCGTAGGAATATTCCCATGAGCCTAACAAATATATTGGTATCGTCAGTGAAAAGAACAAAGTTAAATGAAGATGATACATTTCAAATATGATGAATGTAAAGAATAAATTGCTTAGGAGCACAGCGTACTTCTTGACAATCAGAACAAAAAATGTTAAATTGTACAGGAATATTATAACACTTCGTGTGTGTGTGTGTGTGTATGTGTTTTTTTGTCCATTTTTTTGTTTCCTTTGACATGAAGAGGAAAGAAAATTAAAATTGAGAGCATTTTGCAAAGTAAAATAATGACGAATATGACGTTAATTGTTTTACTGCAAGTAAAAGCAATTTGGTAAACTAAGGTGCTGATATCTTAAATTGAATAGCTGAAAGATTTAGACATCCCTTAGTACGCAAACATTATTCTTCCTAAGTCCTGTGCAACCCATGTACCAGGAGGCCTCCTTTTGCAATGCAGCCTGTTTCTTTGAACAGGATATTGAATGGCAGTTTTCAATACAGATGACTGTTATATAGTGTTTTTATTTGAGGGATTATTTTAATGATAAAGAGAAAATGTGGGACATGAGTTCAAAATCAGGTATTCCAGTCATCATTTGCCTGCGTAGCAGACTGTAGGGCATATTCCTTTTTCAGCCATATCCCCACCAAGACTGCCAAAGTGAACACCAAACGGATATTCATAGAAATATGTGGCATCGATACTGGATGAATGTTAGTGAATATTCACAAGAAGGAAACATCTGATCCCGTTTAAATCATGCAGTAGCCGATGTTACCCACAGAGTTGATATGACATCGTAAAGAACACTTCCCGGTTGTACCCACTGGACAGTTGGTTTTACAACGCAGTAGTGATCCGATCAGATTTCAATCTAGTCCTTCAGTTCAGAACAACAAGAATACACACACTCGCTCAAAACAATAGCATAAAAAATAAGGCAGGACATGAATAAGTCATGTCATGGTAATGAAGTTACCGTCTACAATTGGAAGCAGGCCTCTTCGTTTTGGCGGACGGTGGTTTGCGAAGCCTCGAAGGGAGCGTGAACAAACCGACGATACACTAAAACTAACATATCTTGTGTAGCCTTTTAGTGTTTTCCTAGCTTTTACTAGAAAGTTTGCTGTTGAAAATTGGTGTTAAAAAGCATAAAAGTGGTCCAGTTTCGATTGTGGGTCTAACACTCGAAAATGAGAACATTTTACAGGAAATTCATCTTTCATTTATAGTGACATTCAACTGGAAGACGCACCATGGGGTCATGAGAGGATATGACAAGAGGGAAGCTTTATCCAGTAAGGATCAAGGAACTCAAACCTGCGTCAGAAGTTTCAAAACAATGTCTGGAACGAAAAGTATGGACCCGCAAATAGCGTCGAAAAATTTGGGATTTTGCTCACAAAATACTCAAATATTTGCTTCATGTTAAGAAAACGGAACAACGCTCCCAGTTTTCAAACCAGACAATTCCAATTTTCATACCTACACTATTTCTAGTCCCTCTCAAACTGTCTTGAGATCTCGTTGTGCATATGCAAAATTACTTTGTTCATAAAATTAGCCTGCAAGTCCTAAATATGTAATCGCTATGTATGTTAAATAATGTCAGGTACCCTGAACCCATGACTTTGATGATAATGAAAGATCATTCATCTCAGCAAATGAGAAATTTGTTTTTCCAACAAACATGCTTAGGAAAAAGCATCGAATTTCGGGAGATAATCCCTTCAATGCTTATCATTGAGACGCTTAATACTTTCCACACAGTACAATGCTGAGTCTGAATAACGAATCTTACAAACGGCAGCGAAAAGAGAACTTTCATGTATTCAATATCTTGTTTTAGTATAAGAACGTTTGCACGGACTTCTTAAAATGCTGTTTGTAAAAAACTATCTTTTAATTCATCAACATACCTCAATCTTGCCTTAATCAGTATAAACCAAACGTAAATGAGGAAAACGCGTAGCGCATGAAAAATTGCTGTTAAAAACAAGATGAACCGGAAATTAGAAGACTGACACGTTGTTACATCAGTCACAAAATATATTGACTAGCCTACTAATTATAACAAAATAGTGAATCGGCTACAAAAATATTTTCTTCATGCCAACTGTTGGCGGACAGATGATGTCCCCTCAAAAAATATTGAGAACATGATCGTCGCCCATGGGTTCACATGATCGTCGCCCATGGGTTCACGAGAAAGTTCACTAGAAAGAAGGCTCGCGAGACCAACTCAAAAACGGAGCACGAGACTGAATGTCTGGAATACCTAAAATGAGGAAAGGCCTGAGAGACCGGAAATGAAAGCGACCGCTAAAACGGATATCTTTCTACAGTTCTAGTTTCGTTTGGCGAAGCTTCACATTTTCAGGTGCATGTCACGATCTTTTAGATATATTTTCTTTTCGGCCTCTCTGTCTCGTGAGATTCCCCAGTTTGAAGTTAGGGATCATGTAGACAATTCTTCTCATGAATGTATTGATACCAAACTTTTCTCAACAAATCGCTTCTTTTAAACCCGTGTAGCGTAAAGGTGTTTGGATCTTGTAAGACACATTCATCGTTTCGGGTGAAAACTCTGAATCCTGGGTTATCTCTTGGTCGAACACCAATTTGCTTAATCAAAAATCCCAGGTAAGCGTCGTCGATTGGAATTAAAGATGTACGTATGGACCTTCTATAAAGCTCTGGAATGACGTCGGTCGACAAGATGTACGAACCACCAGAGCAATAGGGTGGATAATATTCGCCGAAGTAGACACTTTCATTCACAAAGTATTTGCTTCTAGGGTCTTTAATACGTGTGCTAAAAGAAAGTTTAGGTCCCACATGGAAACGTTTCATCAGTGTCGTTTTTTTCCTGTCAGATTCCTTAAGTAGGTACAGAACAATCCTTTGCCATGCCACAAACATGTCCTTGTCACCTTTGTAAAGATAAGTTGCATCGGGACAAAATTCTGTGACCCATTTTAAACCAAGTACAACTTTCAGAGTAAGATTTTGAAACGATTCATCAAAATTTCCTTGAATAATGTCTCCGAATTTCTGAAACTCTTTTTCTATCTTTGCTTGTTTTTCATGAATATTTTGGGTTGGTTTACTTACCACGAATGCAAGTCTCACTATTCTGCCATAAAAAAGTTTCTGCAGTGAACCCCATGTTTCTCGGATAGCTAGACGTTGCTTGAAATTACCTACATATGAGCTGATGAGAGCGACGATGAAAATTCTTCTGTCGTAAGATTTGTAAGTTATAGAACAAATGGTCTCATTATTAGTAATGTATTTTAGAACTTTGTTAAAATATGGTTTGTTATTTTTAACTCTAGGAAGAACCATATCAAGGTCTGGATTATAACATTGCCTCAATTTTGATACGTTTGTCAAAGATTTCCATTCGTCCACTGGGTCGTCTGTTTGGAAGGTGTAAGTTGTGTACGAGGAACGTATCCAACAATGGGGTAGCCGCCAATTGGCTGATACAAACGACGAATCTGGAACTATTTCAAACTTAGTTTTTTGTGCTAAAATTCCAATGTATATATCTGGACACACAAATAGAGTCACATTCCTAGCTATGAGTAAAATTTGTTTACTAAGTGAGGATGATATCGTAAAACCATTATGAAGTGTACAATATGCTGGATAAACACTTTTGTTATAGAAACCCTCACTTACGTAGTAATAACTTGTTTTATCTCTTATTGGTTTCCTACCTCTGAAAACGTAACCACGCCACTGACCAATCCCTGGGTTTCTTTGAAACGTTAGTTTCTCCACTAAACGATTGACGTGAACGTAAGTTGAATCATATCCAAAATAAATATCTTCTACTGATGAATGAGATGTTAGTACATAATACATGGAAAATAACAGTTTAAGTGTATCGTTGACTTGGTTATCCGTGAAGTTCCCGATGATAATATCACCGAACTCTTCCTTCTCTATAAGGACTTTACGGTTTTCGTCCCACGAGATTGATTGTCCGAGAATAAACCATACAGTTATGTTTTGAACCACAAGTGATGGGTTCGCCCATGTTTGACGGATTGCTTGTCTCCTTTCAACATTAGATGGAAAAGAAAAGACACAGAGTACCACTCTTACTCCCTCTGATCTGTTTTTGTGTACGGACAAGTCATTATGAAGTGTTTTGAAAGCTGACAAAAATAACTGATCGTTCTTAAAACGGGCTTTGTGCCAGTCCTTCCAAGTTTCATTTTCGCACTTTACTTCTCCATGGTTATGAAAAATGTCTCGAACACGGAATCTCTTTGAAAGCAAATTATTCACGCTAGGTTTCTTGACAAAATGAAAAGAACAAGCCAGGATTAATATGAGAACCGATAAGTAGATAATACAAATTATCCGTCTTAAGTAAAAACGCATTTTTAATATTTTCGATGTACAAGCAAAAGGAGTTCAATCTTCCGTTTTCAGCCGCAATTGAAAATGTGGACGTTTTGACTTCCAGGGCTTTTTATTCAAAATATTATGTAGAATTTTATAGCAACAAAGCGGTACTTATAATTTACTCTACGCTTACAATTCTTGAAGAGGTTGTGTGCGTGGCTGCTGTTTTGTATGCTTATGTTTGTAGTCACTTGTTTGACGGAGTGTAAAATATGCCAGCTAAAACTATGTCGTACGACAATGTCCTCCAAATGTGGTAATAATATCGATTTGTTTTTAACATGCCACAGTCGCATAGAAGTAAATGTTATCTAATCGACTAGGTGATAACAAACTGATACGCAACTATTCACCACGACAGACAGATAAATATTATTCTTCAATAGTACTTATTTTTATTACAATATACCTTCAAATAAACGCCCCCCTTTTCAAAAATGTAACGCTCCCGGGGGCGTTTATTACAGAATATACGGTATGTTTTTTCGCTTTCGAATTTCAAATGGTCTGAGCCTGGCCTGTAATTGGGAATTCAAAACGTCGTTTTTCGGTATTTATGGACATAATTTAGTAGGGAAATCATTCACTTTATGTCAAGGTGTACCCAAAGAACAGTTACCGAGGAACTTACTTTGGCCGTGTCGTCCCCACTTTAATGTTTTGTAACTAGCCTATTTTTCATCAATGAATATAAATAAGCTAGACTCCTAGGTTAGTACTTCGTAGTAGCAGTCTCAAATTCTTTTTTTCACTAGCTTATATGCTGCAGTGAGATTTTTAAGTTCCTGCTCGCACTTCCCTTGATGGCCCTTTTATCTAAAGTGTTCTCATATGGTTTATGCAGACAGTTGTTTTCAATCCAAAGTTGCTGTAACTGTTAGGCCTAGTAGTATGAAAGTTGAAGTCAAACCTAGGGCTAGACTTGAAATCTGAAGCTGGTTAACGGTATGTAGGCTAGGTCTGGGGCTAGACCTACGCCATTCATAGGCTTGAGTTATAACCCAACATATGAAACTGTGGGTGACTAACATTAGGTTAGGCATCTAAAGGGCCTTTCTTACATATTAGTGCCCTTAAAACTTGGGGGTGCTGAAGCATCGCTAAAAAACGTACGTGACAATTTTCTTGCCACGGGCTAGGATTCGCCTCAGGCCATAGAGCAGGATATAGGAACTAGAGTACGGACTCCCAATGGCGCGTACGTAAATCGTCTGTGATTGCATGGAGACTCGGCATCCACGTTCACTCTGGGCATGACTTGGGCAAAAGTCACTCGGGGAGCGATCATGTGTGTACGAACTGTATGGCAGAAATTGATACGGCCAATTCCTGCAACTTACTTGTCCTTGTAAAATGTGTATTTCATCCTAAAAAGTGGCATAAGCTGTTCGCTTTGACGCGTAAAGATATTTTCTAACTTTTCACGTCAACAGAAATGGTCGGCAAGGGGTTAAATTTGCTTTTCAGTGATAAAAAGCGTAACGTTCAAGGAACGCACTCATGCAGGCAAGGACAACTCGCCCTTGTAAGACAAAACGGCCTCACAGTTCCCAGTGCTTTTGTAAAGTCGGACAACTCGGCATCTACTAAAAGCATAGCCCTTCATATACAGACAATTCGGCGTCTTAATGAAGCTGGCTACTCAGACAGCTCGGCACCTAATGAAACTCCGAACAGAGGAGACAACTCGTCCCCAAATGAAGTCGCAAATGTTGGCCTATCCTAACATTCCAACATTTTTCTCATGTTTGATTTTACGAATTTTCTGCGGAGATTGAAAATGGACATTAAAAAGGAAGGCATATTCTTCTACTAAACTGAATACCTGGGTCACTGGGTGGGGAGGGGTTGTTATCATTTTTTTTCTTTTTTCACTCTCAAATTAAAAACTATGCCTAGTAAAGTAGTATAGACTGGGCAGAAGTGGCATGACGTGGCCGATTTTATTTTATTTTAGTAGCTGGTCAGCTGTTAGTCATATGTTGTAAGTGGTTGACTGAAAAGATGAACCAGAATATTTTTGCCAATTGAATCAGTCAGCTTGATATACAGGGGGTAAAAACACCTTCTATGGCTGACTAAAAGTTCGCATGAGAGTGACTCACTCAGCCTTGTGAATTAGGGGCGGCTAATAAAATACTGTAACTATAGATGCCAAACTGAAAAGAGAAGGCTTGAACAGACATTCTATCTTTACTACATTGTTTTATTTATGTATCCTTTTTCTTCCTTCTTCACATACAGATGTTTTAATTCACAGCTATAAGGAATAATGATGTAGTAGGGCTACAGGTGTAATTTCTTTCTAATCATTTGAAAAGGAGTGCAAAATTTGGGAAAGGGACGACTGGCAATAGCTACAGTGCACCTTTGAAATGTCACTCCACAATTTCCCACTGTACATTCCAAGGTGTAGGCTGCAATGTGGCACCATGATAAGCAAACTACAGCCTAACTTGAAAGCCAAATTAAAGCCTACTATATGTGCCTCTTGTATAAAATACTTCTCAGCTTGTCATAATGGCAACACTGACACTTGCAGAAACCAGTGTTGTAATCGAGTCACTAAATGTGACTCAAGTCACCAGTTTTCAAACTTTTAAGTGGCTCTATTCGAGTCATTGACTCGAGTCACTGTACTATTTCAATGCGGAAATAACTCCTGAATTCTATCGAGTAACTATCATTTTGCGAGGAAGTGACATGAGTCGTGAGTTGTTACAACACTGACAGAAACTAGAAGCACTAGTTTACTGGTATGCATGAAGAGTAAAAAGCAAAACATGAATAGGCCTACATGTATACATTTGTCTGATCTACTTCTTCTTCAAACAATGTTAAATAGGTTCTGTTCTACCAACCATTTTAGTCCAATCACAGTCACATGTTACAGTACTTCTCTAATTTCTCTGGGCACTTGGAAATCTTTAAAACTGTTGTCAAGTATAATAAAGAATGCAGTCTTTCACCAGCAGCTGACATTATTGCTTCCCATAATTTTGCTTTGGCTTGTTGAATGTCTCCCTCAACTGTCTAAACTCCAGTAATTGCAAGGTATGGTGATCCAGAATTAACATTTTCCTTCAAAATATTAAAGGTGTACATGATGATAATTAAAAGTCAGTTGACACTTTGTAGGTTAAATGAACCTGGACTTAAAAGATGACACCCAAGCAGTTCCAATTCTCTTAACCTTCTTCATTAAGCCACTTGATCCCTCCTCTGCCTAAAATTCATCCTCGTCCAGACACAATCTCAGTCTGTTACTTCAGGGTGATCATACTTGATCCCAGTGTGTAACCAAACATTCTCAGTACAGTATGTATGAGTTCTGTACTCTGCACTTTTTGAACTTGCTTTCAGTCAAAGAGTAGAGCCAATTGGAAATTTCTGTGGATGTGGACTAACTACAAAAATTATAGTTTGGGGTGAGAGAATCAAGCTTCAAATGTCTTTGTTCACTTCATTATTTGCTTGTGTGACAGATACCTTCAGACATGACCACATCCAGCGTAAAGTACAGGAAACAGTTCATGGCCAGCAGCACTATGAATCTGACATCCCTTGGGTTTCTCCCTGCAAGTGCAAGAAAAAATGAAACCATCAGTTTCTGTTTGGGGTGAAGATTGTTATCATTTACCATGATGTATTAAAAGCAAATGCAACCCGTAGCATAGTATATATAGTAGCCTACATTAGGCATAAGGTTGCCTCTATACAATTTATACCCGACACCCCACTTTTGGTTTAAAAAGTGATGTTACAGCAAGGTCAACCCGACTTCCTATTATCAGCTTTCTGTCAATAGTAGCTGCCATGTCCAGCACTATGTAAACAAAAAGTCCCACCAAAAACCTTGATCATAAAGGCAGAGACTGTTTATTCAGTGCAAGGCAATTTTGCAACCAGAGCTGCCTGAGCAGACCAGGACAATAGGCTTATCTCTTTGGACACATGTAGACTGGATGTGCTGGCACTGAAGTGTGATGAATTGTGTAAACAAACATATGTCCAGACTGCAAAGAGGTAGCCTATGCCTAATGTACAACTCAAGACTGGCATCAGGTATTCAATGTTTTTTTTTTTTTCTTCTTCTTCTTTTAAGTGTTGGTAAAAGTAAGTTGAACTGCAACAAGGAATTAAACACTAACATATTTCACCATTTCCCCAAATAATGTACCTTTCCAGTGCAACAGAATCAAAGCTTGATAAGCCCCCAATAGGCATACTGTACATAGCCTAACGTTACAAATGTACATAAATTTAAGGCATAGGACCGTAGTCAGTTACAAATTTGGCTCCAAAAATTGTCTCAAACATACTTGGGGACTCTAGACACCCTACCCCTGTTAAAAGTATGAAAGAAAGTGGCAAAGTATGGTTAAAATTACTGCAACCCTCACCCTAGCAGACCAAAATTGCATGCCAGCTCTTTTTAACTAAGGCCCTAAGTGTTTTACAGCCTGCTAAATAATAACACGCCCTGTAGGCCATTTTTGCCCCATCTGACCTAAATTCCTAGCCCCACCAGTGTAAAAAGACCTCGTGTTTATATAACATCTCATTGCATCGTGAAAAGGCTTCATGCACAAAGTTTACAGAAGGAGAGTGCATTATTTAGATTCAGAAACTATCCAGTAACGTTAGGCGTAATAGCTAATCTGTATACTACGTATATAGGCCTATTGCATACTAACAGTGTTACAGGCACGTGTCCGCACTCGGTGAAGAAAAATGCGCCTTTTTCAACTTAAACAAGAACAAAATACGAAACCATCACAATAAACTTACAATTTATGAGAGATATTACAACCTCCTCTTTTTCTGATAGAAGTAGATGATTTTAGAAAATTGATGATTGAATAATGTCAACGTTTCATTGCAAAGAGAAAGCTTAAAATAAAAAATGCTTAAATAATGCTTATAAGTCTGAGGAATGCCATTTCAGGCTTTCTGGGAGGTTGCGATTTTTAACATTTTTCCCAATGATCAGGGCCAACCGATGATGTCGACGCCTCTTAGTCTTTCGGATAATGCAATTTCTGGCTGTGTTAGGGGTTGCGAGTTTTCCAAATTTTCTGCGTATCGGCTCCTCCGGGATAGTCCTTCCTCCGGGATAACAAAATAATGACTAGCCCCACCAGTGTAAAAAGACCTTGTGTTTATATGACATCTCATTGCAGCATGAAAAGGCTCCATGCACAAAGTTTACAGAAGGAGAGTGCATTATTTAGATTCAGAAACTATCCAGTAACGTTAGGCGTAATAGCTAATGTATACTGTATACTACGTATATAGGCCTATTGCATACTAACAACAGTGTTACAGGAACGTGTCCGCACTCGGTGAAGAAAAATGCGCCTTTTTCAACTTAAAGACACAGTATCGTGGCGCGATACGGGGGCGACATTTGGACAGCCTTCAAAAAATTTGTTATCCCACCCAAAATCCCGGATGTAGCCCATAGACACTGAATGATAACAGTTCCGTGGGATAGCGTACTGCTGCATATGCTTGCTTTTGTGAGCGTTAACAGGCGTAGTATCTGTGTTAATTTGTACGTAGCAGGGAGTTGTTATCCTGATACAAGTGAGTACCTTGCTCAGTGACAACAGAGAGACCCTTGGGAATTTTCCCAATATCTTGGGAATTTTGAACCGTCTAGATCATTCTTTTCCTTCCCACTTTGAAAAAAGAAATATTGTGTGATTGTTTCTTTTTTCTTCTTATTTTTTTTAAAGTCACTTATTAATTAGTTATGAAATACGTGAATAAGTTCTAATAAGAATGCCAAGGTGGCTAGTTTGTAGTAAATTTCCGGCTTAATTGTTTTGTGTTTTAATCATCAGTTTGACTTCGATGCTCTTATAGGCTATTATTACTGTAGTTCAACGTTGAGAGGCTTTACGTTGTTATTCGAGAAGTGATCTTGGGAATTTCTAAAAAGACAACTGGCCTAGGAAACCTGCATTGAACTTGACAGATTGGTCGAAGCGAAGGGGCTAGTCTTAGTCTTACGACAGCAAAATCGCATTCTGTTCAGAACTTCAGAAAGAAAAATCGAAGGACAGCGTTTGCATACGTTGTCACGAGAAGGAGAAATCAAACGAGAAAAATACAGTAGCAAACCAAAGTCGGAGTTCCCTTTCCCATTCTCACGCGGAATAGGCCCTACCTAACGTTAGATCGCCGCAGAAAAAGCAGGTTGATTGATTGGGGAATGGCAAGTCTCTTGTTTATAACGGCGATTTTGCGAAACATCATCTCACAGATCATGCTCAAAGGTAAGTGAAATGTGTTTGTTCAGTTACTGATAGTAAAAAGTAAACAGGATTCCCGTCTCGTTAGTGATCCACATACCCATCCCACACGCGTGTTTAGCATATGTACAGTACAGAGTATGCATAGGCCTAACGTTAGGACAGTTGTATTAGTAGCTATATGCCTAGTAAAACTTTTGACGAGCTAGCACAGGTTACAGCAGAAGTGATCAGCACTACATTTACCACTTCATCAAAATCGTAACCCCAGAATAATAAGGCGCACTACTCTTGAAAAATCTGACTAGCCTATATGTCCTCGGTTTGCTCATATACATGCCCCATCTAGTTTACACTTATGATCTCTCAGAGGGCCTGGCGCGGAGTTTGCACTTTCCCCAATATTGCCTTCTCAAAACTTTCTTATCAAGCATTGACATACAATATGCTATCACTTAGATAATCCTAGCTGTTTCATAAGCCTACAGTCCACTTGACAATGAGTAAGTGCTCAGCTTTGCTGGATCAGTAATTTGCCAAAGATTTGAATTGATGAGAACAGTACTGCCCTGTTTCATGATTGGCTATAGAGTCAAGTGACAATATTCTTTCCTGAAATGTGAAATTTACTTAATTGCTTGGTTTGCCTGAATATCCAATATTATGGAATGAGAGGAAAATTGTGAGATACCTCCTTAAAAACAATTGAGGCCTTGCCCTATTATCAAGTTTACAGTAGTTAGAAGTGTGTTTATAATAATTGAAAATCGCATCCATACAGTTCATCCTGTGCTGCAACCTTGCATCACCAGCTGTAAATATGATATTCCATTGAATTGCAGCATTGACATCTACTCCTGTCAAGGGCCACTATGACAGTATATTAGAGCCAGTTTGTCCCTCATCAGCATGCAACTACAGGTAATTATGGAAGCCAAACACAGGGAGGATATTGCAAATGGCTGTTCAACTTTAAACCAATAGTTATTGCCCAAGATTAGCAGAACTTTCATTGAGTTCAGACAAACATCATAAATGTCCAATGATTCCCTAGATACAACATGTAATTACACAGACAGTGTGTTTGGTCTAACAGTAGAGCATCCACCTCTCACGCGGAAGGCTCACTTCCCAAGTCAAGTCATACCAAAGACTCTAAAAAAGGAACCTATACTGCCATTTTGCATGATTGCTGCTCTGTATAAGCAGTGGGGTAGGGAAAAAAAGCCAGTGAGCCACAACTGGAAAAAAGGGCGTGGCCGGTTTGACTTGAACCAATAGGTTGGAAACTGGGCCGTAAAACTCCATCTAACTACAACATGTATTACAGCCACGGCTGGAAAAAATATTTATTTTCGAGGAAGGGAGTTGCATTATTTCCCAGGAAGAGAGTAAAAGTTCCCACAATTCTCCCTGCATTTTCATGAAAAGGGAAATTTTCCTCCAGATGTCCAAATTTTCTGGGAAGGAGTTTCTCAGCTTCACAACTCTTTTCACCCATGTTTATAGCATTGTAGTACGTGCTGTAATAAGTCACAACATCCAGCATGGTGCCATGCAGTCTCTTTCCAAGGGAATGATGAAATCCTTCATGATAGGCACAAGCAACCCAAATCTGTGGCCAAACCCAGAGATTTGTCTGGGAATTGTTTTGAATGAAATATTATGAAAGAAAAATTGAAAATTTGGATTTTAAGTTCAATGTTGATTTGGGTTGGAAAATTAAATTTCAAGTTAATTGTGGTTTTTAAAGGACAATTGCATTTCCTTCAAGAATTAGAAGGAAGCTACACAATTGGAATGTTACTTGTCACTTTCTGGACAATAAATAACATACCCATCTATACTCCCTTGAAAAGAATTGAAATTGTTTCCTAAAATGTTTCCCATATACAGTGGGGACCATCCATCATAACTGGGAGACGAATCCCCTGTCCCACCTTGCTCCCCTTAGCACCTCTCAGGCACTCCTGGTTTTACTGAACACTTGTAAAAAAAAAATTGCCATAACACAAAGGGTCATTCAAGATTTTAGCATGCAGGGAGTTGTTTTGCCCTCTACCTAAACAAAAAGGGATGGGGGTATTGGATGCCAGTCTTCCCTTGTCTTTCTGCAGTGGAAGTGTAATGTCTTTGTCACAGTGTGGGAAGAGGGTGCTATATTACTGTAATTGTTCATAAAGTTCTAAAGCTTTGACTATTTTCATGACAGTAACCATTTCTTCTGGAGTACAGTACTGTAGCTTGACTATCAGATATGCATCTCTCTTCTACTCACAGTAGCTGTATTTCCTTTTATTTTTTAACCTAGCTAGGCTACTCTCATCATTTCAAAATGGATTTATGAAGTCAGAAGTCCTATGTTTTTTATTATTACTTATTTTATCTATTATTCCAACAATATACTACCCAATCTGTTTCTTTGGGTGTTAATTCTAAAAATACAAGTTTTTTTCTAGTAATAACTGGTTGACCACTTTTCAAATGCAGTCACATGCTTGCAAAACATATATACCTGCTTTCCAACGTGCTTTTGAAATGTGGGATATTAACATCAAAAAGCTGACCAGGAAAGAAAAAATCCTTTGTTAAACAGTATTTGTTTTGTAATTTTTTAATGTGCTGTATAGGCTCAGTCCTGGCAGATCTGCAATCACTGGGTCTTCCCGTTTTAACCATACTACTCCATGGTACATGACTTCTGTTGTCATTTTTCCACATTGAAAGGCAAAAACAGTCATCCCAAACTTACTGTATTTCGAAGCAAAGACTAAAGCTCACAATTTTCTTTTCACTTCTCTTAATTTCTTAAAAGTATCTTTAATAATTTTTTAGGACTTCAATATTACATATTCTAGGAAAACCAAGCAGTGACTCCCCAAAAAATGGCACATGACTGTGAAGAGCCAATCATGAAACAGGGACGGTGTACTACACTACTTCAAGTTGGGGAAACTGCTCTTGCCCTTTAAGCTTTCCATTAATCATGCTTTGATATCAAAGGACAGAAAAGAGGATCTGAGATTTCCCTAGATTGAAACAGTATCATGAAACTGCATGGTAGGAACATTCACCATTTGCATTTGGCATGAACATATCCATGGATAAAAAATACCTTTACCCAAGTTGCAAATTTTTTGCCATTTGTCAGTTTGTTAGTTTTTTTCTTGATTCATTTATCATCAAAATATGATATAAAGGATAAAATGTAGTTTTCAAACTTTGCTAATTGCTCCATTATTATTGCCTGCTTGGACAAGAGGTGACTTGAAATACAGGTCTAAGTGCAGTACAATCTATTTTGTCAACAGTTCAGTTGAAGATTTCCTGGATTGCCACAATGAAAATGACACTGATGAGGCAGAGGCAGACAATATAATGTGGGAGGAAGCAGTCAAGTCTAAACATGAAAATAGACTATCTAGGTAAATTCACTATGCATTGGTTTCAGTTTCTTTGAAAAGAGAATCCTCGTACCTGATGGAAAAATATCAAGTTTTTGTTACATCTTTTGAATTTCCATTTTGATCTGGATTCTGCTCAAAATATTTCCGGAATGGTAGTTTGCCTATCCCCAGTTCCACGACCTACTGACAGTAATACCAACCTCACCTCTGAAGCTCTGGCCTTGTCCAGTAATCAAGTTTTGGCACCAGAAGTTTGAAAGAAATCTTTTATGAGTAGCTCTCTCTTCAAGAAAGTGAGAAATATGAGAACAATTTCATCTTTTTGGAATTTGTGACAAGGAGATTTAAGAAAAAAAATTGTAAGTGTTTTTCGTTCATTTCTAGTTCCAGCTGAGCCTGCTTGTTACATTTAATTTGAAGAAGTACCAATGCAGATTACTAAGCAATCCAGAAAATTTCAAGTAAGCAAGGACAGAGCAAAAATATTTCATATATTATGCTGTTTTTTTTTTTGACACAGGAGGACCAGCCCAAGGATCCACCCAAAGTTGTCAAGTTCACCTCTGCATATGCTAGTCATGTACAGTGTCACATTCCACTGGACTGAAGATTCAAAATCTCAGCTACAATTGGGGTGTAAAAGGCACCAGGTTGATGCTTCCCAACCAGGATGGATTTATGCATGATTTTGAGTATCCTGGCAGAACCTAGAAAACCACATCAATACTGGAAAGATTGCTTGCCTTGCTTGCCATTTAATGGTTTACATCACAAAAGCAATTTTTATTGGCCAAATGGAGTGTTTTGTGTATGAAGTTTTGTGAATAGGAAGATGGTGTGATACCTGAACAGTATTGCCAACCAGCTTGTAACTGTACTGAAGCCTTTCATTTATATGTTATAACATCAGCTATACCTGAAACTTTAGGTCTGAATTTTATTCCAGTTACTAAAAAGCATGAAAGAAATAATGGGACTATCATATCATGCACAATAAAGACAACAAGAATATAGGAACAATTTTTGGTGCACTCAGTGGAGCATGTGTCTTTTGTAAGCTTCAAATGAATCATAAGTTGAAGCAGGGTTCCTACATTTCTGGAAACTAATTTTTCACTTTTCCAGGACCAAATATTAAAAGAAATTGCACAACTTTTTTTTTTTTTTTTTTTTTTCGGAGGGGGGGGGGAGCTGTTACATGAAATTATGAAAATTTGTGAAAATTTCTTTGAATTTTTCATGACTTGGTTAACACAATTTCTTGAATTGGAAAACTTTACCAGGCCCTGGAAAATATTTTTTCAAATTTCATGACCTTTTAGGTTTTCAATGATCATGGCAGGAACCTTTTTAAAGGTGTTTAAGTCACTTGTTTAATAGAGACGTTGGTATGCCAAAGGAAGTGGAAGTTTGAAACTGCATGTTCAGGATATTCAGATTGATAATTATAGATTATTTATTTGTAGTAACTGTACTGTGTAAGGAATACCCATGCATCATCCTGATCTGTGATATCAAATTCAAGAATGCAGAGTGGCTCATATTCCGACAGAGAGTACAGTCTGATTCAACAGGGTTTTGTATGCTCACTTTGATGATATACCCTTCAAACAGTAGACCAGGATTGTGTCTGCGCAATGAAAAGTTTTAAACAGCTGTGGGTGGCTACAATTAAACAGGTTGGGAGAATGTATGAAGTAGTGAGAGGACTTGGCCTAGCTTGAATATTCTACCTCCAGAAGTAGACCCTAATTCTCATTTTAAAGATATCCTGTAAAACAGTAAAAGAATGTTTCAAATAAATTTATGTTTAATACGGTGAAGTAGAATGTTGCCCATCATTCTGAACTCATTTCTTCGGATGCTCAAAATATATGCAAGTAAAGTTATCAGATTTTTAATTCGATTTTTATGAACTTGGAGCAAGCTTGTTTTACATATCCTACACTTGCACTGATCAAATGTGTTTTCTAAAACTTCTTTTGCAAATGATCCAAATATTTCTTTTCTTAGATTTGAATATGCCATGAGCAAGGGTGGAAAAACCAGCAAAATGGGAAGCTCCTTGCCAAGAATTGTTAAAAATTTGGAAGAGTATTTTACAGACGAACATTTAATTTCCAGTGTAAATTTTATTTGTGCTGAAAATACACATTTCCTAGCTATCGTCATGTTTGGAGCCCTCACCATGGTTACTGGGACACAGAAATTTTTCAATCGTGACATTTTCTATTAATGGGTGAAACCAAATCCCTGTGTTTCATTTTGAATAAGAGCAATTGTAAAATCAGGACTTGATACTGTAAGCATTGCCCATCTGTGCTGAAACATTGACATCACTCCTTGAACAGTACTTCCTTCAGGTTCAGTCATGATGTGCTTTGGGTCTGTGTTGCCACATTCATGTACATTATGCCAACATCCCAAGGACCAAATATGACTTGGATAAAACTTTTGATTACATTTAATTCTAGCATTGAGCAATCCATGAGAACTCTTTTATCAGCTCTCTTCCACTAATTTGGTTTAATCCTACACCTGATCCACAAGCTTGTTTATTTGTGGTATTGTGCACTGAGTACTTTATGTGTCCCCACCTGAGTACCATTTAGAAACCAGCCTGGTAAAGGTGCATGCTTGTGCATGCATGGTGCCTCTTAAATTGGAGACTGCGGTACTGCTTCGATGGATCTCATATATGTCCTAATATCCATCATTGTTTGCTGTTAGTTATGGAGGGACTTGTACATTTAAACTTAGAATGATTTTGCAATAATGCAGAATTAAGTTGTTGCCATAAGGAGAGAATATATTTATGCAAATTGCATGTATACAGTATGTGCACTTGCTTACTGTACAAACAGCACCGCTACACTTGAAGGGAATGTAGCATATCCACAAAGATAGTTAGGAATATATAGCACTTTATACATGAAGATCAGTTCCAATTGGTTAAATTTTGATATGAATTGAAACAATTACTCCACTCTTATTGATCAATATTTTTGGGGGTACTGGTATTTGTGTACTCAATCAATGGCATAAAAAGGCCTTCTAGATGCATGGGGAAGCTAGACAGAAAGGGGGTGCCCAAATTCATTTTTCTAAAAGCCTCTAGCTCTAATATTCATGGGTGTGGGGTGGGGGTGGGGGTATGGGACAGGAATGAAACCTTGCACACACAAGCTCTGTGATGTTTGAATTCTCCATGGACCCCTGTGCTTTGTCCACCCAGGTCCACCCTACTGCTACCTAGAAGTCCCCAATAAGAATGAAGTTGTATGTAATTGTAGACTTTTGAAACTCAATTCAGCTTTGCTGAAGTTCTACTGCAGAGGTGCACTAGGCTGGTGTTCTTGTTTGAATTGGAGAAGGTACTAGAGTGTGTAGAACACAGCTTTTAAAATAGGGCTTCATTGTGATCCTTTTTGAAGTCTGAAAACTATGTAAAAACTTGCTGCCCGCCCTTCAGAAAAAAGCAGAATGTGATCTATTCAAAGTTTGACCATACATTTTGTAGGGATGGATTTGTAAACTTCAAAAAGGAGGTGGATAGTTCTTGTCAGCCTTTCAACCTGCAGGACAGGACTTTCTCCCCCTCCTTCCCCCCTCGTTTTGGTCCATCCGAGAATGCTAATAAAATATGCTAGGTGCATGCTTGATTCTATATGCGAATGAAAGGCTCAGTAATTGCAAACTCAAAATCATCATAACTGCCATTGTTATTCTCATTCAAAAGAAATGGTCGGTAATCTATACATCTGTGCTACAGGTCCTTGCTCCAGTGAATGCAATTTATAACACTACCATAACTGCTGTAAACCACTGGAAATAGATTCTTCTACATCCTGTAAGTACCCCATCATTTTTCTGATCTACTTCTGTAAGTGAATAGCCTGACCCAACTAGTCTTCAAGGCATATGTAAAGGTATAGGAAATATATGTAATTCACTCATATCTCATAGTAATATTAAATGATTTTTGACAAAGTTATTATAATTACTGGAATTCCTAAAAAGTCAATCGACCGAAATATTACATAAAATAAAAGATGCAAATCAGGTAGAGTACCATACTCTTACTGGAATCTTGAACCAGCTGTTTCACTTTATTGTTTTACACTTCAAATTTCCCATCAACATGCCATAATACATTTCTTGATCAACAAGCATGACAGTGGAAAGCTCTTATCTTTTTTTATAATAGTAGACACTATGATTAATTCCCAAACAAAACATAACTCTTCTATTTTGCATGTTGTTATGAATTCATTCAAAAATGATACAAAAACTTGTGTTTTTCTGAAAAAAAGTTTATATTTCAAGTGATATGAAAACTGCTACCATCCTTGTAAATGAAGTTTTTAAAATGTAGGAATTCGAGGCTTTCATGCAACTTTCATGATATATCTTGCATGATAGTTTGGGTCTACAAGTACATTTTTTGTCACTGATATCATGATATGCAATTCCCATCTCATTGTACTTCTGGGTGGCCTAATTTCCACTCCTATACTTGCACTCCTGTCACTGTATCCTGATGACACCGGCCGTCTTCCCCAGTCTCGGAATATTGCATTAAGTAAGTATTGACAGTCATACGAAGCAAGTTTGAATAGTTGAATTCTCTAGGCAATCAGCTTGCAATGGAGATGTAGTTCTCAAAGCCACCATACAGACCTGGCCAGCTGCACTTTCTTCTTTAAAGAGAAGACATCAATTTTCCTTCCAGCCTAACAAGAAGATAATGGTAGGTTCCCATGCATGAGTTCTGCCATATATATAGGTATTGCAGGTGATTTTTTTTTCCAGAACAGTTGATGCAGTTCCTGTAGTGCTAGTGCCTTCAAGGATACAAAGAAGAGCGTAATATAAATAAGTGATATGCCACATGTAGTAATTACAACCTTTTAGTTTCAGTAAACTGTTGAAAATGTTGTACTCTTGAAGGTTAGTTTACTCTGGTATGATATTTTAACTTACTTCATGCTATGTACATATAGCCATGTTGAAGATTCTTGTGACAGGCAGAGGCTACTGAGCTGTTACATGAATGACACATAGGCCTGGATTAATATGATGTTTATTTCATATGATGTTAATTAAAATGCAAAATAGTTAGCATATGAAATATGAGAGATGTACGCTAGCTTGTGAAGGGAATCATTTTCAAAAAATATGGATACTCATGTCGATTAGTTATGAGAGTAACCTTTGTAATAAGTGACTGCTCTTCCATTAACCAATTCAGAAGATCATCATGCAGTAGGGAGCTAATGCTTTCATTACAACATGCAGTTGCATGCACTGCAATTGTTCTGATTTATTAAACATGACAGCTACTTGACAGGGTTAGTCTCTTAGCAACAAAAGTTTGTGTGCTTTTTGAGGAGCTAAAGATGTTAGCCATTTTACAAGAACTGATGGGAACCATCTGGAATGAAGAGATTCACCCTTTAAAGAAGCCTCGCAGTGGCAAACATAGTTTTACAAGAAACTTTGTCATGTGGGGTAGCTAGAACCTTTTTTTTTTAATTTGGAGGGTAAGGGGGGGGGGAGGCTTTAAAAGATTGATAGATTTCTATTTTGTTACACTTCAGGTATCAGTGGAGAGAAGTTGTAATTGACACCTCCCCCCTCCCCCATTACCTTGTTAACAGGGCTGCATGTGTATTCTATTACATGTACAGCATTTCATTAGGCCATTTAACTGACGACGTAGACCTGTTTGAGGGCTATTTAATACCCTTTGGTCTTTGGTCTAGTAAACTAAGTTCTCCTGAGGTCGGGTGTGAAAGAACTGTTTCAGACAACCATCATTGCCAGACTATCCCTAGATGCAATTTGCTGTCACATGTCAATTAAGCATTCAGTGGAAATTGTTGGCATTATTACAACAGTACTGAGCTGGTTGGATACTGCATTCTTATCCTTTGAATATGGTCAGTCCAATTTATTTCTAATCATACTGTATATAATGCTTTCATCAAGCAAACCCTTCCTAAACTTTTGTGCATCACACAACTATTCTTTTTTTATTTTGTCCTAATTTAGGGGGTGAAAAGCCAATTGTCGAGCTAGCTAGGCCATCATATGTGATTAGAGTGTCGTCTGAAATCTGTCAATTCACACAAGTCTTTCTAATTGTGGGATATATTTTACTAAAACACTATGTAACTCAATTGCAGGACAAAGAGTGTTGTGCTTGAAGTAATTTCATACTGGCAATGACTAAAGTTTTGTCCCTTTCACAGCTGTTTAAGATATATCAGCCTTAATTTGAAGGTGTACTCCGGTAGAAACTACAGTAAAATTAATTATACACTCAATAAAATAACAAGGATCCACATGCAACGTGATGGAAGTTGAACTTGTTTCTTGCTGTACTGTATCGGACCTTGGGAATTTGTGCCCATAATCTTGGGAAATTAAGTTTCTCCCTTGTTCAATTTTGTATGGCATATACACGTACGTAATACTACACATCTCCAAGTAAAGGATTTTTCGCAGAATTACTGCCAATGTCTGCTAATTGCCATCGTATTTGTTCTTATCTCTTTTCCTTACCTTCTCGCAGCTTTAAACATCACAAATTGGTCGTTAACTAAAGCTGATAAAGCGTTCCCTGGTAGCCGTGCCGTCAATCTCATGTTAATTTTGGGAAAAGTTGCCCTCGCCGACATATCTTGTTATTGCCGACGATTATTCGTTGTATGTAATATTTGCAAATGTCTTGCAGAAATCCACATCTCCCGAATGAGTACCGTCTAGTACTTCCATGCTTTAACTTCCCTCCGTCGATTCCACGAACATTTTTCACGGCCAAGGAAGGTGATGGCGCTGTAACAGTTTTTGATGCGCGAAGGAGAAAAGAACAATTCTAAAAAAATGCTGCCGCCGCCGTTTCGCTCCACGATACAGTGTCTTTAACGATAACTTATTAGCAGCTAACCAGACAGCCACAGCTTATTTCTAGGGATGCAACATGAAGGGCTTCATTTGCATTAGAATTATGACAATAGATAGTCGTGTCATCAGCAAGGAGTACAAACTTTAGTAGTTTTGACGATTTATACACATCATCGATATATAGTATGAAAAGTAAAGGTCCCAAAATAGAGCCTTGTGGGACACCAACAGTAATTTCCCGGATATTAGAATCTTTACCTTCGTAACGGAGGAATTGTTGCTTATTTGTGAGATAACCTGTAAACCAATGAAGTGCCACACCCCTTTCTCCATACTTATATAACTTTTTGATTAAAATGCTATGATTAATAGTATCCAACCTCTTTGACAAATCAATCAACAAGGCTACAGTGGAGGCGTTTTTATCCAAATTACACACAATATCGTCCACGAATTTTAAGGCAGCCAAATATGTAGTGATTTGCCCTAAAACCATACATTCCAGAATATAAGAGATCATGTGTATTAATAAATTATACAATCGGTAGTAAACAAGTCATTCAATGATCTTAGGAATAGCTGGTAAAACAGACAGATAATTTTTCAGATAATTGCCTCAATTTTGATACGCTTGTCAAAGATTTCCATTCGTCCACTGGGTCGTCTGTTTGGGAGGTGTAAGTTGTGTGCGAGGAACGTAGCCAACAATGGGGTAGCCGCCAATTGGCTGATACAAACGACGAATCTGGAACTATTTCAAACTTAGTTTTTTGTGCTAAAATTCCAATGTATATATCTGGACACACAAATAGAGTCACATTTCTAGCTACGAGTAAAATTTGTTTTCTAAGTGAGGATGATATCGTAAAACCATTACGAAGTGTACAATATGCTGGATAAAAACTTTTGTTATAGAAACCCTCACTTATGTAGTAATAACTTGTTTTATCTCTTATTGGTTTCCTATCTCTGAAAACGTAACCACGCCATTGACCAATCCCTGGGTGTTTTAAACGTTAGTTTCTCCACTAAACGATTAATTTGAACGTAAGTTGAATCATATCCAAAATAAATATCTTCTACTGATGAATGAGATGTTAGTACATAATACATGGAAAATAACAGTTTAAGTGTATCGTTGACTTGGTTATCCGTGAAGTTCCCGATGATAATATCACCGAACTCTTCCTTCTCTATAAGGACTGTACGGTTTTCGTCCCACGAGATTGATTGTCCGAGAATAAACCATACAGTTATATTTTGAACCACAATCAGTGATGGGTTCGCCCATGTTTGACGGATTGCTTGTCTCCTTTCAACATTAGATGGAGAAGACAAGACACAGAGTACCAATCTTACTCCCTCTGATCTGTTTTTGTGTACGGACAAGTCATTATGAAGTGCTTTGAAGCTGTCAAAAATAATCGATCGTTCTTAAAACGAAATTTGTGCCAGTCCTTCCAAGTTTCATTTTCGTACTTTACTTCTCCGTGGTTATGGAGAATGTCTCGAACACGAGGTCCCTTTCTAAGCAAAGTATTCACGCTAGGTGTCTTGACAAATTGGAAAGAACAAGCTAGAAATAATGTAGTTACCAATATAATAACCGATTGGCAGAAAATACATACAATCCGTTTTTAGTACAAGCAAAAAGGAGTTCAATCAAGTTTCGTTTTCTACAATCAACATTCCAGACGTCTAAGATTCCACTGGAAAGGTTTTTGCACAAATGGTTATGAAAAATTTAAGAGTGACAAAGTTGTATATAAACTTTATCCTACTTTTTTGAATTCCTGAAGAGGTTATGTGCGTGGCTGCTGGATTGTATTGTTTGTTGTCACCTGTTTGTCGGAGTGTGAAACATGCCAGGCAACACTAGGATGAAAGGTAATCTAGTCCTACAAATGTGATCAGAATAATATTGATTGATCTATTTTGGTGCATGTTTGTATTGTGAAATGACCGCGAGTTCGAGACAAGAGAAATAACTTCATATATTACTAGCTGAGCGTGGATAATTGAAGCAGTCCAGAGACGTTCATTACGGTTCTTCAACTGAAGTCTCCTAGACTCTGAAATGATAATTCTTACATCATCGTAAGAACTTGGATCTCATTATGTGTTCTCCAAACTTAGGAACAACTTTGTGAAAATATCATTTTTCCTATTATTTCCCTTTATCAAACATAGTCACCGTCACAGACATACATAGATCATGTACTCTGGAATCGGGTTTTCTATGTAGGGTTTTTCTATGTTCGACCAGCTAGGCCGAAGGTCCATTAGATCAAAAGTTCACTTGTCGAAGGTCCACTACATCGAAGGTTCACTCAGCCTAATTACCTTATATCGAAGGTTCCCTAGACTGAAAGCCACTAGACCGAAGTTCACTTGCTGAAAGAAGTCCGTAAGATCGAAAGAATTCACTATAGGCCGAAGCTTAGGTCCTCTACGGCTTGCTTGCTTCAAGTGTACTTTTTATAGAAAGTGGTTCAACTTCAATTGCTAATATCTCGAGAATCGAACATTGGTTATTGTTTTGCCTCCTTTTCAGAGAGTCCCTACAATTAAAATCTACAATCATACGTTTTGCTTATAATATGTTTTTAATGGTTTTACGTCACTTCCGTAGGACCCACTGATTACAAAGGGAGTGACAGCCTAATTCATTCGTATTTATCATAATATAAGTGAACCTATATGCACGTTTGCCCCACCGGTAGCTCAACCGGTAGAAATATTATAAAAAATATATTTGGCTATAGTAACATCTCCTTGGTACTTTGATATTTGTGCCCGAAATTCCGATCTGGATTTTGTGAGTTTTTATTTAAGTCTTCTTCATCTCTGATTGAAAATAATCCAAAATTTCCCAACCTTTGAAAATATGTATAATTTGTATCACATGAGTTCGAAAAAACAAATTTATAGTAATTATTTCGTGACATCACATCGACAGACAGGGAGTTTTATTAGACTACGCGCGTCCGATAAAACTGTCTGTTGGTGTGACGTCATGAAAAAATCAGTTCACATTTCATTTTCACAGACCTCTGATTCCGGACGGAGACGGATCGAGGCGACGACCCTGGTAATTTTAATGACTGTTCTCAGTCGTTTGTACAGTCAGCCATATTCTTTCAAAAATTGCCTTTAATTTCATCAAAGGTTGAGGGAGGAAATTTGTTAAAAGTCTTCATACTTTCGTCTTTTCCGTTCTTTCTTCTAGTGTGAACCATATTTATGCATAATAAATTTGTTCTAATTCAACACCGGTTGACAATGTACATAAAGAAGTTAGATTCAGCAGCTGGAGTTGACGTAGCGTATTTGTGGCTGAATCCCCATTACGCTGTCGCCCCTTCATAGTGCCCATGCCCTCCTAATATACGTCTCTGGTTGGCACAATTCTGTCTCCTCCAAGGATAGAAACTAACATGCCTTGCACAAATGGGGAAAATGGTGAAGCCAATGCCGTTATATATAGGATACGTTTGCGTTTACGATGACAGGCTCCGTGTCGGAACAGCCTTGGATATCTTTCCTGCCCCAGACTTTCCCTATACTCTGTGTCGCTCCACAAGAAGAGGTAACAGCTACTCAGCGGGCCAGTGTTTCTACAGAGGAAGACAATGTTCTTCACTACAGATAGAAGCCCGTTAAAATGTACTCTTTGCATGGTTCAAAACCCCAGAGCGATAGAAGTTCCCTGGAAGGCCTTATGGCGTACAACAATAATGCATTTTTAGTTTTGATCAGCAATCAATTCAAAAAAATTCTCTGCAAAAAGAGGACTAGTATGCAGTTTGAAGAAGGTTCAAATTCATCACCAAGGTCTGACCCACTAATCTTGGTTATGCATCAGTTTCCCGAAGGAAAATGCTAATAATAAGAGTATGGAATTCAGGCGAAAATTTTGATAGTTTGGGATTATTTCTGCAAGCAGATCGATCACTGCAAGTAACATCATACCCAAAGAAACCTCATGGAAAGCTCTCCATATTCTTCACCCAGGTAATAACATTCAGCGCGTACTGCACACGAAGAGTTAAATTAACACAAAAATGGTTGAGATAATATCGATAGTTTTCAAGCATTCTCACGGTTCCCGTCATATTGTGTTGAATTTGGTTTGAAATATTGATCACTAGCTTGTGTGCTAAAATGGTTCAAAACAATCCATGGCATGTGATGGCCTCATGATCGGTTAAGAAGTGCCTTCGGAAGGTATTTTAGATGGGGGTTGAACTGAGCGTAGAAAAGATGGGTATATTTCATTAACGTTACGCGCATTAATGGGTACGCGCATTAATGGGAACGTACTTATGTAGGAATTTTTAAATGCGCCCCTCCCCCTCGCAGATTGCAGAAATGGCCGTTTGAAAGTTAAAATGTTGGCATATTTTTGTATGACATTCGTATCAGTTTGTCTAAATTATGTTTCGAATTTCACTTCGAGTTTGTTAAACTGATCAGAATTTCTAACTTTACCTCACAAGTTGGATTGATAACTTGTGCCCATTTGCCCACATCATGACATATTCCGCTTGGGTGAGGATACGGAGCAATTTCATTGAACATTAGACTATGCACACAATTTAGAAAACGAAAGATCTCCTACACTTATAAAGGAATTTGGTTCGGGCTCGTATTCGGTGGACTCGGTTACAACGGTTACTGTGACTAGGATTGACGGTTTAAAAAGCGATAGTCTCTGAAGTAATTGTAAAAAGATCGACATAGAGTTTATTAAACTTCCAGTAACATAGTCCTCTTTTTTCATTATTAAATCGAAGGGTTAATTTAAGGATATGAGAAGAATCCAGGTTCAATATACTAGCACTTACCGCAAGTGTTATCAAAGTGTTTGAAATAATGGAAAACGGTATAGTCTAAACATGGTGTTAGGCTGTTAGGAGTTACAATGAAAGGCCAAGTACAAGTTTAAATTGTGTACACGTCTTAAATTTCCAGGTAGGATGTCTGACGCACATTTGTTTTCAAAATTATTTTCAACCTTAAATGTTCTTTAAGAGCTATTATATTTCTTCTAATTATACCATCACCCGTGATAGGGGGAGACTGTTCCATTTAAACTATTAGGGCGGATCTAGGATTTTTCGTTAGGGGGGCGCGCTGACGGTCGATAATCTGCCCGAACGAATATCTAAGCGGAGCGCCACCATCGGTTGGCGCCGAGCGTACTGAAAACTTTGAAAAATCGCGACCCCTCAGATAGCCGGAAATGGCATTTTCCAGGCTTGTAAGCAGAACCTAAGCAGTCGTTACTTTGAGTTTTTGTTTGCCAAAAAATGTTCCCTTCAATTAAAAGTGAGAAAGTTGCAAAATACTTCCTTCATGAACTAAACCAAAATTTACTTGATCTTGATTTAAACTTAGATCACTCTTTAAACACTTTTGATGAAATATCTTTCCAAAAATATGTCGTAATATTATAGGTCCGGAAAAAGTGGTCTAAAGATAAGGGGATCCTCACACAAGGTAAAGAGAGGAGAATCTTTCCTTTTTTATTTTGAATAAAAAATCGTTACAACCATAGGCTATGAACGTAAAAAAACTGCAAGAATTGAATTTGGGGGTGTCCAACCGCTTCAAAGACGATGGTGAAAATATCTGACCAAGAATACGATGCACTGCTGTAAGATTCATATTTGAGATCGCGGAAGCTTTTAAAGTCTTTTGCTTGATAAAATATACCACTTTATTGTTATGTACATGAGAGATAAACATTGTTTAACGTTTCGCGTTATCATTGATTTCATTAGTGGCATGTAGATTCAGTCTCCACTCCGTCGGGATAGCAGAATTTTTCCATAATACAATGTAAAAGGAAAAATACTGGTAAAATTAAATTTATGGCATAAATCATTCTAATTAAGCACTCAGTCGACTCTCTCATTAAAAAATTACTTTGTAAATTTTTGTGACCATGAGAGCCCTGGCATAGATAAGTTTATTGTCAATTTTAAAAACTACTCAAAATATATTGATTAGCATACACAACCAGAGGGCGTGAAATAAGATCAAGGGCAACAGACAGTGGCGTAGCCAGGATGGAATTTTAGCGGGGACTGGGTTACAAGTGAGTTGACCTGGTATCTCCGAGAGTTGGGCGCGGCAAGACTATCTAAGCGGAGTGCCAACATCGGTTGGCGAGGAGCAGACAAGAAAATTTTGGGTTTTACAAACCCTCCAGATGGCTGGAAACGGCACTTCCCACGTGTTTTAAGTTGGATGTACCCATGTCTGCCACTTCTCAAATAGTGAGAATAAAAAATCAATCTATGAAAAATGATAATACATACAATTTTTAGGGACCCAAAATCTGAGTAATTCTGATCTGTGGCCTGGGGGATGAGACTTAGTGGAACCGGTATCTCCCTTTCCCTTGAGAAAAATTGTGAACTTCAGGAGAACGTAGATCGCATATGCGGCAATATTTGAATGGATTTCAGCTTTAATAGGAAAACCAAAATTAGTTGTGTTCCCCCCTGAGAAACTTTCTTTGCGTTAGATTTGCTAGATGCAAAATGGTGCTACGTTTGGCAAAACTTTGAACTGATTGTAGGCCTACGTTTAAAGATTTTCTTATCTGGGGAGCATGAAAAATTTAAATACTCATTTTAAGTCTTTGTAGAGATTTTACAAGGGACATACATACTACCAAAGAAAGAATGTTTCCCGGTTTTCGGTGGTATCTAGATGCAAAATGGTGTAGTATTTGTTCAGACATCAGTACATTAAGTAGCTAAATTAAAATACTACGAGTAAATCTCTCAAAATATTTCAACCGCAAAGCAGAAGTATGGATCATGTGGGAAACACATGAAATCCGGACCTTGTGGACATTTTTCAAACCCGCCCGGACGCCAATGCCAACTAGTAAAAAGAGAACTTGTCGAAAAAGTCGTTCTACAGTGGCACTTTTCATGGGAAGGAGTGAGGCACGACGTAGGCCTACTTGTTAGGGATGGAAGAGAAGAATTATCGTAGGCAGTACCTTACCCTTACGGCATATTTTGTGTATGATGAAGTATAGGAATGAGGGCGTAAGAATGGTCTCCAGTGTATGATTGCCTTCTTTTCAGTAAATCAACCAGCCATTCGAAAAGGTAGAAAGGGTTTCAACCTAACAAAGTCACATTCCAGTTTGTCGTCGAGACGTTTGTTTCATCTTCGAAGACCAGGCGGAGAAGGGGGGGGGGGGGGGTGGTATCGTCACCCGAAAGCGAAATTTATAAGACCAAGTGGATTTGGTCAATTTTGGGTCGCTGATTCCGAAAATCGAGGGTATGCGGGCCATATCCGGGCTTTTCTGCGCCATTTTGACGTTTAAAGTTCAAAGGGCGCCCTCTATTTATCAAAAATCTCGTTTTCTCCATATATTTACGGTCCAGTCATTAACTGATGTGAGATTTGGTTCTAATATTCTGTAAATATAATGTCAACTGATAAATACGGGGAAATATTAGTATTCATATCAATATGCTAATTAGATAAGGTTAAAGTTATAATGTTAGCAGAGAAATAGGCCGAGAATTTGAGTCATGGAAAACTACATCAAAATGGACCTTCCTTACACCCTACAATCACATTAGATACTCATTTTAGAGCAAGCGGCAGGGTTGGCGCTATCTGAAGCTGAGACCCCCTGCCTCCATACCTGGGAACAATGGACCCCTTTAATTTGAAGACTTAAATTGCATTAAGTGTAATGCCAACAACTAGGGCTGTGTTGGTCATCGCACGATCGTGGTTTGTAAGTTGACTTCTTTCTCCAGTTATTAATTATTTACAATATATACCATCGTATTTATCGGGAACAAATATAGTACTAGTGTTGTACAATCAAGGCTTGACATAAATTTCATGAAATCATTCGGAGAGAACATTTCATTTGCCCAGTCTTAATCGGCACGTTTCGAAGAATCGGTCCCCGCTCTTTGGCCTAGGGAGGAATATGTGCATTCACATGGATGTGTACGAAGGCGTGATCGAGGGAATTGCTCAACTGCCTGTGGGCTCAGCATAGGCTCAGGAGCGAATTTTTTAAGCCGCGACTATACATTTAAGTGGGTCATTTACAGGGGTCGTGTTACCTGGAGCCGGAAGTTCGAATTTACTTGTGAAATCTCGATCCCTTGGGGAACAATGATTACTACTTCGGATAGCATTGTAGCGGGAAATATACGAAAAAATAAATATAAAAATTCGCAAGATATATGCTTTCAAATTATAACATGTGTAATCTATGTCATAGCCTTCAATTCACTATCCGCCTCTCACTAAAGGCCCCCATGGAAAAAATACCACTGCCATCTGTTCCCTTTTTAGTCAACTTAAAGCGACACAAATGACATTTTGAAGCAGACTAAAATGCTCTTGGCAGAAATGTGTACATACGTTTATCGAGGGGAGAGGGCTATAGACACGTCTCGAACATCTTCCCACCTGCGTTGCCTGCTCAATCGGCAGATTTGGAGAAGAATTGAACGAAAGGGAGGGAAGTGGAGTGTAGATTACCAATGCAATTCTACCCCAATAGCCTATGTAAACAATACGTCAATAATATTGGTTTAAAAGGTGCGATTGTGATAGAATATCTCATTGATTTATTACAAAGGTCAGTCTTACGTGTATTTCATAAGAGAGCATAGGAGTTTGAGACGAGTTCCAGAAAAAAAAGAACAAATGAAAATTTAGGGAATAAATTCCAAATTTTGGGTAGCGAAAAGTAAGTTGTGGTCAGAAGTCCATCAGAGTAAACTTGAAACCAATGTTGAAGAAGTAGCCCATAAAACATGTTTACATCAATCTTTAAATGCTTGACAAATTAATTTCCACACAAACATGAGATGATGGAGTAAAAGTTCACTTGAACTTTCTTTCAGTGACCAAACAGAATACTTGGCTTTCATGAAACAATGGCAGAAAGTACCACAAGGGCCAAGCAAACCCGTAAAGGGCTTGATACCTTATGATTCCTTAGCTAAACGTGACAATTTGTATACATGCATTATATGTATCTCCCAGAACAAGGCTATCCGAAGTAGTAATTACTGTCCCACAAGGGATCGAGATTTCCCAAGTAAATCCAAAGTTCCGGCCCCAGGTATCACCACCCCTGAAAATGAGCGACTTAGATGAATAGCCGCGCACCTGAATTTCTCTCCTGAGCCTATTCTGAGCCCATGTACCGGGCAGTTGAGCAATTCCTCGACCACGCCTTCGTACACATCCACTGTGAATGTCACTTTTATGCACACATTCCTCCCTATGCCATAGAGCGGGAACCGATTCCGAGAACCGTGCCGACTAAGGCTCGGTTAATGAAATCGCTTAAATGTAAACTCCAAAAGATGTCACAGAATATATGTCAAGCCTTGATTGGACAACCATATAGAAAGTTTTTAACAAAAAAGATTATTTGCTCATTTTACACCAAAATTTCTAATTATGCTTCGAACTGATATGTCTAGGTGAAAGCAACCCATGAAACACCAATTTCCATTCGAAATACATGATTTTTGACGATTTCAAAATGTTGTGACGTCATAATTGGGGAATTTCACTCAAATAAAGCGTCGTTTTATGTCACACAAACGCTCTTTACGACAAAATTATAGACCTAAATAACACCAACTCTTTTCCTCCTACTACCTATGACATGCAGAAACGCGTTTAGCCATTTCGATATATTTGTGGTTAGAAGTATTAATCCTTTAAATCATGTAAATTTGGGTGAAAAGCAAATTTTTGCTTAAAGACATTAATTCCCGTAAATTAATATTTTACGACAAAATTAAAATAAAAAAAGTATTCACTGTGTGTGTAATAGTATGGACATCACAAATCCAAATTTGCCAGCTAGACCTTAAATCACAACCCCGAGCACTACATTAACCGAAAAACCGAACAATAACCAAACGTCCATACACTGTAACGCATTTGTGAAATGACTAGTACTACATCTGTCCCCCATAGCTACAATTGTATGTATTGTATCTAATTAATAACTGGGGAGAGAAGTCAACTTACAAACCACGATCGTGCGATGACCAACACAGTCCTAGTTGTCGGCATTACACTTATACAATGTAAGTCTTCAAAAGGGGTCCATTGTTCCCAGATGAGGAAGGAGGGGGTCGTCAGATTGCGCCATTCCTGCCGTTTGCTCTAAAATGAGTATCTATTGTGTTTGTAGGGTGTAAGGCAGGTCTATTTTGATGTAATTTTCCATTACTCAAACCCTCGGCCTATTTTTCTGCTAATATTATAATTTGCCCTTTAACCTTATCTAATTAGAATATCAATATGAATACTAATATTTCCCCTTATTTATCAGTTGGCATTATATTTACAGAATATTAGAAGCAAATCTCACATCAGTTAATGACTGGACCGTAAATATATGGAGAAAACGAGATTTTTGATAAATAGAGGGCGCCCTTTGAACTTTAAACGTCAAAATGGCGCAGAAAAGCCCGGATATAGCCCGTATACCCTCAATTTTCGGAATCAGCCACCCAAAATTGACCAAATCCACTTGGTCTCATAAATTTCGCTTTCGGGTGACGATACCCCCCCCCCCCCCCTTCTTCGCCTGGTCTAAAATGAAATAAATGACAGTGTAGATAATATACGGTATCTAATTTAGTGAAAGTAGGCATTTTGAAGTTATTACTTGATTATATCATACGTGCACACAAAAAGGGGTTTTACACACATTCATGTTTTCTAATTGTTACACATTTTATTTCTTTACTGTTTTAGAAGGAAATACTTCAAAGTTTGTTTCCGTTCAAACATTTTATTTTTTCTCGGGGGGTGGGGCCTGAAGAAAATATGGGGGCCTAGGTCCCCAACCCCAACCCTCGTGGCTTGTTTTCAATAATAAGATATTCATTGGAAAGGTTACATTAAAACACATATATTCCGCCTTATTTCTCGAGCTTACTATCAAACAAAACTTTCCAAAAAGCAAAGCCATCCTGGAAATAATCCCCCCCCCCATTCACACCTTAAGCTATAAACAAAAGAGCATAATTCGACCATTCCTAAACCACCTTCACATTTTGCACGAGTGTATGATAACATCATACGAGGATTTCCGTTGGTTAAAAAATAATTCCATATCTGATGGAACCAAATAGCAGAAGGATTGTAAGAAAAAGTTTAGTGTTCTACATAAAGCGTGGTCCGAAATAGGGTTGAGACCTTCGATATCACACTGTTGTCATTTTATCGGAAAACTTGAAACTGTGTTCCCTAAATTGCTATTATTTTGTTACAATTATAATTACGTAGTTTAAAAATTATTAGATAATACCAGTGGCGTAGCTAGGATATTTTCCGGGGGGGGGGGGGGGCAAAGCTCGAAAATTTCCCCAAAACTTTTCAGCTTCAGTTTCAGTATATTTTCAGTTTCAGTATATTTTCAAGGTCAAGGTACATGTAGGCCTATTACACACAAAATACGTAAATTTCTGACGTCATGCAATGTTTCCTAAGTTAATACATGGCCTACAAGATCCTGAAGCTGCCTACTATATACATAGGATGAAGACAATGTCATCATGGTCCCGTTGTCACCCCTATACCCAGTGATTAACTAGATTAATTTTCCGAACAGATTAAATAGATTAATTTTCCGAACCAGTCCTTTAAAAATAAGACAAGAGGGCAATCCACGGAGTTGCATATCTCATCGCTAACATGTGCGCAAGTTGGTAACAGAACTTGAACTACGTATGAGCTAGAAGTTTTATCTGTGCTGAAATTTATGCTACAGTAGAATGTCATTGACAAAAATTGCCATACTAAAACTCCATGCCACAATCTTGAAGTCCAAGGGAAGCGATTTTTTTTCGTTCCAAGGGACGGAAGTTTTTTCGTAAGATAGCGAGGGGAAGGAATACGTCACAAACCAATCAAGTTCTTGGAACAGGCACACCCCTTATTCCAAAAAACATCATTTGGATATTTAAATTCTGACCCCGAATTATATAAGAACTGGAGAAATAAGCTACCCAACCTTTGTAACGCTTGCCCTTTTAATCCAGTAGGCCTATCTAAGATTTTGGAACAAATTTATTTTTTAAGATGATGTTATCCCCTTGCAACACTATGAAAAAACCCAACGAGCTTGGCTGTTACACTAAACTGATACGATTAGATATGGACGCAACGATTATAAAAGTAAGACGCTTTCGGGGACGCTTTCGGGGACGCTTTAGACAAGTGCGTAATTGTTATTATTTAGGGGCTAGCTGGGCGTATTCTCCATTTTGACGCGACGTCAAACTTCATGTGTGTCGAGCTGATATACACATCAAGTGCGTCTCAATTAAAAAACTGGGCGTGTGCGCGATGTTGAACGTGTGGCCTTAGAAGATTTCCGGCCGACGCGCAAACCTTTTCTGCGTACTGGCCTGTGGCCAATCCTAGCCCGTGGCAAGGAAATTGTCACGTACGTTTTTTTTTTGGCGATGCTCCAGAACCGCCAAGTTTTAAGGGCACCAATATGTAATATAGAGGCCCTATGCCTAACCTAATGTTAGTCACCCACAGTTTCATATCTTGGGTTATAACTCAAGCCTATGAATGGCGTAGGTTTAGCCCCAGACGTAGCCTACATACTGTTAACCAGCTTGAGATTTCAAGTCTAGCCCTAGGTTTGACTTCAGCTTTCATACTACTAGGCCTAACAGTTACAGCAACCTTGGAGTGAAAACAACTGTCTGCATAGACCATATGAGAACACTCTAGATATAAGGGACATCAAAGTGAAGTGTGAGCAGGAACTTAAAAATCTCACTGCAGCATACAAGCTAGTGAAAAAAGAATTTGAGACTGTAACTGCGAAGTACTTACCTAGGAGTCTAGCTTATTTATATTAATTGATGAAAAATAGGCTAGTTACAAAACATTAAAGTGGGGATGACACGGCCAAAGTAAGTTCCTCGGTAACTGTTCTTTGGGTACACCTTGACATAAAGTGAATGATTTCCCTACTAAATTATGTCCATAAATACCGAAAAACGGCGTTTTGAATTTCCAATTACAGGCCAGGCTCAGACCATTTGAAATTCGAAAGCGAAAAAACGTATGTGAACGCGTCTCAAAATGGTGACGTCATTGGAGGCACGGTTAGCAACACTGTACCAGAGAGCTCACAATCATCGAATCATGTACATGGTAACGCGTGTTAGCGCAAACATAATTGCAAACATCGGTGCTCCGATAGCAGTGAGCGTACATTGTGAATTGTACATTGCGCGGTGACTGCTTAGCATTCGCAATAGCATCTTAATCAAACAGCTCATACAGTAAAGACCCGCTCGTAGTGGGGATGCGCTTAAGTGTGGTCTGCCTATACATATTCATAGCTGTTCTTTATAGCAACCGAACCGCGTCTTCCTTGCACAAAAACAGAACTATTTTTACCCGCGCGCATGCACACGCGAACACATTGGCCAATGATTTGCTCCGAATCCCCACCATGGTCAGCGCCTTTCGCTCTGTATGTTGGACTCTGTATTGTGATGTAATCGTTTTCATGAGGTTGCTAAGATAAGATAACTTACATTACATTAGTTCCACATCTAGATGCGCACCGTAGGGTGGGGTTTGTGCCGCCAATTGCGTCATAAAAGTCAGGTGAGCTGTTGCGGCATTTTTCGAAATTGGATTTTGAACGCAGTTTTCCTTCGAATATCATTTATGCCGAATTGTACGGGTTTTTAATGGGGTGTGAGATGATATTTGTAAAATACTGTATCTAATCTTGCAATACACAAAAGTTTTCGTGGCCGTGTCATGCCCACTTTAACCTTTGACAATCTGTAACGTGAACTATGTCCTCGGTTGCCATGACAACCACACATATCGGTACAACTTACAGTATCATGTCTAGGCTATAACACTTAAACTTTCAGATTTGTGGGATGCGTTCGTTAAGAGTTAAAGTGAATACAAAAAAAAAAAGGATTTGACCCCCTGTCACGTGACCTTTGACCTTGGTTGCCATGGAAACTACATATTTTGGTAGAACTAGTCTACCCTATTATACTTGTGAAGTTTCATGTAAAATGGTTTTCTTTTGAAGTTTTAGTACAAAATAGGAAAAAAAGTGTTTTTCTGCAAAATGTGACCTTTGACCTCTGACCTTTGACCTTTTCTTCCGAGGGTCTGGGAGACACAAGTTCCCACCCTGGGGTACCCACCTACCAATTTTGAAAAGAATCGGTCCAGCCCACTAGGAGGAGTTTGAGGGACAAAAACGTTGTTTTACGAACAAATTATCACTTGGAATTTTTTGTTCCACTCTACCACTTGACCTTTGACCTATGTTGCTATGGCAACCACATATTTTGGTAGGTCTAGATGGAATCATCATATGTGTAAAGTTTCGTGTCAGGAGAACGTTTCGTTTTGGAAATATAGCAGAAAATGTGATTTCACTTAATTTGACCTTTGACCTGTAACCTTTGACCTTCACTTCCGGTTGTGTATTAAAAATGCAATTGTTCCACCTGAGGTACCATCTCACCAAGTTTGAAGAAAATCGGCCCAGCCGTTTACAAGATATTAGGAAAACAAAATTGGACACCCACACATACACACCCACCCACACGCACACACACACACACACACACACACACACGGACAGGTTTTGACCCCTCTCTCAGCCATGGACCTTCAGTCACTCCGGGGTACCTCACCATGGGTTAGACCTCGAGACTAGTAACCTGGGAAAATTTACCGTTACCATGGTAACCATTGCGATTTAAGCTGGCATTGCCATATATAGCCCCATAGGCAAAGTGACTACAATATCTCATCCTCCTCACGGAGCGATGTGATAATAAACATCGTACGTTTTTCGAGGATTGCAGGGTTATTGTGTCTAGACAACGGTAAGCTATTGTTTTAGCTCCATCCATGGTTAAACACAGAGTAAAGATCAGTATATAACCTGCCCTGTTCTAGCTTGTAGGATGAGAGGCTATTAATGCTTAAACTTAACCCAGGGCGCTGTCAACCAATAGGCTGGAATCTGGGCTGTTGAACCTCGCCTTACCTAACCCAGGGCGTTTAAAACTTTAGTGACGGGTGAGAGTGATACGCGGAACGCGACCATTGGTTCGCGCGGAGCGTCCCGCCAGGCGAAATTTCGCTAAAAACACCCCTAGATTGCAGGAAACGGCACTCCTTGTGCCTAATTACTGCATGCTTAGAATGTCATATTTTTCTTGTCCTGAAAACTTTTAAGGAGACAATTTGTTCACAACATATATATAAAAAGGAAAAATTGGAAACTCTAAAACCTACCGGTATGTATTACTGACAGCCTTAAATCGAATATAAATATAATGGTTGTGGAACGAAAACAAACGGATATTGTGATAATTAAATGAGGGAATGTTTCGTTCACAAGGCTATGATTATGTTACTATTTATAAGCAACGTATTATCCAATAGTGCATCAAGTTGATGAACATAACACAAGAGGGCAATCCACGGAGTTGCATATCTCATCGCTAACATGTGCGCAAGTTGGTTACAGAACTTGAACTATTTATGTGCTAGAAGTTTTATTTGTGCTGTTTTTATGCTACAGTAGAATTTCAGTTACAAAAATTACCATACTAAAGCTGCATGCAACAAAACTTTGAAATTCCTATTTGAAGTCCATTTGGGAAGCGATTTTTTTTTTTTCGTTCCAAGGGACGGAAGTTTTTGTTTTTTGTCGTAAGATAGCGAGGGGAAAGAATATGGCACAGACCAATCAAGTTCTTGGAACTATAGGCGCACCCCTTATTCTAAAACAAAAAACATCATATGGATATTTAAATTCTGACACCGGATTATAAAAGAACTGGAGAAGGGCTACCCAATCTTTGTAGCGGTTGCCCTTTTAATCCAGTAGGCCTATCTAAGATTTTGGAACAAATTTATTTTTAAGATGTTGGTATCCCCTTGCAACACTCTAAAGAAAACTAGCTTGACTGTTAAATACACTTAACTAATACGGATATGGACGCAACGATTAAAAAAGTAAGACGCTTTCAGGGACGCTTCAGACAAGTGCGTAATTGTTATTATTCAGGCACTAGCTGTATAAGCGTATTCTCCATTTTGACGCGACGGCAAACTTCACGTGTGCCCCGGAGCTGATATGCGCATCAAGTGCGTCTCAATTAAAAAACTGGGCGTGTGCGCCATATTGAACGCGTGGCGTTAGAAGATTTCCGGCCGACGCACAAACCTTTTCTGCGTACTGGCCTGTGGCGAATCCTAGCCCGTGGCAAGGAAATTGTCAGGTACGTTTTTTTGGCGATGCCTCAAAACCGCCAAGTTTTCAGGGAACTAATATGTAAGATAGGTAGGCCCTATGCCTAACCTAATGTTAGTCACCCACAGTTTCATATCTTGGGTTATTCCTTGCCACGGGCTAGGATTCGCCACAGGCCAGTACGCAGAAAAGATTAATGCGTCGGCCGAAAATCTTCTAAAGTAAGTTCCCCGGTAACTGTTCTTTGGGTACACCTTGACATAAAGTGAATGAATTCCCTACTAAATTATGTCCATAAATACCGAAATACGACGTTTTGAATTACCCATTACAGGCCAGGCTCACTGACAATTTGAAATTCGAAAGCGAAAAAACGTATGTGAACGCGTCTCAAAAATGGTGACGTCATTGGAGGCACGGTTAGCAACACTGTACCAGAGTGCTCACAATCATCGAATCATGTGCATGGTAACGCGTGTTAGCGCATACATAATTGCAAACACCGGTGCTCCGATAGCAGTGAACGTGGCCACTGACATTGTCACGAATTTCGCATTGCACGGTTACTGCTTAGTATTCGCAATAGCATCTTCACCAAACAGCTCATACAGTAAAGACGCGCTCGTAGTGGGGATGCGCTTGTTGTGGTCTGTCCATACATGTTCATAGCTGTTCTTTATAGCGCCCGAACCGCGTCTTTCTTGCATAAAAACAGAACTATTTTTACCCGCGCGCATATGCACGCGAACACATTGGCCAATGATTTGCTCCGAATCCCCACCATGGTCCGCGTCTTGCGCTCTGTACGTTGGACTCTTTATTGTGATGCAATCGTTTTCATGAGGTTGCTAGGATAAGATAACTTTACCGAGCGTTACATTAGTTCCACATCTAGACGCGCGCCGTAGGGCGGGGTTTGTGCCGCCAATTGCGTCATAAAAGTCAGGTTAGCTGTTGCGGCATTTTTCGAAATTGAATTTCGAACGCAGTTTTCCTTCGAATATCATTTATGCCGAATTGTACGGGTTTTTAATGGGGTGTGAGATGATATTTGTACAATTCTGTATCAAGTCTTGCAATACACAAAGGTTTTTATGGCCGTGTCACGCCCTCTTTAACCTTTGACAATCTGTAAGGTGAACTATGTCCTTGGTTGCCATGACAACCACACATATCGGTACAACTTATCATGCCTAGGCTATTACACTTAAACTTTCAGACTTGTGGGATGCGTCCGTTAAGAGTTAAAGTGAATACCAAAAAGGATTTGAACCCTGTCACGTGACCTTTGACCTTGGTTGCCATGGAAACTACATATTTTGGTAGAACTAGTCTACCCTATTATACTTGTGAAGTTTCATGTAAAATGAAGGTTTCCTTTTGAAGTTTTAGTACAAAATAGTAAAGAAAAGTGTTTTTTTGCAAAATGTGACCTTTGACCTCTGATCTTTGACCTTTACTTCCGAGGGTCTAGGAGACATAAGTTCCCACCCTGGGGTACCCACCTACCAATTTTGAAAAGAATCGGTCCAGCCCACTAGGAGGAGTTTGAGGGACAAAAACGTTGTTTTACGAACAAATTATCACTTGAAAATTTTTTGTTCCATGCTACCACTTGACCTTTGACCTCTGTTACTATGGCAACCACATATTTTGGATGGCCTAGATGCAATCATCATATGTGTGAAGTTTCGTGTCAGGAGGGCTTTTACTTTTGGAAATATAGCAGAAAATGTGATTTCACTAAATTTGACCTTTGACCCGTAACCTTTGACCTTCACTTCCGGTTGTGTATTAAAATGCAATTGTTTCACCTAAGGTACCATCCTACCAAGTTTGAAGAAAATCGGCCCAGCCGTTTACAAGATATTAGGAGAACAAAATTGGACACACACACACACACTCACCCACACAGTCGTGTTTTTACACACAACTGAGGACTTCATTGTTATCTCCATTGTGTCTGCTTACTTAACACTAACCTTCACAATAGACTGTCTATTGTTAGACAACCGAGGACTTGAGAAATCTATTGAATTTACCACGGAGGACCTGGAATTCTATTGTTTAGGTCCTCTGTTTTACACAAAGACAAAGCCACCAACACATACACACACACGGACAGGTTTTGACCCCTCTCTCAGCCCTGGACCTTCAGTCACCCCGGGGTACCTCACCATGGGTTAGACCTCGAGACTAGTAACCTGGGAAAATTTACCGTTACCATGGTAACCATTGCGATTTTAGCTGGCATTGCCATATATAGCCCCATAGGCAAAGTGACTACAATATCTCATCCTCCTCACGGAGCGATGAGATAATAAGCTCAACAATACGTAGGGAACTAGCTCGATGATGGTATCCTATGCTCCGGTCTTATAGCCTGTCAGTATTGCGCAGTATAAGCTGAACTGATCAAAATACCCTGCATGTGTACCATAGAACATTCAGGCTGCTGCAGAGAGGGCATTTCTGCGGAATGCGAGTCAAGCGCGCTTCATGCTGCAGTGACACAGATGAGATCTGGGGAAATACGTTGCATGTAAATTCGAGTTATGCATAAGAAATGTTTCACGATTACTTACAGTGAGAAAAATTTAAAGAAATAGGAAAAGGAAGTATTATTTCTTCAACTTGAAATTTCCCCAAATTCCAAAAATTTCCCCAAAATATTTTCCAGGGGGGAAACTTGCCCCCCCTGCCCCCCCCCCCCCCCCCAGTAGCCACGTCACTGGATAATACAAAATTATGTAGAAACAAGTAGTCTAAATGATCTATTTAGTGAAAGCCAAAAATAAGCTTTGGAATTTTAGGGGGGCGCGCGCCGGGTGCGCCCCCGCCTAAATCCGCCACTGACTATTCTCCAAAACTTTATCGACTTGAGATAAATCTTCATCTTTTGTCCCAAAGAGACTTAAAACCGATCGCTAAATTACTGTAATTAAAACCTTAGGTCTTTCTCCCAATTGTTTATTTTAAAAAGTACCCTTTTCGATTCCATAAAACAGTTAGAAACAATGGCGCCACTGGACTTTACTTTTCTCGGTGGCACTGGGGCACAACAAGTTTGCAGGGGGCACTGCTAGACTCCACTCATGGCGCCGTAGGCGACACTGTGCGGGAAGCGTGAGGCTTAACGAGTGGGGTCCAGGGTCCGCCTTAGGGTCCCTGTTGGGTTTAATCGTGTTTGTGTGGCATCAAAATCACTATTTAAGGGTATTTATATTGATTTAATACTGGTCTAAAATTACCTCCAGGGTAACTACCAGTAAGACTTTTGGTTAAAAACAGGTGATTCAACTACAAAGAGCGGATCCGGCTGACATTTTGAAAAATGGGAGTTGAACTATAAAGCAAGAGGTCGACGGCCGGGTAGTCCAATGTGAGCCTCGGTTAGGGTCTAAGGAGCAAAACTCTGGGAAGCTCCTGTTAAGGGGTTTGTGAGGTATTAAGTTCGTAATTTAAGGGTAATTTTATTGTCTTTACACTGATCCTAAAGTTACTTCCAGGGGCCCTTCAATTAAGATTTTATTGGTAACAAATCTAGTGAAACTACTATCAAGAGCGGATTCGGCTGACGTTTTAAAGAAAGGGAGCTGAACTAAAATGACAGAGGAAAAAGTTGATGAGTAGTTAGATGTGATCATCTTAAGGAAAAATGTTGGTCCAATCCTGACTGAATCATTACTTGAGCTGTGCGCCACTTTCAATTTGCGTAGTCTGACGTGTGTAGAAAATTTTGAAAAAACGCAAGTGACCCCTCAGACAGCCCTGAATCGACGCCTATGTTTCCAGCGCTTGGGAAATTAGTTCCAAAACTGATTTATGAGCGGTCACTACTGCATTATGGGATAGTCAAATTAAGCCTTTTTTAAAAACAAAAAACCGCACTGTATAGTTAAAAGGTGTTGCTTGACAATGTGGTGTGAAACTTGGCAAAGTTCTGGATTTTTCTTTTTTCAGAGCCAGAGGTTTCGCCTCCTTCTGTGGGTACGCCACTGGTTTATTTCACCAACAAAAGTAAGGGACGTTGGCAGTAGCGCCTGGGAGGTAGCGCACATTTGAGCGTTTGGGATGCTTTCTTGTTAGGCAAACATTCGCTGATTTTGTCGGTACACCCGTCCGAGTGGACTGGTAGAAAAATACTCCGATGGGCATAACAGATATTTAATGATCATCTCCCTAAATTACCAACAGAAAAATAAAAAAAAAAAAAAATGCGCCCTCCGCTCGCTTTATCTTCAGTTACGTACATTGTGATTGAAAGGTAAGTACCTTTAAGATGTGTTATTTGTATAAGTTTTTTGCATGGTATGATTCTAAAGTAACACGATATGAAATCGATAAGAAATTCTGTTCTCTTTTTTGTGAGGAAGGTTCATATCACAAATGCAAAAACATATTTCGCAAGCAACTTTCATTGTCTCATGCGGGGCAAGAGCAGTAACCCCGGGGTTTCCGTCTGCACAAGGATTTGTGACTCACTTATGGCAATTTTAGGAGGAGGAAATGTTGAAAATGCTGTGATGAGAGAGGGTACGTTTTCCTTTTTTTCAACAGATCCTCATTGTTTCGACGCGCTTCGCCCGTCCAAACTTTGCGTTGGGAATCCTTTGGCAAGCCGTCGCTCCTGGAGAACTTGGTTAATCCTAAAATCTTGGTCTTCTCGCCGGTTTATCCTTTCACTACCCTTGTGGAGAATTAGGCAGTCATGAATTTGATGTTGACTATGCCACAAATTTATTAAGATATTAAGCTTTTCTCGCCATGAAAATTTCTTCATAAATGAAGATACTATTTTTAGCTTTCTGGAGGATGTTTCTTTGTCGCTCGATTCATGCTCCAGTGTTGATGCCATATTTACCTTGACTTCCAAAAAGCCTTTGACAAAGTACCTCTAGGTAGACTCGTGGTAAAATTGCATCAAAGGCAAGTGAGCTCATTGGATCAAAAGTGCCGTTCAATGGTAGGTGTTAGAGAGTTAATTGTTGTCAAAGGCAATTTTTCTTCTTAGAAAGAAGTCTCAAGTGGTGTACAACAAGGTTCTGTTCTTGGCCCACTTCTTTTCTTAATTTTCATAAATGATATTGATAGCTCTATCACTTCCAGTATGTGTAAATTTGCTGATGATACTAAGTCCTAAAGAAGGTTGGAGAAAAGGATGATTCCTCAGACAGGATAGGCCACATTACAAATGTTAGACCTCTGGACCCAATTAAAAAATAATAAATTGACAAACTTTCTTCAAAACATGAACGAAAATATAAAATCAAAGGTGTTTTCCCCAAATAAATATTGCTTTCAAAGGTGTGTCAAATCGTTCTCCTTTGAAAAAGAGTAGGGGAGGAAACGAACGTTCCACATTGGAGGAAATTTAACTAACGGACCCGTAAACTAGCGGTAACCAATTAGACGTCATACTATCATGACACTTTTTGCGTTCCATATGGTACGGCTGTGCATGTGTTGAACTGTATCAGAGCCGTATAGTCCTGTGCGTGACTGAACTTCGTATTTCCTTCTGCAACGTAGCCAAGTGAGTTGTTGAGTATTCGTTTATTTTTTTAAAGGCATCTGTTAGGCATCCAAAACATATTTGGAAGTTAGTTAACGACATACGACGTACCCTTTCCTGTTTTTCCAACTTCAAGAAGAATTATCAAGTTATTCAAAATGAATAGGCCCTAAGGTAGAGTAGTTGGTACCTGTAGTTAAAGGGGTAGTTGTGCGAAAGGTCGCCTGCACGTTACGCCTACCGAGGCAGCCTAGTCACTGAACCTGACCGAAGGGAGCACACCACCATTAATTTCTCCATTGACTTACACACTATTTTGCCTTCATTAAATGCCCCCCGCAGCCCAGTCAAAGTTCACACCCTACTAAAGCTACCCCTCACATGAAAGCCAGTGAGTTGGCCAATCATGGCATCACAAATTCACCATAGCATGACCGTTTAGATTTTGAGATAAAAGGGGATGAAGTTTTGGGTCTGTACACCCTACCCTATTAATCCGCAAAGTGACGGAAATAGCGTCTTTTTCACACCAAATTTTTAAACAGTCTAAATCACCTTCAATTCTTCCCAATTTGGCAACACTCACACATTCACACGTCCTCTTTCATATCCAAAACAAAACAACCACATCTGATTAGCTTAACTTGAACAATTCACACTTAAAGAGGACCTAAAATTGACGGTGTACTTTGGAACTACTTTTCCCGGCAAGGCCGTTCTGCTAATGGTGGTGTGCTCCCCGAATAATCCGCTCCTTGTAGTCACTCCTTACTACGGTCACTGGCCTACATGTACAAAGGTAACAACGTTTTAAGCCAAAACAACAAACCGAGCTCTAATTACGATGGAATGGTTCATAGAACAGATTTGAGTTAATATAATGATTTTGAGCATTCTTAAGTACCACTTATACCTTCTGGAATGTTTAATACCAGTAAATTCATAGCAAAAGGTAGGAAAAATGTGGTGCCATCCTTCGCAGTAACATCGACATCTTAATCGTCTGCTACTGTGTTGCATGATGGGAAGGACTTCCGCTAGACAAGCTATCGAAGACCAATTAATTAGTAAGCGCAGCTAGTCAATACTTGTACTTCATATGGTAAGCTCTCAGTTGGTTACGAAATTGCACAGTCACTGCGTAGGTTTCTCCGTTTTAAATGAGATCACATGACAAACACTGACTTCTTCGACTGAAAAAATAATCTGCACAGGCTTAACGTTACTCGCAGAATTATCCAGCCAAAATTTCCCTCTTAAAGGTCTTATTTCGTTAACAGACTTGTGTGGAAGGTGAATGTGATGACAAAGATCATCTGTGGAAAGTTTTGTGAGAAAGGGTATCTTTTTGGGGACGTGAGGGATGCCTACTCACGCGTGAGTAAGCAAGTGAGCTTTGTTTTTGTGTATACCGGGCAAGGGCCCAGAAATGAAGTATATAGCATAGGAACGTAATGCTGGGTCCTGTTCAAGGGCTAAGGCAGCCAGTCCTCACAGCCACCAAAAGTCGCTTTTCTAATTTGAGTATGCATGACGTCACAGCCTTTGCATAAATAATAAGCAAAAACTATCTGTTTTCAAATCCAAATTTCGACATGAAAAACACATAATCTTACAAAATCATCATTAAAATTAATGGAGAACATATTTTCCGATAATTCGCAACATTTTTGAAGTATTTATTACACAAAGCAATGAATTTGAGACGATTTTTTGAACTCGTAAAAACGGTTTTCATTCTGTTCGGAGTTAAGTTGATAATTTTATTGGTCCCCCAATGTATGATGTAGTTTATTTTACAGCCAGTTGGCTGGATCTAGAAACATCATGTTTAGCATGCAGCGCAGCACTGTTGTTGTCGGAGCTGCGCAGTAGTACACTCTACAAAATTACAAATACTATGCACAATGTACACTACCGTTTGTTCAGTACGACATTCACCTGCAGCATGTACATTTCTGTGTGCGAAAGATAAACAGCTAAATCCACTTGAAAGAGGCACAGACTCTTTGCTGAACTGATTTTAAATTGATCTGATTGAACACCTTGAGAGATTTGCAGCTGTAGTAGCCTATAAATTTTGTTTTCATTTCCATTGTCGATCCTACCTTACGTATGATTTTATCATGTTTTCCCGTGATAATTTTTCTCAGTTTCATGATCATTTTCTGATGACTTGAGTTACTTAACAACATAATGGTGAAATATTAAAGAAGACGTAGTTTTTATGACGGTATTTATTTGAAAACAATCATTGAAAATCATTGCAAGAAGTAATAATAAAGAAGACATAGTTTTTATGACAGTATGATTTTTATTTGAAGAAAATACAAAACATTGAAAATCATTGAAAAGAAAACCTTTGATATGATCGTTATTTTGCTTATTTCTTAACATGTACAACTGTTCATATAGGTGTGTATGTCTTGCATTGTTAATTTGTTTTTGTGAAGATCGTTAAGACTTTGTATGTACTGTAACATAGCCAAGGCTAGGCTTATATAATTTCCGGTTACCCGGGTACCCGACGGGTGCGACGGTCGGGTACCCGGGTCCGCATTTTTGCTACCTGTGCAAACACTAGATGTTGGTTGAATACTAACCGATTAGGACGAGGGTTTGGCATTAAGTATCAACAAAAATGCGGACCCGGGTACCCGACCGTCACACCCGTCGGGTACCCGGGTCCGCATTTTTGCTACCTGTGCAAACACTAGATGTTGGTTGAATACTAACCGATTAGGACGAGGGTTTGGCATTAAGTATCAACAGTAGGCCTTACCATGGAAGTAAAACCAACTTAAATGGCCTAACTACTGAAGTTAGAAAGAAAATTTACTCACTTGTTCAGTGCATTAAAAAAAGGTAATTTCTTTGTACATTCTCCATTCCTGTCACGATTGCAAAACACAGCACAAACACTAAAGCCTGTGCTAAAGGCAATTTTGTTTTAAACAACAGTCCAAGTCTCAAATTTCACAAACCAAACAGTTCCCAGCAAGGCCCGGTCATGGGAAATTTGAATCAAGTGCTCACTCTTCAGTAAAAAACTCCAAAAAGGCTAAAGAAAGCCATCAGGGAGCATGAAATCAACAGCTGAGAAGCCACCAAGGGAGACACAACCACCTCAAAAAGTGCAAAAGTGCTCATTTTATATACAAGACCGGGAAAGACAAGGTTCCTAATGAGCTGATGAGGTGTTACAGTACTATAACCTTGGGAGAGTCTACTTGGATGTTGTTACAAGGGTGGACAGTGTACTAATCTATAGCGATTTATTGGGCTGTCCCATGGTTTTGTAAAAAAAAGCTTGAAAATATTGTTTTTTCACATCAAATTTTTTTCATTATGTTGTTGCATACTGTAGGAGCCAATGAAGGTTGAAGAATGAATTTTCTAATTTGCATTTTAACAGAATGGGTGGTATTTTTAGTTTGCAAATTGAGGGTTATGAGTTATATCATAACTGGTCAAGTGTAGGAAGGGGAGTGGCACTTCATGTGGATAATAATATAAAATCTTCAGCTGTTCAGACCTCCTTTCCTTCTGAGACTTTGTTGGCAGAGGTGAATATGGGACAGGACAAGGTAGTCCCCTACTGTATGTGTGAGTTGTATATGATAATTTTTTAAATGAATCCACGAAGAAATGGACAAATTGAAGATTCAGAGATTGTTTAATAGTGGATGATTTTAGTTTTAAAGATATTGATTGAGGCATTGAAACTGCCTCAAATATTAGGGCCAATCATTTTCTCTCCTCTGTGAAAGACAATTTTTTATATCAACATCAGAGGAGTGAGACAAGACATAGATACGGCCAGGTTTCATCCTTATTACTGTAGATCTTGTGTTTACCCATAACATCCTGATATTGTGTTGTCTGTATCTCAGTTTCCTGGACTAGGCAACAGTGATCATGACATTTTATTAGTAGAAACTTGTGGGCAGCCAGTGACTGAAATTCATCAGACTTCTAAATTCTTGTATAATAAGGGTGACTATCAGGGACTAAGGAAGCCTTTGGCTCTAAACTGGTAGTCTGAACTCAAAGACAAGTCTGTTGAGGAATCGTGGGCTATCTTTAAAGGACATCTTTTAGCTGCAATAAATGTCAATATTTCTAAGGCTACTGACAGTGATACAGGGATTAAGCATGGAAAGAAACCGGTTTGGATGACAGGGCGGGCTATTGCTAAAATTAAAGCAAAGAGGAAAGCCTGGAGGAATTACTTAAAAACTCAAAGTATGAATGATTATAAGATTTATGCAAAACTACGGAATCAGGCTACTGTAGATGGGAAACAAGGGGGGCCAATAGTGAGTTTGAGAAAAAAATTGCAACTGAAGTTAAGCAAAATCCAAAGGCCTTCTGGAATTATACTTGTAAATAAAAACAACAATTCGTCAGCAAGTTCAGGACTTAGTAGTAGAGGGTGATGTTGAGGGTAACAAAATTACAAGTGCTAAAGGCAAAGCTGATGCCTTTAACTCATGTTTTTTGTAGTGTCTTCACTAAGGAGGATTTGTCTTGTATCCCTTGTTTGGAGTGTTATAGAGGTGATTATCTTTTGAATAATGTGGAGATTACTGTAGATGGAGTTCTAGGTAAGCTTAAAGGCAGTCATTCGTCACCCCAAACTGCAGTTTCAGTATGCATACATCAAAACTCTCAGTTGGTACAGCTCTTTGATTGGCATCACATTCAAACAATGCATCCTAGCTAAATTACACAACACTGAGAGTGACTTGATTACACATTATGGACTTGTATGGCCACTGGGACAAGCCATCAAGCAATAAACTAGTATTGTGTCTGGATAAAGATGAGTTTTAGATAAATGTGGGAGGGGCTAGAAGTAAGTAGGTTGGGAGAATTGGAACTGTTTGGGATGATGAAAATATGCCTTTAAAAATTTAAATGTAAATACTGTAAATCTCAAGGGCCTGATCAGATCAGTCCTAGAGTTCTTTTTGAAGCTTATAATGAAATAGTGGCAGCCTTGGTGATATTTTTTTGAGGACTCTTAGTCACCACACCTTGCCTAGTGATTGGAAATTTGCTCATGTTACCCCCTTATTTAAGAAGGGAAGCAGATCTCTCAGACTGGTTAGCCTCACCTCTGTGGTGTGCAAAATTTGTGAGTTGCTTTTAAAAGATAGTATTATGAAGTATATGATGAGTAATAATTTATTGTCTGCCATTCAGTATGGATTTGTTTCAGGTAGATCTTGTGTTTCACAACTTGTGGATGTATTTGATGATTGGACGAAAGCTTGGGATGCAGGCAATGGCATTGATCTTGTTTCTACTGATTTCATGAAGGCTTTTGACAAGGTACCACATGAAAGGTTGTTAGTGAAATTAAAGTCTTAGGGTATTAAGGGTGACGTGTTGGAATGGATAAGGTAATTTCCGATGAATCGTAGACAGAGAGTTTGTGTGGAAGGAAATTTTTCTTACTGGGCAGATATTGCAAGTGGTCCTTCAAGGTAGTGTGTCCTTGGGCCAGTTTTATTTTTCGTGTACATTAACGATTTGCCAAGTTGTGTGAAAGATTGAAGAGTGAAAATTTTTGCTGACGACACTAAACTATATAAGGAAATCCAATGGGATAGTGATTGTAGTGTTCTTCAGAGTAATGTTAGATAATGAGTTAATGGTAGTTGGTACGGGAGAGAGATTTTCCAGTTGATTTTTAAATGATTCTATTCGATGATTTTAGTTCCACAAAAAAGATGATCAAGTTTTAATTAATTCGGCCGGCCTAATATAATTACTACGAACAAAGTTGACTACATGTTTATCCTTCTGTGTCTGCGGCACGATTGTTTAGCTCGCTGGCTCAGTGATTGTGAATCATGCAAGCTCCAAACACCTGCAGTCCCCAGATTGGTCAAAACTTATGACGCACCAGTGTAAATAAGTACATGTATAATGATATCGATGACCAATGAGTAGGCTTCAAAGGGGGAAATTGGCCACACCTCAAAAATATAGGCCACAGTGTGCATGTGGAACTACGACAATGTGATATGCCATGTCCACTGGTAACACGTGACGGGAAACGGGAAGGGCCCTGGGAATCTAGAACAAAGGAAGGGCGAGTCGCTCGTAAACAACAAGATGGCGTCTGGTAAAGGTCATGGAGAGTGCACCATACTACGTTACAGTAATATTGAGAATATCTATGAGTTGTCAAGGAAATGGCAACTTCGCTTTCATCCTGATAAGTGTCATGTTTTGAGAATTGGTTGCTCTCACCCTGAGTTTTGTTACGGTATGTTAGATAATGAAGGCAAGCATCATAGTTTAGAAGTTGTTACTTCAAGGAAAGATGTTGGTGTTATTGTCAATAGTGATCTTGTATTCAGGGAGCATGTCACTCAGGTTGTCACAAAAGCAAACTGTATTCTTGGTGTAATTAAAAGGTCCTTTAGGATTTTGGATAGAGCAATAATAATGCACATTTGTGTAAAGCTCTAGTAAGACCTGTTTTGGAATATGGATTACCTGCTCGGTCACCATAATACACACGTGAAGAAGAGGCTATTGAATCTGTGCAATGTAGAGCAACTAAGTAAGTGCCTGGATTAAGTGGGTTGCCATATGAGGAGGGACTTAGAAATTTGAATTTGTTTTCCCTTACTCATAGGTGTCTGAGAGGTGACAGGTTTTTTATGTATAAGTATTTCAATGGACTGATTACTACTGACCACAGCCTGTTTGAATTAGTACCAGTATGTTCTGTTACAAGAGGGCATAAGATTGTTAAAGGGAAGCAATTGTACAGCCTTCTAGACAGCACAGAAATTCAATATAATTATTCCAAGCAATGTGGCATCATTAAAGACCAATTTTATCCCATGTCAAACGTAGTATGAGTTTTTCCAAGGCAAGTCTGGAAGGCAGTTGGGCAAAGCAGTGCAAAGCACCATATTTCTCCGAAATTACCCATAGTGCAACAGAACAGTGACGTAAAACCTGCACCCAATGTATACTTTTGTTTTCTATTGCGGAATATCATATATACTACTGTATACTGCACAAACGTTTGTAACACTACTGAAGACTAGCACAACTGCCCATCGTTTCATTTATTTTGCAAATGTTTCAACGATTGAGTTTGAGATAAAGGTTCAGAAATCAAAAGATTAACTCCTTAAAAAAATATGGCTGCCTCTTCCGGGCCAAGTGCATATGATTTTGAGCCAGTTCGACCAAGGAAAACTTGAACACCTGCGAGCGATGTGACCAGCACCCGCAGCGAACCAGCCGTACAGTCTATACAAGCTAACGTTAGACCAAGGGTCAGTACGTTACATATAGGCTTATACTAGTATAGCAATACGTAGCCTATGCCGTATAACAATAACACCGATCGATGTGTATGGTGTCTTAGCCGATTTCTCTTCGCGATTGCCTTCTTTTAACGTTTAAGTGTCTACAAATATCCTACATTACTTACGAGAATTTTACAAAAGGTTCGACTAAAAAGAATCTTTGCGAAAATGAGTGAAAATGAACCTAACTGTTGCACCGAAAAGCATGCTAAAATACGGTCTCGCTAGTCCCAGCTTGTTGTTGTTACCGCTTGTAGTTTCAGGGTCTACCGGAAGTAACTTATCTTGGCTTGTACAAAAGCAGTAAAAAATAACAAGTATTTTTTATTTGAGGAATGAAACAAAAAGAAGAACAAAAAATTATTGGGTTATCAAAAATTTTTATCAATAAAGCAAAAGCAACTATGAAGTTTTTTAAGCTTCGTAAAGGGTAATTATAAATTCAGCTGTAAGTGTACGTAAGTTGGTAACCACTTTTGTGAAATCTGATCAGGTGCAGGTTTTATGTCATCAGTCAGCTGATCCATGGTCGTGTTTCTTCGAGTATGGCGATACTCATGTCTTGAAGAGCGGGAGATTTAAAACTTTTTTCGGTATGAGTTTTTTGTGGAAAAACAACACAGTAGTGTTAATATCTAATGTTTATATATGTACTACACATATGTGGGGAGTCAAATGGCCACTATTGCTCCCCTTTAAATCCAGGTTTAAAACTTGATTGTGGCAAAAGTTCTTTACTCAGGGTTCAATTGATCATTGGAATACCTTACCAGATGATGTAGTGACCTCTAAAACGTTAGACATATTTCAAGGTAGATTGGATGCTGATTGGAAGAAATTGCCTGGATCGTTTAATTATATGTATTAATTTCTAAGCAGTACTTATTGTCACTATTTGGATTGGTTTTCCTTTCTTTTGGAGTGATGAATTGGCCTTTGGCCAGCAACATCGAAGTTGATGTGATGGGATGTGATGTAATACAGGGTTGTTTGATTTGATTGGCACTGATTAAAATCACTGATACAGCCATTATATACACAAATCAACTAATTTTTATTCAAACAATCACTGATTTAAATCACTCTATTTAAAAATTGTATTTATGGTCAGAAAAAGAAAATTTTACTAAAGGTGGTGTATCCATGGAATTCAACTAATTTGAACAAACAACACAGTTTAGAATGATTAAACACAATTTATGATGTGCAGTATTGACCCCATACTGTAGGCTGTCAGTATTTTAGCGTAATATATTTCATTACTAAAAATCAACCCATTCACAGTGATCATGAACCTTTTACATGAAGTTGGTTCAGGACAGTAGGACCAGGGTGGTTGATTTTGATCACACTGATTTAATCACTGATTTAAATAAAGATTTTAATCGAATGGTCTTTTTGTTTCCTTGTGGTAGCAAAGGAACCTATGTAGTCAGGTTGGCATGTGTGTGTGTGTGTATGTGTGTGTGTGTGTGTGTGTGAGACACTTGCTTCAGTACTCTCTAAGTCAACAAGGGAAGGTTGGATGGAATGTGGTTTTTGTACATAGATTTGTCATAGGGAGAAGGTGTGCCCTATTGTTTTTGGTGGAGGTCAAATGTCATTTGGAGTCACCAGAGGTCAAAAACTAAAAACCTTCTCAACATGATATTTCTAGGTAGGAAACTTGGATAGATGTCCGACTTGGTGTGTGGATGTGTTATGGTGTAAGGATGAAATTGGATATGTTTGGTGCTGGTCAAGGGGTCATCTGGGGTCACCAGGGGTCAAACACTGAAAAACGTTTTAACACACTATTTTAAGGTAGAAAGGACAGATCTCAAATCAACCTGTGTTTGGTTATGGTCAAAGGTCATCAAGGTCACTGGCGGTCAACTGCTGGAAATGTTATTTAGAAAATCTTTTAAGCTAGATAAAGATAGGTTCGATAGATTTTTTATCTCACCTGGTTTTGCATGCTTACACACCCAAACACCTTAGAAATTTGGCCTTTATGTTCGTTCAGTAATGATTCCTTCAGGTTGTACACATATTTTGGATCATTCAAAGTTTTAAGAGGGCAATAACTGAAATCTGTAGATTTCATTGAGCACAGGTCACTCTGCATTTAACTGGTCTCTCTGCCAGTGAAAGCAATGCATGGATAATACAGTATGTCTCTTTAATACTGCTGTGCTCTGTGGGGTAACCTAATCCTCATTCTATTATCACACCCCATTAATCACTTGCTTTCTGCTAAACTGCTGAATAAACCCTGTTTTCTGTGAAGAGGTAGCAAACAGGACAAATGGTAGATTGTTTTAAAGTAATAGCAAGTTTTATTTGAGAGCAGGTAAAAATAACTTATGAGAGAAGTACAAGGGGTGTTCCCTCTCTCTGACCACATATTGTGTATTGTTAATTGGTGATAATATCAAGTTTGATTACAAGTATAAATACATATGTAAATGAGGAAATGTTTTTGAAGGATCACCAAGCATTATCCAAGTTGAATGTAAGTAAGGCCACAAAAATTTAATCATTGATTACATGTAATATTAGTACTAAAATACCCCTTGTGAAGATTTTACAAACATTGAGTATGAGCTTTTGCTTTATAGCTCTATTTCAGAGACTGGCTGTAGAGTTCTTATAATATCCAGCAAGGAACCACAGTGCCCATTGGGCTCATGTTTTTTTTTTCCAAAAAAAAAATCACTGGTTTAAATTTCTTCTATTGGAAAAATTGTATTTATGGTCAGAAAAAAGGAACTGGGTTTCATGAATTTGAACAAACAGCACAGTTTAGAATAATATGCACCCTTAATTTATGATGGTCAATATTGACTGCATAGACTGTCAATTTTGCAGTAAAAAATGAGATGTATTTGATTAAAAAAAAACCAACTGATTCACAGTGTGTCTTTTACATGCAGTTGATTTGGGACAGTACAGTGGGACCCTCAAATAGAACTGTATGTATACCACAGTATACAGAAGCTACAGTATGGCAACTCTCATACCAACACTGTACTGGCAAGCAGTTGAAAGTGTCAGGTCTTTTAGCAATACTTTGTTAAATGTTTGGTGTATTTTGCTCAATTTGGGGTGATTCAAAAATAGCATGCTTATGGAATTTTTACTCTATGAACCAGACATGGGATTTAATTATAATTGTGGTGCATTTTACCAATCTTCATGTCAGGACCCATACCAAGCCCAATGAAATCTTACCAAATCCAAGTACTAGATTTAGTTATGTACTGCACAGTGTACATTGTTACATTCCATACACCATGAATTTCCACAATGTGTAATCAGTTGCTACTGTAGTTAATCTGCTACATTATTGTCCAATGAGTTCAGAGACATAGAGTACCAGTTCACTGTTTCATCCAGGAAATTACTAAGACTCCCTAGTTCAACATATGCCTATATCCTACTCAGTCCCATTCTTAAAGAACTGTTGCTGTGTATTATTCAGTTAACATTTTCTTTTGGGAACATGTTGTTATTTTCTTCAAATTTTCTTCATTTAAAATCCCTGTCTTAAAGGGGAAGTTTAAGCAAAAATTTGATTTTCATATGTGAAAGAGGAACCAAATCTACACGGTGTGGTGAAATTTCCATTCAAATCCGACATGTATTTCTCGAGACATCAGTAAATGAAGTGAGTAGAATTATGTTCAAAAGTGAGTTTGAGGACAGCAGAGCTTATATCACTTCCTCACGTTGACAAGGAATGCTTTGTTTCTCTCGGTTTTATCAGACTTGAAGTTAATAGGAGTATGACCTCCCTGTGAGCGATGCAAAATCTGTAAAATTCTCACGCCACTTATGCAATCACATTTTAAGAATATGGGATTGTTGAGGAGAAAGTCCAGTCTAAAGTTTAAAGAAAAACAAAAGACTGCCCATTAATGTGGGGATGTGTTGTCATATGTGCTTGCCTCAAGTTCACTTTTTGTTGAAAATGTGAAAACTTTACATGCTCATATCTTGAGAACCTAACATCGGATTTCAATGCAAATTTCACCGAAATGCTCAAAATAAGTACTCCTCTAACATACCAAATCCTGTTGTGACCTTAAACCCTTCTTTTAAGTGTGAAAGACATTTGAATACAGCAAAATACTTTGGCCATGTGTCTCATATTATTGCCAACTAGGGAGGCCAACTTCTGTGTTCCGGGTTTACACTCTGCTATATTATATTTTTCCTTTTTCTCATATTTTCTTTGTAAATGATAGACCTAGACATTTGGGGATCTTTGTTAGTTGAGAAGTACATGCTAACATCCAGGAAGCTTTGTGACATCAAAATCGTGACATCATACTGTACATTTTGGAAATTTAAAAAAATAAAAAAAAAATCTGATTAAAATCGTTAAAATCCAGTGTGTTGATTTCTTTAAAAAAATAAAAAAAATCAACAACCCCACTTTGTAAACATAATTTAATTTCATTTATTAGCTTGGTTTTAAAATACTGTAGAGTAAGATGAGTTTAATTTTGTTGGGTATGAAATCTTTAATACCTGTGACTCACTGCAAACTTGTGTGCATTTTGCCATTTCTTCAGTTTTTATGTACAGTAACCAGCTCCCTAGGCCTGATGTACAGTAACTAGGTTTGCCTCAGCGGGAGGTAGCACTGGAGATGCGAGCTACATTTAACATGACCGCTTTAGAAGGCTAGCTAAGCTACATACATAGTAAATTAGTGAAAACAGCCAGTTCTTGACTTAAGGTTTAGAACTTCCAGGCTTGCTACAAATCATAAACTTAATGAATGATGGAGTGTGATAGGTGTGTTGCTTTACCAAATTTCAATAGATTTATATGAGCTAGCCTAACATCCTTCATTTAGCTAAGCATTAGGCCTAGCCTCATGTTAGGTGTGCAAAAAATGCACCCATACCACAGGCAGAAGCCTTTGAAGCATTATACATATAATACACAAATATAATACTTACAAAGTAGGTCACTCAACGAATGAAAACTACTGTAACACCCAGGGCTGTCATGGGAGGCCTGGCCTATTTTGACAATTTTAGCCTTGCAGTAAACCTCAAAAGAATCTTGGTAATAGTCACATGAGAAGTTTGAGGTGAACATCAAACAACATTCATCTGTTCCTCAGATACAAGTTTTTACTTAATATCCTTTTGAAAAAATTAAGCAGGAAAACAGTGTAAATATATGATTTGCATCTGATGTGTATGAAAATTAAATGCTGACTGGTTTTTTCTTAATGTCACAATAACATAGATTTTTTGTTGGACTGATCTTACCCTTTTAATTACAAGAAATGTAACTTTTTTTTTTTTCCTAGCGATTTCGAAATTCTACCAACATGCCAAAAAAGAAGACAGGTGCACGGAAGAAAGCTGAGAAGCAAAGACAGAGGCAGAAAGAGATCCGTACAGCTGCAGATTCTAAAAGCTTGGTTGATTGGCCATGTAATTATGTGATGGTAAACAGTCTCTCTATTGTTTTATGTCAATTCCAATAGGAGTTGTGAAACACACAAAAGTAGTGTTAACAAGTGAGTGACAATTTAAGCCATAAATTTAAAATTTGTTAATAGAGATACTCACATGCACCAGGGAGGACCGCATGTTTGGTCTAATGGTAAAAGCATTTGCCTTTCACATGGAAGACCCCAGTTTTATTCCCAGGTCAAGTCATCCCTAAGACTCTAAAAATGGAACCTACTCCCATTGTGTGTGATGCTCTGCATAAGCAATGGAGTAGGGAAAACAAGCCATTGAGCCACAACTGGAAAAATGACAGTGGCTGGCTCGACTTGAACCAATAGGTTGGAAACTGGGCTGTAAAACTCCATCTAAACACATGCGCCAGGGTTTTACTGTGGCTAGGACAAAAATAGTGGTGGTCATTTTTGGTTTCGATGAAAGAGAAACCTATGCATTCACGATGGCATATGTGTGTATGTATGTGTGTATGTGCGAGCCTGTAAACGATACCTTGCCGGGTATGAGCCGCTCACAAGGGCTCAGGCCTCGCACGTCTTTCCTCGCTCACGTGGAGCTCGTAACTGTCGTGGCTACCCAAAAATTCGGACACTGCAATGGGCTCTGTCACGTGATATGCAAGAGCCCGCCCTTGCACGCGGCACCAATGTGCCGCATGACTTACTGTAAAGGGCTAAAGGGGAATTCCAAACAATTTCCTTACGGGGAACAGTTCTGTGTACCCCGTAAGGCATTGAATACGGGTTTGTCCTGTGTGTGTCTGTGTGTTTGTGACACTTTGCTTGTTAACACAATATCTAAAGATAGGAATGTCTGACAGTTTTCAAACTTGGTACATAGATGTGCCATATTGAGAGGAAGAACCTTATTGTTTTTGGCAGAGGCCAAAGGTCATCTGGGGTCACCAGTGATGAAAGTCTGAAAATCTCTTTAACATGATGTCTCAAGATAGGAAGCTTGGGTAGATTTCATATGTGGTATGTTGATGTGTTATGGTCAGGAGATGGTCCCTATTGTTTTTTGTGGAGGTCAAAGGACATCTGGGGTCACCGGGGTCAAAGTCTGAAAATATTGTAAACAAGATATCTCAAAATAGGAAACTTGGATAGATTTCATATGTTGTATGTGGATGGCCTATGGTCAGGAGATGGTCTCTGTAGTCTTTGACAAAGGTCAAAGGTCATCTGGGGTCACTGGGGGTCAAAGTCTGAAAATATTGTTAACATGATATCTCAAGATTGGAAACTTGAATAGATTTTATATTTGGTGTGGGGATGGGTTATAGTTAGGAGTTGGTCCCTTTTGTTTTTTGTGGAGGTTAAAGGTCATCTGGGGTCACCAGTGGTCAAAGTCTGAAAATATTGTTAACATGATATCTCAAGATTGGAAACTTGAATAGATTTTATATTTGGTGTGGGGATGGGTTATGGTTAGGAGATGGTACATATTTTTTTTGCAGAGGTCAAAGGTCATTTGGGGTCACTGGGGGTCAAAGTCTAAATACCTTTTTAACATGATATCTGAAGATCAGAAACTTGGATAGATTTCATATTTGGTATGTAGATGCGTTATAGCCAGGAGATGGTCTCTATTGTTTTTGGCAGAGGTCAAAGGTTATTTCAGGTCACTGGGGGTCAAAGTCTGAAAATCTTGTTAAAGCGATATCTCAAGATGTCTATCTATCTATCTATCTTTGTATGGCTTTTGTGAAATTCAAAAGCTAGGGCATCTGGAATAAAAAAATTACTTTTTGAACATGCTACTATAACATTTGAGTGAGAAGATAATTGTGCATGATAGCAAATTGGAAACAATTTACATTTATGTATCATGGGAACCTCAATGCATTTTTGCATTCTGGTTAAGTAAGGAGGCAGTAGTTCCCAACCGGGGGAGGTAGTGTACAGGAAGGGGGTTTTAACAAGTACTGTAGATGTCATCCATGACAGCAGTGACATTTTGTGAGTCATGTGTAATAGCCAAGTGGAATTAGGATGATCAAAGCATGAGGATATAATCCAACTCAGTGTTTGGATTAAAAGAGCATTCTGCAATCTCGAGAGTAATTTTCATGTTTGAAAATGGAGGTAAACAATTTTGTAAGGAGTAGTGCAACAGTCTACTCTCCGGGAGGTTTGGTCTTTTTATTTGAAAGGAGTGGGGAGTGGAAAAAGAACTATAACTTCTTAGTGCTGGAAGGTAACTATTTAGTGGTAGTGATTATCATCCAGCACCAACAATGGTGTCCAAAGATGTTAGAGTTCAGAAAATTTCCTGTTCTCAGGAAATTGAAAGTCTTGAGCAAAATTCTAAAGAAATCTATTTTGCTAGATGAAAAGTCTTTGCCAAGGGTGGAGTGTAGTTACAACTACCTGAACATTATTTCTACTTTAGTAGAAAACTACTTTAATCGAAAGACACTTCAAAAAAGTTCTTGTACTGTTAAGTTGTCTTCTAGTGTAATTAGTCTGTTTTTGAAAAAAATCCTATTTCTGCTTCTTTACAGGAATGTGACAAGTGTAAAAGGTAAGTTGGATCAATTACATACAGTGCAGTGGGTATAGACAATGACCCTAAATATTGCGCACCCCAGAAATAGGATACCATACAAATATCTCTATTTCGCAGTAGCAACACAAAAGCCTAGCCATTTGATGGTTAAATATTAAACTGCTCGACATTTTTATCAAAATAAATCCATTTTGAGTTCAATTTTGCTTTGAGGTCATTCAGGATTTTGAAATATATTAGGTTTTTCTAATACGATATTTTTTTGAAAAGCTGTGGAAGCAGTGTCACAAATCAGTTGTTTTCTTGGTCACACCATGCTATCGTGACTGGAAACTTTGATGGTCTGTTTATTAACAAGTTGTGCATGTTAACGTATCAGTTTTGCGAAGCAGAGTGATGTAAAGTCTTTATTTTTAGCTATTAGGGCAAAGGGTAAAAAACATTTGTCTTAAAATTTGAGGTAGTGTTACAGGATTCAATCGACATGCTGTACATTCCAATCATTTATCACCTCCTTAGGACATCTAAAATAATACTGATGCTGATAAATTATTTCTTGGGCATAAACGATGTTTAATACTGTTTTCACTGTTACTTAGTGCTATTTTTGGGGGTTCAACAAAGACAAATTTCACCAGGCCTTTAATTTAAAATGAATGGAAAACAGTCATCAAGTTCCTCAACAAAACCGGGTTTTCTCCAGTTTTAACTCATTGAAAGACTGAGGAATTGCCAAAACACCATTTTTGGTAACTTCTGACAAATATACTGTAGTATCTGATTTTACTCCCACAAAGGACGCCATCACTAAAATTTATAATGCACAAAACTTAGGGACATAAAGCAACATGAAGTTGTGACAATAGAGCAAAACTTCAATCAACTGTTACATCCTTAATTTCTATCTAACTAAAGCATGTTTCATATGAAAATAAAGTGAGCGAATGATACTGCAGTTTGGCCTGGTTATAAGTTTTTTGACTCAAAGGGTGAGTTGACTATGACGTTTACAAAGTAATGCTGGAATGGGCAAAACTTTCATATAACCATGCTACTGTACATTACATAGAAACCTTGTTTGTCACCCTGTATGTATCAGTGTGTGTGACACTGTGTGTGCATGATGTACTGTACAGTTCTAAATGTCAGCTTCTGTAAATCAGGGTCATTTGATTTTATAAATCATGTTGATTAAATTAATTATGATTGAAATCATGATTTTAATTGCAAAAAAAAAAAAAAAATTCATGATGTAAATCAATATATTTGATTTATATCTCCAAGGCCTGCTGTAAATTGTTTGTTAAAGTTCTGTTAACTTCTTTTTGTTTTAAGTTTATATTTAGTGTTGATGTTAATTAAATAAGTTATATAAAGTTCATTAAATTCATATGCAAAGTATTATTCTTAGGTAAAAGTTAATTTCCATGAACACTCCCAAACCTCATACCCCTCTCGCCCTTCATGGAACAATTTATTCGTAAAGTTGAAGTTGGATCTTGGATTACATATTTGCAGATTTATTTCAATATTAATAGGCCATAAATTTAGAGCTGTGATGGTGCACAGTAGGAACAAAGGCATGAACAAAAATGAATGTTTTGTATAAAAAATGCTTCTAATTGATTAGGCTAATTAATTGCAGCTGGTATACCTTGCAGACTTCATATCATCCTAAGCTAGCCTTCAATTCCTACTCAGTGCCATGTTATTGTCACATAAATATTTCTGGACATATTCACTCAATATGTGTGACGTCCAAGCAGGTTCCCCTGAATTTGATTCCAGTATTAACAGTGGTTAATTTTAATAAATGTGTGGCATGTGCGATATACATTTTATCAGAAACATTAAACATTTTCCAGTGAAGCTGGGGGCAACATTTAATGTGAAGCTCCAGCCATTTTTTTTTTTCGTACATGTATGAAAGAGGAAATCATGAAATAAAAATCTACCAAATTTGGTGAGGCTGAGTCAAAAACAGAAGTTCTAAAGATATCATGAAATGGAGTTAGGACAGTAAATTTCAATTTGTTTTCCAAAATTTTCTTGAGGGCAACAGCAGTTATGCAGCTCTATCACTTCCTCACTCACATTGACAAGGAAAATTGTTGCTCTTTTTGTTTCTTTGCCTGTTGTGTTCACCTCGAAGTTAAATAGGGGTAGGACCTCCCTGTAGAGAATGAAAAGTTTGTAAAGTTCTCATGCCACTGCTGCAATTGCAAAGTTCTGATAACATGGGATTGTTAAGGAGAAAAAACACATACACAAGGAAAACAAAAAAACTTCATTAATGTGAGGATATGGTGTCATATGTACCTCTTTCAAGTTCATTTTTTGTTGAACATGTGACAACTTTACCCACTCATATCTTGAGAACTGCACATCAGATTTCTATGCAAATTTCACCAGATCACTTATAATAATAAGTACCTCTCTGACATATCAAGATTTAATTAACTTTGGCCTTCTTTTAATATTCAGTACATGTGTTTGTTATTGATACTGTTTTGAGGAATTTCCTTGTACATGGTAATTGCAATTAATTTTGCACTAAACAATTGCAATTTTTTATGAGTAAATGTTTAATGAATTTCTGCACAGCTCTAGTAGTAAATTTAATACTACACAGTGTTCTATCCAATTTGCAAATATGCCCTAATACAATCAATCCTTAATTTGTTAAATCTTCTTTTGTTCTCTTCAGAAAACAGAAGAATAGAGCTGTATGTTACTTTTGTATGTCTATACAAAAGACTATAGTCTGTGGACATTGTGGTAAGTCAACAGGATAACCTTGTCTGTTAGCCCCATGTTAGCATAGTCGTTACAGGGTTTTCTCTCACCCCCATACATTATTCTGGGAGGGAAGGGAAGGTGGGGTGTTGTGGAGGGAATTTTAGTCTGATGTGGGATATAAAGTATGTTTAACTTTTATTAGGTGCAGGCCTTGAGTTTTTAAATTTCTAGGGCCTTAGGACAAATGATAAATTTTTAGGAGCAGCAAGAGAGCAATTCAAATGTATCCGTTTCTGGGAGCTGGTGATTCATGGGGCAAAGCTTTCAGAAGCTCTGAGGTTTTAGCATGTCTCTGGATGAAAAATTAAGTCTCAGGAAAGGTACATTATTTTTAGGGGGGGTTAAGCTAACAACTGACGTCAGTTGGAGAGGGGCAAGTGGGGCAGTAAGGATAAAATCTTGGGGAGGGGAAATGCCCCTTTTTCCCCTAAAATTTGTATAAACTTGGAATACTTGTACTTGTTGCACGTGTACAATCATTTTAAATAATTTTCTAAAATATTTTGGTTTAAAAAAACTATGGCCTTGCCGCTGTAAGCATTCATAGTAGTACTATTTTGGGTGTCTGTACAATTCCAAGATGCTACAGAGTTGCTTGATTTCTTCTTAGATCTAGAGGTATGAGACTTTGCACCCACATGCCGTCTGGACATTTTATGAACCCATAATTTAATTACTGAACTTTGCAGTTATTGTTTGTAATAATATCTTAATTACTCAGTTTTATTTGTTTCTTCAGGTAAGATGAAGTGTATGATGAAATCGGGTGACTGTGTGGTGAAGCATCCGGGACAATACACAACTGGAATGGCAATGGTGGTAAGATAAACTATAGGTTTAGGTAACTTCCATGACTCTACTCCAGAGTCAGTGTTTTTGCCTGGTCTCAAAAGCCAAGAGCCCTGAGACTCTTCACAAATTATTTTTAAGAGCCTGGTGAAAAGTTGAGGACTTATATTTATTCAAGAGTCCCATTAAAGTGTATGTGGTCTGTGAATCAGCTCTAAATGTATCTCATATACAGAGATTCACATAACCAAGGCTAATGTGTCAGTACTGTTTGGCAGGAAATGAGAGCCATTCAGCAATTGGCACCTGGTTAATTTTTCCTTTTGGCCAGCAGTGGCCGAGGGCCCTGCAGCTTGGCTATTTTAAGATGATGCCTTTGTTGTACTGTATTCCCTGCAGTTTCGAATGTCTAAAAAATGCAATGTCTATGCCCGGTATAGTAAAAAATCTTCAGAAATATTTAAATCCTTGGAAAGGTCATTGTTCTTTCCTTACAGAGCATATGCGTATTTTGTGGTTCATTGTGTACTTTCTGGGTACTTTTCTGCTTAAGAGCAGAGTCACTTTTCCAACTGGTAGTTATAACCAAGTCACTAATGTACTTCCTGTTCCCAACTGCCCACCCATACTCCCCAATTTGCTAAATGACTGTCCCCTAATGAGAATGGGTACAGGGGTCTGAATTTTTGCTGCCTGTCTCGGCTCTATGGAGAAGTTTCAAAGCTGAAAAAGTTTGCAATGAAATACTCTGCTGACACCTTTGTTCAAATTTTTACACTTGAGTGATTTTTTGTAAAATGAAAACTATCAAATGTAAAACCCACATTGATGTGCCAAATATTACTGTCAGATACTTAGATGCCTTCCTTAGAAACATGTTCAAGTCCTGGCCGGGTCATACCGAAGACTTTAAAAATGGAACCTACTGCCATTGTGCTTGGTGCTCAGCATAAGCAGTGGTGTAGGGAAAACAAGCCAGTGAGACAAAAAAAAAAAGGCTGTGGCTGGCTCGACTTGAACCAGTTTGTTGGAAACTAAGCCATAAAACTCCATCTAACTAACTAACTAGATACTTTCCTTTTAATTTCCCAAAGGGTGCCATTTGTGACTTTTGTGAGGCTTTTATATGTCATGGTAGGAAGTGTTTAGCAACTCATGCTTGTGAATGTCCTTTGATAGATGCAGACTGCTTGGAATGTGAGCGAGATGTCTGGTCACATGGTAAGTATCAGCCAATGATACATTTTCTTTTTCTAGAGTTAAGCCCTTTTGTTTCTGATGGGGGTCCATTCCCCCATACAGAGCTGTATATTTATTACATTACATGTACATGCTTTGTATGTACAGGATTTGCGAATACTAAGTTTTTGTGTGGATGCTTCCATATTTGCAGTTGCTTTAGCCCAAGATGGTGCACATGTATAAAAATATCTTTTCAGGCCTATTCCACCCCCTGTGGGCTTAGGGCTGTTGTAGGATATGCCCATGGTACAGTATTTCCCACCTGATGTAAGAGGTGCCTAAATGGAAACCAAATTTGAACTTGAACCTTACTGGAAAATACATTTTAACTTTGAAATTCCTATGGAGTTGGGGGACACTAGTATATAATACGCCGGTGTGCTGTTTAATCTAATCTTACTAACGAACAAATTCAAGCCTATTTCAGGTTAAAAACACAGTTATACACCATGTGGGTATAAGGATCATCTATTTGAAGAAACAGCAGTGCAGTGGTTTTGCAGAGAAACCATACCTATATATCAATGATAAATTATGGTTTCCCAGATTTTTTTTCTGTATTCCTATTGCTTTAATGTAGGATTGATTGTAGATGCCATGTTGCACTTAAGACCTATGAAGTATTCAAAATTCTGTCTCTCAAGATGCATTTATTCTATCAGTATATTAGTGTAAGCATAAACTTGGTGGCAAATTTTGAAGAAAAACAAAAGATTTACCATCAATGTGTAACCATGACATCACTTTTGTTTGCTATAAGTTTACATTTAGAAACAAGGCAGAACCTCCTGCCCCCCCCGCCCATTTTCCCTAGCTTTCTAAAACTGCAAAAATTTTATATTACCAGCAGTGGTGAAAAGAGATATGTTCAGTAAGTTTTCCATAACAGATGTGATATATCATTGGTTAGTTAGTTAGTTATCCAGATGAAGTGTTACGGCCCAGTTTCTAAACAACTGGTTCATTAAGTCGGGATGGCCACAGCCTTTTTTGCCACTTGTGACTCCACTTTTAAAGTCTTTGGTATAACCCTCAATCACTTGAAGTCCCAACCTGCTCTAGCCCCTTGATCATACAGGGATATATCCCGGGGCCCGTTCCACAAAGAGTTACGCACGATCTTAAGTTTGATTTACTGTTGGCTTAAGTATGGTGAATCAAACTTAAGATTGTGCGTAACTCTTTGTGGAACGGCCCCCTGGAATCATGATAGGTGTTTGTTAATTAGATGGGATTTAGCAATGTTCCAACACAAATGCTTATATAGTGTCAGTTAAGATAAAAACCGTGGAGTCCAAATGCTTTTTCAAATATAAGTCCAGTTTCAAAATGGTTCAAATCTGTTTGAAGTCCTCCCCTTTAGTTGGATCTTTTGAGACGTGCTGATATGGTTGGCATATTCTACAACTCCCAGCCCATTGGGGCGATAATTAGTTTGACCAATTATCTACATTCAACCTGTGTAGCTGCAGAATGTCATGTGATGAGTTATTTTTTTTTACTGAACTGCAATGGTAAAGTGGTACCATTGCTGTAACATTTCAGTTGCTTGCAACATAATGTAACTTGATGTATTGTACTTTAGCCTTTAATTTAAAAAGAAATCATAGGCAACCATGATAAGCCAAAACATTATGAACATTTTGGCATTTGTGAACTGAATTTTAGAAAATAAAAATGCTGGCATGCTCGCTTTTGTTTTGAGAGTATGCATTGATCGTCATTTCTTTTTTTTTTTCTTTTTTTTTGACAGGAGGAAGAATATTTAAGTGTTCTTTTTGTAATGGCTTCCTTTGTGAAGATGATCAGTTTGAGCACCAGGCCAGCTGCCAAGTTTTGGATAGTGAAAGTTACAAATGTAAGAAGTAGTCAACCTACTGATCTCCCTATGATACTTTAGGTTTATGTATAGGACTTCGTGGAAACCTTTTAATTTGAAGGGCCATTTTGATTTTCATTCTAATATGCATGAGTGAAGAATCCTTTAATGCCAAATTGTCTCTCTGAAGACAGTTTCTAATTCTTCCAACCTCAGATCTCTTGTCTACAGTACAAGCTTTTTTTTTGTTTCTCTGTTACTGTACCTATGAGAGAGGGATAATCATGTTGGATTCCAATTTTTATTGCAGAAAATGAGTTTTGCTCCTTTGTAAAAGGGAAATATTGCATTTGTTTTATGAGGAAATTTCGTCCTTTTAAAACCAATATTTATTGACAAAAAAGTGATAAATAATTACAAATAAGGCAGTATGGTAGCCTTCTTTTCAAGAAATAAATTTCTCTCAGAGAGAAATTCAGTTGTTAGTTGCTCAAGAGTAAATTGTTCCCCCAAACTTTCAACATTTCAAAAGATGCAACTTCCATAACTCTTTGTGTGCATAATATTTTGAGGAAATGAAGCTATTGCTGGGGTTTATTGATGAGCCAGAATGATTTGAAAATGACTAGAGCTATTCAGTTTTAATGCTATGTGGCAGCATTTTAAATGCAGTGTTTCCCTTTAAGGTTGTGAGCAAGTTGAAGCTACTGAAGGGACTGGGGACGAGGTGACAGTAATGTTAATGTCACTCAGAGGCAATATTTTTTCACCCTTCACTGCTTTTCAAAAAAAAGAAAAAGAGCAAGCATTGCTCAAAGTGCTGCACTTTTCATCACCAAATGGATATTTTGTTCACCAATTTTAAATGATTAAAGCATTGCAAAATTATCTTTTTGTCCAAATACTAAGTTGGATTATACTTGTGATATACTGTATTTTCATTTAGCAATAAGATATGGCATCACAAAATTTCTCTGCTGTGATGATGACATACAGTTGTTGAAACGCCTTTCCTCTGCACCCTACCCCTAAAAATGTGATTATTGACTGCTAACATCTGTAGAAATAAGCATCAATATTCGTACCATAGCAAAATCCCTGGTTATTATTCTCTGAGGTGTGTGACATTCTGTGATGGAATGTACTATTAATTTTAGAACAATGAACAATGAGAAAAAACATTGCTGAAAGAAGAAATGCAATTTTCTAAACAGACTCTACAAGAGACCTAAAAAACTTTGTTAATAGGACTTTTACCTATCAGTTATCAAACCACATTCTTGATGAATTGTCAGTTAGAGGTACAGAATATGTATAATGAAGGTAAATCTTCATGAAGCAGTATGTATGAATATTATGAAATGGTATTTATTTGGTATTTTCATTTAAAATCTTTGTTCAATCACATGTAATCATTATATTTATCAGGTGGTTCCTGTAACAAACTTGGACAGTACTCCTGTTTAAAGTGTAAGGTAAGTCTATAAGTATCGGCTTGTGCAACTCAGATTTTTATGTGAGTTGAAGTTTTTATTTTTCTTTATTTTTCATCTTGCTGTTATGACTTGGGATTGATAAGTAGTGCTTTCTTTACCCAAAGGCATATTTTCAAAATTCCATTGCTCAGGAAGCACTCTAAATATCAGTATAACAGTTAGATGCGTGGAATTGGTGGCAAAATTTAACCGAAAGCAAAAAGTGGCCATCAATGTGAATCCTGGGCATCACACCTGCATACTTTAAGTTCACTTTTTGCAGTAAATGTGTCAACTTCAATTAAATAGAATATGTTCAAGATATCAAAGTCTGTTCTTTCTGGACTATTCTTATAAATTTTCCGACTGACTGCATGGTCAAGTGGTTAGAGCATTAGACTTGCAGTCATACTGTGTCATATCAAAGACTTAAGAAAAGGAAGATACTGCTATTGTACTTGGTGCTCAGCCTAAGCAATTGAGTAGGGAAAACAAGCCAGTGTGCTAGTAGTGGAAAAAAGTCCATGGCTTGCTCGACTTGAGCCAGTTGGTTTGAAACTGGGCCATAAACCTCTTTCTAACTAACTCATAGATTTTCCTCCTCCACATGACATTCATTAACATAAAATTTTGCTTCTTCAGCATGATGTAGTTCCTTTTTTCTTCTCTTTCAGAGTTGTTTCTGTGATGATCATGTTCGCAGGAAAGGTTTTAAGTATGCCCGTGGTGAACCCATCCCTTGCCCTAAATGTAGCTATCAATTACAGGACACAAAGGATCTAAGTATGTCAGGTAAGACATATCATCTATACTTATTTGGCAGAGATGGCTCCAGAATATTTCCAACAGGAGGGCTAAACTCCCAAGGGTGCAATAAACTTACACCCTGACAAAGACAACGAGTTGCTGGAATATGTTTGACAGGGGGGCTAAACTCCCTAACATGCAATAACCTTACAACCTGACAAAGACAGTTAGTTCCCATAATATGTCTGACGGGGGGGGGGGGCTAAACTCCTTAGCGTGCAATAACCTTTTCTTTCTGCAGTTATGTTCTGCAGTGAAAATAGACATGAGTGTCATTTCATGCAGAAATCAGGCTAAATTCTTCTCCGTTTCACTTCAAAAAATGCAACTTCTGAGAAAGACACAGGCAACCCTTTGTATGTCAAATGAAGTTTTTTATAAGTTATTGTTTAACATACTGTACCCTTTAATCACCAATGTTCTGTTCTTTTCCACTTAAATAAAGCAACTTTAAGTTTTTACAAAAATACATTAATTTTGGGCAAATGAAAATAAAGTTTCTTGTGAAGGAAATAAAATTTAGATCAAAAATTATTGAATCATATTGAAAGTAAGACAGCTTTGATGTTTAAAGAATTGGAGATGGTGTGCCTTATTTGGAATCAACAGTTGGATATTTGCCTACCATATACAGCAGGCTTCCTCAAATAGTGGAGCACACCCCACTTGGGGTGTGCGACATGGGTTGGAGTGGTGCAAAAAAATACTGAGAGAATCTTGTAAAAACTAACTTTTCCATAACCTCTTTGAAAGGAATTATTCTGTCTCAAAAATAGGTATGGTATTACTTCCCAAAGACTTACGTCACTTACCGACAAGGATATAATAACGACCTATTTGCTCTCACATGAAAGTAAAATCACTGTCACTGTTTACATTAAGTAGAGTCAGGGCTTTGTTGATCCACCGTTACCGGTGCACCATTTTGCATGTTAGCCCTTTCTGAAATGCAAAAATTTTCAATAGAGAAAACACCCTCTCCCTTATACCCCTCCTCCAGGACGGTGATCAATGGCCCATTCTATCAGTAACATTTATCAATGTGGTGATTCAGAAAATTTAATTGAGGAAGCCTGGTATACAGTATTATTTTACTGTAATTGCAGTTGTGAGCTCTGAAGGAGACTTCCCTATTCTGTCTGTTCATCTGTCTGTCTGTGTTTCTGTTTGTGCATTGGTGTATCTTTAGAAATTTAGCAAGGGCAATTTATCTGGCAAGCCAAAGAAATTGATTAGCCAAAGAGAAGCGTTTGCAAAGCTCATTAGGAATTATAAAGTTTTAAAATATCTGTAAATTTAACTTTGTTATAGTGATATTATAAAAGTAAGAGACATCTTAATGTGTTTAAATTGAATATTTTGTAACTGTGTTGATTTCCATAGCTTTTATAGCCCTTTGCTTATTACAACTGAACCTTTCTTAACTTAACTTATTACTGTGGCATGTGAGCTTTCCTTGAGATGGTGACTGTGTTGATTTCCATAGCTTTTATAGCCCTTTGCTTATTACAACTGAACCTTTCTTAACTTAACTTATTACTGTGGCATGGTGACTGTTCTATATTCCAAGACCCCTATGTTTGAACACCGTAAAATTCTGACATATCTATTACATTCCTAAGCCCCTATATTCTAACACTTCAGTGTTTCGGCATTGCAACATAGGAGATAAAATATAGGGCTGTTACTCAACACAGTAATCTTCTTTGTGTTTTGTAAGTCTATGGCCTTGGAAGGGCCTCACTTGGTGTCTGGTCTTTTAGAGCTACTAGCTGCTGTCTAGTGTGTGACCTTGCTTGGAGTCTGGCCTTTGTGTGGCACTAAGGGTCTGCTTAGAGACCTAGTCTCATCTGGTGTTTGATTGAAAAGGGCTTATTTTAACATTACTTCTGTATTAAATTCTTCAACATGTCAGTGCATTTTAAAAGAGTAGGGTGCCTGTCTGCCTGAGTGCCCTAAGGCATCTTGTTTAATGGCTTGGGCAACAGAAATTGCACAGCAGAACATACCCTCACTGGGGACAAAGTCAGTCTAAACTGCAGACAGATTATCATCACCATGCTGAAAGTCACCCATAACTAAAACAGTGACTCTATGTCCCCACTAATACATACACTCCTTGCATCCACATGAATATCTCAAACGTTAGTTTCAGTGATTTCCACTGGCAGAGAGCAACAGAAGATTTAAAAAATAATGTTCATTTGTCATGTTTTCCTTGGACTTTAATTTCCTTAATTGGAGCAGCAATTAAACTTCATAGGGCATTCAAAAAGTTCTCATTTCAGAAGATGGGTTGCCTGACAGGGCAGTAAGACATCGGGAAATTTTTCAAGCCCAGAGCTATATAAATTACCTTTAGTTGAACATTATGAAAAAAAAAACACTCAGATGATTCTGTGTACAGTCAGCCCTCATCATTTTCAGTTTAATGAAAACTTTTTTGTCTTCTCTTTTCTAGTCAAAAAGTTTGCATTTGGCAGACAGCAGAATCAAGATGGTGATGGTGATGATGGTGGGGGATATGCCTCATACTGGGAAAATCAGGGATCAGGCTACCCTGGAGCAAGTTATTCCAGCTATGGTAAGTACAAATCATTGTAACAAGAGCTCCACCTGCAGTGTCCTTAAAGGTAAAGAGCAGTCCCCCCACACTTTTTTTGAAGAAAAAGCTTAATAACACAATTTTCATCTTATTTCACTTCAAAGTATCTTTCATTACATTTAATGACATTACTTTTGCATATTCAAGGTAAACCAAGCAGTTATTTCCAGTAAATTTCACATTTGAAGAGAAAAAACATTGTCACATGACTTCCAACAGCCAATCATGAAACTGGACAGTCTACTACACTTCTTCAGTTTGGGATGACTGCTCTTGCCCTTTGAGCATGATGATTTAGAGAAAACATTTAATTCAAAATTTTAATTTTTCAGTATGACAGAGGAATTAAATCTACAAATTTCTGTAAAACAATGGACAATAAAGTGCTTTTTTGTTACTGTAGATCAAAACTTTAAATGAACCTAAGGCCTCAGATTTGATAAAAAAGACATGTTTTAGAGGGGTGGAAAATAAATTTTGTTCATCCAACTCACATCGTCACAGGATGTTCTATTGCTGAGACATTAAATTTTGAAATTAATGTACTAAAATGAAAAATCCATGGCCCCAAAGGCACAAAAATTTTTTCTTGTATAAATCACATTATCTGCTTTTATTTCCTTTGAAAACAAAAGATGTTGAGAAGTCCTTGAACACTCCCTATTTTATACACAGTATGTTTTATAGATACTAAAGTCACCCCGTAACAGTCCCTATTTTATACACAGTATGTTTTATAGATACTAAAGTCACCCCGTAACAGTCCCTATTTTATACACAGTATGTTTTATAGATACTAAAGTCACCCCGTAACAGTCCCTATTTTATACACAGTATGTTTTATAGATACTAAAGTCACCCCCTAACAGTAAGAACAGGATCACATTTGTCTAAAGTGTAGCGGTATTGCCTACGAAAAATATCGATATATAGGTCCGAAAATACCGATAATACCGGTAATATCGGTATTTTCGCAGAATAGGTAAACACACTTTATGTGTATAGGAACGAAGTTCGAAGGTTATTCCTTGCCCCATAATCAATATACAAGACAAACAAAGGTTCGCAATTTCATGTTGATCGGCAAAAATCAATTAAATGTGTACAAAGAGGAAAGATGAATAAATATTTTTTTTTATTAGAATGTGTGTTAGCCTTACTTCTCTCTCTTTCATTTTATTTGTCACGGGATTCCCGCCCAACTCTCCTAAATTGCCCGCAAACATAATTAGTGGCAGCTTTTCCCATACAGGCCTGTCGGCCCTCGCAGTCAATTCAAACAGCAATAAACACTAGAGCTCTGACAGCATATTTGCAGAGTTTCTCTGATACCTAAAATACCGACCGATATTCTGGATATCAAATATATGCTTCGGTACTATAGTCAACTAGTTGAAAGAAGTCGGTATCACATCACTTAACTGACCTCTCTCTGTCAACTGCCTGGTCGGCAGTGATCGAACCCGCACTTCAAATATTATTCCACAAGTCCGATCCTACGAACACTGCACTGCGTTTGTTGTCAAAATCCAGGTACCATGCACTCTGTTGCATCGTAGCAGCTCTTTCGCTGCTCTGCACTGTTGCCTTTTCCAGGTCCACGATGTGAAAACTTTCCCATATTTTTTAAATCCCATCTTCTACGCGGCAATGTTTTACAGAGGTTGCCCCGTCCTAGTTCCAATGACATTTTTTAAACAGCAATGCAAAATATTGCTGGCTAAAAAACTTGCAAAATTCGATCAAAGAAATAAATTACTTATGGAACTCTGTATCAAAAATCCCCCTGTATCAAAGTGGGCAGATCCAGCCAAGGTTATGTGCTAGGAATGCACAGCCTGTTCAACCACGTGTTTGCATGTTTGCACATGTACAGTGTATACATTTACGTTGTGTAGTACATGCAGCAAATTCTCGCGCTAACGAAGGATTGAGTTGCTATACTAAACCTGCATTGACTTAAACGTTCACTGTAGTAGGCTGCGGTGGATTCCCACATCTAACTTGTGCGAAAGAATTTTGCAAAAATGTTACGTTCTTTTCGCCCTTCGTGGACACATCGTGAAGGCTTTACAGTACCGTTTGAATTTCACCTAATAGTAAGACTAATTGATAGGTAAAAGAAATTGACTTGTTAAGTTTTGAAACGCAGGTATTTGCAGTCAAAAATATTTTTGGAAAACATTGGTTGAATCGATAGGCCCATGAACTTGGACACTCTTATTCCGCCATTACGTATATACCGGCGTACACAGACACTGCCGATGTACGTAAACAAGTGCATTGGACTATTCCACTGTGCAGATCATTGAGTATACAGCACGAGCTGAGCTGTAGACCGTCAATACATACACAGCACATGAACGAATAGCTCTGTGACTGGAAAGGTCACGGAGAGGTGAACCTTTACATCTCGTAGCTCTCAAGTCTACTCTACTCATTGAAAACTCTCTTAGTTTATTGGTGGTTCGGTATCGGTATTTTCTCATATCTGTCATGAGTCACTGCTGTTAATCATCAGTATTTGTGTTGAGTGTCTATATTTTGGTTGAATCGGTACTTCAGTGAGTAGGGGAATATCGGTATTACTTCTATATATAGATTTTACTATACACCCATATTTTTGAAAACGCATATCGACGATATTACTAAGGTGGAAATACCGACTAAAACCGGTAATATGGATATACCGCTACACTTTATTGTCACTAGTTGCAGACTAGCTTTCAGAAAAACAAAGAACTACAATGAATCTCCTTGAGTAGTACATCAATGACATCACAAACTGTTGTTCAACGGTACACTTTTAAATTGGTAGAATAACTTCAAGGTTATATATCTCGGCTCAGGAATATCCTGTGTAGGTGATCGACAGTTGGACTATTTGGGTTAATATTTCTGCCTTTGCAATACATTTTTCTCAAGTAACAGACTGGAGGTACACTTTAAGATTTTTAATATGAGAAAAATTTGCAATACAGTGTTTATCCTCGTTTTCCCTGTTAGGAGGTGCAATCTATGTTGAAGATTATGAAGACAGAGATGATGATGATGATGATGATGATGATGATGATGATGAGAGTAGCAGTGATGATGATGGGGAGGATGAAGACAGTGAAATCTCATCTCATTTAAGTGGCCTTAAATTAGATCCTGTATATGCTAACTCATAGAATCCAGTCTTTTCCCCATCAGTCATAGGTCCCTAAGAAATGAATATCATGAAACTGCACAAAATGTTTGTATTACAACTCAGTTGTTCAAAGAGTCCCTTTGTGACTTTATGTAACCATTAATATTGGTGGGAGTGGGGTGGCGGGTGGGGCCTGTTATAGCATTATATGGAGCACAGCCAAAGCTGCCTTCTTCTGTAAAACATAAAACCGTGCATTAACATGAACTCTGTGGATCTCCCTAGGGTTACTTCTGAGACTTTAAATCTCATCACCCATACCTGCATGATCATAGCATTAATCATTGTGGATTGTTTAATATTGCCAGTAACCTGCACACACAAGGCCAGAAAGTTTCACACAAAGAGTGGTAGAATCATACTTGTCCACTGCTCTGTTTTAAGTGGAACTGTTTCATTTTCTGAACCATAAAACCCATAAAAGTCATCATGTTATGTTTTTCTGACTTGAAGCAGGAAAAATATACTATTTACTAATACTAAAAATGATCAGAAAGTTGAAAAGTAACAGCTTGGTAAAAATAAAGTCAGTTCTTCTATACACCAAAATGATTTTCAAATATAGTGTGAACATTTCAAGAGGAAAAGTCAGTCCCCTAGATCCCTTCCATTTTAGTAAATACTTTCAGTGCAGAGTGAATAATTTGCTATTTTGCTATATGGTCCATTTTCGTAGGGAAATCATTGTCAGGTATGTAAAATTCTTAGGGACAGGACCCAATAGTCAATTACTTCTAGGAAAGACCCAGGCTAATTGCCAGAAAAATTACTCAACGAAGGGGGCAGAAATGTAGGAGTATACTCAGGCAAGTTACCCAATAGTGTATTTAGACTACACCCTCCTGCTGACATTTACTTTTCTATCAGCTTGGGTAGACCTAAAGATGTTGCAAAGTTTGGCTAGAAGGTCTTACTCTGGGCCAGTGAGATATTTGAAAGGAGGCACAGTTGGCCAGTTCATTTTGACAATAGGCAACATAAATTGAAAAAGTTGGACCAAGTTAATTTTCACCTGGCCAGTAGCTTTTACAACCTTCTTGGCTTGTGTGGCCACTCTCAAAAATACGGTCCTACTTCCCATCTCTATTAGTCTGATTCGACTTGAATCAATTGGTTGGAGACTGTGCCTTAAACTCTATCTAACTAGCTCTATCAGTTTGGGGAAACTCAAACACAAACAAGCTCACGTGTATAGAGATCATGCACTGACATAATTATGGTATCTTTGACTTCAGAGTGAGGCTCAATGAGGCTCTGAGACACCATGAGGAACAACAAATGATTGTAGTAGGTGAATGGTAAGACTTGTTTTAAATAACTTACTGCTCATTCCATCATCATATGTGCACAAAGTCTTTCAGGAAATTTGGGAGAGACAGATTATAATATTAGCATAAATAGGAAGCCCATTCTCTTCAAGTAATGAGATATTTAAATCTGTTCCCTGTGTTTTATGCACAACCACATTGAGAAACGTGCAATCCATTGGTAATACAGCTACAGTAAGGTGCTACAAAGGATGACATCACATGCATGACCTCAATACAGTGACCGAGAATTCAATTTCAAAACTAAGTTGGTGTCTAGTTTGATTTTTAGATCTGTGTCAAATTCATGTCGATAAAATATATTCATTCATACTTGTTAATAATCTTCAATTTCTGTTGGCCCACAATGATCATATGACAGTGTATTATCCCAGCATAAACTCATCTTGGGTATTCCATTTTAATTATGGTTGCTCTATGTTAATGTGGTTATTTACAAATGAATTTTCTGTTGTTTTTCCATCTTTTAAATCAAAATGTTATTTTGTTTGAATGAACAAGGTTAAACAACTCTGGTTATGTTCTTTAGAATGAAATAATACACACCGGGTTGAATGCTATCTCTGCATTCACTGGGACCACACCCTTATGCATCAATTGTGTTAACTTTTAATCATCTGATCATGCATTATCCTGTGCTAATGTGGGGCAAATCATTGTTTTACCTGTAATCTAATATTCAACTTGAAAAGTTAAAGGTTGAACAACTAACAATAGTAAAGTGTTAATACCTGCGCATGCCTGTACACAGATGTACCTACTGACCACTGAGCCATATTTGTCTTAACCCTTTACCGTTGTGCTCCAATCGGGGCATATTTGCACGCCTCAGGAGTGGACGGAAAAACAGACGTAGCATGCCCCGCATCAGCTTCCATAGGCTATTGACCCAGTGACCTTAAACTATTGTATTTCTCGTTGTTGTGGCCAAATTTTCGGCTAGCTACTCGCAGTTTCGAGCTCTGAGTGAAACAGTAAAGATGGGCGACAGCCGTGCTCTCCGTATGGGTCCAAAAGGACCCAAACAACGGTAAAGGGTTAAATGTGTCATGTTGCTAGTCTTCTTACACTGTACTGAATAAACAGTACTTGACTCTTATACACAATTCACACTTCTTGTAATGCACAATAGCTGCAAACACCTAATCGTGTACTGCATTATGCATTGCCCACTACATGTGTGTGGTACATTACCCAAGTGCATTTTGTTTGTGTGGTATATGTGAAATTGTCAAATAAAAAAAAAACAAAGCGACATAGATACTGAATGTCTGTATCCCACCAATGTAATAATTTAAATGCAGAATTAGAACAGAAAGTCTCTTCAACGTTTGATTGTCCTTTTCTTTAAAACACAATGTCCAGACAAAGTAAAGCAATCACATGCACCTGAGTTCAGTTTGAATGTTCTCTGAACAGATAAGCTAAATATCTGTGTACTTCTAGAGGAGCTGGACTTGTATGTTTGTTTAGCTTCAAATTGATTTAGTCAATATGTACCATCCTTGAAATTTGGCTCACTGTCCTGGAAAGGGCCAGGGCAAACTGAAGATTGGTATCTCATGTAGGTTATCTTGTAGTATGCACCGTTGGTAAGCTGCACTTCCTCTGTAGCGTCACCATACAACACTTCAGATGACAAAAGCTGGTTCCTCCTGCCTTTGTTAACTCTGTCAGCCTTGGCTGTGGTGCTAAAGTTGTATAGTTGGCAGGGAGCTCTGCAACAGCATTTGGAGAAGTTAACAGCCATGTCAGCAACCTATGGTCCAGCAAGGGGAACCCTGGAGGGTCAAGAAGTATCAGTTTCCATGTTGTCTTCACTTTTGAAGGTCCCATCCTTTGCCGAAGGGAGTTTGAGGAGACACCCATTGTCTCTAGAGAGGGTTTTTGACAGCCAGGTGTGGTGGACCTTGTCCAAAGCAGCCAGAAAATCACCCCAATTTCAACATCTTTGTCAGCATTTCAGTCTCCAGTTGTGGTTTATGTTGCATTAAGTATTGGTTCGTCTCCATGTATAGGGATGGGGCCATTATTGTTGTTTAAGAGGCCTGTGCAGTCTGCCGTTGTTGTTGCTGTTGCATAAAAGATTGGATTATCTTCATGCATAGGAATGGGACCATAGCTGTCTGTCATAGAATTCTGTGGGCCTCTGGGTTAGATGGTGTGTCAGGGAGTCACAGTTTATCAGGGTTGGTGGTGCTACATTGATTGACTGCTTTCAATGCGTTTGAACCAGAAACAAATATTTTTTCTGCTACCTTCCTCTAGTAAGGTTTTGTCTGGGACTACTTACTAGGTTGTCTGTATGTCTGAAGGTGCCTCTCTAAGTTTGCTTTTCATGACCATGAATCACTTCATATTTTATTAGGGTACTTACATTGCCATTGCTGATGACACTTTTCCTCACGAATTTTAAGAAAGGTCCTGCTCGTTGACTTCTTTGCATGGCAGCTGCATCTGTAAGATTTGAAGGCTGAATCCTTGTACTGTGGGTATTTTGGAGATAAACTTAATTGGCCAAAGGATGTTTCTGCAGCAATTCCTTAGATTGAAAATAAACATGCAAAGGGTTTCTCCTTTCTGGAAATTTGTGGCAGACAATGTTTTTTTCGAACGCGATGCTCCTCTTTAGCACTTGATTCTAGTATCAACCTTTTGTATCTCTCAAGTAGCGAGATTTGTCACTTCGCTTCTTTGGGTTTTAAAAGTCGCTTTGGCGTGTTTCAGTTACAAATCGACCACCTGGTGGCAGCCAGGCCAACAAAAGTGTATCGGTCAGAACTCGTTCCTACTCATGGAAAGCATGGTTACTCTCTTCATTCCAGGAAAATCTCATTTCCTTTTCGTTAGACAGTATAAGGGTTAAGCAATTGATAAAAAAAACCTGTGTAAATCGCCTGTTGTAAGCATACAACCCAAAGAATAGTCGGACTTTGATTACATTTTGTGTGATAGACTATTCTTTTACAACTTCAAAATTTGCATATTTTGTAGAGATACCAATTAGAGTTTATCTTGTGTTCCACTAATGCTGCTTTTCATTGGAAAAGGTGGTATTTCGGGCGTGATAGTTTAATGTGGACCTGTTGTAATCTCTGCAGAATGATTTTTAGTTAACGTGATTTCTGGGGCTCTCTGCATGGATGATGACATCGTTTAGGTAAATGAGATGGGTTCTAATCCATGTAACACTGAAACATTGCTTATTCGTTGAACAGGCCTATGGTTTGAACATTGAACTCAGTGGCGTAGCGACTGGGGGGGGGGGGGGCAGGGGGGGCAAGTTGCCCCCCCTGGAAAATTTTTGGGGGAAATTTGATGAATCTCCATATTATTACACAAATTTCACAAAAATTTCTCAAAATTTTTGTTAGAATAAGAAATTGTGAGACATTTCTCATACATAATTCGTATTTTCATGCAACAAATTAACCCAGATTTCGTCAGTGTCGCATGAACCGGCCCAATTCGCGTTCCACAGAAATATCCTCGTCGCGTAGCAGATTGAATGTTCTCTTGTACTTGTATACGCGCGGGGGTTATGATCAGTGCATTTCAGTGCACAGGAAGCTGTTATTGTTATTCAGGTGATACTTTGGGAATTCATCAGTAAAAGGATGTGAAAACTGACAAGTCACTACCGTAGACCCCCGAGGTTGTTATGTTCTTCTACAAGCTAGCAGCAGTAGCTGTACGATTTTACTCTGTGTACATAACGATGGATCGGGCTGGAACAATCCATGGCCAACGATAAACTTAAAGTTAATCTAGAAATTAGAATTAACGGGATCCATTGGCACACTTACATTTTGTTACTTAGCCTAATCCTTTGAGGCTTACAAGCTAGTTCGGGAAAATAGCTTTCTGCTCACTTTGAGTGTAACAATAAATGGACAATGAGTACCTTGTAGCCTTCTACACATAACAGACTGTTTTTCTCACAGGATGTCCTGTGTGATCGAGCCACTTTAAGGCCTCCTTAGTGGCGTGCGAAGGGGAGACCATTGGGCCATGTCCCCCTCACAGATGCCATTTTTTCTTTGTTCTTAAAAATACGTAGTCTAACTTTATTAACACAGATTTTACTTCAAAAGATAGCATATGTGGCACCAGATTGCTTATAAGGACACCCAATTTTTTCAAAAATTTTCAAAGGGGAAGGATTGTCCCTGCAAGGTCTTTCAGTGATGCCATTTTTTTTTTAATTCCTACAAATAGACCAAGGCAAATTCTGTCAAATTCCAATTTTTACTTAAAAAGGTAGACTCTGTTTCCTACTGGTGGCATCGATAAAAAAGACTACATGTTTAGATTCTCTTTACAAGCATAAATACGCTATTTTGGCCATCTGAGGGTTCTGATTTTTCGAAATTTTCTTTACGCTCGGCGCCAACCAATGGTGGCGCTTCGCTCGGTCTTTTGGGCAAAATTACATATTTGGGGTAAAATTAGTTCTTAACTCTCTGATCCCTTTGCAGTTTGCGAACATATTTTGAAGTGAGCATTTTATTGCAAACGACAAAAGAAGAAAGCGACTGGCTAGATTCTTTGTATTAGCCTGGAAAATGCTATTTCCGGCCATGTAAGGGGTCTGATTTTTCCAAATTTTCTCTACGCTCGGCGCCAACCAGTGGTGCCGCTCCGCTTAGATAATCTTTATGACAAAATAACATTTTGTGGCCTTCTATTTGGACTTATAAAAGGGTGCAAATTTAATGACAAGTTTTACCCTGTAAGGTAGCATAACTGGCATAAGAGTGCATGTGAAGACACAAAAGTTTCAGTTTTATCCTCATGAACCACCCCGATTCAACTTTTAACACTGTTTCTGTCAAAGTCGAAAATCTTGCACCATTTTGCATGTAGGCTCCTTGAAAACGTCAAAACATTTCCGGACACCCCTCCTCTTAGACCATACTGCATGCCCCTCCCCCTTCAGAGAAATCCTGCGTACGCCACTGCTTTAGTACATACAAATAAACCAGATATTGTTTACCAAAATAATATACTTTGTTATTTCCGATTGCTGTATTTGACTTTAAGATTAAAATGCAGGTAATATTACAAAATGACATGGTAATGTTGTTATACTTGCGGTTTGCAAATTTTATATGAATTACATACACATTGACCGGGAAAAGTTTTGGGGAAATTTCATACCTCCCCCCCTGCAAAAAATCCTAGCTACGCCACTGATTGAACTGGAATAATCATCTGCATATAACAAATGCAGTCTTTTCCGTATCACTCTTAGCCTAGGCCTATATCCGCTGACAAGGTCAAGTGTAGAGAACCACTTTGACCCTTTAAGCCTGTCTGTAGACTCGTCAGTTCTCGACAGTGGATAAGAGACCCTCTTGATGATGTTTCTAAGTTTTCTGTAATTAATGCAGAAGCAGGTTGAGCCGTCTTTGTTTTTGGCAAGTGGGCCTACAATGGATAAGACCCATGGACCGGATGAAAGCTCTTTAACATTATTTTCTAACATTTCGTCAGTCTGCTTCTTAGTCTCTTCCAACTTCTGCAAAGGAATTTTCTTGGCGCCTGTTTAATGGGTGGGTGACTAGTGGTGTGTGAAGGTGTGCTTCACTAAAGTTGTCCGTATCAGATCATTGGGCCCCTTCACCGAAAGTGAGTAATTGACACGATCTTCCTATAGAAATGGACTGAGCATGTAACGCGTACGTCCTATCTGTAGATGGTCGTCACCGGCTGGGACAAAAAATGCGAACCAAGATGGCCGCCGTGAAGGTGGAAGTCATCTGATTTGACAACGACTCTGTAATATTTTAAGCAAAAGTTAACTTGAATGGGGGAAAATATCACATTCCTGCAATACGTGAAGGGATTTTGACCGTACCTTTCCAAATTTTAAAAATATTCCAACTTTCTTGCAAAATATGAAGAGGTACTTGAGCAAGTCCAACTTTTTATGCAAAACCATAGCAGACGGCCATCATGGTGCGCTTTTTCTCACAGGTACAGTAGCGACAATCTGCATTACAGTATGTTCTGTCCATGTATAGGAAGGCCGTGTTAATGGAGTAACCTTTTCGCTCGCGTGTCATCAGATCCATGCAGCGTTTGTTTAGCACGTGTTTCATGTGATCAGAAACTTCACTATGCTCTGCAACTGACATTGTGTTTATTAAATGCGTATTTACGCAACACACTTCACCTACGTCTTCACACGTAGCCACTTTTGTAGGTTTGTAAACAGTTACAGGATCTGCAGTTGGGTTCATGAGTCTGACAGGTATCACTTTCATGGACACAAGGAAAACTTCCTTGACAAAAAACACACCACTCTTTTGGCTAATCGTTATCACAGACTGCACAAACGCCCAACCTTCTGAATGTGGTTACCCTCGCAGCTGCCCAGTGGTCACCATTTCAATGTAGGGACCTAGCATCATAGTCTCGCTGAGTGTCACTTGACAACATACTGGTTCCCTCTGCAAAGTCTGTTTTGCCTGTTCGATATTACCGCCAATGGACATCTTTCTTTGGCTTATATCGACTACGCAATTGAGTTCCATGAGGGAGATGAAACCCATTAAACCCTCAGATATGATTCTTGCATCCCAGATTTGATGTGCGAGTGCCTTTAACCTTCTCCCATATGTCCATCACAATTTAGTCTTTAAGTATATGAATTGCCATATACCAGTGTGAACCTATATTTGACTTCTGCTTGGTTTGGCTGTGTCAAAACTTCGTATATTGTTCAGGTTCCAGCAGAGTTACATTTACTTAGTTCGGCAAAGATTTTAGCTGCAATGTACAGCCTATTTGCATCTCCCTTGGTGCCACGTAAAACCGTGCACTCTTAAAAAGTTGGTTAAAAAAATTCACCAACACTGGTCACGTATGTCAAATACCTGAAATTGGGTAAAGTTTTCCCCAATATACGTTGTTACTTTGGTTACCTCACAGGCTGGTTACCCAATTAAGTTGTAAAAAACCTCTTGGATAACCCATTAATCAACAATTATTGGGTAAACTTTAACCAGTTTCAGGTATTTGACATACGTGACCAGTGTTGGTAAGTTTTTTAAACCAACTTTTTCAGAGTGTGGCAGATTCAGAGTGTGGCAGATACTTCGTTACGCCTCTAACTGCCGACTCTGCCGAATTCCGGCCCTTGAACTCGGTTGCTGGTCTTTTCCCCATGGACTAGAGACTTCGTCTGACTGGGTATCCTGAGAGCAGTCTCTTTTTTAAACCTAGCATTGGACTTTGATGGCATCCCTGGGTGTAGTTCTTTGATTATGTTTCTTGACTGCGTCACTCAAACTCTTTATTTGCCCCATTACAAATTTGAGAGTCAGATTTAGCTCTTTGTTTTCTTCATCTTTTGCTCCTTCTGTTTTGGCAACAGGGACTACCTTCCTCCCCTGGCCTGTTTTATCTCTTTCTACAGAGTAGAGGGCTTCTAACTCAACTGCTGCTTTCACTGCTTTATCTAGGAGTCCTGGTCGAGTTTGACACACTCCAAAGCTTAAATCAGGATTTGGGGGCATCGAAGAAGTGATATCTTGCTTAGGCTTTTTGTATCTCTGATGGAACTGTATGGTACGCCTGCCTACTTAAACATTGTACAGCCAGGCGTAGATGTTTTATCATCCTTGTTTCTCTGTTTAGTTTTCAACTGAATACGTAGAATTTCATGATGTTGCTGTGAACAAAACCTTTGCCACAGAGCTGCTACTAGACTGTGATAATTCTTCCTGCATTTAGATGTTACATCTGCTAAAACCCCATGTGCTTCTCCACGAAGGTTAGCTGCCACAAGCATTGCCCTGGAGTAGTTTATTTAAATCTGCAGTAAACTCAAACTGTGCCAGGTAATCTTCTCATGGTACTTTCCCATCATTACGTATTAGGTTGTACCTTCACGCTTTATAGATCTCCATAGTGTTGTTCTGTAGTGTGGTAGATGCGGGTACTGGGGTGTTTGCCTGTAGGTTGTTGACTCCTCAAATGGACGTCTGTCATTTCCATTATATCCCTGGTGAAACTGGGGCATCCAGTTTGTTGCCAGGAGTAGTGTTGCCAGGAGTAGGGTGGCCGACTTCATTGTGGGGTATGCAAGTTGTGTAAAGTTGTGTCTTGGGGACGCTTTTGTTGCTGGACAATTGCTTTCTGCAGCTGAATGGGTGGTTAATTCTGCTCGTATTGTTTTTTTTTTTATCCCAGCCAGGTGAAACCATTTCGACCCTAGTCCCATCAACCCTTTCTTTTCACCAAGCATCTTTTCCCTCGCCTTAAAGTCAGCATTGGTGAAATATATGTCCCGCTCGCCAGTAGTGTTTATCCCGCCCCCTGTAGAGTGTATAAATCTCTCATATCGCCTTGGCACCAGTTGTACCCCACTTCAGTCGTAGCATGCAAGAGTTTTACCAAAGATGACATGAAAACCAGCTTGCTGAGGTTCATACTTAAGTTTTATTGAAAGTAGCATTCTTCAAGCCCTTCTTCTTCTCTTCTTGTCATCAATATATACACTATGTACAAATACAGAAATCTACTTACAGTTTAATTTTCAGGGCTTCATTCTCTTCATATTAAGTGGTAGCTTCTCTATGGCTTGAATACGCTTTTATACCTAATACAGTTATGAGTCGTACAGAGGTAAGGAGTACAAAATAACGCATTCTATTAATGTAGTTCAGCAGCCAAAATTCCAATTAATCATTGTCAAGGAAATAATTAGGTCAATGCATACTGTACACCATGCATTGTACTTTTCAGAATTTAAAAGAAAAACTTAGGAAATTCACTCTGAAAAACACTGTGTATCAATGCATAACACTGGAAATTCATAGCAAAACATAGCAAAACACATTTCCCGGTTTCTTACAGGACAGTGCATGTGTGTTTATATATATTCATTGTGTACACAAGCAACAACGCATACATTTAGACAATTATCTTACTCTGTGAACTTATACTTCAACATGCATGCACATGGTACTAACCCTTACGGCTGTAGTTAATCTCATATAGGGCCGGGAGCCGGGTGATCAAATTTTATATATTCAGTAATACCATTTTCAGTTTTTTATTTTAAGGCAACTGAACTCATTAGGCAGACAAATCCTTTGAAATTTTGAAACTATGTAGCCTCAAAACCTATCCAGGCAGCAGTCGTCTGTAATTTCCTGCTTCTTTCATCACTAAGCCGGAAGTTTGTTTGTTTCACTCAGCCGAACAAAGTTTTTTCCTATCTTCGAGTAACTCCAGCTGCATTTGGTAATTAATTGCAATCAAGGGTCCCCGTTGAAATGCCTGTCCCGATTTGGCGGGTTTATGGTTAAAAGTGTTGAAGGGACTGTCGTTTTCATGTTGCCATTCAAAGTCAGTTTTTAAGACATCGGACTCATGTTTTTGTCTTAAATCGTTTCTCTTCCATAAGGTCAAACCTTCACGCTTCCAATTAATTGGTTTCTTTATGGCATCTCTTTACCAGATTGGTTGGATAGATATCACATAGAAGTGTTGAGGAAAGGGGTTCTTCTACATAGACAATTCTAAGTGTACTAGTATATTAGTACCAGGTGCACAATATAGGTACCGTAAACGTGCACAGTTTATGACATAATATGCCATGGTTCCCATTAAACAATAAAGAGATCATCGCTAAACTGGGTTTCCCGGTCTCCGTCGCATGTAAACATTAAGTCCACCTGGACAATTGGGTATAATTCCTGTGCATCAGCAAGGTGCAAAAGTTCGAGTTTTTCGCACAGTCCACAAACTAATTTGTTGTTCTAAGTCCTGTGAAAAGTGCAGTGATGGTATGGACAAGGACATCAGGGGATCACTCCCTCCCCATCTTGTATACAATGCGCATGCACACATATACTTGTACTGAAAACAATATTGAGGTGTAAAATTGGTTGTATAATTTCTTTGGTTGATCTAGGTTGGCTAAGAATTACTTTAATGTAGACAAGACTTCTGTGAAGTGGTCATGCAAGTATGATGTGTTATTGGCTGGGGGAGGAGCCAAATGGTTCCACCCTTTTGAGAACGTTTGAGAAATCAGATTCCCATGTATGCATTCTATGTATACGCTACCTTTTAACTTAAAAATATTGCTGACATCGTGGATTTAGATGACGATTAGCTGATCTAGTATTCGAGTCTTATTTTTGCCCTTTGATGATATTTTGTAATTTGCTATGTATGTAAAAAGAATTTGTCCGAGGATGCTTAAAGGGACGTATTGTATTAATATTTAACGAGAGTGTTAAAGAGTACTATACCACATGACAATACTTACAGTAGCATTGTGAGTCAAGTTTCACATCCAAAAGTTTCACAAAAAAAGGTTACAATTTTGAATTATTTTGCACCTGCTTGTAACTCGTGCCAGCATATATTTTAAAAGTGTCTGATCACAATTTTTGAAAACCTAATTGAAACTCCCTTTGCTCTGTCATGAAACATTCATTTGTATGCAGGAAATGGGGATTGTCTAAAAGCGACTACTTACAACTAGTGAGTGAAATAAACTTTAGACCTTTGGAAAATTTAATGAATTTCGTGGACCATTTCAAGATTCCCCTTCAATCATTGAAACTGATGGGGTGTGACATGCAAGCATAAGTATTTTGACTTTTATCTTCCCATAATTATTTTACTGACAATAATTTTTAGCTCACACATGTAAACATGTGTGAGGTTATCAAATGAGGCAGATGGCGTCAACTTTTTAACAAAAGTCTTCTTCTTCCTCATTTTGGAGATTTCAGGCTGAAATTTTGGTGTTTGATTGCTTTGGAGGAGAGCATTCATACCTACCTACTTGCATTCTAATATAGGAAATTTAAGTTGTGTTTTAAAGCTGTTTTTTAGGACTGAGTTCATTTTGCCTGCTGTGTGGTCAGTTGTTTATTTATTGCACTAATAGCAGTGCGCTTGGTTGTGTGTTCAGTCCTTATCTTGCACGTAATGCAGGCTATTTAACTTGGCTCTTTATGTTACAGCTGGTTGAACAAAGCATTCACAGTGCTGTCACTGTGTGCTTGGGTATGTGGTTTCATAATCAGCTGTCGTCAGCTAGTGTGGAGAGAATAAGGTGTAACCAGGGGGTTACAACAGACCCTGTTATAACTTATCAGATTGTGGAGATCAGCTGTGCAATTTATCATGAACTGGCCAAGCCAAGCAATACCAACATAACTGTTTGAGTTCAATATTAAGAACAGTACAGTATGCACTTGGGAGTCTCTGTGTTTTATTTTGATCAGTACAGAGCCATGTAGTGTTTACTTGTGGATTTGTAGGTGCAACTGGATGTACTTTGCAATACATGAGCAGTTGACAGGTACACCATACATAGGTTATTAATTTTATCTTACTGCCTAATGTCTTTACAAATACACAGTCCAGGCTTTCATGATTTGAGAAAATACACAGTGATATTTAGATGTACCATACAACTATATCAGATATAGATCTACATGTAGAATCACATATATTTTGTCTTCACCATTCCTTACTTTTTGCATTTAATTTTGTAATGTAAACAGGTTTAGGAAACAGATAACAAATAAAATTTGGTTGAACTTTGAGTTCCTGTTTTTAACAGACAAAACAGGTTGTGTGAGCTTCACAACAGCATTGCTGTTCTAGTTAAACATAAAGACCCGTGCTGTAAGAAAAGAACCCACAGGTTTTTTGACGTAAGATGGTTCTACCTTGTCAGGGATATTGAAATAATGATGACTGGTGTAAACTTAGCTTAAAATACAAACAAAAAATGGACACCTACCTTTTGCTCATTTTGTGTATTATTTTAAATTTTCTTTCTAGTCTGATTGAAACGATACGAGACATTGCACACACCAGATCCCAGTTTATTTCTCAACCCCATTCCCTACTTCTTACAAAGCAGCTCTGCGGTTGATTTATGGGATTGGGGTACCCCTTGTTCAAATCCTTTGCTGGTCAATGCATGAGGTCACATAAGTTTATCTTTCTTGTTCGGAACTACCAAACACCAAATTAATTTTATGGATCCTCGTCGATTTTATCTTCGAATGGAAATCGAGTTTTATTTTGGGGGTGCAATACATGTAAACATCAAAAATAACCAATTTGGTCTCTTAGCCGTTTTTGTTATGGCTTGACTTTGTATATCGCGCTATATTCGATCCCAGTAATCTATAAAGATTTACCAATCTTGCCTTGTGACTTATGTAGGTCTTTATAATTTATTTGACAAAAATCGTAAAATTTTGTTGAACCTGGGAAAAGCTTACTGAGTATAATTTCAGATCTCTGGGTGGTTAGACTATAGGTACACGTTTTGGGGATCACTTTGTGCATTTTGGTAGGGTCCATGAGCCCTCGTGGTCCCTGGGCATTGTCCACCCTACTCGACGGATTTGTTCGCGCCCAACGGCGATAATTAATTTGTGCCAATATCCAGGTGCCCCCTCCCCCCCTTCTGGAATTTTTAATACTGTCACTCAATTGCTCTAAGTCTGCAGTTGACCACACTTTACTCAAGGTAAAGATTAAACGCATCCAACCAGCTTATAAGTTGATTTGATTTAGAGCTTAGTACTGTTTAACGCATTCAACGGCTCTTAAAAATTAGAACCAAGAGAAAAGAGAAGAACATACAAATCAAACACATTTTGGTCAATTAAAATTTCTCATAAAAAGGCGCGTTTTATGTCAGGATTTGGAGTCATCGATTAGGTGACAATCTCTCACATTCTTCAACAAGTTTTTCCATAACTTAGTACCTGATTCGTGGGAGGATCCTGTCACGAAAAGTAGAAGCCTGCGTCAAGGGAATATGCTCTAGATTTCCACCAGACGAACGTGTGGGATAATGGTATCTGCGTTGCTGGATTAATTTTGAAAGATAATTGGGAGCTAGATTAGGGAGACAATCTTGAATACCAGACCGAAATGGATACCGAAAAATAAATTTACTTGAAAACGCATTTATGTAAAAGGGTGGGTGAGATAAAGAGATTATGCATGCACGTGACGTCAGTGCGTTTCACTGGATGGAAATGATCAAAGGAAACCACTGTGCTACAGAAACGCGCACAACAGCACCTTAGTAACAATTGATGTAAAATGGACTCCTGGATGGACGCATAAGTCCTGTAAATAAGCACAACAAAGTAAACTCATACGGCCTGGTTTGGAAATGCCATTTTCGGGGACCTTGAAAGTATTATCGGCCACAAAATATTGCCGGTACACAACTTTAGCCGGCAGTCCACTTCGAGAAGCATATTTGCCATTTTTGGACAGATTCGAATGATCTCACATCATTTCCGCAATACACATTCCGATTTCCGAGTTAGTATAACGAAGACACAAAAGAATATTACAAAATGCATAATTTGAGAAAATACTACCTATTACATGTATTTATCTAACATTAATGTACAAACTTTTCACTATTAACAAATGCTTAATTTCCTTATCCTTAAATCTTAAAAATATTGTTTGCAGAATGTACAATGTTTAATGTGATGAGCAATATATATGTAATATTTTGTCTGAATCATATAAATTTAAAGACAACGGTTTTCACACCTAAACGCAGATTTTATTATATAAACATTAATCGTCTCCAAGTTATGAATATCTTTTCAAAATGAAAAATATCGCACAAGAGGTGCTTTACAACTCTGAACATCAGTCTGGGGCACATTGTTGTAACCGCCATAATAATGAGTTTGTAACTCGCAAGTACTATACCAATTCCCCAAATTTTCCGCCCATTCTTCAAAGAATACCACCGTCCCCGTAACATTCTCGTCCAAAAATTAGTGGTCAGGCACTTACCTGAAGTGGTACTCATTCCTGTACACTATAGACCTATACTTGGAAAATGACCAAAACGTCTATCCTAATAAATTGATCATTCCCGTGCTAGGCATGGCCGTGCAGGACTCTTTCTCTCCGGTGGCGGTGACGATTTACCCTACTCCAGATCCCCCAACCATGACATAATCTCTGCCCGACTAAGGCAACGAAGTCTGCCTGATTCAGCAAGGCTTGGACCAATTACCCCCCCCCCCCCGTCCCGTACGATCATGTCCGTAGGGTATGATTACATCAATATAAAGTACTCAATTTTTCCATATACTGACAGTGTTACCATTTGCCTGTGGCTACACTTCCATCTAATTTTTTCCTAAGTCCACTTGACTCTGGTGAAGAGCACAGGGCAAAACCAGGCGTTTTACGTGAAAGGGGTTTTGTTTCCAACAGCGGCGTAGCTACAAGAGGAGTCTACCCACAAAAATCCTTACCTCGGGTTCCCCCGTACAAAATTTTGGAATGAATATTAGTTTTTTAAAGTTGTAGACTACACGACAGAAGTTGCACCCTCGATAATTGATCGTGACCCCAATTCACTCTGGAAATAAATCCTGTCTAGACACCACTGCTCCCCAATTATAGGAGATGCGTCCACGAAAAGACCACACATTACATCACTTCACCGATGCATCAAGGGCCTGTAACGTGTGGTTCCATTCTCAACGACGAAACTACAGAAACAGGTAAACACATTATCCGAGTGAAACCGTAAGTACGTATGAAATGATGTCAATTAGAATCCCGCCGGGCAGGAGGTAGTTTTGCACTGATACTTGTTGCATTACCCAAAGTCCACAGAATTACTACACCCTCTATAAGTCAAATTTTTGTTTGATAAATTATTAAATGAGTATGAACAGTCTCTATTTGGCAAGCTCCCTCGATGAATAAAATATAACCAATGGGCATTTACAAACGTCTTGACCAATACCCAACAGGTTGTTAATTTTGGTGCCTCAAAAACTCTAGGATAATGTGCTACTTTTATTTAGTGAATGGAATCAATTAAAACAGGACCATTGGTAAAATCCATCTGGTACTTTGGATGCGTCACATTTTAACCGGGAACCCCTTGCTAGTATCGGCGGCGATCCCGGAGATGGGGGGGGGGGACATGTCCCCCAATATTGAAAAAAAAAAACGCTCACTGATTTTATATTTTCACAGAATTGTTTCGATAAATGAGGTAATACCCCCATGTTGAGAACAAATCGCCGCCTGTAGCCTGCTCCAAGCAACTTAGCTCCAGGTCTGTTACCAGACTAGGTACTGAACTGAGGGGACGAAAAATCTTCCAGGGCTTTTTTTTTTCCAAGGGTAATCTTACTACCATACATTACCATGCAGGCAACAACAATTTTGGATCACAGAATGTGGGATTTCCAGGGGACTACTCTCCCAGTCTCTGCCCTTGACTGGGTTCTCAAATATTCTGCCTTTTACTCAGACTCTAGTTTGTCATTGCCGTAATACATTTTTACACATTTGACCTTCTGGGAAAAATTCCGCCCAACCCTCTCCCCGGAAAGATACCTTGTCTTGTGACGTACTTGCTTCTATTATCAGGATTATGGCTCCCTTCAACTGTTCAATTCTGTTTCTAATTAGTGTTTTCATACATAACGAAGCTAAACGAGAAGTTTTTTCATCCGTTACAATGAGTTTTTCAATCCCGACATCCATGTACATCCAATAAGATACCGGGAAATAATTCGTAAGAATCAACGAAGATTTGCAGAAATCTCATTTCAATGATGTTGCCGAGAGTATGTTCCGTCACACTGGATAAATCGTTTACTTCGAAAACCTTAAAGAAAGAAAAAACATTATATTTGCATATCATTATAAGTTTACATAAGTGCAGAATAGATTCTGTAAATGTCTCGGCCCATCCCACAGAATGTCCCTTATGTTCTAAAATCTAAACTGATAATGGGTCACCGTCCCTCCCAATTACTGCTGCATTTCGATGAAGCATTAATTTGCTTTTACAATTGGGCAGGGTTTCACCAGGAGCAGGAATGGATGCATTGTCCATTTACCCATTAATTAAGTCCAAGTGACCGTGCCTTACCGCGATGTAAACCCACGATAAATGGATGAACACATTCATCTCGGGTTACTCTTGCTCAGGATAGGTTTCTTTAATGACTAAATGAGGTTCCGAACAAAATTTTATTTTCTGGCTTTTTTAATTAGTATCGTTATGTATGAACTAAAAAGGTTAAAAGACTCTCGGCTCGGGCATTAGAAGGGAATAGTATACTTTCGTGTATAAATCTTCTGTTGGATTAACTCGTGCATCACTTGCATAAACCCCAATCCTGTATTATCCTGTGCTAATGCTCGGCCTTTTCCTTGTTTGACCTTACATTAAAGGTCTAACTAATCTTCTCCCCCAAAAGTTCCAATACTCTTAACCTACTAACTTAAGCCCCTCCCACAACTGCCACGGTTTAATACTCATTCTCATCCAGATACAATCCTAGTCAGAGCCGTCGGAAGGTATTTTCGATTGGGGGGCTGACTCGGGCTGACTATCTAAGCGGAGCGCCACCATCGGTTGGCGCGGAGCGTACAGAAAATTTTGAAAAATCCCAACCCCTCAGACAGCTGGAAATGAATTTCCTGGGCTTGTTAATAGTATCTAAGCAGTCCTTATTTTGACCTTTCGTTGTAATAAAATGCTCACTTCCCCCCAAAAAAACTATATATGGCAAAATTATTGGGGGGGGGGGGTGGAGGGCCCCCCCGCCCCCCCCCCCCGCTTCCGACGGCCCTGTCAGTTTATTTCTTCAGGGTGAGTATATACAAGATACCAATGTGAAATCGAAACACTCTAAGCACAATACATGCTGTGTTATATGAGCTTCAGCATCAGCATTTTATGAACTAGCTGTCAATTAAAGCGTTTTTCCAATTTAGAATATCTGTGGATTACCAAAAAATTGTAATTTTGAAAGAGAGAATTAGCCCTTAAAAGAAGTGAGCTGACACTAAAGCAACATTTCCCTAGTCAGAATGTGGGCCTACAAATTATCTGCATTTTCAGAAGACTTTGACTTACCCGCGCGGCAGTAGCCGATTCCAATAAAAACACCGGATCGTCGTATTCGTAAACTTTGTAACCAAGTCGAAAGCTGGTAGTACCGGTCATAACGTCAATGCCAGAAACAAAGATACCTGACGTCACGATCTGTGTAACGTAAAGAATTGAGACTCCTTCAGGTTAAAATGGTCTTGGTGGCGAACTTTGTAAAAACGACATGTAATATATGGGCGTATTTCTTATTCGTTTTAGTTCTTTAAGGTAATTCATCATACGGAAGTCTTAAGTTCTAGCCCAAATCAATAAATTTCGATCAATTGCATAATTGGATCTTAAATTAATATGAAAGGAAATTGTATTTTAATTTTACATACTTATTGAAAAAGTGCCTATTTTTTAATGTAATGTTTTTCGTATGTCCTCCCGACTCTCTGGCAAAGGGCCGTTCGGCGAAAACAAACTTTGAACTGCTTCCCAAAGAAGCTATACGTCCACTGAAGTACCACATTTGACCAACCTCCCGGCCCTCAAACCATTTACATCATTGGAATGGCATGTATGGCTCCATTCTAGAATGGCTGAGAAGAACAAATGCTAAACATGATCTTGCCCCCAAAACCAAATTAAAGATAGCCCACACAATTTCAATAAGAAAATGCCCTTTGTATAACATCACCGTTATAAGCACATACACTCTTAAAAAAATTGGGCAAATTTTGCCCAACTTTTTGACCAACACTGGGCATCTATTCAACAACCTAAACAGTTGGGCAAAACTTTAACCAACCAAATTGGGTAAAGTTTGAACCCAACTGTTGGGCAAGAGATTACCCAACTGTTTGGTAAATTAGCATTTTAAAACATACCCACTTGTTGGGCACTTCTTTTATTAAACTGTTGGGCAAATGCATTAACCAAATGTTGGTTATATGTTAATCATCTTTTCCTTAAACATTGGTGCTTTCTTTAAATGTTAGGTTGTAGGTTATGGCAGGGAGCTGCCACTGCAGCTCCCTGGTTATGGCAACCCATCGGTCCCGGTTAAAAAACCCTGGCTTAATAACCTATTTGGATTGTCACTGAGTTTCGTATAGGTACGTCCAAAACTATCATTTTTAAAAGGCACTGTAAAATGATGTGTGTTAATGATGTGATGAAGTATTGTAGTTTCATCAATGCATAAATGTGAACACAAGGGCTGCATGAGAATTAGCTGGTCCGTAGCTCTCATACACTGATATCATGGTTATGAGACAGGTTTCTTGTTATGCCGAAAGGTTTCAAATAATAATATATAAACGCTCATTCGGACGTGAAAGAGAATATCCCAGATCCTGACCTCTCATTGGATAGCAGTTTTGCGCCAAATACGAATCATGGAATCTCATACAAATGTGTTCTAGTTCGTAGTACTGTTTAAAGAATTTTATGGAAATAGAGATCGATTACATGGTCTAAAGTAATGTACGAGTTTAGCTGTTTGGCCAATATAAAAGATGCCAAAGAGAATTTTCAGATTATGATACCATGGTCTGATTATGAGAAGAATTGTAAAACAAATCGGGTCAAGTGCACTGTTGTTTGGTGACAACACTGCAACCAACAATATACCCAACAAATTGGCAAAAAGTTACCCAACAACTGGGTAAAGGGAAAATATGCTCAACTGTAGAATAAAATCTTATCGTCATTTTGACCAGTCAGTTGGGTATAACAGTATACGCGTGCATGGAAGGGGAAATTTAACCATTATTTCAGCAAAGATTGACCAACACTTAAGCAATTACTTTTACTCAACAAAAACTTTGCCCAGCGTTTAAACATTGCACCAATTAGCCCCAAAGTTGGGCAAAGTTTAACCAACACATTTCATAAACTTCTTTAACCAACGGATATTTTACCCAACGTTTTAAGAGTGTAGTTCCCATTTGCATATGATGTAATAGAGCAAAAAGTACGCCTTTCTTTGGAGAAAATCTTGTGTCATTTCAAATTGCATATATAGAGGCTTTTCACATGACGTCATAACACTCTCCGGCGGACATGTTGGAGTACATGTAACTACGTAGTAAACCATACGGGACGCGCTTGCTCGTTGAATTTGTACACACCGTGCATGTCACAGTGCGCACTGTGCAGTGCGTTCGGCACAAAGCCACGTGTATTTGACATGAATGTCCTCCAGCATGGCGGTTCCGTGACGCAATTGCAAAGCCTCTATAGGAGATCATGAACAAATGCAGACATTTTTTTTGTGATGTCGGGAGTCTACTGCACGTGCGAGCGAATTCTACTGTGTGCAGTCACGTGTTGATTGTTTCCAGGGCCTTCATTCATGACGTCAGTGTATATAAGGTTTATACATGAAATCAATCAAATGAAAAATCGTAACCTTATTAACAGGTCGCACTCTCCCGAGATCTACATTAAGTTCAAACGAAAGTTGTTCGCCATAATTGGTGAAATTTCCTCGATAAATCGTTGTGTTGTCGTTGAATCCCCCATACCATGCGTCGTACACATCATGTCCCAAATTTCTGTGCATGGGAGTCCCAGACATAGACGTATTGTCGATATTGAACGGCATGTCACAATCTGTAGAAAAGTGAAAACAGTTATTCCATAAAAAAAGTTAATAGTCAATTGAGGATTTTAAACTATGGTCTAATAGATCACAGTTTTATGAGTGTTGCCATGTTGGTATATGCTCTCGACTAAAAAGGATGTCCTATATAGGACCGTCCTTTCCCGGACCAGACCAGAAGATCTGACTTTTATTTCCAGGACGAATGAGATTTAAAGGGACAATCCTCTCAGCCCAACCTACACTTCTAGTATAGGGTATCAGAAACTCTCAATTGGCTCAGCTTTTTGATTGACTGCTAATTCAAACAATGCTTATATTTCACAGCATGAACTGTTCTGAGAGTGTTTTGATAATACACCTTGAGCTTTCTATACTCACTATGAAGCAATAACATGAGAATGTGTCTGAATGAGGGTGAATTTCAGACAATTGTGGTAAGGGCTTAATTAAGAAGGTTGGGAGAATTGGTATTATTTGGGATGAGAAAATTGGGCCTTTAAATGGTTTTTTTTTTTTTTTTTAATTTTTCAGGTTATTTCAAAATAAAGGGTAGGAATGGATTTAAAGTTAGGCTGACGTAGACAAGGAATATTTGGCTGTTCTTTCATAAAAACGTCTCCGAATTGCACAAACAAAGGATCGAAAAGCTGTCACTTTAGACTGTAAACACAAATTAGTCAAACAGTACCTGAACTGTCTTATCTCGTTAGTCAACAATTGACTAATATTTGATATAGTTGAATAAGTTTCTAACCTTGACTAAGTTTTGGGCTGGTATTCTTTAGTCCATTACAACAAAATTAGTCAGATATCATCACAAGTTAGTCAAATATTAGTGACTAACGTGGTTCGTTAATTCAGACAACACTTCAAAAATTTGTTTTTACAGTATAGAATTAGCCTCCTCCCAAGGAGTTGATTCGTCCGTTGGCAGAACTTACACTTATTCGCCCTGTAGTGGGAAAGTAGGCGGTCCTTAACAGGAGAAGGCGTTTGATGAAGGAAGGAAGACATGCCAGACATTTCTACACATTGAATTCCTTTGCACACGAAAACATTAGATTTAGAAACAAAAAAATATGAAGAGAAAAGGAAGTAACCACATCAACACCAGATCTGTTAACTGCGAAGGTTGATGTTTGATTTACTGAAGTACTGGGGAACCCAGGGTTTTCTTAATGTGGACTGAGGTAGAGCCGTTTAGGCCTATTTTGTACGTTGCTTACAGTAGATTAAAGATGTGATTGGTCCTCTCTCTCAGCAGAGCCCAACTTTCAATTGGCGCGGGGTGTACAAAAATTTTAAGAAATAACACAGCCCCTTCTTATACCGATATTGCATTTCTCAAGCCCGTAAGAATAATCTAAGCCTATTTTAAGTAAACCCATTTTTATTTATTTATTGAAACACATCGCGATATTTAGGAGGACCACAAACAAAGTATTCACCGAAAATATTGAGAAGTCATATGGCGTCCTTGTACCCCCCCTCCCCCCCTTCACACCGCCCGGTGCCTACGTCTCTGTATAAATAGGAAAATACTACGGTGACGATTTCGAAGAAATCTAACATTCTGTGCTCAGCATGAGAAACCGCGGAATTGTTACTTTTTAACTCCTCCTAGTAGAAACCATGGAGTTGTTAGACGGAGCTGCTAGACTCTAGCAACTCCCTATAGAAACCAACCAAATGTCACGTGACACGTTGATAGGAGTCGGAACTATCCAGGGTGATAAATAAATTGCATTGGAATTAATATGAGAAAGCGCCCGTTAATATGGCTCGCTCTCAACAAGTTTCGAAATATTTTGCCTTGGGTAAAATAAAGTTATTTTATTTTATTTTGTAGCACATGGCCTGGACTTGGCTAGTGTTGTAAGGGCTCACTTCAAAAATACCCCACTCCAAAATATATCAACCTTTCGTCTGTTTGTAGTCGATTGGTTTGGGCATGAGTAAATCCCTTCATGTATGTGGGAAAGGTGTGAAATTTGCATAGCCATTGTGGGTAGCATTGTAACTCAAATTGAGCCGTCACTGGGGTAGGAACTTTACAGCGCTTTTCTGAATTGAGTTGCAAATCTTCGTCCGGAAGAGAAGATTCCGGCGTGTTTAGCTCTTAGTTTTTCAGTGTAGCTTTACGAAAATAAGATCTCACCTGTATGGTGCAACTCAGTTCGCCAAGTATGCGCTACGTATGCTTGGGCATGCGTTTAAAATAATAGGCCGAGACCCTAAAAGATGGAAGCACAGTCAGTGTTTTAGGTCCAGGACCTCTTTGAGAGTGAAAGTAAGTGCCACACCGAAATGGGCATGGGCCACTGACTGGAAATTATTTTATAGCCTGTCATTAATTGTGTCTCAAAGCGTGAGCGTTAGCTTGGAGCAAGGAGTTTAAGCGTCCAGTGGAAGAGCTGCTAATTGTACCTAGTAAGTAGTGTTCAAGTCCTTTTGGTTGTAAAAATCATCTTTACTTTAAGGTTGCGTGTGAGGGCCTGGAATTGTTATGATACTTTTGGGTGCCGAAAATTACGGCTTTCGTTCAGATTTTGATATGATTTAGATATGCATTGCTTAATTACATGAGGTCAAACGTCTGTGATGTCACTTTTTTGAGATTTTACTGGATTGTGAATAACTGTTCGTAAGTTATAAAAATCAAGCAAATATTATTTGGGAGTCACGGTTTTATTATTTTTACAGGGTTCCGGATAGCATGTGAACATCCCCACCCATATCTATAGCCTTCGGCGGAGGATTAATGATACGGTTGCAGTGCGTTCCGAAGAATTGAGGGAATGTCGCATATCGTAGTTCACAGTAGTGACTAGGGTCCATATCCTCTCGGCACCAGAAATGTCAAAATTTGAGGGTAGGGGAAACGTAAAGGCAAAGGAAAATGTTGAGGACAAAGATTTTTGGGCTAAACGCAAAACCGAGCACAAGGCGCTTGTTCCTGGGTTGCGGGTCCAGGGGACGAAGCCCGCAGAAGCTCTGAGGTTTAAGCATATCTGGATGAAAAATCAATACTCTGGAGAGGTACATTATTCATTTTTCCCTGTGGTTTTCAAAGTGGCCTCTACCGCCCCCTGGAGGCGTTGAAAAGTTTCAAGGGGGCGCTGAGGAGTTTGCAAGCAATAGGGGGGAGGGGGTGTTGGCATTGACTAGGGTATCCCTGGAGGTTCTCATACATTCGTGCAATAAAGGAGGTTGCAGAGTGGTTGGCAGTGTCTGTACAATCAAAGCATTTTTAAAGACATGCTATTCAGCTATAATGCAGGTTTTGTTTCAAAGATTTGAGTACAAGAAAAAAAATAAAGTTCAGAGACTCCATCCTTTTGTGTTTCCCTGTTTACATGAACTGTTCTTTAGAGTTTAGACTTATATAAATATGACGGCATGTTGGGTGGGAGGGGGGGGGGGCGCTGGATCAGTCATGGATGCCTATGGGGGCGGTATTTTGAAAAAGTTTGAGAACCACTGCTTTAGGTCAACTCCCAACTCCTACTCCTAACTCCTACTTGTGGACCAAGCTGGAGCAAGTACAAAAGCTGGGGGTCAAATTTCCCATCTTGTGACCCCGTAGCGCCCCCACTGACCATACCCATTGTTTAACTTTTCGGGAGGCCTCAAAGGACGGCGACGGATTAACGCCATAGTGAATTGACATGAGTGCCATTCCATATGAACATTCCACTACCTCCTATTTTTACCCCCTACCTCAGGAATGCTTACTGTTTTAATCACATAAAGACTAACCTGAGACGTTCAATTAAATACCATTTTTTGCTAAAAGCGCTCGCCTTCGGGACACAATTCCCCGACCAATTAAAATTAAACCGACTGTTCCGTCCTTTCGGATTGCTATCTCTTACTGGATCCTCCCCCTTGGTTGGATCAGAGATCCATGTACAAATACATGGGTTCTCACACGGTCAACTCTGTAGGAACATTGTTGTTTGTTTGTTTGTTTTTTACCAGGGAGCGGTTGTAACTGAAGACTGAAGCGTCATAGAAGAAAAACCGACTCCTTTAGAGCAAACCAACCTCTGCTGGACTCCAGTCAGTGACGAACCAAACATCCAAATACCAGGTTTAATTTGAAATTCATGCATGTAAGGTCGTACTAATAATTTTTCTACTCACACCTGTCGTAGCAATGCCATTTTTCATTAAGAATGTTTTGACATCCTCATCTAAATTTTACAAAAGAACTCCTAACTGAAAGCCCCAGAACCCCTAGGAAGATTTGACTTGTTACATAATTATTTCATGCCGAAAAGTGGTCGCACCCACATGAAAGGGCCTTTAATGGCGTTCAAACATCCAATACAACGTCGGTGGTATTGCCGGTTTATTTATTTAATTGGCTTATTCATATGACGTCATAATACAGGAAGGGCGCCCTCGAGTAAATTTAAGCACGTACTTCAATTAATTGCAACTTTCACTAAAAAATATTTGTACACTACGTGTGTAGTCTCCTAGAAAGCTTTGCCCACGGAGCACAAAGTCCACTTTGTACCCGCAGTGCAGTGTCCTTCGTTGTTCCTCCAGAGTGACATGACATCACGTTTTTGCAAAATTCTATGTGCATATGGTTTCATAATCAAGAAAGTACTTCCTCTTTTAGACCTCAGCAAATGCAAACAATGGATTCAGTGGTCAGCTATTGGATACGCGTAAGTCTTTCACACACATGGGGCGCTCCAGATATGTTTCCTACCGTGAGTTTAGTGGTGCGATCACGTTTTTCATTGCACCTCCAAAATGACGTCAGCCTGTCGTCAATGCCTAACGTCTATACTTATCACTCCTTTCAGGAGTATTAGCTCGAAAGAAGAACTCCCCTAAACTGTCAAAACGAGAGCCTGGAGTCAGTCGCTTTTGGAAAAGACAAATTGTCTGCATCAATATTGACAGCATGGACAGTGTTGAAATACGTGAGGGAGGGATCAACTTTTCCTAACCAGCTACATTTTTGAACCAAAATATTTTGATGAATGTATTTTGGAACTTACCTGTGTAATAAATTGATTGGCTACTCATGCCACCGCATGGGTAATTATTATCCCCACACTTTGTAAAACAAGCTGTTGAGAATGTAGGGTTGTTGGTGTACGTGTTTGCGCAGGCGCACTCTTCGTTCGGTTTCTGTATGGCAGCATACCGGTAACCGTTTTCACGACATAGGGTGGTGCAATTACCAAAGTTTACTTCCATCGTTGAATTGTCGATGTATTCATTTAGTGATCCTTCGACGTAACAGCCGATTATTCTATCTCTCACTGCAATAGAAATAAAGAAGTAGTGAATTTCACGTAGAAAATGAACGTTTCTCTGAACACTTTTTTGCCCCGATGCGCTTTGTATGTACGTGTCTGATTCCTAAACATTTTGCTGCCAAATACGTTTATAATTGTCAAATATTTAGTGTTTAATGGCTATACATGTTTAGACTTAAAAATAATGTTTACAAAGTGCGGGCAAAATAGTTGTGTAATTGTTAAACTCTTTTAAGAGTGTAAGTAATAAGTAAATACAAGGAGAAAATAATACAGAAAACTAAAACAAAAGACAGCTTATTCAATTCGATCTAAACTTGCATACTTCGAAAATAATTGCAAGTTTCTTGCAAAATCTGTTGTTATTCAACCACTTGAGCAAGTCCAACATTTGTTTGTTCAAGACAGTAGCAGTCATACTGTTAACAGGGGCGTCGATTTGGACTGTGGATGGGGAGCAATAAGATATACCAGAAGCTGGAACCCTAAATCGTGTCCCGGACTCCGGGACGGATTGGTCGTAGGAGCAAAAAACAAAAAAAAAAAAAACAAAAAGAAAAAAAAAACAAAAACAAAAAGCCTCTCACATTGTCGAGCATGTACACCAAACATAGATAGATGGTTTATCATAAATGTGGTATTTTTTATATTAATTATTTTAACTTGATAAGCTCAAATTAACGTTTAATGGAAGCTCTAAAGTCGTTTGCCAATCACAATGTTAATTTTGTTTCTTCTCTCTGTTTTTGTAATCGGACTGTTACTTTTTTTAATCTGCCAATATTACTGGGGGAAGACGATATGTTTTCCCCAACATTTTTATTGGTGGGGCAATCCCTCTGCCCAGGATCGACGCCCTTTATTGCTAAGTCTGCAGTTTGTATACGTATACGGTGGAAATAATCTACACATGGGACGTTAGTTCAGCATTCTCGGTTTACGTATATAAGGAAAAGAAACGTCCTAAAATTTAGATGCAAAAACAGTAAACCCTGAAGTTATCACTTTTGTGACAATCTTAATATACAAAGGGTGTGCGGAAACTTTTGTCACATACCGGTACTCGGTAACATGCTTATTCATAGTATAGACTAACCCGATCATCGCTTGTGTTTAGTGACTTGACTGTAGGCAGTCTGCAGTGGGATCCATCAGCCTTAAATTTAAGGACGCGTATGTCTGTATGTGGATCACCAACTGCTAAAGGCGAATCCAATTAGCGCTTGTGTTTAATGACTGTAGACAGCAGTTAGTGGGGTCCATCTGGCTTTAACCGTCAACATTTACCGTCTACATGAATTTCAAACCCTCATATTCAGTGAAATTGAGGGAATCAAGAGACCGCCCCGCGACTGTCCCGATTCGTCTATCTTCGTCACATGTTTATCGATCGAAAAACAGATTATCAGTCGAAAATCCATGTTTTTCGGCTGATAATCCATGATTATCGGCGAAAAACATGGTTTTTCGGAGAAAAACGTAAATTTTCTGAAAATCCAAGTTTTTCGGTCGAAGATCCATGTTTTTCGGTCGATAAACATGGTTTTCCGGCGATAAACATGGTTTTTCGATCGATAATCCATGTTTTTCGAATTATTGAGCATTTAGCTTGCCATAGCCGTCCAGATAGGACGCGTTGCGTGCGACACGATCAATAGGGAAAAAGTCAACAAAACTTCTCAACAAGAGCGAGGTGGGTTTTGATGAATTTTCAGGCAGACTTATGGGAAGTCATTCTCACAATGTATCGTTGTGTAATTGAAAAACAACCTACCGTATTTTCAACATCGTTGTCCGATACTCCTATGACTATGATACGTTTTCATTTTTCGGGCAAATATTTGAAAGAAGCCTGGATGTTCGACCGTTTTCGTCGGGCATTGTCTTGCAAAATTCTGTGAATTACAGCTCACGAATAATACCTTTTTGCACTGCCCGAATAGGTAGCGAATTTCTGTAATCTTATCGATTTTTAAATTTCACCGCGAAAATGTTTTTTTCCTTATTTTGGGGATTACTGTATGTCTTTTCGGATTTTGTGCACTCTCACCACTCTCACGAGAGACTGAAGAAACCATTCCAATTTTTTAAACTCAAGTGACTGCCCGATTTTTTTTTTCCAAATTTGTGCCCTAACATTAGATCTTGAGAAAATTTGGGGGCAGTCTTCCCCTGTCCCGTGAAATGCACGCCTATGGAGTAAATGGTATTTTGGCGGCTACGAAAAAGGAAAGTTTATCGAATTCTTGAGTACAGAGACCGGTTGTCTGATAATTTCAAATGCATGTATATTATAAACAAACTCACCTTGTGGGCAGAGGAATCGTAATTTGTAGTCTTGACAATTCTTGAGTATTGTATCGATACGCCAGCCAATTGTTATGTAGGACTCATTGACCTGTACCGTTTGCATCTTAGTAACCGAAATGTTATGACACTGCATCGATAGAATATCATCTGTCCCGTTCAAACTCGACGAATTGTACCCTTGACTTGTAAAGTTTGCACCCTCGGTAGAATGGTTGTAGCCTGTCGTCGGCATCTCTGTAGTCGATTCACTCTGATTTGTTGTAGACACTGTAGTAGAATTTGATCCCTGGTCTGTACCATTTACTGAGAAAGGGGAAGGCGTTGTTGTAGTATTTTCAATACTGAAAGAGCAGTTTAATTCGGTGACATTTACTTCCGTGTCAATATCAACTATACGGTAATTAATAACATCAAAGGTAACATTAACGGTGTAAGCCTGCATTGCGGCCGTGCAGTTAAAGCCATGGTCAATTGAACAGGGTGTTTCAAAAATATCACCGATCTCCTCATTCGTCTGACCAGTCGCAAATTCCCTACACTGTACATCTAGAGGATAATCACATATCCATGGCTCATTGGCGTGGATTTCAGCGGGATCTTCATAGTCGCCGCCATCTTGAAATGGAAAGTGATTGTTATACCATGCTGTCCAGTGTGTAATATCTATGGAAACCAAGGAAAACGAAACGCGAAAGTAAAGCATGACGTAATCCTAACATTGTGAGATAACATCTAGGTTACAGATCAGTGAACGAACAACAATTTTGTGACTCTTAAAAGCAAATATCAACGCGCCTTGTGATGCAGATAAGTGCAAAATAAAATGAAAGACGGTGGCTAGTGCTGCAAATTTGGCGAGCATTCGTAGCACCAATAATTATTATTGAGGTTTTTCATGTGACCTCAGTCCATGGCATTCTGGTCATCAATTCTCAGTCTTGCAACAGGCAAGATATAGTTAGTTAGACACTAGGCAGTAAGATGGAGTTTTGCAGCCCAGTTTCCAACCTATTGGTTCAAGTCGAGACGACCACGGCCCTTTTTCCAGTTGTGGTTCACTGGCTTGTTTTCCCTACTCCATTGCGTATGCGGGGCATCACGCACAACGACAGTAGGTTCCATTTTTATAGTCTTTGATATGACTCGACCTTGGAATAGAACTCGGGGATCCCGCTTGGCTTGAGAGGCGAAGGCAGGATATAAGATACATTTTTGCACAATGGCTGTTAAAATAGAGAGACGCACGACGCAGTGAACGCCGATGAAAAACGTTAATGCAAATAGGCCACTTTCTTGCCATCTGAAAATTGAATTTTGAAAATTCCCCGTCATAAGGTTAACAAATGCATAATTACATAAACTTAATGCAAAGGTGCTTGAAAGAAGGGTGTCTGGCGAAAGCGCCAATCCCTCTGGTCATCTCTCACCCGTAAGTTTTTTTTTTTTTTTTTTGTAGTTTTATTGTTCTTTTCTTCAAAACTGAAGGAATCTGCCATAAACTGTACTTTCCATATAAATTGTGTCGATTTGCTTGAATATGCAACTCCAGGGGGAAGTTGGGGGCGATAATCACATTCTGTCCATCTTTTTTCAAACAAAATAAGGGCGCACGTCAGCTAAAATGCATGTGACTGTTACAACCACAAGAAACGACGGGCATAAACCTTTGCCGGCGGTAGTTTCCCCGGTGACAAAAACCGTTTCTAAAAACTTGCCATGTGGTGTTTTTAAAATTTCAAAAACCACATGTCACGCTTTTAAAACGTTTTGTGTTACCTGAAAAATTGTGTCGCATACAAGTTTAGTTGACATAGCCTACTCCCTCCATGAGAACGTCAGATGAGTACTATTTTTCTGCAAGAGGGAAGATGCTTCGACCGTGCCTGTATAGCCTAATTCACTGGTGTGTCCGCTTGTCTGCAGTATTTTTGAATACGTCAGTCATTTTCCACAATGCTATGTAACCCTGAGGTGAGAAATATTTTTCTTTCACTCATTTTTAAAACCACACCTCTCTTCTCCCCCGATGTGGCAATTATTTTCAAATCTATAATGCTGCTAACTTGTATGCAACGAGTATCAACAACGCTCGGTGGATATTATCTAAAGTCACGGTCAAGACCGGAGACGGAGCGAAATTATTAGTTGCTCGTGATTGGAACTTCGGTCCCTCCCTCCCGCTTGGAAACCGGTCTGTCAAAAATACGATACTTTTCTTACCTTTTGGGTTTATTTGGTAAACAGATATGGTTGAATCTCCTCCACATACAAAACCATCTCCACCCGGACAGGGGGCGTTGCACCCTGAAATCGAGCGATTCAGATGTTGAATCGTATTATGGCATAGGCAGTAGCTTCCATTGTACAGAAATGAATAGAGGTAGCCTCGAACTTCACACTCACTAACACATCCGGCTACCGTCAGAGTGAGGTGAGGGGCGCCCGTAGGGGGTTCAACTGTAGTTTGACCCTCTGTGGTAACATCCGTAGTGTAGTGGGTGGTAAAATGGGTGGTAAAAGCTGTGGTGGGTACATCAGTAGTAGCAGTGTCTGTGTATCCCAGGGTTCCATTCGGCTGGGTGGTATGCTCGCTCTCTGATAAATTCATACCGGAAGTGGCGGAGGGAGCTGTATTCGTTTCAGGGGTAGTCAAGCCCTCAGTTGTCTCGTAGGTCGTAGGGTCTTCACCGGTAGGCCCCTGGGTCGATGCACCCATTGTTGTATATGCAGCCGTTGAGTGTATGACATCATATTCATCTTCCGGTGCTATGATAACCAAAGCATCAGACAGGTTGCCAGTAAAGCAGCCTTGGTAGAAGGTATCTGCAAAATGTTTAAATGTGAGAAAAGAGCTTGGACAAACTGGTGAAGGTTGGGCATACACTTACTTGAGGAACAACAAGAAAAAGGTTAAAAACACATTTAAATAATTACATTTAGTCATCAGGTCATTCGGTATGGTTCATTTTAGTCATAGATTAGACTCAACGATTTCTGAGTGAGGCTGAAATCTTGAGGCATGGCATATCGAATAGCCAGTTCTCACAAAACTTGTTAGGCCGTTAAACAAGAAATTTCATACTGGCTAAAAATAGCGCCAATCCCTTACCTAATTACTAATCCTATACCTAACCCCTTATTCTAACAATGAATACAGTCGATACAATACAATGGCAACAGACAAAGAATAAGCAAAACAATTGGCACCCGAAGATGTACCTGCAAATGATTTTTGCAAATGAATGTAAAACCAAGGAGTAATTCACAATAAATTAAGCAATTGACTACGGTAACGGCAAAATTATGATACATAATCAAACGAACCATCATGAATTATGATGGTGGATCACATCTGATAAAGTTAACTGCATTTGCCAGCCTCTTAAAAGGAAGAAAATATGTAAAAAATCGGATCCGTTGAAGAAAATGTGAAAAACTTGGGTCGACGTGCTAAATTTCCGAAAATACAGAGCTGCGCTTACTTTTTAAAATTCTCTGAATGTAATTTTGTCAACCCTAACAGGAACCAAAACTTTCACACATATGCATTCATATGTCAAAAAGATAAAATGTTACATCGTACATTTTTATATTTCTCATATTTTGGTATAGCGTCCTCTACTTGTGATCGGAAGGGTAACCAAATTACCTGTTGCATAAACCGAGAAGTACTTAGGAACGTCCCCACAAGTTTGGTTTTCATTCCCTGCGCATGCTGTCGTGCACTGCAACTCATCGGAACTGACTGGAACAGGACCGTGTCGATTGCACCTGCAATGGTCGTACCTGAGGACTAAATGGAGTTAATTTTTAGTTTGAAATGCCAATTGGGCTCGACAACTGTTTTTCTAACAAGACCTTAAACACAAAATAGGCATTAAGTCAATGAAGAAGTACAAAATTTTCATTTGCAATAGGTATAACTTATAAATGCAGTGAATGCAAATGTGACTATATGTTAGAAGAACACACTTTTTACATGTATCAGAAAGGGGCTAAGTAAAATCCTCAGGGGTTACACGCAAGAGAAAGCCTCTTAAAGGCAAGTTCCTACAACCCCTCCGGCAATCCCCATGGTGGAGGTGCTGGTAAAGTGAGCCCTTGTACGCACCAGCCTCGAGTTGGCCAGGGACTCAAGAGCCCTCGGCGGTTGGACAGCATCCATACATTCCATGCCCTTGTTACACCGCTGGCGTCGGGCATTAAAGTAAAGGCCTTCTGAACAAACATCACGTGACGTCATTTTGGAGGCTACCAATTAAGCCCCGCTTTAAGCGCAGGTTCATTTCTGGTAGGAATGAACAAAAATATCCAAACCTATGTAAATATGGGATTTGCATCCCAGGATTACGAAAATTACATCGACGGACAGCATTAATAGGATTACTCGTGCTCGAAAAAAATCATCTGTTGATGTGACATCACGCGAAATAATTAGTATGGGATCATCCTGTAGACGCCACTTGCTAAAAATCGTGCTTCCGCGCTCGGTTTCGTCCTGCGGGAGAAAATTTTATTCCTAGCATTTCCTCTGTCCTCATTTTGCCCACAACCCATATTTGAGATCCTGGTTTCGGCACTGTTTCCTAATTATCATATTCACTGGATTAAGATGGGGGTTGGTGTACAGACACTATAAAACAGGTTAGAACAGGAATTGAACAGAGTAAGGTTGATCGCTTCCAGTTATGCCCCACTAAATCCGCAAGTCATTTGACTCAGTGGCGTAGGAAGCGATATGAAAGTGGAGGGGAGGGGGGCGGAACAATTTTGGACCATGCCTCTCACCCTACCCCATTGACCAAAAGGTACGGTTTTGATGCTAAATTTTTTCGTTTTTTTTTAACGAGCAAGAACAATTTTTAAAAAATCTGATTTGTTCTTAAGTGTGAACTTTAGTGTAGGCCCAGTAGGAGAGCAATGAGCGCGCCGAAAATTTGGGTCCTTTCATTCATTTGTAAATATGGTGCTTGTATTGCCACGGTAGCCCAAAGGTTCCTTGCCCGGAAGTTGAAGTCTCGTTCGAAAGACTATCTTCCGTTGGCGCGGAGCGTCCAGAAAATTTTAAAAAAATCGCGACCAGCCAGACAGCCGGAAATGGCAGGTGTCGGCTTGTAAGTAATAGCTAAGTTTTCCGATTTTTCCTTCAAGGGTGAACGCCACTGTATCGGGGACGTATTGCGCGCCAAATTTTTTGCCCCTTTTAAACAAATACATGCAGATATGAAGCTTGTATCGCACAAAGTTTTGGATTCCGGGTTTCCTGTTAGGAAATTAAAGAGTTGAGGGATTACCGAAGAATGTGCACTTCCTTCATATATATGGGCACGTGGCAAATCTGAGAATGTTTGCACGACGACTGAATCGTTGCATGTTTTGTAAGGCCTACGAACTGACATTCTGCGGTGACATTTCAAGAGTTTCCCAAACTTTGTTCTCCTTTTTAGAAAAAATATTTCAAACTCAGGAGCTGTAAGTCTGTAACTGAAGTAAATTTCGAATTCTATGAAAGGCAGTTTACAAAAATAGCAATATAGCTGCCGGTGTCTCGATGATGTGGTGCCACAAATGGTAAATATCCGATTTCGTCATTTCCAGAGCTCGGAAAAGTTTACCACACTGATTCATGAGCGAGCACTATTGCATTTCATGTAGCATTTTGCAACGCGCGAACGCGCCGGAAATTTTGCTTTTTTGAGATTTGGAAAAATTAAAAAGGGGTTTCTGACCCTGTAAGTGGGGACGGAAGGACGCTTCCAACCCCCTCATTTTTCACTTTCGCCCCAGCCCCCTCCCCCCGGGCTTCCTACGCCTATGATATGAATGTTAGTGTTGGTCTGTAGAGGTTATGCATGCGATGTCACCATGCAAAATATACACCCTTCTTTGGAAGAATACGGCAAAAACCAACACAAATGCACACTGGTCAATTAATCGGTTGCGCGAGGTGTTCTTCATAGGTGAGGCCAATTATAGTGCGTGTGGCCCACCGATCGATATGTCCTATACAAAGTTCATTGGTGTTGTCACGTGCTCAATGTTTTTACTCCGAAAATGGCGTCAATGCATAAGTGCTGTAGTAGTACCTGCGTATCTGTATCCCAGTCGAGAGCATTCCTCCGAGCACATATCAATGGTCATGTTATCACTGACCAGGACTTCTGGTACTTTCGCAACTTTGTACTCTGACCAATGGAAGCAACCAGCGTATGGATATACTGCAAAATTAAGACAACACAATGGGGGAGAACGTTATAACGTTATTTTTACGATAAAATGGGTTTTGAACTTTTATTCTATATTTTACAAAATGTCTCCTGCATACAGAGTACATTTATAAAATAATTGTTGGAATAAGCTTACTTGTATCACAAATATATAGATGGACGTATTTGATCTTTCAACACCAACCGTTGCTCCTACACATTTACCGCTGAGAAATGAGGCATGTATTAAAATTCCTCTTTAACGTCCATTAAGGGAAAACTCACTGTTACATGCAATTTTGTGTTGTGATGAAAAATAAATAAATTGAAAGGAAATGATATCTTATAATGTGTTGCCTGTGAAAGCTCCTGTAGCCTATGCTGAATATGTATCAATATCATCCATACACTGTCTGTAAACAGTCTATACTATTCCTGAACGGTGTACTGACTTAGGTATAAACAATCAAACTGATGCTATTCTTTGACTTTTTTCTTCATTCAGTGTATCCATCTACTAATTGAAAATAAAGATATGGGGGTATTGTTTAATGTGTTTAAAGGAGACGCTATATATACCCAAATCGTTGTAATATGGGGGTAAGCGATATCGGGTAGATTACGGTTCGGTGTGGAAATTAAGTCAAAATATTCCACAATCGCCGGCAAAACAAATGAAACAAAATCCCTCCGTAGCAGATATTACATTGCCTTTTATCGATCTCACATGGTAGCGGCTCTCCCCCTTTCTCCCAATTCAATGTTGGCTTAGAAAAACTGAACAGTCCTGAGTGTAACAATACTGAAACGGGGGAAAGGGGTTTGTTTCATTTAATTTTGGCGGCGATTGTACATCTATGGTAGGTAAGATTCCACATTTTTCCGGCCACCATTTTCAAATATTTCATTTCTTTCAGAGGACTGCGAAAATTAAACTTAAACTAATTATTTCGTGACGTCACATCGTCATACAGCTTTTATCTGACACAGGTATAAAAATCGGATTGGTTTTCGAACAAATAACCTATCGCTCTGTGGAGCGATAATGCAAAAGATCTGCATAATTTCAATAAGAAAATATTGACATAAATTGAAAAAATATCTCATCCAACTTTCCATTTATTTCGTTGACACTTCTACTAAATTTCACAAATCGATTCATATAATAGATTGCAATATGTCTGAAATATTCCAACTTCTCACCTTGGCAATCTTCTGCAGAACACGTCGTCACTTCCGTGTTAGGGCCAACGCAATCAGCCCCTGTAGACACCCTTAGGGGATTAGTGCAGTTACGATACCGCGTTGCCCTACACACGTCGTTACAGTCACTCCAGTTACCCCAAGGGGTAAAACCACCGTCGACCGGAATGAGTTCTGTCAATAAAATATGTGTTTTGAAAGATTAACCATGAAAAATGTCACAAGAATTAAGCGAAAGTAACGAGTTTTTCATTCAAGGTCTCATTTAAATACTTGATATGTGAAATTTTCCCTTAATATGGTAATTCATTTGTGAACGGGTTTGCAGGAGTTCAAATGTCTTTGTCGCTCTTTTTTCATTCGAATTATGCTGAAACAGTTCCATGTGGCATTTCAAACAAGACGACGTGGAATAAATTAATGGGTATTTTCTACACGACCTTCGGGGAAAATCTGTATAATACAACCTCCAAAAATAAATCCCTCAAAATTAGAGAAATCGTAACAATTTAAAATTTTATTATCTGACTGGCAATTGACAAATCCTTCCTCTTTAGAAACAGTACATTTTCTTGAAAATGGTTCGTGAACAAGACTTCTATTAAGAGTGCCAATCATGTGATCGAACAGGTGAGGGGAGTGTGGATACGTACTCCATGTTTAAGTGGTGGACAATATGCCTACATTTTTCAAGGCTGGCTTAGAACACAGGTACACACATCAACAAATAGGTGCGATGTTGTGTCTTTCAAATTCCAATACAGTTTAAAACTAGAACTTAGTGGGGACATGCCTGATTTCAAATGGCTCGTAATGAATTAAAAACATCAAATGGAAAAAGCAGCCATTTATTAAATTTAAATCGTAAGAAAACGCACAAAAAATCAGCAAAGCCTTAAGTGATTTATACGGTCCTTAGTGAGAACCCAGACAACAAACTTTTGGACGTAGGTTTTGAAACCAGCCTTTGACAGCTTGGGATGGTTCTGCCCAAGGGGTCCCAGGGGTTAACTTGCTCAGCTAAACATTCATTATGGTACGTATCAGGTCTGATCCAGTATTCTGGTATTGGGTGAATTGTCAGTTAGATGGAGATAAACAGCCCACAGTTTCCAACCGTAATTGGTACACGTCGAGCCGGCCATGGCCCCTTTTCCAGTTGGGGCTCACTGGCTTGTTTTCCCTACTCCATTGCTATGAGGGGCACCAAGCACAATGACAGTGAGCTCCCGTTTTTTTACATCTTCGGTATGACCGGGGGAGGACCAACATTGCGTGAAAAGTAGGGTTGGCCTGACAGTGATGGCGGAGGAGGGGCGGGGAGGGGGAGAATTGCAGAACAAAGAGTACGCACGCTCCAAATGACACCCCTGGACTCGACCTTGCAGTATTTCAAAATGATATAAATAAATTCTCATGGTGAGGCATAGAGTGCAAGCCCAACAAAAGCCCCCCCCCCCAAAAAAAAAAAACTTTTCCTAAAGTCCTCCCGACCCTCTGGCAAAGGGCCGTTCGGCGAAACCAAACTTGATTCTGCTTCCCGAAGAAGCTAAAAAAAAACATCTACTTTTTCTAAAGTCCTCCCGACCCTCTGGCAAAGGGCCGTTCGGCGAAAACAAACTTGATACTGCTTCCCGAAGAAGCTATTACGTCCACTGAAGGACAACACTTAACGACCAACCTCGAGGCCTTCAAAAAAAAAAACATCTGTGGAATATATTCATCACATATGTTAAAGAGTGTAAAAGCAGAGAAAACTTTTTGTCGCTTTTTCACTCGGTAAAATAGCGATTCTGTTGTTCAAATCTGAAGTGAATATAAGTCAAACCCCAAAATTTTCTCTAAAAAATTAGACATTGTCAAGTGCAATTCTCCCAGATTGCCTATTGCTTTCTTAACAAATACATTAAAAGTAAAAAAATGTAAAAAATGTTCCCCATAAATCACCGAAATGGAATTCTTAACATTTAAAGCTTAACATTTATAGAGCAGTGTCCATGAATATGCATTGGTTAGCATATGAATAGCCAAAACAATGCCAGTGGTATCTGCCTGCTTGGTGGATCATTTGCCCTCTAACTGTGTAATGAAGTCAAAACACGTATCATTACAGCAACTTTCGCCGAAAAACAATGGATTTGGGTCGAATTCAGTTCGTGTGATTGTTTTGCCCGCGTGCCAAGTCTACCTTGTATTGATATTTCCACGAGCGTTTACATACTGCCGAAGTTGTGGTTTATCCTCTGCGTGTGTTTGAACGAAAAATTTGTTCATACACTCAGTGGAATCATCAAATCATTCTAGGGTGAACTGGAGGTTCAAAGATTTTGCAGGGAGACAGTCATGGTGCCGGAGGAGCCACCGAGAGCGGAGCGAGAGACCCATAATGGGAGAGTTCTAGGGGCACGCCTTAGGGCCCCTGGTGGTATCAGCCATGGGCAAAGTCCTTTTGACGATCCAGGGGGCGAACTCACCCCGGAAGGTCCTGGGATTAAGAGTATCCGTGAGATATCCAAGTCATTGGTAAAAGGTAATAAAATTGACCAATCACTGGAATAAAATTTAAGTTGGATAACTTCAAGTAGGATTAAAACTACTTACCAGGAGCTGGTAGAGAATTTTCGAGGGGGGGGGGGGGACTGGGAGAGGTTGATGGGCAGTTAAATTTAATTATCTTCCGGAAATATGTAATCCTGCTCGAAGGACTGCTTAAGCTGAGAGCCATCGATTGGCGTGGAGTGTGAAGAAATTTTGAAAAATTCCAACCCATTAGACAACCGGAAATGGCATTTCCCAAGTGTCTGGGCGAATTTTCATTCGAAGAAACTGAAAATAAATGGGTTTGCTTGTCAGAGGGTAATCAAATCTCCCCAAATCTGGTAGTGGCCCTCTGACTTCGTAAAATATCTTTCTTTGAAAATCTCAACTCATGGTAGAGGGCACACAGGGGACACAAGTTCTTCAGGGCAGTGGCGTAGCTAGGATTTTTTCCAGGGGGGCAAAGGTATGAAATTTCCCCAAAACTTTTCCAGGTCAATGTGTATGTATTTCATATAAAATATGCAAACTTACAAGTATAACAACATTACCTTGACATTTTGTAATATTACCTGCATTTTAATCTTAAAGTATAACATAGAGCAATCGGAAATAACAAAGTATATTATTTTGGTAAACAATATCTGGTTTATTTGTATGTACTAAAGCAGTGGCGTACGCAGGATTTCTCTGAAGGAGGGCATGCAGTACGGTCTAAGGGGAGGGATTATTTGACGTTTTCAAGTAGCCTACATGCAAAATGGTGCAAAATTTTCGACTTTGACAGGAACAGTGTTAAAGGTTGAATCGTGGTGGTTCATGAGGATAAAACTGAAACTTTTGTGTCTTTACATGCACTCTTATGCCATTTATGCCACCTTTCGAAGTAAAACATGTCATTAAATTTGCACACTTTTAGAAGTCCAAATAAAAGAGCATTGATCGGTATTTGTGGTTTTTCTTGGTCACAAAATGTCATTTTATCATAAAGATTATCTAAGCGGAGCGCCACCATTGGTTGGCGCGGAGCGTAGAGAAAATTTGGAAAAATCAGACCCCTTAGATGGCCGGAAATAGCATTTTCCAGGCTAATACGAAGAATCTAGCCAGTCGCTTTCTTCTTTTGTCGTTTGCAATAAAATGCTCACTTCAAAATATGTTCGCAAACTGCAAAGGGATCAGAGAGTTAAAAGCTAATCTTACTCCACATATGTAATTTTGCCCAAAAGACCAAGCGAAGCGCCAACATCAGCTGACGCAGAGCGTAAAGAAAATTTCGAAAAATCAGACCCCTCAGATGGTTAAAATAGCGTATTTATGCTTGTAAAGAGAATCTAAACATGTAGTCTTTTTTATAGTGGGAAATAGAGTCTACCTTTTTAAGTAAAAATTGGAATTTGACAGAATTTGCCTAGGTCTATTTGTAGGAATTAAAAAAATTGGCATCATTGAAAAACCTTGAAAGGACAATCCTTCCCCTTTGAAAAATTTTGAAAAATTGGGTGTCCTTATAAGCATTCTGGTGCCACATATGCTATCTTTTGAAGTAAATCTGTGTTAATAAAGTTAGACTACGTACTTTTAAGAACAAAGAAAAGATGGCATCAGTGAGGGGGCATGGCCCAATGGTCTCCTCTTCGCACGACACTAAGGAGGCCTAATAGTGGCTCGATCACACAGTATATCCTGTGAGAAAAGCAGTCTGTTATGTGTGGAAGGCCACAAGGTACTCATTGTCCATTTATTGATACACTCAAAGTGAGCAGAAAGCTATTTTCCCGAACTAGCTTGTAAGTTTCCAAGGATTAGGCTAAGTAACAAAATCTAAGTGTGCCAACGGTTCCCGTTAATTCTAATTTCTAGATTAACCCTTTACCGTTGTGCTCCGATCGGGGCATATTTGCGCGCCTCGGGAGTGGGCGGAAAAGCGGACGTAGCCCGCCCCGCATCGGCTTCCGTAGGCCATTGACCCCGTGACCTTAAACTATTGTCTCTCTCGTTGTTGTGGCCGCATTTTCGGGTAGCTACTCGCAGTTTAGAGCTCCGCGTGAAACAGTAAAGATGGGTGACAGCCGAGCTCTCCGCATGGGTCCAAAAGGACCCAAACAACGGTAAAGGGTTAACTTTAACTTTATCGTTGGCCATGGATTGTTTCAGCCCGATCCATCGTTATGTACACAGGGTAAAATCGTACAGCTACTGCTAGCTTGTAGAAAACATAACAACCTCGGGGGTCTACGGTAGTGACTTGCCAGTTTTCACATCCTTTTACTGATGAATTCCCAAAGTATCACCTGAATAACAGCTTCCCGTGCACTGAAATGCACTGATCATAACCCACGTGCGTATACAAGCATAAGAGAACATTCAATCTGCTACGCGACGAGGGCATTTCAGTGGAACGCGAATTGGGCCGGTTCCTGAGACACTGACGAAATCTGAGTTAATTTGTTGCATGAAAATACGAATTATGTATTTGAAATGTCTCACAATTCTTATTCTAACAAAAATTCTGAGAAATTTTTGTGAAATTTTTGTAATAATAAGAAGATTCATCAAATTTCCCCATTTTCATCAAATTTCCCCAAAAATTTTTCCAGGGGGGCAACTGCCCCCCCTGCCCCCCAGTAGCTACGCCACTGCTTCAGGGACACTAGATCCCCCATCCCCTTGATGACAGCTTGTGTTAATGTTTTAGTTTACTGTATTATATTCAATTGTACTTACTGTCACAAAATCTCCCAAAATATCCCTCGGGACATTCACATGTGAAACCATTAGGGGCGCATTCTTCGATACAGACATTGCCCTCGCTGCAGAAAGATTGCTCACACGGGTGGACTTCTCCCTGCATGCAATGCGTAAAAATGGAGGCATTAAACATCATTTTATACAGCAACCAAATACTTGTCACCAAATTAAGGGATACAAAAAGCCTATACATGTCTTTACTCAGGTCTTATTTCCTCTTTTAAAAATGTAAAAAACTTGAAATTTGACTTTCCTCAATGTTCCCTTCTCTTTGTTTGTTTTTCTTTCTTTTTTCATCTAGATCCTTAAAATAACTAGGCGAAGAATTTTACCGACACAAACTGAAAATCACTTGCCAAAATACTCATTAGTCACAATACATAGTCTTTACAGGAGGGTAGTCCTCTACCCTCCTACGAGACATGTCCCAAAGTTCCCTTTTCAGCCTACTGAATACGGACCTGTCCTAATCATTCCTTAATGAAAATAATGCATAAAAACATTCAATTTTGCACCTGGAATTAACTAGGGCCCATGCTGGGTAGTCCACATGCATGAGGGATGTTATCAATTTGATGTACATTCTCTCCAGATGCCATTGGTTCAGAAGGGCCTAGAACTATCCCATATTCGTCATGATAGCAAGTCCATATGGGCCCCTTATTACTCAATGGTGCAAAAATATGGGCTTATTAAGGGCCAAGAAATGAGTTCCATAAGGGTCCCATATTGGAATGTCACATAGATTACTCGTCACCAATTAGTCAAAACGGTATCCAAACTCCCAATCGACAAGTCACTTTAGTTAACCATATTTGAAGAATATTGACTAATTAATTAACCTATTTTCTCGCAAATTTTAAGACACTTCAGCTTAGTTTTGACTCACAGTTTCAAGTCCCGGCACTACGGTAAAATAGACCATTTTCAAAATAGCAATTACAAAGAATTGTGGGAAAGGTTTTTGGTACGAGTCATTGTGGTCAATGCCAGTGGTAAAAACGATGCAAGCCAAAACGCTATCCCATAATGCTTTGTTACTGCTATTTGGAAGACGTTCCATTAAACAGACACAATGGGACCTTCATTGGAGGGTGGCGATTTTTGTGAGTTCATATTTTAGTGATATTTTTATTGTTAATGTTATGTTTTCTTCAAAGTTTTTCTTTTCCAGGGGCTGCCCTCACGCCACAGCTCCACCGGGACACCTATTTATGTCAGAAATATCCTAACACGCTTTCAAATAGATCTGATATGTTCTTTTCGTGTCGTATACATTTACATAACATTGTAAGTTGTCCTTTACCGCTTAACTACCACTCAGTTAAGTTTCTGTTTGAGCAAATACAGTAACACTTAAAGAATAATCTAGAACCAAATTTGATATGTTGAGGAGAAATATACGCTGCATTCTGGTCAATTTTTGTTCATTTTCCATTTTCGGTTAGACGAGAAAGTTTAACAATTGAATGTTGCAAATTGCCTACAAAATGAACTTGAAGCAAGCAGGTGTGGTTTCAAAAATTTGTGATGCCGATTGTGGAAAACCGTGAATACGAGACCATTTCAGCTAAAGCGTTATAGCTCGATATGATGCGAGCACCTAGTAGCTACAAGTCAGTGATAAAAAATGTATTTCGCATATTCATTTTTACATTGTTATGAATAAGTTATTCAAAACTTCTGTTATTACGAAAAGTAAGACCCCTTAAGGGCAGTATCATGAAACCTATTTTGGAACAACAGCTTAACCTCCAATTTTCCTCACGTTTCTGTTCCAGGAATTTTCCAGCCAGTGAGCCACAACTGGAAAAAGGGCTTTGACCGGCTCGACCTGAACCGATAGGTTGGAAAATGGGCCGTACAACTACATTCTAACTAACTAACTAACTCCAGGTATTTACGTTATAGTTCATTACTTTAACGTGGAAGTTTAAGCAAAAATTTAATTTCCATACGTGAAAGAGAAACCAAACCTGCACAGTGTGATGAAACTCCGGGATAAATCTGATATGTTTTGCTCGAGATATCAGTGAATATATAGTTACTAGATTTGTGTTCCTTCATGACAGCAGAGGTTATATCACTTCCTCACATTGACAAGGACTGCTTTATTTCCCTTTGTTTTTTCAGACTGTTGTGTTGATCTTAATTTGAAGTTAATAGGAATACGACCTCCCTGTGTGAAATGCAAAGTTTGTAAAAATCTTATTCCACTTATGCAATCATAGTCTAGAAGATAATATTGGGATTGTTGAAGAGAAAATTGACGGTATATTTTAAAGTAAAAATAAAAGACTTTGCATTGATGTAGGGATAGGATGTCGTATGTGCTTGCTTCAAGTTCACTTTTTGTTGAAAATTTGACAACTTTACCTGCTCATTTCTTGAGAACCACGCATTTGATTTCAATGCAAATTTTACTGAAATGTTTAGAATAAGCAGCTCTATCCAACATGTAAAAACTTGATGTAACCTTAAACCTTTATTTTAATATTAGCCTACATATTCAAGGTAAGTGAAGAACTTACCCCCAAAATCTTCACAATTGAGAAAAAAGCTTATCGCCACGTGGTTCTTAAGAGCTTGAAGAACATAGGTTAGTATACTATATTTGAATAATTCAAGATACGGTGACTGTATACTCTAATGACTGATTGGTGAAATTTTCACCAGATACCGTATTTATATGTCACTTACCGGGCTATCCTGTTCAATTAAACTAGGAAATTAACAAAGAGACTGGATAAAACTCCAAACAATGACCCAAGTATTTGGTTAAATTCACCAGTTTATTGGCTTAGGTGACCATGGTTTCCGGGAGAAATTATAACCAGGACAGTGTAGGTGGCACGGATTTGGTGAAATTTCACTGTTCAATTTTTAATTCCAAATTTAGAAATTATAAAATGCCTCGTGTTCATCCATGTTCAACATATACAGGGGCATGCGCACTACGTGCACACCCACCCGTCCCCCAACTACAAGTTCAATGAACAAAATTTTGCAGAACTGAAGGATCAGCTTTTCGTTATAGCCTACTACAGATAGTCAAATGACAGACAAAATAATAGGAAGTTAGCGACGTACCACTTGAACGGGATCTGTGCTATCGGCATAAGTATAACCGAACTTTTCGATTAAGTTTTCAAGCGCGCTGACTTCATGGAGGAAACACGTTTTATTCTCTGGGACATATTCGTAAGAAACGCAACGCGTGTCTTCCAAACACCGAACACCACAGTGATTCTGAGTATACGCCCAGTGCTCGGCCACCGGCGTGGCGTTCACCCCGCAGTCAGAAAAACGTCCGAGCTCCATGAATGCCCTCCTCATCGAGGCTGTCCTTTCGATTCCTCCTTGGACGAGAGACGTGAATATTAACAGAACGCCAGGAATGAAAATTGCCGCGATGACAAACTCATGGTTTTTCATGACATTCCGTTTTAAATACATTCTCATTAAAATCCTACACAGAATCAAGATTTGAAAATGTCAATTATATCATTCCCGCATGCAGAAAATGGGCCTTCCTCTACTGTTCAGCCGTCGACCCACTGATGTACTTCTCTGGTCGGTTCTTAGTTTATTTCGATAAATGCTTCTCCTTGCGCTTTCGAACACACACTGGGGAGGATATACCTGCAGAATTGAAAGCGAATGGGTGACGGTGTGAACAAAGTTACTGAAAACTATTGATTTCTTACCAATCGATGGCTAAAAAAGTTAGCCAGGCACTATAAGTTGGATTGGAGGACTTAATCGATAGAATGAAGGGCGGCTTGGTTGAAAAGGCCTGCCAATTGATTCTTTAGATGCAGTTATATGCAGGCAACTTGTAACATACCCAAGTGGTCCACAACATGCAGTCAAATATTAAATAGGTGAATGTGTACAAGGCTATCTATCATGGCCTACTCAGGTACGTTATGGCTAGCATAATGTTAGGGTGCCCCCACTGATAAGTACGGTAACGCAACTGTGCGGTCTAACTTATTGATTGAAACAATCAGGTGTCTGCTAAACATAGCTAGAAGCAAACAATAACAACAAAAACAGACGGTCCTTTATTCACTTCAATTTAAAAACTGCATATAGCTCATATTACACAGAACGCACCGAGTTGTTCTGATGATTAGATAGAGTTCACGGCCCAGTTTCCAACCAATTGATTCAAGTCGAGCCAGCAACGGCCTTTTTCCAGTTATAGCTCACTGGCTTGTTTTCCCTACTCCATTGTTTTTGCTGAACACCAAGCACAATGGTTGTAGGTCCCGTTTTTAAAGTCTTCGGTATGACCAGGCAAGGACTCGAACTCCCAACCCCCCGGTTGCAAGTCTTCTCTAACCTGGTATACTCACTGGGATACGCCCCTAAGCAATAAACTAGAATTCCTTCTCGGCACGGGATGGACGTGAGGGGAGGGAGTAGGTTAAGAAAATTGAAACTGTCTGGGGTAACGAATATTTGCCTTTTAATAAAGTTTTCGTTTGTGAATATTATTCACCCCTTGAATGGCATTCGTCTGCGCATGACTAAGCGGCCACAAATATGGCAGAAACCTACCTACTTCACGTCGGATGGACAACCACGTCAACAATTTATATCAAATTATAGTTTTACTTTAAGGCCAAGATAAGAGATCCGTCGATTACAGTGAGATAAAAACCCACCTTACTGTGTCCTGATTGGGTATCCAACCCCGACGTCCAGGTTATAAAGCCACCGCCTTTACCAACCCGGTCGCAATACAGGTTATTATATGAATATGCTGCCCATATATAGTAGCGTTATATACTTTTCCATCGACCCATACCAAAAGCCCATAGGATGTGGACCTGCTCACGTGCTACATATCCAGTGACAATTGCTCTAAATGAAGAAACTGTATCTCGGTCCTAATGGACCTTATGCGTTTACGTCAAGCCGATGTCATCGTGAAGGAGAAAATATTGAAGAGCGTTGTTATATGCGGTGTTTAGCCTGTAGTTACTGAGGAGCGAGGTGACGTTTAAGGTAACGTAATGTATAAAAACCTTTTTAAGTGAATGGCAACTTACAATTTCCGAAAGGACGACCCCCTTTCTTCAAGACTGAATGTCTGGCGTAACAAAAGTATATTATTCAACCAGGGACAAAAGTGGGGGCACAGGCTGCATTTTATTCTTCAAAATAACTCTTCTTAGAAATAATTCTTTCTCACGTCATTGGACATCAATCATTTCTTGGGGAGGGAGATCATAATTACCTAACGGGGGACAGCATCTCCATCCCATACAGTCCCCCACCTGAGTTCAATTAACATAATGTTCTCACTTTTTTATGAACATAAGATAAGAAAGAAACTGTCCTGAACAAGATTAGGCTTTAAAAAGGACGTGTGAGAGTTTGGAAGAATTCCTTTCCCCCTCCCCCAATGCAGGGGACTCTCATAAAAGGTCCAATGCATCACATCTCTTTTCCATCTATCTGGGCCATTTTTAATTAGAATTACCGTCAGTCTCTTAAATTTGATATTTGTTTGATACTGTGCAATTGTGCATAATATTTGGCGCTACGGTCTTAGTATGACAAAAGTACCCTCAAATTGTCCGATCCCATGCAGAAACACATTATTTGTTTGATTTAACTTTGTTTAGTCAAAGACGTATTCAAAGTCGGAAAAAATTGAGGAAGCTATTGGTATAGTAATACGTGTTATTGGGTGTTAAATCAACACGGATAAGTTGGATAACGGGATGTCACTCGCCATTATGAGATACCTCTTATATTTTAATTGTAACAATAGACTTCCTGACACAGGAATAATGGCTATTGTAGCACAAGTATTATTGTGGGGGAGTAAAACTATAAAAATGTTATTGCAAGGAAATCTGAAACCAGAAAAATTATGTAAATGTATATTGTCTTTGACTTTTGATGAGGCATTTGGTGAATAGTCAGTAATTAAATCATGAGAATTTGTTATGAAAAAACTGAGCACAATGAAAAGTCACGCAATAATTTTGACACACATCTATGTGGGGAGGGGAGGCGGAGGGAGTACCCGTGGATTGACAGGTGCTGCTGAATGAAGGTGGGATGGCTTTAAGGGGAAGGGGTGTAAAATTCCAACTCGAAACTGTCTGGGGGAGCAAAAATTCTCAGGGGTTGCGTTGCGTCCCCTTGTCGTTCTTTCTTGGTTACGAGCCTAGGAGGGGGAAGGTGGTACGCAACATTTTCAACCTGTATTTTCAATCAATGCCCAATATCATACTCCATGTAAATGCTTTGCAATTTAAATTAAGTGGATGGTGGGTTAAATTGAGGTAGACCAGTAACCAGACAAGGTTGTAAGGAGACAAAAAGTTTTTTCAGGAGTTAAAATGTATCAAGTCATTAGCAAACTTCGAAATTTCTAGGCGATCCCCCTTCCCACCCCTGATCAGTGGCGGAGCTGCCATATGGTCAGGGGGCTATCTCCCCCCTGACGGACCAAAATCATCTGTCGGCGCCCTTTTTAGGTTTTTAACATACTTTACTCTTGCACTATTTTTGGCAAAAGACATAATTTAATAGTTTGTTTTTAAAACCGAGATAACAAAGTGCTCAAACAGCCACCAGTAACTGTACTATCTGCACTTTATTCTGATGAAAAGGGTCATTTTCTGTAATATAGGGATAGGTTTTGCCGAAACGTATCTTCTTTATACGCACTAATGAATGTTGTCGCTGTGCTGAGTTCATTGCTTCCACGCCAAACGTGATCATAAGCTTACAAAATACACAGACTGACATTACTCCCCCCCCCCCCCGGCCAATAAAAGATGTTGCAAAGGGCGCAACAATAATTGTAGCGCATATAGCCCTCTTGTTGTTGGGAATAATTGTCAACATAGACAATAAAAAGAGTTGATAAAGATACCGAAAATAGCTTCCACAACATTTTTTAAAATCATTTGAAGAGAACATTCAGGTCAAATAAAATAAAACTGTTATCATAGCGGTAATGGTTTAAGAGTTTTAATGAGCAGTTTCCATTTTGCTTTTCTTCATGATAAATGGCTATTTCTGACACTGCACGATAATCCCATGAAAATGCTTATTTCTTTGCTTCCGTGGTCTCAAAAGCCAGAAAATTGCATCAAAAAACTTGAAGTTTGGGCTACTTATATTTATTATGAATTCGGTATCTAGAGAGCCAAGCAGACCTCTTGTCTTGGCTATTTCTTTAAATGAACTTAATTAATGGCTATTTCAGAGTGGTCACATGGTGTAAATTAAGTCAATTAATGTTTCTTCGTGTACGTCTCTTGATTTCAAGTTGCCAAAAACGTTCACCTAGCGGTGATTAATTTCCATAACTTTCCCACTGTAAGATTGCTTGCTATTTAGCTCTATCAGGTTTAATCTTTATCTTCACAAAGAAGCCCATTATTACATTAAAAATCTTAAATCGAGACCTGACAATAACACACAAAATAAAATGACTGCCTTCATACTAGAATGTGAAAGAGAGGGATAGAAACATGCGCGTCCGCAGGTAGGGGCAAGATGGGAACTTGCCCTCCCCCTGGAAAGTAAAAAACCTGAAAAAACGAAGAAAAATTACAGCAATATTTCTTAAGAGTTCACGCAGTGTTTTCCCTACTTATATGCGGTAAATAAGCTTTAGAAATGTCATTTCCAGCGATCTGAGAGGCATTTGGGGGCAAAATTTTCTTGCACTTCGCGCCAACTCATCGTGGCGCGGAGCTTTTCCCCCTAAAAGAATTAAGTCCAACCCCCGAATTTTCTTCCACTGAGGCCCATGGATAGAATATTTAAACATATTTTAATACAAAAACATGCTGAGTAGAAATGTCAAAGAAGTCTTCTACCAGGTGCGGAAAATCAAAAAGAAAGTCTGAAAAGCCGTGACTTCGATCATGCCTAGGCTCAGGTTATTTACTCCTAGGAAGCGTCCCTGCAGACCATTTGCACCCCCTCTGACCGAAATCCCTAGCTCCGCCACTGCCCCTGATATGTACTAGCCTGGACTAAAGGTATCCCAGGTAAACGGCAGAATAGGCAGAATATTTAGGAAACATTACAAAAGGAATGATCACTATAAACAGTTATTAGCCTGAAAACCATTGACCCCTCACAGTGGCATTAGGGCTAAAGGTTAATGATAGAAACAAGCAGCGCATCGAATCTTTTCAGATGACAAATTTCAGAGGCTTAAATGACCTATGTTTTTTCCTCGTTGATTCGCATATTCTACAAGCCTCTTCTAATACTCTAGGTAAGGGGCCAAGGGGTTGGTGTGTTGCCTACGTAGCAGACTGTACTACATATTCCTTGTTCAGTCGGTCACAGTGGTTTTGGAAGCTGAGGAGATGAGAAAAAGGAACCCACTTTGTGAGGTAGATGACGCTTCACTTATCTCTTTACAAATTTGAAGTCACTATGCACTCCAGCACGCCCTACCCTTAAATATAATTTGACTTTTCTTTACTGAGAGTCGTGCCCCCTCCTTTGGAACCTTTCATGCGTCGTTCACTTAAAAAGTGTGCAATGGGTATACTTTCACCCAGAATAGACAAGCATGTCTGCGGCTCACTTGTTGGGAAAACATGATTCAGTTGGTTATGAAAGTACGGTGGCCGAGAGGGGCCAAGCAAAAAAAAAAAAAAAAAATGTGGATTTTTTTTTTTTTTGATTCGCATTTAAATTATTTCGGAATTCTGACTTACTAACTCCGAATTCTGACTTAGTATTTCAGAATTCTGACTTACTAACTCGGAATTCGGACTTAGTATCTCGTAATTCCGAGATACTAAGTCAAAATTCCGAGATACTGTCTCAGAATTCCGAGATACTAAGTCAACTCAATTCCGAGATAATTAAGATGCAAATCAAAAAAAAAAAAAAAAAAAAAAAAAACCACATTTTTTTTGCTTGGCCCCTCTCGGCCACCGTATGAAAGTACCCAATTCTGACAAAGTTTAATTTTTTACCAACTAATATTGTAATTCACCTTACAGTTTAGCAGGGTCGAAGCATACGTGCCCAACCGTTGCAGAGTGAATTGCAAGAGCGTCCTCTCTTGCTGAATGCCTCATCACCGTCAAATATCAAAATTCCCAATCCAGTGGATCACAAATCCTGTAAAGCATTCCATGCCTCTTGCACTGAGTAGGGAGTTGCTAGAGACTCCCTAGCAACTCCATGCCCTGAGAAATAAGTTCACCATACTATAAGCCCTACCTCATGACCTGTGAGTTCTAACAAATGTCTTCCACAGTGGCAGTACCGCTGGCTTTATACGAAAGGTGAGGAGGCAGGCGGCACTTCTCAATTCCTCCCTTAACATTGAACATCCTCAAAATGCAAACTTAGTAGAAATGTGGAAAAAATTAGTTGGTTCGGTCGAAGTTTGGCTTAATTGCGCATAAATTCGGGCAAAATATGCTCTATCCAATCAGAGGAGGCACGTAAGGTGTAAACCACTACATATTTTGTAAATGTGTGTTTATTTCAACTTTTATTAAAAAGAGACGTGTCCTTTTGACCTTTTCACATTTAATATATCACCCATACACCTGAATTGTTCGAGATGTTAAGAGGGCCTACATGAAGTTTGTGTCCACGACCCCTATTTGCAAGTCCCACCCTGCAGTTGCCGTTTTGCGTTCGACGGTCTCAAATAATGTAAGTTGAGTGAAATGTATCTCTACACTGTAAAAATATCTTAATGTTTAAAGAAAATAAAATTAAGACACGGAAAAGAATACATTAAAAGTGCCGTCAACTCATTGACAGCACTTCTTGTGTATCCGTCTTGTATTTCCTAATTTTTCTGTAACTGAACAAACATTTTGTAACATTATACACATTTTTTTACAAGGATGATTTACTTTAATTACTGTAACTTCGATCAGTTTCCATGCAGGGTCGAGGAAGGGGGGGGGGGGATGTTCCAACTTTTTGGAGAGGGGACGAATGAGGTATTTTCTACTTCATTTTTTTTTTTTTTTTTTTCAACAAATTGAATAGGTAAGTTCAGCGCTGGGGTTTTTTCCATATTTAAAATAGTACATAAGACAGAAGTGGATTTCTAAAATCTTGGGGTTGTCCTCTCCTTCCAACAAGATTGACGCTCATTCAGCCTCCTTTATTTCATGCAGAATAACGTATTTTTCTCTATATTTCTACCAACACCCCGTCCGCCGACCAGGCTAATTACATACAGGATATTTATTACGAAAATTGTTAAGGCAGGAAGTGCTTTTTAAGTTTATTTTCGTTTGAAATTGACATATTTTGCCCAAACGCCCCTGCCCCATCTCCCCCTCTAATGATGTCATTAAACATTTCTCCAAAGCAATTGTAGAAGCTGCATGTCATTAGAGAGGTTTTGACGGTGTGAGACGGGGTGGGGTCTAATAGGGAGGATATGTTTCCCCTCCCCTATGGAGATAAGTCGATGAGGTCTCAAGATGGAAAATGATGCAAAATTGTGCCTGCATCGGAGTGTTAAATGTCATACTGATCATCATTTCTGAATATTTTTCAAGCTTGGGTCAAGGCCGTAGCGACGGGGGGAGGGGTTAACTTTTCCCTCAAAATATTAGAGTAGGGATTCATTTTTAATTCTTCAATTTACCTCTACCCTACAGACCTATTTCAACCCCTATAATGGAGATCAATATATCCCGTGCCCCCGACACAACAATCCTTGCTTGGATCCCTTCCTCTACTACTGTATGTGCCCGACCTACAGTTACGGCTATGCAGCGTACTGTAACCAAACTGAACTGCACACTTACCTGCAAAACAGTCGAAAAAACACTGCGATTTTCAAAACTGTTCAGGAGGTCACAGATCTGGAGTTTAATCTAATAACCAACTGTCAACCCTGAGTGGTAAGGGCGAGGTTCGCAGGCAGGTGGGAGGTTCACATTTACCATGTGTGTACATTTACCAGATACATTGTATGAGAAGTTTAAAGGGCTTTTCTTCCCTCTTCCCCAATCCTGCACTTCCCCCCTGCGGTGAATCTGTTAGTTGCATTCAACTTGATTTCAAATTAGTCCAATGAGATATACTATTTCAGATCTCAGTATGATGTTTTCTTGGTCAGTGAAGGAAGACACATGAGTGAGCAGGTAGTGGGGTAAACATTGCACTTAAAAAGCAACTAACTTCAGTCTCATCTGATGCATGGGAGGTAAGAGGGCATAAGGTAGGGTAAAATATGGTTACACAGGGTGTTTGGGTAGGGTAAGGTAGGATGTTGGGTATGGTAACCTAGGGTAGGTCAGCATCAGTTAAGTTACAGTTTTTGGGTACAGTAAGGGATGAAATGAGCTGCTTCATCACTTCAAATGCCCCCCTCTTTATCCACTTGACCATGCACTGCTGTGTTCAAGCTTTGCAACTGACTGGGACAAAGTGGGGGTATGTCATTGTAAAGAAATCAAATTTTCTCAAATACCTTTTCTGATTTTGAACAGAAACAAAATTTGATCTAAATTGTTCAGCTGTATATGGTCCTGACATGAAGACTTGCTTTTCAAATGAGCCAAAGACTTTCTCCACATTTGTGGTTGCTTAACTTTGTCATAGGGCCTGAATTGTTGCAAGGCCATCCTTTTACCATTACAATAATGACTTAACAAAATCTACCTATCTGGGTCTGACCTGGCAAGGTCAGACCATACCAGGATAGGTTGGATCAGAAATGACCATATGGTGGGTGGGGTGGTTACTTTGCCTGACTCCAGATCCCACCACTTTCCCATTCTCTGACCGACTGAGGCACCGGTGTCTGCCTCACACATAAAGGTTTTGGTCAATTGTTGGGGAGGGGACACTGCAGTCCCCAGCCCCCTACCATCCCATATGGCCATGAGGTATGGTCGTGTCAGATCAGGTATTGGAAAGCAGACATAACTTACATTTCACAACCACAAATAAATAAAATTTCATTTGTTTTATTGGTCAGTTATGCAACAAAGAACTTTTTTATTTCACTTTTTGTTTACAAGTAGAACAATTTTATTAAATCATCTTTTAAAGTAACATCATTTTATGATGTAATACTATCTCTTATGGTCAAATGTCCCCAACTGTGCATTTATTTATCTATCGATCTAAGACATTTGTTTTAAACTATAACATTGATATGTGTACAGTTCACTTTCATAACCCTTCACCAGTTAAGAGTTGTTTTCCAATTTACAGGTCGATGAGTCACTCTGGAACAGATAGGCAACCTCCAGGAAAAAAAATAAGCATTTCAAAGTTTTTAGAAATATTCCTTGAGGTAAGTGGAGTTATAAGAAACATAAGAATTGACCTAACTATACTTTTGGAGGTAAAAACTGAGAGCAACCTTATGCATCACACATGAGATCTCCCCTCCCAATAACTTTAATGCTATGATTTGAACTTGCCTTAACCTTGCATTACATTGAAACCTCTCTTTAAATGAGCTCATCAATGTCACAGCCCCCCCCCCCTTTAAAGGTCAAGAGCAGTCCCCCAACTTGAAGAAATGTGAGAAATGTGGTAGCCCTGTCCAGTTTTATGATTGGCCCTTGAGAGTCATGTGACATCAGTTTTGCTCCTCAAATGTGAAATTTACAACGAGTTACCACTTGGTTTACCTTGAATAAGCAACACTGAGGCCCTAAAATATAATAATAAAAAAAAATACTTGAAAGAGAAACAAATAAAAAATATTTGAAAGAGAAACAGGAAGAAAATTGTGAGATTTTATTCTTCCTTCAAAATACATTTGGGGGACTGCTCTTGGTCTTAAAATGGTAAATGCAACTCATAAGCCCTAATGCCAATGGAAATATGAGCCATCGAGTCTTCAGCAATTCTTCTGGGCATATACGATCTTCCTTCCCCATATCTCCAACCCTACATGTAACACCACTCAACATGAACCCCCACACTAAATGATCATGCACCCCCTCATCCACTCTCACAAAAAAATGAGTTATAAATACCTTCTTTGAAGGAATAACATTTGTCCTTAACAACACTCATCCTAATAAAACCCTCAGAAGGAAAACGTCAGCTTTTTTTTTCTATTTTTACTTTTCTTTTGGATATCTAAACTTCACAATGTTTTCGCTTTGCTTATTCAATCTCGCTGTAGCCATCTAGACCTTTCATTGTCACCATAAACTTGCACACATCTACAATGAACTTAATCAACTAACATAATTAAGTTTGTAACCTGAATACTAAAATACTCTAATCTATTCTTTGGCTTGATGAAAATAAAGAAGTAGATAATTAGAAAGAAAAAAATGGAAGTCAACTACCACCCCATCTAACCATATTACACTGTACATTCAATAAAATGCTCCACTTTCTATCACCTTTACCTTTTTACTTGAAAATAAAGGCAAAATTATTTAGAAATCAAATTTTTCTAACTTGATTTTATCACAGTAACTGCACATAAGAAATTTTTCTCTCACTTGCCTGATCGTAAGTCAAAAAGTAACATTTACTTACAAACTGTACATGTATCTTTTTAAATGACAATGATGGAACACTCTTAGTGACTTCCACCAATAGAACAGACATAAATGAGTTGATAACTAACAGAGCTATAAACTTTACAAGCAATATACATCTTAAACTGCTATACCAACCATGTACACACAACAGGTTATCCTGGAAACTTATTAATGGCATTTAAATTGAACAGTACTGTGATTGCCTTTGCATTGAAAAGAAAATAAATTGTGACGCTTGGGTAGACTTACAGTCTCCTATCTACTGGTTTACCCTATCCTAACTTATGCAAGAAATCATTCGAACTACAAGAAATGATCCCAGAGGCTTACACAACAATGGTCTTAAAAGACCAAAAAGAAAAAATCATACCAGCTCTGAAATATAAGAGACCAAGTCAAATCTGTATGTTGCAGATGTTCCAGCAAGGATGCCTTGGTCCAGGGGGTTGACAGGGAACCCTGGTCTGCCTTTGCCATGCTTAATTGCTACACATGTAAAAATAGCTGGATTAAGCTGAACTGCTATTGTAATCTGTACAGTAATGAACAGAGCTGCAGCTACTGCAGCCTGGCTGAAGGAACTGCAGCTTCAGCAACCTGGTTGAGATAGCTGCAGCTACTGCAGTCTGGCTGAAGGAACTGCAGCTACAGCAACCTGGCTGAGATAGCTGCAGCTACAGCAACCTGGCTGAGATAGCTGCAGCTACTGTAGCCTGGCTGAGATAGCTGCAGCTACAGCAACCTGGCTGAGATAGCTGCAGCTACAGCAACCTGGCTGAGATAGCTGCAGCTACTGTAGCCTGGCTGAAGAAGCTGCAGTTACTGCAGCCTGACTGAGGGAGCTACAGCTATAGGAGCCTGGCTGAGAGAGCTGCAGCTTCTGCAGTCTCAATGGGGGAACTGCAGCTTTGTTATTTTGACATGGTGATTAATATGCTGCTCAAAAAGCACTGCACTTGTGTACCTTCTGCTTTGAGAAACTTGCTTTAAAAACACTTGGTCACTGCTCTCTCTACTATTCAACAGACTTCTTAATAAGTGCCACTGAGGTCCAAGGTTAAATGCTTGCGTATGTGGCACAATTTTATCAGTTTCACAAATGTTATGATTTGTCATCAATCTTAATTAAGAGTTCTGATCCCAAATCTATCAAGCTAGTATTTGAGAATCAGCACAGTCTATCAATATACAGCTCATTTGGTTTGAATGAGGCAAGTTTGGTATTTCATTACCTCATAGAATTGTGGGCCATACACAGTGGGATTAAAAAAAAAACTGAGCTAAGCACAAAATGAAAACAGTGGTCTCAGGCCTATTAATGACAAAAATGCAAACTTTTTACACTACAGGGGAAAATTACATTCAGATCACTGCCCAAAACCATGATTCAGATAACCCATTATATTATTGATGAATCAAGAAAGAATGGTTCCATGAAATTTCCAAGGAAGCCTAAATTATGGAACACATTTTGTAGGTGCTGGAATGCTTTGTAGGTCCTGGCAATTTGGAAGATGTGGGCATGTGAAGAAGTCTCAAACTGAATCACGAAATGAGGTTAGTTTGATCATTTTATAAATAATGACAAATTTCTGAGAAATTTTTAGCAGCCAAAAGGAATATGAACTCAAAGTCTGATCCAAATAATTGAACTGTTACACCTTCACTTGTGATAACAAAGCCAAAGGCTCTATCAACATTGTGGTCAATTAACATAAATACAACACCTGACCTCACAGGCCATGGACAAGAATAAGCTTCAGTTGCAGAGGAAAACAAACAGATATTACTGAACTGAATTCTGAGACAGGATGCTCAAAAACTACTGTTTTAGCTATCCCAAATTGACCACTGTATAAATCCAAAATCTTATCAGTGAGCTTACTCCTGTACAGCTATCTAGTGAAGTGAGACATCATATATCAGTGATAACATTCTTCACTAGTAATTGCTCCTAATGAAGGCATGGCTTGAAATCTGGGAAAAGGGCCTGTCTGGTAATTTTTCCTTAAATCTCCTGTTTACTGCTCTAGCATTATGGTATGTGATAGTCCACCTCTGAGTTGCAAACTTGGTAATATTAATAATATGAGTAAATAGGTCCTTATACTGACTTGTTGACTTTAAATGGAAAGACTGAAGAACTCAAAATGATTTTTCATAGGATATTAAAAGCATGTAATGTTCAAGACAAGCATACAGTTTAAAAAAAAATGCTTAAATGCATGGGCAAATCCCTGGGAGAACAGCATTTCATTGCTTAGTCTGGTCCCATATGATTAGTAATGAGGTAATCTGTATACAATAACAACCAATGTCATTTACTAAAGTTTTTATAAACAATTGTATAAAAATGAATTACCTATGTAATACCATGTAATATTTCAACATGAAAAGAAGAACCTGTATCAAATCCATTGCTTTAACTTTAACATTCACTCCTAAATCCCCCCCACTTTCCTGGTGGCAACTATTATTCAGTAGTCACTATACTTACCCTTGTCACATCCAATTAAATTAGATGTAGCAAGGGGTAAGTATATTTCTGAGAAATGAATTATGTACTCCTTAATTCTGCATCAATTTAATATTTCCTTACAAATACACTGCCTGTATTTTTCAGTCTTACCAAAGGGTATGAGTTTCAAGTAACATACAATATTTTCAGTCATTTGATGCAAAATTAAAAAAATCCACATGTTTTTGATAAAAACACAGAATCATAAGAAGTTTTAATGCAATATTTGAATCAGAAACATCTTTCTGATAGATTAATCTTCAGAGACAAATTTTATCAAATTCAAATCTTATTTTCTCATATAAGCCCAAACCAATAAAATCATTTCTTGAATAAATGCTATGTTTAGGCTTCCTTTAATTGTTCAGGTGAAACTGGAGCAATTTTCTCACACAGGTTATTATAGCAATATTGAAGAAGTCTAAACGCTGTCCAGTTATAGTTGCATTACAATAAAACCTGAAGCCAGGGTCTCACAACCACAGCAACCCATGACACAATGCAAAAAGGTTGATGTTACAACTGATACAGTCATAATGCTTTGAACACTTCCACAACTGCAATTTTTGTGGTTCCACTGGGTCACAAGGAGGTCAGTGACTCATTTAAAATGTTCAATTGTAGTCAGATGTGATGGTACGATTAGGGAGAAAGTAGAACATCTCCATTTATGCAAGTTGACTAAGACAAAGAAGTCCTGTTGAGTCGTAGATAACCATGGTAGTGTGACCAGGGTTTACATAATTTCTTTAACCCTTAACGGGCCAAACAACGGTTAAGGCTTAACCGTTGTTTGGGCCTTTTTGAAAACTGCTGTCACCCATCTTTACTGTTTCACACGGAGCTCGAAACTGCAAGGAGCTACTTGAAAATTCGGCCACAACAACAAGAGAGACAGTAGTTTAAGTCACAGAGTCAATAGCCTAGAGAAGGTGATGCTGGGCGAGCTATGTCCGCTTTTCCGCCCACTCCCAAGGTGCGCAAATATGCCCTGCTTGGAGCACAACGGTAAAGGGTTAATCTAAAGTATCTGCACTACGGGGCTGTGCACACAAGCAGAGACAGTGGCATCAGCTTTGCAGTAAACACACTCCACAGACTTATTTTAACCCTTTACCATTGTTTGGGTCCCTTTGGACCCTGGCGGAGAGTGTGGCTATCACCCATCTTTACTCTTTCACCCAAAGTTCAAAACTGCGAGTAGCTACCCGAAAATTTGGCCACAACAACGAGAGAGACAATAATTTAAGGTCACAGGGTCAATAGCCTAAAGAAGGTGATGCAGGGGGTGCTACATCCGCTTTTCCGCCCACTCCCATGGCGCGCAAATATGCCCTGGTTGTAGCACAACAGTAAAGGGTAAAGCTTTGATATCCAATGTATTAATATTTAAACTAACTTGAAGGAAAAAAGCAGTCACCTCAACTTGAAGAAGTAGTAGTCAAATGTCCTGTTTTGAAATTGGTTGTTGAGGAACATGTGACAATTTTTTTTCTCCTCGAATTTAAAATTTACTAGAAGTTACAGCTTAGTATACCTTGAATATGTAATATTAAAGAGAAACTTTGCAGAAGAAAATTGTGAAATAAAACTGTTGCTTCAAAATAATTCTGGTGACTGCTCTTGACAGCATCTTTGTTTCAGTACAATGCTAATGGAATATTTATACAAAAAACGGCGGCAATATGGTACAAGTCTGTAAAGAGAGTGAGGAGTGTTTACGCCAATTAATACCTGAGAGTTATAGTAATGGAACAGGTACTGATTAACAGAAAGGACTTTTATAATCTGTCAGTCATGCCATTGGTCAGATGGTCAGAATCTGGCTCACTGTCTGATTAAAGGAGAAATAAGAGTCACCTGCATGGAACTAACCAATCCTATTTCATAATGGATCTTGAGAACAATGTGACAACATTTTTCACTCTGAATCAGTGGCATAGCCAGAGGGGGGAGAGGGGGTTATGCTCCCCAAAATTTATTCAAGACCACATTTTGCCCTCCCCCCCCCCCCCCCAAAAAAAAAAAAAAAAAAATCCACAAAGATACATTCATTTCTTACAGTCCAAAAACCTTATAAGTCTTCTTAACAGTTTTATTCAGTAGATCTATAGACTTACTGTTTGTAAAGAACTGGAATATGTATGGGCAGTAGTGTTGACATGTAGCACTAGACTTTATAAAAAGTCTAATATTGCTTATATGATGTTTCCCCCTTGAGCATTTGTTTGCCCCCCTTACAGTGAAATCCTAGCTATGCCACTGCTCTGAATTGTGAAACTGAAGAACTACACAACTTTACTTGAACGTGCTCAAAAAAAAAATGTGGCCAGCCCAACCTAAACCAATTGGTTGGAAATTGTTCAAAGTCCATCTAACCTAACCTAACCTTGAATGTGCATTATTTAAGTCCTGAAGTATCATGAAAGATTCTTGAAAGAGAAATAAGGAGAAATAAGGAGAAATTTGCAAGATAAAGCTCTTGTTTCAAAATGAATTTGAGTAATTCCTTGTAAAATTTAAATCTCCACCCCCAAGAGTACAAATATTGTACTCAATGAAGTAGGGGAATGGCCTATACACTTCTGGGACCCACCCCAGTATAGCAATCAAATCAATGAGCAAATTGGTTCAGCGAGACATTGCCTCCCCGTTGTGAGTTTTCTTCTTTTCCTGACTGAGTACATGAAGTTGCTTCCCATGTAAAGAATACATACACATGTACGACAAAGGTCCCTTAAAGTTTTGAAAGACAAAACCGAATGTGAAGTCCAAGTAATCATTAATTACTTCTACTTCAGTTGGCAAAACAAAAGTACAAACTGCAAGTTCAGTAAGATATTTTAAACATCCCTCTTGTAACCTACAGACATTTTAAGGAAAGATATTTTAAGCATATAAAAGTCTTTTCAACTTTTTGTTACTTATTACTTTACAAATTAAATGAAATGAAAGTATTTAAGATTAGAAGAAAATGTAAGTTGAAATATCTCAAACTGTCACCAATCTTTGTCTCTTGTCACTTTTAAGGCTTTTGTCATTTTTGGCAAAAGTTAGTTTTGATAGGAGATACGTGTTGGCAAGTCAGATAGGCAAATGAGGTTTTTTTATAGTGAGTGAGAGGGCTTGTGCTAAATTGTGAGGTATACAACAAACTTTAGGAAGGTATTTATAAAACAAATAATACTGTTACTTCAGGGTAAGGTGTGGTATGTACTTGTGTGAATGAAAGGAATTAAGTCCTTTTTAGTGATAGTTCCTTACAAAGAGCAAACATATTAACAGCGACAGAGGAGCAGCCATGTTTAATTTTGGGGAAAAGGGTGGGGGGGGGGGGATAAAACTTCAACTTTTCTGACACTTTCAAAGCTGAATGTCTTTTTCACCAGTATTAAGGCAAACAACAAAGAAAATTTTGTCTGTAATCTCTACTGAAATAAATAAGACAGCTACCATCCAAGAGGATCCTAGTTTTTTTTTCCTGCATAGCTCCTGGATTAGCAAATGTAGGTACTTCATGCTCGTTATGTCTATAAAAAGGATCCCCCCTTCACTTGTTCAAAAGATAAAGAACTTTAAAGAGCTAAGAGCCTTTTCAGTGGCTTGAATCACAAGCACATTTCCCATCAAGACCACATGATGTGCCCTTCACAAAGTTACAGCTACTCTCTAGTTTTGAAAAATGCATTCTGCTAAGACTCCCATGTCAAAACTGTGGGCTTCAGCTGCCTCATCTAGACAAGCTACAGCTGCCTCATCTAGGCTGCAGCTGCCTCAGCTAGCTAAAGCTGTCTCAGCTAGGCTGCAGCTGCCTCAGCTAGGCTGCAGCTGCCTCAGCTAGGCTGCAGCTGCCTCAGCTAGCTACAACTGTCTCAGCTAGGCTGCAGCTGCCTCAGCTAGGCTGCAGCTGCATCTAGGCTGCAGCTGCCTCAGCTGGCTACAACTGTCTCAGCTAGGCTACAACTGTCTCAGCTAGGCTGCAGCTGCCTCAGCTGGCTACAGCTGTCTCAGCTAGGTTGCAACTGCCTCAGCTAGCTGCAGCTGAGTCAGCTAGCTACAGCTGTCTCAGCTAGGCTGCAGTTGCCTCAGCTAGGCTGCAGCTGCCTCAGCTAGCTGCAGCTGCCTCAGCTAGCTACAGCTGTCTCAGCTAGGTTGCAGCTGCCTCTGCTAGGTTGCAGCTGCCTCAGCTAGGCTGCAGCTGCCTCAGCTAGCTACAGCTGTCTCAGCTAGGTTGCAGCTGCCTCAGCTAGCTGCAGCTGCCTCAGTTAGCTGCAGCTGCCTCAGATCGGCAGGTAACAGCTGCCTTAGCAGGTTACTGCTACCTGGTCTAGACATGCTACAGCTGTCTCTAATAAGCTTTGTTGCTTAACACATTATAATAGCAGTCCAAACTGTCTGCTATTTTAATGGGTATAGAAATAAAAATAAGGCTAAGAGAGCTGCTGCAGATTAGCTGTAAGGCTGTGGGAGCTGCAGCTTTGCTATTTTGAAATGGCAGCTCATCATACACTGCTGGAAGTTTTCTCTTTGTATAGTCATGGATTTGGAATAAAAGGGTCGGAATTAAACAGACCGATGAGTGTAACCATCTAATACTTCAGTTTCAACTCCATTCAGTAATGTTTTTTTCTATCCATTGTTATCATATCATGTTGTATTTCAAACACATTGTCAATGTCACATTCCTTCCATATGTTACACAAACTCAACACACATTTCAAGCTTTCCAGAATATGTGAGATGCAACAAAATAAAAAAATAGTTCAAAAAATGATTCTTCCAAACTTTTAAGAAATTCCTCTTTTTTCAATATGGGATGAAAGAGTCACAAGTAACAACACAATAGATATATACATCTTCCGAAATCATGATATGAAACGACAGCCGGTGCAATCTTCATACTTCTTTAGAGTGGTCTTCAGATTGTTGAAACACTCTTTAATTGTCAGGTCAAATATGATAAGTTCTCAAAAGAAAGGTCCCTTTTGTTAAATGAGCTATTTTTATTCTGTTCACGTTACCATCTTATAATGCTATTCCAGTCTTATTCCGTACCAAACACCTGAAAGAGACAAATATTTCAATCATTAAATCTCAGTTCACTTTCTTTTTTAAACCAATAAGTACTTTGGAAAGAATTTACTGGTGAGTGCCTTTGAATAATAATTTCTCCATAAAATGAAAACTTGACTTGAACACACTTCAAATATGAAGGGTACAATCTTCATATTTTATTGTTAAGTTAAAAAGCCTTTCACTGCTTGCTTGTTCTTTCAATGAGATCACAGTAAATTAATAAAACCGGATCAACAAAGCAAAGATAAAAGACACTTTAATACTTTTAAGATGTTGAAAGGACAGTTACAAGAATAAAACTCTCCTAAACAATGGCTTTTTTTGTCTTTAAGTTTTACATACTTCAATAAATTTATATATTAATCGCACATTAAACATGGTTTTAAGGAGTATTATTTGTTCCTTAGTGCTTAGTTATGTCATGTTTCATTGAGAGAGCTGGGACTGTTGGGTGGTTGGCCCTGGAGTGAAAAATGACTTTCATTTTTGACCGAGAACTGGTTGCAATTGCCACTTTGAAACTAAACTGCTGGCTAACATCACTACCAATATAAATTTGGAATGATACTCTACGAAATTCATACAAGGCTGGCATGTTGGAGAGTACAGAAGAATATTTTTTTAGCATTTCTTTTTGTACCACAGTTAATAAGTACATTTAAGACATAAGTACATAAGTACATTTATGAAGCCATTGAAAGATCATTTTATCACGAACTACCTTTGAATAATTTTAATTCTTTGCTATCTGTTCCATTTATGTGTGTTTTTGTGTTTCTTTTTACTGTTTTATATATGTGTTTTGTGGTAACTGTTTTTTGTTGATTTAAGTCTCTGTAAAGGGGTGTCAACGTACATAAGCTCCCTGGAGCTTCTTGTTGTCACTCCTCAGTCTCTTCTGTACCCTGTACATACAAATAATTCATTACATATTTCTCTATATGAAAGACTGAAATAAAGTTCTATGAAACTAAAAAAAAAAATTGAGTACATAATGAAAGAATTCAAAATTATGCGGCCAATTTTCAATCAATGCATTGTTCTTACACAAGGTATTCAATGCTTTATACCTCATCTGTCAGTAGCTACAAAGGGCTCATTTAAACCTAAACCTCATCAACTGCCATAAGAAAAACCTAAATTTCCCCAAATTATATGCAACACGTTTAACTTTGTGGCAAAGTGAATCATTGTAATAGATTATGTTATTGTCTTACATAAAAGAAAGAACTTGAAAGAACAATGAATTTGGTTCACATTCCGATTCAATATTTGTGGGTTTTTAATTTTGTTAAAATCATCTCCTTCTCTGGTCAGAAAGGGCCAAAAATTTGTCAACCAATGATTTGCATCTAATGTCTATGAAAATAAGATGCCAAATACCTCTTTTGTGACTTTGCACCAACATACATTTTTTTACAAATCTGTCTGTCAATGTGATGTCACAAAATATTAGCATAAATTTAATTTTCACAGTCACAAAGTACAGCTCCCATTTTAACACCGATTGGCAAATTTTTGGCTTTTTCTGACCAGAGATGGAGAAGATTTTAACAAAAACTCATAAAAATCAGAACAAAATCCAATCCAAATTTGTTGCAAAGTGACAACAGCTTAAAGGAAAGCTTTGTGTAGGGAAATGCTGCAGGCATGTATAGATTAAACCCTGTTAATAAAAGTGAGAGCTTACGAACCTTCTCAATGAGAATTGTAGCCTACAATAGGGGACCTCTCTGGCTTGACATGACCATGAACATCAAACGAGGAATTATCTTCAGAACTGTCATGTTTCTGACCATCACTGCCATCTTGGAATGTTTCTGGAATAGAATTCAAGGGTGATATTCTTAATACCCAGGACTGCCATGCCATTTAAAAAATAGTCGAGAACCAAATTAAGGTTTGATATGTTCAAGAGGGATACATTCTAAGCAAGGTGGTAAAATTTTCATTCATTTCCCATGTTTAAATCTTTGAGATATTTCCAAATTTTAAAAAAGTGAAATTAAAACAAACAGACTTTAATGTCATGGAACACATTATGGTGGCCCATGTCTTGTTTTAGTTTAAAATTTACCAACTGTCCCATGCAAATAAACTCTGACTCTCTGATACCCTAAGTGCACCCTCAAAATTAAACATTCCTTTCTGGCAAGACAGCATCCTCAGTCAGCCTGAGCTCAAAACAAAGGATGGAAAAAAAGCTATTAGCAACTTCAATTATCACTTTTCCACCAAAAGTTTAAACCTGAAGAGTGAGTATGAGGTCAGGCTTTGATTAACTGAGGTAAACATGTTTGTTTTCCTGTAATTCATTTTTATCTCATTTCTTACTGCAGATATTGGATAAACTGTACAATGGATATGCCTACCTACTACAATTTGGCAAGTTTAAAACAACCTTAACATAAATTGTCAGACTTACATGTCCCCTGCCCATGGTTAGATATATAATTGGACAATGGTTACTTTAAAAGGCCAAACCTCTCACCCCAAACTACAATTTTGGTAATGGGGTACTGAAATTCTCAATTGGCTCAGCTTTTTGACTGGCAGCTAATTCAAACAATGCAGAGTACCAGAGCTTATATTACACAGCATGAACGGTACTGAGAGTGTTTTGATTATATAAATTGAATTTTTCTATACTCACGTTGAAGCAATGAACCGAGATTGTATCTTAATGAAGATGAATTTCAGACAATTGTGGGAGGCGCTTCAGTGAGAAGGTTTGGAGAATTGGTACTGTTTGGGGTGAGAGAACTGGGCCATCATAGCTGTCTAAACTATGCTCCCCTACCCAATGCCAAAATTAATGTTTGAGGTATGTTGACCAATATTTTCTTTTTCAGTGCCACTAGTCTAAAGACCATCATAAATTGTGAGACAATTATGACAACAGAGTAAAACATACGAGGGTTAAACCAAGTCAAACCTTATCTGTATACTAAACTTGTTGCCAAGTTATTATTTCAAGGTCTCTAATATTGTAACAACCATTACCATTGTTATAATCATTTATAGGGATTGAAAATTCTGGTTCACAATACTTCAGAGGTACTGTAACATTATTTACACAATGCTTTTAACTCAAATACCACACATATTGTACAGATGTTTACAAATACCATACAACTGTGTTTCCCTCTAATACCTGTTTGATGATGTCAATTTGTATATCTCACTTTAAATGTGTCATTTCAATTGTTCTCAACCTAAATCATGTTGCCATGGATACATACCACTGTTAACCCGCATTGGTTCACCATTCAATTTGGTTACAGCCTCTGTGCTGCTTGGTGGTATTTCACCATTCTCAACAGTATTTGTGCTGTCAGCTCCTATTTGCTCAGCCAGTCGCCTTCTTGCTTTCTTTTCTTTCTTCAATCTTTTTAATAGTATTGCTGAAAAGAAAGGAATTTAGACTACCTAGTTCAAATTTGCACTTCCAAAGTTCACCAAAAGCTTAAATGGAAATATGTGGTACATTTTGAAATGTTTATAGACAAATCCGGACAGATTGTGGTAGTCTGATTTTAGCTGGCCATTAATGGGGTACATCACCTTTAATTTTTAAATTTCCTTCCTTACCTGTTCCATGAATGGTTGTACACTGAAGTGTATCTTGATTTTCTCAACTTCACTGAATATGAGGATTTGAAATTGAGGTAGGCAATAAATGAAGATGATTCAAGGCTGACGGACCCCACTAATGGCTGCCTACAGTCACTTAAAACAAGCGCTAATCAGATTCGGGCCTTGCTTGCACCCACCAGTCTGCACACCAATATGGAAAATATCAAGTCAAACCCAACAAATATACTAAAGCCCCTGGGTTCATGTGATCCATGGAGATGTGGCACATACAGGATTTATGTCACTGTCAAAAATGCTAAGGGTTTCTTCACAGAATATTTGGAGAGACAAAGATTCTGTCAGTTTTCAGAAAACAATTTCTCAAAGTTTACCATTTAATATTTCCTTAAGGAAATAATGTTTTCACATTAGTTTGGGCAATCATCTAAATTTTTTAAGTGTTTAAGTGTTTATAATTTTATCAGACATTAGCCTTAGCAATTATTTCAGCCTTTCAAATTTCATATTAAACAATACAATCACATTTGTACAACTTGAACCAACTGGTTCTTTGTCTACAAATGTTTTTGAGTATTTTATTTTTTCAATCATAACAGGTTACACTGCTGCCCTCTATCAAAAGCGGTCCACATATAGACCAATCATGCAGTCAAGTAGTGATGAGAAATTGCTCGGTCCACCAGCCACTAATTTAGTTATTATTTTGATTACAAATCTACAGATAACTGCACACAACTTCAAATCTCATATTAGATAGATTAAATTCAGGTTTTGAATTGAATGCAACTATTCACAGTACACAGAGACATATGAAATAAGCAGATGGACCCCAAAACGGCTGACAAATGTAGGGATCATGTGCTATCCTGATTTGTGTATGCAAAACTGGTTCCTCCCCTTCCCTGTCCAATATTAAATATTACTGTTTCTGAATTTAAACACTAGTTGAATATTTCTTTTCACTCATATGTTAATCATGTTATGACTGCATACAGACTGCTATACTTTGCTTCATATAACATATGCTGTGTAAATCCAAAGGGCAAAATAGGAGTTAAATATTCACAGCTCTTCAATCAGAAAGACCTTGCCATTGCATTCACTTGTAAAACAACTTGAAACTGTAGAGAGTAGTGTCCAGAGCTCACCCTTTCTAGATCAGAAATTATGAAAGGATTGTAAAACTCTGATTATTTTCACAAACTGGAAACCAGAATGCAAATCTGCATTTTGATGATATTCTTTTCCACTGTGTTATCTTAATGTGTTGGAAAAAGTTTTGTGTTCATTCTTTATGTACTTGGGAAGTTCTTTCATTTGACCTCCAGTAATCATCTTAAAAATTCTTTGGAAATTTTGCTTCTTGACCAAACTGCCCCCCCCCCCCCACATGACAATCTTGTGAATTCTGAGGGACTTTTGCTTTGCAATCTCCACAATGACCTTTTGACCCCTTCCATAAACAATGATAACAGATCCTCAAAACATGGCCCTACAGGATGCTTTCTCTCGAGGGGTTGTTGAACTTATGCCCAACTTCAGATCCCCAACCAGCACATTATCTTTACTGGAATGAGGCACCAAACTCTGCTCAATTCAGCAAGATTTTTTTCTGTCCTGTACCACCACGCCTCACAATAATACATCCTACTATTTATACAGCAAAACTAATTATTTTCTAAATTATATAAGTTTTACATAGCTGTGGACTGCAAGCCTCAGATTATACTCCAGGTGAGCTACAAATCACACATGTGTGGTAAGTTTCATTACACATTAATTTAGGTGCGTAAATAATTGCACTTCTCACAAAAATTTGAGGTGAGTGGTGGTGAGTGTGGCCACACTTGCACTCCTCAAAATTCAAGGTGTGGACAGATGAATATTTAGAGTGGAATACTACAGGCAATACATTTTGCTCTACCACTCTTTTTAACATAACTGTTTCTTACTTCCCACATCAGTGCTTCTACTTAGTGAAAGTATTTTCAGTCAAGGATGTCCACTAAAACTGTCAAATTTTCACTTTCCTAGGTGGACCAGGCAATTACCAAAATGAAATGTAAATGACCTCAATATCATTACTGCAAGTACAAATAAACAATTTATAAACTGGACATGGTAGTTACCACTTCTTGCAGTAAAATTGGTTTCTTTAAAAAGAGAAATTACAAACTTTCACTTTTCATTTTGACCAGAAGTCAGTTTTTACTTGCAGCAACCAAAAAATGATTTCTTCAGAACTGGTAAAAAGCAATTTTTGTACGAAGTGAAACCCCAAATTGCAATTCCTACCGACAATAATTCCAGATGAAATTGAAACATATGTTACACAATGTAACAAACTCCCGGCTTAATTTATAAGATTCTTCAATACTTCATTGTTTCCCTTACCTGTTCTTCTTTGCTCTGCTGCCAACTGTTTGCCTAGTGACTCTCTCAATTCTTTTTCCCGGAGAACCTCCAGTTTTAGTTCAGCTGTTACAAGGAAAAGAAAAAACTGTGACTTAAATTAGGCACTAAAAACCTAAAATATCAGTGTTCAAAAGGTTACTTTTAGCTCAGATGCAGAAAGAGTGTGTCCTATTTCAAAAACAAAAATATGGTGGGTCATTTGTCACAGATATTTTTGAAACTTTCCTTGTTTAATTCAAGACCAGGTCATTACCTCACATCTTGGACCAAGGTACTTTTCTTTTGTGTCCTAACTTGGGAATTAACAGCAAAGTGCCTTATCATGGCATGCACTTGGTATAAGACTGTGTGGAAAGGGAGACTGTGTGAAAGGGCAGACTGTGTCCCCCTGACAGATTCTTCACCTTCTATTTACACATGTAGACCCCCACCCCCCCCCCCCCCCACTCACAGCAAGTTTCTGGCAAGTTTTATAGCACAGTGGGCGGAGGTCAACTTCTGAAAAAATTGTCCATTAGACTGGAGACCCTCGGTGAAGCTAGCTATTGCCCATGATGCTGCTTCATTTGCCAAGGACTTATTGGGGCAAGCATCAGGTTACAAGTGTAAATATGAGATGAAATAAGTTGCATATTATGATAGACAGATAAGATTTGAAATGTATTGTGGTATGTTTAAAACAAACATTCCTGTACTACCAGGACTAATATAAGCCTCACCCAAAAGATTCTGGCACATAACATAATAGGTTTAAAGGTAAAGAGCAGTCCCCCCAAACTTATTTTGAAGAAAAAGCTAAATAACACAATTTTCATCTTATTTCTCCTCAAAGTACCTTTCATTACATTTTATGACTTAAATATTGCATATTCAAGGTGAACCAAGTCTTTATTTCTGGTAAATTTCACATTTGAAGAGAAAAAACATTGTCACATGACTTCCAACAGCCAATCATGAAACTGGACAGTCTACTACACTTCTTCACTTTGGGATGACTGCTCCTGCCCTTTAAGGACAAAGGTGGGCTGTAGGATGCCCTGTACTCCAAACTCCCCAAAACAATCAACTCATCTGATACATACTGAAGCCAGTCCAAATTTAGCATTTAAGTGCTACCCACTCTGGCAGACTATTCCACTCATAGACAAGTATATTTTCCCAGTTAGACTGCAGCTGACTCAGCAATATTTTGCTGCTACACAGTGTACAGTAGCAGGATTAAGGAAGCCTGCTACTATGATGTTCATGGTAGCAGGATTGGTTGTAGCTACTGCAGCTTGGCTATGAGAGCTTCAGCTTATCTTTTCTTGTGCTTCAATGATCTTACTTGATTGCAAATGACTTTGTTTCTCCTGTTGTCTGGCATTGTCTGCAGCTACTTTCAACAAGCCTTGTATGTTGGTCAGGAGAGTTTCCATAGATGAAGGGCCCTGGGCTGACAACAAATCACCTGCTGTAGTTAGTGCCTGCTTTAATATCAAATAAAAAGGGAGAAATTCCATGTCAATTACATGACAACCATGAGCAGAACCAATAATAGGAAAGTTTGATAATTTGATGATACAAGGAATTGTGGGAAACACATGATTTGAGCAAAATGAGGGAGCACAAGTACTGACAAGTACTGGAGAGCAAGTACTGAACTGAAATTTTTATGCAACACACACATATGCTATTATGCTGTAAGTCCAAGTGTGTTCAGCTTAATAACACAACATGAAGGGTCTCTACGATTACAGCAAGTTAACATACAAATTCTTACATACACAAAGTCTGGTACCAAACCAAAGGGACAGTTTATTATGTAACATCTAGGGAAAAAAACACATGACTAATGAAACCCCCCTCTCCTCTTTCAAGGTGGTGGTAGTAAAATATGGCTGCCATATTCTCTGTCTGGTGACTAAGGAGGCCTTGAACCTATTTGTATTGTATTCGAAACCAAACTGGAACTTGAACCATACTTGCATGTCCACATCTAAACTTTACATTTGTATCTACAATCTTGGAAAAAAATGATGGGACACTTTGGCACAAATATAGCAACATCTACCAAATAGTTTTTTGGCCGGTCTTCCAAATTCCCCTCCCCCCATTTCAATGTTGCTCAAAAGGATTTCAACATTTAAAGGGGGAACAGGGGACTGCCATATGTATTTTTGGCCAAGATTGTAGCTGACACTATAACACATTTGTGTTGGTATCATTAAATCCTATTTACCTCAATTAAACTAATAAACTTTCATAAGTCAATTCAAATTTTGGAACATGTGTAGCAGATATGAGTGTGTGTTTGTATATCCCAACAGCTTGAAGAATGATCAAACTGACCTATTTCATACAATGGAGTATCTGGCAGGTGGGGGAAGGGCACAGTTCTATACAATGTACAATATACATTCAATATGCCCTCCCCTCCCTTTAAAGATGATTTTAAAACAAATATCACCTTTCTTTCTGAGAATTGCTAGATAAGTAAATATACAACAAAAAACAAACAAAGAGAGCCATACTGTAACAGACACAATAGGTACGTATCGGTGGGTGAAACACACATGTCACAGTTTTAATCATTAGGTTACATATAAAATTATAGACAAGAAGCACTCTCTCATAGAGACACTCTTATCAGAAACGATCTTATGAGGCAATTACAAGCATGATAATATGTGTATTCCAAAATGACTAATATTTATAAAATAAAAATGTTCATCATCACACGATACTGATAAAAGAGTGTACAGACGAGCATTCCTTCATACAAAGCAGCAACATATTTGCCCTGAGTCCGACATTACGGGATATTAGCCTTTAAGGAGATCCGTCATGGCTACAGTACCACAGTTTCTAGGGAAAAACTGTGGTTCCCAATTGTAGGACCCAACCACTGGTTCATTACTCCAATTAGGTGCTTCAATGAGCAGCAGATTTGATTACCATTCTGGTACAATAGAGGCCCAGCCCAACAACTCTGGGGTTCAAATAACAACTTACAACAAATCCTGAAATAAGTGCTAGCAAAAAGGGAGTCAAATTCTGAGATAAAGTTGTATCAAATGTCAACCTTCATGGTCATTTTTAAATGCTTAAATGGGCATATAATAAGTACTGAGAGCAGTTCCTGACTAGATTGTTCTAAGGGTATTTTTTCCGACATGCTTTTCTGAAAAGTTTTGAAGCAAGGTAAAATGTTTGCAAAAAGTTGGATTTTTTTGTTGCCAAGTTATCAATTTTCCTATCCTATAATTAAAATCTTTCCCCTCTCAACCCCCCCCCCCCCCCAAAAAAAAAAAACCAAAGAAACAAATAGCATCAACACTGTACATGCTACTGTATATGAGGCTAAAAGTTGAAATCCTATAAACAAAAAATAATGCTTTTCTGGCTGACTGGTAAAAGAAGGCACCTTTCATGACACCAGGGACCAGAGAAACACGCAAAAGGTTCTCCTGAAAGTTTTCAGCAGTGGCAGTCCACAAGTACCAGGAAGTGTAAAGAGTAGCTGTATATAGGAATGTAGGAATGAGCTTCTGTAGTCCTAGGGGTACAGTAGAAGTAAGCTTGCTGAATTTAATAAATAGCGGTGGATCAGACGAACATCTTTGGGTTTAGCAACTATCATTGCAAGGTTCACAGGAAGGAGCCATCCTCTTGTCACATGCTTTATAAAACAGTTGCAAATTGAAAGAATTCTTAAAGGACAAGAGAAGTCACCTCATCAATGGCCAATTCCCACAGATTTCTTTTTAATTCACTTCCAAGCATCTTTTATGACTTTTCAGGACTAATAAGACATGGCATATTTAAGGTATACCAATGAGTTACACTCATATATATTTGATAATTAAGTGGGAAAATATTGTCACATGGCTCTCAAGAGAAAATCATGAAACACAGCAGGCAACTTCACTGATCAAAGTTGGGAGGACTGCTCTTGCCCTTTAAGAGTCTTTCTGATGGGTGAACCTAAAACGTGTTCAGCCATGACTGAAAACTGTCAATCCTGGGCTGTTTTTCTACAACTGGCAACAGCAATATGAATGTTGATGACAGGAAAAGTTATTTTTTGACAGGGAAAGTAATTTTTTTCGTGTTTCATCGATAAAACATGACTTTCCATTAGAGTACAACTTGGCTTTGGTAGGAACAAGTCTCTGTAACTTTCTCTTGGTGCAAATATGCAAGTATATTGAGACGGGGCTGGGAGATTCCAAAAGGTTGGTTAGCAACTCCCTGCTAGGTCCAAGGAGGGATCGAAAAATAATTGAGGAAAATCCCTAAATTGATAATGAGGAAAATCCCTAAATTGAGCATGAGGAAAATCCCTAAACTGAGCTTGAGGGACTGTGTTCAAAAACTTCCTCTGACCAGCTGCAGTAGTTGCAGCTATGCTTTGTTACTATACTCATTACAACAGCAGAACTAATCCTGCTACAGTATTTTATTGTGTAAAGTAAAAAAGCATTGCTGAGGCAGCTGCAGCCTACCATTTTGAAATGAATTTTTATGAAATTAACCTTTAGACTCGATATACTTACTCGATGCAAAGACATTTTATCACCATGATCAGCTGAATGTGTATGGTATGTTGAGTTGGAGCTGACTGGCACAGAAGGTGTCCTGACTGTGCTTCCGATTGTATCATCTGCAATGCAGAAAAAATAGATAATTAGCCAGGGAAAATATTGTTTACATTTTACAGCAATATGCCCACAATATACCCTATTGGAAAGGGGACTAAAGGGAATGACTTAAAATGAATTTAAACCATATTTGAAACTGAACTTAAAACTTGGATAGTATTTGAATTTTGAAGACATATTTGCATGTGACTGTGTTCTCTAGGTGACACTAATATATAACTCAGTCCTGTTGGTGTGTCATTATATCCCACCCAAAGACAGTTAACTAATTCACAGTTACAGTAGATCATCATGTACCTTGTGTTTCATGGGACAACATACTCTGCCATAAATCTGCAATATCAACTCATGAAAAGTTCTTTGTACATAAGCAAACTTATTTCTCTCCATTGCAGGGGTCCTCGATTTTCACAAAATGTCAAAAAATTCCTCTTCACACCTTTACTTGAAAATGAGAACACCAAAAGATGATGAAAAACAGCAGAATTTCTCCAGAGTATTTGACACACACATCAACATGATGAGGCAAAACGAAGAAGGAAGTACAGTACTTAGAGTACCAAATGTCCTCCATGGCAGGGATTATCATAATGCTGTTAGTATTTTGCCAGACGGTTATAGCTGGCAATAATGATATACATAGATAAATATAGGAGGTAGATATCGGAGCTCACAGATTTTCAAACCAGAGAGTTTGGGGGAATATATTAGAAAACAGAGGTGACTGTGCAAGTCTTCTTATTTCAGAAATAACATTGCCATTTCATGACCCTAATCATCCAGCTTTAAGAACACTTCAACGGGCCATTGCAAGCCTTCTTGGAGGTTTGTGAAACCAACAATTTTCTGGTACTTTACATGATGCTAGAAGTGAATGACAAGTTTTAGCCATCTCAAGCTGGCAACTAATAATCCAGAATCTATCAGAGAACTTCCTGTTCAGGTATCTTGAGATCAATAAAGTTAAAGGCGTTTGCCCTCTTCAAAGACTACTTGCTAAATAGAGCAGCATGGTTGGTTTAAACGGGGTTATACTGCTGCAATTACTGAGACAAGCTTCACCCGAGAAAATGCCTTTTTCACGGGTAACATTGGCTAAAACGTCCTACTCAATTCTAGCAGAATGACATGCCACTCTATTGTGATATTCTACTCAGATAGTAGCTATTAAAGGAATTTCCTCCTTTTCTCTCATCTAAGAATTGCCAGCTGAGATATGAAGATTAAGTAATGTATAGATTGAGGCCGGGAAGCGAGGCAGGTCTTCATTATTTTTGCTACATTGATTCAGTCTCATATTACAACCACTTGCTGTACTCTTCACAATTATTTCATTTTCATTTTACTTGATACCAATCGTTTCATATTTTTTTTTGTTCAGCTTGATGGCAATGAATGAAACTATCAAAAGAAGTGAAACAAAAAATTATCAATCTATCATCTTCAATGACCAGAGATTTAGGTAACTAATTACTTACTGTGCTCTGATATCTTCACTTTGTGACTGTCATATGGTAAGGCTTCATTTCCTGTTGATTATAGAGAGTGGAAGTGAATTTTAAGCTTGCTACCAGGATTTTATTTAGCTTCATTTCACACAACTTAAAGGTCTGATTAAATGAACATTTCATGCTGGTTTAGCTGACATTTCATTTTTTCATCATACCTAGAGACCTTATCCATATAACGAGGTGTTAGAGAAAATGAAGAGCAAGAGGTGAACGGTTTTTAAGACTGGGATTTTAAAGGGGGGATGGAGCCATCCCAATCTGGATTAAAGTAGACCTATTTCAGGAATGGCCCTTTTAAATCAGGAGATAATTTTTTCGTACTGATTTGTGCAATTATGAAGGGTAACTGCTTTGTTTATCATGAACATATAATGTCCTCAAATATCATGAAAGATACTTGAAAGAGAACTATTAAAGAAGGAATTTGAGAGATTTAGGTGTTTCTTTAACCATTTCGGGAACAACTGTAAATAAACCCTTTGAGGGGAAAGAGCAGTTGCCCAAATTTATTTGAGACCAAAGTAGGATCCCAGAATTTTCTTCTGATTTCACTAATACAAGTATCTTTCATGGTATTTTAGGACTTAGATATTGCACATTCAAGGTAGACCAATGAGATACTCTCCTGAATTTTATAATTCAATGATAAAAACATTGTCACATGATGATCAAAAGCCAAGCAGGAAACAAGATTATCTGCTTCTCTGGGGTGACTGCAACTCCCCTCTAACAAACAAGGAGTATTTTGTAAAAACAAACCAAATTTCAACTTTTAGGCCTAAATTGGTAGATATACTATTATATGACATGTGAATACCTTTGAAAGGGTCATGTAGTCAATGTTTGTATTGAAAGAAAGTTTACACACAAATCAAAAGATGATTACATATTCTAAGTCTCCACAAGATTTTTTGCAAAATGAGTGCAAGGGCAAAAGTGAGCGAGGTGCTACAATATGGGTGGTACTCAGTGCCGGTTTTGAAGCACATTGCTTTCCCAAAAAGTCACAAATGATGTTACTAAAATGCAAACAGAAATTTGAAATTCAAGAAAGGTGTTCATAGCATAAAAATTTAACTTGGAAGGGCAACCTTGTAGTAACATTGGACATACCCTTACAAATCAACATGCCTTCTGCAGTAACAACTCGTTGAGATAGGAAGGGCTTCAGTATTGTAACACTGCCCTCTAATTTTTGATGTATAGGGTAAAAGCACTTTAACAACACAACAGCAACCAACAGGATCCCAATGTGGTACAGTCACATACTGAAGACCAGTGAAACAGGTGTTAACATGCAATGAAAGATATGTCATTATAAATATGAAATTTGCCTTGTCAGTTGGCAAGGCATATTTCTTAATTTCTGAATGGTGTAGGGGACCAGTTCTATAGACAAATCCCATCAGCGCTTGTGTTTAGTGACTGTAGGCAGCCATTGGTGGGGTCCATCACACCGATCAGACTTAAAATCTCCTTCATTTATTGACCGCATGAATTTTAAACCCTCATATTCCGTGAAATTGAGGGAATCAAGCAGGGTTGTCACCAGCCCAATTTGAGTGCTGACTAAACATCTGACTCAATATTTGTACCTCACCCTACCCCATGGAATCCACCTCATTTTTGACCCATTGAATTTTTTAGCTACAGCCCAAAGTCAATTTCATTATTTTTCAGCATAAAAGATCATTTTGTGCCGGTTGGAAGCCTTGCATTTTAGTTCTTGTACTGGTTGGCAAAGTCCAGTGCCAGTTAGTTGACCGGTGTGGTGACAACCCTGGAATCAAGATACATTCCAGTGTACAACCATTCATGATACAGATTAGCAAGGAAAATGAAAGACTAAAGGTAATGGAGCCCAGTTATGTCTGACCAAAATCAGACCATCACTTGACTGTTCGGATTTGTCTTTACAGTGCCTTTTCTTGACAGTACCAGCTAGATTACATAATGATGACAGATTCTGTAAATTCATGGATGCTCGTGTAAACAGGACTGATTAGCAAACCCTCCCCCTTACAAGGGGAATTGTACATCCATGCACCAGTTTTGGTCAATATATTGACAGAAAATTTCCCTGCTTAAAATATTTTTGTGGAAATTTCAGATTGTACAAAGGCATTATGTTCCCCAGACCTAATTACAAAGTTTGCTGTGTACCTGAAACAGTGAACTCCATGAATGAATTTCCCAAGGGCTGACTTCTATTTTCTTTGTACTGTAGGAATAGTGAAATAAGGGTGGAAACCACACAATAACACACTCTAGTGCCAGTCATGCTCTCCACAATCTAGCAATATCAGTGCATAATCCACAAAGCAAAGGACACTTTTATCTATTTTCACCTACATGGGTGGGGAACCTAAAATAAATGTGTTTTTGAAAAATAATGTATCTTAAGCATCAAGCATGGACCACAGCTTCCATATGTTGAAGTACAGTAGTATTCACCACCATTACAGGAAATGCCCATTAGCCAGAAATTAGAAAAACTCCAACACAACTGATCTCCTTAACTCTGTTTAGCCCAACTTCCTACCAGACACGAACCTCATCTTGACTTCTGAGACCTTACAAGTTGAAAGTCACCTATGCATGATACCCTGAAAAGCTGTGCTTGGACAATAGGATGCCCTCCCCAACAAATCAATAAGGTGGCCTAATCCTTCTTACCCGAGCTGCCATTGGCAACTAGGGTAAGAGTAGGTAATGGAGAATTCGTGCCATGACTTAAAATGAGTACAGGAGAATACCCAAGCTACTACTACATATTTGCTTTGAAGGAAAATAAAAGTTAATTTGATGTGAAAACAGTGACGTAGCCATGAGTTTTTAGCAGGGAGCACTTAAGGGTCACAAACCTTTGCTGTCAGGCACATTTGGAACTAATGAATGGACTACAATAAAAAACTGTACATTTCAAATTTCTCCACATGTGAAAGCCTGGGGGGAACAGCTTTTCCATGGTAACACATGCCTCTTTGTTAACCCCTTACCCCATAGCTCACCATTGAGACAGGTAACAGTCCTACGCCTTTCTAACTTGAAGATGGACCTGACTGATTTCAAGACTGGTCATATTGTTCGTCCAACAACAGCAGACTCAAGACGCCAATCGACAAGATCTACTTACTACTTGTAAGTACAGATGAGTATAGGTGTAAATGGTATATATAGGGTAATTGAAGGTAGGTGGGGACCGAAATAGACTTCTTTCAGCACATCTCTTAAATTCTGTCAGGCTATATCTCAAACCACATTTTTTTTTCTAAATTTACCTGATAGTTCATCATCATCACCATTTTCTTTTCCTCTTCCCTCCTCATCTGAGGAAACAATATTACTCTGGGAGGATGAGGCAGCTTCATGGGATGCCTCAGAGACAGGAGGACTGGTCTTTCCATTCATCATCGAGTGATGGCTCGTCATCCCTGTTGGAGATGGACTCTGATGCTCATTCTGGAACAAAAAATAAAAAGAGATTCTCACAAGGGTTTCAAGAAGGGAGAAGGGTGGAGGGTAGGAGGCAAAAAGGGGGATTTGTCGCCCTTTCTAGAACAAAGGTAGAAAAATCTCCTTTTTTCATCCCATAAAAATAAAAAAGTCAGTATCTTAGTTTCTTATTTGAAAAGAGGACACCTTTGCAGCAATGTTCAAACTTATATAAAAAGCATTCAAAACCCTCCTGATTGCACCCTATAAGGGTCTTGAAGCAAACTTTTTGTCCCCCTGAATTACCTGTGACTTTGGGCAAGGGCAGCATCAATTTGGATTTGATCTTTGGAAGTAATAAGTCCCTCCACCCCCCCCCCCAAGTTTCTGGGGTAGTTAATACTCACCCAGGGCTTGCATAAATTAACAGCACCACACAATGGATATCAGGCCTTTACTGATGGCTGAGGTGGCCCTATGAAATACCTTTTGATATTACAAGGATCTGCAGCCAAATTTTACATTTCATTGTGCCCATTTCCAAGCTTCTTTTGAACCCTGCTCCCAAATGTATAGTAAAGTCTATAAATCAACTTCCTAAAGAGGTGTGTTGAGTAGACACTGGTAGCTTGACAAAGGTGTTGTAGGGTACTACCACATAATGTAACAAAACTTATCATCACATCCAATACTCGTGCAAAAATTTAAATTGTTGGATTTTCTCTTCTTGTATCTTTGCAGGAAACAGTTTTGTGCAAGTGGAAGAACTCCTAATCACAAAATGAAAAAATAAAAAAATAAAAAAATATTAGACAATTTATAACTCATTCAAGGAACAATAATTTGTTTTTAGCATATGGGGATTGCCTAACTTTGACCATTTTTCATTAGGACTGTATGTGAAGAAAACTTTTCACATTTGACAAAATTTGGTGAATTAGGTAGAAAAAAAACTCAATGTACATAATGCATTATACTCTCTTATAGAAAAATACCAATGTCATGACCTTCTAATGTCTAGCAAAGCATTTCCAGACTTTAAATTGATGTGACATAGAAGAGAAAGGAGTAGAAAACTGAAAATATTCAAATTTCCGTCAATAAATGACAACCATCAATCGAAAGTTACAAAAGTGATTAAAAAGACTTTGCATGACACAATGACAAGTTTTAGTCTGTTTCAAAATGAAACTATACAGCCATTTGACAACTTTACTTGTCATTAAGAAGTCATTAAGAATGTTAACACGGAATGCTAAGAGCAATATAACTGCTCTAACAAATATTTGGGAAATGTCATACATAGTGGAAATCAATATTTTCATCAGGAATGAACCATTTTATTAAAAGTGTTTCTCTTTCATCTGAACAATAATAATGCCACAAAAGATTTCCATTTTGAGTAAAAAAGAGTTTCACTTGTATCGTGATGAAATAGAAACTTGGTGCTATCACTTGCTTTCTTGCTACAAAGGTTTTGAAATCAGATGTAGATGCAAGTGAATGAAATAAAACCTGTAACTGGGGAAGGGATCCCTGAGAAAGAACTTCACTGTAGAGAACAATCATTAGAGAATCCACTCCCTTGAAATTGGACAAACTTATCATGTCCTTGAAGTCCTTACTTGTTACATAATTGACAAAGAGCAACATTGCTGCACTTTGCATGGTCCAGTGACAATCTTTGTTGCCTGCTGTTTTCTTTTGTCAAAAACTTGGCCAAGTCATCACACTATCGGCCAAGTCATGACATGCACTTTCAAGGTGCAGGGTTCTCTAATGCCTCCCAAGATAAAACCTTAGAACTGCCTTAAAGGGAAAAAGCCATATCACCAACATCATGAAGTAGTGTAATAGACTACCTTATTTCATGAATGGCTCTTGAGAATAAAGTGAAAATATTTTTCTTACTGAACTGTGAAATTTGTGAGGATTAACTTCTTGGTTTACATTATGTTCATGAAGGATACTTGAAAGAAAAACTAAAAAACTATATGTAAAAGGAAATTTTTCACAACTACAGTATCTGTTGCCTCAAAACAAGTGTGGGTGACTGCTTAAGCTACCAAATGCATTTTATTACACCTGTTCCCTGAAAATATATTTGCCTACCCTAGAAGCAATTTTGTTATCCCCCCCCCCCTTCCATGGGTCAGGGACTTACAACTGACTTTAGGACAGATCAATGAGCTTGATATTTTTACTGACTTACAGGATATAGTTCGAATTTTTGTTTTAGGGATATACAGGTGGACAGACATTATCACTTCTGTAAGAAAAATTCAAACCTGTCAAGTGATGGTCTGATTTAGTCAGGCTTAACTGTAGGTCCATCAGCTTTTAATAGTTGTTTGAATTGTTTTATAACAGTTCCATGTGTCATGCATGGATGGTTGAACTTTAAAAAACCCTCTTGATATCCTACATTTCACTGAATATGAGGATTTAGAATTGCATGCAGACAATGAAATTAAGATGATTTCAGGCTAATTGACCCCTCTAATGGCCGACTTCACTAGCTGATCGGATTCATCTATACAAGAATTTATACCAAATTTTGAAGCTGCAGAATAGAGCACTTTTACGATTAAAAACATAAATATGAATAAACAAATCTGCCTTGTCCCATTTCATTCTGATTTCCTGTTGCAGATATTTATTAAAGTTATTGCAGTTAAAATGCTTTGGCAATTAGTGCACAATTCAAACACTTTGTTTTAACAGGAAATTCACTACAACAGGTCTGAGCATAGATGAATCCGATAAGTCCTTGTTCTTAATGACTGTGGGCAGCCATTAGTGCGGTCCATCAGCCTTTAATTCGTCTTTATTTATCTTCTACATGTATGAGTTTCAAACCCTCATATTCAGTGAAACTGAAGGAATCAAGATACAATTTAGTGTAAAACTATCCATGATACAGATAAGCAAGGAAATTGAAAGATTAAAAGGTGATGGACCCCAGTTATGGCTGACTGAAATCAGACCATCTCTTGCTGTCCAGATTCGTCTATTGCTAAGAATTTTAAGATACTAGTAAACTTACATCTGATGTTTCCGGGGCATCTGCTTGCCTGCTAATAGCAGACAGGTGGCTAGCCACAGCTAGAGATGTTGGTAAGAATGCTGGATGATGAGCCATGAGGTATGGGGATGTTGCCAATCCTTCATAACCAAATGTAAGCCCTATAAAAAAAAAAAAAACCAAGTAAAGTATCATGACCTCATTAACAGTAAACATGCCATGCCCCGGCTGACACAAAAGGATGTGCCAAAGAAGTGGTCGGGTGCAGGTGTGGGTGTTGGACTGGGGATAACAATCACTGCAAAAAAATTCAAGTTTCAAATCACCAGTCTGACTTTACTGATCCCTTTCAAGTATGTACCTGTACACACCATCTTTAAAATATGATTTTATGTGACTTCAGTGGGTGGGGGTACCATTCAGAAAACAGTTTTCAAGCAATGAGCTTTAAATTGTCTATTTTGAATTGACTAGCAATACTGTACAAGGTCCCCAACAAATATGGCCTACCTCTAAACTGGTTCTTCCTGAGTGCCCTAACAGGTGTTAGTATTTTAGGTATATATATTCAAACAAAAAAAAAGTGCTTACTGAGTTCAGCTAAGCATTTTAAAATGTTCACATACAGGAATAATATTTAGAAGTAATGTCTGTTCAAAATATTATTTATGACTAACCTATAATTTTATTTAGCAAGGATGATTCTTTACATGTACAGTACAGTATATTAAATTTAGTTGCCACATAAAACAATTCAAGCACAGTATTGAAAAACCACACAATTTTATTGACATGCTAACATGCTATCATACATACAGTAATTATGAGGATTGCACTTTTTCCCTAATTAGTTTACAGTTAAATTTCTCAATAATATGTGCATTTTACTATATATTACTAGACTTTTATTGCAAAGTCATATAGTGCATTTTTTTTTTTTTTTCAACACAGTGAAGATATGCATTATTACTCAACATTGTTAAGAATGCATGTTGTACTATCAGCCTTGGTTGTTTGATTTTAGAGTAAAATCATACCAATTAAAATCAGGATTTAAATCATGATTTTAATTGAGGTTAGATTAGGTGAAGTTTTATCGGCCCAGTTTCAAAACAACTGGTTCAAATCTAGCCAGCCACAGCCTTCTTTCCAGTTGCAGCTCACTGATTTTAATTGGGAAAAAAAATCATGATTTAATAAAATTTATTTGGTTAAAATGTATTTCATTGGTTTGACCAGTTAACTTTTGATTTATCAAACAGCTAACAGCTATGAAAATTATGAACACGACAACAGATGAGATGTTTATTAAATGCCTTTAGTATTAATGGTTTCTAGTAATTTTTCTAACATGGGTTCTACATACTGTAAAACTCTCCCCCCCCCACCATTCTTAAATCAGCCCCCATCCCTACAACATACACTAATACACATATACGCACTGAGAAAGTATATTTGTGCCATCCTCCCTGTCCAGTCCAATTCTTCTCAATTTTTCTATCCATAAAACAAAAGACAATTAATGGCTAACTTTCTTTATCCAGCCATCCCATCATTCTCACCCAAAAGTTGTTTCCAAACTCCTTGAGTGACCTTACGGTGACCTTACAGTGTCTACAATTGTTTGACTATTCTTTGCCACAGGGAATTTCAAACTAAAACTCTATCATTTGTGGTTTATATTGAGACCACCTATCAGGCAAGACATTAAAGAAGACAGGCTAGCTAAACATTCCATGGATATCAATAGGCCTGGACACTTTTAATCAACACATCTTGAAATGCTTGAAACAAAGGGCCAGAGGACAAAACTCTGATAAATAGCACATAGAGGATGACCAGTGGTACATGGGGTCAGTGATTCTGACTTGACAATGTCAATGAGTATTACTGAAATGACACTTGACAGTCACGGTGATCATGTACTGTGACTTGGCTAGAAGTAGGGAATGGAATACTTCATATACATAGGCCCTATTTTAATAATAATAGAAAAAGCTATGGTATGACCAATTGAAGTTGTCTCCAATAGGGCATTTGTCATGTCCACTGACAAAAGATAGATTGCAGGGGAGGGGGGTGGCATGGAAGGGTCAATGATGGGAATAAGGGTTGGTGGGTAGCGGTACTGTAGGTAACAGGTCAAAGAGAGGGAGGGACAGGTGGACGGGAGGGGGGTTAACAAGTCAAAGAGATGGATGAAGGCACCAGGGCTTTCAATATGGAAAAAGAAAAGTATTCATTGCTGCCCTTGTCAATAAAGGGGGGAGGTACATAGCCTCCATCTGGCTACATATCATGTCAGGTCACAAGATCCTCATACTGCCAATACATTTATCTGAATTTTATTTATCAATTGATCTCCTATTAAAAGATCAATCAATCAATCCAGAAGAGTTATCAATAAATTGATCAAAATTGATATTTTGCAAGGGATTTATCTATCTACTAATCAGTTTCATGACTGACTGCAGTTTGTCTAATTTGAATGTTTCATGCTAAATCAAAATATGAATTGCAAAACCTCACTTTTCTTTGTCTAAGTGAGGTATACAAAATTTCCAACCCTATCACCAGGAGGTGTAAATATATACCTATATCTATCACTATATCATGTGGTATTCTACTAGGTTACAAACAAAAACATGGTAAGCTGGGCTGTAGTGTAAACAAAGTTCCCCTATATAGCTATGCATGTTGTGGAGATTGTTTCCCATATCTGCAAAAAATGGCTACATAAATGAATGAGTTACGGTAGTTAGTTAGATGGAGTTTAACAGCTCTGTTTCTGACCAAATGATTTATTCAAGTCGAGCCCCTCACAGCCTTTTTCCCAGTTGTGGCTCACTGACTTGTTTTCCCTGCTCCATTGTTTTTGCTGAGCACTAAGTATAATGGTAACTAGGTTCTGTTTTTAAAGTCCTTTGTATGACCCGCCCAAACCTCCCAACCACAAGTCTGATGCTCTAAACACTTGGATATGCAGCCTATGGATGGGACACTATTGTCTGCCTATCACCAAATGGTGAAATTAAGCAATGAAGAGGCAACTCAGGAGCACAACTTGAGAATTTTACCATGTGAGAGATTTTTAAGTGATAAAATACTACAGTATATATTAAAGGCCCAGTTCTCTCACCCCAAACAGTACCAATTCTCCTAACGTTCTTACTAAAGCCCCTGCCACCATTGTCTGAAATTCACCCTCATCCAGATACAATCTCAGTTTATTGCTTCAAGGTGAGTATGTAGTAGAAAAACTCAATTTATATCATCAAAACACTCTCAGTATAGCTCATGCTCTGTTATATAAGCTTTGTAATCTGCATTGTTTGAATTACTGTAGCTGTCAATCAAAGAGCTGAGCCAATTTTTTTGGTGCCCCCGTACCAAAGTTGTACTTTGAGGTGAGAGGTTTGGCCCTTTAAAGTGACACATGATGACAGCAGTTGAAGCCCATATAAATTTGTTCAATTAAGAACAGTTTCTTTTAATACATAAAGGCACACAACTTTTAGACTTACAACAGTAGAGTACTATGCCTTGGACTCTCTGTCTGTCACCCAAACAAAAGAATTTTTTTTGCAATTTCTTCAAGCATTGGGTCCCTGGGGATAATTCCTTATCCTATAAATCTGTGTTAAAAAACAATCTACAGATATAGTCAATTTTTGCCCACTGCCACAAGAAGTAACACTTTGCTGGGAGTAGCTAGATCACTGCATAATTATAAACAGTCGAAGAAACTTATGGGAGTTGATGGAGTGACCAACATCACTTTGTGAAGGTGTGCAGCAGGTGATTTTTATTTTCACTGGGAAGATAACCTCTGAAAGTTACATGTCCACATACTGGATGTTACAGAAGCTGAGTTATCTACAAATAAATTGAATAGGAAGGGTGGGTTAATGGAATACTTATGACAGTCGCCATGCTATGTTTGTATATGCTTAGTCAGGAATGTCATTGCAAACCTCTTCTCTTAGGGCTATTTTAATACCTCCTACAGTATTGACAAAAAATGATTGACTGTTGAGTGGAAACATTCAACAAGTACATGCAGATGACATTTATCTTGGAGGTTTTCTCTACAAATATCAATTAGTTGAAATACAAGACCATATGTCATCCTTTATTGTAATATTTGTCTCTACCTCTGCTGCCCGCACTCTTCCCCTGTAAGTTGGGGTTTAGTACAGCAATCCTTCACCATGTCATCCGCTCTGATACATCAATATGTTTATAATCAATCCTCCCCAACCTCCCCAAACACTTATTTAATGGAAACCTAGAAGGTCTTTTCTGCTTCTGTGATACAGTATCTCTTAATGTCAGCAACAATTTTGAGCTGTAACCTAGAATCGAAAAAAAAATGGTAAATAATTCACTCTGTTTCCAATTTTGATTTATGATAGGGAAGAATAACACCGTCTCCAACTGGAGTTTATTTACATGATTTTCCGCTTGCTGGTTTGAAATAAAGTTTTATCTCGCAAGCAAATATATATACATAGCATTTATTGCAGTAGTAAATTTTCTAGCTTGAATCTGGAAACTCAAATCAAAATTAAATGTCAGTAAAGTTTTATGATGAAATTTTGTATGAGAGCCACTGAAAATGATTTCATCTGTGCATGTATGTTTATCTAAACTTGTAATAACATTCAATTTAGCCTGGTCCAGAGCATTTTATCAATTCCACACGCGACTTTTACGAACACAAGTTGGATATCTATGAATGCTGTAAAATATTACACTGATTTACAAAGATGAACGTGGAAGTTATAAACATGACATACAAGAAACTACAGACTAAATGTATTGAGAAATATGAGATACCCTCTATCTGTTTGCAGTATGCGCTATGTAATAAAGATCTTTCTTCATGAACATGGCCAAATTTTAAGAAACAAAAATAACAATTCGATATATATTTATGATATTCAGAGTTATGTTTTATGAATGACAGTGAAGTTTTTTGCAGGCTGTTCTTTGGGGGAAGGGCATGTGTGCCATATGGGGCAGGAATGGCTCTGCATTGTGGCAGATGGGAAGAATGAAGACAAAGACAAAGAAAGAGTAGTTAGAAAGTGTTTCATCATCATGGTAATTCAAAAAATACCTACTGTAGAACAAATGGGAACTTCACCTTTAAACAGTGCCGGAGAATCTCCCAATTGGGTAGGAAAACAAAATTTTCCCCAATAGGGAAAACATTACATAACACTTTGTTGGCTTCATAGCCAAACAAAAACCTAAACCACTCAAATATTGCATTTTCTCAAAAACAGTGTGGTGAAAGAAGAATTTATGTATACAGTTGCTTTTTTCAGTACCTTCTGAATTCCCAAAACTCCCTGGAATGGAAATCTATGGCCCTAATACTGATCGACCTCCTATTTCCACTTTGTAATCCTCACTCTACTGTATCAGTGAGTACTGTAAGTCCCTGTTTCAGTTTCAGTTTATTATACTTTATGCCTCCACAGAGGTGGAAAGCATTTAGTGGAACAGTGACACTGCTGGGTGACCTGTTCCGAACATCAACCACACATGTCATCCTTGTGTTTGCCTGTCCAAAGGTACAGTACCTCCTCAACACCCCAAAGCGGCACCCAAGAGCCCTAGAAAGTCCCTAACAAGCTGTTAGCTTTCTTTTAAAGTTTGGAAGGCCATGAAGGTTGAATATTTTAATATATTATAGACATACAAAGTTGGCAAGAAAATTCTAAATTTCATTCCCCATAGGCAACATTCCTCAACAATACTGTATGTGGAATTGTGGGTAAAACAGACAAAATGGCTGCCTTTAACACAACATTTTTCCTTTTGATAGGCAAAAAAGGATTTTCCTTTCAGCAAGAATCTCACAAACTGTTAAAAGAATAACTGGGAATGGTGCAGTGCTCATCTTCCCCCTTCATCAAATTTAAATGTAATCAGCAATATTTTCTGTTATATACACTCTGTGTTCTTGAAGAAATATTAGTAAATGATATTTCCTTCATGAAAATTCAGCCATCTTTGACATACAAATAAACGTTTTACCTCCAAATTTCATTTTGAAGTGTAATGAACCCTGACTCTTGAATACAGTTGCTTTCACATTCTTTTTAACTTGTAATGTTTTTCCAGAAAAAAGACAATTATTTACTCCAATTTCAATCTTCCATAGAAAACACCTTTGTTTTCTTTTGCCCTATTCAAAAAGGTGACGTAAAGTATCTCGTTCACTCTATACTAAGGCTCGAATAATTATTACTTCCATGTAGAAGCTGATGATCAATGGGTTTTTCTATTAGTGTAATTGATCTCTGACCATTTCCCTTTGAAATGAAGAATGACCTATTAGCCTAACCAAACTGATAATAAATATTTTTATCTGGAAGCCCAATTTTGTGATAATGCCAACATTCTTCAATATTCCTGACTATTTCGCAGAAAGACTTGAGTTGAAGGAAAGGGTATTTCCCATAGGTATCTGGTGCTAATTGTACTTCACACGAAAAAGTCACTCATAGTGGAGGCCTATGTTGTACAGTTCTAGGTTTACTGTATAAAGGGTATATCAATATCTGTAACTTAACATACATTTCCTGCCAAGTAGGAAGAACCAAAAACATGCTGTGCAAAAGACAAGATCACAAACAGACTTTGATGGGACAACCACCTACCATTATCCTATATCCTATCTTATTATGAGACGTAAGTCTAATTGTGCTTCAAAAAAGCTTTGTACAATAGTTGCAGTTTACAGTACAACCTCTGCTATTTTGGTATAGAAAAAACAGTTTTAAGATTTGTTTTTTGAAGGACAGTACCCTCTTATGGAGACATACTGCACTGTATGTCAACTATCACATGATAAGGGTTTCATATTCTTATTTTATAGGGTAACATTTTAGCCTTGTTTTTTATTTTTGACACATACCATTTTCAATTTTCTGTCGTTTCAGTAAGTCCAATGGATGACCTGTTGCATGTACCCCATGCAGATGGTGGTGTAATGATATGGGAAGGGAACGCTTCGGAGGTCGTCCTGGTCGACTACTGTTTACAAAGAAAAAAAATATTGCATTAAGCATGTAGCATGAAACAAACTTTGGAGAATAGAAAGTCATAAAAGGAAACATACAGTTTTATTGACTTTGAACTGAACTGACAAAGAATACAGAAGCAACATGGCTTTATGGAATGGGAGGGCTGGATGCTGACCCCCTCCCTGACCACCATTGGCCATAAAAATTATACATGTTTTACTACATGAGCATATGGTCTCATTTTACTAAACTACATTATATTTTCTTGGTCTTGGTCTCTAAAGCCAGGGAGAGTACAGTAGGAAGCAGTGCTCTTCATCTAAAGCAGTACTGTACTGTACATCTAAAAAGTTATAAACAGTATATCAAATAATGTAACTGCAAAACAGTTAAAATCTAGAGCAGGTCATCATATATGTATGGCTTTTAATTAAGGTAAAACTGAATGGATTGAGTTACTGTAGGCCTATATGACATGGCCCTCTGGAAAGACACCCTTGTATAACAATATCCCAAACTTAAAGCAGCATTAATTTGGCTGTTTCATTAAGAACTCCTCTGTTTTAAGATTCAGAAACTAGTTTTATAACTGTTTAACTTTTATCTCACCAATTTAACTTGGTCTTGGACTTCCTGCAGTTACTACCCATAAGAAATTAATTATGCAATGGGGAAAATAATAACAGTTTATTTGTTATGTAACTAGCTGGATGAGAAGGATTTAATTTTACCCAACAGCCCCTTTGTGAGGTCCGGTAAAAGTGTTCAGATTTTTATTGAGGGGTGCTCCTTATGTTCTAAACTTCCACGTAGCCTACTGTTGACAAGAACAATTGTCATTAAAAAGGGTTCTTACTTATGAACATAACATGCTGTACTTTAAAAGTTTTGACAGTTCTGTCATTAGAAGCAGTAATAGACCTTATTGTACCTTCGTCCTACAGTTCACCTTTACAGGTCGAGCAAATTAGGAATAATCATAAAACGTGCGCATCAGTGCCTTGAATGTGACACTGAGCAATTGGTTTGAAATCAATAGCACTGATAGTTATTGTTATTCAAAACAATATATTTTAAACAGGAAAAGTAACTGAGTGAGGTTATCTCACAATCTTTTGTTATTCCTATTTTACCAATGAAATATTAGTACTGCAAAACACCCTTCACACAGGAAATCCTACAGAGAATGAAACAATCTGAGACTTATTGGGTCTAGATTGAGGTTTGAAAACTGTGGTTGGATGATTGATACCAAGGGAAAGGATCAAGAGTCATTATGGCACAGTTCACTCTTAGAGCGTCTCATTCAGTTGGGTAATAAAATTTAACAAATTTTTCCAAAGGTGTTATTAAGTTTTCTCCACATACCAATGACAAATGGTCAAACTTTGACAATCTCCATATCCTACACACAAATAACTGTTTTCTGAGAGCACAAGTACTTTACGTCTTATTTCCATTTTCAATAATTTGTGAAATGACACTTTTTCAAACTATGCACAAAACCACTTGAAGTTAGGCCCCTTCAAAATTCAAAAGTTTGACCTTTTCTGTAACTATTGGATATGAAACTTCAATAATCATGCCAATTGTTTAGCATTTTCAGTACCCTTAAACACTTCCATTAAGTAATAGATGTAAAACTCAATGTTTGCCTTACACACTAACCTTCAAATCCTAAATGAATTTCATTTAATATTGCTATACACAGCCACCACCTCAGTGTTCTCCACAGAGGATTCAAGAGGGACAGCTCAGGTGCTGTTACTGAAAACGTCCACTCCTAAAAATAGATGATATCCTTTGAAAAATGTACTAAACCTGCACCTTTGTAAATCTCATCCTCAATTTTGTTCAATTAATAATTTTCAGAAATTGATTACTATTTCTGTACAGTAGTTACAAAATGTCCACACTGCATACTATTTATTCTATCAGAAAAAGAATGAACTAATATAAGAGTGTCAGACTTTGACCCCAAGTGACCTCATGTGACCTCTGTCAAAAAACAGTAGTCATCTACTAAATATTAGTCATCTACATGTCTAGTCGGAGGACCCTCTACCTTTCATGAGATATCACATAAACAAGCAAAAGCATCACACATACACACATGACCTCAATATTGCATAGATTCCTTGCCTGACTTTTGAAAGGGATCAATAAAAAGACTTGTCATGAATATCTATGTACTTCTTTTAACTTAAAGGGCAGGAGCAGTCATCCCAAATTGAAGAAATGTAATAGACTGTCCAGTTTCATGATTGGCTGTTGAGAGCCATGTGACAATGTTTTTTCTCTTCATATGTGAAGTTTACCAGAAATAACTACTCGGTTTACCTTTAATATGCAATAGTAAAGTCATAAAATGTAATTACAGATACTTTGAAGAGAAATAAGATGAAAATTGAGCTATTTAGCTTTTTCTTCAAAGTAAGTTTGGGGGGACTGCTCTTTACCTTTAAGATTTTCAAGTTAAACATAAACCATCAGACTTTACTGTATAACTAGACTATTATTCACACTGATAAGTGAGTTAAAAATACTTTTAAAACCTTGAATTTGCTTAGATTATCTGTAGACTTTCATACCAAAACTGGGCACTGTAACCTGTTTAATGCAAACTGATATAAGACAAAGCTTACGGCCATTTTTCTCAGCAAAGAATCAACTTTTTCAACTGTTTCCCTTCAACAAGCAGATTAACGCACTGCTGCAAACTGTCCTTCATTCTGCACGTAAAATTACATGATTCATTGTTCAGCTCAAAATATTTCATAATTTATATTTGCAGTTCTTCTTTGATTCCAAACAAACAATTAGTTGCCAGCAAGATTAATATTGGGCTGTTATTTTTCAAACCTATATATTACTTTGTGTACCTATTTGTACACTGATTAGAATTAAGAATAACCTATCAATCATCACCGACCTTCTGTAACTTTAATTTTGTTACTAAGAAGAGATAAATCTGACTATGACTAGAACTCTAGCTTCTTTACCATCACTCTAAATGATGCAGTGTTTAAGCTACAGTGGGCGGCACTGGGCAAGACCAAACCAGCACTCCAATCAATAAATGTATTAATTTGATGATATTCCCAGCACACATGTTATAAATTTGGGGGACAGAAAATGAAATGCTGAATAAATAAAAATAATTCTGAGTTCTGACTCAACCAAAACAGAGAATGACATTACACATGTTCCTATCATAGCTCAACAAAAACTCCTAAATGGTGTCTGGTACCCAATGGTCCCTCCCTCACACATCCCCTGGGACAGCATTTCATAAACCAATCCATGCCACCCAGCAATAAATATACCCTATTGTTAAGTTCTAGAAGTTATAAGAACATGCACTGGTGATCTTTGATGTACCAATAAGTTCTATTGTTACATTTCCATTGCAGAACAGTTTCTTTCACAATTCAGATTTCCCTACTGTACCACAAACTCCTTGAAACAACATTCATCATTGGTCGTTGTTTATTTTTTGACAGATCAAGGTAACCAATGCAGCCAGTATTTTGATCTCATCTTATTCATTTTGCCATCATAACTCAACCAAATAAGTAAAAGAAAAACAAATCAAACCTCTAGACTACTGCCTCCCCTATGAAACCTCAAAAAGAAACGTAAATGGATAAGCACATTAATGTAAACTACGAGGGTCAATTTACTGAAATCCAAACCCCCAATCCACAAAAACAGTTGATAATTAACCTTGTGCTAAGGTCACTAATTTACTGCTCTCTAAACAAACACTCACAAAAACTGTTGACCAAGAAAATTCTTATCAGTGATCAGACAGTTGCGTCTGTCAAATGCAAGTCGGTTCTTCACAGAGGGAAAAATATTTATTGATCAAAGGTTTTAGGCAAATGGTATATATTTGACCTCCGTGGCAGACTCACCAAGGTAATACCAAAAATTTATCTTTTTGAGGCTCTCTAGCACAAATACACAACTTGTATTTTATTTTATGGTCTGTGTATTACGTTACTGACCAATACAACTGTATGAATCTATCAATTTACTTTTAATGTTGATTTGAATGTGACAGGCAGTAGAATTTATTTTTTAATAACTTATGTGTACTATAGAATCTAAGGTCACCATGTCAACAGTTGCAATAAACAATCTTTGTACAAAGAATGGTAGAATGGAGAAACATTTGGTAAATGTCCATCAACACATTTCTTTTAACAGAAGTAACGTTACATTATCGTTTGGTAGAATGGTAAGACTGTCTGCCGTTTTCACCTTTCAAAACTTCAATGTGTCTGGGTCGCCACAGATATGAAACAGATTACCCATAAAAGAATTTGTAGAATTATGTAAACAAAACCAAATAGTACAAGACACACTGTAATACCTTTCCTGCATTAACAATATGTACTGCATGGACCACAGCCTACAGTACCTTACAGTACTGTCGTGTCTTCACACAAGTTCACAGAATACCAAGAATAATTAATTTTCTCTATGAACAATATGTTACAGTACACTTTAACTGAAAGATCATCTGGAAACTCACTATTTGGGTAGCAAAGCTACACATAAAATGAAATGTCCCGTGAAAAATTAGTAAAAACACTTCTTAATGCTGGTGTCACACTGTCCCAAAATTGACACCAGGAGCAAATTACAATACAACTGCATTGCTCAAATTTGGTTCAAATCTTTAAACCATCCATCATACAGTATGATTGCTGGTGGAATTTCTCAGGCTCCTTGGGTAACTTCATAAGCAGTAGCAATTCTGACAAAGGTTTATGTATTTTATTTCGGAAGGTGTTCCTCATGCATTATTTATACTGTACATAGGCAAGGACCACACTACCAGAAATTTTTACCTGAGCTGGTATACATTAGCAATAAATTAATTAAAAATTTGGAGATATCCTACATCTTCTATGAACTAAACACAGTATCATGGGCCAAAAATGTCACACAGGAACCTAGGCCCTGCCCCAACAGATGAACCTCGAGCGCCTCATCAAACAATAAATTGAGTACATTCACACAACAGTCCTATCCCAATTCCGTGCCCCACAAACTGAAAAAAGGAGTGGGCAATGGGCATGAATTTACTAAAACCAGAAGGCTGTAAGTTGACGTGTAACCATACTGTATCTGACCCTAATCTGACCCCTAAAAATAAAACTATAAAATATACAGACATTCCCAGCATGGTGCATTACAGTACTGCACATATTTTTAATTAAGGAAAAATGTTTTATCCTTCAATATTTTACTTTGTTAAATTATTTCCAGTAGTTAATCATTGAAATAGTCCTTTATGATAAATCAACTTCACAAGAAAAGTTTCTAAAACCTTTATTGATCATTTCAACAACATTTTAAACTTAATCATCAACTAACAACACAAAATTAAAAAATTTCAGTAATTCTTTTTAGGTTAAATGACCTTGACAATGGGACAACTCTTTCTCCAGTGGAAACTACCAATAAAATATTGTAACTAGTTTTAGTCGATTAAAATGACACAAATAAGTTGAAAGATATTAAAGTATAAAAGTCATCATAAATATCTCATAGAATCTACTCATCACCAATTGTAAATTCATTTAGCAAAACAAAACTAGACATGAGACCACTTACCAATTAGGAGACAATTAACATAAGTGATAGAAAACTACAATCGTTTGAAAAGTTTGTAATAAAAACTAAAGATGTTCTGTTCGAATCATAATTTTGGGGGCAGAAGCAAGCTTGAAATGAAAGTAAAACTAATTATTTTTAACCACAAAGTATGAAAATTTGGTAAACTGACACAATACAATTAGAGTCAATTCAGTTTTTAATTCACATGTAAATAGTTTTCAATATTAAATATTAAACTGACTTTCAAAAGAAAAACTAATATAAAAAGGCCTTTGTCAAAGGGAGAAATTAAAATAGTGATATATTATTATATCCCCATAAAATGTTATCACTCATGCAGTTCTGTACAATAAAAGTAAAATAAGAGCAAAAAAGTTGCTAAGTGATGCTCTGCTTTCAATAGCAGCTATATTATCATGGATTTTCTTTCTGTTTTGATTGATAAATTTTGCTCATTTTTCTAAAAATGACTTATACAGTATGACATTTTAAATCCCTATTTTCTCACCCTAATTAATTCTAATTCACCGAAACTACTTGCATAAGCCCCTTCCACAACTGGGTAAAATTCATCCTCATCCCTCATCCAGATACAATCTTAGTTTTTTGTTTCAGGGTGAGTACACTGTTCACGACCCAATCAGAACACTCTGTACAGTACATGCTGTGTAGTTTGAGCTTGCATTTTTTGAGCTTGCAATCAATCAAAAAGCTATGTCAATTGAGAATTTCATGTCGAGCTGGCCACTACTTCTTTCCAATTGTGGCTCGTTGGCTTGTTTTCCCTACTCTGTTGTTTTTGAAGAGCATCATGCACAACGGCAGTAGGTTCCATTTTTAGAGTCTTTGGTATGACTCAACCTGGGAAACAAACCTGGGCCTTCGGCGTAAGAGGCAGATGCTATACTGTAGACCAAACACACAGTCCATGGAGACAAAAAAAATTGAATATGACTGAATGGCTTAACAACCAAAGGCCAAGAAAGAAAAGGCTGCTTTAATACAAACAACCCCGATAATACTTGACCCAGTGCAATTACAAACACATAACCTTTCAATTTACTGTTTAAAAACCTGCATTAAAGTTCTCCTAACAATCACCTTTTTTCAGAACAGATTTATTTGCTAGCAATTGATCTACTTGCAAATCTCCTTGTACTCTGTGAGGACTTCTTCCAGTCACGATTTATGGGGTATGAGGGAAATGTCCCTACATGAACTCAAATGTAACTACTGTGGTCTGTAACACTGAAATCTACAGTTCAATACCATTATCATGCTTGAATGTTTTTTTACCCTGAACTTTTCCCATCAAAGGGGTTATTCTATAGTGCACATACTATAGACATATTTCAAATGCACTTAAAAAAGTGCATTGAAAGTGTTTACCCTTTGTGGGATACAATTAATTAAGTTTTACTTGAACTTTGAAACAAAATTGAAATGTAAAAGATAAAAGTCGAAGTCACACATTAAGTTGGTCTGTGAAATTCTTCAACCCTGTCAGTTTTTCTTCACATAATTATACAAATTATAACAAGATTTTCAAGAAGTTGCTATGTACAGAAGTTTTCCTAAGCAATTTGGGGGAAACTGAATACTGCCTGAACAAGGCCCAGTTCTCTCACCCCAATCAGTACCAATTCTCCTAACCTTCTTCCTTAAGCCCCTCCCACAGTTGTCTGAAATTCATGCTCATCCAGACACAATCTCAGTTTACTGAGACTTCAAGGTGAGTATAAAAGAAAAAAATCAATTTATATAATCAAAACACTGTCAGAACCGTTAATGCTGTGTAATACAGTATAAGCTTTGGTACTCTGCATTGTTTGAGTTAGCTGTCAATCAAAGAGCTGAGTCAATTGAGCATTTTGGTACCCCAGTACCAAAACTTTAGTTTGGGATGAGAGGTCTGGCCCTTTAATGAAAACAAATATGCAGATGAGTCTCAATAACAGAGATATAAGTTCCATGAGAAGAGAATCTCCTCTCTGGCCCATGCATGCCTCTTGGCAATGCCCCCTGGCCTATACCCATGGCTCATAACCCCTGCCCACAACTCTGTTCGAGCATCACACTACAAGAAGTCCTGCCCTAGTTGCTTGAATGTTAGTGTTTAAAAACATATGAATCATCTTTATTGATAGAAAGCATAATACAGTACTGCAATTGATATACAGTTTATTCTCTCATTCCAACTGAAACATGACATTTCATCTTAACCACTGCATGTGCAAACATCATTTATGATGAACTCAATGTTCTTCTATTAAGAAGTTCAACACCAATGGATTTCACACTTTAAGCATTGCTATTGAACTGGAGTTGTGAATTTTATTAATTGTCTCTTTTGAAATTTGTTATTTACGTTCACTCTTGGAGAAAGGTCATTTTTGATTTGGTGTTAAGGAATAGGGTTCTTTAAGTGTTTGCCTTTGTCTCGTTACTGTTGAGTGAGCAGACTCGTAGGGTGGGACTTCAAAAGTGTCTTGAAGGAGCAACAAATTTACTATACAATGAGAATAATGACAGCTGTGAATAGCAGTAGTTGAATTCAAATAAAATCCAAGAAAAAAAAGCTTTCTTGTCTCCTTGGGAACTTTTAACTGTACAATTTCTTTTCAAACATTTGGTAGAGTGGTGTTCAGTTTGTTTGAGCAAGCAAACAATTGCACAAGGGTTTCTTATAGGTGACAAGTTTTAAAGATATTGTTTTTATTATTAGTTTGATAGAATTGTTAAAAAATTGAATTTCTTTCTCTTTTTCTTTTTTATCTTTAGTGTCTATAGAATTTTTCCAGTTACACGTATTGTACAGTGAGGTGTGAAATGAGGTAAGACTGTGAACAAATAGGCATTGCTTGGCATACACTTCTCATGCTATGTTGTTAGAAGGAAACTTGACTAAAATAACCCATCTCATACATACTGTATGTAGGGCCTAATGAAATATGCAGACAAATATAAAAGTATTTCTTTGAGTTTAAAACAAGATGGTTGTACAGGCACGTAGCCAGGGTTGTGTCACGGGGGGTTGGGGAGGGGGGTGGTTGGTGTCATGGGGGGTTCAGGACACAACATGAGGGAAAAGTCTATAAGGATAGAGAGGAAAAATGCTACTTTAGGTGTTTTTTGCATTGCAAGGTTGGGTCATGGGGGGTTCTAACCCCCCCCCATGGCTACACCACTGTCATGTTATAAGCACTACATGTACATGGTCATTGATGAGTATTGTTTCCCCTGCTGTAGGGTGGGGGTACAGTAACTGCAGAGTATGCCCACAGCATTTCCTGCCTGTCGTAGGAGGCGACTAGGGGGAAGGACTTGCACTGTGTTTGAAACCAAAATTCAACTTGTACATTTTTTTTTTAACATTATTTACAGTAACATTTTCTTCTCTATCTTGTTGACACTATGTAACACATTCATGTTGGTATGTTGTTAAATCTTTATCTAACTTGATGACTATCTCGTAGGTAAGATAATTTATTGTTAATGTTTTACAGAACTCACAGAACACAGATCCAGTATTGGATACAAAATGTACCCCATTTAAGCCAACCTTGTTTCTCTATTGAGCAAATAGTCCTTGAAGGGGCAAACGCCTTTAACTTTTTTGATCTCACGATACCTGAACAGGAAGTTCTCTGATAGATTCAGGATTATTACTGTAGTTGCCAGTTTGAGATGGCTGAAACTTGCTATTTGCTTCTAGCGTCATGTGTGTGTATAGATCCAGTCCTGCAAGTATGAACACTGGTAAGTATTTAAGCGAGTTACGCTTATGCTGAGCACCAAGCACAATGGCAGAAGGTTCCATTTTATAGTCTTTCGGCCAGGACTTGAACTCCAGACAGCAAGTCTGACGCTCTAACCCAGATACACAATCCAAGCTCAGCACATCGTACACAGTGTTACCTTGTTTGGTTAGTACATGCAAACAACATTACGTGTCTGGCAAACTTGAACAAAAACAGCGGTTTAAGTCCTGCTTTAAGACAGATTCAGATGCAAATTTTTACACCAGAAAGACAATTTAGACAATATTCGCTGCACAAAAACACACCCACCTTATGTTATGGATGGATTAAGAAAGAATAAGGGCCTTGAGTTTTACTAAGATTCTCCAGATGTGCTTCAAATCACTCTCATTGGGAAATTAAGGACTTTGGTAGGCATGCTGTTTTAATAAACTTTAATAGATTTATGAGCTCTCTCATCTTAGTGTAAAAAAACTCTCCTAACATTGATTTGGGGTGAGTGACTGATAGTGTGCAATTGCACTGGCATGCCTCAAAATTCAAGTCCTAAGAATGATTTCACAAAATTTTCAGGTAAACTCAAATTTTGTAATAGATGCTGTACGTGAAGGATTGGTTTGTTTATTCCGACCATTTGAAAGATGTACACATGTGCATAGCCACCAAAAGAATAACAGAACTTGCTTACTATCTCATATTCCATTGTGAGTTTATGAAAATAATACAGTCTTGCAAGTAAACAATTTGAAAACGTATCCATTACTGTATAACAAGTATACATGAAATGCAAAATTGTGCCAGTTAGATTGTGCACACAGATAGTCCTTACAATTCTGCAAAAAGTTAAACTGCCCCATGGTTTGCATTTTTGTCTTTTTTCTCTTTTTTTTTGTGCATGGGGAGGGGACATATCCAGAAGGTTTACTGTCGGGAAACCAGTTATACTTTTTTTTATTGTACATAACTTCAGACAATTAGACCGGCCTTGGAGCATTTAATCTCATATTTATTACAGTGCTACCCCTGTATCGGCCTATGAGTAGCAAAGAGGAGAAAGAAACATTATTGTTAATGTGAAAGTAAACTGTGATTAAAAACCAATAACCAGGTCCAAGTTTCCATTTATTACTTGTAATATTTTTCTTTTAGCTTCTATAGTTTCAGCTTTCAGTTTAAAAAATCAAATGAATTTTCACTTAGATATTAAAATCTATGAAAAGCTTTTTGAGTTTTGAGTACATTGACTCCTGTGAGAAACAAATTAAAGGGCCAATCCTTTGACCCCAAATTACAATTCTATATACAGTAGGGGTTGACAGAAATTCTCAATTGGCTCAGTTCTTTCACTGAACGCTAATTCAAACAATACAGAGCACTAATTTGCTTAGATTACACAACATGAACTGTACTAAGAGTGTTTTGATTATACACATTGAGCAAAACGAGATTGTGTTTGGATGAGGATGAATTTCAGACAATTGTGGGAGAGGCTTAAGTATTAAAGAAGGTTAGGAAAATTGGTCCTTCTTTGGGGTAAGAGACTAATGTGAGTTTTCAATATTTGTGTCCTTTTCACACTTCCGCACAGTGTTCATATCGCTGGTTGATCTACCTTGCTCACTTACATGGAAATGCAACTCTTGATCAAGATAATTATAAATCTTGATCTACCTCAGTAGATCAAGATCCATCTTGCTAGATCAAGTGGGAACACAGTGTACGTCCTTCAAGTTGAACCCTGTAGCGATACCTTTTACCGAACTCAAGATGCAGGCCTTGGATTTTGAGGCATGCGAGTGCAATCACATACCATCACTCACCTCAAATCACTGTCACCTAAATGAAGAAATTAACTCATATACATATAAAGCAGTACACGTACCACACTCAGGGATGTGATTTGTAGTACCACATTGAAATTCTAAAACTTAAGGCTTGAAAATATCTAACTCTAAAGACTGGTTGTTATACTAAATTACTTTTAAAAGATCGGTTTTCTATACAAAATAACTCCACTTCTCAAAAAAATATCAGGGTGTTATGAAAGTGTGGCTAGAAATAAATCTGTAGGGAGCATTGAAACTTTAAAGCTTGTTCCTTACCAAGTCTGCTCCTTTAAAATCTTTCATCATGGGTCAATCTAACTGTTTAAACATTCATTGAAGAAATGCATGCATCACAGTTCACTATTTTAAAATTTGACATGCACAAGAGTGCAATTGTACTTCATAAATTTTACAGCGATTCTACTGTAATTATGCATATCCACTTTAAGACTCTTTAATTCCTTTCCAAACAGTTAATTCTCCCAGCAAAGTTAATTTTTTAGCTCCTCCTCTAATATAAACAATGATCTTCCTGCCTCATACTTCACCATGTCAGAGACAATGATGACCAACTGTGGGAACACTTTTGATTGCACGAGTCACTGTACCTCGGCGAACCAGATACTATTGAAAATGAATAATTAAAGTGTACCTCATGTAAAAAATTCAAAAACATAAAGCAGTATGAGAAATGAATTCTAAGAGTGCAACTCCTGTCTTCATAGGACATTCTTGAGTCCAGACAAAATATGGTGAAATTTATTCACTTAAAACAAATTGGTCCATTGGGCAATAATTTGTGACTTTCTTGTTGTACAACTCACATTACCTGCTTTGTTTCCCTTTAAAATTAAAAATATGTTTATGACCTTGAACACTGCATGTTTGTTTGCATAGCATGTTGCACAGAGGGGGCTTAATTACAATTACATTACCCCATATGAGTAAGAGTGATATCACACCTCACTACAAGGTCCAGTAACTTTCAGAAAAACAAAGAAATATGAAAAAAGTAACTTTAGTAAGTACAACAATGGCATCACAAATCATTGTTCAATGTTTAGTAACATTCTCATGTGAGTCAGTAAAGTACAACTTTTTATATCTCTACCCAACATTGTCCTATGAAGATGGGTTAGTTACAGCATAGCTAGGTAGTTAGATGGAGATGGGAGTTGGGCTGCTAGAATTCATTTTTATTTTTCATGCTGTTTTAATCATCATTTTTGATTTTTGTTTTTACTTAAGGTACACTTTAACTAACATTAATCAACTGAGCTAAGAACTCTAGGTGCATTCTGTAATATAGTTGGACAGCAACTTCATGGTTGAGGTGATGCCATATCCCCTTTAATATCATTCTGTTTTTCCTTTTGACATAAATGCAGGATAATGGGGAGTGTGTACCACCCAACAGAGACTGGCGGAAACCCCAAACTTACAATAACCTACAGATGTTTAGACGTCTGCTTTTGAAGAGGTAAAAGTTAAGTGAGTTTTGAGTTTACTGAAGTAATTGCCATAATGGCTATGTCAAAGGAAATAAAGATAAGTTAAAACAAACAGTTTGTTCATCGTCACTAAATACAGGATGTCCTAACCTTCGTTGAAAAACATCAAAAAGAAACAAATGCCTCCACTTAAATACTTCCAATTGTCCTTTGCCTTATTATCTTTTTCTGTTTTGTCAAAAGTGATTGGTGATGCCAAAATGTGTGATTAGTACAATTACAGGAAATGTCTCAAAAGAAACCATTTGTAACTGGGGTATCCTGGGTGGAGATGTTTTCTTTCCCCTTCTTCCACTTTAAATTTCCTGACAAAAAAAAAATCTCGACATTTACGTTGTTTTGTTTTTTGAGGATTCTTTAGTTGTTTTGGAATGCCAAAATGTGTGATACAGTTGAATTCATTTTAATTTGATACAGTACACCTCTTAACACTTGAGAGTTCACTACAGCTTGCCAGACTTTTAAAACTTTGCACTAAACAGAATCACTCAAACTTCAGCTAGTGTGGTAGACTATCCTGTTTCATAGATGGCTCTTCAGAACATTGGCGTAGCCAGGGGGGTGGTTTGGGGGGTTAGAACCCTCCCATAACCCAACCTTGCAATGCAAACAACACCTAAAATTTTTTTTTTTCCTCTGTATCCTTAGACTTTTCCATCATTTTGTGCCCCAACCCCCATGACACAATCCTGGCTACACTACTGCTTCAGAATCAGGTGACAATTTGATATTTTTCCTCCTTAATTGGAAAATTTACTTGAAGTAACTACTTGGTTTATCTTATACAATATTATTTATGTCTGGAGATATCATGAAAAATACCTGTAAGAGACTTAAGAAGAAATACCTCTTATATGTAATCTAGACTCCCTGGTGAAGAAAAAAATTGTGAGTTTAAGTTTCAAAAAAGGGTTGAGGAGAATACTCCCAGTCAAAAGCCAAAAGTCACTGGGCCACTGTGAACGTGAGAACACGAAAATGAATTAAAAAACCCTCCAGCTTTTTATTTTGTCTTTATCAAGTTAACTTGTGGCTTTGAAACATCATAAGCATCTAAAACTGAGAACACAAAAAATGGCAAAAGAAATAATAAGTTAGCATCTTCAAGTGTTTGTGTTAAGCCTAGTATTACTCACACAGCATACAAAATTTGAAGAAATAATGTAAGACAAAGCTATTTGTCAGCTTATTCATTCCTTGAAGTCAAGGCCCTTTTCCTTGTGAATGACAAAAATTAAAGAACATCAACTTTTTTCTTTTGAAATCTTTTAAAGATTTTTTCTTTGAAAAAGGTTTCAGTTTTTAGCCTTTTACTCAACATTGTCTCGTTCAATTTTCCTCTGCAGAAAGAAAAAGAATAATCACCTCAGGGGGATTTGAAACAATTCTTCATCTAATGTTATTGTTTTATTGGACTCAACAGTATGCTACACCTTTTTACTTTCAGTATTGGAGTATTTTTCCACCTTTCCAAATTAGGAATAATGTCTTGCTTTCCTTTTTTAAGACATTCATAATTTTCTTAAGGATACACATGAGTAGTTTCAGATTATTAAATGCATGCAGTATAATTGTTTTGTCTTGGGAACGAACTGTTCAATTAGCTGTACCTTCAGTTTCAAGATTTCTGTATCCTTTTAAATTATTTAGAAATTTGCAGTAGCCATTAAAACTCAGAGACTTCTCTTTTTTTCTCCCTGAAACATGTGATAGTGTAAGTGACGATTAAAGATTAATAAAAACTTGACAGCCAGATGTACAGACATTGACTTCTGTAATATGATCTTCATTAATCCATCTGCTTTTTTGGGGGGGGGAAAGAGTGTAATTCGGGCTTCCAAAAGGCTGCTCTCTTACAACGTTATAAAGCAACCACAGATATCAAAGAGAGAAGTCATTGGCTTCCTAATTACAACTTATCAAGTGGCTGACAAATTGAACAATTTAGATCAAATTAGGTTTTATTTTGAAAGACGAGTTCAGAAGGAAAAATATTAGCTTCTCTTTGGATGAAAGTCCACCATTAACTCTGACCTAATCAGCTCAAACTCCAAACCCCTGTTTCCATGCTTTATTGCCAACATCTTCTCTCTACATATTTGACAGAAATTGGATCTTATATTGAGGGAAATTTGACAAACTTTGATTTTTAATGAGGAAAGTTTATATTTTGGAAGAAAATGAAAATTTGGCTTGCAGTCTGTAAAATCTTTGGGGGTTCTTATGGAAGGATCTGCCCCTCATGGAGTAAATTAAAGCAAAATCAAGCAAATTTCAACCATAGATAGTTTCACAATATAGGACTTTATGTTTGCTTTTTGACAGAAGTAGTATTGTAATGTCACACCAGCATTAGACCTTTCATGCCCCATAAAGGGGTAGAGGGGTAAGGGTAGGGGGTGACATACTGTATATATTATTAAGGAAGAATATGGCACAGTACGTAAAAAAAATTAATCCCTGCAACTTTGCATGCCGTCACATTGTTTCTTGAAAAAGCAGTAGACACTCCCAGTAGATCAAAGGCAGTGTGGGGTGTAATTGGTTTCTGAGTTTGTTACATGATCTGTGCCATCAAATGAGCTATGCTTTCATTGTGTTCATACTGCATGAAAAGCAATAAACACATGTTTGAATGTCCTGTTAGCTACCCCCCCCCCATGTTATGTAACTTTTTGTGTATTTTGAAGAATCTGTTACAGTTTAAGGTTTAATCTGATGTGAAATGTAACTGTATCAAGTGTACGAGTAGTGAGCTTCATTTCTTCCCTGAGATAATACAAGGTAATGAGGCAGAGAAAGCCGATGTAACAAAAAGTAAGAAGGAATGTGTCATCAGGTAGTTACTGTAGACTAACCCCTAACATATATGAAGGAAGGATATGGCACAGAATGTAAATTTAATATATTTCATCACTCACACTGTGCATATCGGAGGAGTACGGTACAGCATGGGAAAAAATATCACTGTGCAACATAAACTGTGTGAGGAATATGGCACAATATGGAAAAAATACAATTCAACTCTGCACTTTTTAGTTAGATTTACCCCCAACTCACCTTCTAAGATGACATACACTATATATTTTACTTGGTGAAAACAAAACACTGAGGATGCTATCTTTATAGAATTCACATATTAATCCTCCATTACAACATGTACATCAATACAAAAATACATCTGCATCAATATTACACCTTGAAAAACAGCATCGCAAATTCCCCAAGACAATTCATCACTTACGCGGAACTTTTACACCTTTGTAACTCTAATTATAACTTTCTTCTATTAAGCCAACAAAAGAGGTGTAATAAATACGCCAGCATTTGTAATTAAAAAAAACAGAAACTGGTATTGATTGGCATGATACCTATTGAATTGCTTCTGTCATGCAATATGAAGACAATCCATTTAAAGTTCCAATTCTTCAAATGAACTATCCCAAGAAAGTGTGATTAAATAAATGGAAAAGAAAAAAAAAAGTCCAATCTATATGCAAATGACAAACAACCCATTTGTCGTAATGATTTTTCTATGCATTGTTGTTCAGCCGACCATGATAACTGTCTTTTAAGAGCTGTCCACTTGGAGTGAATAGTTTTTGTCAATTCCAGGTTGGTTTGACCTGTTAATAATGCCCTGGTGTGGTTGCGTACAGTTGATGGCTTAATTGATATATTAATAACAATAAGATGAAATGGTAAGCTTATCTCATAATATTGAAATAATATTGATTTCCTGTTATTTTTGCTTTTTTTTTGCTATTCTTAACCTTCTCTGTCACTGTTTGTAGATCAAGGCATAAGCAACTGTGACTTTAAAAAAGTTCTTCAACATTTGGTAAAAAGTCAAGAATTTTTGCCATGTACTGCTTTTGATATAAGTAAGATAAAGTTGTAAGGGGGAGGGGGAATTAAATGTTGAACAGTTTTGTAATATGTTATTACTTCCTAATAATATACCTTACAGTATTAATAACATATTACAGTAGTAATATGTTATTACTACTGTAAGGTATATTATTAGGAAGATTGGAAGGCATGTATGCAGACTTTACAGGAAAGCAGCATAAAACGAGGAAAGGAGATACAGAGATATATTTTGACGCATTAATTACCAAATTCAGCACTTCAGGAACTATCCCAAACTAAACTAGGACCCTTCTGGTATACGTAAAGGTACTGTGTGGTTAGCCAAAAGCAAAAAGGAATTACTCATGAGCCAGAATTGACACTGACTTACCACCTTTCATTGGTTGCAATTAATGAATATTTGTTTGCATAACCTCCATAACCAAGCTACAGTATAACTGTGACTGAACTCTCTGTACACAGTAAGTCAGTGAGCATTCATACCTGGGCTTAAAGGGCCAAACCTCTCACCCCGAACTACAATTTTGGTACGGGGGTACCAAAATTCTCAATTGGCTCAGCTCTTTGTCTGACAGCTAATTCAAACAATCCAGAGTGCCAAAGCTTGTATAACACAGCATAAACTGTACTGAGAGTGTTTTGATTATATACATTGAGCCTTTTATACTCACCCTGAAGCAATAAACTGAGACTGTGTCTGGATGAGGATGAATTTAGATAATTGTAGGAGGGGCTAAAGTAAGAAGGTTACTGTTGGAGAATTGGTACTGTTTAGGGTGAGAGAATTGGCCCTTTAATGTGGGACAAAAATGACAAACAAAATCCCACTGCCTGTGTTCGTCCAAATTGCACCGTATACTTGAGTCAATTTCTTGTTGATTATCTATCTTTGTTCTTTGTTGTGATTGTACTGTACACTTTACAGTATTTATGAATAGTTAATAGCATGAAATATTCGTGCAATTTGACAAAGAATTCCTGAGAAAGTTTGGGGTTGGTAGTATTATAAGTGCAGACAACATAGACGAATCTGGACAGTCAAGTAATGGTGTGATTTGAGTTGGCCATTACTGGGGTCTGCCGTCTATCACCTTTTAAATCAATTTCATTGCTTATTGTACCTGTATCATGGCTGGTTGTACTCTGAATTATATGCTGATTCCCTATTTCGCTGAATATGGGGGTTTGAAATTTGTGTAGACAATAAATGAAGATTTAAGGCTAATTGATCCACTAATGGTTGCCTACAGTCATTCAAAAACTTAAAACAAGTACTAATCAGATTTGTGTATAAAGAACCTTTTGTTAAAGAGATTTAAATTAGAGTTATAGTCTTGGATAGAATTCTAGTCACGTATTAATAGTTGCTATGGACATAATCTGTATCATAATGATACAATTAATGCAAGATAAAGGTTACTTCCAGGTAGGTTCATCATAAAAACACCATCACGACAGTGCTTGGCAGTAATTTGTTCCTGCCTTGGGAAGTCATACTAAATAAAATCCAAACAGGAAAAGTTTATTAACCTACAGGATTTACTTAAGTTTGAGGATAACAAAGAAAGAAAAACTGACTGGCAAATTAAAACATAACAATGAAAAAAATTGTAGTTGCCACTTATGATGCACTTGTGCGAAGAACCTGTCTCATCGATGAACTAGATTTAACCCAAGGAACTTGGGATTTTATCGTGGAGTTTTAACAATTATTATGGAATAAGCTCAGAATAGGCATGGGTGAATCCAACATTTTTGGAGTCATGGGTTTGCAACTACATAGTTACAAAATGCTGAAGCAGTTAGTTTATAATAGACAGAGTTTTACGGCCCAGTTTCCAACCTATTGGTTCAAGTCAAGCCAGCCATAAGCAAGTTGGTATTGGTTTAAATGATGTCATACAGTAACTGTCACTTACATGTACATGTATCTAAAATTTTATTTCGGGCAGAAATTAGTTGTACGCACAATTTCACAGGTGGCTTGAACGGAATTTAAAGCACACTTTTGATATGCAGTATTTTACTAGTGACAATATAACTAGAAATATCACAAGTAAAGAAAAGATTTTATTGTTGAACTTGCAAAAGAACATAAATTCCAATGAAGTACACAAACATCAATTAATTAGCCACTGCGCTATTTACTCACTAGGTTCAAGCTGCAGGGATTACAGGTCTAAATACCCATGTAGGAGGTAAGGGGGGGGGGAGTGATGTAGATGTGAGCATCATGAAGACTTTTTTATAGTTCCAAAAATTCCATGGGAGTCATGATTCCAAGGAAAGTGAAGCTGATTCTCAATCGACTGTTTGCCAAAGGCTGTAACCCCAGCCAGCCAGCCCCTGTGACTCTGAAGTAGAGTTTGATAGTCCACCCAAGCCTTGCACAAAAAGGCTTTATAACCATGAAGACCATTTTGAAATTAATATTCAGGATTAATGGCACTGATTGGTACAGCTTGTACACTTTACTGTATTTGTTTCAAAGCAGGGCTGCTTCTAGCTGCTACACTTTTTCTTAAAGGTCGCCCTCCCCCAATTAAGCACAATTTTCCACAGGCGAGAATTGGTGAAGATATTGATTTGCTCAAGTTTGGCTCAGAAAATAATCTTTATCTGGCTTACCCCTCCCAATCCAACTCCACCCTCCCCCCCCCCCCCCCTGAAAAAAAACACAAATGTGTTTGAAGCCAGGCCTGCACTGAATACTTTATTGGAAAGGATGAATAAACAGCATCGCCCAAGACTTGCCTGTACAATTACAACTTAGTGCCTAAAAACTGCTATCCAGATACACAAAATACGTAGGTACAGTATAGTGCATGACTTCAATGTTGCACAGGGATGAAGGTTTGTAACAACTGATAGAGTTTGTGTCAAAACTTGAGAAGTCTCTCAGCAAAGTTATAATGTTTTCCCATACTACAGGCCACAGACACAAAAAAAGATTTTTATTACATAGGAAGGAGCAGGTATTATGAGGTACTATGCTGCACTCCTACCAACACAGAACGTCCAGGAAACATTTTCAAAGCTTCTTTCACATGTTATAAAATTTTAAAAATGTTTGCAAAATGTTTCAGAAGTTTTTAATAGGAAGTACTGTATTTTCAGGGCAATGCATAAGACAGGCTATGGGAAATTTGAGAATAAGTGAAAGAACATGGGGAAATGAATAGTCAGTTAATTGGTACTGTAAACACAACTGTGTTACTGTACTGCCCTCAACCACTGAAAGTCTGATACCTTTTCTCACTATACCAGCACAATTCAGACAACGTTATGGTTACCAAATAATATAGGGTAATGGATAAACATTAACTGCTAAATACAATACAGAAAACTGGGACAAATCTACTGCATATCTCAGGAAGATAAACAATGAATATATATATGGGTGGGAGGATAATGTGCATTGCTGACAAAATATTAAAATCATAAATAGAAGCAAACTTTTATCTCACCACTCAAATTCAGGCTTTCACCATTAAATCACAATGATTTGTTAAATGCAACACAGCACAGCTTTCAACATTTAACAAGTAGCTACAGGCATTATTGAATTTGCATTCATTTCATATAAATTACTAATCTTTGTATTACTTTATTCCTTTGCAATATACTGAGTTTTAACAGTTACATAACAAGTTATACATTTATGGAAGGAGAACTTATATAAAGTTTTAAAAGTCAATATTTACCTTTTATTTATTTTAAGTTAGAAAGGGAAGAAATAACCAGAGGAAAGCTGTAGAACAGTGGTTCCCAAAAGTTAGACACATGGTATCCTTAAATTTGTTACAGTATCTACAGGTACTGGTAACTGGTTCCTTCTTGAGAACCACAGCAGGTACCACCCTCTAGACAACATTTGGAGAACTGACACCACTGAATTCCTATATGCATGGACAGCCCATGTAACGCATACATCCTATCCATAAATTGTCGCCACTGACTGGGACAAAAAAGTCGCACCAAGATGGCCACCATGAAGCTATAATTTGTATGATTTGACGACAACTCTGTAATATTTTAAACAAAAGTTTCACTTGAATGAGAAACAATATATTTCTGCAACATGTGAAGTGATTTTGACCTTAAATTGTATTATTTTGAAAATTTTTCAAGTTTCTTGCAAAATCTGTTGATTTGAACTAATTGAGCAAGTCAAAGCTTTTACATACAATACCATAGCACACAACCATCTTGCTACACCTACTGTATACTAAAAACGGATGGTGGCGACAATTCATGTCTCATCTCAGACAGTATGCTCTGTCTATATATATGGAAGTCTGTGATTGACACACAACTGGATGATCATGACCCAAATATCTCACCAATGACTACTAGTTAAAAGGTGCATCTTGGGATTGACTTGTGCATGAATGTATGGTGACACTTCCATATTTTCCAAATCAAATGAGCAGACTGTGTTAATTGCATGCATACTACTGTATGTGTCAAAGGTCATTGTAGGTCTTGATTGAGTCATGGATATGCACAACCCAGATACTTTTGCCTTAAGCAGATTCTGCACCAAATCGAAAGCAGAAAGTTCTCTGTAAGTCATGGCAGTATTTCCCTTTTAAACCTTCTACATACTGCCTTGATGTTTCTTTTTCCAGTTTGATTCCAGGCATAAATTAATAAAACTGATTCCACAAAACCTATGGCAAGAGAATCTCAGCTTAAACTCATTTCACTTCTTCTGTACAATAATTCATAGAAAGAGTCATGTGATGTATGACATCACTCTAAAGGGAAATCCCCTCACTTCTAAGGTCAGTTACTAAGCTTACAAGGCCCTTACACTCCATCTGTCCCCATTGAGTTATACTCTAAAATATTTGTGTTAGGTACTGTACAGGGCCAAGGCATGGGCAGCAATATCAGGGGACATGTTCTACAGAATACTTTAGAAATTGTGCATTACCTTTGATTTTTCATGGTGCTTCTTTGAAAAACAAAGTAATGTCCCTATCCCCCTCCCCAAATATTAATAAAAAACTGCCCCCTCCCCAAATAGTCAAAAGAAACTGCCACCCTTCGACCTGCCTAACAGCAGGTTATGATAAACTGTGAATGACAGATTAAAAATTAAACTTTGGCACAAATCCTTTCAAAAGAAAATTTAAAAAATGTAGAGTTTCATAAATACTTCAATGAGAAGCAATGTCCTCTGGGAATGAATTCAGCATTTTCATTATAGACATACGCACTATGTCCCTTGTCCTTCCTAGTATGTCCCTATTTAAATCAATTGGTTAGAAACTGAGCTGTAAAAAACTCCATCTAACTTAACCTAACCCTTCCACCCTTCCACCCCACCTACCCCCCCCCCCCCCACACACACACAGATGTCCTGGGCAGCTGCCACACACATGAACAGTTGAACACACATAAACCACAACTGGAAAAAGGCTGAGGAATAAAACTCACACAAACCAAAACCCAACACAAATACAAAGTGGTCTTGAAATAATTCAAATTGAAAAATACAATGAAATAAAAACCTCTTTTCCAGGCAGGTTCATTTTACATGCGCTCTATTGGGAGATATCACAATGTGAAAAAGCGTATCCTGTTACATATAGAGTGTATCAGCTTACAGTCATAAAACAGATTAAGTACAAAGACCTAGGTGACAATAAGCGTTTAGTATTTGCTTAAGTAATACTATAATCTACTTAAACTTGACTGTTGTACACTAGACCCTTACAAAAGCTATATCTATAGGCAGTATTTCAAGATGTTGTTAGGATCATTGAAGAGTTAATACAAATGATAGTGTGCAATGAATGAAGTATACATATAGATTGCAACAGTAGGCATCATGTGGCAAAATGATTATTAAAATTGGACAACATCTGCTTCTGAAGGGGACCACTTGCAAACATAATTTAAAACCTTTCAAGAAATTTACTTAACATTAGAAAAATGACCATGCTTAGAGAAATGTTAAAATCTAAAAAATTGCTTTCCACACTACTGTCATATCCTTCTATTTTGGCAAAAATTAAATAGATTAACACCACCACTCTGTAGTCTACGATATTTGATGAATGGTTCCTGAGAATCATATGACAATATTTTCCTCACAGAAATGTGAAATTTTCAAAAAAAAAATACTGTACATGATTAACCTTAAATATGCAACGATATTTGTAAGTCTTCAACTACAAAACATCTTTAAAGAGATGTAATACTGAAAGACACTTGTGTGTTTAAGCTGTTGCTTTAAGATAAGTTTGGGATGACTGATTAAACATAGACTCTACTTTTAATTGAAACAAAGTCCCAGTATGGCAGGACTAGGGATTTTTTACATCATTTTTATTTTCCATTTTACTCTTCATGGAGCAAAGTCTTCCATATTTTTTATTTGCCACCCATCCCCTTCCAACCTTACTCCAATGGAGAATGTACTGTATCCCCTCCACAACTTTCAAAACACCCTAAATGGCAGTTGCATAGCAATGGGGGTGGTTTGGGGGGTTGAAATCCCCCATGATCCAACCTTGAAAGAAAACTAATGGCAAAAAAACACCTTAATTTGCTATTTTTTCTCTACCCCCTCAAACTTTTCCCTCATGTTGTGCTAAAACCCCCCTCCCAAACCTACGAAACAATCCTGGCTACCCTACTGCTAAATGGTATTGCCTTTCCTTAATAGCACAAACTCAAATCCATGTCAGAGCCTGCCATTGTTATTAAGTTTTCAATGGTATTTTAATACAAGAGATCTAAGAATCATTTCACTACAAACTGTCCTGAAATAACTTTTTCATTTAAAGTTTCCAACTTGGCAAGTGTGCTTCATCAACCAATTAAAAAAGTTCAAAATTAAGAGACAAATTACCGACTATTTGAGGCTTGTCTTAACAAACAATACCAGGGAAGGAAGAATATTTTTTATCATGATTTGTCTCTAACACAGAAAGAAATAGGCCAAAAGTTAAATTTGTTTCTTTTTTGGGGCATCTTTTGAGACATTTTGGCACCACAGATGGAAACTTCCCAGACCAAACCTTCAAAAACTGTGTGATTAATTATGTCAATCATATCCCCGACCTTTTATCCTTTTGTCCAATCTCTAAATACAGAAGTTACAGTTGGATGAGGATTTTTATTTACCAGCTGCTGTCAGTGAAGTTAATTTCCAAAATTCAGGGCAATATCTCAAAAATAATGCCTCCATGCTGCATAAACAAAGAAATGACAAACACATGTTGCCCTTCAATATCAACAGTTGGTTAAAACAGCTTATTGAACTAATCATTAGCAGTTTAAAACAACAGTGAAGAATCATTATTTAAGCTGGTGCCTAAACCCTTCTATTGTTCTTTATTGTCATCCATTTTCCTCCAAGAGTTTTGTTTAGATAGTCAATTTTCAGCTCGAATAGGTCTTTTATTACACAGTGATCTTTAGTTGTTAGTTTAAGTATTAAACAGCATAATATTTGTGGCAACAGACAAAAGGGATCTATGAGAGATTATTTTTAGGGGACAATTTGATACAAAAACCCAGTTTTGGAGTGAGTTACATTTAGAAATGAGTAAAACATAACTGAAAATTTAATAAAGATGTCATATTTTTTCCATTGGTTTTTGAGAGAGCTGAAGGTTAAAGGGCAAGAGCAGTCGACTCAACTTATTTTGAAATGGCAGCAGAGTCTCCCTTATTTCTCTTCGAAGGAGCTTTCATTACATTCCATACCTAAATATATTGTATACTCAAGGAATGACTTGCAGCCCATTAATTTGACAATTCAGTGAGAAAAATATTGTCATGTGACTCTCAAGAGCATTTCATGAAATACAATAGACTACTGTTCATCTATCGACTCTTTCAAATCTAAACTTAAAATGCATCTGTTTGCTAGAACTTTCAATTGACTAAACTTTCTTTTGTTTGTTTGTGGTTTTGTTCTATACTTGTGTTTTTTCTTGTTGTGAAGTGCCAGTGAATGCTTTATGGTGTAGTACTGAGCGCTATATAAAATGCGATTAACTTAAACTTTAACTAGATTAATTCAAGTCTAGATAATGGTGTTTCCACTTTAAATAGGTATACACTGCCTACTATCTCCCTCCCTATGACCAGGATGGGGAAATGGGCAATTTTTGTTGCTCTGTTCAACAAAAATGTGGCTGGGATTATACCAGAAATTCAAAAAAAAAAGGAGATTTATCACTGTCAAACAACATTTCCAAATTGATGCTGCCCTTGAACAAATTTACAGGAAGGTTGAGGGGAGGCAAAAGCCTGCTTCAAAAGCCTGCCTATTGAATAAGGTGTTATCTGAAGGGTTTTAAAGGCCATTTACTTATATCTTATATGAACAATAAGATGTAACAGTTATAATATTGCTGAAAAGTCATCTTCTTCTTAGATAAGAAATTGAGATGCAAAAATTTTCTTTTTATTTTATGGAACTGAAAAGGGCAATTTCACCATCCTTCTGCAAATGGGAGAGAGATCTCCCCAGTACTCCCCCATCCCCTTGATGAAAACCCTGTATGGGTAACTTTCAATGCCTATGTATAGTAAAAGTACAAGATAAATTTACAGGAAGTCAGTATCTGGGATCATCATTGACGTAAAGTTTGAACAAAATGTACAGTTGATTGCATTTCTGTTGTGAATGATGCTGTCAGTTGCATATGGTACCAGTTTGTCTCATCCAATCATGAGATAGATCTAACTTTGTTATATTTTGTGTTCATAATCCAAAGTAAAAAATAACAAAAGTATAAATGATAATTTTTATTTTGTTTTATTACGTTAATTATAAAGGTCAATAAAACCATGCAAAGACCAGGTTAAGTTGCTTCAACTAGATATGCAATACCATTCTGTTGGGTACATTATATAGATTAGACTTAATATAGCGCACGATGTGACATAGTCATTCACGTGCACTTTACAAGTAATAAATGAGAGATAATACTATAGGTTGAAAAGGTAAGTCTTTAGTCCAGCTTTAAATTTTGAGGTATTCGAGACACTTCTGAGAGAGAAAGGAAGGGAATTCCAGAGTCTAGGACCTGCAACCAAAAAGGCACGGTCACCATACGACTTGGAAGTGGTGCGTGGAACTACCAATCGTAATGTGTCAGTGTTAGATCTGAGATTGTGAGTGGCATTAAAATCTTTTATCAGCATGTCATTGAGATATTTTGGCCCTTGATTATTTAGGCATTTGTAGACTATTAACATCAATTTAAACTTTATTCTTTTATCAACTGTGAGCCAGTGCTCGGATGAAATGTAGGAGGAAACAGGATCATATTTTTTAAGGTTATGCAAGCAACGAACTGCCATGTTTTGCACTATCTGTAATTTACTTATGTGTATCTTGGGAACACCAATTAAAAGACTGTTTCCATAGTCAAGACATGATGTCACAAAAGCATGCAATACACTCCGAGTGGCTTCTATAGAAAGATACTTCCTAATAGAACGAATGGCTTGCAGATGCATCATAGCTTTTTGACATTGCTTGGTAATATGTAGCTGCATGTCAAGGTGCTCATCAAACCACACCCCTAAATTCTCCTCACATACGGGACTTTTTGCACCACACACTCTCCTACTCGGATTGAATTCACTTGTACTTTGGCTAAACTGGATTTGGAGCCAATCAGCATAAATTCAGTCTTTGAATCATTTATTTTTAGTTTATTTGACAACATCCAAGCTCTCAAATCCCTCACACAGTTTTCAATATCAGCAACTGCTTTCCATTGGTTTGTGTCTTGACTGGGGTTAAAAGCTAAGTAAAGTTGGGTGTCATCAGCATACACATGAACTTGGGGTAAATGCTTCTGCACAACAGCAAATAATTGGCTGGCATACAACAAAAAAGCCACGGGACCGTAGCAGCTTCCCTGGGGCACACCATAATGGAGTGGTCGCGATTCAGACATAACACCTGACTGAAGTTGCACACGCTGAGTACGATTCCTAAGATAAGAACTCACCCAGGCAAGTACATCACCAGTGATGCCATAATCTTTTTCCAGTACCACCTCCAGTATTGAATGATCTATGGTATCAAAGGCAGCGCTTAAATCTAGGAGAACTAGAAGTGTGACTTGCTTTTTGTCCATAGACATCAGGATGTCTGAGGTAACTTTGAGCAACGCAGTCTCCGTCGAATGATACGGCCGATACGCTGACTGGAGATCTGGAAAAACATCCATTTGGTGAATGTGCTCAAGTTGTTGGGCAAGAGCAGCTTTCTCAATCACTTTGCTCAAAAATGGGATATTACTAACGGGGCGATAGTTGCTGAAAACTGGATCTAAACCGGTCTTTTTTAGCATAGGTTTCACTAGTGCTTCTTTCCAAATTTTTGGAAAAGTGTGGTGTAAAAGTGAAGCATTGACAATACTGGTAATAGGTGACACTAGTACGTCCAAGCATTCCTTCACCAATCTGGTTGGAATAGGGTCAGAGTGACAAGTAGCGTTACTAAAATCACTGATTAATTTTGAAATTTCTGATTCGGTAACAGGACGGAAATTGTCCAAATTAACTTCAATATTTGGATGACTTATATCTGGTATGTTAATCTCTTGACCTCATCTAAACTTACACGGATCTTTTCAATTTTCTCTGAGAAAAATGCAACAAAATCATTTGCCAAAACTTTTTCATTTTCTGCTTCAGGTAGTGGCATCTGACATTTACCTTTCCTCAACTCACTTACTATCTTGAATAAAAGTTTTTGGTCACCCTTAGAGTCACATATTATTGTGTTATAATATCTTTCCTTTGCCTCACGGATACTACGCTGGTAATCAGTTTGACTCGCTTTCAAACTGAGTTTATTTTTCGATACTTGGATGTTTACGGAAAATTTTTTCTTTCCGGCGCTTTCTCTCGTTTTCTCCTCCTCAGGTCATCATCAAACCAAGGTACCACAGGTCGAGGTGATGATATCCTTAGTTTTTTCCGGGGCAAAATCATCAAGAATCCGAGATAGTACAGAGTCATACTGCTGAGCAGCCTCATTCGGGAGTAATCCAATAACACTGAGTTCCTGTGCTATCTTTTGCTTAAATTTTACCATGTCGATATCTTTCAACTTTCTGAAACGGACAGTTTCCCGGTGAACTTCTGGTTTAGGTACACGCACCGTGAACTGTAGCATATAGTGGTCCGATATAATAGTGTCACACACCGGCTCATCTATGACGAGTTCGTCACAAGCACGTGAAATTACAAGGTCAAGCATGTGTCCGCCGATGTGGGTTGGGCTGCGCACATGTTGAATCAAGCCAAGTGAATCCAGTAAAATCTTTAGTTGGCTAGTTTCTCTACAGTTTTTGTTCTCAAAATGAACATTGAAATCTCCGACGATAAGCAACTTTTGATCGGTAATCAATATTTGCTCAAGATGATCAGTCAATTCCTGCAAAAATACTCCAAAACCAACAGGGTGTTCATGAGAATATGGGGGGCGATATATTACGACAACACAGAAGGTGTCATTAACGATGGTAACGTTCCATCTCGAATATTCATACGACTGTTTTTCACCTGCCTCTTCTTTCTTAACCTGAATATGAGACCTGTACTGCAGTCCAGTGCCACCACCAGTTTGACGTGATGTACGTGCATGAAAGTTAAATTTGAGTCCATGAGACGACATGGCAGCTTGTGACACACTATCATCTTGGTGAATCCAAGTTTCAGTGAAAGCGCAACAATCCACTTTGCTGGATAAAACATGCTCAACAATAGTATCAACCTTATTTCTAACAGATCTCGCATTTATTAGTCCAAACCTGGCGAATTTTTTACACGCACCAAGAAAGTCGCGCTTTATTGTCACGTTTGTGAGTATAGAACCTGCGGCTCTCCTGTAATTAAGTTTGCAATCAAGCACTTGGGCAGGTCTAGTTGATATCCTTGTCGGTATACGGAAATCTCGGTGTTCGGTTTTGGTGTGAGACCCAGACCGTACACCGCGATATCGTAGTAATCCATTTCTTTTCAGTACACTAAGCAAAGAGTTATCAGGTCTAGTATTTAAAACCCTTGGTCTATACCTGAGTAGCTGAGATCTGCTATACGCTTTATTGTCCACTGGCATAGTCATGGCAACAATTGCAGAAAAGCACACATTCAAGATCAGCCAAGCGTTCATTCCGACGATCATGGCAATACAAACAGTAAAATCACGAAAAGCAACGGAGAAAAAGGAGTTCTTAATTCGCGGAACAAGTACAAGTGTAGATTTTGTACCTCCACAGAACAGTCTAAGAACAGTCAACGAAAACATTCGATAACATAGTTACAAAAATAAACGAATACCTTGCTATACCAATGAAAAGCATCAGGGCGTCCACAAATACATCCGCAGTTTAAATGAAAGTAAAAACCGTCACAAAAACTTAGTAAAAGTGGAAAATTGGTGCAGCAATTTAACACCAATGCGGCAGCTGAACAGCGCCAACACATCCAAACATCAATTTCCCCCCCCCCCTCAATTTTTAGATTCGAGTGCCCTGCTTTAAAGGGCCATTCCTCTCACCCCAAACTGCAGTCACTGTAGGGGGGTACCGAAACTCTCAATTGGTGCAGTTCTTTGACTGACAGCTAACTCAAACAATGCAGAATACCAAAGCTTCTGTTACATCACATGAACTGCACTAAGAGTATTTTGATAATGCACATTAAGCTTTTCTTTACTCACCCTAAAGAAATAAACTAAGATTGTGTCTGGATGAGGATGAATTTGTGATAATTGTGGGAGGGACTTAAGCAGGAAGGTTGGGAGGATTGGTTCTGTTTGGGGTGAGAGAATGAGAGAATGAGAGAGACAAAAAGTGTATTCAGCCTTAAAAATTGTTCCATGTACATTTGGTGCTGTGTAGTAAGCATGCTGGTTGACAAGGGTTTTATATGACACACTGGGTACATTGCTAACAATAGATTTGCACAGTCATTGATTATATGTAAGCCATGCTTGCTATGCAAGCATCATAAAGGAAAAAGGCAGTTGCCCCAGATTTATTTCAAAATAACTGCTAAATCTGACAAGTTTTCTCATCATGCTCTTCCAAGTATCTTTCAAAATACTTCAGGACATAGATCTATATACTGTAGTGCATATTCAGGGTAATTCAAACAGTTACTCCTTGTTAATTTCACACTTGAGTGAGAAAATAGTCACATGATTCTGAAGAGCCAATCACAAAATAGGATATTCTGCTACACTTATCAAAATTGGTGTGAATGCATTTTTCCTGAGTGTACAAACATCTGAGTATGGTACATGTACCTGCAAATTGGTGCCATATTGTAATACTGTACTGGGTCATGTGCCTCTGGGCTGTATCATTGGTCTAATTGGTCTCATTCACACTGGTACATACACAGTATTTTTAAAATGTATTCCAGACTATTCAAAATTGCTAATAAGAAAGTTTGGTAATTCGTTGTTGTTGACTTTGCACATGTGCACACCCCCCAAATCGTCAGGATACACAAAACAATCCCTCCCACACCTACACCACATACTCCAAAATTTGAGTTTATGTGAAAATTTGGTGACATCATTCTTTCTTAATCCAACCATAACATAAAGATGAATATTAAAGGCCCAGTTCTCTCACCCCAAACAGTACCAATTCTCCTAACCTTCTTACTGAAACCCCTCCTTCAATTGCCTAAAATTCATCCTCATCCATACACAATCTTGGTTTATTACTTCAGGGTGAATGTAGAAAAACTCAATTTATATAATCAAAACACTCTCCGTACCATTCATGTTGTGTAATATAAGCTTTGGCACTCTGCATTGTTTGAATAAGCTGTCGATCAAAGAGCTGAGCCAATTGAGAATTTCGGTACACGGGTAACCAAAATTGTAGTTTGGGGTGAGAGGTTTGGCCCTTTAAGTATGGTTCTATGCAGTGAGTGGCTTTGGTCTTAATTGCCTTTTTGGTATAAAAATTTGCATTTTGATCTGCTGTAAAGAAGGATTGAGACACCTATTTTTGTTCAAGCTGAATGGACACTTAGATAGTGTTGTATGCATGTACTGAAGAAAACATGGGAATGCTGTATACACTATGTGCTCAGCTCTGTTTGTGTACAGTACATCCCTTGCTGTGCCTCACAATTCCATGCATTAACCAATTACTACAAAACTAGCTTACTGTATTTGATGAACATTCCATGTGAACCCTCAGATGACAGAAAAAGAAGGTCAAAACACCCTAAATTTTGTTATTCTTTTTTTTCAGGAACTTTTTTGAAAGAATGTGCACTTTCCATTTCTAGTTTGTTGGCTATGTGCTTTCATGAATATTTTACTTTCCAGTAAAACAATAAAATTTTGTTCCATGAGTTCAGATATGGAGGAGTTTCAATAGGATAGCAACAAGGAAGTCAGGATTTTGATGAGGAATTACAGTATACCGTATTTACTCTACTAAACGCCCCGGGGGCGTGAAATTTTCTTAAAAGTGCCATTTATTAGAGTCAAATTTACGTGACTTTTCTCTAGGCAAGTACCCCACAACTTGTTTCTTATCTGAGCCCTTCTGATAAAGTGCTATGGCGTATTTGCCCATTTGGTTGTCAGCTTCACAATCAGCTGTGAGCTCCTCCCCAATAATCTGTAACCAAACTTTCCTATAAATATGGTAGCCACGAACAACACTGTGAACTTTGCAAGTGTGATCAACTTTCGCCGACATCTTGATATGTAACGTTACACACAGAAGTGACATTTTTACGAGCCCGCGGCATGCATGCATGTATGCTGTGCACAGCATACAGCCAGGCCTCACGTTACTATACTGACCGGCCGGCTATACGCACGTACATACGGTAATTGCATAATAGTTACCGTGAATAGCACCATGCTTGTATGTATTAGCAGTACATGCGCATTCACAGCATTTCACTGTTAAACAGTTTTCCTGTGGTGAATTTGGATTTTCATGTTAGGCTGTTCGGATAGGCTAGCGAATATTTTTATACCTACGGTATGTACAGTACCACTTTCGAACCGCAAACGAAGCAGCACAGGTTTGCGGTATGTGATAGCTTGATGGATATCAACAGAAATTAGTTGCAGAAACATGCCTTTTACTTCAGGATATGGGACTTTAGGAGATTTCATGGCTTCAAGGTAGGACTATTTCATTTTCCTTTTACCATATTGTCTTTGGAATTAACAATTTCACTTTATGCAATGTGACGAAAAAGTTGGGGGGGCATTTATTAGAGAGGGGGCGTTTAATAGAGTAAATATGGTATACAGATACTTTTATCCAAATCACCATTCCCTTTAAACCAAAGAACAATTAAAACTTTGTAGCTACCATGAACAGCACCCCCAGCAGGTCTTCTTCTAGGCCCAAGATAAACTAGAAATCAAGGGATTGGATGGCAAGTCCAACCCAGTCTCTCTGTCAGACATTAACTTGTCTCACAGAGCAATGCTCTGCTCTATGCAAGGACTTAAAATGCTCAACCCTGTAGGACACAAAACTTAACTTTCATTTAGATGCTTCAGTGAAAGTTTCCATGGTACTTTTAATTGTTTCTAGAATGGGACATGGCAAAAACCAAACAAAGCCTGACAAATTATGAAAACAAACAAAATCCACATCACACATTACGTCACTGTATAAAGGACACAGATACTGTATTCATGAAAGCACTACGTACAGTACCTCGGAGGTACTGTAGTACTTCCATGCTGTATTCAAACAGTGACTCCTTGTAAATTAACAATTCAGTGAGAAAAATATTGTTACATGATTTTCAAAAGGCATTTATGAAATGTAATAATCTACTGTACTATAACAATCCAGATTGGGGTGAGTTCATTATTCCTTTAATCATTCTTTGCCACTTACTAAACTAAGGTGTGCCATTGCTCAATTCTGGCTTTCGATTCACAAGTTCCATAAAGAAAGTATTTGTCCACAGAAAAATCCCTACACTGTCTCCTACATACTGTACCACCTTAAATCTGCCCACAATACTTGGGCATGGGGAGATATTCCCGCACATATTTTTAGCCTTTAAATAAAAACACTGTTCTTTACATTATCACATCTCTCTCTACTTCAAGAAATGTGTTACAATATAAATACTGTTCACCACACATGATAAATGCTACAGCTAACCTGACACAAGAATGATATAATAATGTTAGCCATACAACATGAAATGATTTTCAATCTCTTTGTAATAAATGACATAATTGGAAAATCAAAATGAAATTTCAAAGTGCCATTTTGCAATACGACTACAACAGCAGTTGGTTATTAAAGTGTCCCTGAAAACAATGTGAGGTACTGCAGTGTACATTGCATTGCACTATGTTAGCATTTTTACTCTTACAGGGGCACAATGACTTGACATCGGTGGGGTGCTGAAGGGTACTACCAAAAACTTTGAATTAGAATAATTAATTATTCCATGTCCAAAAGTTAGACAAAAGGTTAAAATTTTGTATTTGTTTGTTATAACCATGTCTTAAAACAATCTTCTTGTGTACAATTGAAAAAGTGTTGAGTGACAGAATTTTAAAAATATTGAATCCCCATTACATACTCATGAAACAATTTCATTGTATGCATATGGGGTTTGTAATAGATTGACTGTTTGTCATTAGTATGTGCAGAAAACTTTAATAGATTTTGAAAAATATGGTGAATGTCACAAACCAACACAATGTGTTGCTTATATCTTTCAATTGGTTATCTGGCTGTTACACAATACATCAATAAATTTTGAATACATGCGACGCATGAAGAGGAAAATTTATTACTGATGAAGATCTTTTTGCAAACAGTAATTATGAAACAATAATAAACTTGATAATATCGCATGAAAAGTAGTAACTGTGTTAAGAAATTATGGTAGAACTTCCATGAACTAACACATGGCATAGCAGCTGGGGTTTAAAAATCAAGAGGAAAAGGTCTAATCCTCTCACCCTAACACGGCTCTCTGATTGACAGCTAGTTCAAAAAATGCAGAGTACCAAAGCTCAAATTTAACAGCATCCACTGTACTGAGAGTGTTTTAGTGACACACTGGGGTCTAGTATACTGACCCTAATGCAATATAAACGGAGATTGTTTCTGGATGAGAATAAGTTTTAGACAGTTGTGGGAGGGGCTTAAGTACTGTGAGTAGGGGGCTAGGAGAATTGAACTGTTTTGAGGTGAGAGGATCAGGCCTTTATGGATAGCACAGGGCATGAAAAACACCAAGGACAAATGGAAGAAGTTTTTGTGTGATCTTGTAAATACTGTATTTACAAAGGACACTAAAGCCAGCATACTGTATCCATGCAGAGTACGCCATTTTGAAGGGCACCAAGAAATTCAACAAAAGTGTAAAGCCATGGCCTATTTGGCCTTTGTACAATATATCTCAAGATCTGAACAAGAGTGTTAAAGGGAAAACACAGTTGCCTTGGAATTATTTCAAAACAACAGCAAAATCTCACATATTTCCTCAAATTGCTCAAAGTATTCTTCATGATATTTTAAGACATACTGTCAACATTGTATATTCTGGGCAAATATGAAACAAAGTTACCTTATAAATTTCACAACTGAATGAGAAAAATACTGTCACACGATTCTCAATGGCCATTCATGAAAAAGGATATTGTAGCCTATTGTAAATTAGGGTTAATTCGGGTAAAGTACAGTTTCCCTTTTACCAAAAAATTAAAATTATGAATATTGCAATATAAAATGGGGGAAGAAACGTCATAATTCTAAATGTTATTTTCCGTATGTACTGTAAATGATAACGTGATGTAAATTTAGAAATTGATGGGCATAAAAGTCTGTGATATATACAAACATGAAGTACTGTATAGCATTTGCCTGCAATGGTGTAGATATGTACCATAGAAGGAAAACTTGATTATCACATCCAAGATAACTATACAGCTTCAGCAAATCATTTAAAAGTATTGAGTACTTCTTGCATTAAATAAATTTAGTTGTATAATGACAAAATTCAAAGGTTATCCAGTAATGCAAACAAATTTTGAGTGTCAAATGATGAGTGGGTTGATAGCAACTAGTATATGTGAAAACTAACAGAAGAACATGCAGGCACTAAATGGTCATAAGAAACACACCTTTATGAATGGTATTTACATAATGCCATTTATACAGCATGGTGTACAGTATTTGTCTCCGTTTGGTGACAGTGTGGGTGAGCAGGTTATACAGCATGTACACATTCAATGGATTATATCAGAACAAGACAAAAAATATAGTAAAAGAAAAAAGTTAATTTTGTATGAATTCCAGGTATTAATTTTGGTTACTCTCAGATTCACTGTATATTGAACAAACCCAGAAACTGTCTGCTGCCACCATTGCTATGATCACACAGCCATTTTCATACATTTTGCACAGTGTACCAAGAAGATGAATGGGGGTAAAAAGTTTGGGAAATGTGAAACAATGGATCATTATGACCAGATGTGTGACAGTGTGGTTTTTGTCACAGAGTTTGGGCTGAACATACTGTACAGTACACACAGTAACTGCAATGCCACATAGCTCCACTATCAACTTGTCTGATCGGAGTTCCATTAAACCCCTGAGTGTGACAACTGAACACACCCCAGGGTTAGTACATTTATGATGTGCACATATGCAGGTGCTACACACCACAGAGGAGTTAAAGGGTTAAAATAAGTAATGGCATATCCAACTTGTCAACTCATCACAACTTCACCCCATCCACACCCATCCCCTGTGTGGAATGTCCAAGGCTGAAAATATAAATATAGTACAGTACATGGTGATTCCAAATTTAAAGCCCCCTTCTTCCCACTACCCTCATGAGGTGATGAAGTCCCCCTCCCGCCTCAGGAGCACCCTACACCCATCCCCTCTTTGTGAAGAGCACCCCACATAAACTTGCTTAAACATCTCTTTATCTATCCTTTGTACTGTACAGAATCGGCAATTTCCTACAATACTCTTACACCAAAAATATTCCACTTCTCTGAGTTCTCCCCAATCATACCTCTGCAGAATATTGTGCCAAGTACAATAAACTGGCAGCACTGTCTTTTAATGATTTGTGTTTTTTGTGAGCAACAATAATTAATTCCTGGAGGATACAGACCAAGTAATCTATCTTATACCTGTCTTCCAGATCTCAAACTCTAAAACAGCAATACACAATTTTATCCTCCCCTTTGGCATAATAATCCTTTTCATTTCAACAATTTACTTATTTGTGGTTCATACAAACTTATTCCTGGTCTTTCAGGTGACCTTTGGAATGTTCTAGGCAACTGAAGTGCTGTGGCCTGAAGTTTGCTGTATATATTTTTCTTTCTTTCCTTTAAGATGCAAAATGATTTCAGTGCTTCACACATACCATTTAACTTTTGCAAGAGTTAATCATTAATATGAAGATCGTGACTGGAAAAAACAGAGGTCAGGGCATTTTATTTGCCTTTGCCAAGTTGTATTTAATCAGTTGCTAAATGTGTAGTTGAGATGTTAAAACTAATAGGGGGCATATGCTAAGGGGATCATAATTGTAGAAGATCATTTAGCTACAGAGATCTTTACACAGAGATAAAGTGAGCAAAGGCTTGTAAATGTACAGTACACATTATGTCTTTACAACAGTGTACTGTATTGGATCAATTGCTGTGTATTCAATGCTTACATGTAAGAATGCACTATAACATACAATGATAGAAGAATTCACACAGACACAATAATAGCTTGTTAGATCTGCAGATAATGGGATTGTGAAGAGACTCATAGAGGTATAATGCTTGAACCACTGTACAAAAGTTACACTATTTCAGTTTCCCTATTATGTTTTTTTTTTGGGGGGGGACACTATCATCCTGGGAAAGGTTTCAGGGAGAGGAACCACTTTTTCTTAAATTAAAGATTCGGTTTTCTCAGATTACTTATTGTACATGCAAATGTGTGCAATAGTTCCATCTTTAACTAAACAATTTCTACAAAAAGTAAAGGGTCCAAAAATCTATTATTTGGGGGAAATTATTTTAGGGGAGTAAAAATAGTAAAGAAACTTAGCGAAGATGATTTTAAAGCAAATGAAAAACAGCTACAATTATTATAGATGAAAGTTTACCGCAACTTTGCATAAATGATTAATTTGATTTGATATCACAAAGTTGTGACTGCATCATGGTGTAGCTATTCATACTGTACCTTGCAATTTTAAAAGAAGGGTTTAAGGTCATATCAAGCTTTGATTTGTTAGAATGGCAACTTATTTTAAGCATTTTGGTTCTCAAGATATGAGCAAATAAAGTTGTCACGTTTTCAACAAACAGTGAACTGGAAGCAAGCACATATGGCTTCATATCCTCACATAAATGAACAGCCTTGTGTTTTTTTTTTAACTTTACAGCCCATTTTCTCCTCAACAGTCCCATGTTATCAAAATAAGATTGCATAAGTGGCATGAGAACTTTTCAAACCTTGCAATCATCATGGAGAGGTCCTATTCCTAATACTGTAACATCAAGATCAACAGAACAGTTTGAAAACAACAAAGGGAAACACAGAATTATTTTTCAATTTGAGGAAGTGATAATCCATACTGCCCTCAAGTTTACTTTGGAACACAAATCTAGTAACTTCATTTGCTGATAACTCAAGAAATACAAGTCTGATTTGAATGGAATCTCACCACATTGTGTAGATTTGGTTCTTCTTTCAAATGTGAAAATTAATTTTTTTTTTTATTAAACTTCACCTCTAAACTTAAATATCTATATGACCAGCCACTAGCTTTTCTAATAGAGGGAAGTGTTTTGATGATATACTGTGTATAACTTGAGGGGAGAGTCATTTTTCTAACCCGCCAGTGTGGGCAGGTGGGCAAAGAAAAAACATCAGTGACTTGGCCATTACTGCCAGTTAGATAAATGACTCTGCCCTTAATACTGTCACTCACATACTGAATGTCCAATAATTGCATTAAATGAGACCATACTGTAATTTAATAGCATATCAAATTTTTTGTTGTACAATGTTTCTATGGGGGAGACAGGATAATTTGCCGACTGGGGGACCAATATTTCAAATGAAGGCTTGCTTCCAGTAATAACCACCCTCTTCCCACCTTAAAATTGGACTACAGTAGTTCATTTTTCTACAGTACCTCAGTTCCTTCATGCTTGCCAAAAATTGTATCAGTTTGTGGCAAAACCTCCGGTATGACTTTGTTCTATGATTTGGGGGCAAACACTTTGTAACAACTGTTTGAATGTACTGAAGCTCTAAACTTTTTACACCAAGAATACAAGTTTGTTTAATAAAGTTCTTAAGTATTCTTATGAACTTTATTAAACAAACTTGTGCAACATGCAGATAACACAGTAGTACAGAGAGCACCAGCACTATCTAATGAAGGATGGAACTTTACAATAATTAGCAGGGTGACCTGAAACCAAGTCAAAATCAATTGTATTTCCATGGATAAACACTCCTAAAACAACTCACAAAAAATGCTGATGAGCATTCCTTAGTATTTATGTTCACAACTTATTACCTTGGTATATAACCTTTATACAGTATGCACAAAGCTTCTGTCTCAATTCATTGCTAAACCATTCACTTTCGCAAGGGAAATCTCCATCTGTATTCATTTTATTCTTTTCCTGCTAACCTTTGCTTTGCAGTTCCGTTTACAAACAGGACTGGTATGGGATGTTACTTAAAATACTACAGAAACAAAGACACAGGGTGGTATTAACAACCAAAATCAGAGATAAAACCAACAAATCCAACATTTCCTCTTGGCATAAAGTTCTTTTCCTGTGGCAGAATTTTCTTAATAGAAGGGAGTGGGTTGTTCAATTTTTATGCACTATTTCTTATAATTTACCCTGAAGGATTGCAGAAATACAGTAAGAGCCAATACACTCTACAAGGTTTTTATAGATATGTTTCATGTGTTCAAATAATCAATTTCAAATCATGTGCCCATGCACTCTCAAAGAGCAATATTTGGAAAACAGTCTGTCTCTAGATTTTAATCAACAGGTCAGGAAAATAATCATTGCAATACATTATTAAATGATTGTTACACGACAAAAGGTCATTACGAATGTTACCATCACAGGTTATGGGCCTATTGAACTCCATGGAAGTACTGCACTATACTGCATGTTATAGCTATGAACCTAATGGGACACATGTGATCCATACTACATAAAAGAGGGACATATCACCAAATGTATTTACTGTTAGAGAAAAGTGCAATTACAATACAAAACATCTCAGAAGATTACATTTCTATGAAATTTTGTTTCTTTACTTATTATTCAGTGATGTTTACTTTTACAGGAAAAATGGAAAACTCATGATCCAAAAATCCAACGAAATAAACAGTTTGCCACTATTATTCCATATTTCACGTACTGTACTAAATGACAATTTAGATTTAGTTAACAGACCATACTGTATTTCCTTAAAATAATGTATTGTGGAATGTCAAATTTCTGGAAAGTGACATCTGTCAGACTTAATGTAGTTATGCATTCTTTAAATACAGGGTAGATGGCTCATGTATTGTACTGTATCATTTTGAAGTGCATCAAATGCTCTCTAAAAATATGGAAACAACTCCAATTATCACTGTGGAGACATGGCCCTTTACTTTAACAGAGCAGGTCACATTTAATACAAAACAGTTTTATATTTTTGGTTGTATCACTTTTTTTCTTTCTATCCAAGCTAATTACTACTTGATCCTTTTATTCAACCAGTGCAAAAATTTCACTCCGTATAAAACTATCACACAAGTGATCATTCACAATGCTATTGACAATGGTTGGTGATAAAATGTACAGTAACAATTATCGATGCTGCCATCAGGTAAAAGAAGCTTTTCAAAAATGTTGAATTACTTGCCTGTACAGCAAACAGAATAAATACATCTTAACATTATGAACAAACAGACCTACTGTATACAAGGGACCTTGAATGTTTATTAAATCTCTTTCGACAAACCTCTGCACACACAGCAGATAACTAAACTATTTAAAATATAAGAAAGGAGACTGAAAAATACTAATTTAATGAAACCAATGTTGTAAATTTAGCCCAGGTGTTTAGATAATTAATCGGGGGGGGGGGGGGAGAAATATTTAGCTTTGTAAAAAATTTTTAACGGCAGAAATGAATATCCCGGAGAGACTTCACCTTCAGGAAAGGATTCTACAAATTGTACAGTCATGTTAGCAAAGTTGGCAGCAGAGTAGTTAAACAGAACTAAAGAGTACCACCTGCAAAGTGTTTTAGACTCTAAGGTTACAAACCCAAGAGCCTTTGGACCCTCACATGTTTTTCTAATGAATCTGAGGAAAGGCTGAAGGGTCCAGGGGTCTCATAATTTTTATCAAGAATTCTTTAAAGGCATATTTTCATCATCCCAAGCAGTTCCAATTCTCCCAACCTACTTACTTCTAGCCCCTCCCACATTTATCTATAACTCATCTTTATCCAGACACAATCCTAGTTTATTGCTTCATGGCTTGTCCCAGTGGCCATACAAGTCCATAATGTATAATCAAGACACTCTCAGTGCCCATGCTGTGTAATTTAGCTATGATGCATTGTTTGAATGTGATGCCAATCAAAGAGCTGTACCAATTGAGAGTTTTGATAATATGTGTATACTGAAACTGTAGTTTGGGGTGCCGAATGACTGCCTTTAAGTGTTAGGCCTAGATCTAGGCAGATGTTTAGTAAAGGGAACTTACATAACCAATGAGTGTCTCCTTGTCCCTTTGCTTTAGTAGTGTCTAACAGGTGCAGTTGACAGGACATGAGGGCCAAACAGTTCCACATCAGTGCACCGCTTTAAGGTAAACAACTAAACATCGACAAGTTTTTCCATGACTGTGGTAGAATCTAATCTTTCTGGGAATGTCCTTGACACATCCCACAAAGAATTAGCCAGCTTATTTAGTTTTGTAGTATACCAAAAAATCACACAAACTCTGTCTGTAGAGAACAATACAAATACTCACTGGCCGAGATTTTCCAAAGGAAAGTGGGGGAGAGTGAGAGGTGAAGGGGTTTGGACAGGATCAGTTGTAAGGGTTTCATTTTGCACTTTCCTGGGGAAAATTTCTGGATTTCCTTCCATTTTCTCACATTTTTTTGATAACATTTAAAAGTCATTTTCTAACTTATTGATGTGATTTCAGTAACTTTCTTCAAATAAGCAAAATTCTTCCCCAACGTCCCAATAACATCCCCTCTGCATTAATACCCTCCTGGTGACTTTAAACACGACACTTCATAATGCTACTGCATGGGCATGTCAATGGGTGCAGCTCCTGACTCCTGTAATTGACTTACTGTCATCCAGTAAATGTTTATCTCCAAATTTTTACCTTCTTGCTCCCTTCCATTTGACTGTGTATTGACTTGGTCCTACCATTAACCATACATACAGTAGTACACTAGAAGTCCTGTTCATGGAAGAAATTGTAGAACATCAGGGCAGAGTAACTATACAGCTGTACAGTAGGTCTTCCCCTTTTCCATCGCCCAAACTTGAATAAATTAACTGAGGAGGTACAGCAATCAACTTGCAAACCCTAGATACTTTCAGGTGTCTTCTGGCACCACAATTTGCCATACAAATATACCTGCCTCTCCTCTCTCACACTGCTGTTTGTACCAGTACTGTACCCTGCCAGTTTCTGTTGTACCAATAATGATGAAGGAACTCCTCATGTAGGCTAACTTAGTTGGTTATAACTTGTACTTATAAGCCTAGCCTATGTTCCTGACATCATAATTCCTAGGCCTTAAACAAATTGTTTCTCTGTATTTGCAGCAATGATATTGTGCAGAAACAATTCATTTGAAAAAAGGGACTTTTTGCAATTACTGAGCATGAGGTTTGGCCTAGTTTAAATAGGCCTAACAGTTGGGTCTTGCCTGGACTGGTACCATGACTACTATACTGGAGAGATTGTTGAGCCTTTTGCTGCATAGCCTGCCCATGCAGCTTAAATTAATTATTGGACAGCCTCTGTGCATTCCAAAGATACTGTACACCTAAAAAAAGGAAACAAGAGTGAAAAAACAGGCTTTACTGTACATTAATCATTTTGCTTCTGAGGTAGTATGGTCTCTCTAGTCTAAAATTTAAATTTCTTTAAAAACCCAAAGTCTGGGTACAGTTTCTCTATTTTGAGAAATCCTCTGACAAAAAATCTAGGTATTACTTAGGCTATGGTCCCATATAAGATCAACTTCTCAAAGATTTTTGCAGGCTATAGGCCTCATAATCAATTTATATTCCTATTCAGTAGCCTGGTCTTTTTCGTTTCTTTCTTATGGAGGAAGCCTTAATATTAAACGTTGTCACTAAGTGGCAGTGCCATGGTACAGACAAATTTTCCTAGTTTTGAAAATGTGCCCCACAACACTAATCCTTTGGGCAGCAGGGATATGACTATGATTAGACCAGGGAGCTGCTTTCAGCTCAGTGATATGGTTACCATACTTTAGCTTTAGGCAGGGAGCTGTAAGTTTGCCTTTCTCACACAGTATTACTAGACTTAGTCCTAGCGGGTAAGTAGCAGGATCTAATTAGGGCTTACAAGGGCTAGGCTAGGCTTGGCTAGGCTACAGTGTAACCTGTCGGCCTCCTTGGTCTTAATTTATTACTGTAGTGGTATATCATCATTCATTCTGCCTGGCTTTAGCCTAACGTTAAATTGAACTGAAGTGATACCAGAGTCAAGCATAGCCTAGGCCTAGGCCTAAGTTAGCTAAGGGAGATCCTTTATCATCTTTCACAAGTGTGTACCGTACAATTTGCGATATTGTCTTCACCTTTACAGGAGTTTTGAATAAAAATTCTGTCAATGACATCGGCCCGAAACTATACAGACTGAGCGCATGAACATCCTTCATTGTTTTCAAACTTTAATTCATGCTACCGTGCGACGGCAAATCCCCAAAAGTCAAAAAGTTTGCATGCACCGTGACAACCAGCTGGGCATGGATGCGGTATGACCCAAGTATTATTTATACATACAGCACACACTTGCATGATGCGCAGAGCTCCCGGACCAGCTTTTTTCCAAATTTTTAACATCCACCACGCTTCCTCTACCTCTTAAAACGGCGTAGTCACTAATTAGGCGGGCCTTAGACAACACTATGCATCCTAATTATATTCAGAAAAATTTCTCCGTACTGTAGAATATGTCATACAATTCATTTATGATCTCACAGATCGATGCGATGAGATCTGGGAGTTGCGAATTTAGTTGACTGGGAAGGGGAAGGGGAGAGCGAAGCTCCCCTTGAAATTTTTTCAACTGCCTAGAAAGTCTCAAGTTTGCCAGTGACTTAATTCCACCTCCCCTCCCCCTTCCCTCGCGCCCAAAATTTTTTTCCCCAGAAATATTTTACCCCTCATTTAGTAGGCCACCTCTAGTCACGGACCTGACAAGATATTCGCTTTCATCCTGCATTTGTTTAAAATGTCCCTACATAAACGTAATTGGCAAACCCGAGTCTACCATTAGGAGGTGTAAAACACTTCGAGACAAAATTCCCTCATCAAATTAACTTGAACGCAATACAGTACTAGGGGCCCATCATTATTTTATTCGAAAAATATTTTCCGGTCTGCTAACTGCAATGTATACGGTGCAAAATAAGCACATAAAGTAATCGCAAAGCAACATCCAGGAAACTGTAAATAATTTGTTCGCATATTTCTACATCAAAGTCAAAATTACCAACCTCGCTGTGGTACAATCTTCATACAGAACATCGAATTGTTTCCGAGTCAAAAGTTTGCATCGGTTAACACCAGGTTGTATGGCTCCGAGACCTCTCAAAATGCGTACTTGTTCAACGTTACATACCACGGGAGTAATATTCAATCTCTTGAGTTTGGTGTAAACTGTGTGGAGTCCACCGACGAGATGTTTGAGAAAAAGATCAAACGCTTGAGGTAGGCAGATCATAACATCACCATCAATGTTGAAACTGGCCAATTTCGCACCCCTGTACTCGATAATTCTACACTCGTTGTTGGCCGGGTCACTGCTAACCGGTGGAGGGGTACTGTACGCCAGTTTATCCAAGCGGTAAAGAAAGTTACTCGGGGGTATTTGAGTAGGCGGGGAGCCATCCATCATTTTAAACATTCCAGCTCTGAATATTAATTCAATTGTTTAAGAAAAAATCACCTCTCCAAACATCTGCCAAATGGTTCGCCGAAGAACTTCAAAATATACTGTACCCAGTTATGCCTGAGTTCCTTTCCTTTGTAAATCACCCCCACAATGAAGCGACAGTCTTCTTGTTATCTTTCTATTGTCACAGCGCCGGTCAAGTTCCAAATGCTCGAAATGTTTTCTCACCTCAAACTGACTATCAAATCAACGGAGAGATTCACTTTTTCCTTCCCCTCCTTGCCACACGACTTAATTGTAAACTTTATACTCTCCGAAATTGTATTTCATTGCCATCAAGCTGCGGTGACAAAGGGGTCACCCACTTCCACGCGGGGGGAATTCTGTTGATATAACAAGTCAATGTCACTGTCCCAATAATTTGACCAATTGCAGAAGCGCGATAAGACTTTGCAAATAGAATATTTTAAAATGAGTCTACCCTTTGCGATAGTCGCGTGGAAGAGTCGAAGATAACACTCCACTCCTCTCACACAGTCCTTTGTTTGCAAATCGAACTGTAAATATTTCTTCGCTGAAGATCGAATCAACTAAAACCTTTTATCGCTTTCCGTGGTTTTAATGGCGATCTGAAAATAAAGGAAAGCAATAATATCTATTCCTTTCCACTGTTGTCTCACTGTATGCAAACAGATAGTTTTTGTGTCAAGAGTAAATTGGTGCTTAGAGCAATTTATTTACAGTATTTGAGACGTGTAGCATCTAGTGATTCATTTAACAGATGTGTTCGCTTTCACACAATTCCGTGTAGAGTGACGCTAGAACAAAATATAATTTATTGCTCTGTGTACGTGCTCCCTATCTGCAATACAACAAAACCTTTTCACATATTAATTTTCAGTAGTATTTGCTAGAGCGACTATAATCAGCGCAGGTCCATGAGAGGAAATTAAATGTGTTTTAAGCCTTACTGATGGCATTCATTTCCGCTAGTATTATCATAATAAACCATTCGGACAGAGAGGTGTAAGGCTCAAAGCGTGAAGTGGTTCCCAAAGATTGGAATGATTGAAAACAGACTTAATGGGTTCATGCAATTAATGATTGCAACCTACGAGAAGTCTAACTGAAAATGTCACAGACGTTGTAGGATTAGGCAAGAACTCTCATTTGACAATATGCACTTGTGAGGTAACCGAACTTAATCGGTAATCATTCCGTGCCGCCCGAGTGGACATGGGGGAGATGGAATGTTTTATTCCGTGACAAGTTTGAATTGTGAGTACGGCAGATTGTTTAGCCTAAATTAAATTTTAACTTAGGAATATTAAATTTACAATCTATAATTAGCATTACCTGGTTACAATTTGTCAAGGAAATGGATGAATGATTTTTCATTCAAAATGAAGAAATGATGAAATAGACAAAATGCCGCGATGTTTACCATGGGACGGTAACTGACAAGCTGGAACGCGGTGGCCAGATCGACTTTAAGTGAGGCGCTCTTTATTCACAAGTGGCTACTTACAGACGAATGCATTCAAAACTTATGAAGTCTCTTCCTACTTATTTGAAAACTTCAACTTTGGTTACATTTAGAGTTGAAATTATTATACGCCATGAACGTTCCAATTATTTTTAATCATAGCATTTGCTGAATTCATTGACCAAATGAAATCAGAATAAGGATACATTCTAACAGTTAACGGCAAAGAAGCTGCATATGAATAGGAGAAAATACGTTCTTGAATTAAAATTTGTTTGTTTGTTTGGTTGTGTGCGCGTTTGTTTGTTTTTATAATTTTCTGTGAAACTGAAAGCCGTTATACAGAAAAGAGAATGAATGCAGAATTAATAGAATCAACAATGGCAGCCTGTCAAGTCACAGTAAAACTCTTGCTCATGAAATTTCAAAATTGACCACTCAAAATTGTAGCACTAAAGTAGTTTATAAATTAAACATAATTCATTTAAAAGCTAACTAATGTTCATGAATTTCTCAAAGGTTCCTTATGGTACCAGTTAACTATGCATTTGATTCTAAAGTGTATACGTATTAACAAAAACAATATTAATTCATATGTCAAAAATTCCCACAAACCGATGGATAACTAACCTGTTAACTTGCAGGAAAAGCAACATGGGGGCTCTTTGTTTTTGAATGATTTCAAATTCAGTGCAAGGAACATGAATGTGGAAGTAGGTTTCCATGTGTATTTTTTATTTTGCCGAGTTCACATTTAAATGTAAAATTATTGAACATTATACGCGTTTAATTAAAATGGATAACGTTACTCAGGGAGCGTGATTTATTTTAAAAAGAATTATGACTGTAATGACTCATCGAAATGCAAAGAAATGAACTAAATTCGTGACCTAATAAATACCATAGATCGGCATCAGTGATTGTAATAAGTATAGTGACTATAGTAGGAGTGGACTTCAACGTCCGATAAGGAAGGTCACGGGGACACCCCGTCTTTGAGCATATTTTCGGTATCTGTTAAATACGCAAACATTCCCCCTGTTTATATGCTTCGACGCAAACTCACGAGGCGTGCAGGGAAAGAGTCATTTCCAGCGATCTGAAAGCTCAAAATTTTCCACCAGTTGTCTTGTACGCTCCGCGACAACTTGGTGGCGCTACACGTAGATAGTCTTTCTACAGTTTCCCCCTTTCCTGACAAATTCTTGACTACGCGCCTGTTCAAGGTGATAATATCCATGAACCGGCTTTGTAATTCTTCATCTTACCTGGGATTTGTTTGGGAGAGACGTTTGTTTTTACAAACACTTTCTTAAAAATAGGTCGCGAGTTGGTTTGTTCGATCATGGAAGTACTACCTCGGTTCCATGGTTCGACGTGTATTTTAAAAACGTGGGGCTTAAACTCTGGACTCATTCAAAATGGTACCTTTTTGACTAGAATAACTTAAGACGTATTATTTTTTGTACTTGACGTTTACCTGTGTTGTACAGTACATGTGTACAAGCAATACGTGCTTTATCTGCAGTACTGCTGTAAGTAGGCCTACGTAACGGGTTTCGTCTTTAGTCGTAATAACAGACTATGTTTACTTTAAAGATTCCGTGAAGAAGGTTTAGCATGATGTAGATGAAGGAGGGACTGATTGTCGTAGTGGTGTATTTGTGGACCTCTCGGGATTACTTTGGTTTGCTTTATTCTGTTTTGATTCGATTTTCAATCTTTCAGTCAGAAACGTTTGCCCGCTAAATGCAAATGAAACATTAACAAACTTTATTAGATCCAAGTCACATGTCGCCCTATTTGAGACGCATTTCTCATTGGAAGGGTTCCAAAGCTGCCCTACTGAATATTGTTGCCAAGTGTCAGGAAACGTCATTTAACAGTGTGTGACGCCCTGACGTATTCCACTAATACACAAACCGATTTGTACCCAAACTTCGTAAGCCTGAGGAGCCCAAATCGGTAGTCCACATGCACGAGGTCCAAAAAGTTCCCTTATTGGTCACACAGGAAGGCAGATATGGGTCTCAAATTTAAATCTTGGGTGCAAAATTATATAGTCCCAAATGTTGGCCATTATGGCCCATAAGGATCCGATATGGGAAAGATACCTCGGATGCCGTCCCACACTTTCAAGTATGGGAGTTCTGGATAACGTACTTTACATTGCCGGCAAAAAAAATTATACTCTTTAATTAATTCTGAATTCCCAAAGCACATGTTACAAGAGGATCATTACAGTGGGCAAAGCCTAACCTAAAACAAACAAGAAGCAAAAATATATACACTCTAAAATCAAAACAGTGAACTTAGTCACTCCTTGATCGAGTGAAAAGTGTTAATTCACTCCATTAGAGTGATAATTCACTCCAAGAGGAGTGAAGTTCCCTCCAAAAAGAGTGAAATTCCCTTAAAACGAGCGAAGCGTCACTCTTGATGGAGTGCCCACAGTGATCGCTCTTAAAAAAAAAAGAGCGATCATTGCAGGCACTCGTGGAAGAGTGAATTTTCCCTCTTCCTCTAGTGAATTTCACTCTTTTTGGAGTGAACTTCACTCCTCTTGGAGTGAATTATCACTCCAATGGAGTGGATTAACACTTTTCACTCAATCAAAGAGTGACTAAGTTCACTCTTTTGATTTTAGAGTGTAAGTGAAAACAGAAAAATTCGCGCTTTGCTTGATATTGTCTCGTCTCTGCAGTCGTCAAAAGTAACTTTCGTCTCACGATCCGATAAAATATATCCATATCCCGTCCGTTTTATTTAAATTAGCTATTTTGAGCGCATGTGTTGTCAATTCTTATAAAATTTGGCAACTTATTGACAGCAGTGCAACAATAATTTTAATTAAGTTTATGGTTCCATACTTTTATTAATATTCTTATATTTAAATGTCGATTGTTTTTATCTCCAATCGGCAATAAGCATGTGTGCTGGGTTGAATGGAAAACTTCATGTCTTCATGGGGAGGTGGATGAGGCCGGTAGCTACGTCACTGTTCATGGGTCATTATGGAAGGTGATGTCACTGACGACGAAACGAATTCTAAATCATGAGCCCTACTAGCCTGACATAAACAGTATACAAATGCTCTCAGGATAGGTATCATGTATTCGTGCGCCCTATAGAGGGCGTTTCTTTATTTTCTCTCGTACCCCAAAACAAAGTATTCGATTCCTTACAAGTTGGTGTGTATTGACAACCTTGTCTCGCGTATACCACTTTCAATTATGCAAGCCATTTCACGTTTTCATAAAGGGCAAAATACAGTCTTCCCATTCTTAAAACAAAACAAGAGATGAATCTCATAATTTCCCGGCTTCGAAGAATCTTCATAGTAATTGGGACATAATTATTATATATTTAGAGTACCGTAATGGGCCTAATAGTTGTGATCAATGCCTTAACCCTTTATCGTTGTTTGGGTCCTTTTGGACCCATGCGGAGAGCTCGGCTATCACCCGTCTTTACTGTTTCACGCGGAGCTCGAAACTGAGAGTAGCCACCCGAAAATTCGGCCACAACAACGAGAGACACAATAGTTTAAGGTCACGGGGTCAATGGCCTACGGAAGCCGATGCGGGGCGCGTTACGTCCGCTTTTCCGCCCACTCCCGAGGCGCGCAAATATGCCCCGATCGGAGCACAACGGTAAAGGGTTAATCCCTTTTGTTAGATTCGCCGTGATTTTAGGTTCCCTTTAAAAAAAGGAGAATGTAGTTCACCTCAATCAGAACTCCAATATCCTCGCTCTCCAATATCTTCGCTAAAGAGATTTACGATCGGATTATAGGCCGATTTTTATGATTTCTAGGTAAAGACTTCCCCTTATCTGTTTTAAAAGACCTGAACATTTGTCAATTTTTAAAAATACATGGTTTTTATCAGGACACTACCAAAGAAAAAAATGTTAACTTATCATTTCGTAACGACACAAAGACAAACGGTCTTTATCGGACAAGCGCAAAAACTTGAATCTGTTTTTTAAACGTATCCTTTTCGATTAAACTTATACAATGACGACAGAACAGTGTATTGCGAGGCAAATTAGGACCGATAAGTTTTTCGATTTAGCATGGCCATGCTTCCATCTAAGAAAACTATTGGTCCACTAGGAGAGAAAAATTGGATCGCATTTCGGATTTGCAGATCGTTGTAGTGTGACCTGCCTTTTATCACATTCATGCAGAGTGTTTGCACTTAAAATTTCTCTAGTGAAAGGAAAGACCAGTCACCCCTACTTGAAATAAATAGTAGACTATCCCATTCCTTGCATGGACCTGGAGAATTATGTGACAATATTTGCCCTCCCCAATTTTGTATTAGCCTGGGTAACTGTTTCGTTTCACTTTGCATATGCAATATTTCAAACTGAATAAACATAATATGGAGAGAAATACCTAGAAGGAAAATATAGAAAGGGATGTAGAGGTTCTCTATAAATACATTCGTGGTTGCTCATTGTCCCTTTAAATATGACGTTTTGATTTCAAAAACACGCCAGATATCTATAAAGGAAATTTAAGGAAAAGGAAGCAAAAAGAAAAAAAAGCTAATATTTCCAGAAATTTTTGGTCGATTGATGCATGTTTCCCTATTAATCAGTAATCAGCTTCTTACAACTCCTTGCTGTACCGCTAGGTCATGTTTGAATGATACATCTATTTCGTATACTGTGCAACTAGTAATTCTGGGAAACTTAATCCAAGAATGACATTTTGCCATAATCTGCTTTTTCTAAGGTTTAAAATTACCCATTCGTGAAGGAAGGTGAAAAACACAAAATTATTTCCAACTCAACGGTAATGATGTTTGTCATCATTTATCTATCATTCGGTCGAGGTGATCTTATGATATACGCTCTGGAAGAAAATAACATGAAAAGTGCAAATTATGCAATATAAACCACATTTTGAAAAAAAGGTTTCATCGTGTTAACCATTTTAATTACTTATCCAGTCTCTCTTTGGGTCATGGTTAACTTTAAAAATGTGACATTATGGAAGAAGGGTTACCAGAAAACATGGTGAGTCGCCATCTTGAGATTCCTAACGAATCATCGTAGAGTGAACTAGCGTAAACTAAATTTGATTAAATCTAATTTATAGGAACTACAATTTTGAAGTCAGTCAAACAGTTAGTTAGTTAGTTATTTAATTAATTAGTTAGTTAGTTAGTTAGTTAGTTAGTTAGTTAGTTAGTTAGTTAGTTAGTTAGTTAGTTAGTTAGTTAGTTAGTTAATTAGTTAGTTAGTTAGTTAGTTAGTTAGTTAGTTAGTTAGTTAGTTAGTTAGTTAGTTAGTTAGTTAGTTAGTTAGTTAGTTAGTTAGTTAGTTAGTTAGTTAGTTAGTTAGTTAGTTAGTTAGTTAGTTAGTTAGTTAGTTAGTTAGTTAGTTTAGTTAGTTAGTTAGTTAGTTAGTTAGTTAGTTAGTTAGTTGGTTAGTTAGTTAGTTAGTTGGTTAGTTAGTTAGTTAGTTAGTTAGTTAGTTAGTTAGTTAGTTAGTTAGTTAGTTAGTTAGTTAGTTAGTTAGTTAGTTAGTTAGTTAGTTAGTTAGTTAGTTAGTTAGTTAGTTAGTTAGTTAGTTAGTTAGTTAGTTAGTTAGTTAGTTAGTTAGTTAGTTAGTTAGTTAGTTAGTTAGTTAGTTAGTTAGTTAGTTAGTTAGTTAGTTAGTTAGTTAGTTAGTTAGTTAGTTAGTTAGTTAGTTAGTTAGTTAGTTAGTTAGTTAGTTAGTTAGTTAGTTAGTTAGTTAGTTAGTTAGTTAGTTAGTTAGTTAGTTATTTAATTAGTTAGTTAGTTAGTCAGCTAAATAAGGTGCTAAATAAGGTTTGGCGTTCAAATTTGATTTAAGTTCAAGTTTGGTTTCAAATAAGATGCAAATATTGACGTGATTATCAGATGGTCTGACTCATTCATTATGTATGGGCGTCAACCCTGCCTTGTTACGGAACACGTTTGATTTCGTTATTTACCTTCTTCGTGTAAGGTGTGTTCTCTGAAGGAGGGCCATTCAGCATGTTGAGGTATCGCTGACCTGAAAGTGGGGTTTCCCCTCCCATTTGAATTTTTTGAAAAAAAAAATAGGTATCACATGACAATCTGGTACTATGTATGCTACCTTTTTAAGTAAAATTTGAACTGTTACAAAATGTGCGGATTCTTCGGCACTAAAATATAAATCATTAGTGAGGGAACTTAAGGGAGACAACCCCTCCTATTTGAAAAATGTGAGAAAATTGGTATCCCTACATGCAAAATTTTGCCTCATATGCCACGTTTTGAAAGGAACTTTGCGTTGCTAAATTAAGTACTTTTAGGATCTAAAAAGTTGGCACCCTTGGAGGGAGGGGGATGGCCCACCCCGCATGCGTACGCCATAGAGTGTATTGAAACGTTTTAAACTGTTGAGAAGACTGGGAAGATTATGTACGCACAGTGTCGGCTCCAGAATGCCAAATTCGGGGAGGACCAGAGGCAAAAGAAACAGCTAGGGGAGTTTCTCGCGCAGAGCGAACCGAACACAATGCGCGCACTCCTGTTGGTGGGAGAAGCTTCCTGGAATTTCTGAGGTTTTAGCATATTTCTGGGTGGGAAATTTAGTTTCAGGAGATGTATATTACGTATTTTTACGGTTGTCCCAAGTTCTAACTGACCCAACTCCTAACTGACTTAACTTGGGGAAGCTGGAGGCAACTGGTAACACGGGGGCGGGGGCAAGGAAAAACTGCGCAGCAAATTTCCCCACAGAGGCTCCCCGTAGCTTCACCACTGGGTATAAAGGTTTACCCACTTGAGATACGTTCCAAGTGATATTAGAAGACGGTATATTGCAGATAATAAATAGGAAAAATGACGACAACAATGGTTGAAGTCTTTTAATGTTTCATGTTTTACTGTTGGCATGAGAACCACTTTTGGAAGCAACCAGCTTTAAATTCGATGAAGGGTGGAAGTAACCACGTTGTTACAAAATGACCGAATTACATTGACAGACTATACCTTAAGTCGCTTGTACTTTCCGAGTTCGAGTAAAAGAACATCGAGAATGCCAGCTGAGGTGGCGCGCACTTTGGTGCGTTCGGAAGTGTTAAAAGCATTCAAATACGAATAGTCCTTAATATTAAAGTGCGATAAAATTTTTATTATTGTACATGGTTCATCGATGGCAGATGGTATTGTAATCCAAACGCTGTCATGGGTTCCGCTCTCTCGTTCTGCTTTCAGAAATTGTTTTACTCTGCTTTCGTTTGACAGACTCTTTGTTTCAATCAAAGATAATTTAATCTGTTTGATATGTGAACGGAAAAAATTCATACACGGTCACGTGCGTTATTATCATGCACGGACGAGTAAGAAACATTTAGTTTGAAATATTATATCCTACGCAGAAAAGACAATAAAGTAATATTCACTGTAGTGTTTTTATCTCGACAGGAAATTCAGCGTATTTATATGTTTTGATTTCCAATTCCTGCAATTTAAATACGTTATTAACATGAAAGAAACACTATGTTTTAAAAGTAAAACAAATACTTTGGTAGCCTTAGGAATTGCGACAGCCAAGACGATTGAGAGTGTGTAGAGTATATAGCAATCGCAGATATGTACCTTTGGATCCCCGGACCTGCATCCATACTTTGGTTTTTGCAAGTTTCAGGGCACAAAGGTAATAAAAACGAATGGAAAAGGTTACAAAAGAAGGTTAGAAATATGAAAAATCATTAGTAGCATTGTCAGGAAAAGTTTTGCTTGCCAGGAAACTTGAAATTTTATTGTTTCTGTCACTCAGAGTTAAAGAGATTTCATTCCTTCAAAAATTGACTGAGATTTTTCCTTTAATGTTTTTTTTTTTTACACTTGATGTTACATAACGTACGTTAATGTTATATAAGATATTGTGTTCTCAAGGGTTACCTTTTAACTTCGATAGGGGCTAGACTGGTGGACATAGGCTACACATTGAGATTTGAATTCCTTTCCTGAACAACAAAACCAGCAACAGTTATAATCCCAGACAGCAACAAATGAACAAAATTGTTGTAACGGTAACACAATGCACCCATAACCCCTGAAACTCAACCTGGGACCCACTCGTCCCCTTTCAATGTTGTCCCATAACTGATCGTTTACAAAATTTCAAAACTGGAGTCAACATCGAAAGATGGTGTAGGGAAGGTTACCTGTTTTATGTACTTTTGTCGAAAAGAGTAGTATCTTTGGTACTTCGTGCGTGCATGCACTCTAAGAATATCTAGTCAAACGGAGCACGAACCGGAATCTTGTTAAACATTTGAAAAGATTCGTCTCAAAATTGACTAGAAATGATTCAAATATGAAACTATTCGTTTCATATATGAGTCGAATCTAGTCTAAGATTTGACAAGATTCCTGTTCGTGCCCAATTAATAAGGCTTTATTCAAATTTAACTTTTGAACTAGATTTTTAGGACCATCCTAACAAAAGTTAGATGAATTTAAGTGGAGGAAAACCATTCAAAAACGTGCTCTTTGGAAGAATCTCCATTGAAAAATATTGAGAATTATATTTTTCATTGAAAATTGGCGTACCCTTCCACCCACTGTATCGAGATAATAGTGAGGCCTACATGGATGAAAAGAAAACATTCTAAACTTTCAAAACCCGTTTGAACTAGGTTGGTTCCTTCCGATTTGATCATTTGAGAGACCAAAATGTAACAATAACTACACCTGCGACACACAGTTAAGGAGACGGGTCTGCTGGAATGATCACGATATTCCGTTATGCTAGAAATTTTTTAGAGTGAACATTCCGTTCAGTAAGTCGGTTAAGACCGACCTCCACCGTTGCTATGTTTGATACCTACACAGTTGTAAGAAGTTCAAAGTCACCAGTTGACGTTCCCTATACAACAGCAAGATGACCAGACGACCAAGTTTTAATTGTTCCTATATAATAACAAAGTTTGTGTATGCGAAGTCGTAAAAATTAAATTCTTCTATTTCTTAGTCGATCAGTCTTTCTGAACTAAAATTTTCAATTAGAGACAAAATTTTCATTTAATTGTTCGGATACAGTTTCGCAGTTTAATTCATCATTTTGCTTCGTTAGTTTCGAGGCTACAGTTATTTCGTATGACGCAAAATTTTATATCAAGCCCTCCACTGAATCTTCAGTAGGTCTATATCATTAGGATGGGTAGATCTGTGCTGGGTTACTTGCTTGTGACACACCCGTTTGAGTGTCATGCTCTGGGTGAGGAAGCCCGTTTCGTGGTCACTTAGAACCAGATTGTATTAAAGTACCACCATGGTTCTCATTTGATAGAATATTTTCACACTTACCCACGCATTTAGGGTTTCACAAATGCATTGGTTCGAACTCTTTTAGGTTTTCAGGAGAAAACTAAGAGTGCAAGACGGTGTTATTTTTGAAACAGTATGAAGCATATTTAAAATATAAATGGTACATAAACCAACAGGCATGTATTCATCAACCAAGATAGTTTAACCCTTTACCGTTGTTTGGGTCCTTTTGGACCCATGCGGAGAGCTCGGCTGTCACCGATTTTTACTGTTTCACGCGGAGCTCGAAACTGCGAGTAGCTACCCGAAAATTCGGCCACAGCAACGAGAGAGACAATAGTTTAAGGTCACGGGGTCAATGGCCTACGGAAGCCGATGCGGGGCGGGCTACGTCCGCTTTTCCGCCCACTCCCGAGGTGCGCAAATATGCCCCGATCGGAGCACAACGGTAAAGGGTTAAATCCTCCCAAACTACTTCTAGCCCCTCCCACAACTGTATAAAGTTTATTCATTCTTATTTGGCGCAATCCTAGTTTAAGTTATTTCTGGGGCACATCTTGGTGATCATACAAGGCCATTTAGTGTAATCAGAAGACTCTTAGTGCATGCGGTGTAATATGAGCTTCTTTACATTTTTTCTAATATAATAATATAAGTCAAAGAGCTGTGCCAATGGAGAGTATTGATACAGTCAGGGTAACATAGTTTGAAGACGACATAACGATTAACTGATTAACGAGTGAATGGCTTCAAATTCATACAGTTTGTTCGTCCAGTGTTATTTTGTTATTTTGAAGTCTATAATCATGACACTGCGACGTCATGTTCCAGTTAATTGAATTACAATAGAATTGAAACTAGAAACTTTCTGTCTTCATATTTTGCAAACTTCAACAATTATAATTAACATCAAACACAACATCAGTGGAGTAACTCTTATGCGCTCAGACGGAGAAAACCCTGGTCACCTGGTCACCTGGTCACCTGGTCTGGATAAAGATGAGTTTTAGATGAATGATGGGAGGGGCAAGAAGTAAGTAGGTTGGGAGAATTGGAACTGTTTGGGATGATGAAAATATGCCTTTAATGCCCACGGTGATGGTACGGTAGGTAAGGTTCTTTGTTTGTTATGGTCAGAGCTCACCTAACCTATTTTCGCCCAGACACTATAAACGATAAACCACAGTTACGATACCGACAGACGTAAGTCAGAACATTTGTGACATGAAATGAGCTTGCAAAACATTTCTCATCATATTAAGTTTTTCATTTTTCAAACAATTGTAATTTTGGAATACAGACTGTGAGTATGGTCTAAGTCAAGAATATTAATATTTGTGATTTGAATATAACCGTCAGCATCACATATCAAATTGAACACAATAGTTGACAAGTAATTAAGAGAATGTGTGCATATGGTTACAACAGAAAGACAGACACGGTGGTGTAAATGCAATTATCTCCAGATCTTCATATTCCATTATTAATCAGTTACTGAAATAGATGAAATGATGAAAAAGTTTGAAGATCTAGTGATCGAATAATGTATAAAATATTGCAATAATTTCAACAGATAATTCGCTGGGAGATTTAGAAAGCCCCGTGTAACAATCATAAAGAGCTTTTGTGTAATTACAAACCCTGCAACTTTTATAAAGGGAAACGCCTAATTAACATTCAAAAGTTGACTCTCTTGGGAAACGCCAGGTTAAAAACAGATTAAAAACCTGCAGAAGGCAGGTTTAAAAAAGCAAATAAATGGGAAAAATTTGACACCATGTGTAATAAACCACGAAACACTAAACAGATTTTTTCAAACAATGCCACTGCCAATGGCGGCTCTACGGGGGCAAGGGTGGGATTTGTCCTCTCCCCCCAAATTTTGTTCTGTCCTTTAAAGTTTGTTCAGTTAAGAGTTGGCGTAACCGAAAAAATACTAATATAGATGAATCCGATTAGCGCTTGTTTTTAGTGACTGTAGGCAGCCATTAGTGGGGTTCATCAGCCAGTCTTCATTTCGTCTTCATTTATTGTCTACGTGAATTTCAAACTCTCATATTCAGTGAAGTTGAGAAAATCAAGATACACTTCAGTGTGCAGCCATTCATGGAACAGGTAAGGAAGAAAATTTAAAGATTAAAGGTGATGGACCCCAGTAATGGCCGACTAAAATCAGACCATCACAATCTGTCCGGATTCGTCTATACCTCTACAGAGACTTAATTTTTCATCCCGAGATATGCTAAAACCTCACAGCTTTTGGTAGCTTCGCCTCCTGGAACTTCACCTTCAGGAAATGGGCGCTTTCGGCTAGGTTTCGCGCTGCGCTCGAAATTTTTTGTCCCAAACATTATCCTTTGACCTTATTTTGCCTCTTTCAATTTTGAAATTTTGGCGCCGCAATTTTCTGTTGCAGAAGGAAACATAGCTTATACACAAAGTGATTCCCGGATACCTACCCGGACATGTTACAAACCGAATAATTTCTATCATTGACGTTTTTCATGAATAATTCCCACCTAAGTTCAAAAAATCAGATATTCTGTTTGATAGATGTAGTTGTCTAGGACATTAACTGGGTGGGAATTGTAGGAAGGATGAAGGAAGATTTCAGTTCTGGAAAGGTTCAAATGAACATTGAACTGTCGTCCGGATAAAGTTGTAAAATTGAAAAGCTTAACCCCATTGGAAACCGAGCAAAAAAATAAAAAAAAAAGAGAAGATCATCCTATTGTTTGATCTTGCGTTGTTTAGAGATGCTATCTGTCCTAAAGGCATAAAGTTTTAAAAACAGAGATGCACTCATGGTATGAAAATATTAGAGATGCATTAAATAGGTGGTTAAAGGTCAAGAGCAGTCATTTTGAAGCAACAGCTAAAAATCATAATTTTCTTCTTATTTCTTTTCAAAGTATCTGTCATCATATTTTATAACTTCAATATTGCAAGTTATTTCTAGTAAATTTCACATTTGGAGAAAAAATTGTCATCACATGACTCTCAACAGCCAATCATGAAACAGGACAGTCTATTGCACTGGTTTAGGTTAGGTGGACTGCTCTTGCCCTTTAAGAAAAACCATAATAAAAAAGTTGGCTATATCAATTGGATTTGATGACATCACGTCTCCTCAAATTCACTCTTTCAAGAAAATGTGTCAACTTCAACTGCTAATCCCAAGAACCGAACGTGGCAAATGAATGAAAATTCCACCAGAATGCTTGGAATTGGTTCCTCTGCCAATGATTGTACACATAATTTAGTTCTAGACTATTATTTAAACCTAGTTAAGAGAAATGGAATAACTGTCTGGATAACAAGATTTGGCCTTTTAGATTCCGTCACGGCTGTACGATATGGACTACTTTGGCGTTGGTAGGTCTGAACACGTTAACTGAGTGACGTAGTACAGAACCATAGTTAAACGGAACTCCCAAAGTCTTAAAAAATCTACACATCCGTAAATTACACTATTTTTACTTTTGTCATCACGTGACGTCACCAATGGCATCCGACCAGAATATATTCCATTCATCTGTCATATATCCAATTCCCATAGGTCTACTTCAGTTGGCATTGAGAATAAAAGCACAATTTAATCAAGCGAAAAGATCGTCTTATTTTCATTTCAAAAAGCAATAATTTGGTCTTTGCCGGGCAATAAAAACCTGTCATATACACGCTTTTATTTGCAGAGCCCGAGCGGTTTCATTTCCTTTCGCTACATCTGGGTTTGTGTACACAGGACAGCCCTCTCCTCTTTTTTCTTTTATTTTTAACTTTCGACAACCAAACCACTCATTTGTGATTCTAACTCCTCAGTTTACACAGGGCCTGTCCGCCTCTAAAATGTGTTTGTTTTTCCGAACTGTCGAAATTAAAAAACTCGAATGGGACTAAGCTGTCCATGTATGCGAATGTCTCAGATAAAGTGTGCTCTTTTTACATCAAATAGAGATGAAAAATGACTTTTGGAGGAAACGCAATAAAATACAGTTAATGGAAGGAACAAGTACTCACTTACCAAACGTTAGCTTTACAAGTATATACATAGACAAAACTGCCTTTGTCGCGATGACGAGTCAGTTTAATTTTTTACCGTTTGACGGAGTTTAATGAGCTTTCACATTTCAATAATTCAAATTTTAATACTATTAAGCAGTGAGGCGAAAGGCATACGAGCTACAAAGTCGTAATGCATGCATCCTTGATCATTTTATGTTCCTGAGCCATGTTCGGCTGTCGAAGGAATTGCAGTCTTCCGAAACTAGCCGAGCGTTTTACGTTTCTCTTCCTTCCTCTGAGCAAAACGACATCAGTTTGACATAAGCGTGTCGGATAAATGTTTGTTTTGAACATGATGTGATCAGCTATAAATGTGGTATCACAAACCGGTATACCGTCATTATATTTTAAAATGACTGGTAGATTATATCTATTATATCTAATATATCTACCAATCATCCATCATCTAGTGTAGACAGAAAAACAATAGCCTTACATATATGTCAATAAAGACCAAACCAGCCGTCCACCATTTTTGACCTTGTTCTGTGCTACCAAGCAGAACTGATATTTTCAAAAATTCTTGTCGGATCATGAAACCTAACACTTTTAAAATTCGATCAAATGGATATTGTAGTGTTGTTCATACGCCAGCTAACGATTGTGGTTTCCATAAAACGATTCAAACATTTGAAGGATTTTTTGTCCCAGATATTGAAATAAAATGTATGTACAAATCCTTACAATTCTCCATGTGTGAGTACGATCATTATCTGTATGTTTGGCATACAAGTTGCAGAAGGACTTATTTTTTTCTGTAACGTCAACAATAGCACAGGATTTGATCGGAATTATTTTTTGCATTGGTATGACAGTGGTCTTGACATAACACAATAACGGGGAACTAAAGATGGTGAAATATTGGGAGTGGTGTGATAGGAGAGTTACATTTTTCTCTAATAAGATTACCAATGCAAACTCTAAAGTAAATACCCTTTCTTCCTTCATACGTGTGGATGGGGGGGGGGGGGGGGGGCTGGGCAACAATAGCACAGGAATTCTAGCAAAATAGATAAGCCCCCTGTCAAATGCTGGTGGCTGACCGCTTTTTTCATGATTGTTATTTTTATTGTATGTTACATCATGAACTAATGCAATACATTTTTTGTAATCTTCCCAAAATGAAGGGGGGGGGGGGGTGTTGAATAATGGAACCTTAAGAATAAACCCCTGCTCATGTCCAACGTTAGTCACACCACCTCTGTTTTTATGCTTATTCGAAATCTCTACACTTTAAAACTGAACTTAAAGACTGAAAGTCACTTCAAAAGAAGTACACTGAGGGACCACTCCGGGAATGAGTAAATTTCAAAGGTAAAAAAAATATGAAAATTCACCGAAACTGAGCAATATTTCACACCCCTGAACCTCTTCACTTTGACTGAAGATGATGATGGTCTAAAATACCAGAAAAAATCTCGGCCTTTCTTCCAGCAACGACACCAAAATTTCAGATTTACATGAAACTGCTAGCCATGATGCCTGCTACAATGGGAAGGTATCTATTTCTCTTTTTCTAATCAAAGGTCAATTTTTACTTTATTAAACAGATTCATCGCTTCTACACTTAAATTGCATTTTGCAACGGTGTTCTTGTCTTAACCTCTCCTTGCCTTAGTCAAACTGTGACGGTGAGAAATCTGACAAGCTTAAAAACGACCAAGATATTACTTTCTTTAAACGTGATCTTTTGCCCATAAATTTCGCATCGAGAGTGGATTTCTCAAGTGCATTAATATCATTTGAGCGCGTTTTATAGATGGGTGTGAGACTTACAAATTTCTCAACACATTAAAGAAAATGAAATATAATCACATATTTCCGTTCGACTTGAAAAATAGCAGAGCAATTTAAATGTTGTATGATGAAAGGGAATAAAGATATACAGATTCGAAGAATACACGGCCCCGATGTGAGTCAATTATGGATTAAAGACGGTATTCACGATCCAATAATGAATCTTTGAAAAATTATGGTCAAGGGAAAAACAAGGATAGTGATATCATTGAAGGGGTTGCTTAGCAACAGGACATCATGTTGTTTTACATTGGAAATGGGTTTTAGTTGAGGTTTATAAACTTGTACAACTTTGAACTTCATTTGTAAACCATAAATTTGAATTAAATTTTTCAAAACTAAGATATGTTGAGCTACGCTTCAGCTCTTTTCAGGACGTTGTCAATAGTGTGACTAGTACCCCAAAAGGGTATCAATGGACACCACATGGGGTACATGTGAAGCCATGATTTGATAAAAAAGTGCATACAACAGTATAGTGCATACGTTATAATAATCAAATGTGGAGACGTGGGGGGGGGGGTGTAGAGCAATCACGGGAAAACGGTCTTACATGTAACATTATAAGCAGGATTGGATGTACGATTTGTCTAATGCCCCTTTATAATATCAGACTGTTCATGACAATACATCAGTGTTGGTTTCTCACTGTTCTTATGGTGAGCGAACTTAAAGGTGTGCTTCGGTCTAGTTTTCGATGACGAGATCAACCGATCGTCGGTGTGGACTTGACAAAGACCATCTGAGACCGACAACGTTCCCTTCCCAGACCATGCACCAGAAAAAAACCGACGTCGGGTTTTGAGAACTCAAACCGCCCAAACCTGTGACGCTTTAACGTCAAACCACCCGAAACCAACCCGAAAAAGCCAAAGCAATATTTTACCACAATTTCCAGGTTACCAAGATGTGGCAAATCTTCACATCAAAGAACAATCAACCAGAAAATAGATTAGAAAATATAAATCAAACTTGAAGAAGTTAAAAGACTTTCAGATTGGACAGTAATCATATCTTGCACCCAAACCTAAGATTAAAGATCAATTAATACCGAGGGTAAGAAAATATAAATTTAACTTTTAATCATAGTGACTCTCGTACGAAGCAAAACTTTCAGGATCCAATCTGAGATCAAGGTACAGGTGTAATCAAGAAAAGGAGGGCTTAGAAAATATAAAACGAACTTGTGATAAAAAGTTGAAGAATAAAACCTGATGTCAAATTGATATCAATAAGAGCCAAAATGCTTTTTGTGCCATATCAGGGGCCCGTTCCACAAAGAGTTACGCACAATCTTAAGTTTGATTCACCATACTTAAGCCAACAGTAAATCATACTTAAGATCGTGCGTAACTCTTTGTGGAACAGGCCCCTGATGTTTTTCCAATTCTTATTACATGAAAAGCGCCTTTCGCTTACCGCTACATAGGCCGTAGACATATATGGTACAAAAGACCAGAGCTGTTATGAGAGAACACATGAACTGTTTTGTGCCCCGTTTTGTGTCATGAAGCAAATTGAACCAATCACAAGCTTTCGAAAATGTTGTACCGTTAGTATTCGGTTAACCTGAGCCAGGTTGCAGTGAAGCGTATAGACAAGACAAAAGAATCAGTGCACTTTCCTGAAAGAACGCTCCTTAGAAGTGGAAAGTGGTCGTAATTTAAATAAATTAATTTCAGAAAAATGGGCCACGGAATACTCATACAAGTGTTCTCATACATTAGTTCGTGAGCTATCTCATGCACATCCACTTCTGCACTCTGCCAAAGAGTTTCACGTCAGACGGAATCGTGCATAAATCGGTGTCAGTTTTATTGTTTTTCTCGGTTTGGGTCGAAACTGGTCAGACCGTCCGGGACCGAAGATATGTCGGTTCCATTACTGTCAGACCGCCCACCTGTAAACTTCAGTTTCAGTCGGTCTCGGTTTGGCCCTGATTCTGGGCAGTCTGTACACAGCTTTAGTACCAGGTGATAGAGTAACCGTTACTGTGGAAGTCGGAAAGGTTGGGAACCACTGAAGTGAAGCGTTTATTCAGAAGTAAGGGTTGGACAGCAGACTTGTCTTGAGAATGTTCTCGTCCTGACTGTTTTGCACAATAGCATGAACGCATACTTGTGAGAATGCCTTTGTCATAGCAAGGATGGTATAATTACCCATAATTAAAGTTTTGCACGGTTGTAATACTCATACGTTTGATGGAATCAGTTTGCACTTATGGCAGATAAGCTAAAAGTATACTCGCAATTTGGCACAGTTGCTTGTACTCATATATTCATGTAATACAATCAGTTCGAACTCATAGCAGATATGTTGTCAGCTATACCAGTATACTCGCAGTGTCGGTTTTGCACACTTGAGTGGCGGTGTCAGGGCAGGGGCGATCGCACCCATATTTGCAAGAAAATGTGAAAAGGGAAGTAAAAGGAAGGCAAAAGAAGAGGGAGGGAGCTCCACTCATGCTTTGCACACCCTCAAACTATCCTGGCGCCGCCCTGATTGGAAGTAAACCTTTGGGGCCTAATGCAAGATCGTATATTAGTACTCATGAAAAAGATGAATACCCAAACTCAAAAATTGAACTGCATCACTCACCTCGTACCCAATACAATGTACCCACACTCACTTAAAGTATCTTGGATAGTCCAATGAATCCCTTCGTAGGCCATGCAGTATGTCAGTATGGCGAGCAATCGGTATCATATCAAGGGGAGAGGCATTAATTTAAAAACGATATCGTACATACCGGAAGTGCTTCTAATGTTCATATAACAATTTCATATCAGGATTCATCATCGCTAGTCCAGTAAGGGTTTGGTACTAACATTTGCGAACATTTGGAGTTCTGCGAAACTTTTGAGCATGTCCCACACTTCTGGTAACGACAGTATTAATTGCCACTGTTTTATTACTAGTTGGAGAACTGCAAAATTCAGTTGCACACCATATGCAAGTGAAATTGTCTTCCTGAGATACTTGCGTTTCTGCAATTTGCGGCCATAGTGTTTTCTTTTCAGGAGGAAGGAGGACATGACATAAAGTGTCCACTACTTTCCGCAAAACATAACATTTGAGTAGGCCTATATAAACCTTTAAAGAAGAGACAAGTTATACCCCTTTCGGCCTTCACATGATGATTGGATTAACCGTCACACCTAAAAAAGGCTCTATCCGGGCATTTTGTCTGGTAAATTACTATACATTTCATTGCAAGCCAAAGATCAAATAACCACAGTGTAGATTCTACTTATACGAGTCAGGAAATTCCATTTTCTCCGTTTTTGAGAAGTAAAGATATTTTCAAAATTTCCTTTAGGCCTATATACCACGCGCCAACAAATGATGGGACGCCTAAATATTCTACCGAGAAGGATGGCATATTTCGAGGTTGGCCTTTAGTCTCCCTCATTTTTGGAATATTTGTGGATTTTGTTTCACGACAAATATTTAAAAATTTTCATTCAACAGCAAGCAACGCAGAATTAGTGTTTCTTTTCACCTGAATGACCGACTGCATGGTCAATATATGTCTATATTTTTATTTTTGTATACTAACATTTTAACAAAACTCACTTTTTATGTCCTTTTTATGAATATATATTTGTACTGGATATAAATAAATGAAATGAATGAATGAAAGTGGTTAAAGCAATCAGACATGCAGTCTGGAGGATGGGAGTTCGAGTCATGGTCGAATTATACAGAAGACTTTAAAAACGGAATCTACTGTCATTGTGCTTGGTTCTCAGAATAAACAATGGAGTAGGGAACACAAACTAGTGGGCCACAACTGGGAAAAAGGCCATGACCGGCTCGACTTGAACCAATAGGTTGGAAACTGGACCGTAAAACTCCATCAAACTAACTAACCAATTCTACCCTGAAAAAAAAACTCTATAGTGTTTCTATATCTGGCCTTGAAAGGCAATTGTTTTACGACGCTAAGCGACTCTTGGCTTATGAATTACAACTTCACGTCCGGTGGCAACCAGTTCAACAATTTAGATCAAATTTGGTATTTTTGAAAGGCTAGTTCAGATGGGAAAACCGTAGATTGCTCTTGGATGAAAAACCCACCTTACTTTGACCCGGCCAGGAATCGAACTTCAGACCTCCGGGTTGCTAAGTTTCGTTGCTATATTCTGGTAAACAATCATTTCAGACAGTCAGAAGGGAAAACCAGGGAAAACGTTTGACATCACCTAACAAATTTCACAGTGAAAGTGTTTTCAAGTGGCAAACAACGATAGATGATGCTTTAGCGGATGATAAATACACCGTCGGCGCTTTATGCAAGCTCCACACAAGAAAGCAGCCTGAATGCATACAGAGAAAGCATTTATCCTTGATTGGAATTTTATGATGCAATGACAGGAGCAAAGTTGTTAAACCTTGCTATTCATACACATACAAATTTTAATCTAATAGACAAAATTGATATAAAAAAGGGGCTTGAGAAGGAGTTCATCATAGGTTAAAGTATGGTCACCTGACTGTAATCGACCAATAGAAATTCAGAAATAAAAATATGAATGAACTGCAGATCTAATTTTCCCGATTAGACATTAAACACATGGTCATTATGATACTGCCTCGAAGATGGTAAAGCCATCATACGGACCGGTGGCGGTACGGGACTGGAGGACTGTCGACTAAATCTGGCAGATATTTTATTTGGGTCGGGCGGAAAATTTTACAGTTAATTTCTGTAGGGTGTCCGGCAAAATAACCAAGACCTGTCTCCCTGAAAAATGTGTCCCGTTCCCCCGTTATATGAATCATCCCCACTTTGCCCCACTTTACCCCTCACTTGGACCCACGGTGACACACATCTGAAAAAGTCGGGGGCATTGTTAAAGTAAATCATGTTAGAATTCGAGGCGTAAAATTCCAACAAACTAAAACAAACCACACAGTTACATGTACTTTTTCTAATGAAAACATTTTAATTCAATTATGAAGGATTCATAGTCCATTTCCGAGAACTCGAGAAAAAACCACCAAAAACTCCATCACATGGCTACCTTTAACCACAGTCATCACATCTTAAAAATTATAAAATAGTATAACACAAAAAAGTTATCTGATTCGGCCGACTGGTTGCTTTATCCCCGTCAAGTCATATTTTTTACAACAGATGAACTTAACGCCTCAATGGTACGTGCACTTCATACATGTTCCGTTGCTACGGAAACCTACATCGGCTCGTAAGGATAGTTAGTCATTTGGAAGACTCCTTGGATAGATTCACTTCGACACAGTATGAACAAAAAGATAAATAGTTAACACAATGGATTACAACGCGTTCACTTAATTGATATTACACCTTACTGGACCCAGATGCCTTTCAAATCTTATTGACTTCGAAAGCTCAATTAAAATAGTAACAAATATTTTATTTGATTCTCGTGTATATGTGCGATGATACTTTTAATAATGTATGGTTTTACAGGAAACGGATACAGTTTGCAGTTGTTTCATTAAAGGGGTATTACTTTCGCTTCGTCCAATGAGTTTTTTCTTCTTCCACAAGAAGGACTTGCAATTACAATAAACCTGTAAAAGATTTGTTCATCGGATTACATCTTCCGTAACAATGAGGATGGACTGTCAGTTATCAAGGTTATTTCAAAGAGATCATTGATTAAAGTACAAAAAAGGTGATAAAATTTTGAAGAAAAAATAAACAACTAGAGGGCGACTAAAAAGTTGTGTTTTTATACGGTCCTAACTGTACACTAAGTGAAGGTATTGTTAGTGCTTAAACCAGCTAAATGTGTTTGTAGTAGATTTATGTTTTTAATAACTATACATGGTTCCAAATTATAGACTCTATGTGATATAAATAAGTAAAAATATCAAAAATAAAATCGTTACCTGACTTCATTGCTGCGGTTCCATATATATTTTTAAGTTACCGTATGTACAGTAGTAAAATAATGAAAACAAGTGAGCCGGCCGCAGGATAACTAACCAAAGGGCATGGCCGTCCGCGGGTAGGGGCAAGGGCGTCCCCCTGGAAAATCAAAAATTTGAAAAAACGTATAAAAATCAAAGCAAAAACCCGAACAAAGCGTGTTTTCCAAGTTTCTATGCCAAAAATAGGCTTTAGAAATGCCATTTCCGGCGATCTGGGAGGCATTTTGGGCTGAAATTTCGCACGTTTCATGTCAATTCATGGTGACTCGGAGGTTTTGCCCCCGTCTAGAAATTTTGCCCCCCCCCCTTGACTTTTTTCTGCGGACGCCCATGCCAAAGGGGTTAAACCATGGGAGGCCCGAGTGCAGTCCAGCTACATCATTTACACCGAGAGTGCATTACTCTGTTTTAAATGCAAAGGTTGCCCTTGTTTATTCCTAAACAATGTACAAAAGACGAGAAACAGGTTAAGTGTCAGTGTAAAAACATAAATAATGGCACGACTCGAAGTAAAATAGAGTAGTTAAGTGAGCTTCCAGTGTCCAGCTCCCTGAGTAGTCTAAGTTTTTTTCATTATTGTGAGTTTAGTGAGGGATAACGCTGAGTCACCTGACCGTAAAGGGTTAATAGAAGTTGAGGATTATTAATAAGTAAGAATTAAAATTAGCCTATGCGGAAATATGCCAAATGAAGCTCATGGGGAACTCATTCTAGGATGTTGTTGTGTGATAACGAACAGTCACATGACCGAACTGGACAAATAGACGTTGATTATTATTACTAGTTATGAATAAGCTAGTTCTGTAATTAATTGGTGAGTGGATTTGTGGGGGGCACGGCGTGGGATACACAAGGTGGCGGACCACTTACTCCAATACTCGTAACAGGAAATGTTAAATGACGTTAAAAAATTATGGGATGTTTCTGACTGTGTTACTCATAAAATATGATAAATTTTTCATTTGGATTTTGGTGAAGACAATGAGCTGAAATACAGACTGTGCAGAATTCAAGGTAATTTGACTCATTTTTAAGGCTTTTTTTATTGCATTACTCCGCTCTGTGAAATGCCTTCTCTGAGTAGCTATTATGGCGGGAAACACGTACCTTTCATTAAAGGCTTTCTAGCTCAAAATTTCAATGGTCGTGTTATAGAAATTTGAATGTGCCATGAAAGCCAGCTTCGATCAGGCTTCGATGTGGCATGTCTCTGTTGAAAACTTGGAAATAGGAGGCACGGAAGTAGCCTCATTTAGTGTGTAAGTCAAAGGGACTTATAACTAGTAGACCACTCCCACAAAAAGAGCTCAGCACTAAGTGTATGGAGTTCCCCTGTTTTCGGTGCATACAGCACTAAGCGTAGTCTATTAATAGCTAATCTGAAGGAAAATAGGGACTCAGCCCTACTTTAAAGCAGATTTAAATGTATATTTCTGTAATCCACTGCACAGAGCTACACTAATGATTCCTCCTTATGTTATTGTTTGATTAAGGAAGAAAGATGTCACAAAATTTTCATGCACATTCCAATTTTGGAATACGTGATGGAGGTGCGGGATTGGTTTGTTTATCCCGTCGATTTGGAGTATGTGTGCATGTACATATAGCCACCAAAGCGAATAACTGAAATCGCTTATTAATATTAGCTAATGTGGAAATACGTGATACGAAGTTTAGAATGATGATGTATGTGAAATGCTGTTCATTGCAACATCCATTTCAAGACCAATTGTAACATTGATATATCCTAGGTGATTCACTCTATAGATAAGTTGTCTCCTTACAAACATCAGCATCAATCAATTTATTGCAATCTCTCTGACAAGTAATTAAAACATAATTAACACACCACACCGTTAAACTTTCGAAAGAAAACTTTGGGCCACATTCTATATTATATATTTTTTTCTCTTGCAATGAAAAAACAGTCAACATTTGAAAAGGTATCTACTTTTTCCAAATGATAAAAAATACTGAGATGACTCCTGTAGGTCTTCCATTCTGGTAATTCATTCTTTAAATACTGATTAAAAACCGTTCTTTTTATTTTATTTATTCCATTTTTCTTTTTAATTTTTTTTTTTTTTTAAAATAAAAATAAGTCGGGGCAAGGGGGAATGTGTGACTTTCGGCCCCCAAAAATTGTTTTCGTCCGTGGAAGGTAATCTTACACGGTTATAGCACATAACTGGTGTGACTCTTCACCGGTCAACGCTTGATATAGAGTATTGTATGCAACGTTATACATAAAGGAAGATAAGAAACGGTACTTAGTCTGTTAGTTGAGAAGAAATGCAACTTCTCTCTCTTTTGAACCACTGCATAAACAGATGAAACAGAAAAAAGGAATTTTTGCTTTATTTCGAATCAAGAAACGTGTGATTTCCAAATCTGAAAATAGAATTGAAGATATCTAAAATAGAATACATGATATCTGAAATAGAAGTAGAGATATCTAAAATAGAATTCATTATATAAGAAATAGAATTCAAAAAGTCTAAAATTGAATAGGAGATATCTAAAATGGAAAAGAGTTATTTAAAATTGAATTCAAGATAAATGAAATAGAATAAGAAATATCTGAAATCTATATCTGACTGTCTGAATATCTGAATAAGAATTATCTGAAATAGAATTAGATATATCTAAAACTGAATTCGTGATATCTTAAATAGAATTTGAGACATCTATAATTGAATTAGAGATATTTGAAATAGAATTCGAGATATCTAAAACTGAATTAGAGATATCTGAATTAGAATTTCAGATATCTGAAATCCATTATTTTGAGATGTCTAAAATTATTCTAAGATATCAGCAATTATTTCAAGATATCTGTTAGTAATTCGAGATGTCTCAAATAGAATTTTAGATATCTGAAATCAGTTCGAGATATCTGGAATTATTAAATAAATTTTAAAACGGCGTTCCTTCAGCGCGCATCAACTGGAAGTGAGTGATGAAAAAACAACTTAAAAGAAGGACTTAACATAACAGGATTGGTATGCTAGAGAGGTATTCTGGGCATTTTGGTGAAATTTGCATTGAAATCCGATGTGTGGTTCTCAAGATATGAGCAAGTGAAATTTGAAGAAACCACATAACCACATACAGACACATGGCACCATATCCCACATGGGTGCACAGTCTTTTGTTTTTCTTTAAACGTAAGAGTCGATTTTCTCCTCAACAATCACATAATTATCAAAATGTGATTGCATGAGTTGCATTAGAACTTAACAAACTTTGCCTCCCTACATGGAGGTCTTTTTCCTTTCAACTGCAATGTCAATACAACAGTCTGATAAAACAAAGTGAAATAAAGCATTCCTAGGCTTGTCAATGTGAGGAAGTGATATTAGCTCTGCTGCCTTCAAACTCACTTTGGAACACATATCTACTGACTTCATTTACTGATATTTCGAGAAATACATGTCCGATTTGAATGGAACTTCCACCACACTGTGTAGATTTGGTTCCTCTTTCATTTAGGAAAAAAACTTTCACAGTAAAAGCATCTCCGTAAAGCAGTCATTGAAGAATGGGTAACAGGAAAATAAATGGGAAATTGTATACACGATTTTTCAAACATGACTAACTCTAATGTGAAATGGTGGTACACTAACAATATTCTCTAATCTTCCTAAAATCACGACGAAATGTGATTGACGGTGTCTACTTGTCTATAGTTTGTACTGTGTTGGCAGTTTGACATGAAGGATAAGGGCATATTTAATTAAACACGTGTTACTGCAAGAAGACGACAAACTCTTTGGTTAGAGGGTAGTCTGACCCTGAGTAATTTCTCCTAACTAGCTTATTTCCCCTAAACTATTTGCAGAGGTGGGGCTATGACTTTCCCATTGTGTACACTATTGCGTTTTGACAAACTTGTGTGAATTCTTACCGGTAACATAGCCTGCGTAGCGCCTCTGTGGCTGCAGCTCCCTTAAGGCAGGGCCCCTTAAAATTTTGACTTTTTATTTTTTCGTAACGATGATTTGGACGAAAAATTCGTCCGCCCCGCGGGCTACCGCTAACAACATTTTTTTTTTTGTCAAGTGGCATACGTGCTCCTGGTACAATCTCTAAGGTGACATAGTTCAGTAGTTTTGATAGATATGTAATATATAATAGAAACAGTACAATACCGGTATATCATTTATCGTCAACGTGCTTAAAACGTATAAGCTGCTGCAAACAGTTTTCCCGCGACAGCATGCAGGACGCTTGTACCGAGTTTTGCACGTAGGCGGAAGTCTCGTTAAGAAATGTGGAAATGCAGTGTAAAACACTTCAAATTTGACCGACTTTAGAATAACCTTAGCTCTGATTGATAATATGGGGGCTTCGGTTCTGTTTTTCGTTTCCCAATCTGTTTCTTTTTGTTTCCGTTTGGTACTTAGACAAGAAAATTTAAACCTTGTCCAGTAAGCCTCGATGCATATGTAAAGTACTCAAACCTACAGGACGCATGTATGTAACCAACGTACCACCTTCGGCAGACGATATCAGCGGATGCTTTTACTTTTGAATGTATTCACTCAACAGATGTTTGCCGCCTATTAGTTCCAAATCAGTGACAAATGTTCCAACGAATGTATACGTTGAATGATGGATAGCAAAGAGTCGATTATGTGCAGAATAGGAAGTTAACATGTCTTTTCCATTTGTGGCAACGCCTTAAATACTATTTATCATTGTGTTTCTGTAATAGGTTCACTCGACCCTAACACGTTGTAAAGCGCTTAGGCCATTTGTAACCATAAAATGCTTTCAGTTAAGATAAAACAATGGAACACAACCAAGCAAATTTAATGTCATAACGTCATATAAACTAGTGTTACATGAAGGAGAATGGGTTAATTTTTCATTTTTTAGTTTGCTCTTTTATGCTGTCAGTGAAAGCTAATAACTAATGACAAATCTTCACTTCGAAAAATGGCATCGAACATCTTAAATTTTAAATGAAAAAAAAAAAAATTAAACCAGGGCAGCAAACATGTCTCACAAGTTCTTTTGAGCAACATACTTTTGTGAAATTACTGCAAAAGAATTAAACGATCATTGACCGTGGGAATTCATTTTCTAAAACGATCCTGGCCAAATTTAACTAGAACTGTGGTCACCAATTTTCCATACATTTCCTGGTAAAAAATGGCCAGGGTTTCCTGGTCATTTTTAACATGATATATAGAGTCATCGGTTATCAAATATTTCTTGGTTGAAATGACCCGCATTTCTTGGTCATTTTAACCAGGAAATGCATGGATTCACAATGCATTTTCTGGTTTAAATAACTAGGGCACCCTGGACATTTTTAAACAGAATAAATGAAAATCGTCGTTATCTCATATTTCGTGTTTATAGTGACACCAGTTTGACCCGAAATGTATGGAAAGTTTGTGACAAAAATCCTGGTCAAATTTTGACCATGCATGCTTTTAAAGTGAACATACTTCTTTAGTAAAATGAGAATTAGCCTAAATGAACGTCATGAGCATAATGATTTCAACATAAAACAACAGAAATGTCTCTTAATCTATTGAAAACATTCTGACAGTTAGAAGTTGATACTTGATAAGCTCACTAGACCCTGACGTTTTGTAAAGTGCTTTATTCATGTTTTTTTCAATATGAATAAAACAAAGGAAAAACTACTTGACAAGTTTAATATGAAAACCGTAACATAAAGTTAAGGTTACATCAAAGGGAATATTGTAAATGTTAATACTGCTTTTAAGAATTAAAAGTAGCAATAATATGAATGAGAAATAAATGAAATATAAAAGGGTCACCGAGTGCAACATAAAAGTCAAACGTCTGACTGCACTGCAATAATTGTCACTAATGCACGTTGAAGGATTACAGGACAAAAATAAATAAGAAACAACTAAAAAATGGAAAAGTGCGGTCAATTGGTATAAAAACATTGACAACACCTTTCCCGTATCTGTTTTGTATTTTCTTAGTTTTTGTTCTGCAATAATAGGACAACATACCCGTGACATTTTTACAGTGTACTTCCGTTCACACTAATAACTAACTAAAAAGCGGACGATCCCGAATCCAAGTGAAAATAACTTTTCTTCTTAAAGGGACAATCCTCTCACCCCAAACTACACTTTTAGTATAGGGTACCAGAAACTCTCAATTGGCTCAGCTTTTTGATTGACTGCTAATTCAAACAATGCAGAGTACCAAAACTTATATTACACAACACGGACTGTTCTGAGTGTTTTGATTATACACATTGAGCTTTCTATATTCATCCTGAAGCAATAAAATGAGATTGTGTCTGGAGGAGAGTGAATTTCAGACAATTGTGGGAGGGGCTTAATTAAGAAGGTTAGGAGAATTGGTACTGTTTGGGATGAGAAAATTGGGCCTATCAATTTTTATTTTGAAGATAGACATACTCTCTTAAATCGTAAGATTTAAAATATTGAATTTTAAGTCTAAAAGAATGGAATAAGTGACCAATCGGACGTTGGTCACTAATCCCACTCTTTTAGATTATTTTAACTCTATTAGACTAATTTTAAATCTATTGATCTAAGAGAGTATACCTATATAAATTTATAAGAAGTTTTGCATAGGTATGGAGTCTTTTGTTTTTGTGAAGTATTGGGAAACCTTTTTTTAAGTTGCCCTGGTCTACGTTCATTTGTATGGATCTCAATATACTGTTCATTCATAGCTTGTATTATGTTTTATACATATTTACATGGTTCAAAAGCTCTGGAACTGTGTGCTGCAACATGAAAATGCACCCTTGGGTGTAAAAACTTTTACCGGACCTAGACTGACTCCTCGGTTAGTTAGTTAGTTAGTTAGTTAGTTAGTTAGTTAGTAAGTTAGTTAGTTAGTTAGTTAGTTAGTTAGTTAGTTAGTTAGTTAGTTAGTTAGTTAGTTAGTTAGTTAGTTAGTTAGTTAGTTAGTTAGTTAGTTAGTTAGTTAGTTAGTTAGTTAGTTAGTTAGTTAGTTAGTTAGTTAGTTAGTTAGTTAGTTAGTTAGTTAGTTAGTTAGTTAGTTAGTTGGTTAGTTGGTTAGTTAGTTAGTTAGTTAGTTAGTTAGTTAGTTAGTTAGTTAGTTAGTTAGTTAGTTAGTTAGTTAGTTAGTTAGTTGGTTAGTTAGTTAGTTAGTTAGTTAGTTAGTTAGTTAGTTAGTTAGTTAGTTAGTTAGTTAGTTAGTTAGTTAGTTAGTTAGTTAGTTAGTTAGTTAGTTAGTTAGTTTGTTAGTTAGTTAGTTAGTTAGTTAGTTAGTTAGTTAGTTAGTTAGTTAGTTAGTTAGTTAGTTAGTTAGTTAGTTAGTTAGTTAGTTAGTTAGTTAGTTAGTTAGTTAGTTAGTTAGTTAGTTAGTTAGTTAGTTAGTTAGTTAGTTAGTTAGTTAGTTAGTTAGTTAGTTAGTTAGTTAGTTAGTTAGATGGAGTTTTATGGCCCAGTTTCCAACCTAATGGTTTAAGTCAAGCCGGTCACGGCCTTTTTCCTAGATGTGGCCCACTGGCTTGATTTCCCTACTCCGTTGCTTATGCGGAGCATCACGCACAACGGGAGAAGGTTCCATTTTTAGAGTCTTTGGTATGACTCGACCTGGGAATCGAACCCGGGCCTTCCCCGTGAGAGGCGTGAGACTGACTCCTCGGAGGCTCGGACATGTCTTTCGTCAAGCCTCTGATCATGAATTATACTGCTACAGTACCTGTAGTTGTATGAAAAATGTGAATTGATTGGTAAGGGTGGGTGGGGGGGGGGACGGTTTTCGGATTAGAGTTATTGTTGAATTGGTTTTTCTAATTCCCTCAAAGGATTTCAACACTGTCATAATTTGAAAAAGGTTGATAATAATTCATCTATTTTGTAATAATAATTAGTGATAATTACTATAACAATATAAAAATAGCCAATTTAATTAAATAAAGTAAATTTAGGTAAGTGGAATTGAATACTGGTTTCGGAGAAGTGTGAGGAGTGAATTCTTCTGTGATTTTTTGTTAGTTTGGTATTTTCTTTCTTTTCAGCGTGTACACTTTCATTTGTAGAGAGTGTCATTATGTGTTCGAATCGGATCATGAAGTCCCCCCCCCCCAAAAAAAAACCCAAGACAAACAAAAAATTGAAACAAACAAACCGAAAAATAAAATCGAAACAAAAAGTGTCACATAAAATTGAACACGCAATAATTCCTTACACTCTAAAAAGAGTTCGATAAAACAATCATGTAACAATACAGAAATAGGGTAAAACCTGCACAAAATTGTTGAATTTAAAGGTGAATGTGGGTAGGTTCTACTTTTTTGGGTAAGCTATCACTTGGCTGACGAGTTATCGGAAGAAATTTACTCAGTATCATTATTGTCACACACGTGACCAGTTGTGAGTGAACATTTTACCCAAATGTTTTTTATTTTATATATAATTCAGTTAGAAGCAAATTTTAAGGTCATTCTAAAAAAAAATTGTTTGGCTCGTATGCATCCTTCTAAACTGATGGGTAAAATAGCCTACTATCCAAAGTTGAATGAAAAATACTCTCGTAAGGTGAAACTTTAGCAAGCAACGAGTACTGTTGTAACGAAATGAGGTAGGGTTTTATCTAGCAGTATTTACCGTATGTATCGCGTGGTCGAAAACAACCTGGGTGAGGTCGCGGTCACACTACAACGAATAAAGATCGGATTCCGATCCGATTTGTAAGCTTTTATTAAAACTCTTCCACCTCTGTTCGGAAAGAACCCAATTCTTGTCAACCTGTCTAATTATATAATTTTTATCGAAAATTTAAGTTAAACTAATTACTTGTGATGCCACATTTACAGAGAGCTTTTATCGGATTACGCGTGTCCGATAAAAGCTGTATGTCGATGTGACGCCACGACAAAAATCTGTTACCATTTTATTTGTAATAGACATCTGATGCCAATCGACTTGGTTGGCAAATTTTGGCTCTTTTTGATGAGAGATGAAGAAGATTCGAATAAAAGCTCATATTAAACACAAAATCGATCTGAATCGAATCAAAAGCCATTCTAGTGTGACCACGGCGGCCTAACGTTTGCTCAACAGTACTTTTTCTGAAGTCCTCCCGACTCTCCGGCAAAGAGTCGTGCGTCGAAACCAACTGAGGGCAACACTTGACCAACCTTACGACCATCAATTAATCCATTTACATCATTGGTCTGTCAAGTATAGCTCCATTCTAGCTGGCTGAAAAGAACAGGTGTCATGATCTAAACCAAAAGGCCGAGTTTATCCAACACAGTTTTTAGGTTGTACCACAGGAAATTGTTTTCATTTTTCCCCCATTTGGTAGACCTAGTGCCTACTGGCGGCAAACCCCCAAAATTTGCAGCACAAGTTTCTTCATGTCGTAACAACGAGGAGATTGCTTGGAAGAATTTTGATTTCAATAGCAGCCCTTTTCAATTACCCAATTGTAAACGGTCAGCTTTTTTTTTATTTCCTTATCGTGTGTAAGAGAAACAATTCCCGACGAATCTTCTTGAACTACCCTTTAAAATTGAAACAGCTGGTCCTTACCAACAGCGAAGGTTTTTCACGTCAAAGATTTACTTGGCATTTGGTTTAGAATTTGCTGGTTACATTTGAAGTCCACCCGGAGTTACTTTGATTCGAAAGATGTTACATGTCAGATACGAGTGATGGGCGTGGCCTAAGTTGATGAACACCTGGTGCGTAAGATTACCACTATATTTCGCAAAGACTTCTCTTGGTGTAAATGCCAACACTCTCAATATTCAATTTACGATTCACCGCTGAGACAGGCGAGATGTACTTTGTCCCAGCGCAGACGGTTTGATCAACATTTCCAACACGCGACGCAATTGACAAGATCCCCCAGCGGATGTCAATGGAAACTCGGCGTATTTATTTCCAGTTTAGGACGAGAAAATTAATTTTTCAATGACTATTTACATAAAGGTTTTGTAGCACTTAATAATATCATACATAAATGGAATATTTTACCGAATTCTTGAGGGACGCGTGAGTTGTTAGTAGCAGCCCCGAGGCCTCGAATCGATATTTCCCTCCTGCCTGAGTTTGAAACTTGTTTTGGTTTAATCAACCTTGAAGGCGAAGCTGAGTCTTCAATCATTGGGAGATTTTCCAGTTGTATTTTGTTAATACGTCTTTTAATTCATTCAATTTCTTTTAATGCTAAATGATCTCCCTTGGTAGATACAAGCTGAGTGGTTTCGAGAAACAACGTTGTCTATTTTGCTGTTCTATTGTTGATGGGGATTAAAAAAGTATTATTTGGTCATCGTACTCTTTCTTTCCAAAAGTAAAAACAGAGGGAGAACAGAAATACATTAACAACCAGCCAGTCAGTCAAGTGTGGTAGTTTTTTATGAGTTTTGAGAGAATATTTAGAGACAATTAAAGAACTCATTCCAATGACACATTCCTCATCATCTCGCTCTATTTTGTTTCTTCGGCTAGGGAAATGATTTCAAAAGACGGCTGTAGGCGTCATAAAGATGTGTTATTACTGTGAAGTCAGACTGGACAAGAAAGGATGGAGAGAGACAGTGCCAATGTTGGTAGTTCGATTTATCATATCTGAGTGGCAAGGCTGACACAAATACATTGAGTAATAAGATATTTCCTTTGCACATTGTAGATCAGAGAATTGAAATGTACAGGTTGCTGACATTTCTTTAATAGTTAAATACTGAGCACTGGAGTGTTGCGAGTGCACTCAAAGGGCTAAACCAACGGGGAACCCTGTCTTGTCGAATAAAGACTCGACGTGCGTGCCATACTGTAGCCGGCTTTGAAATGCACGAACGCTGTGCCATATCCTATCAGCTAACAAGAAAATAACTGGAGACGGATGCTACGAATAGGATCGCTTTGTCATGTTACTCATCTTCGGAATTGCTACATCAGATTTTATTGTATGATGTGGGTCATGAACCCGTAATAATACAGCCAGTCAGTCATCATACCTAAGTAAATACTATTGTAATCGGTTGGTGCAATATGGCTAGCACATTGTAAGACGACAAGATCAAAGTTATGTCTTTGTTTCTTTCTGTGATAAAACCTCGGAAGACTAACATGGCTTGGAATATGTGCACTGCAAATCGCTTTATTATGAGAACGGCGCAACCAGAGCGGACAGGGGAGGGGACCATGGACCTCCCTCAATCGAATTCTGAAAGACGGACGTTTTGGCAGTGCGGGCGATCTGGTTTGCGGATTAGGGGCAAAAATTTTCTAACAGCTGGTAGAAACCTAGATCGTTTCATGTACCGGAATTGTCTGTGAGCAATCCCATATATACACCCAAACAAACATACACACACATACATGTTTTGGGCGTCAATCGGGGACACATGTCATAGTTACACACTCACAGGGGCGCAAATCTCTGTTTGAGAGTGGGGGACGAAAATGCTTATGATGTGCCCATGAGTATTAAACTGTGCACGCGTGGTGGGCACCGCAAGCGCGAAGCGCGAAGCCCCAAAGGGCCCCTGTGTGGGTCCAGGGGGAGAAGCCCCCGGAAGCTCTTGTGTTCTAGCATTTCCGAGGCTTCAGAAAAACTGTTTCGAACCGGAAAAAAAGAAAAAAAGTGACCTTATTTTTAGGTCTACTCATTTCTTTTTTTTTGGGGGGGGGGGGGAATTAAGATTTGGCCCTAATTTTTCACTTGAGGGGGCGAAGGCCCCGTTACCCCCCCCCCCCCCCGGGATTTGCGCTCCTGCACACTCACATTCACACACACACACGCAAATACACTCAAATTGACATTTTCCCGAAGTCTGCAACGTCATCTAAACACCACTTTGTGACAGTTGGCGTGTTCTGTCCGTTTTTTCTTTTCTTTTTAATTGCCTGACTTCTTGGGGGAAAAGGGATATGTTTGCCACCCAAAATTTTAATTTGGATGGCAATTCCTCCTGCCTCCCAGGATCGACGTCCCTTCTTTTTGGGTGATGGAACAAAAATGACTTCGCATAGTGATACTTATAGGTAGTGGGGGCGCCAGAATGTCAAAATTGGAGGGGTCAAACTAAGGGCAAAGGATAAGGTTTGGGCAAATATTTTCGGACTAAGGGCGCAAACGAGCCCAAAGCGCCCGTTTCTGAGGGTGGGGTCCAGGGGAAGAAGCCCCGGAAGTTCTGAGGTTTTAGCACATCTCCGGATTAAAAATTTTAAGTCTCTGGCAGTCTAGAGAGGTATATTATTTGTTCTTTCAGTCAACCAAGCTCCTAAATGACCATTTGGGTGGGGGGGGGGGGAGGGCAGTTGGAGCAAGGAAAAATCTTCCCCTTCTTGCACCACCACTGCTTACAGGGAGGTGGCGTGGATATTTCAGAGCGGTTTGATTTCCAGAAGAGATTTGACATTACGACAAAAGCCCTGCTTGTCCTAATATTTCCTTAAACTGACAAAAAGCCACAACTTCACTGAGCTGACCATTTATATTTTGCGGGGAGGGGGTCCCTGTCTCATACGTATAGGGATTGACTCAGTTTTTCCTCGAGATTATAGCTACGGAAAGGGGACGGTTCGTGGCAGTAAAATAAGAGACGCTTATCCAACCTGTTGAAGAGGTCGTCTCGTCAAAGACGAGGTCAGTTTGCGGCGTATTTGCCCCTGAAGTTAAGACCGCATAACGGACACGTTTTTCGTTAGGCCAATTGCTGCGGAAAAATATGGGGGCAAGAGCTTTAGAGGATGGAAGCTACAGAGGCGTTATGAAGGGTATTAAGCATTAACATTGAGTGGCGGAGAAGAAGAAAGCTGTTGTCTCAAGTTGAAGCTCATTTAATTCGTAATTGGCCAGTTATTGGTTTCTTTCAAACTTTTATGACCATTAGAGAAAGTGCGATACTTCATTTAAAAAGTGGGGGATGGGGAGGAGAATCCTCTGCCCCTTTGGAGTAGCAATTGCTTTTTAGGCCTTTATAGATGTGAAATGGTGCAATATTTGTGCCTCAAACATAGTGTAAGGTTAACAGCAATTACGAGTATGCATACAAAAATAATTATTCCTTGCGCAATCATCTTAGCCTGATGCACAACAAATATCACTTTCTTTTTTAATCTTGTACAAATTTGTTTCTGAATTTTCCTTGAATGCGGTTTCTTGACCAGCAACCGACTGCTTGTTTATAAACACACAAACACTGAAACCGTACCATTGGAAGTGATTCATTTTTGTTTGCTCAACGACTTCTAGTTGCATATAAAAAAGCCAAATATGCATGGGTGCATAATTTAGTGTTTTTTTAAACTATGAATAATTCTTTCTTAAACCTAACTTTTACCTTTCTTCAACATAACTTTATGCATATGACGTAACAGAACAGTAAGTGCGCCCTCGAATAGAGGTAAGTAAGTATCATGAAACCAACAACAACAATGCAGACTAATTTGTTATGTGGGGGTATGTATACCATAGCGTGCGTAGTTTACCCCGCGCGTGCACCGTGCATCATTGTTTGCTCCTAAAATGACATCACGTGACGCGGTCAATTTTTAAAGTGCATTAAATATATGTGTATTGTACTCAGTTTATTTTAAACAAACAAGAGGAGGAACGGTTTTTCATTTCGATGTCCAACAGACCTATTTATTAATATAGGTTTTAACCATTGTGGTGTATGGACGGTATACGGTATCGACATTGTGCTGACTTTTTTCTTTGCAACAGTTCGGGAGATTCACCCATAAAGGCGAATCTTCTTTTCCCCCACAGAGGGAGTAAGTTCAGCTCCACTGACCGTTTTTATTTTACCCACAATTCCACGTACTTTTTGTGTATATTGTCGATGACGAATAAGATTTCGAACCGCTCACAAACTTTATGGGTCTCATGTAATGGAATAAAATATTTTGTAGGTGTATTGTCATGTGCTTATCAAGGGGCAACGACCTTAATCTTGTTCGCCAAGCCGTGTTTAAAGAAAGCAAATCATTGAGTGGTTTTCAACTTTGGTAAACGTTTTCTTTGTTAGGCTATTAAGCCTATACAATGTTTTGTATAAGTTTGATCCCAGTCGGTGGATTTCGTGTCTCCCAAACGACTGTTCACAAAAGATTGTTACCAATCTGTAGCTTTGACTTCAATCCTTACATACAATCCCTTCTTTTTAGCAAACTTGAACTTGAAGCAAACAGGCTGATGTCATGGATTCACATTGTTGGTCAAGGGTTTGTTATTCATTATAATTTACCACCAATTTTATGCAACTAAACTTTTATAAACTGATAAAATAAGTACATCCTGAGCAATGGAATTTAAAAACCTTTTTTCCCTTAGGGGCAAGATAGCATCCCTAATAAGTTCAACATCAAATAACCACAGTGATAAGTAAAGAAACACAAAACATTTGCCAAATAGTTCATGACATTACACCTGCCCTCTTCAAGTTTATTCTACGAATTTGTCACATTCTATTACTAAATTGAGAACCGAACAGGTGAAATAAATGAAACTTTCACCAGAATACCGAGAATGAGTTCCTCTTTAACATATCAGAAATAAATTTTACTCTAGACTATTCTGTTAACTTTTCATCAGTGATGTCATCACAAAATAAAATCATTATCGGCACCACGAAACTCGGCTCTGAAAGAAGTGTAGGGCTCAAAATTCTTTAATCTATCGTATCAAGACCCAGGATTTGGTCTCGCGTTTAGATGGTGACGCATACGTTACCGGCCTCATTTACTCCTTTTATTCCAATCTTTCTACATTGAGATTAATGCCCAGAAAATCGAACTTTTCGCCGCCCTATCCGAGTCAGTTTAATATTTCAAGTACTGGCGGAGTGGTATTACTATTTCTGGAAAACATCGCCGTCAAAAACAAGCAACTGTCAAACCTATGTCTCAAGACCATTAATACATTTGCCTGTGTAATTTGTTTATATACAAACTAATGCCCAAATGATAGCGGTGATCGGTAATCAAACCAGCAAACTCGCGGAATTCTACGATACGTTTTTTTTTATATATATACATTCGCACATTAAAAATCGAGGCTGAGAAATGCCTACAAAGAAATTTACTTTGACAGATTTCAAATGTCAATAAGACTACCATCCATTGTGAAGTAAGAATCTTGTATACGTTTCACCGCTTGACGGCTTAGTTATAGAAGTAGTTGGGCGAGGATCAGTTTAATTTTGTACAGTTTTTGTTTTGAAATCAATAAATCTCTGGTAATTTCAATAAACTTTCTTGAGTTCAATTTACGCTCCAGTATCTGTTTCCAGCCAAGCATTGCTTCGTTTTAAATCGTCATTCAAACTAAGTACGACAGCCCCTTCTACAGTGTATGTACTTTATAAGGTCTGGCTTACTTTGTATACTCTTTATTGTACCATTATTACAAATGTGGGCGGAATTTACGTTGCAAATTTATCTCGATAGCGCTAATTAAGTTAAACAAATCCTTCGGAATCGAAGCTATGAAAGATAAATGAGAATAAGTTGCCCTGGTAAAGTGGAAAGGATAAATAGTTACTTTAATTAAGGAAAGTTTTCAATCAGCCTTATAATGTAAATAAAGATGGAAGGTTGAAATTTTAACGACTTCCTATCTCTAAAAGAAGAAACATTTTTCAATCGTTTCACGTTTACCAAGGAGAAGAAAAGTGTGGCTTGCTAATTTACTTTTTTGCTAAAACGTTTAGTCGATACCGTAAGCATTCATTTCAGAAATGATAATTTATTTTCTTCTCATGGGCATACGTACGTTTGTCTAGGATTGTATATACATTGCTATTACGACCGAATTAGTTTTGATGCCATGGCAATTGTACCACCTTTAGAAACTGGAAATTGAAAACTTCCTACATTCTGATTGGTCGGTGGTCATCTTAGACACACCATCAGTAATATTCAAACAGCTGAAGGGTTGCGTTGCCATATACTTTTGGTGTTAGAATAGGAATAAACCTAATTTGTCTGACTACTTTATTTTATTTTGTTTCATTTATTTTATTCACAATACATAAAAAGTATGATGCGGAAGGAAGGTGTCAATAAAGCCAACTCTGGCTTAACGTGACAGCAAGGTGTTTCTTCTTACTGTACATCTGCCTGAATGATTGGAGATCCAAAATGATATGTTTCCCCCAATAATTTTTTTGGGGAGCAATTTCCCCCTGTCCCACGATCGACGTCCATGTGCGTTTTCAGTTTAGACACTAGGAGAATGACGTCAATAATACTTAACAATTACCTAGAAAAGTCTGCCATTATGGACTGCCTTTGTAAAGACTAATACGAAGGGAGAATTTTTACAGATTCAGCCACCGTTTCCAAATTTTATTAAAACGATTGAACAATTACGCAAGCTGAATGGTGCGATAGTAATGGTGGTGGGCAAAGTTATCACGTTTAGTATCTTCTGTATAGGCAGGAGTATGAAAAGTACCCGGAAGGAATCTGGTCCCAACCTTGAGAGTAAATAATGAAAATGTTGAAATCAGTAATGTCAGTTACTTTAAGTAATTTTGAACTTTTCGCTACTGGGCTGATATGGTCCCTATAGGACTTGCATGATCAATGTGGGGAACCGCTCTTTTCTGCAGAACAGGTAATTGGCTAAACTAAGAATTATTTACCTTGCTCCAGACAACGAGGCAATAACTAAGGCGGGTTAGGTTAGGTTAGGTTGAGTTTTACGTACCAATTTGTTTTAGTCGAGCCCTCCCCGGCCTTTTTTCAGCTGTCGCTCACTGGCTCGTTTTCCCTACTCCCCTGGAATGGTGAATGATAAGGATTTGGTATATTAACATGAGTTAGTTTCTCGGTAAGAAGTGTTTTAAATTGGATAAAATGCAGACGTTCCTTGACAGCGTCCTGAAATATTAGAATTTTTCTCGTCAAGTGAACTTTGCATCTATTAGTCTACGAGTATTCTATATGAATTCGGTCGCGGTAACTTGCTTTTGGGCACAAAAACTTCCTCGACGCCGAATTCGGCAAACTAGCGGACTTTGGTCTGCCTCGTCTTAACTTAGCCAAATTTTGAGTCCCAACGGAAGCAACCTCTGCCCATCCACCCTGCGGCCGTAACAGGGTGAACGTGAAAAATAAATTTTATTGGTGGGGGTTGTTGGCGAGAACGTCAATATGTGAGAAACTGAACTGGGTGCAGGTATAGTAGTCATTGCAGGCTGAATGTATTTAAACTGATTTCTTTTTCAATTTTAATTTCATCTTTTGGACTTGTCAATGGTTTTTAAATATTTTATCCGTCAGAAGTTTATGGTACCTTCGATAATTGTGGGGGTCTGATCCCAAAGGGCCCTACGCCCCTGCGCCGTATAGTTCCATGGTCACGGGGGCGCGATGCATGCCATTGGGTACAGAAATGGCTGACATCGTCAATTCATTTATTTCTGCATAACCAGCTCATAATAAACATTTTTATATTTGTAAATGCAATTACTATTTTTTTATTTTCATTGCGGAGTCCATGCTTTTCACAATATTATTCTGAAATGTGATAAAAAGTACAAATGTGTTTCTACTTCAATTGTCATTCAGTTACGGCAACTCAATTTTGGAATTAATTTAATAAAAGTCCTCAATGGATCTTAATTTTTTCAGTTGTAGCATAATTTAGGTCGATTTTTACTTTCACTGTCATTTGTTAATGTAATGATAGAGTTTTGCAATAAACACGAGGCAACGCGATCACTAGTGACTGTGGTCCAATGGGTATCTCATTAGCAGTTACTGTATAGAATTAGATACTTTAAAGAGAATATTGCGTTTGTATTTTAAAAGCAATATTTATTGACACATAATGATAGATTTAGTTTGAAATTAGGCTACACAGTAGCTGTCTTTTTAGGGAAAAAAAGTTCTGACCGAAAGAAATTGAAAAAAAGAACCAAAACTGAAATGATGCAACGTCCGTAACTTTTATTGTGCATATATAATATTTTGAGGAAATAATGAAATAACTGTCGTTTATTGGTCAATTGCATAATTATGATAGAATAATTTTGTTCAATAATGATAACTGAAGAAAACTTTCCTTAAATGCCGTGTAATCTGGCAATTGAAAACAACCCAAAACCCTTTGCATCTTTTGCCCGATTATTCTACCATTCCAGCAAATTGTTGTTTAAGAACATAAAGTGAGACTGACCAGAAATTGTTTTACCATGCACAAGCTATTAGCCTATCAGATGTTTGTAATTCTTTTAAAGGTATCGATATTTTTATTGTTTCGAGCAAAATTTTGAAAGAATTTGGCCACGCTTAAAAGTTTTCTGTGCAATTTATTCGTTTTGTTACGATAGAAATGGTTGCAAGATTTTTTCATTCATGCCTACAATTCAGATCAACGAAACATCGGATGCAGTGGCAACCTTCCCCTGCATCATGGACTCGTGCACCGCTATGATTTAGACCTTTAACAGCACGAAATTGCCATTTTATCTAAAAATATGGAACTTTACTTTGAAAATGTTATTATTTTGCAACAATGTAAAGGCAATACAGAAGGCAACGTGACCCATTTAAGTAAAAAGTAAACCTTTGGAATATTTTGGCATGAGCGCGCTCCGAAGCACCCATTCCCCTCTAAATCATCACAAAAATGTCATTGCAATAAATCATGGTTATATCTTTAGAACAGGATACAAAAAACTGTTTTTACAACTTGTGCACATGCAATGTGTTGCTATATCTTATGTCTGGAGTTCGACTACTTGCCGCGGGACTTAAAAAACATGGAACATACAGACATTGTACTTAATTTGTGCTCAGTACGACGCGGAGCGTGCTCTCGTTTTCTCAGCTTCCCGATATGACTGAACAAGGTAGATACCGTACGGTCTGTTAGGCAGACTTGATGCCCAGCATGAACACAGTAGACAGGTAGAATACGCTGTTTCATCATTGGCTGTTGAGATTGAAGGCCCAGTTACCTTACCCCAAACAGTACCAATTCTCTCAACCTTCTTACTGAAGCCCCTCCCACAATTGTCTGAAATTCATCTTCATCCAGATGCAATCTCAGTTTATTGCTTCAAGGTGAGTAAAGAAAAACTCAATTTATATAATCAAAACACTCTCAGTACCGTTCATGCTGTATAGTATTAGCTTTGATAATCCGCATTGTTTGAATTAGCTGTCAATCAAAGAGCTGAGCCAATTGAGAATTTCGGTATCCCTGTACCAAAATTGTAGTTTGGGGTGAGAGGTTTGACCCTTTAATGTGACAATAATTTTTCTCTTCAAATACGAAATTTACTGGAAATAACTGCTTTGGTTCACCTTGGATATGCAACATTGAAGTTACAAAACATGATGAAAGATACTTTGAAAAGAAATAAGAAGAAAATTGTCATATTTAGCTGCATGTTGCTTCGAAAGAAGTTTGAGGGGTTGTTCTTAGAAAGCAAGTCAGTGAGCCACCTTAAAAAAAGACCGTGGCCGGCCCTTCGTAAACTGTAATCGGTTTGAAACTGAGACGTAAGTCTTCATCTACACAACTAATAAGTAGTATCTTAGTAAATATATCATTATATCCCAAAACGAATAAAATAGGATTTAATTACCCTGTAAGCGAAAAAATTCTCTTTAGAGTTGACCCTAGAATAACCTGCAATGTTATGTTTCCTTTCTGCAGTCATTGTATCCATTTAAAACGACTTAAAACACGATTTTGCGAATTGTTCCAAAAATCATACTCATTTGAGCATGTATGCTTCGGGACAGTCTGTTATTACCCCAATCGTTATAACATGAACTAGCCTCACAATTCATCTACAGCAACATTTCCAATAGAAAGATAGACAGGAAGATCGTAATTCTTTTACAACATTATTTGATGTGAATTTCGCAGTCTGGAAACAAATCAAACTCGCAAAACGCATTTATTACGGAACTAAACTTGAATACAAATGTTCATTCCCACAAAGTAATCAAATTGTGACAACAATACAAATTACTGACGAAGAAAACCATTTTATAGAGTGCGACTAAACCCATCTCATGATTTCTCGTCTAGAAGCCCCGAAAAGGCTTCAATATTTGAAACTATGTTTAAAGCGGTATATTGAGTTGAAGTTCATAAATTAATGAGGACATGGGACTGTTAGGAGGTACTTCCAGATGACAATGCTAACTATTAGCAAAATTATCAAGTTTTCAGTTCAGTAGTTACTCAAAAAGGTAAAATTTTCCGCTTGGTTTTGTACCCGAGCTTGTAGCGATTGATTTTGTGCAGTTTACAAAAATTTCCGGTGACGAATTTTTTAAAACCGAATTGACCTATTAATTACTTACTCATTAAGCATTTATTTGTATGAAGAGATGTAGAACGGTCTTCAATTTTAATATTTTTTATTAGTAGGCCTACCCGATGAGAACTTGATAGATTTTAAATAATTCGGTGTTTTTCACAAACCAACTCATTGTGCCGCTTTAAACCACGTACTTTATGAATGTTCTTGCTCAGCGTATGTTAACACATCAGGACATTGCTAAATCCTTCATTTTAGTATAATTGAAAATTATGTACCGCTTGGTATTCTAACTGTCAGAATGTCATGGTAACGGACTGCCGCAAAGTTCCGATAGTTAAAGTTTAAAGGGCAGTCACCCCAACCTGAAGTAATGCAGTAGACTGTCCTGTCTCTTGATTGGTTGTTGAGAGCCATGTGACAACAATTTTTCTCTTCAAATGTGAAATTTGAATAATAATGATAATAATGAAAATGGTGATATTTAGCTGTTGCTTCGAAATAAGTTTGGGAATACTGTTCTTGACCTTTGCATAGTGATAGAACATGTATTAACACAGGAAAATGCACAATGGGAGGATTTATGCAAACGATGTTATTTTTAGTTTATGATGAACGAAACGCCACAGCTTGATAAGCAATATTAGGCCACGTTTGATATGATTTTACATCTCAACTTATAGACGAATCCGGACAGCAGGTGATGATCTGATTTTAGTCCGCCATAACTGGGGTCTATCCTTTAATCTTTCAATTTCCTTGCTTACGTGTACAATGAATGGTGGTATGCTGAAACGCCTCTTGATTTTCTCAATTTCACTGAATACGAGGGATTGAAATTCAGGTAAACAACAAATGGAGACAATTTTAGGCCAATGGACCCCACTACATGGGGAGGGTTTGGGGGGTTAGAACCCCCATGACCCAACCTTCCAGTGCAAAAACACCAAAAAGAGCGGGTTTCTTTCTATCCTTATACTGTTCCCTCATATCGTGCCCCAACCCCCCCATGACACCAACCCCCCCCCCCCACCCATGACACCAAAACCCTCCCCATGATAAAATCCTGGCTACGCGCCTGGCCCACAGTCACTGAACACAAGCTCTTATCAGATTCGTATATAACGTCCTGGTGTAATTTTAGCAGCATCCACAGCCCTTTTCATGCAGTCGTGGGACTTTGGATTTTTATCCTATAGGCCTACCCCATTGTGTATATGCGGAGTATTACGTACAGCGGCAGTATAGGTTCCATTTTCAGGGTCTTTGGCATGACCTACCTGGGAACAGAACCCCGACCCTGATGATCATTGGTCCATAGAATGGCCGCATACGATATCGGCAGATCGGTGTAGCCCAAATATAGAAAGCTATGCAATGTCACAACTTAGTGCATTGATGTATTAAGGGCGAATAAGGAGTTAAAAATTTTCACCTCCTAACAAATACTCGTCTTTAAATTGTAAAGCTTCAATTTTTCCTTCAACTCTAAAATTCGAAACAGCGCTGCAGGAAAGTAGATTTCTTGTGTGTTATAAGGATTTTACAGTTCATTCACTTATGCCCATTGACTACTTACAATTTTTAACACCTTTCTTTGACGAAGAGAAGACGAAAGTACCTTCTCCTTTTACACTCTATAATCAAAAGAGTGACTTCACTCCATTACAGTGTTAATTCACTACACGAATAGAGAACGTCCCTCCAGTAAGAGTGAAAATTCATTCTCTACAAGTGCCCGCAGGTGCCACTCTTTTTATTTGGCAGACACTTCTTCAAGAGTCGCTCTTTTTGAGTAAATGTCATTCTTCCTGGAGTTTCGCTCTTTTAGAGTGAATTATTTTACCTTCACTCTTATTACGAGTGAAATTTCTCTCTTGTTACTTTTGGGGTGTACAAGTGGTGGTAGTCTTATTACACCACCATGCCCCACGCACACAGGTAGAGACCCCATAGTGGGATAGGGTCCCTACACCATCACCGCCGCCGCCTCCCACACCACCACCGCCTTTACCACTACTACCCTTCTTTGACAAGATACACTTGTGTGCAGTGACTGTCAGACTGTAGTCAGCCATTGGTTGGGTCCATTAGCCCTAGATCGTCTTGATTCACTGTCAAAATGTAGTTTCAAACCCTCATATGCAGTTAAATTGAAGGAATTATGAGGCATTTTCAGTGTACAACCATCCATGATACAGGTTAGCAAGAGAATTGAAAGACTGAAGGTACCTCCCTAGATTACTGAAGAATCTTTATTTCAGTTGATACAAGATGTGTAAATTAACGATTTTTAACAGTCTTCATTGACATGGGACCTGAAAAGGAGACTCCTGAAAACGACAAACAGACATACCAAAAAACAATGCCAGAAAAAATGTTGAAAATAGCTTCAAAGAAAGGGAAGGGAATGGGCTTCTTTTAAATAGGGGTGGGGTACATTGAAGGACTAAAGCAGTCGCCCCACCGTGTTTTGAAAAAAAGGCATATCCAACAGATTTTTTGTGCTTCCAAATACATCACTACATTGTACATGCAAGGAAACCAATTTGTTAGTTTCCTAAGTTATATGATTTAGTGAGAAAAATATGGCCACATCTCACTCAAGGGCCAATTGTAAAATACGGCAGACTTACATTAATCCAAATTGGTGTGACCGCATTTTTACTTTTAGGAAATTTCATACAGGGGAGTGCACAAAAACAAGGGGCAAACGGAGTTTGAAAGAGAATAATCATTCATTCATTTGCGTTTCCACATTGCCAAAAATATACAGACAGAAGGAACATAACAAGATAATTGTGGATGGAAGTGAACTTAAAACCCTTATGGGCTTGACAACGAAGATCACTCCAAACGAAAAGAACACTAGTTACAAAACGTTAAAAACATTAACATTTAGACTTCGTTTTCCCTTTTGAACTGATTGTATTCTGGAACATAAGAACACTGAAGAGTTATGTCATGTTAGACGTAAGGTTAATTTAGTGTTAATTATATTATTAAATGAAATGCTGTGAATATTTGTCGGGTAAAAGAAAAAATCAACGTAGATGCAAGACTATATAGACAGACTCCAATACAGCGTAGCCAATCACGATTTAAGACCGTGATCCCGGGACATTTTTCAATGTCAATGTACAATTGTGGTACAGTGGAGTCGTGGAAAAATATAAAAACAAAGTCTGATTGCCGCTTTAATTCGAGCATGGAAGAACAATCACGAAGGAAAAGTAACCTCAGTTTTTACAACTACAAGACTGTCACGGTATGATGGAGAGCCATGGGAACAGGGGAGAGATTATGAAGCTTTTCTTCGTTCTAAAATTACTCCTAGTTTGCAAATGGCCTGGTAGGCTAAATTCTTAAAGGCAGTCATTCGTCACCCTAAACTACAGTTTCAGTATATGCATATATCAAAACTCTCAATTGGTACAGCTCTTTGATTGGCATCACATTCAAACAATGCATCATAGCTAAATTACACAGCATGGGCACTGAGAGTGTCTTGATTGCACATTATGGACTTGTATGGCCACTGGAACAAGCCATGAAGCAATAAACTAGGATTGTGTCTGGATAAAGATGAGTTTTAGATAAATGTGGGAGGGGCTAGAAGTTTGTAGGTTGGGAGAATTGGAACTGTTTGGGATGTTGAAAATATGCCTTTAACGTCAGCTAAACGCCCAGTGTGTTATGATAACTTAGCAAAATTAGGGTAACTTGCAGAATGGATTAATTTTTTCTCCTAATAATAAAATGCATAATCAAATACTCTTAATTGAATGAACCTTAAAAATGACCCATGAAGCGAGTCACCTTAAAGGTCAAGAGCAGTTACCCCTAACTTTTTTTGAAGCAACGGCTACATATCAAAATTTTGAAAATTTTCATCTTCTCTTCAAAGTATCTTCCATCCTGTTTTTTTTTTTACTTCAATATTGCATATTTTAAGGTAAACCAAGCAGTTGCTTCAAGTAAATGTCACATTTAAAGAGAAAAACCGTTGTGTCACATGACTCTCAACAGCCAATCATGAAACTGGACAGTCTACTACACTACTTCCAAATGACTGCTCTCTCCTTTCACTAAGTCAGCACATCAAATTGGGTTTAAAAGTAAAACAAAGAAAAGCAAGCGACTGCTCCGATGTGACCATGCAGGTTGTAACGACCTGACGTAATTTCCGGTTGATACAGTGATAATTGTCGGTGCGGTTAGAGGGCAATATTTTCTCATAATAAAATTTTTATTAGAGTTCATCATGCGAATACATGAATGTATCATTCTTTGTTTCAATTCAAGCTTTATGACTATTTCGTGTTTTCTTTACTTTAAAAGGAAGTGCTCACCTCACCATAGCCTTCGGAAGGAATGATTTCGACCTGTGCAGTGAGCAGGTCAATCAATGTCATTTAATAGACATGGACTTGAATCCCTTACTCATTGCTTCCAGGTGGCGACCGAAGTGGTATATTTATAAACATAGATTTAAAATTTGACTACTCGGATTATTAGTAAAGCAGTTCCCTGCAATCGAAAACTCGAATCAATTACAGACGTGATTTTGACGAGGTCAGTGTCATAGTACGTAAACTGTCATACAACGATATAACTTTGAATGGCTCAAACCTTCCTGTGTACTGTACTGTATATATAAAAGACGATCACATGGTTATTGGATAGCATGGTTGGGGCTGGGAGTGGGACAATACACACACCTCTAGCCAGAATAACCAATTGAGGGTGGCGTACTCTCTGAAGGAGTTTTGCCGGTCTATGGAATAGCACTAATGTAACCCTTAGAAACTTTTTGGGCATTTTTAGAAGCTTAAGAGGAAAAAAATTGCGAAGGGTTTAGACAAGTTGACAAGATAAGTCATGAAGGTCCTAAATATTTTCAGGAAGCCAAATTTGAAAACATGTGTTAGGTCAATAGGAAATTCCAAACTCAAAGGAAGGGGCGAAAAATTGGTAGGATCAGGCTTCCTCAAGTCCTGTTAAGATTGAACCTTATTTTACTCTAGAGAAATGATCTTACACTCTAACGTTTGTAGAGGGCAGGTGATGTCCTATCAATTGAACGCTTTTAAAAATTAGATCAATATTTAAATTCACACAATTACTTTTAAAAAGCAAATTGTGAAATTCCGAAAACAGTTGTTTGTTCACGGCACCCCTTTTATTTGTTACTCGTTTTGTAAAATTACAAAACACGCAAGTGACAGGTTTGTCCACTTCACTCTCACGGAATATGACTTGTCAATTGTGCAAACAATAAAGGGGGAGGCCTTCGTAAAGGGACCCAATGAGATGCAGTTCACGTTTCATTTAACTTGGACTCGGCGGCCAGCAAAAGTGGCAGATGCATTAAAATATCATTATTGACCAAAGAACTCATAAATTTGGAGTTGTAAAACGAATGTTTCGAAAAGTATGGTTTCATCTTAACAATATCGAGCCCTTCTGATATATACATAGATACATGCCCCGGTCAAAGGGGCCGATGAAACCCCTAGAAAATAATTACCCCTTCAAAATTTTTGAGAAAAAAATTTTAAGTCTGTGCAACATTGTTAACATATCTTTTACTCATATCGCTGTTTTTCAACCTTACATTTAACTGACGGAATGAAAAAGAATTTTAATATTTTCTAACTTTCAACTCTAACATTTGATAGGAGTTGAAACAATTTTCGTGGTTTTAGGTCGCAAGGCTGTTTAAGACGAAGTTTGTTTAAGTACTCCCTTAAACGTTTGAAGTGAAAATATCTCTATAGAATAAAATTTGAATTGAAAACTTTAAATAATCAAACGAGAGTCATTCTTACTCATTGAGAGATTTTAAATCTTACTCTTAAGCTGTCCCCACATTCTTAAATCAAACAAGTGATCTTAGTCACTCTCTGATAGAGTGAAGGGGTGAATTCACTCCATTCGAGTGTTAAGTCACTCCATGAAGAGTAAAATTCACTCCGCGGGAAGAGTGAAAATCCACTCTTCCACGAGACGCTGCAATGATCACTCTTTTGCAAGAGTGACCACTGTGCGCACTCCATCCAGAGTGAAACCGTGGTTCTCTGCCCCCTTCACACGATCCAAGCTCACCTGCAATCAAAGGACCATATCAATTCTTCATGTCACGGACCAACTCGACAATTTACCGTTTGTTTCTGGATGACGTTTAAGCGTTTTTTTTTTTCTGGATGGCGTTTTCATCGTGCAGGTTCGTTCACACCAAAGTATGAAATCTACTCCGTTTTGCGAGGGACGCAATATTTCTTGTTGCAGTACATAAATTAGGCGATTTTTGAAAATTTCCTGAACAAATATTCCCCTATTCACCCTTTAGGATTAAAAATAAAGAAATAAAGAAATGCGAAGAGATTAACAAAATTCCGGCACCTTTTGCATTTTAGTTGCCAGCTTTTTTCTGCAATCTTTGCATAGCCATTTTTATTTTGTAAATTGACAACAATTTTTTACAGTGATGTTTGCCTGCCAAATGGGGTATATTTTTGTCTTCCTGAATGGCAGAGAAGCGCAGCTCCCATCGTGCTCTTTTCTGTTATTCTCTATGATAACAGAGAAGTTGGAAATTCACCACTTCCGGTTAGGTTACAAGGCCAAGTGTACCTACTCGTGTCTACGCATGCGTGTAGGTATCTGCCTATCCCAGCGAGCGTTAATACCCTTGCTCTGCAATGTCACGGTGCTACAAGTCCGATGAATCCACAGCTGTCGACATTCAAGGGAGCACACCACCATTAGCAGAACGGCCTTGCCGGGAAAAGTAGTTCCAAAGTACACCGTCAGTTTTAGGTCCTCTTTAAGTGTGAATTGCTCAAGTTAAACTAATCAGATGTGGTTGGTTTGTTTTGGATATGAAAGAGGACGTGTAAATGTGTGACTGTTGCCAAATTGGGAAGAATTGAAGGTGATTTAGACTGTTTAAAAATTTGGTGTGAAAAAGACGTTTTTTCCGTCACCTGCGGATTAATAGGGTAGGGTGTACAGACCCAAAACTTCATCCCCTTTTATCTCAAAATCTAAACGGTCATGCTATGGTGAATTTGTGATGCCATGATTGGCCAACTCACTGGCTTTCATGTGAGGGGTAGCTTTAGTGGGGTGTGAACTTTGACTGGGCTGCGGGGGGCATTTAATGAAGGCAAAATAGTGTGTAAGTCAATGGAGAAATTAATGGTGGTGTGCTCCCTTAAGAGAGAAAGTGATTTTCTTCATTTTTGATATAAAGACACCTAATTTAGACTTAAATGACTTGTTTTAGGGTCCTAATCATGATTCTGAGGAGACGTCTCAGAATTTCATGCTTGAACGATTTTTATGACAAAATTGCAATTTTTGGTAAAAAATAGTACCCTAATTGAGATTGTTGGAAAGAGTGCACAATTGCAGTCTATTTTATGATATTTTTTGGAAGCAAATGAATAATGAAGATTAGTTGAATGTTCCAGTGGTCATTCTACACCACCGTAGCCCCCAGGTTCCCCAGGCACCCCAGATAAACAGTAGCTAGTTCCGCGAACAGCTGCTTGGCGATTAACGTTAGTCAACACATGCCATAAGTGTGTGCACTTTGTCCCTAGAAGTTGATATGATAGCATTTTCGAGTCAAGAACAATGGTCTAGCTTGTTGTAGGGGGTTATTTTTACGAGTCACACATGTACAAAGGTAAATAGATTGTTTAAAACATCACACACGGTTGTTTTGCATTTAGCCTAGGCCTAACGTAGGCCCATACTGAAACACATAGGCCTAGGCCTAGTTTGTACTACGTGCAAGGAGAGAAAGCAGTAGCCTGGATTTTGAGGTTAATGGAGGCCACCAGCTTGAACAGTTTTGTTCAAAGCATGGTGGCATATCCCCACCCCTCAAAAACCAGTCCCACCCCCCCCCCCCCCCACGCACACACACAGTGCTGTCAATCAAATAATTTTTTTCAAGTCTCCATTTGGCTGAGGCTTGATCTCTATTTCAAAATGCTGTTCTTTCTAAAAATTAAGCCAGTCACACTGTTGTTAACTCCAATTGGATTGGAGGTATACTTGTTTGGTAGCAGATATGCAAGAAGAGTATTTCACACATTAATTTCAACTGTTCACTTTCAAATTGCAGCTTTCTGTGGCAGCTACTGGAGAAGACAGAAGATGTTCTACTTTCTTTTGCAACACAAACCAGGCGAATCAACTAACTGCCCTTAGTATAGATGAAGTCACCTTGTGGAGATTGAATCATGCATGCAGCCTTTTAAATGTATGTCTGTAAGTTTTTCATGACTTTAGTCAGGGCATTTTCCAAATGTTGTAGGCCTATAGTTATTGCTGGAAAAAAAATACTTAAGTTAAATACACTGAGGTAAGGAAGTCCAGCAGATGTAATTCAGACCGGCCTACCACTGGCATGCCTTGAAGGAGTCAGGGATAATGCCTAGTATTCTTCTTTGAGATTTGTAATTTGAAGTATCTGTAGGTATTTGTGAGTGGGTATCTCCTGCTGCACATTCTACAAGGACTTTAAAATTGAAGTTTCCAGCCATTGGTATAGTACTGTAGGAATGCCATCAAGGAGATAAGTTAATGTGAGTGACAATTTTGTAGGGATTCTCTAAACGGTTCAAATTAATAGAAGTGTAGTTGTGCTTTTCTCCCTAACCCACATTGTTTCCTGACTGCAGAGTAGCAACCTACATGTATGAGCGCAATAAATGTCTACCATTTAATGTTGTTCCATATCTGCACTATATAGCTTTCATTATACCTAAGACTTGGTCAGTAGGGTACTGTACCTCAAAGTCTGAAAGGCAGTTAGTTTCATTGGTTGTGTGAATTGTTGAAAAGTTCTGAACTTTTCACATTTTTAGCAAAGCAAGATATAAGTAATCTTTTTATTCTGGAACAAAACTACCCAGCCAAGCTGGGATAGAAGGTTTGTATAACCTCTTTACATAATTAGGAGCACCCTTACAAACTTCATAGGACTGCCATTGAGTGAATTAACATTACAGAGACCTCAGCAAAAAAAATTTACAAGTTATCTTACTTTTCAGAGTATTTCCTCCAGAGTTACTAGTTTGTCACTGATGTTTCAGTTTAAGATAATGATAGCTTAATCATTTCTGTAGTTCAGATAATTGTAAGAGAATTTTTCCTTCTACAACTACACTGTTAAAAGTTGTTTGGGGATGGGCCAGGACCAAAATCTGCCAAAAGCAAATGTTTTGAATAGCGCCCTCATTTTTCCACTCCTGAATTTATGAGCCTTTTAGTTCTCCAGAAACAGCCTGAATGGTGAGTATTTTTCCTATAATGTAACAAAAAGACACCTTCTAAATCTCCTCTGTGGGTATAAAGTCAGAAAGCTTAAAAATTGTTGATCAGATTAATGATTTCATTTCCCTTTTGCTTTTTTATCCTTCCAGACTTGAATTGAGTGCTATATGACCTGATGGTTGGATGGACTGCATCACCACAGCGACTGAATAAAGGCATGCCTGAATATTAACCTTTCAAATTTTTGCAAAGAAAATGCTTCACAGCTTCACAGTAATAGAAAACTTCAGTAGGAAATCAAAATCAGTGCAACAAATTGCTTTGCAAGTGATCCAGGGTGAGGAGGTATGTTGAGATTCTCACACACCCGGGTGTAGCTGTTAATGCACAGAAAAGACCCTATGTCCAGCATCAAGTTCGGTGTGCTGAAGTCTATATAGAAGCAATGAAAAGTTAAACTGTGACATACTCTGAGCTAGAAATGTGTTTGAAAATGAGTCTAAAAAGTTTGGAAGAGCAAATCCAAATTTCACATTGCCTTAAGGGAGCACACCACCATTAGCAGAACGGCCTTGCCGGGAAAAGTAGTTCCAAAGTACACCGTCAGTTTTAGGTCCTCTTTAAGTGTGAATTGCTCAAGTTAAACTAATCAGATGTGGTTGGTTTGTTTTGGATATGAAAGAGGACGTGTAAATGTGTGACTGTTGCCAAATTGGGAAGAATTGAAGGTGATTTAGACTGTTTAAAAATTTGGTGTGAAAAAGACGTTTTTTCCGTCACCTGCGGATTAATAGGGTAGGGTGTACAGACCCAAAACTTCATCCCCTTTTATCTCAAAATCTAAACGGTCATGCTATGGTGAATTTGTGATGCCATGATTGGCCAACTCACTGGCTTTCATGTGAGGGGTAGCTTTAGTGGGGTGTGAACTTTGACTGGGCTGCGGGGGCATTTAATGAAGGCAAAATAGTGTGTAAGTCAATGGAGAAATTAATGGTGGTGTGCTCCCTTAAGAGAGAAAGTGATTTTCTTCATTTTTGATATAAAGACACCTAATTTAGACTTAAATGACTTGTTTTAGGGTCCTAATCATGATTCTGAGGAGACGTCTCAGAATTTCATGCTTGAACGATTTTTATGACAAAATTGCAATTTTTGGTAAAAAATAGTACCCTAATTGAGATTGTTGGAAAGAGTGCACAATTGCAGTCTATTTTATGATATTTTTTGGAAGCAAATGAATAATGAAGATTAGTTGAATGTTCCAGTGGTCATTCTACACCACCGTAGCCCCCAGGTTCCCCAGGCACCCCAGATAAACAGTAGCTAGTTCCGCGAACAGCTGCTTGGCGATTAACGTTAGTCAACACATGCCATAAGTGTGTGCACTTTGTCCCTAGAAGTTGATATGATAGCATTTTCGAGTCAAGAACAATGGTCTAGCTTGTTGTAGGGGGTTATTTTTACGAGTCACACATGTACAAAGGTAAATAGATTGTTTAAAACATCACACACGGTTGTTTTGCATTTAGCCTAGGCCTAACGTAGGCCCATACTGAAACACATAGGCCTAGGCCTAGTTTGTACTACGTGCAAGGAGAGAAAGCAGTAGCCTGGATTTTGAGGTTAATGGAGGCCACCAGCTTGAACAGTTTTGTTCAAAGCATGGTGGCATATCCCCACCCCTCAAAAACCAGTCCCACCCCTCCCCCCCCCCCCCCCCACGCACACACACAGTGCTGTCAATCAAATAATTTTTTTCAAGTCTCCATTTGGCTGAGGCTTGATCTCTATTTCAAAATGCTGTTCTTTCTAAAAATTAAGCCAGTCACACTGTTGTTAACTCCAATTGGATTGGAGGTATACTTGTTTGGTAGCAGATATGCAAGAAGAGTATTTCACACATTAATTTCAACTGTTCACTTTCAAATTGCAGCTTTCTGTGGCAGCTACTGGAGAAGACAGAAGATGTTCTACTTTCTTTTGCAACACAAACCAGGCGAATCAACTAACTGCCCTTAGTATAGATGAAGTCACCTTGTGGAGATTGAATCATGCATGCAGCCTTTTAAATGTATGTCTGTAAGTTTTTCATGACTTTAGTCAGGGCATTTTCCAAATGTTGTAGGCCTATAATTATTGCTGGAAAAAAATACTTAAGTTAAATACACTGAGGTAAGGAAGTCCAGCAGATGTAATTCAGACCGGCCTACCACTGGCATGCCTTGAAGGAGTCAGGGATAATGCCTAGTATTCTTCTTTGAGATTTGTAATTTGAAGTATCTGTAGGTATTTGTGAGTGGGTATCTCCTGCTGCACATTCTACAAGGACTTTAAAATTGAAGTTTCCAGCCATTGGTATAGTACTGTAGGAATGCCATCAAGGAGATAAGTTAATGTGAGTGACAATTTTGTAGGGATTCTCTAAACGGTTCAAATTAATAGAAGTGTAGTTGTGCTTTTCTCCCTAACCCACATTGTTTCCTGACTGCAGAGTAGCAACCTACATGTATGAGCGCAATAAATGTCTACCATTTAATGTTGTTCCATATCTGCACTATATAGCTTTCATTATACCTAAGACTTGGTCAGTAGGGTACTGTACCTCAAAGTCTGAAAGGCAGTTAGTTTCATTGGTTGTGTGAATTGTTGAAAAGTTCTGAACTTTTCACATTTTTAGCAAAGCAAGATATAAGTAATCTTTTTATTCTGGAACAAAACTACCCAGCCAAGCTGGGATAGAAGGTTTGTATAACCTCTTTACATAATTAGGAGCACCCTTACAAACTTCATAGGACTGCCATTGAGTGAATTAACATTACAGAGACCTCAGCCAAAAAATTTACAAGTTATCTTACTTTTCAGAGTATTTCCTCCAGAGTTACTAGTTTGTCACTGATGTTTCAGTTTAAGATAATGATAGCTTAATCATTTCTGTAGTTCAGATAATTGTAAGAGAATTTTTCCTTCTACAACTACACTGTTAAAAGTTGTTTGGGGATGGGCCAGGACCAAAATCTGCCAAAAGCAAATGTTTTGAATAGCGCCCTCATTTTTCCACTCCTGAATTTATGAGCCTTTTAGTTCTCCAGAAACAGCCTGAATGGTGAGTATTTTTCCTATAATGTAACAAAAAGACACCTTCTAAATCTCCTCTGTGGGTATAAAGTCAGAAAGCTTAAAAATTGTTGATCAGATTAATGATTTCATTTCCCTTTTGCTTTTTTATCCTTCCAGACTTGAATTGAGTGCTATATGACCTGATGGTTGGATGGACTGCATCACCACAGCGACTGAATAAAGGCATGCCTGAATATTAACCTTTCAAATTTTTGCAAAGAAAATGCTTCACAGCTTCACAGTAATAGAAAACTTCAGTAGGAAATCAAAATCAGTGCAACAAATTGCTTTGCAAGTGATCCAGGGTGAGGAGGTATGTTGAGATTCTCACACACCCGGGTGTAGCTGTTAATGCACAGAAAAGACCCTATGTCCAGCATCAAGTTCGGTGTGCTGGAAGTCTATATAGAAGCAATGAAAAGTTAAACTGTGACATACTCTGAGCTAGAAATGTGTTTGAAAATGAGTCTAAAAAGTTTGGAAGAGCAAATCCAAATTTCACATTGCCTTAAGGGAGCACACCACCATTAGCAGAACGGCCTTGCCGGGAAAAGTAGTTCCAAAGTACACCGTCAGTTTTAGGTCCTCTTTAAGTGTGAATTGCTCAAGTTAAACTAATCAGATGTGGTTGGTTTGTTTTGGATATGAAAGAGGACGTGTAAATGTGTGACTGTTGCCAAATTGGGAAGAATTGAAGGTGATTTAGACTGTTTAAAAATTTGGTGTGAAAAAGACGTTTTTTCCGTCACCTGCGGATTAATAGGGTAGGGTGTACAGACCCAAAACTTCATCCCCTTTTATCTCAAAATCTAAACGGTCATGCTATGGTGAATTTGTGATGCCATGATTGGCCAACTCACTGGCTTTCATGTGAGGGGTAGCTTTAGTGGGGTGTGAACTTTGACTGGGCTGTGGGGGCATTTAATGAAGGCAAAATAGTGTGTAAGTCAATGGAGAAATTAATGGTGGTGTGCTCCCTTAAGAGAGAAAGTGATTTTCTTCATTTTTGATATAAAGACACCTAATTTAGACTTAAATGACTTGTTTTAGGGTCCTAATCATGATTCTGAGGAGACGTCTCAGAATTTCATGCTTGAACGATTTTTATGACAAAATTGCAATTTTTGGTAAAAAATAGTACCCTAATTGAGATTGTTGGAAAGAGTGCACAATTGCAGTCTATTTTATGATATTTTTGGAAGCAAATGAATAATGAAGATTAGTTGAATGTTCCAGTGGTCATTCTACACCACCGTAGCCCCCAGGTTCCCCAGGCACCCCAGATAAACAGTAGCTAGTTCCGCGAACAGCTGCTTGGCGATTAACGTTAGTCAACACATGCCATAAGTGTGTGCACTTTGTCCCTAGAAGTTGATATGATAGCATTTTCGAGTCAAGAACAATGGTCTAGCTTGTTGTAGGGGTTATTTTTACGAGTCACACATGTACAAAGGTAAATAGATTGTTTAAAACATCACACACGGTTGTTTTGCATTTAGCCTAGGCCTAACGTAGGCCCATACTGAAACACATAGGCCTAGGCCTAGTTTGTACTACGTGCAAGGAGAGAAAGCAGTAGCCTGGATTTTGAGGTTAATGGAGGCCACCAGCTTGAACAGTTTTGTTCAAAGCATGGTGGCATATCCCCACCCCTCAAAAACCAGTCCCACCCTCCCCCCCCCACGCACACACACAGTGCTGTCAATCAAATAATTTTTTTCAAGTCTCCATTTGGCTGAGGCTTGATCTCTATTTCAAAATGCTGTTCTTTCTAAAAATTAAGCCAGTCACACTGTTGTTAACTCCAATTGGATTGGAGGTATACTTGTTTGGTAGCAGATATGCAAGAAGAGTATTTCACACATTAATTTCAACTGTTCACTTTCAAATTGCAGCTTTCTGTGGCAGCTACTGGAGAAGACAGAAGATGTTCTACTTTCTTTTGCAACACAAACCAGGCGAATCAACTAACTGCCCTTAGTATAGATGAAGTCACCTTGTGGAGATTGAATCATGCATGCAGCCTTTTAAATGTATGTCTGTAAGTTTTTCATGACTTTAGTCAGGGCATTTTCCAAATGTTGTAGGCCTATAATTATTGCTGGAAAAAAATACTTAAGTTAAATACACTGAGGTAAGGAAGTCCAGCAGATGTAATTCAGACCGGCCTACCACTGGCATGCCTTGAAGGAGTCAGGGATAATGCCTAGTATTCTTCTTTGAGATTTGTAATTTGAAGTATCTGTAGGTATTTGTGAGTGGGTATCTCCTGCTGCACATTCTACAAGGACTTTAAAATTGAAGTTTCCAGCCATTGGTATAGTACTGTAGGAATGCCATCAAGGAGATAAGTTAATGTGAGTGACAATTTTGTAGGGATTCTCTAAACGGTTCAAATTAATAGAAGTGTAGTTGTGCTTTTCTCCCTAACCCACATTGTTTCCTGACTGCAGAGTAGCAACCTACATGTATGAGCGCAATAAATGTCTACCATTTAATGTTGTTCCATATCTGCACTATATAGCTTTCATTATACCTAAGACTTGGTCAGTAGGGTACTGTACCTCAAAGTCTGAAAGGCAGTTAGTTTCATTGGTTGTGTGAATTGTTGAAAAGTTCTGAACTTTTCACATTTTTAGCAAAGCAAGATATAAGTAATCTTTTTATTCTGGAACAAAACTACCCAGCCAAGCTGGGATAGAAGGTTTGTATAACCTCTTTACATAATTAGGAGCACCCTTACAAACTTCATAGGACTGCCATTGAGTGAATTAACATTACAGAGACCTCAGCCAAAAAATTTACAAGTTATCTTACTTTTCAGAGTATTTCCTCCAGAGTTACTAGTTTGTCACTGATGTTTCAGTTTAAGATAATGATAGCTTAATCATTTCTGTAGTTCAGATAATTGTAAGAGAATTTTTCCTTCTACAACTACACTGTTAAAAGTTGTTTGGGGATGGGCCAGGACCAAAATCTGCCAAAAGCAAATGTTTTGAATAGCGCCCTCATTTTTCCACTCCTGAATTTATGAGCCTTTTAGTTCTCCAGAAACAGCCTGAATGGTGAGTATTTTTCCTATAATGTAACAAAAAGACACCTTCTAAATCTCCTCTGTGGGTATAAAGTCAGAAAGCTTAAAAATTGTTGATCAGATTAATGATTTCATTTCCCTTTTGCTTTTTTATCCTTCCAGACTTGAATTGAGTGCTATATGACCTGATGGTTGGATGGACTGCATCACCACAGCGACTGAATAAAGGCATGCCTGAATATTAACCTTTCAAATTTTTGCAAAGAAAATGCTTCACAGCTTCACAGTAATAGAAAACTTCAGTAGGAAATCAAAATCAGTGCAACAAATTGCTTTGCAAGTGATCCAGGGTGAGGAGGTATGTTGAGATTCTCACACACCCGGGTGTAGCTGTTAATGCACAGAAAAGACCCTATGTCCAGCATCAAGTTCGGTGTGCTGAAGTCTATATAGAAGCAATGAAAAGTTAAACTGTGACATACTCTGAGCTAGAAATGTGTTTGAAAATGAGTCTAAAAAGTTTGGAAGAGCAAATCCAAATTTCACATTGCCTTAAGGGAGCACACCACCATTAGCAGAACGGCCTTGCCGGGAAAAAGAGTTCCAAAGTACACCGTCAGTTTTAGGTCCTCTTTAAGTGTGAATTGCTCAAGTTAAACTAATCAGATGTGGTTGGTTTGTTTTGGATATGAAAGAGGACGTGTAAATGTGTGACTGTTGCCAAATTGGGAAGAATTGAAGGTGATTTAGACTGTTTAAAAATTTGGTGTGAAAAAGACGTTTTTTCCGTCACCTGCGGATTAATAGGGTAGGGTGTACAGACCCAAAACTTCATCCCCTTTTATCTCAAAATCTAAACGGTCATGCTATGGTGAATTTGTGATGCCATGATTGGCCAACTCACTGGCTTTCATGTGAGGGGTAGCTTTAGTGGGGTGTGAACTTTGACTGGGCTGTGGGGGCATTTAATGAAGGCAAAATAGTGTGTAAGTCAATGGAGAAATTAATGGTGGTGTGCTCCCTTAAGAGAGAAAGTGATTTTCTTCATTTTTGATATAAAGACACCTAATTTAGACTTAAATGACTTGTTTTAGGGTCCTAATCATGATTCTGAGGAGACGTCTCAGAATTTCATGCTTGAACGATTTTTATGACAAAATTGCAATTTTTGGTAAAAAATAGTACCCTAATTGAGATTGTTGGAAAGAGTGCACAATTGCAGTCTATTTTATGATATTTTTTGGAAGCAAATGAATAATGAAGATTAGTTGAATGTTCCAGTGGTCATTCTACACCACCGTAGCCCCCAGGTTCCCCAGGCACCCCAGATAAACAGTAGCTAGTTCCGCGAACAGCTGCTTGGCGATTAACGTTAGTCAACACATGCCATAAGTGTGTGCACTTTGTCCCTAGAAGTTGATATGATAGCATTTTCGAGTCAAGAACAATGGTCTAGCTTGTTGTAGGGGGTTATTTTTACGAGTCACACATGTACAAAGGTAAATAGATTGTTTAAAACATCACACACGGTTGTTTTGCATTTAGCCTAGGCCTAACGTAGGCCCATACTGAAACACATAGGCCTAGGCCTAGTTTGTACTACGTGCAAGGAGAGAAAGCAGTAGCCTGGATTTTGAGGTTAATGGAGGCCACCAGCTTGAACAGTTTTGTTCAAAGCATGGTGGCATATCCCCACCCCTCAAAAACCAGTCCCACCCCTCCCCCCCCCCCCACGCACACACACAGTGCTGTCAATCAAATAATTTTTTTCAAGTCTCCATTTGGCTGAGGCTTGATCTCTATTTCAAAATGCTGTTCTTTCTAAAAATTAAGCCAGTCACACTGTTGTTAACTCCAATTGGATTGGAGGTATACTTGTTTGGTAGCAGATATGCAAGAAGAGTATTTCACACATTAATTTCAACTGTTCACTTTCAAATTGCAGCTTTCTGTGGCAGCTACTGGAGAAGACAGAAGATGTTCTACTTTCTTTGCAACACAAACCAGGCGAATCAACTAACTGCCCTTAGTATAGATGAAGTCACCTTGTGGAGATTGAATCATGCATGCAGCCTTTTAAATGTATGTCTGTAAGTTTTTCATGACTTTAGTCAGGGCATTTTCCAAATGTTGTAGGCCTATAGTTATTGCTGGAAAAAAAAATACTTAAGTTAAATACACTGAGGTAAGGAAGTCCAGCAGATGTAATTCAGACCGGCCTACCACTGGCATGCCTTGAAGGAGTCAGGGATAATGCCTAGTATTCTTCTTTGAGATTTGTAATTTGAAGTATCTGTAGGTATTTGTGAGTGGGTATCTCCTGCTGCACATTCTACAAGGACTTTAAAATTGAAGTTTCCAGCCATTGGTATAGTACTGTAGGAATGCCATCAAGGAGATAAGTTAATGTGAGTGACAATTTTGTAGGGATTCTCTAAACGGTTCAAATTAATAGAAGTGTAGTTGTGCTTTTCTCCCTAACCCACATTGTTTCCTGACTGCAGAGTAGCAACCTACATGTATGAGCGCAATAAATGTCTACCATTTAATGTTGTTCCATATCTGCACTATATAGCTTTCATTATACCTAAGACTTGGTCAGTAGGGTACTGTACCTCAAAGTCTGAAAGGCAGTTAGTTTCATTGGTTGTGTGAATTGTTGAAAAGTTCTGAACTTTTCACATTTTTAGCAAAGCAAGATATAAGTAATCTTTTTTATTCTGGAACAAAACTACCCAGCCAAGCTGGGATAGAAGGTTTGTATAACCTCTTTACATAATTAGGAGCACCCTTACAAACTTCATAGGACTGCCATTGAGTGAATTAACATTACAGAGACCTCAGCCAAAAAATTTACAAGTTATCTTACTTTTCAGAGTATTTCCTCCAGAGTTACTAGTTTGTCACTGATGTTTCAGTTTAAGATAATGATAGCTTAATCATTTCTGTAGTTCAGATAATTGTAAGAGAATTTTTCCTTCTACAACTACACTGTTAAAAGTTGTTTGGGGATGGGCCAGGACCAAAATCTGCCAAAAGCAAATGTTTTGAATAGCGCCCTCATTTTTCCACTCCTGAATTTATGAGCCTTTTAGTTCTCCAGAAACAGCCTGAATGGTGAGTATTTTTCCTATAATGTAACAAAAGACACCTTCTAAATCTCCTCTGTGGGTATAAAGTCAGAAAGCTTAAAAATTGTTGATCAGATTAATGATTTCATTTCCTTTTGCTTTTTTATCCTTCCAGACTTGAATTGAGTGCTATATGACCTGATGGTTGGATGGACTGCATCACCACAGCGACTGAATAAAGGCATGCCTGAATATTAACCTTTCAAATTTTTGCAAAGAAAATGCTTCACAGCTTCACAGTAATAGAAAACTTCAGTAGGAAATCAAAATCAGTGCAACAAATTGCTTTGCAAGTGATCCAGGGTGAGGAGGTATGTTGAGATTCTCACACACCCGGGTGTAGCTGTTAATGCACAGAAAAGACCCTATGTCCAGCATCAAGTTCGGTGTGCTGAAGTCTATATAGAAGCAATGAAAAGTTAAACTGTGACATACTCTGAGCTAGAAATGTGTTTGAAAATGAGTCTAAAAAGTTTGGAAGAGCAAATCCAAATTTCACATTGCCTTAAGGGAGCACACCACCATTAGCAGAACGGCCTTGCCGGGAAAAGTAGTTCCAAAGTACACCGTCAGTTTTAGGTCCTCTTTAAGTGTGAATTGCTCAAGTTAAACTAATCAGATGTGGTTGGTTTGTTTTGGATATGAAAGAGGACGTGTAAATGTGTGAGTGTTGCCAAATTGGGAAGAATTGAAGGTGATTTAGACTGTTTAAAAATTTGGTGTGAAAAAGACGTTTTTCCGTCACCTGCGGATTAATAGGGTAGGGTGTACAGACCCAAAACTTCATCCCCTTTTATCTCAAAATCTAAACGGTCATGCTATGGTGAATTTGTGATGCCATGATTGGCCAACTCACTGGCTTTCATGTGAGGGGTAGCTTTAGTGGGGTGTGAACTTTGACTGGGCTGCGGGGGGCATTTAATGAAGGCAAAATAGTGTGTAAGTCAATGGAGAAATTAATGGTGGTGTGCTCCCTTAAGAGAGAAAGTGATTTTCTTCATTTTTGATATAAAGACACCTAATTTAGACTTAAATGACTTGTTTTAGGGTCCTAATCATGATTCTGAGGAGACGTCTCAGAATTTCATGCTTGAACGATTTTTATGTCAAAATTGCAATTTTTGGTAAAAAATAGTACCCTAATTGAGATTGTTGGAAAGAGTGCACAATTGCAGTCTATTTTATGATATTTTTTGGAAGCAAATGAATAATGAAGATTAGTTGAATGTTCCAGTGGTCATTCTACACCACCGTAGCCCCCAGGTTCCCCAGGCACCCCAGATAAACAGTAGCTAGTTCCGCGAACAGCTGCTTGGCGATTAACGTTAGTCAACACATGCCATAAGTGTGTGCACTTTGTCCCTAGAAGTTGATATGATAGCATTTTCGAGTCAAGAACAATGGTCTAGCTTGTTGTAGGGGGTTATTTTTACGAGTCACACATGTACAAAGGTAAATAGATTGTTTAAAACATCACACACGGTTGTTTTGCATTTAGCCTAGGCCTAACGTAGGCCCATACTGAAACACATAGGCCTAGGCCTAGTTTGTACTACGTGCAAGGAGAGAAAGCAGTAGCCTGGATTTTGAGGTTAATGGAGGCCACCAGCTTGAACAGTTTTGTTCAAAGCATGGTGGCATATCCCCACCCCTCAAAAACCAGTCCCACGCCTCCCCCCCCCCACGCACACACACAGTGCTGTCAATCAAATAATTTTTTTCAAGTCTCCATTTGGCTGAGGCTTGATCTCTATTTCAAAATGCTGTTCTTTCTAAAAATTAAGCCAGTCACACTGTTGTTAACTCCAATTGGATTGGAGGTATACTTGTTTGGTAGCAGATATGCAAGAAGAGTATTTCACACATTAATTTCAACTGTTCACTTTCAAATTGCAGCTTTCTGTGGCAGCTACTGGAGAAGACAGAAGATGTTCTACTTTCTTTGCAACACAAACCAGGCGAATCAACTAACTGCCCTTAGTATAGATGAAGTCACCTTGTGGAGATTGAATCATGCATGCAGCCTTTTAAATGTATGTCTGTAAGTTTTTCATGACTTTAGTCAGGGCATTTTCCAAATGTTGTAGGCCTATAATTATTGCTGGAAAAAAATACTTAAGTTAAATACACTGAGGTAAGGAAGTCCAGCAGATGTAATTCAGACCGGCCTACCACTGGCATGCCTTGAAGGAGTCAGGGATAATGCCTAGTATTCTTCTTTGAGATTTGTAATTTGAAGTATCTGTAGGTATTTGTGAGTGGGTATCTCCTGCTGCACATTCTACAAGGACTTTAAAATTGAAGTTTCCAGCCATTGGTATAGTACTGTAGGAATGCCATCAAGGAGATAAGTTAATGTGAGTGACAATTTTGTAGGGATTCTCTAAACGGTTCAAATTAATAGAAGTGTAGTTGTGCTTTTCTCCCTAACCCACATTGTTTCCTGACTGCAGAGTAGCAACCTACATGTATGAGCGCAATAAATGTCTACCATTTAATGTTGTTCCATATCTGCACTATATAGCTTTCATTATACCTAAGACTTGGTCAGTAGGGTACTGTACCTCAAAGTCTGAAAGGCAGTTAGTTTCATTGGTTGTGTGAATTGTTGAAAAGTTCTGAACTTTTCACATTTTTAGCAAAGCAAGATATAAGTAATCTTTTTATTCTGGAACAAAACTACCCAGCCAAGCTGGGATAGAAGGTTTGTATAACCTCTTTACATAATTAGGAGCACCCTTACAAACTTCATAGGACTGCCATTGAGTGAATTAACATTACAGAGACCTCAGCCAAAAAATTTACAAGTTATCTTACTTTTCAGAGTATTTCCTCCAGAGTTACTAGTTTGTCACTGATGTTTCAGTTTAAGATAATGATAGCTTAATCATTTCTGTAGTTCAGATAATTGTAAGAGAATTTTTCCTTCTACAACTACACTGTTAAAAGTTGTTTGGGGATGGGCCAGGACCAAAATCTGCCAAAAGCAAATGTTTTGAATAGCGCCCTCATTTTTCCACTCCTGAATTTATGAGCCTTTTAGTTCTCCAGAAACAGCCTGAATGGTGAGTATTTTTCCTATAATGTAACAAAAAGACACCTTCTAAATCTCCTCTGTGGGTATAAAGTCAGAAAGCTTAAAAATTGTTGATCAGATTAATGATTTCATTTCCTTTGCTTTTTTATCCTTCCAGACTTGAATTGAGTGCTATATGACCTGATGGTTGGATGGACTGCATCACCACAGCGACTGAATAAAGGCATGCCTGAATATTAACCTTTCAAATTTTTGCAAAGAAAATGCTTCACAGCTTCACAGTAATAGAAAACTTCAGTAGGAAATCAAAATCAGTGCAACAAATTGCTTTGCAAGTGATCCAGGGTGAGGAGGTATGTTGAGATTCTCACACACCCGGGTGTAGCTGTTAATGCACAGAAAAGACCCTATGTCCAGCATCAAGTTCGGTGTGCTGAAGTCTATATAGAAGCAATGAAAAGTTAAACTGTGACATACTCTGAGCTAGAAATGTGTTTGAAAATGAGTCTAAAAAGTTTGGAAGAGCAAATCCAAATTTCACATTGCCTTAAGGGAGCACACCACCATTAGCAGAACGGCCTTGCCGGGAAAAAGTAGTTCCAAAGTACACCGTCAGTTTTAGGTCCTCTTTAAGTGTGAATTGCTCAAGTTAAACTAATCAGATGTGGTTGGTTTGTTTTGGATATGAAAGAGGACGTGTAAATGTGTGACTGTTGCCAAATTGGGAAGAATTGAAGGTGATTTAGACTGTTTAAAAATTTGGTGTGAAAAAGACGTTTTTTCCGTCACCTGCGGATTAATAGGGTAGGGTGTACAGACCCAAAACTTCATCCCCTTTTATCTCAAAATCTAAACGGTCATGCTATGGTGAATTTGTGATGCCATGATTGGCCAACTCACTGGCTTTCATGTGAGGGGTAGCTTTAGTGGGGTGTGAACTTTGACTGGGCTGCGGGGGGCATTTAATGAAGGCAAAATAGTGTGTAAGTCAATGGAGAAATTAATGGTGGTGAGCTCTCTAAAGAGAGAAAGTGATCTTCTTCATTTTTGATATAAAGACACGTAATTTAGACTTAAATGACTTCTTTTAGGGTCCTAATCATGATTCTGAGGAGACGTCTCAGAATTTCATGCTTGAACGATTTTTTATGACAAAATTGCAATTTTTGGTAAAAAATAGTACCCTAATTGAGATTGTTGGAAAGAGTGCACAATTGCAGTCTATTTTATGATATTTTTTGGAAGCAAATGAATAATGAAGATTAGTTGAATGTTCCAGTGGTCATTCTACACCACCGTAGCCCCCAGGTTCCCCAGGCACCCCAGATAAACAGTAGCTAGTTCCGCGAACAGCTGCTTGGCGATTAACGTTAGTCAACACATGCCATAAGTGTGTGCACTTTGTCCCTAGAAGTTGATATGATAGCATTTTCGAGTCAAGAACAATGGTCTAGCTTGTTGTAGGGGGTTATTTTTACGAGTCACACATGTACAAAGGTAAATAGATTGTTTAAAACATCACACACGGTTGTTTTGCATTTAGCCTAGGCCTAACGTAGGCCCATACTGAAACACATAGCTCTAGGCCTAGTTTGTACTACGTGCAAGGAGAGAAAGCAGTAGCCTGGATTTTGAGGTTAATGGAGGCCACCAGCTTGAACAGTTTTGTTCAAAGCATGGTGGCATATCCCCACCCCTCAAAAACCAGTCCCACCCCTCCCCCCCCCCCCCCCCCACGCACACACACAGTGCTGTCAATCAAATAATTTTTTTCAAGTCTCCATTTGGCTGAGGCTTGATCTCTATTTCAAAATGCTGTTCTTTCTAAAAATTAAGCCAGTCACACTGTTGTTAACTCCAATTGGATTGGAGGTATACTTGTTTGGTAGCAGATATGCAAGAAGAGTATTTCACACATTAATTTCAACTGTTCACTTTCAAATTGCAGCTTTCTGTGGCAGCTACTGGAGAAGACAGAAGATGTTCTACTTTCTTTTGCAACACAAACCAGGCGAATCAACTAACTGCCCTTAGTATAGATGAAGTCACCTTGTGGAGATTGAATCATGCATGCAGCCTTTTAAATGTATGTCTGTAAGTTTTTCATGACTTTAGTCAGGGCATTTTCCAAATGTTGTAGGCCTATAATTATTGCTGGAAAAAAATACTTAAGTTAAATACACTGAGGTAAGGAAGTCCAGCAGATGTAATTCAGACCGGCCTACCACTGGCATGCCTTGAAGGAGTCAGGATAATGCCTAGTATTCTTCTTTGAGATTTGTAATTTGAAGTATCTGTAGGTATTTGTGAGTGGGTATCTCCTGCTGCACATTCTACAAGGACTTTAAAATTGAAGTTTCCAGCCATTGGTATAGTACTGTAGGAATGCCATCAAGGAGATAAGTTAATGTGAGTGACAATTTTGTAGGGATTCTCTAAACGGTTCAAATTAATAGAAGTGTAGTTGTGCTTTTCTCCCTAACCCACATTGTTTCCTGACTGCAGAGTAGCAACCTACATGTATGAGCGCAATAAATGTCTACCATTTAATGTTGTTCCATATCTGCACTATATAGCTTTCATTATACCTAAGACTTGGTCAGTAGGGTACTGTACCTCAAAGTCTGAAAGGCAGTTAGTTTCATTGGTTGTGTGAATTGTTGAAAAGTTCTGAACTTTTCACATTTTTAGCAAAGCAAGATATAAGTAATCTTTTTATTCTGGAACAAAACTACCCAGCCAAGCTGGGATAGAAGGTTTGTATAACCTCTTTACATAATTAGGAGCACCCTTACAAACTTCATAGGACTGCCATTGAGTGAATTAACATTACAGAGACCTCAGCCAAAAAATTTACAAGTTATCTTACTTTTCAGAGTATTTCCTCCAGAGTTACTAGTTTGTCACTGATGTTTCAGTTTAAGATAATGATAGCTTAATCATTTCTGTAGTTCAGATAATTGTAAGAGAATTTTTCCTTCTACAACTACACTGTTAAAAGTTGTTTGGGGATGGGCCAGGACCAAAATCTGCCAAAAGCAAATGTTTTGAATAGCGCCCTCATTTTTCCACTCCTGAATTTATGAGCCTTTTAGTTCTCCAGAAACAGCCTGAATCGTGAGTATTTTTTCCTATAATGTAACAAAAAGACACCTTCTAAATCTCCTCTGTGGGTATAAAGTCAGAAAGCTTAAAAATTGTTGATCAGATTAATGATTTCATTTCCCTTTTGCTTTTTTATCCTTCCAGACTTGAATTGAGTGCTATATGACCTGGATGGTTGGATGGACTGCATCACCACAGCGACTGAATAAAGGCATGCCTGAATATTAACCTTCAAATTTTTGCAAAGAAAATGCTTCACAGCTTCACAGTAATAGAAAACTTCAGTAGGAAATCAAAATCAGTGCAACAAATTGCTTTGCAAGTGATCCAGGGTGAGGAGGTATGTTGAGATTCTCACACACCCGGGTGTAGCTGTTAATGCACAGAAAAGACCCTATGTCCAGCATCAAGTTCGGTGTGCTGAAGTCTATATAGAAGCAATGAAAAGTTAAACTGTGACATACTCTGAGCTAGAAATGTGTTTGAAAATGAGTCTAAAAAGTTTGGAAGAGCAAATCCAAATTTCACATTGCCTTAAGGGAGCACACCACCATTAGCAGAACGGCCTTGCCGGGAAAAGTAGTTCCAAAGTACACCGTCAGTTTTAGGTCCTCTTTAAGTGTGAATTGCTCAAGTTAAACTAATCAGATGTGGTTGGTTTGTTTTGGATATGAAAGAGGACGTGTAAATGTGTGACTGTTGCCAAATTGGGAAGAATTGAAGGTGATTTAGACTGTTTAAAAATTTGGTGTGAAAAAGACGTTTTTTTCCGTCACCTGCGGATTAATAGGGTAGGGTGTACAGACCCAAAACTTCATCCCCTTTTATCTCAAAATCTAAACGGTCATGCTATGGTGAATTTGTGATGCCATGATTGGCCAACTCACTGGCTTTCATGTGAGGGGTAGCTTTAGTGGGGTGTGAACTTTGACTGGGTCATGGGGGGGCATTTAATGAAGGCAAAATAGTGTGTAAGTCAATGGAGAAATTAATGGTGGTGTGCTCCCTTAAGAGAGAAAGTGATTTTTCTTCATTTTTGATATAAAGACACCTAATTTAGACTTAAATGACTTGTTTTAGGGTCCTAATCATGATTCTGAGCAGACGTCTCAGAACTTCATGCATGAAGCATATTTATGACAAAATTGCAATTTTTGGTAAAAAATAGTACCCCAATTGAGATTGTTGGAAAGAGTGCACAATTGCAGTCTATTTTATGATATTTTTTGGAAGCAAATGAATAATGAAGATTAGTTGAATGTTCCAGTGGTCATTCTACACCACCGTAGCCCCCAGGTTCCCCAGGCACCCCAGATAAACAGTAGCTAGTTCCGCGAACAGCTGCTTGGCGATTAACGTTAGTCAACACATGCCATAAGTGTGTGCACTTTGTCCCTAGAAGTTGATATGATAGCATTTTCGAGTCAAGAACAATGGTCTAGCTTGTTGTAGGGGTTATTTTTACGAGTCACACATGTACAAAGGTAAATAGATTGTTTAAAACATCACACACGGTTGTTTTGCATTTAGCCTAGGCCTAACGTAGGCCCATACTGAAACACATAGGCCTAGGCCTAGTTTGTACTACGTGCAAGAGAGAGAAAGCATAGTAGCCTGGATTTTGAGGTTAATGGAGGCCACCAGCTTGAACAGTTTTGTTCAAAGCATGGCATATCCCCACCCCTCAAAAACCAGTCCCACTCCTCCCCCCCCCCCCCACGCACACACACAGTGCTGTCAATCAAATAATTTTTTTTTCAAGTCTCCATTTGGCTGAGGCTTGATCTCTATTTCAAAATGCTGTTCTTTCTAAAATGTTTAAGCCAGTCACATTCGTTGTTAACTCCAATTGGATTGGAGGTATACTCTTGTTTGGTAGCAGATATGCAAGAAGAGTATTTCACACATTAATTTCAACTGTTCACTTTCAAATTGCAGCTTTCTGTGGCAGCTACTGGAGAAGACAGAAGATGTTCTACTTTCTTTTTGCAACACAAACCAGAAGCGAATCAATCTAACTGCCCTTAGTATAGATGAAGTCACCTTGTGGAGATTGAGAATCATGCATGCAGCCTTTAAATGTATGTCTGTAAGTTTTTCATGACTTTAGCTCTCAGGGCATTTTCCAAAATGTTGTAGGCCTATAGTTATTGCTGGAAAAAAATACTTAAGTTAAATACACTGAGGTAAGTGAAGTCCAGCAGATGTAATTCAGACCGGCCTACCACTGGCATGCCTTGAAGGGAGTCAGGGATAATGCCTAGTATTCTTTCTCTTTGGAGATTTGTAATTTGAAGTATCTGTAGGTATTTGTCAGAGTGGGTATCTCCCTGCTGCACATTCTACAAGGACTTTAAAAATTGAAGTTTCCCAGCCATTGGTATAGTACTGTAGGAATGCCATCAAGGAGATAAGTTAATGTGAGTGACAATTTTGTAGGGATTCTCTAAACGTTCAAATTAATAGAAGTGTAGTTGTGCTTTTCTCCCTAACCCACATTGTTTCCTGGACTGCAGAGTAGCAACCTACATGTATGAGCGCAATAAATGTCTACCATTTAATGTTGTTCCATATCTGCACTATATAGCTTTCATTGTATACCTCAAGACTTGGTCAGTAGGGTACTGTACCTCAAAGTCTGAAAGGCAGTTAGTTTCATTGGTTGTGTGAATCTGTTGAAAAGTTCTGAACTTTTCACATTTTTAGCAAAGCAAGATATAAGTAATCTTTTTATTCTGGAACAAAACTACCTAGCCAAGCTGGGATAGAAGGTTTGTATAACCTCTTTACATAATTAGGGAGCACCCTTACAAACTTCATAGGACTGCCATTGAGTGAATTAACATTACAGAGACCTGCAGCCAAAAAATTTACAAGTTATCTTAGCTTTTTCAGAGTATTTCCTCCAGAGTTACTAGTTTGTCACTGATGTTTCAGTTTAAGATAATGATAGCTTAATCATTTTCTGTAGTCTCAGATAATTGTAAGAGAATTTTTCCTTCTACTACTACACTGTTAAAAGTTGTTTGGGGATGGGCCATTGGACCAAAATCTGCCAAAAAGTAACAAATGTTTTGCCAATAGCCCTCATTTTTCCACTCCTGAATTTATGAGCCTTTTAGTTCTCCAGAAACAGCCTGAATGGTGAGTATTTTTCCTATAATGTAACAAAAAGACACCTTCTAAATCTCCTCTGTGGTATATAAAGTCAGAAAGCTTAAAAATTGTTGATCAGATTAATGATTTCATTTCCTTTTGCTTTTTTTATCCTTCCAGACTTGAATTGAGTGCTATAGTGACCTGATGGTTGGATGGACTGCATCACCACAGCGACTGAATAAAGGGGCATGCCTGAATATTAACCTTTCAAATTTTTGCAAAGAAAATGCTTCACAGCTTCACAGTAATAGAAAACTTCAGTAGGAAATCAAAATCAGTGCAACAAATTGCTTTGCAAGTGATCCAGGGTGAGGAGGTATGTTGAGATTCTCACACACCCGGGTGTAGCTGTTAATGCACAGAAAAGACCCTATGTCCAGCATCAAGTTCGGTGTGCTGAAGTCTATATAGAAGCAATGAAAAGTTAAACTGTGACATACTCTGAGCTAGAAATGTGTTTGAAAATGAGTCTAAAAGTTTGGAAGAGCAAATCCAAATTTCACATTGCCTTAAGGGAGCACACCACCATTAGCAGAACGGCCTTGCCGGGAAAAAGTAGTTCCAAAGTACACCGTCAGTTTTAGGTCCTCTTTAAGTGTGGAATTGCTCAAGTTAAACTAATCAGATGTGGTTGGTTTGTTTTGGATAGGGAAAGAGGACGTGTAAATGTGTGACTGTTGCCAAATTGGGAAGAATTGAAGGTGATTTAGACTGTTTAAAAATTTGGTGTGAAAAAGACGTTTTTTTTGGCTACCTGCGGATTAATAGGGTAGGGTGACAGACCCAAAACTTCATCCCCTTTTATCTCAAAATCTAAACGGTCATGCTATGGTGAATTTGTGATGTGCCATGATTGGCCAACTCACTGGCTTTCATGTGTGAGGGGTAGCTTTAGTGTGGGGTGTGAACTTTGACTGGGCATGGGCGGGGGCATTTAATGAAGGCAAAATAGTGTGTAAGTCAATGGAGAAATTAATGGTGGTGTGCTCCCCTTAAGAGAGAAAGTGATTTTCTTCATTTTTGATATAAAGACACCTAATTTAGACTTAAATGACTTGTTTTAGGGTCCTAATCATGATTCTGAGGAGACGCTCTCAGAATTTCATGCTTGAACGATTTTTATGACAAAATTGCAATTTTTGGTAAAAAATAGTACCCTAATTGGAGATTGTTGGAAAGAGTGCACAATTGCAGTCTATTTTATGATATTTTTGGAAGCAAATGAATAATGAAGATTAGTTGAAATGTTCCAGTGGTCATTCTACACCACCGTAGCCCCCAGGTTCCCAGGCACTCCCAGAGGTAAACAGTAGCTAGTTCCGGCGAACAGCTGCTTGGCGCGATTAACGTTAGTCAACACATGCCATAAGTGGTGTGCACTTTGTCCCTAGAAGTTGATATGATAGCATTTTCGAGTCAAGAACAATGGTCTAGCTTGTTGTAGGGGGTTATTTTTACGAGTCACACATGTACAAAGGTAAATAGATTGTTTAAAACATCACACACACGGTTGTTTTGGTATTTTAGCCTAGGCCTAACGTAGGCCCATACTGAAACACATAGGCCTAGGCCTAGTTTGTAAATACGTGCAAGGAGAGAAAGCAGTAGCCTGGATTTTGAGGTTGATGGAGGCCACCAGCTTGAACCAGTTTTGTTCAAAGCATGGTGGCATATCCCCACCCCCTCAAAAAACCAGTCCACACCCTCCCCCCCCCCCCCCACGCACACACACAGTGTTGGTGTCAATCAAATAATTTTTTTCAAGTCTCCATTTGGCTGAGGCTTGATCTCTATTTCAAAATGCTGTTCTTCTAAAAATTAAGCCAGTCACACTGTTGTTAACTCCAATTGGATTGGAGGTATACTTGTTTGGTAGCAGATATGCAAGAAGAGTATTTCACACATTAATTTCCAACTGTTCACTTTCTCAAATTGCAGCTTTCTGTGGCAGCTACTGGAGAAGACAGAAGATGTTCTACTTTCTTTGCAACACAAACCAGGCGAATCAACTAACTGCCCTTAGTATAGATGAAGTCACCTTGTGGAGATTGAATCATGCATGCAGCCTTTTAAATGTATGTCTGTAAGTTTTTCATGACTTTAGTCAGGGCATTTTCCAAATGTTGTAGGCCTATAGTTATTGCTGGAAAAAAAATACTTAAGTTAAATACACTGAGGTAAGGAAGTCCAGCAGATGTAATTCAGACCGGCCTACCACTGGCATGCCTTGGAAGGAGTCAGGGATAATGCCTAGTATTCTTTCTTTGAGATTTGTAATTTTAAAGTATCTGTAGGTATTTTGTGAGTGGGTATCTCCTGCTGCACATTCTACAAGGACTTTAAAATTGAAGTTTCCAGCCATTGGTATAGTACTGTAGGAATGCCATCAAGGGAGATAAGTTAATGTGTGAGTGGGACAATTTTGTAGGGATTCTCTAAACGGTTCAAATTAATAGAAGTGTAGTTGTGCTTTTCTCCCTAACCCACATTGTTTCCTGACTGCAGAAAGTAGCAACCTACATGTATGAGCGCAATAAATGTCTGTCACTATTTAATGTTGTTCCATATCTGCACTATATAGCTTTCATTATACCTAAGACTTGGTCAGTAGGGAACTGTACCTCAAAGTCTGAAAGGCAGTTAGTTTCATTGGTTGTGTGAATTGTTGAAAAGTTCTGAACTTTTCACATTTTTAGCAAAGCAAGATATAAGTAATCTATTTTATTCTGGAACAAAACTACCCAGCCAAGCTGGGATAGAAGGTTTGTATAACCTCTTTACATAATTAGGAGCACCTTTACAAAACTTCATAGGACTGCCATTGAGTGAATTAACATTATAGAGACCTCAGCCAAAAAATTTACAAGTTATCTTACTTTTCAGAGTATTTCCTCCAGAGTTACTAGTTTGTCACCGATGTTTCAGCTTAAGATAATGATAGCTTAAATCATTTCTGTAGTTCAGATAATTGTAAGAGAATTTTTCCTTCTGCCAACTACACTGTTAAAAAGTTGTTTGGGGATGGGCCAGGACCAAAACCTGCCAAAAGCAAATGTTTTGAATAGCGCCCTCATTTTTCCACTCCTGAATTTATGAGCCTTTTACTTCTCCAGAAACAGCCTGAATGGTGAGTATTTTTCCTATAATGTAACAAAAAGACACCTTCTAAATCTCCTCTGTGGGTATAAAGTCAGAAAGCTTAAAAATTGTTGGATCAGATTAATGGATTTCATTTCCTTTTGCTTTTTTATCCTTCCAGACTTGAATTTGAGTGCTATATGACCCGATGGTTGGATGACTGCATCA